>CM075330.1:32442070-33722073 GCA_037788925.1 Mytilus galloprovincialis
AGAATTCATGACAAAAATCTCTTTTGTTCATCTTGTATTGCTGGTCATTTTTTTTTTGTTTTGAGTTTCTCTATATCTTCTTCAGTTTTGCCCAAGACACAAAAGAGTTTTAACAAACCATCATTTAAGGGCAATCACTCCTATAAATAATCTAACAATTTTGGCAAAATTTCTTGTTATGGTATTCTAAAACCAGGTATCATAGGTTCTATTAACACAGACAGTTCTCATCTGACAGTAATTTATTTTAACTAGACAGGTACTTACAATTCGTAGTCGTATAGCACTGCTTGTTGTGCTGTCATTCAATGAGCATGTGGCCTGGTAATCAAAATCTTCTAACCTGTGAAAAAATATATGAAGAGAAAATACAATATGTTTTTGGTACTTATAATTATAAAATCATCATAAAAATTCTACAACTAAAAAATTAACGTTGGAAATTGTCATTTTCTATTTCTTTTTTCCTCATAAAAATGTACTTAATTAAACTATAGATTACTACCTCATTATATAATAAAATTTCAGAATACAACTTTATGAAATAAAGACTTGATAGAATATGAATGCATATGATTTTTCACATTTACTGAGGGAAGTATTTTCTTTCAAATAGCATGAGAACTTATTGCCTGATTAGAAAATCAAACTGTTCCTAACAATGTTACAATAACTGTGGATTCATTTATTTTCGTCCATATCAATTTTAGTGGATCGCTAAAAACTTTCATTTTTGTGGAAATTTGATTTCTTGGTTTTGCCAATCTGTGTATACAAAGCTTATTGAAAATATGTTATTCGTTGAACGTTTGAATTCATGGTTTACCTGTACACACGAAACCCATGAAAATTGGTATCCAACGAATAATAATGAATCTACAATAACTAACCTTTGGTACACTGACATATTGTACAGCTCGTGCATTAACAGAGGATCTACTTTCCCAAAAAATCTTCCAACCTAAAAAATTGTTAGATGTACATAATTTTTTCATTATGATGTCAGTATAAAGTAACAATGCCAAAAAATAAGTCAATTTATAAATAAAATACAGAAAAACAAATTCCAACTTTTTCCTCAGATGGCTAATGCCTAAATCAAAATCCTAAAATTCTGGAAATAAAAGTCAGAAACTCTTTAAAAACAAATGGAAGATCATTTCAAGATTTTTCAAATTCCTTAACTCTTGAACAACACATTCAAACAACTTCTTACTGAATGTAAACTTATGTCTGCACTTACAACAATGTATAAACAATTCAACAATTCATGTAAGCAAGCTTGACCAAAAAAAAAAATGCTGAACATGTACATATTGACAGAGTAATTGCTATCAGATAACTTCTGAAAGTCTGCAGGGCCTTCTTCTTCTTTAAGTTTCTAGCGATCCTTCAATTATTGAAGATTATTCTCAGGGCATTCACTATAATTTACACTGTAAACAAAATCAAAAAATCAAAATAGATTATTTATAAGCTGCTAAATTTATAAAGAGTTTCAAATAGAAATAATAATACCTCATCAAAGTGTTCTTCCCTATTACTAGAAATCAGGAAAGCCCCATCATCAAGTAAATAGCAATCAATACTAGAATCTACTCCACAATTCTGATCAGTCTCTGTCCCTAATATCTCTACAATCTTCTCGTGTTTGACAAATGATCCAATGACAGCAGGTTTGTAGTTATATGCTGTTACAGTCACACTTTTGGTTATCATTATATCAGGAATAGGTTCTGTATCATTCTCTGTTCTTTCCTCTGTAAGAATATATTAGTTGTAGCGCCAAAAGAGATTTTTGAGAATAAAATTTGGCATATGAAAATATTCATTTTACAAAGAACTTTTTTTTTTAAAGATTACTTTGAATAGCTACTGGACAACTTCTTGTTAACAGGAATATTGTTAATTCAAAATCAAGTTGTTTATATCTTGATTAAATTGACCATTATAGAAAATAACTTCAGTCTACTTAACTAAATGCAATGACTCACAAGTGATGTCCTTTTCACAACATAAACTCCAAAACAACATTGTCATTATAATACAAGAAGGATTCTGCATAGGATCAGTACAGTTGGACTTAATTGATAAATACAAAATAAGACTTTTATAGGGAAAATTATCTATGCTTTTCACTTTTCCATGGTTAAATAGGTTCTTTTTATAATCAATGAAAACTGCAACTTATTACGAACTTACTGAGAGTATAAGGAGCACTGAATACAAGTCCATCATAATCTAGAGCTCTCTTAAAATATGATGCCTTCCATGTATCTCTGTCTTTTTCTATTTTTTCTTTGTATTTTGATCTACAAAAATACATAAAACTCATGACTCATGTACCAATTTAAGGCATCAAACATAATTACTTTGCATATGTATTTCATTTTATTTTTAATATCCCTGTTCATATTTAATATACAAAACAAAATATATGCTCAGCTCTCTACTTTTGATCACTTTTTTGTTTTAACAGCTACAATATTGCAAAAGCAGCAGTGTTATTTTCTAAATTAAATGGAATACATATAAACAGTTAATACTTTATTGTTTTCCAAGAATAAAATATCAATATGAATGAACAAACATATGTTTCAACTTTAAACAATCAGTTCTCTTCCAAATATTACAGAAAAAAAATAGGGATTATCTAACTAAAACACACATAGGTCCTTCCCAAGGCAACTTATAAAGATGACACTGAAAATATCTTTTTAAATGAAAATACATGAGCATTGAACATATTATTTTCTATCACTACAGGGTTGTCTTTAGGGCCCGGGGCCGGGGATTTCCCCCGGCAACTTCCACTTTTGGACCCGGCTACTCTAGCGGCATGTATGACCTGACTTTTTGAAGAAAAAAAACATACAGAGTTCAATATTTCTCTGTTACAAATTTTTGTTCCGTGATTTTAATTGTGAACAAGAAATACATCGAGTAATCCAAGTGAATCAGAGTGTTTTGGCCATTTTTATAGGTTAAAGCTTTTTTACAACGCTGCGAGTTTTTAAAGCGCTCGAATGATTTTGTCACTTCCATTCTAAAATTTGACCGATCTTTTCACTATGCTGGTAATTTATTTGTTTATCAGGCGTTTTAAGTATTTAAATTCAGAAATGAGGACGGTCAACGATTATTTTAACATACGTTGGACAGGCTGCATAAGTTTTCAACCAAATGTATCACACAAAAAGAAGATCGATGTCCAACCAGCGACAGTGTCAACTGTTGGGTGTTTCAGTGCTTCAATCAGAACATTGGTATTCAAAACAAATACTAAATATAGCTGAAGACCAATATCTTTTAAGATAGGACAAATGACAACATCTTCTATAAATGTTGTTTGCCCAAGTATCCTATCTTTCTCTCTCTCAACAAACATGACAAGTCCAAAGCCTGCCTGGCCTCATAAATACTTATAAGTTATAAGAAAGAAATGACGACTCAATAAATAGGACTAGATAGACGCTATAGGGGATCAATCACCCCATATTTTTTTTGCCCCCAGTTAATTGACCCTGTCTGATCAGTTTGTCCTTAAACTTTATATCCAGAGGTATGACAATTTGCAGAATATTTATATCATGCAAGTAAATAAAGATGTTGAAATCTCAAAGAGTTTTTTTCTTACTAGACTTACTGCATTGAATGGAGTGAATGTGCATGGGCCTCAATCATAAATACATAGAAAATCTAAAATTCCAAAACCTGAACTTTTTCGAAATTTCTTTTTTTCTTCTTGTTTTTATTTTTCAACTTTGAGAGAATTTTCCCGCATTACATACCCTCCTACTTTTTATAATTAACCTGCTACTTCAAAACTTAGAGACAACCCTGCACTACCCCTGTATACCATCTGCATAGAACACCAATAATTGAATTTTATTTGCATATACTAACCCAGTGGGAACAATTCTGGTCAGACCTCCATATGTGGCCACAAATATAGCTTCTGTCCTGCAAAATAAAGAAGACAGAAGTTCAGATTAGGATAATTCGTGAAAATTAGGAGAAAGTCTATATGACATTTTTAATAAAAGAAAAAAAATCAAGAGTTCACAAAAGTTGATATTGGGTTATGGGTTTTTCTTATGTCAGGCAATTGTCATTTAAAAGTTTAGAATCATGCTGTAGGAATGGTTTAACTCAACAGATTTAATATAAAGGTTATACCTACTGTTGCCTATTGCATGTGTGTCTGTCAACACGCTTTAACCCCATTAAAATTGCAAAAAGATGCATTCAATTCTCAACTGAAAGTTGACATAACCTACCGATCCTCACCAAACTACACATTGGACTCTTTTTTTTTACCCCAAAATCAAGTTTTTTGCCCCTAACATAAATCTTCTGTTTGTTTTTTTTACAGCTAGATTTCATTTTCAAAGCATTTGATTCTGACCAACAGGAATGAGGATGGATAATTAAGGTAACAAATTTATTTTGGATCATAATTAAGTCAACAAAATATGAATGGAAGTTTTGATATATATATATATATATATGTTTTACAATAGATTATTTCATTTAAACAAGTGTGTCTTAAATATGTATATATAGTAGGTTACCTATTAAGCATAAACTGATTGAAAAATTCATGCATATGTTCAGTCTTTTCTAGATCCAAGTGTAATGTTAATAGCTTCTCATTGTCCCCTGGAGAAAAAAGATTACAGTTATACATGCACATAACTAAAATTTTGAAATTATATATATATTTCCAAGGAAAACATATCTATTAAAAAGTGAAGTGACGTATGAAATACAAGTTTGTAAGAAATGTCTAATGTCTAAAAAAACTATCAGAAACACATTTTGAACTTTGATTGCTCATTAATGATAACCCAGCTATAAGTATTTAGTAAACAGAATGTTGATAAGCAATGAAAATGAAAACAAAAACAGTATCGCATGCTCACATAAAGCCTGATTTGTACATCCTGAAAAATGTGTCTGAATATATAAGTATACTCATGTAAAGAAAGTTGATGAGCAATGAATGTGAGAATGCATCTATCTCATGCTCACATAAAGTTTGCTACCATTAATATTTCATGGGTAAAATGTGATAAAATTATCATGGGACAGTCCAAGGTGGACACAAAAGGTAAACAAGAATAACTGTCTCAAACACTTTTATAGCCAGAAAGAAATTAAAAATGTGGTAAAACCTATTCTTTGTCATTATAACATGTCCATAACTAAATGACTTCCTACTTACAGAAACCATCGTCTTTGCCTGACTTCTCCCATTTCTTGTAAGAACTATAAATATCAGAAAGATTGCTGGCTACTGACCCATTCATGACATACTTCCTGCAAAACAATGTAAATAAATACAGATACAAATCAAGTGATGGTTAAGAAATAAGCTTGGAGGATATCTTGGTAATTCTGATGGAGATATCACTAATAATATTGCTAAAATAAATAGCATAAAATTCATACAACATTCCAAATCAACTGAAACCTCTCTCCAAACATAATGTGTAATAAGGTCAATAGTAGGTCCCCCTGTTTAATCTTTCATAGAACTTAAAACTATTACAAATTGCCATCTCAAAAATCACCATATGGTTTGTTTGTGTATTAAAGGATGGTTAATTGATTAAACTCTTGTAAGAACTGTATTTATTCATTGCACGATTTATGTCAAAACAATATTGCCCTAGATTGCTGAAAACAGCAGAAGAAAGCCATTTCATGAAATTACTGCTTTCAAATGTTGAAATTATAATGACAATACTTTAGGAATTATATTTTATTGAGAGATAGACCATTAGTGGTTCTATTGAACTGAACTTGTCACAAACTTAAAAACATATTGTTGACATCACTGATTCCTCACAAACACAAAACACAGCTCTGATTTCTAAGGGCCCCGAACAAAATCATGGAATGTTTACAGATCAAAAACTTTTAAAATTTAGATACATTTTAATAAGTACTGACTCAACATATAATAAGTTTTGTCCAATTGTAAGATTTGTCTTGCTTAAAACTTACCAAGGAGCTACCAACACTATACTTTTATTATCTTCTATAAAAGGTGTTCCACTCTTAACTGAAAATTAAAAACAATAATTAATTCCAATATGATGTTGTTCATTTGCTTTGTAACCAATACCATGTTCTATTTGCTAGAAAATACAATAAAATTCTTCCAAAAGTAAGTCTTTACAAATTTGAACATAATAGATAAAGGAAGATGTGGTATGAGTGCCAAAGAGACAACTCTCCATCCAAGTCACAATTTATAAAAGTTAACCATTATAGGTCAAGGTACGGTCTTTGACACGGAGCCTTGGCTCACACCTAACAACAACCTATAAAGGGCCCCAAAAAAATGACTAGTGTAAAACCATTCCAACAGGAAATGTCTGTTTTGAAGTACAAAAGCTTAGAATTTTCCTACTTATTCGAAATAATTCTTTCATATCATAACTAGCTTATACTCTGTGTAAAGACATAGACAAATATAATGCCTACCCATTATAACAGGAGCATGAAGTATGTGACCTGAAAGAATTATTTCTATTAAATCTGATGGACAACAATAATATATGTTAACTATAACCTAGTTAACAAGGAGAACTGTGAGCTATTGCTTTCTAATGATACCCCTGTTTTAAGTACTCTATAAACATGAAAGTTATGCGATATATGTAACAAGCATAGCACGGTATAGCATGCTCACATAAACGTTGATTTCATATATCAGATAGGCTTTATAGGTAGTTTCTATGAAAAATGAACAAAATATTCTATCTATTGTCATAGATTTTGTTTAACTAGGCCAGGGAGTCAATCTACCACCTCCCACACTCATTCAAAGCACACGATTAGGAGACTAAGAAGATGGCTACTTATTGCAGATAACTGTCTTCTGTTCTTCAAACTAACCATAGATTATTCAGTCATGATTCAGGTTCAAAGCGAGTATGAATTAGATTATACAACGAAAAAAAAAACCAGTGCAATATACTGCATGGAATTTGGTCTTTCATTGACGAAAAGTAACAATAAAATATTGTAAAAACTTGTATAATGTATACAATTAGAAGCAGTCAAACAATTCTCCTTTATTGCAGCTTTAGCTATTGCAAAATTTAAGGGATGATCAGTTGATTTGAATGGCAACTATTATTACCTATATCCTTTGGTGTAGATGTAAAAACCATTGTATATTTCTGGTAAGATGGTATACTTAATCCAAGACTGAAAGGAAACACAAATATTAATGTTAAAATCAATAGATCAAAGTTATAAAAAGATGTAGATCATTATGAACCCAGTCCACCAGAGAGCAGTGATACTTATAGATTATCGTTGATCATCTCAACGAGAATGATTTTCTCGCTTGAGCTGGTACGGCAAAATTGAGAAAAGCAATCGAGTTGAGATGACCAATGAAAATATGTTTATCGCTATTTTACCTATATTATGAAGCTGTTGTTAATTTCATTGACAACTGGCACATGCACCCTTAGTTTCCAGCGATTATTTTTTCATATCACTCTACTGTGCTGAGAAATGAATTTATCAGTCAGTAAGATCAAAGGAAAACTTCTTTAAATATCAATAAAGAAAGTAATATATTAGCCAGACATTTCTTCTATTCAATTTTGCACAAACTTCAATAATCTATACTGATAAGCTGGTCATTTATATAACATACAAGGTTTTCTATTCTATATTGAAATGCATTTAAACAAGCAAAACATGACGTATCTCATGACCATTGATAACATTTTGTACTTGAACTTTAAATAAATATATCATTTCATGTCCTTCCAACCCACTGAAATATATTATTGTATCATATTTTTCATGTCAGGGCTTTTTATAGCCAACCACAAGGTGTGGGTTTTTCTCATTATGAAGGCCATACGATTGTCTTTAATTCCTTAGATCCACATCATTTGAATTTTGGTGGACAGCTGCCTCATTAGCAATCATACCACCTCTCATTACTTTTATATTGTAGCTTAACTGTGTTGCATAACCTATACTAATTCCTACCTGAATGAAGTGCTTTTAATGTTTCTGTAAAAATAATGTCTTCTCTCTTGATCTGTATGATTCTATAAATAGATAAAGATTTTTTTTATGAAAAGATCTGTATGATTCTATAAAAAGATAAAGAACAAGAATGTGTCCATAGTACAAAGATACCCCACTCACACTATCATTTTCTATGTTAAGTGGACCGTGAAATTGGGGTAAAAACTCTAATTTGGCATTTACATCAGAAAGATTATATCATAGAGCACATGTGTACAAAGTTTCAAATTGATTGGACTTCAACTTCATAAAAAACTACCTTGACCAAAAACTTTAACCTGAAGCGGGAAAGACGAACGAACGGATGATAAGACAGAAGGAAGAATGAATGGACACAAAGACCAGAAAACATAATACCCCTCTAATATAGTAGGTTGGGCATAAAAAACATTTTGTTGAATTAGATATTATTCTATATCAAATCAATATGTCAAATTAGACAACATATTTAAAAGGAAAAATAAGACTGAGTATTTCAGCCTTAACTCAAACATGAATGAAGTGCTAGTAAAGATATAATTATTTGTTGGACAGTGGACAAATTTTGTCTTTTTCAGGACATGCTGCATATAATCAGCGTCATCAAATTTTAAAATGTGTTTTTTTTGGGGGGCCAAAAAAATCTGCATATAATTTTCTTTTAAATAACAAAAACATTGCAAAAAGGTTCTGATTAAAAGTATATAGCTTTTGTATGAACTTACATTGTCAGCAGAGATTACATAGGTAACCATGGAAGCATCACCAGTTATCCCATCTGTCATATTTTTTCTCAGCTGTAAATAAAATAAGAGTTTAATCAATATTATAATAACTTTCTTCACCTTATGAACAACATTTTGTTTTCCATTTTAATTTATACAGGTTTGCTTCCTTACTGCTGATTACACAATTTTACCCTTGAATTTTATATATTAATTAACAATTATTTTTTCTTTTTTAAACCGAAACAAATTATATTCACAAGTTTATGAATCCATGTACTGCTAGTTCTTTATCAAACTTGCATATTTTATAACGTCAAACCAATTCAACTTTTCTGACAAAAATCTCAATAATATATCCTTAAATATGGATATCATCAATTTGTGTAGGTAACATTTTCCAAAGGATCTAACTACTTAGAAATCTAGACCACCTCTGGGTTCCAACCATGAAAACTACTCTTCTAATAATCTAAATTTTCTACATGTTCTGCTGGTTCCAAATATTTTCTAATTGGTAATTTTCAGCTATGAAATGGGTTGGCATTTAATGATAAGGTCAAATGGTAATGATTACCGATGTTAACATATAGCTAAGAACAAAGCAGCTTGACCTAGTCTGACATAAAATATTGTCCTCTTCTCAACTCTAATGATTTTCACATATGAATACAATATTTTAAAACATATACTAATCTTTTAATCTGACCACATGTGCAATACAAATGGCAATATGTAACTTTATTAAAGCATTGCATTCTGGGTTTTTTTACCATGAGTTATTCAGACAATGCAGACCTTTTTAACAAATCTTGTCTGTAAAATCTATGAAACTTTTAGCTTCTATGAAAAATCTTGTTCTATACTGAATACTTTTTCCTGTTTAGAGAAGTTAAATTTACTCTCTCACTTCTACTTTTATTTTTTTTAAGCGAAGGCATGATAAGAGCCATTACTAGGTCCTTAAAATTGCAAAATTAGTGAGACTTTTTTTATCTTTATCAATTATTTTAATGATTAACATTATTAAACCAATAATGAAGATAGTTTTAAGAAAAGATTAAAGATTAGCAACAGATTTACCTCATATACTTTTTTTACAATGTTAAAAGAATTGTGATGGCTTAAAACTAATATGAAATAAATATTCAAATATTATATTATTTATTTCTCACAGACTGATAACTAATCAACATTTTTAAGATATTACTTTCACATACAAGAGGTCAAAAAGAGGCTTTGTCATATATTCTCCATTAATTAAAACCACTTTTGTAAAATCCACAGGGTTTTAATTAAAAGAAACTTCAGATTGTTATTGTTGTATAAAAATGAACATGCTTCATGTATGCAGATATTGCCATGCAGAAAAAAATGATCAGCCACATTATAATTAGGTTAAAATAACATAAGATATTAACGATCGGATAATTTGATATAAAATAACCGAAACATTCACCTTCCAATATATGCTGTTCTAAAATAAATGTACGGTGGTAGCTGGTCAATATTCTTGAAAACAAATCATATTAAAGAAATCCTTCCAATATATAAAAGTACTGCATCTTATTTTTCTATATAACAGTGCATAAGTTTAAGGCCTATGAAAATCTCACCCATGAGTTCTGTTTTAACACTCGGTTTGATGAAGTTGTTTACCTGAATGTTATGTACATGTATAAAGACACACAAGGACTATTCTTTTGCTAGAACTAACACAGATATAATATGTTTGAATGATGGTGAAAATCTTATAATAAATTCAAAATTTATTGTTTAAAAAAAAGAATTATGGAAAAAAATACAAACCAACTCAATTTTTTATCAAACTTTATTTGTCGGTCATACTGAAACATTTTGGCAAGGAGAAAGCTAAATGACATGGTCTTATACAGACCTCTAAATCCTTTACTAAGAAAATATATCTATCATTAATTTGAAACATGATATTTTAGTTCTGGACCAATTTTCCCTAAATATGAACAAATAAAAATAAAAAGTTGGTTCATATTTTTTTTTTAACAAAATATTTCATCAAACACATGTATTTAGCAAAGTCGACAAAGGTGAGATTGTGAAATGTGGAAGAGATGATGAAAGAAGTTTGAATGTGCATTTCAAAGTTTGAAGTCAGTGTTTGTTAGTCTTCAAATTAGAGCTTCTAAATTCTTAGGAACAGAAAGGTAGATTAGATATTTTATTAAAATATGACAATGAAGTCTTTCATCCTGTCTAAAGCATTTTCCCCTTCTACCAACCCCTGCCAGATTTTTATCTTATTGCCTTTATAATAACTAAATTAAGTGATAAAAAGATTCTAACAGGTTTGAGAATTGTTTGAGTCTAATGTGGAACCCCACTATGAACATGTTATGCTATTTTTTTCTTTTTCACAAGCTCTAATTTGAGTGACTGTAGAGACATAGATTCTAAAACTCAGCTGAACATTTACTGAATATTTGTGCTCTGATTTCATTCATTTTCTTTTTTGAAGATGTTCTATTGTTAAAATGCAAACTATACCTGGTTCCCAACTGATTTAGTCTTTAATACAAGACATATTTTATAAATAATACATGTTAGAAGTACAAAATGACCAGGATTAAATAAATGCACACATTCCATTGTTAAACGGTTCCTATTTTCCTATATTGGACAATTAGATGAGCTTCATAAATCATTCTATATTAAATTATTAAAATTGTTGAGGTGTAATACTGACTTTTTGCAATTAGACATGCATTTAAAAAGATAGAACAATTTTTTAAAGATTGCAGTAGATTTTTTTACCCTTAAAATAGTTTTTTTTCTACTATAATTTTTTTTTTATCCTCTAAAATGAATATTTGATTACCGCATGTGCATATGAATATGTACCTATGTATTAGTTTATAGCAAATATTTCTTTGTACTCAACCTATGAAGGTTTCACATAAAGATATTTTTATCCTGCATTAGATTTTCACAGTCATTTCTACATGACAGTTTGTCACAGGGTACTAATATAACTTTTCTTTCCAAACAAATAGCTGTCAAAGAAAATTATCATTTGACATCATCTTATAACCTTCATCTGAAATAAAATCTTTTTTTATATAAAACTGATTTTCATCATGTTCATATTTGTTCAGATCCAGTAATTTTTTTTTTTGTATTGAAAATTTCATTGTTCATTTGACTAGGTTTCATTTTCATCTGATAGGATAAAATAAAAAAAAAGAAGTCTTAACGTCAATTAAAGTAGGTTTCATTAACCTTAATAACCACACAGACCACATTTTATGCTCTCAGTCTTTACCGATTAGTAAAGTATCAGTCAATTTTGATTAGTAAAGTATCATTCAATTTTGATTAGTAAAGTCTCAGTCATAACCCATTAGTAAAGTATCAGTCAATTTTGATTAGTAAAGTCTGTCATAACCAATTAGTAAAGTATCAGTCATAACCAATTAGTAAAGTATCAGTCATAACCAACCAATTAGTAAAGTATCAGTCATAACCAATTAGTAAAGTCTCAGTCATAACCAAATAGTAAAGTATCAGTCAATTTTGATATCAGTCATAACCAACCAATTAGTCAAGTATCAGTCATAACCAATTAGTAAAGTCTCAATCATAACCAAATAGTAAAGTATCAGTCAATTTTGATTAGTAAAGTCTCAGTCATAACCAATTAGTAAAGTATCAGTCATAACCAATTAGTAAAGTCTCAGTCATAACCAATTAGTAAAGTATCAGTCATAACCAAATAGTAAAGTATCAGTCAATTTTGATTAGTAAAGTCTCAGTCATAACCCATTAGTAAAGTATCAGTCAATTTTGATTAGTAAAGTCTCAGTCATAACCAATTAGTAAAGTATCAGTCATAACCAATTAGTAAAGTATCAGTCAATTTTGATTAGTAAAGTCTCAGTCATAACCAATTAGTAAAGTCTCAGTCATAACCAATTAGTAAAGTATCAGTCATAACCAATTAGTAAAGTATCAGTCATAACCAATTAGTTAAGTATCAGTCAATTTTGATTAGTAAAGTCTCAGTCATAACCAATTAGTAAAGTCTCAGTCATAACCAATTAGTAAAGTCTCAGTCATAACCAATTAGTAAAGTCTCAGTCATAACCAATTAGTAAAGTATCAGTCAATTTTGATTAGTAAAGTATCAGTCAATTTTGATTAGTAAAGTCTCAGTCATAACCAATTAGTAAAGTATCAGTCAATTTTGATTAGTAAAGTCTCAGTCATAACCAATTAGTAAAGTATCAGTCAATTTTGATTTGTAAAGTGTCAGTCAAAATTGATAAGTAAAGTTTCAGTCAATTTTGATTAGTTGAGTTTCAGTCAATACATATTATTAGTAAAGACTATGTAAAGTTCTTAACGTAAGATAAGATGTACTAAATTGTTTACCTCTTCCTTCTCCTTATTTTCTACTTCAATATCCAAGAAATCCATATTTGGTGGGTCTTTAAAATCATCCTAGAAAAATACAATAAATATAATACAACTAAACAAAATAAGGAAGAAATCATTTTTAAATTGATTTGATAAAAAGACTAGCTTGACATTCTCATTCATACATCTATTATTTTACTTTTTGCTATAAAATTTAATGCTGATGCTGCTGAATTTCTATAATACTTACATGAACTCTTAACTTAGGATGGAACATCACATAACCATTGGCATTAATAGCAAAGCTGTATCCATTTGGACCAAGCTGAAATATAAATGAAAAGTCTGAAAAAAACATTTAAATAAAGTAAACTGTCAAGATCATATCAAAAGCATAGATACATAGGGAAATTATGCTAGTAAACATGATATTGTCTGACAATCACAATAAGTTTTGTGTAAGAAAGACATACCAATAACTAGATTTTCCAAAGAGACATAGGCTGCCACAATCATTTCTTAATCTCCTTGCCTGCCTACAAGTATTGTTTTTTTTAATGGAATTATATTTCATTTTACTGCTTTCAAGTCTTAAGATAACCTACTAGACCCTGAACTGATCTTCAATTGCTCACCAGACTTATACCTGTTAATATAATATTGTCAAAAGTAGCCATTCAATAGATATATGAAGATAAGGTATGAGTACCAATGAGACAACTCTCCATTCAAGACACAATTAATAAACGTAGACCAGTTTACAGCCTATTTCATTGAGTGTGAAGCTAAAGGTAATATCTTTGGTTACCTTGTTTGCTAGCTGAACCATAAAGTCATTGTGAGGTCAGGTAAACTACCTTTCTTTAAAACTAGACTAGTCCAGCAGATAACCAATCTATCCATCTGTTGGACTAGGCTTCTTTGAAAGGAGGGAAGTATACCTGACCTAATAACGACTTCACTGTTCAGCTAACAAGCAAGCTTACCAAAGATATTATCTTTGGCTACACACTCAATGAAATCGGCTGTAAATGTATAATACTTTCTTACCTTCCATACAGGAGTATACTTCTCCATCTGAGCAGTAGTTACATCAGTTCCCATCACCCCTAGTATGGTTTGATTGGCCTGGAAATACAAAAAGTAATCAGATTGAAACACTGGAATGTACTGGATATTACACTGTTAAACCTTAATTTGTTTAGTAATTAGCAATACTTTATTAACTTAAAAGAACACCAGTTTGCAAGCCAATTTAATTTCATTTCACTATTTTAAAGTGATTGCTTTATCTAAACATTTTTTTCTCAAGCTTTCCTGCATAAAAAACCAAAACAATATATAATTAGGATAGCTATAGGCTCCTGCATCAATTATGATTTTAAATGTTGTAAACATCATAAATTTTTTTTCATATTTTGTTGTGTTATGTCTTTTCAGTGATCTTGCAGTCTAAAGATCTATACAATGAAAATCCTCAGCCATCAGAAGAAATCATAACCTTTCCTGTTATTCCGATGTCAGAGAGCATATGATGATACATGTTGGTATTATCTAGAACATTTAGCATACCAGTGCTTGTTTGCTTTTAATTGTCCTAAATATAAAATTTCATGCTTGCTATACATTACCATTGGTCTTGGAAAATTTTAGTGAGAAATGTATTCATACCTGCCGATCAGCATTATCAGTCTTGTTGTAGACAGGTAAAGTTACTGTTGTCATCATCCCTAAACCCTACAAAGTTGAAACATATAAACCGTAAGAATGGGACGTCATATTTGTCTTCAGTCAGTATGACTTTGTATAGCACAATTTTATTTATTTTGATTATATATTTTAACAACTATAATTCAACTTAATAGCAATAAATTAAATGTGACATAAAATACTTTTCAATATTTGAAAGTTTCAATATTACAAATTTCTTTAAAATAAAATGCATCTACATTACAATAAAATATATTTAATTAGATATGATTACTATTTGCGACCAACAGGTACATAGTTATAAAAGTTACAGAACTGCAATTAATCGTATCAATAATTATCAAATCCTTTCAAAAATTCAATGAATTATCAAATTATTTCTGATACTGATAAATTAATGATAACATCTTATCTACAGATCTATGTATGCTGAATAGAATAATGAAAGTGAAGTTTAATCAAAATAATATTTCTGCTTTTAATTATCTACTTGTACATAACAAAAATTACAAAACCAAGTGTACAGTTGTCATTACTCCAATTACGTCATATTATTATCTTTATATTCTTCTTTATAATAAATCAATATCGGTTCTGCAAAAATATAATTAACATAAGTACATTTTTAACAACACAACAGAAAACAAATGTCAGTTGAACACGAATGCTGTCATGCAGAACTTCAATGCAAAAGTAAATTTAGGAATTAAAACAAACAAAATTAACATTAGATGTTATGTTCTGATATTAGGTTAATGAAATTAGAGAATATAAGTAAAGAAGGTATAAAATAAGGTAAGTAGAAACATGTGGCTGTGGAATGCCAAAGGGTGCAAAATAGGCACAAAGGTTGTGTCAATATAGTTATAAAATATCACATACAACACTTATCTCTTTATACTGACAAAAGTAAAAAGAAAAGATTACACCGACCATAATACCAACCAAACATTACATATGTAATAATAATTGACTCTTAATATCATTAAAGCAGAATGCATTGAGTGTGTAGGTAAAGGTAATATCTTTTTTCAGCTCGCTTGCAAGCTGAACAGTGAAGTTATTATCAAGTTAGGTAAACTAGCCTTCTTTAAGAATTGACTACTCCCACAGATAACAATCTTTCTGTCTGTAGGACTAGACTACTCCGAGAGGAGGGCAGTATACATAACCTAATAATGACTTCATGATTCAGCTAACAAGCAAGCTAACCAAAGACATTACCGTTACCTACACACTCAATGCATTCTGCTTTAAGTAAACTTTCTAATAGAGTTTGCCAAAGCTTACCTTTGTTTTTAAGTTGTTTCTGCTCAAATTTTTTAAACTTACTTTTGAAAATGTCATTTATATGCACCATATTTCATTAAAAATAAAAGGTTTTCCGATTTCGTTCTAAAATTTTGAAAATATTTATTCTTAAAGACATCATATGCATATCTAATTAATTAAAATAATTTCTCCTTTACAAGAAACCAACATGAAACTTAAGGGCTTATATTTTAACTTCTCTGTTTGGCTGGTCAGTTGTAAACAACAGAAGATACAATTATAACTACTTAATTTCTCAACAAAGAACTTATTCCATTCAACTGGATATACCAGTAAGTCAGAATAGATGTTGGACCATGTAAAAGTCTGGATATTCTGTATAGCCAAGGGTCTACTCAGGACTGGAACATATTCCTTCAAACAAGACCAGTTAGTCAAAGGTTAAGTAATACAAATTCAGGTCATTTGTTATACACAAAAAAGTGAAAAAGACTGGGTTGCTGTTTATACAAACATTTATTTCAGCATGCCTTCAATCTGTTAATCTCTGGAATGTAATATCTTTTACTATCAAATGTGGCCAATTAAACATTTTACATAAAAGACAATTTTTGCAAATTTTCAAAAAATGGAAGAACATGCGATTATTTAGGGAGTTCATCTTTGGGGTCAAACAAAATTTGCAAACTCCCATGCTTCTTTACCAAAGGGTCTACTCTACTACTCCATTGTAATTCTTGAACGTAATGATATGCTTTTTCTTCTATAATAAGGGGCAAATATTCCTGTCGAAAAGTAATAAGTTTTGTTCAATATGCTATAAATTGAAAATCAAATTAAAAAAAAAAATACTAAACATGTGACCTCTTATTGTATTTTATATCATACAAATAGACTTAATTACAACTTCAAGAATGAAGTAAAAAGTTTGTTAGTTGAAAGATTTAAAGAAGTAGATGTGCCTTTCCCAATTTGAACAGATGGTTGGTGATTTGAACTGGTTTTAAATCAAAGCAGGTTGACGGTATTTCTAACATAAATTTTAACCAAATATCTATCCAATTGTACATACTTACAAAAAGTAAAATCAAATTATTTACATAAACACAATATTGCTTAGTATTTTTTCTGTCATTTAATACTGATAATTTATCATAAAGGATAAAAATATCACATGGAACAATTAGTTAGTTTGACATCTATTTTTAACTACACAATATTTCTACAGTTTGTGAATTTTGTCCTATAAATAGCTATTATCATTAATTCTAGGAAAATCCTGTGTTGGCTACAGCTAAACCAAAATGATGCACAAGGCAAAAGAATGTTTCTTTCATTATACCAAAACATACTATAGACAAGAATTTTTTTGTCAAAAGTTCCTTCCCCTTCTTTCAATCTAAACGATGTATAATTTTTGGTGCAATTTTTTTATTTGTGTTTTCAATCAAAATGAAGTGAATATGATGAATAAAATTGATAGACTTGTGAATAATAAAGGTCCCAGAGCCAATTGATAAGCAGATGAGACGAAAAGCTGAAATAAGAAACATTCTTGTTAGCCCAACAGTGGGTCCCTAATTAACAAACAGTCAACTGACCTATCATGTCTGAATCAAAACTGCAGTGGTCTTTAAAATGGTTTGTGTCAATTGTTTTGTTAGCTATTTAATATGCTAATAATGAAATCTCTTCTTTTATATAGAGGATGAATTAAGTATAATAATATATATCTACATATGTATAATTAATGCCAAAGATAAAATTGCAGCATGTGTTAATGTTAATTGACTGTTTGGTTTGTACAATCCCAATAGTACATGGGGTTGAAGGTTAATGCCAGGTCCCATGTATGGGATGAAGTAATACCGTTTTATCTAGATATACTCTTGACCAGAGTGGACCATCTGGCTTAAAAGTTTTGGCAAGTACAAAAGTATACTCCTATGAAAAGTAAAGAAAACAATACAGAATGTTGTGTGCATGGATGGGAACCAAAACACCAACTATTTATTACCTTATAATAACTTTTATTATAAATTTATAATACATTTGTGCTTTTGTAAATATGTGTGTAGTCATAAATTTGCCTCAATCCTACTGAGTAGTTTTTTTTCATTACTCCTCAGAATTTGTACAACTTCTAAACATTGGCTGTTTTCAAGGTATAAATGAGCCTTCGGGATCAGCAATCTATAAGATATCAGCTATCACCAGAAATAAATAACTTCTGCATTATTTATCTGGATAACAGTGTGCTTTAGTTTATTTTCATATTGTGTAACTCTATGCATTTTTAAAAAGTTGGTTTTTTTTGTTACTTTGTTGTGTTTTTCTAATGAAAAAAAAGGAAAATTCTGAAAAGAAACAATATTTCAAAATAATTCCAACAATAATTTTAGCTAAAATTACAAAAAAGAATTAATGAATACAAGATAAATTTCTCTACCCCAAAAAATTTACAAGAAAACAAGAATATAAAGTGTTTAAACTTTATACCGTGCTTCATGCATAACTGAATTTTCAGTTTCCTTTAAATAGATAAAGCTTCAGTGAAATGCTGATTTTCTACAATGTCATTGCTAAGATATAAAAAAAAATCTTCTAAAAAACTGCACATTAGTCAAAATCTTAGATGATCAAATGATCGACTCCATGAAAACCTATTAGACATGAATTATCTCCCTTCATTAGTAATATCCCAGCATTAGATAACATTTTACATTCTGCAAACTCATAAACAAAAGTGCTCATAAGTCTATAGTTACTTTAACATGCAACTAACTGTTCCTTAGTGCATTATATAAAAGACTCACTGCATATTACCTGTCGTATGATGCAAAATTAATTGTCTCAAGTAGACCAGAAATTGATATTTAAAGGATGAAGCTTTTAGATATTTTTTTCAAACAGTTATTTTAAAAGACTTTATTTCACATCTTAGCTATGACATAAAAAGATTAATAAATATAGCATCAAACCTGTAAAAAATCTAAGTCAATCTACGCCTTACATGTAATATGTATAACAACTCTGTATATCCTTCACCAATTATGTGAATTATTAATTAAAGCAATCTAAAGGTGATTCCATATAATGTCATCCCATCATGATTCACAAATCATTATATTTCAATCATAAACTTCTGGTTTAACTTAATTTTCATTGTAATGCATATTTCTTTTGCCATTTTCTTTATAATGCCATGATTGTTTCCCTCCTCATAGGCATGACAGGAGTGACTAATTTTAGTTTAAAAACTTTTAAACTCTTTAACCGCAAAAGGTTAGTTATCTTTGTTTTTCTGAACGTTTCATTGAAGTATGCAAAAATGTTTTACAAAATTAAAACATTATAAAGTCAATTTGCATGCAAAAAGTATTGACTTGGGATATCAACATTCTCTAAAGGGAAGACACATCTTATTTTTGAATAAAACATTTATAAAGCCATGATGAAAATCAATAAATATGGAACCATCTTAATGTGATTACTTATTGAAAAAAAATATCTGTACCAGTCCATCACGGTACACGCTATTCCATTTCGTATCATGCCGATTTGAAAGCACAAGAGGGCGAGCTATTACGTCTACATATCCCTGTAATAATTGTTTTTATAAAGTGTTCACCTCTTGTTAGTTTAATAGTTTCCTAACTTAACTTCTCAAGTATCTTTTATATTGATTCTTACTGTTATAACACTTTCAAAAAGTTTGAAAAGTCGAATGAAAACAAAACAAATATGAACTAAAAGTCTAATTAACAGGGTTAATTTGTAAATTATTTGGTCATATAAAGTAAATAAACTGGTTCCAAGATTGTACAATGAAAAATATTAGAACTAATCTATATGTTTCAACTTTTTGTCAAGTTAAAGGTTTAATACCCGTTATTATGAACTTTATTAATAGATTAAAATCAAAATCTGCTGATGAATGTGAATTTTGGTTTAAAAATATTTGCATGCAAAAATATTTGTGAAGAGGAAGGAATCATTCTAAGGCAATAAAACAATGGATGTGATGCACATCTAATCATCCATCACAGGAAATACTCTTGTCATATTAAGGCTTTGTGATTGAAAAACCTGGGATATTTTTTAAATCCTAATATTCAAAACTGATTGTTAGTTATACTGAAATTTTCTTGTCTTCAAGTTGACCTTGTAGTTGCCGGTGTCATATGGTATTTTGAACCCCATGGTAAATTGACCCCGGGGTCAAAATACCGCTATGGTAAATTGAACCCCCCCATGGTAAATTGAACCCCCCCTGTATGGAAAATTGAACCCCCATGGTAAATTGAACCCCCCTGTTTTTTTCATCCTAGATGATTATTAGAACATTATACATTATTCTAAAGCTTATCATAGATTAAAAATCATTCATACAAAAAGGGGAGGTACATTTTCCATGCTTAATTAAAAGAAATATTTTTGCTTGGTATAAGTGCTCTGAAGTCTTTACCAAAAAAATGTCATTCAAAATACTTATTGAAACATTATAACTGGACCATATGTAGCTTGATTGCTTTAATTATTTGTAATTATAACATATGTATATAAGGGTAGATTTGATTTTCCATGGTAAAAAAGGGGGAGGGGGTCAAAATACCATGGAAAAGTAAAATTTTAAAAATATCTTTTCCAGCAAGTAAAATACATACAAACTACTTATTGGTGTATTCTAACTACATAAAAGAGTTACAATTGCTAGAATTTTTAAATTAAAGGTCTACAGTAGGGGGTTCAATATACCGCAGAAGGGTCAAAATACCATGGCAAAGTAAAATTTTCAAAATAACTTTTCCAGCAAATTTAATACATATTAACTACTTATTTGTGTATTTTAACTACATAAAAGAGTTAGAATTGCCAGAATTTCAGAAATTAAAGGCCTAAAGTAGGGGTTTCAATATACCGCAGAAGGATCAAAATACCATGGCAAAGTAAAATTTTTAAAATAACTTTTCCAGCAAGTTTAATACATACAAACTACTGAATGGTGTATTGTAACTACATAAAAGAGTTACAATTGCCAGAATTTTTTAAAGGGATAATTCGCGATTTTTCACTTTTCATCTTATTATGTTCATAATACCATAAAAAACATATTCACCAAGTTTTATTTTGATATGAAATCTAATAAAGGAGAAAATTAAGAATTATTAATTTTATTTCTTCAAACTTCCTGACTTATGTGACGTAGTTTAAGTCTTTAAGCATGCCGGGAGTGAAAATAATCTCATTTTAAATCTTAATCGTTAATCATCTTATAACTCTATTTAAAGCGCATCGACGACGTTTGGTGTAGCTATTAACCAACTAATAATAAAGATGGAACAGCGCTCATCTTGAAATTAGAATGTACGATTTATATTTTAATATTTTCGGTAATGATTATAGTGATACAAGTAAATCGTATAAAATATTTTTTTGTGAATTTTTTTTCCGACGAATATTTTGAACAAACATATATAACTGAAAGTGTTTTAAAAATGCATGTTTGTACTTTTTACCTTTTACGTCAGTCTAGTAAATATGTGCTGCTAGTACATTTACATAGTGTGCAAATACGGCCCGCAAATACAATGTGTATTGTACTTTGACACATACATAAAGTTACTACCTGTTGAATGCGTGGTTAAATTCAAGTTAATTAAAAGATTAACATTTTGTATCTTTTGATCTTTACTCGGTGAATTTAAGCCGTCACGGTTCACTTTTCTAGGTGTGAACAACATTTCGTATGAATGATAAACGGGGGAATCTTAATATTTTCCATGAGCTCAGTTTAAATAAATATATTATTAACGCTGAATATTTCTGGTTAAAAAAATAAGAAATACTTAGTTAATTTAATTGAATAAAGTTATAGATAATGATGTCCTTATAAACACGAGTAAATGAATTAAAAAAAAAATAAGAATCGGTGACCTTGAATTTTTGAAATAGATAGTAATTACCAACTGCAGTTATGTAATTGGGTCGTTCAAAGCGAAATATTCAGGAAGAAACGTCCTTATCAAAATAATTTAATTCTCACCGCGTACTAATTCTTCAGCTATTTGAACGAGAATATCAAAAATGTTGACTGAAAATTAAAAGGTCAACTTTGTCTTATTGGAACGGAATTGAATAAGAACGATTTTTTTTTTAATTCTTTGTGATTAAATTTTGAAATGAGCTTTCTATTTAATTTCAATCAGTTTATGGTTTCAACCCCGAGGCCTTCAAAATCTAACATGAATACCCAGAGATTTGTTTGGATAACCTGGAATTCAAATAATGGAATCACCATTGTTATAAATACACAAGCTAATCTAACTTTTAACTTCTACCTAATATTTAGCCAAGATCAAAAGACGTCGAATTAACTTAATCAATTAACTTTTTCTCAATCCCTTGTTTTCTAATGATTGGAGCGTGGTTGTTTTTGTAAAAAGAAAAAAGTTTGATATATAAGCCTTTTTAATAAATCTATACTATAAGCTAAAATGTCTAGTTCAGAGAGTGAAAGTTCTGATGTATCCAGCTCCCAAAGTGAGACAAATTTTGACGAGTGTGGTCAATTTGGGTACATATTAGAACCGGAGTACACTGAAGAAGAACTCCAACAAATTGAAGTGAAGAAACTTCTAGACAACAGGATATTTTAAATAATCCTCGCAAGTTTGACACCAATTGGTGTTCATGTAAAAACTGTATAGTCATGCCATTGCCGGCGGAGTGTTTCTGCTGCCACGAATTTACGCTATTAGAAGAAAAAATGAATTTGGGTGAATGTGTCACTGAAAATACAGATTTTAGAATAGTTTGTCTAAACCCCGTTGTTCTTGAAACAAGCTACATAAGTTTCCTGAGATACAAGCGCCATAGAGGGAGAGCTCCAGACGTACTTACTAACAGACAAAGCAGGCTTATGGCTTATCGTCAGTTTGTGTGTTGGGTCAGGAAAGGTCAACCACTTGGCAAGAAACACAGAATAACCCTACCGGCTTGTGTAGTTAATGTCATTAGAAAAGAGTTTCCATCGTTGGATGGGGTATACGAAGGATTCAAAGAATGTGAAAGTGACACTTCAGACTCTGAATAGTTCTAAAATCATTTTCACGATTAACCAATACAATTTTTCACAGAATGTTTCAGATTCATTTCATTATTTGTGTATTAATAAACCTATTTATGAACTATTTAATTTTGAGGTCTAATTTTATAGAGTAGCTTGTTGTATATATTAACATGAAGGTTTGGTATACCACAGTACCACGGAGCGTTGATATCATTTGACACGAGATCCTCCCGAGATGTTGGTGGGGTTCTTGTTGGGCAACCTAAACCAGTTTCCGATGATCTGTTTTTTATCGTTTTTTTTGTGTCTTTTGATCGTTTATTGGTTATGTTTTATTATGACGTTGTCAGTTTGTTTTTTAATACTAAATATGACTTCCCGTTTTGGTACCTTCTGCCTTTTTACAAACAAGACCTTGAAACTGAACATTGGAAATGTATCATGCTACTACACAATGCAACAAGTTTGTAAGAGAACATGCCACTCTGTCTTCTTTTGTTCATTGGTTAGGCCGTTATTTTTTATCTTCATATTTGTGATTTCTTGGTCTTTTTCAGCTGATTAGGCATCTCATTGTTGAAGGCCGTACGGTGACCTGTAGCTACTAATTTTGTGTTATTTGGTCTCTTGTGGAGAGTTATCTCATTGGCAATCATACCACATCTTCTTTTTTTATATCTAAATGTTTGTAATTATATCGTTTATGGTTGCTATACTGCTTACACGTTTTGGATAGACAATACAGTTTGAAGTACTTCATACAGGTTTATTTTTTTGACACAATCAGTAACAAAATAACAAAATTTAACAAATAAACACAATAATAATCATTCATGTTACATTATAACTTTATACGATGCAGAAACCTAACATTTATAAATCAACGAATTATAATACTATACACGATTCAAATAAAAATACTACAAACGGTAAATACAAGTATCTCACAAAGGCTTCATTTTGCATCTTTTTACTCTCTGACTCGCTCGATTTCGTCTCATTTTACAAAGCCTTTGTTCACTACTTCCCAGAGGTTTTTTTATACATGAATATATATTTGTATACGGACTTTGCAGTACTATCCAGAAGCGTACTTCAATAAATCAACAAATTACGATTTGCTACACGTCATGATTAAAATATAGATATTAAAAACGGAAATTAATTCAAACATTTTCGGCTTGCATCTTTCTTCCATCTGCCTCTCTTGATCTATCTAATTGAGGGTGCCAACTATCACTCCTTTTTCTCTTTTAAACTTGCTTATACATATATATTTATAAGACCAATTAATGCATACCACACTCAACATACTGTCAATTTTAGATATTCAATCAAGAAAAGCGAGATCTGTGATCGTCAATTAGGTCTTCCTTACACGGTGCAGGGTCCTTGCTTATGTTTACGGGCAGTGACAGTGACTTTAGCTGGTGAACTGTTTTCCTTTTGGGACCCTCCTGTTGGCTGGTGACTGCAAACTGCAATATATCGGCTTTGAAATTGTAATCCTTCTTCTCGTATATTTTGCGGGCCGTCCACCTTCCAGTGCTCTTGGGACATCGGGTTGCGAAGGACAGTTTGCCATTGGCATCGGTCTTTTGGTTTCTCCCGATGTTAACATTGTTGTCTACCACTGCCAACTGAGTACGGGCAACCATTGATGCGTATTCAAACTCGAGTCGCTTAGGACAGTATTTCAGCATCATGGAGTGATATGTTTCCAATGCTCCTGTGTGGCAAAAAAGATCTAGTTGACGTATGTCCCGTAGAATTAGCTTGTCTGTGACGACCTTCTCTAATGCTGCATATGCTTGGCTGTCTTGATTCAACCATTTCTTTTTCCTTATATCATCAGGGCTTAGTGGGGGGTGTCCACATTGTGTCACAATCTTCCCAGGAAAGGTGTGTCTATTCGAAATATGACAAAGAAGGCTTCTCCATGTCTCTTCAAGTTTATCAGAATCACCATCGGATTGTCGGGAACAGTACCAAATGTGGTTACAGATGGAGGGGATCCATGGCTTCACCTCATTCAGCAGCTTCTTTGGCTTTATGGCTAAGATCTTCTTCTTAATCGATTTTGATAAATGCCAAACGTCAAACTGATGTTTCTTGTCACTGTGGTCTGTTGCCATGGCTTTGCGGATCTGGACATGTCTGTCTGTAACAACGACTCCAACTGTAAGATCTGCAGCCTCAATGTTTGCAAGGGACCGCTGAAATCCTATGAGTTCCATCTTGTTTGACGATGTGGTTTCAGAAACTTGGACTAAGCTAAAGTCTGGTATGACGCCGGTGGCTGAGTCCATGAATGTGTACGTACAATACTTGGCTGAAAAGCCTGGACTGTCACAGCGTCCATCTCCACCAAGAATGAGCTGTTTACCATGTAGCTGCTGTAGAATGACATCTCTTTGCATGGTGTAGTAGCGGTCAATGGCAGGGATGGCGATGTCTTTCTGCAAACTGTAAAATTGGGTTGATCCAATAAACTTTAGTGATAGTATTTCGGCAAAGTGAGATAGTCTTGCAAAGGTTTCACCAGACAGGATAACAGCTGTAGCCACCATCAAATTACCTGCAGGTTTATTGTTGACCAATGGTTGTGACTCCCACGAAGTTTGGTGACCTTTCATACATAGGAACTTAACTTTCATCGCAGTACCGTTGTATATGATCTCGGATGCGTCAGCAGCAATTGGTTCTCCACAATCTGTGCAAATCACTCGTCCAAACAATGACTTCAGGCAGCTCTCAAATGCAATAACCTTAGGTTCTGTGGTGATGTGTTGCATGGAGTCTGAAGATGATGACTGATTTGAGTCCCGGGATTCGTCGCTTGGTACATAGGATAGATCGCTGTCGGGTTTCTCGGGGCTGGATGTTGGTGTAGGCGTGGATGCATCAGATGCATCCTGGTCTTTCTGAGGCGAACTAATGAATGCTGTGTCAAGTGGCTGTGTTGAGGAGATAGGGACCTGTAGGTAGCTGTGGTTTGTCATTGAGGTACCGAAATCAGTGTCAGTTTGAAGTTGTGGTAATGTCTGAACCCCGACGTCAACCATTAAGGGTTTCGACTGTAAAGAAAATGGGGGATATAAAATAAAATGACCATACTCCTTGGAATTATTTTTCATTACGAAGCGTTTAAGTTGACATGCAATATTGGTTTACCCATTGTTGAAGGCCGTATGGTGATCCATAGTAGTTAATTTCTATGTCACTTGGTAGCTTGTGATCAGTTGTCGCATTGGCAATTATACCACATCAATAATCTCAGTTATATATATATATAATATAATTCAACTTGTAGAGAGCCTTGAGGTACAGATTTAAACAAATATAATACTGATATGCATAACACTTTTTTCACACTTTCAATGACGGAAATACTAATAAAAATATAAAGAAACTTAAATAAACCGAATCTATTTCAGTCAAATTGTTGAGAACCCCTATAAAGTTGAATATGAACTCAATTGGTTTTATATATAACAGGATTGCACACTCAGTACCAAGAAAGGAGCTTACTTGGTTCATTCAGTATTTGTAGACTAGCATTAATTTGTATGAGGCATTTGACCTATATTATATTGATGCATAAAGATGTCAGGATTTACAGAAGTTAGAAGAATCAAATTCCAATAAAAAAACTTACTGACTATCTATTACCATAAACTCTATGAAATGGCCAATTTAACTGGTAAAATAACAAAAAAAAAGCTAAGAATACTTACCAATACATTGACTTTTTCCTCTACAGCTTTTACAGCATGTTTAGTTTTTTTCTGTGGAATGTTGTTTTCTGAAATAATTTTATCAAAATAAGTTCCAAGACAACATTTAACATTTGAAATTCCCTTAAAAATTACACCTACAACAAAATAAACATTAGGAATTCGTTCGGCGGATTGATAACTAGTTGTTAGTTGCCCCGCGTCCAGTGGCAAATATTTAATGCATGTTAAAGACGTGATTGCAGATTAAAAAAATACATAATAAAGAAGTTAAACTCGAAGTATGAAATGCAGAAACAGAAATGGAATATATAGAATGACGGTATTATGATGAACACAGCGAGAACACACAAGAACTTTATCGACTCGAGTCTAGGTTCGTTTTTTTTCTTTTCTTGCAAAAGGAAGACACATGTATCATGTTGTGTCTCCCAGCTTCATTTCCACTGGCGGATCTAGAAATTTTCATAAGGGAGGTCCACTGACCAAGAGGAGCCCCGCTCCAGTCACGCTTCAGTGATTTCCTATATAACCCACCCGATTTTTCCCACAAAAGGGGGCTGCCCCCCCCCCCCCAAATTTGACTCCGATTTCGGAGACTTTGTTATCACAACTGTGGTTTAATAAGTTAACTTGTTTTAAATTATGAAAATAATAAATAAGAATATTTCTTCTTCATTTTAGTTAGACGTGCAGGCAAGTCTATAGTTCCTGGAGATTTTCATATGGAATAAATATGTTAATAAATACCTTTACTTTCTGTCATGACTGAATTCCCTCTGTTATCATTGACCCCATTGACAATTGGTAGTGGCATCTGTTGGAATAAAGTAGAACATTATAAGGCAATGATAAAAGATGAACAAAGAGTAAGACCAAAATTGGCATTTTTTTTCAAATGAGACAAGTATGTTCTACTGTTCAAACCGGGGTATGTAGTCAAACCTTTAAAACTTGGAAATTGCTTCATATAAATAGGAATGTTGTATGATTGTCAATGAGACACTTTTTACCAAATTCAAAATGTACTGGAATAGTCTGGAAGTATAATATTGTGTTTTAACGCTAGAATTATTTAAAACATTTCTATTTTAAATGTTATTTATAATTATTTAAAGCTTTTATTGTAATCCTCTTCCTTTAAAATATTTATTTTTGATCTGCCAACATCACATTCATTTAACAGTAGGAAAGATTCGAACATGGAGAAATTTTTACCTCAAGCAACACTCTTTTTCTTGTTTGTGAATTACTGTCATCATCTCTCAAGCCTTGGTTGTATGCGAACAGTGTTGGTACTGCATCTGACTTCAGTCTTCGATGTCTAGGTGTGAAGCCTATTAACCTGCCCTGAAATATGAAAAGGTCATTCATTAGTTACTCTGTCTCAATATTTTCACTTCTGCCACATGATTATGTCGCTGTTATCAGTCTTAGCACTCAAAACAATTACGTAAAAAATGGTATGGAAAGTCATAGTATACTGCATGATGGGATGAAAACGGGTTTGCACAAATGGGAATAGGCACAATGTAGGTATCCCTTTGTAATGACTGTATCACAGAAACAAGATCGGAGGACAAAAAGTCACATACGAAATATAATTATAGCAGTGATAATATTTATAACATATTTGTATGTTCATAGAACAACGGGGCGAAGGCTTCAGACCACAATTAATTCACTCTGTTCGTGGTCTATAAGCAGTTACATTTATTCCAAGTTTGAAGCGGTGCAAAATTTTTAATATAATTTGACTTTTACCAAGAAATGCATTGTAGCAAAGGGGAAGAGTAAGTCTCATGTCAGAAACTCGAAAATAATGTAATTTAACAGAAAAGGAAACAAATAACGGACTTTGGCAAAAAGGAAGAAAGCTTCTGATATATCCTTTTCTCCAGACATAAAATCTTTTTTCAATAAATCATCCTACAACAGCTTAAAAGCTGGAAATGCCCACCGATTTCGCGGGTGTGTTTTAGTGTTGTGAAAATCTTATATTGAAAAAATGACAACTCATTTGAAATATTGAATGTACAAACTAAGTATCATCTTCGTGTCATAATTGCGCATGCTTGTCTCTTCACATACAAGTAAACGCAAATTTCCTAAGTGCAAAATATTTCGTAAATGCGCCCGCTTATATCGGAAATAGGACAAGAAAGTATAAGATAGTCATCCATAATTCTCGGTTAAATTCTCTAGGATTTACTCCAAACAAAGTTGTAAAATGATGAAGTTTTCTTTTTCTTAAATTATTCATTACAACTCAAGACCATAACTTAAATTAAACATTTGATAAGCAAATAAAACAATCTGACAAAACATAATGAAAGTTATTGTGTACAAAAGCATTGGTGGACCCAGAGGGAGTGGTTTCGGGGTTGGACCCCCCTCCCCCCCCCCCCCTTGTTTTTTGGCCGATCAATGCATTTGAAGTGAGACATGTAGTTGGAACCCTCCTTTTTAATGTGACTGGATCCATCCCGAAAAGTAAATCTCTTGTACAATTGAAAATTCAAAAAGAAATCATTTTACATGGTACGTGTACAGTACTAGATAATCTTCTACACATTAATTTTGAAGCCGAAGTCAAAATTATTAATTTACGGTGTTATTGTTTCTGTCTTTGCACATGTCAGAATTATTCAGCCTGTGGATATAAATTTTAAACTCTTAATTTCATATTTGGACGGATTTGTGTATTTCAATCATATTAGGGGCATACATTGTTAACAGGATGTATAATACACCCGACTATATTTTTGATGGCACTTTTACCTGTGCACACCTGGGTAAAACAGCTGGGTCCGGAATTGTGTAATGTCACCAGTTTATTAGCCTGCAGGAAGTGTCTAGAATACCTGAATGTGACACTATTACACGACCTCTGGCAATAATTCAAAAGATCGTCGGTTTTCATATTTGAGTAAAGTACCCGAAATGAATAAAATCTATTACAGATAAAAGACTTCTTTTGCATAGTATTTTCGAAAAAAATCATTAGAATATTTATATGCTTTAACAACTTCCAAATTAGTGTCCACCCACTAGATGTATTCCTATCATAAATATAGTAAGAAAAATTACTCCTACGATTGACAATAAATCATTACAAATTTCGTTAGCCTAGCTGTCGACATTTTATATCCCGAAACTGCTTAGCCTTAACTTGTAGGACCACGCAACTGGGTTGACCTAGTAGACAAATAAAAAGCATAACAAGGGGGTGGTAAGATCTATTAAGTTTCCGTTTCCACACGAATCGGGGAAGACATACGCTCCCATATACCCATCACCCTTTCAACCTTTTCTATGGGGCAATATGGAAAAGGCGGGAAAGGGGGGGGAGGGGTTAAACAGCATCTGTAATTATACTACATGTAAATAAAGTCTTATTTGTATACCATTATTATTTTAAGCAAATGAACCTTTAAATGTTTTACGTAATTTTTATTTTTTTATGTACACATACGTTTTTTTTGCACCTAATAACAAAACGTCATATATAATTCAGTTTCGAGTAAACGTATAAATTAATTAATTCTTTTTTGGTTTGTTCTGAAATATTATTTTTAAAGCAAGTTTTAAACAGAATTTATTAAGTTGATATAAATGACATCACATGATTGTTATAAAATCAAAATGCCGAAGTGGCTAGGTACCTTTTATGGCTTCATTGTGCCAAGAAATATATATACCCCCTTGCATGATTAAATCAAATATCTATTATTTTAAACAAGTTCATAAATTTAAATTGAATAAATATAATAAATAATATAATATTTGAAGATTTTTTTCCTGTATATATTCAAAAATTATCAACAAATTTAATTTGTTGTGACTTTTTGTCTGTGACCTTTTTAACCGTTTACTAAAATACTACTTGTAAACATCAAAATCTGTTACTAATGCATGAATGTCGAAACTACATTTATCTGAAAATATCTGAAACTACATTTATCTGAAAATATCTTTCAACCAGGCTTGGAAAGAAATAGCAATAAAAACATTCATGAGAAAAATCATAATTACCATCAAATTTCCATCGAAACAAGATGCTTCAAAATGGTCTGCACACACTTTCTTGAACTTGTTGTGAGTGAAGGTGGTTGGTGTTAGGTTTAGGTTAATCATCCACGTCTGGTACAACTCTTTCTTTTTTGCAGGATCTGGGAAAGTGTGTAAGCTTATGCCATGGGAACTCCGAGTTGAACATCCGTACGCTTGACAAGTCATTTTGATACTGAATATACGATATGCCATGCTTGTTTTTTCGCTTTGTGGTATTCAGATATTTTATTCAAATATACTCACCACGTGACAATTTGTATCAGAGATGCCGTCAAAATGGCGATAAGTCGAGAAGTGATAGTGGGATTTTGATTTTGATTTTAATCACTCATCTAGAAGAATTGAACAATAATTTTAACAAATCTATGATTATTTATATCAAATAAACATAATATACAATTTTCATTTTTTTGCGAAGTTTCCCTTTAAATTAAAGGTCTAGAGAAGGGGGTTTAATATACCGCAAGGGGGTCAAAATACCATGGCAAAGTAAAATTTTAAAAATATCTTTTCCAGCAAGTTTAATACATACAAACTACTTGTTGGTGTATTCTTACTACGTAAAAGAGTTAAAATTGCCAGAATTTTTAAATTAAAGGTCTAGAGTAGGGGGGTTCAATATACCGCAGAAGGGTCAAAATACCATGGCAAAGTAAAATTTTCAAAGTAACTTTTCCAGCAAGTTTAATACATACTAACTACTTATTGGTGTATTCTAACTACATAAAAGAGTTAGAATTGCCAGAATTTCTGAAATTAAAGGCCTAAAGTAGGGGGTTCAATATACCGCAGAAGGGTAAAAAAATACCAGGGCATTTGAAAGTAAAATTTTCAAAATAACTTTTTCAGCTAGTTGTAATACATACAAACTACTTATTGGTGTATTCTTACTACATAAAAGAGTTAGAATTGCCAGAATTTTTTAAATTAAAGGTCTAGAGTAGGGGGTTCAAGACTGCAGGGTGGTCAAAATACCATGGCAAATAAAATTTCAAAATAACTTTTCCAGCAAGTTTAATACATACAAACTACTTATTGGTGTATTCTAACTACATAAAAGAGTTACAATTGCCAGAATTTTTTTTAGTTTAAAGGTCTAGAGTAGGGGGTTTAATATACCGCAGAAGGGTCAAAATACCATGGCATTTGAAAGTAAAATTTTCAAAATAACTTTTCCAGCAAGTTTAATACATACAAACTACTTAATGGTGTATTCTAACTACATAAAAGAGTTACAATTGCCAGAATTTTTTAAACTAAAGGTCTAGAGAAGGGGGTTCAATATACCGCAGGGGGGTCAAAATACCATGGCAAAGTAAAATTTTAAAAATATCTTTTCCAGCAAGTTTAATACATACAAACTACTTGTTGGTGTATTCTTACTACGTAAAAGAGTAAAAATTGCCAGAATTTTTAAATTAAAGGTCTAGAGTAGGGGGGGTTCAATATACCGCAGAAGGGTCAAAATACCATGGCAAAGTAAAATTTTCAAAATAACTTTTCCAGCAAGTTTAATAAAAATTGAAAATTTTACTTTGCCATGGTATTTTTACCCCCCTGCGGTATATTGAACCCCCTACTATAGACCTTGAATTTCAAAAATTCAATCTATTCTAGCTCCTTAACATAGTTATAATACCCCAACAAGTAGTTTGTATGTATTAAATATGCTGGAAAAGATATTTTGAAAATTTTACTTAGCCATGGTATTTTGACCCCCCTGCGGTATATTGAACCCCCTACTACAGACCTTGAATTTCAAAAATTATAGCTATTCTAGCTCCTTAACATAGTTATAATACCCCAACAAGTAGTTTGAATGTATTAAATATGCTGGAAAAGATATTTTGAAAATTTTACTTTGCCATGGTATTTTGACCCCCCTGCGGTATATTGAACCCCCTACTATAGACCTTGAATTTCAAAAATTCAATCTATTCTAGCTCCTTAACATAGTTATAATACCCCAACAAGTAGTTTGTATGTATTAAATATGCTGGAAAAGATATTTTGAAAATTTTACTTAGCCATGGTATTTTGACCCCCCTGCGGTATATTGAACCCCCTACTATAGACCTTGAATTTCAAAAATTCAATCTATTCTAGCTCCTTAACATAGTTATAATACCCCAACAAGTAGTTTGTATGTATTAAATATGCTGGAAAAGATATTTTGAAAATTTTACTTAGCCATGGTATTTTGACCCCCCTGCGGTATATTGAACCCCCTACTACAGACCTTGAATTTCAAAAATTCTAGCTATTCTAGCTTCTTAACATGGTAATAATACTCCAAAGAGTAGTTTGTATGTATTAAATATGGTGGAAAAGATATTTTGAAAATTTTACTTTGCCATGGTATTTTGACCCCCCTGCGGTATATTGAACCCCCTACTATAGACCTTAAATTTCAAAAACTCAATCTATTCTAGCTCCTTAACATAGTTATAATACCCCAACAAGTAGTTTGTATGTATTAAATATGCTGGAAAAGATATTTTGAAAATTTTACTTAGCCATGGTATTTTGACCCCCCTGCGGTATATTGAACCCCCTACTATAGACCTTGAATCTCAAAAATGCAATCTATTCTAGCACCTTAACATAGTTATAATACTCCAATAAGTAGTTTGTATGTATTAAATATGCTGGAAAAGATATTTTGAAAATTTTACTTAGCCATGGTATTTTGACCCCCTTGCGGTATATTGAACCCCCTACCATAGACCTCAAATCAAAAAAAATTATAGCCAATAATTTGTAAATTAGATTATCTGCAATATTATTTATCAAAAACAGGGGGGTTCAATATACCGCAGGGGGGTTCAAAATACCATATGTGAAAAATGACCCCGGGGTCAAAATACCATGCGGTATAATGACCCCGGGGTCATTTTACCGCATGGTATTTTGACCCCGGGTTCAATTTTTAGGGGGTTCAAAATACCATATGACACCGGTATGATGGAACCAGTTCATAAATTTTATATACCATAGAAACAAAATTTATATTCTAAATGACCAATACCACTTACATCAAAGTTTCTATAACCTTCTACAAAAAGGGATTAGGTTACTGATCAATATTAATAAAAGAAAATATCCTTGAAAATTTATTATATCTATATGCTAACTTAAATTAATATGTGTTTTTAGTCAAATTTTAAATGAATGTTTTAACTTTCTATCCTTAAATACTTATTCTTACCTGCACTCTTGCTCTGATTGCTCCCATAGCTGGAATTTCTGAAAATTTACCTAAAGTGGAAAAAAGATATCATTTATCAGTGAAGCAGTATTAAAACAAGATTAATAGCTGCTATCTAATGATACCCCAGCAATAAGTATTCGGTAAACTTGAAATTGATGCTTCATATTATTTCTAATATACAGTTACAACCAACAGTGAGTACAAATGTATATTTTAAACTTACACAAGGTGTATGATATTTCGACATCCATGTATCAAATTAACTTTGGCATCATGAATCTGTATTTTTACAGCAGACAAAAATCTTTGCACAGTAAGGTGAATCTTACCTCTATTAGCACAAGCCATCCATCTGATACCTCTATTTGGATTTGCTGTTTGTCCAACTGCATATGTAAATACCCTAACTTGATCCTGTAAAAAAATATCAATTTATTTAGCTGGCCCTTTCTTATATTCAATTATGATTTGATGATCTTTAAAGTTCTTTTTTTTTTATCATCCCTAGAGTGTGTTTCTTCAAAAATATTTATGTTAAATAATTACCATTTTTAGTTTTTTTTAATATGAAGACATGTTTGTAGCACATCACAACTTTGTACTGAAAAATCATATCTCTCTTGTTTTTTTGCAGTTCACAATATATCTATAACCAACCTCATCTGGTCTTTTAAAGTTCCGTTCATTAAAGACCTTTTCCGCATCATCCGTTCCTCCATCAGTCAACAGCATGATCATTCTGTTACACTTAGCACCACTGTCACTTGAATTGTCAAACTACAAAATATCATCAAGTAATTATTACCATTCAGCTTTCAAATCCATAACTATCAAGAATATGTGCAAGATCTCATGGTCATAAGGAAGATACATTCCAAACTCCAACATATTATTTGGTCTCAAAGAACCATTCTTTGCTTCTACTCTTAACTGCTACATGCTTGGTAGAGAATGGGAAATATCCATTTTAAAGACCTTTGTTTGACACAGTTGAGGATCATACTCAAAAGTAAAGTACTCAAATGAAACCGGAAACCAAATATCATGCAGCTCTTGTTTGTAGTTCCTGATGAAATCATGATAATTTTCATGGAACAGACATGGACAGATAAATGTACAAAGGTTAAATAGTGTACCCCTCACTAGACGTGGTAGTATAATAATCAAGATGAAGTATCTCTAGAATGTATATTTACCTTATCAAATTCATCAAATGCAAATGTTAAAGCGGACTCATAATTTGCCATATCTTTTGCTGTTAAGGCATCAACTCCTTCCTTTAAGATCTACAAACATAAAACATTAACTAAGCATGCATTGTTTCAAATAACTATGAAACACATTAACTGACCAGTGAATCCAAGGTCATATACAATACTGTGAAAGTATAATTGTTCTTGCAATACCAATGCAGATTTTGTGGCTCTCTTCAACTTAGGTGGGACAATTATGATATCCTTTAGTCATAACATACATATGTTTATTAATCATAACAAAATACCAGAACTGAGATTATGTGTGAAAATAAGAAATGTTAGTATAAAGAGGTCAATGAGACAGTAATCCAACAAAAAAACTTGATAAATGACATGTCAAAATCAACATGCATAACTGTTTGATACGGTATTGGACAATTTCAATCATTCAATTGATATAAGCTGACACAGTTGAATTTTGTCAAATTCTAAATGTGAATTTGGTATACCATAAATTTTTATCTTTTTCCCTTATCTTGATTGATTTGGTCATAACATGCTTTAGATTGTCAAGTCTGTAATATACTTATTAAAATTCACTAAAATATCCAAGTTTCCCAAAGTGACTCATGTAGCTTTTACACTAAGATATGTGTACACACCTCAATAAAAATTCAAATACTTGTGTCATAAATTTTCTTTCTACATTTTTAGTTTTGATAATACTGTGTTGTTTGTAAAGAATATAATATATAAAATGTAGACTTTTAATATACCTGTTCCAGGTGAGGGATCTGTAATACATTGGTTTTGTTGGTACATGTTTGTCATGTATGATTTCATAAATTGTTTTGCATATACACTTGGCCATTGAATTTCTCATTTGAATCGTTTCAATTTTTTTTTTATATATATCAGAATATTTTAAATCATATTTGCAATCATACCACATCTTTTTTTTTTTTAATTTCTAAACCAGCTTGGAAGTTTTTCTTCACTTACCTTCTTATTTCTGTGGTTAGCCTGGACAAATGTTTCAAAACAGCTGACGAATGTCACACTTTTGGAAAACTAAAGATAGAATATTTGATTAAACTAATATTTTATATTCATTAAGAAAATTGAGCAGCAAAACAAAATACGAACAATTTAATAAATCTTCCTGGATGGGTATAGAAAATACTTGAAAAGCGTTGTCAGTGTGTATCAGATCATACTTAAATCAAATGTAAGTTATGTCATAAACCTTTATATAATAATGCATAATGTACAATAGTATACCGGTAGTGTGGATTCTTTTGATAAGATAAATACCAATCTTTGTGAATATTGTGGGTACTGTAGAACAACGAACATAGATGTTCAAGAAATGACACATTTTCCATGCAGAATTTGGAAAACCATGACATTAAATATCCATGAAAAGCCAAGTTTTCCTCATTCCACGAAAATAAAATGAATCCTTAGGATTACACAGTACAATACAGTTACCTAAAAAACACCAGTCAACTTTATCTAACATTCATTTCGAAATATACCAAAGTATTTTGTCTGTATATATATCACAGGAAAATTTTGCTCACATGAATTTCACATTAATCTTCTGTGAAATTCTCTTAAAAAATTATATGAGAGAGATTCACTTTAAGGTGAAATACCACCAAGTCATGGTACGTCACATCCAGTTGTATACGAAAATAGGTCTAAAAAAATATTCCCTTGAATTTGACAGTTGTAGAAAATTAACCCTGCATTTCAATGCACTTAAATTTTTCTGAATCATAAACATGTACGTTGGGTGTCTGAAAGCATCAATCATTTTTTATTTGATGGTCTTATAAAATATTTTGGAACGTTAAGGTTACATAGTTACCAAAGCTGGTAACCAGTAAATAACAGTGTAAAAATTTGGGTTGTTTACTTCCGGTGATGGTTACTTTCTTATATGCAATGGAATGGAGTGTGAAATTTTCACTGTAGCACTGGAAAGGATTAATCTTTATTCATGCAAGGTATTTCTTTAGTTGAAACAAAGGTAAACACTGTTCATTTTTTTTTTTAAATGCCAATTTAACAAAGACAAATCGGGGAAAATAAATGGTGGTATTACACCTCAAACGAGCTTATACATGAAGACTCTGCATTAAAGACCTGTAGGTGACCTTCTGCTGTTGTCTGTTCTATGGTCGGGTTGTTGTCTCTATGACACATTCCCCATTTCCATTCTCAGTTTTATATTTTACATGAAACTAAATTTTCATGAGAATTGAGATTCACATAAACCTCCCTCATGTGAACTTAACCAAAAGCCAGATGCTCCGAAGGGCGCAGCTTTATACGACCGCAGAGGTCGAACTCTGAACAGTTGGGGCAAGTATTGACACAACATTTAAGCTTGATACAGCTCTGAATTTGGATTGTGATTAAATAGTTGACACAACATAGGTTTCTGACACAGAATGAATGTGGTCTAAGAACTTAAACTTAAAAACTTTAAATTGGACATTTACCTATTATGGTCCAATATCCAAAATCTAAATACATGGTTAGATTCAGCATATCATAGAACCCCAAGAATTTAATTTTTGATGAAATCAAATAATGTTCAATTTAAGACCCTTTAGACCTCAATGTGGACCAATTTGATAACCGGGGCCCAATATTAAAAATCTAAATACATGGTTAGATTCAGCATATTGAAGAATCCCATTTTTCAATTTTTGTTTGAAATCAAACAAAGTTTAAGTTTTGACCCTTTGGACCTTAATGACTAGACCAATTTGAAAATGGGACAATCCTGTGCAATTGAATATTTCTTTCTATTGCGCAAAACTGTGCAATTAAAAATTTCTTGCTTTTGCGCAATACTGTGCAATTAGATATTTCTTGCTATTGCGCAATACTGTGCAATTGAAGATTTCTTGCTATTGCACAAAACTGTGCAATTGAAGATGTCTTGCTATTGCACATACTGTGCAATTGAAAATTTCTTGCTATTGCACAATACTGTGCAATTGAAGATTTCTTGCTATTGCGCAATACTGTGCAATTGAAAATTTCTTGCTATTGCACAATACTTAATATAATAATTTTGGACCCTGATTTGGACCATCTTGAAAACTGGGCCAATAATAAAAAATCTAAGTACATGTTTAGATTCAGCATATCAAAGAACCCCAAGAATTCAATTTTTGTAAAAATCAAGCTAAGTTTAATTTTGGACTCTTTGGATCTTAATGTAGACTAATTTGAAAACAGGACCAAAAATTAAGAATCTAAATAAACGGTTAGATTTGGCATATCAAAGAACCCCAATAATTCATTTTTTGATGAAATCAAACAAAGTTTAATTTTGGACCCTTTTGGCCCTTAATTCCTAAACTGTTGGGACCAAAACTCCCTAAATCAATCCAAACCTTCCTTTTGTGGTCATAAACCTCGTGTTAAAATTTCATAGATTTCTGTTTACTTATACTAAAGTTATTGTGCGAAAACCAAGAAAAATGCTTATTTGGGCCCTTTCTGGCCCCTAATTCCTAAACTGTTGGGACCAAAACTCCCAAAATCAATCCCAACCCTCCTTTTATGGTCATAAACCTTGTGTTTAAATTTCATAGATTTCTATTTACTTATACTAAAGTTATAGTGCGAAAACCAAATGTCTTCGGACGACTAAGACGATGACAACGCCAACGTCATACCAATATACGACCAAAAAATTTTCAATTTTTGCGGTCGTATAAAAATGGGGAATATGCTCATGGGACACAGATGATGCTCCTGATAGCATTTAACTCTATAAAGGGACATAATTGCAAACCTGATCTGAGTTTGAGGCAAATTTAAGTTGAAGAGAAAGGAAACCGAAAATTCAACAATATTTCCATTAATTAGTAAAGGGTCAAAACTCTAGAAAGGTAAAATGTGACAATCCCAAAATTCAAACTTGATTTGTGTTAATAAGCATTGTGTGTAAGTTTCATAACATTTGATTGAGGCAATTTAAGTAAGAGAAGGGAAACAAATTTTGTGACATAGAGACAAACAAGGGTAAAACTTAATGCCCCCTTAAAATCTAGAACAAAGCATGTTATGTTTTGCGGCTACTGTCAATAAGTTACAGTTCTTACATTTGCAATATTGACAAAATCATTCTCTCCAAGTGTGTCAAGAATGGATTTGACGGCCACTTTGATTAAACTTAAAGCTTGTCCATGTACACTTCCACTTCTGCAATCATAAAATAAACAACATATAACATTTTAATTTTGTCTATATCATTTTTTTTAAATTCAACATATACATGCATATAAATCTAAAACTTAAAGCTTTTTTGCTACCAACTAATTTACTTAAGGTTGTTTTGTTGTTGGTTTTTTTGTCTATTTTAGCATTTATCTTTATTCATTTTCCAACAACTTAAAAATATCCTAAAAGGTATCATCAACCTTTACTACAGCAAGAAGCACCAAATGTTTAAATGTATGTCACAGCCATTTTCAAGCCAAAAATTGTGTCAATGAGCACTCATTTTAAAAAAATACAACGAAAAGGCAGCCTTTCTGGGAATTAAAAGCAGCAGCACACACAAATTTGAAGTCTTTTAAATATATTATTCATACAAGTTTTCTTCACTGGCTATATTATTCATACAAATTTTTTTCACTGGCTATATTATTTATACAAGTTTTCTTCACTGGCTATATTATTTATACAAGTTTTCTTCACTGGCTATTGTGGTAGCACATCAAATATATAAATATATAGATAGTTGGGATAGTTCCAAATCATAGCATGATAAGTTGATTTACTTACGTATCAATGAGGATTAACATATCTTTTGGTGAGCTAGAGCCTTGTGTATACCTTAAAAAATACATATAGCCTTACTCCATGTATATATGTATATAATTGCTATTCCTTAAATTGCATTTCTAGTTTTACAAATATTCTGTTCAAATATTGTTCATGAAACATGTAACACCCCTAACAATATTTGTCTCATCTTGCTGTTCATAAGTTTATCAAGATGATAAATAATGGTCATATTCATAATTGTAACAAAATACATAATTTGCAGTGTCGTCTTGATACTAGAAGACTGAGTTTTTACAATACTATTTACAAATTTAATCATTCTGTATGTACAGATTATTCTTTTCAAGACACAGTATAAACTGAGTATATATTAAAAGTTTACTCTTGAAATTAATCAAAAATCAAAAAATGAATTTATGTTGTAATATTGTTTTTTATTTAAGTTTGGACAATAATTCACTAACCATGGTCTTCTTCTGACATCAAACAAATCAACATCATCATGTTTTATACTCCATCTACTTCCTGTCAAAATAGACACAGAAATATTAACTGTTGGTGTATACACAATGACCCTTAAACACAGTTTCATAGCCTGATTTGTATTTGGAGGTCAGTTATAAACCAAACTTTTAAAGAATCTTCAACATACAGTACACTATCCTAAATGCATCTAGTTTATATTTTAACATTGTTTTTGTTTAATTAACAATATAAGAAGACTGAATTTAACCTTCTGATTAAACCAAACTAATGTTGCATATTGATGTTGAAATGATATTATTACTATAAATCAGCAAACTTTTCTCTTTTATAAATTACAGAAACATACTAGTAAATTTTCAAATAAATAGTACAATAAAATCACTTCGGCAGAATGTTGCACTTAAAATTAGTAAAATGAAACCATAAACAATAAATTTGCAATGTTTACTTCACTCCACTTATGAAAGATTTTTTTATTAAATCGAAAAAACATTAACAGAAAGCTAAGAAAGAAAAAGAGGCTGACAAAAAATAGCAAAGATGACTGTCTTTTACCCAATATAATTTGATTTGTGAAAGAATATTCTTTTAAATAACTCGTACAAGTATATAACCCATATGAATATTAAGCATGGCATTTTACCTGGAAATGTTCTCATAAAGCCTGTCTGACTACCAAAGTACTGCCACAGGATGTCAGGATCATTTTCATAGTTCTTCATGAATGCCTGGTCTAAGTCATTGGACCACTTAAGACCATTTAATATGTCAATATCTATAAAAAAAAACATCAGATGTAAACACAACACTTTATTCATCTATAATTAATGTGAATTCAATAATATATGTTTCACCACTTTTACATGTAATCATAAAAAAATCAGTAAAATGTCCTGTTCACTGTCAAAAACTATATATACATTTGCCAGTAAAATATTGATTTTTTTGTTTTATTGGAATCTTCATTTTTCAGGTGCAATTTTTTAACCTACAAGAACCTTATGTCCAAGTTTCACAATATTCCAAGTGTTTCAGTAGTAAATCAGACAACACAAAAAATTATGTGTTTCACTGTCCATGATAAAGAAATGCCGTTGCATATTTCCCTTTGGTTTTTGTTGTGTCCGTGTGCAAAACAATTATGATTCTAATCCTTTTTACAGAAAAAAACATGCTGACAGCTCTTGGGTGAAACAGCCCTTACTTCAAGATATTGTAAACTTACTTCCATTGTAAATTTCTACTGGAATGTGGACAGTTGATACAAGATATTGTAAACTTACTTCCATTGTAAATTTCTACTGGAATGTGGACACTTGATACAAGATATTGTAAACTTACTTCCATTGTAAATCTCTACTGGAATGTAGACAGTTGATACAAGATATTGTAAACTTACTTCCATTGTAAATTTCTACTGGAATGTGGACAGTTGATACAAGATATTGTAAACTTACTTCCATTGTAAATTTCTACTGAAATGTGGACAGTTGATACAAGATATTGTAAACTTACTTCCATTGTAAATTTCTACTGGAATGTGGACAGTTGATACAAGATATTGTAAACTTACTTCCATTGTAAATCTCTACTGGAATTTGAACAGTTGATACAAGATATTGTAAACTTACTTCCATTGTAAATTTCTACTGGAATGTGAACAGTTGATACAGATTCATTAATAGATTGTAGGAATCTTTCATTGTATGACAGTATATCATGAAGTTGACTGTGGTTCTTAGCATCCCAATATTGAACATCACCAATCTAAAATTACAATTCTAAAATTCACTAAACTAAAAAATTAGAATTCAAGTTACTAATATACTATTTGCTTAACTAAAACGTTACAATTTAAGTGACAAATATAATATTTATTAAATTGTAAGATTAGAAATATACCAATACCTGAACTAAAACATTAGAATTTAAGTTTCAAGTATATATACTACTAGTATTCAATGAACTAAAATTAATAATAAAGCCTGTCATCTTAAAATTTCAAAGAATTGAACATATCTTTCTGAGTCACTGGATTCTCAAATGTGAAAGGCTTTTATCTGGGATATAGTATACTGGTACACCAAATTATAAATAAGGATCCTCTCTCACCCACTCCAACCACTTCCTTGATGAATTCATGTAAGGGAAGATCTAGATACAGTTCTTCCGTTTGTGGTTAAATCATGCCAATATTTCACTTGATTGAATAATTAGTAGGCAAAATAAGGCAATTCATTTTATGATGTAGCTTGTACATTTGTATTGTCAAAACATGCTTTACATATGGATTATTTTGCATTACTCTTATAAATTAATGAGTGAGTTCAATTAAATAATTTAACTTATAAAATGTTCTAGAGAAGATCAAAAACATTAATACACTAGTCAGTATATCTGTATATATTGTTTAAATGTTACTGATACAAAAATTCTACCTCTATTTCACATGTTTGCAGATATGGTGGTGTCCTTGTTTGGCTATAGGAAACCCCAAAAATTTATCATATCAAAATATTGAAACAGGAGCATTATGCAATTAAATTTAAGTAAAATGCCCATCGGATGTTCAGAAGGAAGTTTAGAAAGACACAAATTCCACAGGGATAAAACTGAAAAAACAATGACCTTTATAGCTAGTAAGGGTAAATAATAACTGCAAAACATGTGGCCTATCTTTTACTTACCCTCATATCTTCCCTCCATTTGTGATCTCTCACTGCAGTTTCAGCTGCATTAACTAAATCCTGTAAAGATATATATATTTAAAGGTTCATGTCACACTAAACTTTCCATCACAATAAATGAGGCATCAAAACTTAAGAACATAATATCCTGTTCCATATAAATTGTGTTTTGTCAAAGATACAACTTGTTTAAATAACATACTGTAAATACAGAAATTATTGCGAGCTTTTAGTTATATGACTAATGCATTGAGTGAGTATCTTACAATCTGATAACTGAAACATTAACATGTATGAAATTTTTTTCAAAATTGCAACAATAAAACTCTCATTTTTTTCCAATCATGATCATGAAAAAGAGCAATAATAAATGCAATCATTAACTTCTTAATTTACATTTGAAATACATTATACAGTACTATTCAAACGGATCGTGTTTTCCAGAGCCACACCGAGTACCGGGGATTTCACTCCTAAATTCCTCCAAAGATTCTCTCCCAACACCGCATGGCTCATAATTGGTTTATTGCCCATCAGATGTACCAAAAATTAACGTTGCGTGACAACAAAATCGGATTAGCCAGATAATTTACCTACGTACATTTAATCCATTGCACAGGTGTGCTTTAAAATCATGGTATTATAATTATTATCTTATAAGTTTTTATTCTATATTTGGTTATAGTTTTCAATGAAATAAATTTATTTGAGGTTTATTTAACGGAAGCTGAATAATTTTGATAGTACAAAGAAGTAACATGTTTGAATGAAAATACGAGATTCTAATTGTTACCTAAGAGATGGTGAATTTGGCGTCACTCTTAGTTGTAACCATGGGGACACCATAGGGATAGCTAAATTTTAACAATCGCTATAGCTACAATAACAGTCATATAAAAACAAGAGCAGGAGACTTATTCAGGGTTCAAGTAGTCAATTTGGTTTTTTTTCTTGATTTCTTCATTTCCAAAATGTTTGCCTTTGCGGTAACTATCCTTTGCACTTTACTACTCCCAAGTATGACAGTATGCTTTGTAACACCACATGCTTCCATTTGTTTATATTTCTATTTTTATTTATTTTTTATTTTATTAGGTAATAACTTTTTGTTAACTCTGCCACCATCTTCAGAGTTTAAAACCATATTACAAACCTTCAGTGCTGCCATCTTCTTCCCAAGCATTTTTTCTAGTTGTGTGGCCATCTCTTTCACTAGTTCAACTCCATTATTCTTTTCAAACGTTATGTAACTTTCTGCCTTATTGTATTGCTATTTGGAACAAAATAAAGTTATGTAAAATTATTTATTCACAATATGATGTTAAACCAAGAATGTGTATCGATTAATAAAAGCAAAATCACTATATTGAACATGACAGGACAAAATATTTAATTGCATATTTCAACATAAAATCAACCATAGAGAATATATATGAATCATTGCATTAACTGATCTGAAAAAGGTTGACCTACATGTAAATCTGAAAGGTTAGAGTAGAACAAGACTACTCTGAAAGGATGGTAGTACACCTAACTAATTAATGACTTTAGGGTCCAGCTAGAAAGCAAGCTAAACAAAGATATTACCTTTACCTACACTCTCAATGCATTTTTCTGTAAAGCATACAGCATGTACAACACTATTGTATGGAAATTATATCTAACAATACATGTACTTACAACTTCAATGAAATTTGAAAAACCCATTGATTCCCCCATGGAAGATGTATTTAACTTCATACTGATTTTCTCTGACCATTCTTTGGCTTGGCTCCTGGGAAAAAAAGAAAACAATAACTTTACAGTGGGCGACAAATGTTTTATTTGATTGAAGTTGACCTTTATAAATTAAACTTCAGAATATGAATTTATTGATGGTACATGTAATAACTTATCTACATATGTAAATAAATGGGGAATGTGTCCAGATGCCCTCTGCTCTCATATAGACATTTTAACGGGACAAAACTCAAGAACTGTAGAAGTGTCGACCCTACCTAAATTTGTACTTCATCAGTGTTTCGTGAAATTAAGCATTTGTGTATAACAATGTATAAGTTTCATAACATTTGGTTGAGTCAAACTAAAGTCAGAGAACAGAAATCAATTTAGGGACTGACAGATGGACAGATGTACCATCACTACATTGGGTGCATAAGAATTACTAGGAGCAACTTTTGCATAAATCCTTAAAGTCATTTTAGGTAATAAACTGTACAGTCCTAGCTTACTATGCCATTACATTGCCAACCAGTGTTAACAAAATTTATGGTCTCACCATGCATATCAAAAAGAGAGAGGGAGACAGATTTATACATGTACATGTACTCTACTCTACTTTCCTCATCATAATATTTTAATTACATTGTATTTGTATATTTCAAATAAATTTACTCTTGTAGCTATACACCACAAATTATTAAAATATATTTAAAGTGATGTCTTACACAAACATTGATCTGAGACAGTGTTTATGAAAGATTCTGTTGTACAATTTACATATATACAGTCGACTCTCGTTATGTCGAAGTCAGCCGGACCAGAGAAATATTTCGAGATACACGTAGTTCGACTCAAACGAACACCGGAAGTTCGACAATCTAAGGGACACAACTCTTGCTTAGCTTGGTAAAGCTAAAATAAATCCAGCTGAATATGGCAAGGGGATCGATATTCTAGTATCAGATCGATGTATTTGTATGTCACAGTCTTTTATTATTATAATGACATTATTTGTACTTATTCAATTGTTTCAATTAGAAAAAAAATGCTATGGCTTTTCCAAGAGAGTAATTTCCAATCGATAGTTTCGTTATTCAGGTCGGTTATAGCTGACAAAATTGTTTATTCTCGGATACAAGAGATTTAAGAAAATTTTGATTTCTATTCATTTTGTTTTATCTCACTCTTTCTTTTCAAAAGAAAATGTAACAAGATTGAAGACGCCGTTTGAGTAGTTTTTAGGTGATCATCAACGGAAGCCATAATCCTCGCTTTATACACACTCAAGCTCATTAGTGTAAATCACAAATTAATTGTTTTGTAAACATTTTAAATACTTTTTCATGAACATTAACAATGTATCACTAATTATTTATCAAAATTCTATAAAAGATAATCTTAGGTAAACACTCATGGAAATAGCATGTCATAAATCAATACAGTGGTCAGTGACCGGAAATTTAATTACATGTGTATTGTCAGATTAACTCTTCAATCCATTTAAATCCCGGAGGTCATGTTTTGACATATGTGTATTAGTTCGAGATAAAAAATGAATTTTGAATGCTTTGTTAACCTTGGGACCGTACATTTAGTTCGACTCAACCGAAATTTCGACTCATCCAATTTCGACTCATCAGGAGTCGAATTACATACTTTTGTATGGAATAAAGTTCGGGACCACGTGAAAATTTCGACTCATCCGAAATTTCGAGTCAACCGAGTTCGAAACAACGAGAGTTAACTGTATTTCTATTTAGTTTGAGAGAAAAAAAACTGTCCAATCAGACATTGTAGATAGTTGTGTTGTCTCCAAATTTGTTTTTTACAAATGGAAAACCCCTAAATGGTTATCCCTGGGGATTACTGTCAGACTGAAGATTAAAACACACAGGTTACATTGTACATACATTTACCAATACCCCAGTCATCTACAGGGTAAAAATGTTTACCAATAAAGATCTGCCTGTTATGGATTTTAGTAGTTACTGCATGAATGTTGATGGGTGGTGTATGATTAACATATTTACTCTACATATGTCTTTTTTTAATCTGATATAAATGAAAACTTTTTAGATAACCTTCCTATTATACAATATTTGATGAGGTTTTTATCACATATAAAATCTCTACAGTTGGATGGATAATGAAATACAATTGCATGTATTTATAAATAATTTAAAACATTATAAAATAACAATAATTCCAATATTCAAGTTTTTCCTGTTAAACAAGTTCTCTGTATTTAAGGCCAAACAAAACAGTAATTGTGTTGTGGTTTCAACCAAATCAAACTAAGAGATTATGAAATATTTGTTTTCACTTTTACTATTTTTGTTCTTACTTGAAAATCGACAATATTATTCAAAATTTGAAATGTATTAACTAACAACATGTAAAAATAAAGACTGACAATAAATCTTTTTAACAGTTCATTACCATGACAAAAAAAATCTATACAGTTTAAACTGAGTACCTGATGACAATAAACCAGAAATACAAGCACTTTTCATTTCCTAATCGTAAGTCAACAAGGATTAAATTTCCACAATTTTAGTGTCTATGAATAAAATGGCATTTCATCTTTTTTCCTACTGTCCTGAGGCTATTTTAGAATTACGTTTCTGCTTAGTATGCACTAATTTTGCCACATGCTTTGACCAGCTCATCGACACTACCCTCTGCATTAAAATACAATCAGCTGTACGTGTATATTACTTATTGATATGATTAGGTAATGAAAAGAGACAAAACACAATAGTTGATTTCAAATATCATGAAACTTGGCAGTCATCATTTACAACCTCATTAATGATATATAGTGTTCCTGAATTCAGTTAAAAGACAGATCAATCCCGTAAGCGCAGCTCCAACAATACATTTTTTGTATCTAAGCTATATTAATAAATTTGAAACGTTCTAGTCTTATTCTAGTAATAACTATGAAGTACAGATTTTCCACAATTCTCACATATTTATTTTGTGCGCAATATGAACTTCCAGTAAATAAGATATTCAACTCAAATGTTTCTTTATGAGTTTGACTTCTTTATGATGGAAAACAGGTGTTTCCATGAAAATAACGCAAACCATCACACATGATTTGAAATAACTGGAGTTTCAAAAGACTTTTTCAAACAGTTACAATTTCCCCCCCCCCCCCCCCCTAAATTCAACCAGTCATGCCAGTATGGACTTTATAAGCATTTATGGTATTAAAATTTTTCAACACTAGTATTGTCTTCTGATACAAACACTTATTTTCTGTAGATCTGTATAGCTCAAGTTAATGTTTATATGTTAATCATCAATTACAATGTAAAATTATATTCATCATTCTGGATGGATAATTGATTTAATTGATCATAGATAATGACGTCTTTGGCCAATCACTCATTCTAGCTTGTGATGCCAGGATAAAAGACATGGTTATTTAATTAAATTTAATTAATTGCCCATTACATGTATGTTTTTGTTCTAACATTGCTCTGTTAGGTAAAGGTTGTTATTAACCAGAGAAACAACACTAATTCAAAGAAATTAATTTTTCTGTGAGGTTAAAGACAAAAAAAAAGTTTACACATACTATTTGGTTGGAATAAACTAGTCTGCTAGTTTTGCCAATGGGCTGTAGTAAATTTACATGCGATGTGAAGAAAGGAGAAGTGAAACGTACTAATATTATTGAAAAGATAAACTTCATGGTACATGTACAAGATGAAAGTTGGTTTTCTCGTTCATATATGGTTTTACACTAGTAATTTTGGGGCCCTTTAATTTTTATAGCTTGCTGTTAAGTGTGAGCTAAGGCTCTGTGTTGGAGGCCATACAAATGTACCTTGTCCTATAATGGTTTACATTTATAAATTGTTACTTGGATGGAGAGTTGTCTCATTGGCACTCATAACACCAGTTGATTACTTGGTGGTCAACAGGTTATGGGTACATGTAGGAACTAAATGTTATATAATCATTTTTCTTAAAATTTTATTGCCAAGTGCTAAGACCCATATACATGTAGTACATGATGTACAGAACTCTATCAGGATACATGTCCATGTATATATGTAGTTGTAGCCATGAACACAAGAACATGTATGTGAAATTGTACATGTGAATCAACAAATTTTAAAGAATATATTGATTCCTCATATCTACAGGGATATTAACACAGACACTTGTTTCTATCCATGGGAAGGTCGACTATACGTATAAAAATAATTCTTCCATGGATAGAAACAAGTGTCTGTGGGTATTAATCGCCTTATCAAGGAATCTAAGGTCAATAGAGATTTTGCCGTCTTTTTAGAAAACCACTTGACTCAGTATCTAAAAGCGTACATATTATTATGTGATCAGTGTGCATGCTCTTCTATCATATACTGCCCACTGAATATTACATGTATACGAAACTGAGATAATTTTACTCAGTCAGTGGCTAATGTTATTATGTTTTGAAAAAGCGAGGTTAGGAAGTTTAATATGAAAGCTTTTCAACTGAAGACATATAAATAAAAGAAGATTGTATTTCTAAACTCATAGATTAATGGGAGAGTGTAGTTCCACTCCCCCCTTTTTTGTTGGCTGCTGATGCTGAGTGTCGAAAATTTTGTGTTTTAAATAAATATTATTGGTGCTTTAAAGGCGACTTTTGCAATGACTTACATTTTAACATTTTGAAGTTGAAAACTGGATCCTACTTCGATTACTAATATACAGAAAAGCACAATTGTAATTCCGATGCGGGCACCTGAATCTCCCATGTCCGCCATTGATCTCTGTATACAAACCTCGTTTTGGATTTTATTTACCTATTTTCGCGTAAAATGTCAAATAAGGAATACACAGATCGTTATCGCTAATTTACTAATTAGGTTACTAATTAAGGCGACGGAAACAGTTTGATTGCATTATTTCGAAATTTATTGGTCAAATTTAACCTCAAAGATTTTTACTAGACTGGACATGAGTATTAATTTAACAGATTAATATTATCATTGACATAAAATATGTCGACTCCGTTTTTATCACACGATCCGAAATGCTTCTCTGTCTTGAGAGGGGGGGGGGGGGGGCGCAAGGGGTTTAACTGTTATGCTGTTATGGGGCAATTTAATTCTTTGTTATCTGTTATTTTGAAAATATATTTGCTGTTAGCTGTTATTGGGCTTTTAGTTTTTTTGTTATCTGTTATTGTGATAATGTATTTGCTATTAACTGTTATTGAAAATTGGAATGTTAGCATTTTTTTGACAGTCAATATTCGGTATAAATTGAAGATCATTGGCCATTGGGGTCTACCACTACTAATATGTTTGTCCCGTATTCTTTTCAAAGCAGAACCAAATGCACCATTGTACAATGAAAGTTCCAACCATGTACTTGGGTCCGAAGCTGCACATAACTCATTACAAACAAAGATTTATTTCGTTTCAAGCCATTGTTTCCCTAATAAACTATGTATTCTACTTACTAGTACACTTGGTACAATCAAAAACCTCAGCTGATAAAAAATTGTTCAAATAAGGCCTTTGAAAATAGTGGAATAAATTGCTTTTAGAGTGTCAAATTTCGTTCGAAGTACTTGATAAATTGCATGCTTATAATTGGTGCTTTTGATTTTTCTACCCTATATACCACTTTGCCTCATAGTTTTATTAAGAAAAATTCACACCCCTCATTAAATGGTCATTTAGAAAAAGTCAGAATATTCAAACTCTTTTAGGTCACTTTTTTTATTAGCAACAAAGGGAGCTTCAGTCAATATATATGAACAATACACCAAAGTTTCATGAGAACTGCTGAAAACATTTTTGTGTTAATGTCTGAAAACTGGAAAATCACCCCTTTTTAATTAATAAAACCCGTTAACTCGAAAACGTAAAATCTAAAATTTATAAAAATTGAAAGTTACCTCATGTTAATAGATATAAACAATTCACCAAAATTCCTTGCTTTGTGAAAGCATTTTTGAGATATTATCAGAAAACTGAGAAAAAAAAACACCAATTTTATTGAATAAAAACCCATTACCCAGAAACTTAAAATCTACAATTTATAAAAAAAAAAAAAAAAAAAAAAAGGGGAGCTCACGTCAATATGTCAACGTATATTTGTTCCGCCTAACAGAAGTTCCACTGGAAACTTTGTTATAAATAGTGTCATAATACCTATTCCTGTTGGAACAAATATTCTATACCATTTATTCCGTTAGGAACATATATTATATACTGTAATATTTATTCCTGTGGAAATAATATTCCATAATAATTCTTCCTTTTGGAACTTATATTATGAAGGAACTTCTATTCCGTGACAACTAGATATAAACAATTTCCCAAAGTTTAATGCAAATGGTTAAAGAGTTTTTGAGTTAATGTCCGACATGTTGACAACAGACGGACAACAGTATACCATAATACGTTCCGTAAACGAGCCTATGAAAAATATTATAATATATAGTAGTAATTTAAACACATTCTAGATACATAAATTAATATTAAAAACATAGTCATAAAAAATGGAATGCATTACAAAGGATTATATCCGTAATAAGAAATACTGATTTGTCAAAGACCGAATTATTTTAATATTTCATTTACTGTTATCTGTTTTTGTCCATTTTATTTCCTTGTTATCTGTTATGAGCCAAATCAATTTGCTGTTTTGCTGTTATTGGGACCCCCCTTGCCCCCCCTGTCTTTAACTGAGAAATATTTCCCTTCTCATTTTGACCTTATCTTCTGTAATGTCATATGTTTGATTAACTAAAAGCGTAGAAACTTATATACTTTGGAGCTTACTGTAAAATAATCCCGAGTAAATTTCACGAAAGGATTTGCACACTGACTTTAGAAAAGTTTTTATTTGTATTTCATAACAACTGAGTTCTCTTTTTCACAGTAAAAATCTGTCATGAGTTCTTTGTATTTTATAATCGTATATAGTGTTTTGTTTTATATCTTCTGATTATGATTACTTGCTAAACATATATGTTATACATGTAATATAAATGTTTTTTTAATGTGTGTTTACTTTTACAGTTTCTCATTACTCTTCTTAACATAGCTCTTTTATAAAATGATCTGTTAATATTATATTGTATTTTACAAACAAACAAATGAAATGCTAATATCAAATGATTTAAGGAGGTGACACGCTAATAAAGCATTTCATTTGTTTGTTTGTAAAGTATAGTACCAGTGTCTTACTAAAGAAAAAATATATAACTTGTATTAGATGTCTCTGGTCTAACTATATGAAGTGCTAACTATATTTGAATCTGTTCGTCAAGTTTCTCCAACAAGACATTATTTATTTGTAGTCATAAAAAAAATTGGCGAAACCTTGACACACCATCTCGGGTTCTCTGGAAGAATAAGAAAATCCTGTTCCATACACGAACGCATTGATCATGGTACTGAATACGAATCTTTGCGATTTCACAATTGAGAACAAATGAGGACGGAGTTCGTGGTCGTCTGTGATACAGATATGCACAACGGTCAACTTAATCCTGATGAAGTTAGTTAAAATTCAACATCCGAAATGATTTTACAACTTGGAACTATAGGTTCAATGGGATCCTTGTTATCAGCAACTCTCTTTTCATGATAAAGAAATCGTGGTGTGAAAGGAAATCGAAGACATATACTCCATATGCATGCGATGCTGGAATTCTGCTACATAGAAATGGAAAGCTCAAATAAACATTTCTGTGGTAAACTTTTGTGTTCAAACGTCTTTCATCGTTAATTATAAGTTACGAGATGTCATTTTGTCTCACAAATGTCATTTTGTCTCACAAAAGTAAATTTTGTCTCACAAAAGTCAATAATGTGACACGAAATTCAATTTTGTGACGACGAAATTCAATTTTCTGACGACGAAATTCAATTTTGTGACGACAAAATTGACATTTGTAAGACAAAATTGACTTTTGTGAGACAAAATTGACTTTAGTGAGACAAATTGACATTTGTGAGACAAAATTTACTTTTGTGAGACAAATTGACATTTGTGAGACAAAATTTACTTTTGTGAGACAAATTGACATTTGTGAGACAAAATTGACTTTTGTGAGACAAAATTGACTTTTGTGAGACAAAATTGACTTTTGTGAGACAAAATTGACTTTTGTGAGACAAAATTGACAAAATTGAAGTTTGTCTCACAAAACTTGAGTCGATTTTGTATGCAAATTAGTTCACAGAATCCAAACTAAACAAACTTGCATACAAAATTGACTTTTGAGAGACAATTTTGTCTCACAAATGTCAATTTTGTCTCACAAAAGTCAATTTTGTCTCACAAAAGTCAATGTTGTCTCACAAAAGTCAAAGGAGTAGGTCCGGTAAGAACCGATTTTGGCCTCAAATTTCAGGTTCATCTGAAGAAAGATTTTGACCACTTTTTGAACACTTAAGTGTCTATTTTATTCGAATTAATTATTTTATTTGAAAGATTTTAACAGATTCAGTCATTAAAAACGATCCGATTCAAGCTCAAATATGAAAAATCTACCTAATATGCCGAAAAATGTCACTTTTCAGATGGTTTTTCGTAAAAATGAAAGTGGCCGCATCCGTGTTCATCCTCAACCTTTATATATGTTATGTATTATCATAAAATACAACTTACATTTCAATATTAAGGATGAACACGAATGCGGCCACTTTCGTTTTACACGAAAACCGTCTAAAATTTAACTAAAATGCTAGAATTATGAGGATTTCAGTAATTTAGCATGACTTAATGGTGCTAGTACCGGATATATGTGCCTTGTATTGTCAAAAACAGCCCAAATTTATGTAGCAGAAGCATTCTACTGTCCAATAAATAACTAAAGGTTTACATTTTAACAATTTTGTAAAACTGCTATATTTTGGGGCCAAAAAGGGGTCTTACTGAACCTACTCCTTTGTCTCACAAAAGGCAATTTTGTGTCACAAAAGTCGATTTTGTATGCAAATTAGTTCACAGAATCCAAACTAAACAAATTTGCATGCAAAATTGACTTTTGTCGCCCAATTTTTAAATTAGGTAACAAAAGTAAAGTCTGTGTTACAAAAATGAATTTTTTCAAAAGTAAGATAATTTTGTAGGACAAAATTTTAAATTTGTAGTATGCTACAAATTTTGTTAAACTGAACTCATTTTTGTTGAACAAAACTCACTTTTGTCCGTACAAAATTGAATTTCGAGTACAAAATCACAAGAGTCCCATTCGGCGCCCCGTACGGACTGTATATGAATAAACGACCTGCAGTCGACAAGAACAGATGAACATAGGAATGTAAATGACTCTTAAAACACATATTTATAAACGTACTAAATAATTATGGTTTCAATAAAAAAAAAAAAATCAAACGTTTAATTATATGTCAGTTTCATATATTATTTTCAGAAAAAGAAATTGAAAAAAGACATATGGAACTTTGACCAAAATACTTTCTATTAATTTATAAAATAGATTTCAATAGGCAGATCGATAAATACATATAATTACTTTTTTCTGTGGTCACTTACTTCGGTTTATTTAGAGTTTTATGTTGGATACTTATTTGACCCGAAAAGTTTTCGTTTTAAAAGTTATCATGGTTGATCATTCTAATCATTCAAAAGTTACATGTTTTACGCTCAGTTTATGACGATGATTCTTTCATTGACATCAGTCCGTCTTTATACTCAACTATTGCGCAACACACAGAATATAGATATTTTGCACAAAGGGATTGATACTGCCGAAATCGAGTATATTGACAAACTGTAATAAAGACACATTGTTACTGAAACTCTTATCCCCGCAGCGCTGTTGACAAAGGGAAAATGTGGCACTTTATATTTAGAATACTAGTACTTCAAATCTCATTCAGACTTTGTATTTGTATTTCAGTAAAGGTTTATACGGGTGTATATAAAATATCTCATAAACATGTTTAACCCCGCCGCATTTTTGCGCCTGTCCCAAGTCAAGAGCCTCTGGCCTTTGTTAGTCTTGTATTGTCTTTAATTCTAGTTTCTTGTGTACAATTTGGAGTTTAGTATGGCGTTCATTATCACTGAACTAATATATATATTTGTTTAGGGGCCAACTGAAGGATGCCTCCGGGTGCAGGAATTTCTCGCTGCATTGAAGACCTGTTGGTGACCTTCTGCTGTTGTCTGTTCTATGGTCGGGTTGTTGTTTCTTTGACACATTCTCCATTTCCATTCTCCATTTTACACTTAGATTGTAGCTAAACTTAACGTATGCAGCGCAAGTCGCATAACAGAAGACGTCTTTCAAACTGTATATCTTTAACAAATTATAATTTGTAGTTGTCACAGTTGTCTATATAACTGTTAACATGCCTTTTATTCACAAGTCAATGAGAAGGTTATCTACAGGAACATCGCCAATAACAATTAACGGCGCTCTTCTCCACCGTGCGTACCGTGTATACAAGACCTTATAAGATTCAAACGAGACAAAAATAAAAAGAGGCTCAACAGACTACTGAGTCTCCGTTGATTGTTTCTACAAACAAACAAAAACGAATGATTATGTATTGTGGCCCATTGAATAAGCACATGCACTTACCTTAGATAGATGCTATACCTTAATATAACATATGCCTGTGCTATACAGGTGTATATATATGGAAGTGTTTAACGACCTTGACTGGCCATACAGCCCTTGCACGGTCGGTTTATCTAAAAAAAAATACATGGTGGTATGGGTGTCTTTCTCTATCTTTGATTGTAAAAACAGAGAATCTAAGGTCAAATTTTTCAATCAAATTAGCAAAATTTGATGCAGAAATGCAGATAACTAACGTAAATTTGCATTTAAAAGAACAATTTTTTAAGATAAGAACTTATAAATAATTAATTTTACAACTTTAGGTTATTTTAGCTTAAATTTTAATGATCTTTAATGTTTCAAGTTGAATGGACATTTTAAGGGGAGATAACATCAAAAATAGTGCATTTGCATTTTAGCCGGAAAAATCGAGCGGTGCCTTATATTTTCTTTTGAAATTCTCAAAGCATTTTCTTAAAGATATCTCTTCTCGTATTTTATTTTACAATTCTATCAGTTTGGTTTAAGTTCTAAGGACTTCTATTCACATAATGATGTTTGTTTCCTGTATAATCTATACAAAATGTGTCATTTTATCACGAACTGTAGTTTGATAAAACGCACGGCGATCTATCATTTTTATTTGTATTATATGTCTCTGGTATTAATCATTTGATAGCCATAAGACCCCCTTTTTACAACGCCGGAAACTTTTCTCGTTCCGTTATTGGTTTACGTTTTCAATACTATTGCTACATCCGGCAATAAGAAAGCCCGGCGTGTAAAAATCCAAAAGGAGTTATTAATTTTGCCTGATTCATTTACATGTTTAGGTAAATGATACAAAAGCACAACTGTTCAATTAGTAGATCTTTCTATTTTGTCTTCCACCGGGAAGAGACAGTTCTAGCTGACATATCTTTTTTAAGGTTCATCATAACTTTCTGCTAATCAAATTTTTCTTTACAAAAATACAAAAAATAAATTGTATCTTTTTGAAATGCAAAATTTATTTTACTTTTATACATCTAGTGGATGTTAGGCCTGAGATGGGGCAGGTTTGTCCATACTTGAGTAATTTTCATTGTGAATTAGTGTTTCTTACATTTTGGTTTTACCTACCTACCTCAGTACCTGGATTATTGCGGCATTCAATAAGTTGATAACTTCTATTGCCGCCTCGTAATTAACTTTATATAAAATACTAATGGTTTAACTGAGCTGTGCACATAACTAGAACGAATATTTTACTGTACTGGTATACTATGGTTTCCACATTATTTTAAATACTTGTCACATTTAGATACTGCTACATTTATATTATGTCATCTGATGTCATGTAGGATTAAACTTTTTCCCATTCCAATGTTCATCATTAATAAGATTTTTAAAAATATTGACAGATTCTGCACAAACTGTTTCTGTTGACAGACTATTCCATTTATCAATGATCCCTTGTGAAGACGTTGAGTTGAATTTCACCTCTTTTTAATTGATTTTCAAGGATGTCCTCTAGTAGAATTTGTAGATAACTCAAACATATTTTGCCATTTAATATCATCTAACTCATGTAAACCTTTTTATACTTGTATCATATCGTAAGGATCTCTTCTGTATTCAAGTGTAAGAAGGCCCAAGGCTTTCAATATTTCTGTTCCGGACCATATGAGTATCTGGACCATACGCGTATGGTCATGACCATATGGGTATACTCATATGGTCCAACCATACACGTATGGTACGACCATACGCGTATGGTCGGACCATATGAGTATATACTCGTTTGGTTATTAACGGGCCAGACCATATGAGTATTTGGAGTATTTTACAAATATGCATAAGAAACATTGAAATAATACAATACACTTTACCTTAAAAAAAAACACAACCTTGGTTACATGAAAATAGATTAATTTTATAATTCAAAGATTACATGATTATACAAAAACACTACATATTGAAGCCACAGGTACACGAGTTAGTTATCATCACTAATTGTGTTCTTGCAAATAGTTTTAGGATGGCATTTGCTACCACACGGTACCATTGCTTTTCTGCATTTGCACGTTCTAGTTGTGCATGAACCTTTGCAATTACACTGTTTGCTAGCAAGGGAAAAGCTAGCCTTCTTAGCAGCTGTGTGCAGAGATACCGAGATCGTGGACCACTCTGATGTATCTACGGTGTTATTCAGAAGTTCCAGATCACCAATATCATAATAAGATTGCAATATACCATATTGACAGGACAACTTGTATAAACTTTGGTCTTTGCCGGTGACGTCAACTACTTGACATAATAAACATGGCAAATCACCAGACGCCCTATCAACTACCGGTATATGCACAGTAACAAAACAGCCTTTTACGATATGTGCATTAGATTTGGACATCTTTTTATGGTATTTACGCATGGTGTTTTGAACAGAGTGTTTATAATTTTTCTCCACTATTTGCCTTATTTTGTCATGTGTTGAGTCGACATTTGTCAACGACAATGTTTCTGATACTGTATCAGTTTCTTCTGTCTAAAGATCATTCAGGATTATACAATCAATATCTGTCTCTATATCAATCCGCCTACGTTTTGCTACAGAATCGTTGTCTGTCTGTGAGTCAATGTCGGTCTGTGAATCGTTGTCCGTCTGTGAGTCTATGTCTGTTGGTATATCCTCGCTTATAAACATTTCAATGGCTTCTTTGTTGATAAATTCGTCAGTTGCATTAGTTCCTACAAATACCCCATCGTTTGCCTTTTGACCAAAGACCGCCTCATATGGGGTTACCTTTATACTTGAATGATGTTGCGTGTTCAAAGAGTACTGCACTTCGTACAAATGTTCAAGCCAGCCAGAACCAGGGTTTTCAGATCGTTTTGCGGCAAGTAATCTATGTAATGAATTATGCACTTTCTCTACAAGACCTTGAGTACGAGGATGTCTAGGCCTACCAGTTATGATCTTGACATTTCCTCCGGGCCAAATCTTTATTGTTTCTCATTTAATATCATTGGAGAACTCACGATCATTGGAGAACTCACGACCATTGTCATGTTGTAAAATGAACGGAAGGCCAATGACAGAAAATACATGTACCTTTAGATTATGTGCAACTTCAATGGCGGATTTACGTTCTTGTGGCCAGAAAAAGTTCAATTTGGAAAAGTTATCAATGTCATGTCCAATCCAGCAAAATGGACCGTCAGGATCTGCACGCTTATCAACTAAATCCAACTGACCCCTATGCATAAAATGTTTGGATGAAATTGGTTTTAACGGTGCTATGTTATTTTGAGGTTTCTTACACGCACATTTTACACATCCTTTAATAAATTCCTTACAAAGGCTTCTCGGGGCGCCGTAAAAAGTATCCTCAACATCTTTGAATAATTTGTGATAACCTGTATGAGACTGAGTTCCTTCGTGAACTAGCTTTAAAGTCTTGAACATATTTTCGACTCCAGTGTGCAAGCAGGCCAGGTCTCTCACATTCCTGAGGGGAAAAAAAGAAAGAAAGGTATAAGAAATAAGCTAGTAAGAGTTACAAAATGAATAAAATGATTATTGCTGAAGGCCTAAATTTGCTAACTTCAAAGTCATGTGGTCTCTGGTGGAGATTTGTGTCATTGACAATCATACCACATGCATATTCTGATTTTTGAAATAAAGTTTTTAACTTAGAAACGCCTGTTTATTTTACAACTATTAAAAACCATATAAGATGCGATGACAGCAAGTAAAAACTAAAACACGTATACGGCCTAGCCAAGATCAGATGTGCATTTCATATTGGGTCTATGTTATAGGCTTGTAAAGACAAGAAGATAAACTTTACATAAGTAATACATCTTTGAACTGAAGAAGAGAATGTAGGGCTTCACAATGAATATCAAATATCATGTATAGGTGTTACTGTTTTGAAAAAAAACACTAAAATACACGCTGAAAATGGGCAAAATTTCACGTTATGTTGTTTCATTTAAAATTTCGCTGTTTTTATCAATTGATAGTTAATAAGTGAACTTAATTTGAACTACATTATTGGTTCATTGCTATAGACAATTTATTCATCTTTCTTTTACTGTTTGTTGCAACAAAAAATCTTCAGTGGTTATAAAGTTATGATAAAAAGTTGAATACTATGCGCTTGTTATGAAATTTTGTACTTTTGTTTTTAGCTTGCTCAGTGTAGTGATAAAAGAGAAAAATAAATCAAATTTATGCTATTATGTGTTTTGTTTTCTCTTCTTGTATATACATTATCAAAGACTACCTCATTTATCAAAATTGCAGTACCCTAGCTGGAGATATATGCCATCAAAGTTGGATATACAAATAAAGTGAAAAAATGTCTTGTCCGTAGACATGCATTCCCTAGTCAACTGGAAGCATAATTACATTAATGTTGAATTGCTAAGTTCCTGTTCTTTTGTAGATATGAAAACACTACTAACATTTTTTTCTACCATCTATTAATAGAGGAAAAAATTCAAAAATATGTCAGAATGTCTTGTCTGTAGACACATGTCTTGTCCGTAGACACATGTCTTGTCTGTAGACATGTCTTTTTATCAATATTGTTTGGCTTTATGGGTCTTAATTAGTCCTATGTGTTGTTTAAACTTAGAAATATCTTATTTTTAATAAATAAATGGTAATTTAAGTGTTCTCAATTTTTGTAAAATTACTTTACAGGAGTGGATTTTAAAAAGTGTCAGATTATCAGTCATAAAAAGCATACCTTATTTTACTTCAATATTGTTTATTCCAGTTGCTGCATACCTTAAAAGATTAACTAAATCAAATGAAGAAAAAGTATTTCTCTCTCTCTAACTTTATCCTTTGCATTTCAGTATTAACAGCAGATGAGGAATTGTCTACGGACAAGACACTTGTATATAACAAGTATTAAATTCAATTATTTATCTGCTATGGAACTTAAATCTTATTTATAGGTGATGAAAGTTATCTATTCAAATTAAAACTCAGTATTTTCAACATAAATATAGTCACAATTAACTCTAACAGATTTTTTTTTAACTGAAATTGTCTTGTCCGTAGACATTACCACAATATATTTGCATCCAATTTCATTGAGTTCAGCCTAATTTGATAGGTAAAATGTATGTTATTTTTTCAAGAGAACACATTCAACTATGTCAAAATTGAGTTTTAATAACAGTTTGATTGTTTTAAACAGTCAGATATATGGACTTCAGTTAAAAGAATGTGTCTTCATTTTGGCTTAATCAATAAATTATTGAGATATGTAAAGAATTATGGGTACATTTTTATATTTTCCAAAATTAAAAAACACCGCTTAAAACTTAATTAGTAACTTTTAATCTTAACTTTAACAATCATCTTTGAAAGCATTTAATTGAATATCAATAAAATGTCTTGTCCGTAGACATTATCAAAATGTATTTGTTTCCATTTTCCTCAAAGTTAAGCATCATTTGATAGATAAACCTGATAAAATGTATGGTGTTTTTTTTCAAGATAACACTTTCAGCTATATCAAAATTAGGTTTTAATAATGCATTTCATTAAATATGAATACAATGTCTTGTCCGTAGACAAAACATATAAATTGTATTGCTAAGTTTGATTGTTTATTGTTAGAATATGCATCAAGTTATTTTAATGTTCTATACACCAAAAGAAAGGGTTCTTTTGGAAGTTTTGTTATTTATAGATAATTTTATATACAGTTTTATCAGATAAGATTAATGATCAAAGAAAGCTACTGTTGTTTGAAATAACTGTGAGTCAAACATGTTCTTGTTATTATTTTTTCAATTAAAATGTTTGATATTCAATAGTTCTAAACATATTTTGTTGTCTTTGTCATTGACCAAAAATCTGTCACTGGTGACCATGTCTTGAAGGCAACCATTAAAGAAAATTATACAGTTTTTAAACACAATTTATTTAATAAAAATATTAAATATTTCTTTCCAAAACTTCATGTAATTATATAAATGCTTCCAGTGTTAGCCTAACGATGGCAATTTTTCATGATTTAAACCATTTTTGAACCAAAATATCAAAAGAGTTTTTCACTGAGGTGATACTCATTTTTGACTTCATGTGAAACACAAAATGCACATCTGATTGTGGCTAGGCCGATAGGAAAATTCTGAATATTGCGCTGCTAAAGAACTGCTAATGCTGATTAATGTAAAGATTAAAAATTAACCAAAGCCATAATATGTAGAATTCTAACCTCTTTTGTTGGAACACACAGCTCATTTTTTAAACCTAAAACGGCACAAGTTACAAGTTGAAAGCCTTTGTCTTTCACATATTGTCTAAATCTGGGTGTATCTGTTTTCTGTCCGTCTTTAGTGTCAATTATAAGACTCTTTATCCTTTCAACCTTTTCATCAGTTAGTAAAATAGTTGACTTCTTTTATAAATGTTCATTCAGAAATATTTGAAAGTTATCTTCCCAAGACGACATATTCCCATTCACTTGTAATAATAAATCGGTAATGACCATAGGACTGGTATAAAATGTGTTTACTATAGTATTGACCAGTGAGTAAAATTTACTGTATGAAACTGTTTATTTTTTTTTAGTTGATCGTTTAATTAATTAATTAATTAATCGACCTTTGATATCGTCTTTTCAATGACGTGAGAACTAGAAGGATCATACCTTATTAAAAGTAAAGTCTTAACAGTAAACGTGCTAATTACCCCGACCATATGAGTATATACCCATATGGTCATGACCATATGTGTATGGTCCAAATACTCATATAGTCCGGAAAATTTCTACATAACTTAACTTCTTATACTAGGTACTAGTTTGTTAGCTTGTAACTGTATCTTTTCGATTTTCCTTATATTTTTCTTTAAATGTGGTGACCACACTGTGGTGGAGTATTCCAACAAGGGACGTATAATTGGTTTATGTAAAATAATAAACATATCTTTTTCCAAATAGTTAAAAGAAATGCCAAGACTTGCTGAGCTTTAAACACAGTTAGCAATATGTTTGTTAAACTTAAGGTTAGGCTCAAAAGTTACTCCTAAGTCCTTTTCTTCAGTAACAGGATTCACCTGGACATAATCATTTTTATTATCTAACATTGTGTATCTAGACAAATTATTATTTTGACCAAAGTGCATTACTTTACATTTACTTGCATTAAATGATAATTTCCATTTCCTGGACCAATCACATTTATATAATCTATCTAAATAAGCTTGCAATTCCTGGAGTTGTTGCTCATTAACTACAGATGAATAAACTTTTGTGTCGTCTGCAAAACCTTAATCAGCCCAGCAACTGCATCTGGCATATCATTTTTAAATGCCAAAAATATTACCGGCCCCAGGACACTACCCAGGCTTGGGGTACTCCACTTATCACTTCAGCTCTAGTAGAGTATGTATTATTAAGTCTAACTTGTTTATATTTGTAGAAACTTTTTAGGGCTCATGTGTTGGGATATTCAATCCTTTGATAGCCCACCCAAATTGGTACTTGTTCTAAAAACTAAACTCATAACAATCCTGCATTTTATGGGTCACTCTTGGTCAACGGATAATTCAAATTATAAATGGTTAGTTATAATATTTGAAAAACTAGAACAGGTACTTAATTTATTCCCAATGCCAATCCACTCATATTCAGAAACAAAAAAAATTTGTGATAAAAATAATTGTATAATTTATCATTTGAACTGGTACATAACATCTTCCCAATGATGATCAAGTTGTATTTTAAAGTTATCAAGGGTCTTTGCAGACACAACATTTTCAGGTAAACTGTTCCAATCGTTTATATTTCGTTGGGGAAAATGTCTTTAAAGAAATTGTCTTGATGAACCTGAAATCCTCAAAAATTAATGATATGGTTATTCAGTCTAAAAAATCAATTTCCTTATAATATAAGCCTCGTTTTTTTTTTTAGAATTAAAGACATTTTATATGAATATGGCCATTCCAAAAAATAAAGAAAGAAAGATCACATATTATCTACATGGTAATAATTATAAAGGCTTTCAGTCGTCATCTAGGCACTTCAGACTGTTAATAAAGAGCAGATATGACCGCTAAACATTCACAAACTTTCTTGAGAGCTGATATGACTGCTGATTATTAATATACTGCCTGAAGAACTAATTAGTCTGCTGAATGTTTATAAACAGCCTGAAAGCTAATAACATTTTATTTATTTTTTATGCCCCACCTACGATAGTAGAGGGGCATTATGTTTTCTGGTCTGTGCGTCCGTCCGTCCGTCTGTCCGTTCGTTCGTCCGTCCGTCCGTCTGTCCCGCTTCAGGTTAAAGTTTTTGGTCAAGGTAGTTTTTGATGAAGTTTAAGTCCAATCGACTTCAAACTTAGTACACATGTCCCCTATGATATGATCTTTCTAATTTTAATGCCAAATTAGAGTTTTTACCCCAATTTCACGGTCCACTGAACATGGAAATGATAGTGCGAGTGGGGCATTCGTGTACTGAGGACACATTCTTGTTTAAATATACATACATGTAAATATAACCATGTACTTTTCATTTTTTTCAATATGTATTAATTATATCATTATGTAGGACTCATGAGGTGCCATGAGGACACTGAAGTGTGATTGTCTGTGCAAAGTTTTATGGTCTTTCAGCTATATATCTTTATTCTCAATAAACCATATACATAGGTAAAAAGAAGACAATTATGAACAATATTTACAACAAGACAGAACAAACAAAATTGTTGCTAAGACAATATATGAAGTCTATTTTAGCCAGGAGCACATACACCTGTTTGAATAATTTTTATGAATTTACATAGTTTAATCAATTCTGATTTGTTTTTTGAAGATACAATCTGTATTTGACAATATTTGCATTTTTTAAATAATAATGTGACAGACAATGTTTCCTGTTTTCTTCAAAGTATTTACATTCTAATATATAATGCAATTCATCACCAATATCAAAATTGACAAATATGTTTCAAAAAAGACAAAGTCTATTGTTTCTAACTATATTGTTCCATCTACCCTGTTTAATAGAGGAAGTGGACTTTGAAATGATCAAAAATCAATCCAGATCTTTCAAGTGCAAGACATCAGACTTTCACATTTGATTAATAATAGACATCATCGCACTGCCATGACTGCAGTGTTAAAATAAATCTCAACATCACAGTTAAACCATCACACTTCAGTATTGCTGTCAATATGTTACTGTTGCAATGTCACTATTGCACTTCAGCATGTTAACCTACCTACTACCACCACTGTTTTGAGTACCACCAATTATGACAATTGCTGCTCAGATTCAATCATATATTTATTTAACATCCATGGATTTTTCTAGCAATCCAGTATTATAATTAGTTTAAACATATTTATTTATAGTGGATTGGGAAACAAGTTTTGCAACTTATATTAATCCCTTTCCACTTTGGGGGTGCGAGTGCTGCCTTGTAGCGGCATTAGCCTGCTCTTTTTCGAAATCTACAAGGGTGTCTTTAACGTGCAAGAGATATGGCTCTCTCTTAACACGGGTCAGCCATTTATCGTCCCCTTCCGACGGACTATCATCGTTTCCTCAAGATCATACTCGCAAATGGTGTCAAGGGAGAGCTGAAAATTCAGTCCCTGAAATTTTCATCCCAGACGGCAATCCAGTATTCGGACCCATTCCCAATGTTGAAACCCCTTCTCTAAAATGCCCTGGTACTTTTCCAAAAAAAATCCACATTGCTCCCAGTATGATGTTCTGTCATGATTTTGTATTTTAAAAGGATTTTTTTATAAATGTAGGGTTGTTTTTACGTTGTACATTTTTGGCATGGGATTATTTAGGCATGCAACTAAACTTTTTCTTTATTTATTAAAGGACCAACTGGTACTTAACATGGAATATGATAACTATGATGACATGTATGATGAAGATATGCTTCAGGATATGATGGCACAATATGGAGACTATGAATTTGATGATGTTGAAGAATATGGCAGAATACCTTTCAAAGAACTGATTAATAACTGTGTCATCCCAACTCTATCACAAGCCTCACATTCATTGTTTCCAATATATTTGATGTGTTTTGTATTCAAATCAACTCTGTATTTAGGAGGCTCAGGTATGTCTTATATTTGTTTCAATAGATGTATTTGCACTTGTATGCAAATTTGTCTGCCATTGCATAAGATCACACAAGTTCTTGTAAACTTGAACATCACCATTGAAAAAATTGACGTCACAATTAAAAAGTAATTGTTGCTTGACGTCAGAAGGTTATTCTGGGCAGATCTAAGGTCATTCAGAGATAAAATTCTGCTAAATACCAAGTGCAAATACGTTTATGAAATGCTTCAATTCATAACATTTTACTTTTCAACATTGAATTACTATTCCAAACCTATAGACACAATAGCGACGATATTGAATCTTTGAAAAAAGCCAAATATAAATGTATATAAATATTCTCTGTAAGAGCATAGCTAATTGGGACCAAAATTTCTATGAATCTTCTTTATTAGTTATGACACTATAAGTAATCCAAATTGCTAATGAACAGAGCATTGGGTTCAAATCTACAAAAAGACAAAAAAAAAGAAAGCAATAATTGACCAAAAATTTGAACAAGCAAAGTTATGGCACATATAAGTGTTGGCCTCAACAACAGAATGAATTAGCTCAGTTAGAACAGGAACTTGTTATTTCATGAACTTGGCACAATTTCCATTACTCGTGATATATAGACAATAATAGTGCATTGACTTGACATATCAACGATATAAGGATGAGGCTTAGAAACGGGGAAATGCGAGGCTCTGCCGAGCTTTTTCCCTGTTTCGGGCCGAATCCTTATATCGTTGGAATGTCAAGTCAATGCACTATTATTGTCTTTAAACTGCAATCTAAAAAAAAACACATTTTCAATTGTTGTTTAATGTGTTAATGTTATTATTTGCTTAAATATTGGGAAACTTCTCCCTTTTATAAAAAGGCCTCATATCATGCAGGCGGTGAAATATACAACATGATGAAATGTACATGGTGAACGAATTTGTTTGAGAGTGAACTAAAATATCAGCAATAACCATAAAACATAATAATTTATAGTTTGCAAACCAAAAATATTAACAAGTGAAATATGTTATTTTTCTAAAAATTGCAAAAGAAATAAGTTTGAGTCGTTGTATAAATTGGAAACAAGAACAGGTTGAATAGGTCGTATGAATAATTAGTTATAATTTCGCAAATTTCTAATTAAATATTCATGAGGAAAAGTGATATCAGGTCAGTGACTGTATATGACATAGAAATATACGGTCAACGCATTTTAATTGCTCAAATAGAACGAGTGCAGTATAAATAAAAGTAATACCCTAATCATAAATGTAAAAACATATTACTGTAAATCATTGTTTACACATGGCACTGTCACAGGCAGTATACTATAAATTATACATTGTAGATAGCAAAGGAGAATCTTTTATGCCGTCATGGTTTCCACATCTTACCAGTGCAATATTTGGTGGAATGGCTTTATACTCTATATTTGAGAAGAACATTGTGTATATATTAGTGTGTGGTGTTCTGGGATATGTAATACTACTGATGTCATATCGAAGTTGTCGATCATATTCTGGAGCTGTCATGTCCTTGTTTATTGTGACTTTTATTGTACTTTGGTGAGTAGATGCTTCAAAGATATAGATTCTACCGCTGCATTGAGTGATACAATATTTTTCTCCACTTGAGAAAGTCCAATTTTTAAATTGAAATGCAAGGGTTGTAGAGCCTTTGTAATATTTGTAGTTAAGCAAGAATTTCCATATTGCATGATATAAATTGTTTTGATTCTATTTTATTAAGAACTTTAATAGCTTGTGTATGTACAGACAGAATTTTACATTCTTTTGAATTATCTGAAGAAAAAAAAGATTCCACAATAAGAAATTATTTGGAGTAGTTGCCTTTTTTCCATGACATATTTATAGTAAAATCAGTGGCAAGCATTTTAGCAACTAAGATGACACTTACTTTTTACAGTGAACTTATTTTGGTACAGAGAAAAGATTGGCATAATGTTCGAGGTAAGCTATTTACACTTACTAGTAAATTATGTAACCATAGACATAGATTAAGATCAAATCTACCCAAATATCTTGCTGATTATGATGCATCTATAATCTGTAGACAAGTATTTCAAATATTTTTCATACTAGGAATATCAAAATTCAACTAATAATTATATCTTACATCTTTTAAAAGAAATTTCTTAATAATCTGAATTTCACCAGAACTGCAGATGCTATCAAGACAAACCCAATACACATTAAGTGAATAATTCAATAAACTATCCAAGGAATATCATCAAAAAGACAAAATTTTACACACAATGCAACAAAAATTAAAACTTCTCAATGCAGTTTTAAATTTATTTTCAAAAACATTAAATCTACACTGTTGTGGACTTGTTTTAGAATAATTACAATTTTGCTTAAAATTATGTAAAAAATTGTTTTTTGAACCCCTGTTCTGTATACACATATTATTAATATTAGAAGTCTTCCTCCCTTCCATTCAAATTATTTTAAAATGGCAAAATGTTCTGCAGCACATAACCTTGGTCAATATTTCTCCCTTTTTTCTGAGAACTTAAAAAAGGTCTTTGAACAAAATGTCTTTGCAGATTAACTGTAATCTATGGTTTATTGTTATGAGATTTTCTTCATCTTCATCTCAAAGAAAATACTTTCATAATGGTAAAATTAATTTACAGGTGCACAGATAATTTTATCAATGAAGTTGATTGGCTTAGCATTTGACATATCAAGTGAAAAAACAGATATGCCTAGGGCAGATAGTTATTTAGGATATGTGTTCTGTGTTGGCACAGTTATATTTGGTCCTTGGACTAGTTACCATGACTACACAATAGCAGTTCAGCAGAATATCACTAAAGGTTTTGTAAGTTAAATTTAATTAAATATTAAATCATGATTGTATTTTAGCAATATTGTCAATTACTGATTCATGAAATGCAAACCAAAATGATCTTAACATATATTATAGCTTTCTGTTCGGTGTGAACCAAGGCTCTCTGTTGAAGACCTATTTTGACCTATTATTGTTAAATTTTTATACATTGTGACTTGGAAGAAGAGTTGTCTCATTGGCACTCATACCACATCTTTTTTTTTTATATAGCTTCAATGTGAGAATGCTTAAAAAATGTCCAATATCGTGTGGACAATTATTAAGAATAAGTTTAACATCATGAGTCATTACATCAATGAGAAGTTAGATTATCAATACATGTAGCAATATTGTACAGACAGGTGAATTAAACATACAAGATCAAAAGATCACACAATTAAAGATAAAATATTACAAAACACTATAAATTTTATTCTTCACTTTGAATGGTCAGGTATTTGTTTGCAAAGATATTGTCATGGTATTTCAATTTGTCTTCCAATCCTGATGCATACCGGTATACCTAACTTGAATTTAAGACATACACAATTAGGCTTCTATGGATTATTTAAATGATGAAGGAAACAAGCACACCTTTATTACTGTTTGTGGACCTTTCAATGTCTCTTCTGTTTTTATGTTGCTTAGCTTATGGTTTGATTTATGTATACCCACAAAATTTGTATTAATGCTATTGAATTGTCAAAGTTTCAGCAATTTCCCAAGCAAAAATAGTTGTCTAAACTATTTCTATAGGGAAAGTAGTTTAATAGCAGTCTGCATTTCTGTATTTGCTAAAACCAAACCAAAAAGAGATTTGATGTTTGATGCAGAGAGTAATTTGTTTTTTTATAGAAAATTAATCTGAGTAATTACTATTATAAATTTCTATTTGTTTACAGAGTTTTGGATGGTTATTGAAAGTAATAAGAAGTATTATTCTGACTGTAGTCTGTTTAACTGTCTCTACCTGTCTCGCTCAATGGCTTATTCTGGATAGTGGTGAAAAGTAAGATACAACAATATTATAGTCTATATTGCAATTGATAAACAATCTCACTTTTTATACGCCCGTCAAAAACGTCAAAATTTTGACGGAACCTATTATAGTATACAAATGTCGGTGCCCGTCCGTCCGTCTTTCTGTCTGGCGTAAACATGTCGTATCGTAACTTGAGAACGACTCATCCAAATTTCATGAAAGTTAGTTGTTCCTTATGATGGCAAACAATCTGTATACTTTTTGGTGAAAATAAGATTAAAACTTTTTGAGTTACGGGACTTTGTAACTAAAACGTGGTGTGTTTTTCTTTACATTTCCCGCTGTATCTCAAAAATTATTTATGATGATTGGTTAAAACTTTACACACTTCTTAGTTATATTAATCTAAAGATCTGTATAATTTTTGGTGATGATTCAAAATTTTAATTTTAGTATTTTGTAAAAAAGGGGGATTGGGTTTTTACATGTCGCGTCATATCTCAAAAACAATTTATAATTATTGCTTAAAACTTAATGCTCTTCTTAGGTATATTTATCTTAAGATCTGTATACTTTTTGGTGATGATTCAAAATTTTATTTTAGAAATATTGAGTTTTTTTGTGTAAAAAAACAGGGGTCACATGTCGTGCTGTATCTCAAAAACGATTTTTCCATAAACAGTAGTTTTTCATTGAGCTGTTGGTTATATTTTATTGCAAACAATGTTTATATATGCCTAAACTGTTACCGGTATTGATTTTTATAACTGAAACCATATTTATATTTACCAATGTTCTTGTAGCAAACTGGTCTATTTATTTTAAATTTTATCAACAACTATGTAAACAGGTGGTTGAATTCATGATGCTTTTAGTTACTTACTTCTGATGACTTTTCTAGAGATTAGATATTCCCCCAAGCAAATTTAATTTCAGCACATGACATTTTAATGAAACAGTTTCTATTTAAATTTCATTGGAATTCACTTTTATGAAAAAAGATTGGTTAATTCATGTTATGTTTTGTTTGTGAAATATTTCCTTATATTTTCAGGTGGTTAGTAGCCTACAGAGATGCACAATCATTTCGGTTTAGTCATTACTTTATTTGTTTTGTAGCAGAAACATCAGCCACATTGGCAGGGTTAGGTTTTACTGAAGTCATGTGGTGAGTACATGTATCATTTTATTAATAAACTATTCTGATTTTTAATATGTAAATGATTGTGTATTAATTTGCATAAAAACTATTACTCCTGAAGTGAGTAGAACCTTGATCCATATATCTGTGAAACATAAAAGAAATAATATTTTCGAATGATTATACAGGGATGAAATTACTTTAAAGTTATTGTATGAAAATGAGCATTTTTGAAATGCAGAATGTCTAGTTTGTAAATTGTTTTCCTAATGATAAAAGCTTTCTATGTTATTAGAATTTTTATACGACCGCAAAAATTTTAATTTTTCGTCGTATATTGCTATCACGTTGGCGTCATCGTCGTCTTGCGTCGTCGTCGTCCGAATACTTTTAGTTTTCGCACTCTAACTTTAGTAAAAGTGAATAGAAATCTATGAAATTTTAACACAAGGTTTATAGCCACAAAAGGAAGGTTGGGATTGATTTTGGGAGTTTTTGTCCCAACATTTTAGGAATTAGGGGCCAAAAAGAGCCCAAATAAGCATTTTCTTGGTTTTCGCACTATTACTTTAGTTTAAGTAAATAGAAATCTATGAAATTTTGACACAAGGTTTATGACCACAAAAGAAAGGTTGGGATTGATTTTGGGAGTTTTAGTTCAAACAGTTTAGGAATTGGGGGCCAAAAAAGGGCCCAAATAAGCATTATTCTTGGTTTTCGCACAATAACTTTAGTATAAGTAAATAGAAATCAATGAAATTTAAACACAAGGTTTATGACCACAAAAGGAAGGTTGGGATTGATTTTGGGAGTTGAGGTCTGAACCGTTTAGGAATTAGGGGCCAAAAAGGGGCCCAAGTAAGCATTATTCTTGGTTTTCGCACCATAACTTTAGTATAAGTAAATAGAAATCTTTGAAATTTAAACACAAGGTTTATGACCATAAAAGGAAGGTTGGGTTTGATTTTGGGAGTTTTGGTCCCAACAGTTTAGGAATAAGGGGCCCAAAGGGTTCAAAATTGAACTTTGTTTGATTTCATCAAAAATTGAATAATTGGGGTTCTTTGATATGCCAGATCTAACTGTGTATGTAGATTCTTAATTTTTGGTCCCGTTTTCCAATTGGTCTACATTAAGGTCCAAAGGGTCCAAAATTAAACTTTGTTTGATTTTAACAAAAATTGAATCCTTGGGGTTCTTTGATATGCTGAATCTAAAAATGTACTTAGATTTTTGATTATTGGCCCAGTTTTTACAGTATTGCACAATAGCAAGAAATATCTAATTGCACAATATTGTGCAATAGCAAGAAATTTTCAATTGATTGGAGTTATCTTTCTTTGTCCAGAATAGTAGTTGAATCAACTTAAATCATTGTTTTATACAATACACAATTTATATTCACTTTTACTACCAACTGATAAATAAAAACAATCTTTACCATTCAGTGATAACAAGCACTTTTTGTTACATTTTAATATTTTATGATGTATTTAAATGAGTAGTTATTGTTGCAAACTCCATTAGAAATTTGAATTGAGATCAGTTTTGAAAAAAGGGAAAGGGGGATGTGAAAAAAAAATGGGGGGGGGGGGGGGGGGGGGGGTTAAATTTTTCTCATTTCAGATTTCATAAATAAAAAGAAAATTTCTTCAAACATTTTTTTGAGAGGATTAATATTCAACAGCATAGTGATTGCTCAAAGGCAAAAAAATTATTTTAAGTTCATTAGACCACATTCATTCTGTGTCCAAAACCTATGCTGTGTCAACTATTTAATCACACTCCAAATTTAGAGCTGAATCCAGCTTGAATGTTGTGTCCATACTTGCCCCAATCTTTCAGGGTTCAACCTCTGCGGTCGTATAAAGCTGCGCCCTGCGGAGCATCTGGTTGCTGTTTAATTTGTTTATACAGTAAGTGAAAAACACCCTATCACTATCATGATGTAAGAAAATTTTTGTAATCTATTTAATTTAGGGGATTGACTGTCAGTAAACCACAGAATATAGAACTACCTAGATCCTTAGTAGATGTGGTCACAAACTGGAATTTACCAATGCATTACTGGTTAAAAAATTGTAAGTTTGTTGTTACGGCCAGAAATTACCTTTAAATTGTAGCCAACAAAAGACACAAATCAATAATAAAATTTAACAATATTTATTATACAAAAGTTTACAAGAAGTATTACACAAATATTACTGTCAACTTAACTGTCAAAATATGAGTCCAATCTTTTATCTTTATCTGTATCCGGATATCTTTCGGAATCCAATCTGAATATTACGTTCGCTACTACGGTCACAATCCAGTATGATGTTGTTTGTAGAATAAAAGTGTCAATCCAAATGCTATGAATATAAATGTCTATCGATGTCTAAGTCTAAGAGTGTTTAACTTTAGTGTCTATATATATATATAGTTGTCACAGAAAATTCTAGAAGACTCTAAGAATGGAACATCCTAGAAAGTTACAACGGAAATTTCTGGTAAAATGTAGAAGTTTATATAACGCATCTTTTATTAGGATCATTCTGGAATCATTATGTATGTCAAATGGAAAGTTCCAATCATTCTGTGATTGTTCCAGTGATTGTTCCAGTGATTTCTAAACTTCACAGTTCTAAGATTATTCTGTAAACAACTATCAGGCCACACAACACAAATCAGGCCAACATAAATAAATACAATAATTACAATATCATAACATTTTATTATTGTGTTAATAGATTTGTAATGGACATCATGATGCACATATTATGGATATTAATAGATATGTAATGGACATCATGACGCACATATGGATATTAATAAATATGTAATGGACATCATGACGCACATTTGTGTACACTTTTTGTGTTTAAGGTTTCTTTTCATGTCAAGTTACAGTAATTGATCAAAGTCTCACAGATTTTTAAAAGATTTTGTGTATAACTTGGCATATTGTACTTAAACCTCAAAAAATCATGTACTTTTTTGTATTTCCCTGAAATATATTGAATGACTATTCTAACAATAAATGCATAAAAAGTATGAAAAATTTGTGATATGGTTAGACAACTCCTTTTTGGAGATATTTCCCTATAATTCTTATATGATTTGCATATCAATAAATACTTGAATTGGATTGGTCAATTATAATTTTTCTCTAAGTTTACACTTCGATAAACCATGTTTCCGAAACTACTTTTGTCATCTATTTATGCGCGATACACAAGCTTGCAGTGATCCCGGGATTTTCAGCAAATTGAGATTTAAAAACAATTGCATAACAGTTGTGGCTATTATAGTGCATCTATAACAAAAAATAAAATAAATCTAATGCACTAAAGCTTCGAAAATGTATAAATATAAATTTAATAAAATTCCGCGAAATTTCATCAAGGATTTGGCGAATTTACGTCATGGCAAAATCAACGTCATACGAATGGAAATTTTTTGAGGGAAAGATTATTTCGTTACGTGTACGCTTCAAATTCGGATAACATTTAATTAAAATGAAGTTTTTGAGGTAGGTTCTATTTCATTTAAGATTCCATTGTATTTATCGGACATTTATGGTCTTTAGAAAGTCAAGATGGCGGCGTACTCCTTAGTTACGACTTGCCATTGTGCTTTTGATGGTAAATATTTATAGTACCCATCAACAAAAAAAATGTTTATTAGATATCACAAATATTTGGCTGAAGAATTATAAGGATTAAACACATTTTTTTCTAGAGGTTATTGATGTGTAAACCGGGGCTCTTATTCACAAACTCAACATAAAAGTCCTTTGGACTTTTATTCAGTTTGTGAGTTAATCGCCCCGGTTTACACATCAAAACCCTCTAGAAAAAATGTGTTTAATCCTATATTAATGACTATTTTTACCACTCTTGTGCATTTTGGCCTAATATCTTAAAATCTGTAAGGGATATAGAGAAACTTATATTTGTTTCCTTAATGTCAAATGTACAGGTGATAAAATTAGAGCTTGGACTAAGAACCATTTTTAAAAACTTTATTATCTTTATCAAATATCAAATGATCAGTAGGACCAAACAACTAGTTCAGTTTACAGAATGATTAAGGGGTATTATTTTATTTTCTATTATTCAAAGGAAGTATACTCTATTATGAATTTGTTTCAGATGTGTTTTTAGTAGTCCAGCCATATGGAGTTGTAATTGCAGTATTTCTTACATATGCAGCTAGTAGTTTGTTACATGTGAGTGTAAATAAATTAGTACGAACAATTTAACTTGGTTTTGTTTTTTTAAAGTATATCAGGAAATATTGAAATTGAAATTTGTCAAGAATTAACATTTTGAGGGTTCACTTTTAAACATTTTCGGAAAACATATGTCCTGTCTACTACAGTTTCTTGTTCGAATTGTATTGTTAACTCTGAACCGCTGGTAAACTCTGAACTGCTGGTTACCTTGGTTACCATATCTATATAAATAGGGTACAAATATTAATCCACCATTCTGCTGCTGATGAAGGTCCATTTGGACCAAAACTGGTCAGGCTATGAAACATCACCAGGTGCTGTTTATTATGTGTATTGTCATATATACTACCGGTATATGTTTGAGTGAACTTTTAAAATTATATGTCAATAACAATGTTGACTTGATTATATGATCAACTGAACATGAACATACCATAATATGTGTGTGGCATGGTGTCCTGTGGACGCATATTCTTGTTTGTATTGTTTTCACTTAGTTTCAAATAGTTCCTATAGTTGTTAATACAACCCTAGACCCCTGCAAACAAAGTTTTTAAGGCATATAAATGCAGCTTGTCCTGAAATCACTGTGGTACATAAATAATCCCAAAACAAATACAGGCAATAATTTCTGTATTCTGGTATGTCAGAGATGAAGACAAAAGCCCCTGGAAATAATTTGTGATTTAAATTTATTGCTATAGATATTTATCATTAAACTCACTATTTTGTTGATGAGACTACAATTTACTGTTGATAATTTCAGGGTTTAAATTTCCAGTTTGCTGCAGTTTTATTTTCATTAGGTTTTTATACATATGTTGAATCAGGTATGTTTATTTTTATCTCATGTCTGTTAGATGATATTCAGAACTTATAAAAGGGTAGGAATGGTGTACTCCACATGACAAAAATATATGCTAAAATAATGGTAACTACAAAATGAGATTTGACGAATGACAATGAAATATAAATGTTAATTGGACACTTACTGTAGCAGAAACTGAACGATCGATGCTTGACCATTAAGAGCATGCCTTCCTTTATATAACTATAACATACTTTGTACTGTTAATTACATTTTTTTTTAAACTGTACACATAAAGATAATCGTATGCATTTTAAATCATTAAAAAAGTGTAATTTTTTGTTGAAATGGATTAAATGAAATAAAATAGTAACAAAATAAGGGACTGAAGTAAAAAAGTAGAAACTTTTACTATGTCATTTAGATTTTATGAAATCATAATTTTGGTTGTAAATAAACAGTGGCCTTTATGTTTTATTGATTGGAACCTGTGTTAATATAAATACCTTATCATAATAGATTGTTGTAATGATAGATTGTTGTAATGATGGTCGCTTCTTTTTCAGTATTTAGAAGTAAATTATCAAGAATCTTCAATGCATGTATTGGTACTAGAAAATGCAAAGAAGAATGTGCCCATGAATATAAATATGTAAGTAAAGATTAGATAAGTCTAGAGTTGAGTAATGTGAATTAAATTCTTTTAAAAGGGTACACATTTTTGTGAGTTGAAAAATTACATTTTTTGTGGGTCTTTGATTTTGTGGTTTTATTCTGCATAAAATCCTATAGAAAATTGTACTTTATTGAATTTAGTGGTTAAACTTTACCAAATAAATCATAAATAAACAGTGCCTCACAAATAATAATGAATCAAAAAGTATTTTATAGGCTGTTATAGCTGTTCTATGCATCTTAATGCTGTTCACTCCAAATGGAAGTTAACAATCTTATATCAGCTGATAATAAAATGACATCTGGTTCATTTTAGATGTGTAATCTTAAAGCTTTTTAATATTAAGTAATTTTTATGCATTTGAAAGAATTTGGACTTCTGAACCTTATTTTGCTCATAGTTAAGCTTAAATTTTAAGTACTGTAAATTTAGAATGATAGTTTTAATTATAATATTTATTGATTGTTTAATTTGTTACTGTTTTTACACAAAAAAACATTACTTTATAAAGAAATGGTTAATCAGTAGAGATATCATAAATAAATCAGTGATATTTCACAAATTTAACATGTTGTGCAAAAAGCAATCTGTGATATGATTGTCTTTCCGTTGAAGGCAATAATGAGATGAATATTTCCTGTACCTGGAATTTTTTTTTTTTTTTAAATGACAAAATTTACAAACCATTTAAAGCAAACTAGCCCTGTTTATGTTAAGGTAATCATTCATATTTATTTTTGGCATATAATTAGAATGATGATGCATTATGGGATGGACATATATTGTTATATATATATGATATGTTATTAATTTTCAGACTCATCCATGTGTGATATTAACAAATCTGATATTTGGTGCTCTTTCAATGTTTCATCTTGCCTACTTGGGCCTCATGTTTGATAACAGTGCAAATAGTGAAGAGGTAAGCTTTTAACAAAGATATATATCTGGCATATACAATTTCATCCTGCTAACTGTGATGAGTTTATTCATACCTAGGCTTGTACATTGCATATTTATTATATTTTGAATACCACTGTTATAAACTTCAGAGTTTAACAAAGAAAAGGTAAAAAAAATTAAGTATATAAAAAAATACAAAGATTTTTAAGAATTTTAACTAAGTTGTCACTAAAAATTTTTTAAAGAGGTGAGAAAACTTTAATAAACAAGCTATCAAGGTCAAAAATTTTCACTGAACTGGTACACATTTTTATTTAGGAGCCAGCTGAGAGGCTGCAAATTAAAAAAACAAGATTTCATGGTGTGAAGAAAAATAAAAATATTAGCCCAAGCCCAAATAAAACATTTTTTCCCTATGCATTTAGTTTGTTTTCTTTAGAGTAATGAAGTGATATTGTTTCAAAAATTATTTAAGATGGAATTATTAAATATTTTTCAGGGTTACGACATGTACCATACCTTAGATAAGTGGTCGTCATTGAGTTATGCAAGTCACTGGATTGTACTGGGAACATACATTTTTGCTGTATTGATATGAATTGTTGTTTATTTATTTACATGTGGTTTTATTGTGAATGATGAATCTCTTATATATTTTACAATTTTTGTTATATAATTTCTCACAATCAATAGTTTTGTATGAGGGAGGCTGAGAAAAATAAGTACATTGTATGAGGGAATGTATGGTTATTATATTTGATTTGTCGTCAGTTGTAATGATAATAACCACAAAAATGGGGTAAATCATTTATTTACAAAATATGTGTTAAGCATAAATTATTATAATCAAAGAGGGATTGATAAGTTGTTACTTAATACTTATGACACATTATGGATTTTATTCCTACATACATTAATTTTTGTCGAGCCTGCAACTTTTGTTGCAGAAAGCTCGACATAGGGATAGTGATCCGGCGGCAGCGGCGGCGGCGGTGTTAGCTAACTTCTTAAAAGCTTTATATTTTAGAAGGTGCAAGACCTGGATGCTTCATACTTTGTATATAGATGCCTCATGTTACGAAGTTTCCGTCAGTCACATGTCCAATGTCTTTGACCTCATTTTCATGGTTCAGTGACCACTTGAAAAAAAAGTTGAGATTTTTTGTAATGTTGAATTCTCTCTTATTATAAGTAATAGGATAACTATATTTGATATGTGCATACCTTGAAAGGTCCTCATGTCTGTCAGACAGTTTTCACTTGACCTCGACCTCATTTCATGGATCAGTGAACAAGGTTAAGTTTTGGTGGTCAAGTCCATATCTCAGATACTACAAGCAATAGGGCTAGTATATTCGGTGTATGGAAGGACTGTAAGGTGTACATGTCCAACTGGCAGGTGTCATCTGACCTTGACCTCATTTTCATGGTTCAGTGGTTATAGTTAAATTTTTGTGTTTTGGTCTGTTTTTCTCATACTATATGCAATAGGTCTACTATATTTGTTGTATGGAATGATTGTAAGGTGTACCTATCTAGCGGGCAGATGTCATGTGACCTTGACCTCATTTTCATGGTTCAGTGGTCAAAGTTAAGTTTTTGAGATTTGGTCTTTTTATCTAATACTATATGCCATTGGTCATCTATATTTGGTGTATGGAAATATTTTATGATCTTTATGTCAGTCGCGCAGATTTTATTTGACCGTGACCTCATTTTCACGGTTCATTGCACAGTGTTAAGTTTTTGTGTTTTGGTCTATTTTTCTTAAACTATAAGTAATAGGTCAACTATATATGTTGTATAGAAGCATTGTTAGCTGTACATGTCTGCCTGGCATGATTCATCAGACCTTGACCTCATTTTCAAGGTTCATTGGTCTTTGTTTTGTTATCTTGGTTAATGTTAAGTTTATGTGACAGTTGTATTAAAGCTTAGCTTTATACTTAGGACTATCAACATAATATCAATGATTAGTATAGAAGGCGAGACATTTCAGCGTGTGCACTCTTGTTTTATGTTTATATATCTGAATTGATTTGTTTACCTTTCTGTATGAATGGTAATGTGGAAATTTTTTTTTTTACTTAAAATGAATTAATATGGCTGTGACAGTAAATATCAAGCTTCCCGTTTAATGTCTTGGGTGCATCCACTTTCTTTTTTAACTTGTTTATTCATAATTATAAACCCTCTAAAATAAAATAAAAATCCTTACCAAATTTTTAAAAAATATTTATTTTTCAAAGTTTTGGTTTACAAAAGATTTAAGAAAATGGCTACTGGTTTTAGCACAAGTTCTAAGTTATATAGAAATTGCATTTTAGTTTTTCTTAATCTTTTTATGATTATAATATTTATGAAGAAATCACTTTATAAAAAATGCACATACTTTGTGAAAACTAGTCAATATTATTAAAAATTCACTTCTGAAAAATTCACTTAAACTTTTTGTAAGTAAAGGTCTGATATCATGTGGTCACTGTAAAGCTAATTATAACTTGTTACTGTATGTGTTTTAAAAGAAATTAAATAGTAAAGATTGCAATGTTGAAAGATTCACATGGTTTTATAAAGCAGCTGACAATCTACATAAAATTTGCAACGAATTTAGACAAATATATTTTCCATGTTTTGTCATAGAGCAATACTGTCTTACAGATTATTCTTAGTTATACATGTACTTAGTTTTATTGGGTTTTATATGTATTATGACTTGATGTAATCTACTTAGTCTTGTAAATAGTTACAGTTTATATGTTATCTTGATGTGTCATTTTTATATCACAAAAGTGCAATTATCAGTTAAAGTTGATTTCACTTGTTATACATATATAATTTGTTTATACATTTTTTTGTGTCAGATTGTGTCTCAGTGGTTACAAAGCAAATTGTCAAAATCTACTTTTTACTGAATAGGTAGTCTACATAGACAACTGGTATTTAATAACATTATAATTTAAGTATGACAAAGTTGGAATTATCAGTTGGGCATCACCATTCTTCAAACTTTGTCCAATAGTCTTTTAGCAAATAACTGATATGATTCTTTTATTACACACTTTAACATAAACTATTTCCCTTTGTCAATTATAGACTGGTTCTTTCTTGACATGGTGGGCTGATGTCCATCCAAACATGATTAGTCAAAAGTGGTATTTTAGTGTTTCAACACAATTTTTGATGAAAAATTACTATTGATAATATAATATTTTAGCTTTACAAAAGATTCTATGCAATGAAAAGATGTTTAAGATGACTCACATAACAGATAAATTTGCCCATTCTGCTATCTCTTCATTTCAATGAAAAATGTATGTCTCTTCTAAGAGAAACAACTCGTTCAAATAGATATTGGCAAATAAATTATTGATTAAAAGTTTAATGACATTGTTGTTACACATACATTGAGGGATTTACATAATGTCATCATTGTGGACTCCAGTTTCATAAAATAGTAAAATTTGACTATTTGCTTTGCAACCAGCATAACATATAAGTCCAGCAATGCAATATTCATTTGCTTTTTAGAAAAATTTACTGGGCCTTATGAAATATATATTGCACCTATTCATGTGTAGTCAAATTATGTGCCATATCTTTTTTTAAGACCACCCTGTATGTGATAAAAGAAGTGTCTTTTGTCATCTGACAATAGTTTTTGTCTCGCCTTGGACTTTCGTCACAGAAAGCAAGCCATAGGGATTGCTTTTCCAGAAACTGCATCAACAATTGTTAAGTTTTTTGCTTAAGTTAGTTTGATAAGAACTGCTTGTGATAGATCATTGATATTTTTTTATATAAAGTTTTCATTACTATTAGTAGATATCATTTTGATGACTATTTTGAGGTCCTGACCCCTATTGATTGATTTAGAATAAATAAGCATTTTTCAATGTTAAGTTTTCTGCTTAAGTTTGTTTGATAGGATCAACTTGTGATAGATCACTGGTATTTTGTATGCAGTTGCACAACTATCAGTACATATCAGTTTGACAACTATTTTGAGGCCCTGTCTTCGACATGGTCCAGTTATGACTTTGAATTGTTAATGTTAAGTTTTACGCTTAAGTTAGTTTGATAGGATCTACTTGTGCAAGATCAATAATATTTTGTAAGAAGTTGCATCACTTTCAGTACATATAAGTTTGATGACTATTTTGAGCACTTGATTTTGAGGTCCTGTCTGCACCCTATGTCATGGTCAAGTGAATATGAATTAATTATAAATTTTCAATGATAAGTTTATCAAATTAGGTTATATTGGTAGGTACTACTTACAATAGACATTGATATTTTCTATTAAGTTACAATCTCATTTTGTGGACCATTTTCATGGCCTTTTAAGACTGATGATGGAAGTTTTTAACGACCTTGACTGGCTATACATGCTCTCATATTCAATTATTGACACTGAGGCATTACCCTTAATGATTCAGTTAAAAATTTGACTAGCCTTTGTATTAAAAAAAAAAACGTTGTTACTATGGATTCCTTAAATCATGGGATTTACTTTTTTCAGGGATTTGACAAGTCACAGCATATAATTAATTAAAAACATCAATGAAGAACAATTCTGACACATTCAATTTATGAACTGTTTGAAGGAAATGTTGTTGAATAAAGGGAAAACTTTTTCTCACTGTATCCAGAAATGTGCAGTTGAACATGGCTTCTTCAATTCAAGTCTGGTAGTGCAATGCAAGAATAAAAATGACTTTTTTTGTCATTACATCATTGTTTTTTGTCTTGGGTTGCTACTTGAGCTGCAAACATCATAATGAAGAATTGGGGTAATGTAGATCTTTGATCTTTTCTGTTCAATTTATTTACAACTTTTATATACTTGATGTTTGATTTATTGTTTTGACTTTTGTCTTTTGTTGAAGACCTTGTTGTCCCCTAGATGTCTTTTGGTTACTTTTGTCTTTGGTTACTGTCTCAAATATCTTGACAATTTCTGTAAAAACCCTGATTTCCTAGTTATTGATAAGCAGATTCTGAAATGACAGTCTATATATGTAAGTGTATGTTATTACTGCTAGGCTGGTAAATTTTTGTTTTATTGTTTAATTGTATCAAAATTATAATATGCTTTCGTTGATCTCATAGTACTGTATTGTTGCATTAAATCTTTTTATTTGTTTTGTTTTGATATGATATATATTATTTTTTTTTTTTGTATAGTTTAACTTTCTATTCAGGGGAGATAATTCAACTAAATATTACTGCAATTTTACCAAATTTTACACTATTTTGACAATTACAAGAAAATGAGAAAGGGATCATAGTTCAGTATACCTCTATTTAGGATTTCATGTATTGAAAGAGTAATCTCAAAAAAATGTTAACCTTGCATGGTATAATGTACATTCAATATGAAATTCCAAAAGCACTCATAGCTTATCAAAGAATACATCTTGCTTGTAATTTATTGAAATTTTATCAACAAAGTGGAAAAAAATATGCTGGTATCATGAAAACTAAATTTATTATATGAATACAAATTTTATTGGCCTATGAACATTTAAATAAGCCTGAAGTTAAAGTATTTTTTTTTTATTAATAAATCTTTTATTCATCTCACTAAAGGTTATTAACGATATAATATTTTATGATTGTGATAGCAGTTTAAATAAACATTGAAATTTAATTTACCAATATTCATGTAATAACTCTTTTTATTTTAATTCAAATTTTTTATAATGACAAGAAAAATGTGTTTTTAGCTCACCTGGCCCAAAGGGCCAAGTGAGCTTTTCTCATCACTTGACGTCTGTCATCTGGCATCGTCTGTCGGATGCGTTACCTTTTTACATTTTGAACTTCTTCTAGAGAACCACTGAATGGAATGAAACCAAACATGGCATGAATGTTCCTTATGAGGTGCTGACCAAGTGTTGATACTTTGTAGCCGATCCATCATCCAAGATGGCCGCCAGCGGGGGACTTAGTTTAACAAAGGACCATACGGGAAATGCATACAAATGACTTCTTTTAGAGAACAACTAAATGGAATGAAACCAAACATGGCATGAATATTCCTTATGAAGTGCTGACCAAGTGTTGTTACTTTGTAGCTGATGCATCTTCCAAGATGGCCGCCAGCGGGGGACTTATTTAACATAGGACACAATGGGATTAACATACAAAAGTCTTCTTTTAGAATGAATGTTCCTTATGAGGTACTGACCAAGTGTTGTTACTTTGTAGCCAAATTTTATCTTTTTTTATGTGATTGCAAAAACCCAAGTAGAGTCAGGTGAGCGATACAGGCTCTTGAGAGCCTCTAGTTATAATGATTAAATTAAACAATTGATGGCATTTAATTAAGTAGATACAAGAAATAATAAACAGAAATACATTTATTTATATTTATATGCAAGGCCTTAGACAGAGGTTAATATAAATTTTACTTTTTATACGACCGCAAAATTTGAAAAATTTTTCGTCGTATATTGCTATCACGTTGGCGTCGTCGTCTGCGTCGTCTGCGTCGTCTGCGTCGTCTGCGTCGTCGTCGTCGTCGTCGAATACTTTTAGTTTTCGCACTCTAACTTTAGTAAAAGTGAATGGAAATCTATGAAATTTTAACACAAGGTTTATGACCACAAAAGGAAGGTTGGTATTGATTTTGGGAGTTTTGGTCCCAACATTTTAGGAATTAGGGGCCAAAAAGGGCCCAAATAAGCATTTTCTTGGTTTTCGCACTATAACTTTAGTTTAAGTTAATAGAAATCTATGAAATTTTGACACAAGGTTTATGACCACAAAAGAACGGTTGGGATTGATTTTGGGAGTTTTGGTTTCAACAGTTTAGGAATTAGGGGCCAAAAAAGGGCCCAAATAAGCATTATTCTTGGTTTTCGCACAATAACTTTAGTTTAAGTAAATAGAAATCAATGAAATTTAAACACAATGTTAATGACTACAAAAGGAAGGTTGGTATTGATTTTGGGAGTTTAGGTCCCAACAGTTTAGGAATTAGGGGCCAAAAAGGGACCCAAATAAGCATTTTTCTTGGTTTTCGCACCATTACGTTAGTATAAGTAAATAGAAATCTATGAAATTTAAACACAAGGTTTATGACCATAAAAGGAAGGTTGGTATTGATTTTGGGAGTTTTGGTCCCAACAGAATAAGGGGCCCAAAGTGTCCAAAATTAAACTGTTTGATTTCATCAAAATTGAATAATTGGGGTTCTTTGATATGCCGAATCTAACTGTCATGACTGTGTATGTAGATTCTTAACTTTTGGTCCCGTTTTCAAATTGGTCTACATTAAGGTCCAAAGGGTCCAAAATTAAACTTAGTTTGATTTTGACAAAAAATGAATCAGTTAGGTTCTTTGATATGCTGAATCTAAAAATGTATTTAGATTCTTGATTATTGGCCCAGTTTTCAAGTTGGTCCAAATCGGGGTCCAAAATTAAACTTTGTTTGATTTCATCAAAAATTGAATAAATGGGGTTCTTTGATATACCAAATCTAACTGTGTATGTAGATTCTTCATTTTTGGTCCTGTTTTCAAATTGGTCTACACTAAAGTCCAAAGGGTCCAAAATTAAACTTAGTCTGATTTTAACAAAAATTGAAATCTTGGGGTTCTTTGATATGCTGAATCCAAAAATGTACTTAGATTTTTTATTATGGGCCCAGTTTTCAAGTTGGTCCAAATCAGGATCTAAAATTATTATATTAAGTATTGTGCAATAGCAAGTCTTTTCAATTGCACAGTATTGCGCAATGGCAAGAAATATCTAATTGCACAATATTGTGAAATAGCAAATTTTTTTTTAATTAGAGTTATCTTTCTTTGTCCAGAATAGTAAGCAAAAAATATCTAATTGCAAAATATTGTGCAATAGCATGATTTTTTTTTAATTGGAGTTATCTTTCTTTGTCCAGAATCAACTTAAATCTTTGTTATATACAATATACAATGTATATTCACTTTTTACTACCAACTGATAAATTAAAATAATCTTTACCATTCAGTGATAACAAGCAGTTTTTTTACATCTTAATATTTTATGATGTATTTAAATGAGTAGTTGCAAACTCCATTAGAAATTTTAATTGAGATTAGTTTTGGAATAAGGGAAAGGGGGATGTGATTAAAAAAATTGGGTTCAATTTTTCTCATTTGAAATTTCATAAATAAAAAAGAAAATTTCTTCAAACATTTTTTTGAGAGGATTAATATTCAACAGCATAGTGAATTGCTCTAAGAGAAAACAAAAATTTTAAGTTCATTAGAACACATTCATTCTGTGTCAGAAACCTATGCTGTGTCAACTATTTAATCACAATCCAAATTTAGAGCTGAATCCAGCTTGAATGTTGTGTCCATACTTGCCCCAACCGTTCAGGGTTCAACCTCTGCGGTCGTATAAAGCTACGCCCTGCGGAGCATCTGGTTTTTTATCAAATTTGTATTTTAATAAAAGATGGATATCATTTTTATTAATATATACTAAAAATCATGTTTTGTTCTAGGATTATTTTTGTTTTATCTTTTATTGGAAAAAGATGTATGACAGGCATTAGAATTATACTCTCTTTTTTTTTTGGTACGTTGCATAAGGTTAGTATTTTGTTTTTATTAGACTAAACTACTTGGGAATCAGGCATTCAGAAAAGTCTTGTGTCTATAGTCATATACCGGTTATTACACAACTTGAAACAGTAAGGTACAATGTGCACTTCTGTATGATAATTGTATATTTTACAAGGGAATATTTTAGAATATCTTCTTTGCTGTGGCTGATTGTATTTGACAATTGGAACTAAAAGATAACATAGGGTATCAGACCACATTTTAAAGAAAAGATTACATTAGAATCATTCTCATATCACGACATCATATCATGGCAAGTCATATGCATATACATGAAATCCAATTTAAGGTTTAGAAAGATTGCAAATACAATCAGGAGCTTGCAAACAAACAAACAAACAAATAGACACAACCAGTGATGGCTATGGTACTTCTAGATAGATTTTTCTACTAAAATGTATTATAAAAGTGGTGCTCAAACTTAAAGGAAATAGTGCTATTTCATTTCCCATGACATATACTAGTTGTTTTCACATATCATTGCATATCAGAGTATATCTTTATTTATGTATTGATGCTGTATGTAATGTCATTTTTGTTACCGGTAGCAAATTTTAGATTTTGTATATGGTAACCGTAACAGTATACTAGCTATCTTTAGTTTGAGGCGGAACAGCTACCATCAACCTTTAATGTCCACCCCTTTTCTGCAATCTTCTGCTCTGATAGTGTTGCCCTATGCATTTTATGTTTCTAAACAAAAATAGATACCGAACGGAAAAACACATTTAATTTACTGGGAAAAGCTTTATATAACCAAAAAATCTATCAAATATTTCTTCTTTAAATAATTATAAGGATGATCAACTTGGGCCTTTCCAAACAATAAACATATTTCGTTGAGTTGTGCATTGTCCAGTTAGTGACTTTTTATACGACCGCAAAAATTTTAATTTTTTGGTCGTATATTGCTATCACGTTGGCGTCGTCGTCTTGCGTCGTCGTCGTCCGAATACTTTTAGTTTTCGCACTCTAACTTTAGTAAAAGTGAATAGAAATCAATGAAATTTTTTAACACAAGGTTTATGACCACAAAAGGAAGGTTGGGATTGATTTTGGGAGTTTTGGTCCCAACATTTTAGGAATTAGGGGCCAAAAAGGGCCCAAATAAGCATTTTCTTGGTTTTCGCACTATAACTTTAGTTTAAGTGAATAGAAATCTATGAAATTTTGACACAAGGTTTATGACCACAAAAGGACGGTTGGGATTGATTTTGGGGGTTTTGGTTCCAACAGTTTAGGAATTAAGGGCCAAAAAAGGGCCCAAATAAGCATTATTCTTGGTTTTCGCACTATAACTTTAGTTTAAGTGAATAGAAATCTATGAAATTTTGACACAAGGTTTATGACCATAAAAGGAAGGTTGGGTTTGATTTTGGGAGTTTTGGTCCCAACAGTTTAGGAATAAGGGGCCCAAAGGATCCAAAATTGAACTTAGTGTGATTTCATCAAAAATTGAATAATTGGGGTTCTTTGATATGCCGAATCTAACTATGTATGTAGATTCTTAATTTTTGGTCCCGTTTTCAAATTGGTCTACATTAAGGTCCAAAGGGTCCAAAATTAAACTTAGTTTGATTTTAACAAAAATTGAATCCTTGGGGTTCTTTGATATGCTGAATTTAAAAATGTACTTAGATTTTTAATTATTGGCCTAGTTTTCAAGTTGGTCCAAATGGGGGTCCAAAATTAAACTTTGTTTGATTTCATCAAAAATTGAATAAATGGGTTCTTTGATATGCCAAATCTAACTGTGTATGTAGATTCTTAATTTTTGGTCCAGTTTTCAAATTGGTCTACATTAAGGTCCAAAGGGTCCAAAATTAAACTAAGTTTGATTTTAACAAAAATTAAATTCTTGGGCTTATTTGATATGCTTTATCTAAACATGTACTTTGATTTTTGATTATGGGCCCAGTTTTCAAGTTGGTCCAAATCAGGATTCCATATCAAGTATTGTGCAATAGCAAGAAATTTTCAATTGCACAGTATTGCACAATAGCAAGAAATATCTAATTGCACAATATTGTGCAATAGCAATTAATTTTCAATTGGAGTTATCTTTCTTTGTATAGAATAGTAGTTGATTATATATGTTGGAAATTTGCCAGACATGACTATGATGTCATTTTCTATTTTTATTTGCCAATAACTTTATGTAAATAACTTCATTGGAAATTTGCCAATATAAAATGTTGCTGATGAAGCTTTTTTTCCTTATCTTATCTAAAATGTTTTTAGATAATGTATGTTGGACATTCGCCAGACATGACTATTTACATTTTGGATATTGAACCATAATAGTTTAATTTTAAATTTAAAAACTTTAAATTCTAATTTTCATTTCTTAAACCAAATTCATAATGTGACATAAACCTATGTTGTGTCAACTATTTAATCACAATCCACATTTATAGCTGTATCAAACTTAAAAGTTGTGTCCATACTTGTTCTCATTTCAGATTTCATAAATAAAAAGAAAATTTCTTCAAACATTTTTTTGACAGGATTAATATTCAACAGCATAATGAATTGCTCAAAGGCAAAAAAAATTTTAAGTTCATTAGACCACATTCATTCTGTGTCAGAAACCTATGCTGTGTCAACTATTTAATTTTAGATTTAAATAAGTTTGAAGAAGAAATCTTTAATTGATTTGTAAAATCTTGACATTTGTTTTGTGTAAAAAACCCATATAATGTCAAAAATTTGATCACAATCCAAATTCAGAGCTGTATCACGCTTAAATGTTTTGTCCATACCTGCCCCAACTGTTCAGGGATCGACCTCTGCGGTCGTATAAAGCTGCGCCCTGTGGAACACCTGGTTTTAAATGACATGATGATTTTTTTCTTCAAAAGTTATAACTGTATATTATTTACATAAATAGTAAATATAGTGTAAATAGTCAATTAAGGTGGTACCCAACACTTTCACTGAAATTAATTTGGCTCGTTTACTTTTCATAAAATTTTGACAAAGTATTTACTTTGACCCTTTTACAAAAATATAAAAAAATAAAATAATTTGAACCAAGGGTTTTATCGGAAAAATTACACTGGTTATATAGCAGTTTGACAAACACTAATTTTGATCATTGAGAAGCTTTATATTGCCTTCACAACACAATGTAATTAAAACGTTTAGCTGATATTACAGAGTTATCTCCCTGTAGTGTTAGGTACCACCTTAATATAAAGGTATGGTCTATTTACATAAGACAATTAAGCATTTTAAAAAAAAATCAAAGAATGGTTACTTCTTTTTAATGATAAGTTCAATATCACAATTTCCTGGATCTGTCAATTATTTTATAGAATTGTTTTGTTTTAATGTTGTCCTTTTGAAGGTTGTTATATGTATTCTCTCCTTATTGTTAATTGTTTAGTTGATTTTTAAAAGAATTTTTGCTCTTTGTTAAAAAAATAACTTTCACATACATGTATTTGTTACAATGTGATATACACACAAAAATAAATGATTGTAATAACATTTTAATATTTCATCATTAAGGGATGCTGTGGCCTTATTTAATTTTTGTGGGTACTTATTTTCATGGATACAATTAAACTGTCATTTTAGTGGATATATGTTTTACTGGTTTCAAGAAAACTGGAATTTTTTTTTTGATACATGATTTTTGTGGTTGTGCAAAAATTTGCATATAAGCTCATAGAAAATTTGAAATGTATTGACCACTTAACTTCATATCTCATCTTCTGGCATAAAACATATGAATTTTTGTATCCCATGAATAAAAGTAGATCTGCAATAGGTGGATATCAAAGTGTTCTATGTTGAATTTTGTACTAGTATGTATATTTTAAGACAAATATATTTGATAAGTTTATATTTTGATGTTGGTACAAGTTTTGCATCAAATGGGATATTAATACATGTGTGTATTTTTATAGAAATTAAAAACAATGTTGTGTTGTATTTGCTTTTGTTGAGTCTGCTCCTTTTATCGCAGAAAGTTGAACATAGGGATATTGATCCTGCGTCGTGTTAACAAACTTTGTAAAAGCAGTATATTTCAGAAGATAGAAGACCTGGATCCTTCAAACTTTGTATATACATGTAGATGCTTTATGTTACAAAGTTTTCCTTTGTCATATGTTCATTGTCCTTGACCTAATTTTCATGGTGCAAAGACTACTCTGAAAGATTTCCCTCTTATTATGATTAATATGATATATATTGGTCAATCTTAACTTTTCCTGGTTAAGTTTGTTTCTTAGATACTATATGCAAAAGGTAAACTATATTTAAACCATGTAAAAATTGTAAGGTGTGCATGTCTGTCTAGCAGGATTCGTCTTACCTAGGCCTCATTTTCTTGGTTCATTGATAAATATTTAGTTTTCCTGGTTAAGTTTGTTTCTTATATGTGCAAACTGTACACAAGTATTTACCTCCTGATAACATTCAAAAACTTAATTGTACATTATGGAGTAAACCATAGCCATAGGCATTATGGAATATATCAAATGTGTATTACAGACACAGCTAGCACTTGTACTTTTACATTTTTTTTAAATCTATACAATTAAACCTGTACTCATACATATGATTTAGTTACATCCTGTCAAATTTTCCGCTGATTTGATGTGTTAAAAATGTTAAAGCATCAAATTTAAAAACCTCACAAACACAGCATCAAAATTAGGTTTCACTTTCATAAAATACAAAATTAAATACCATAGAAAAAACTTCATAGAAAACATTTGAAATATATGTTTTTCAAAGAAACAAATGAGTGCTCTCTTAATGATTTGTTTTGATGTTATACAAAAAGTAACATGTTTTTTTTCCTAGGAAGAGTTATAAGAAGATGTGATATAACTACCAATTAGACAATTCTGAATCCAAATTGCAATTTGTAAATAGTAAACCATTATAGGTCAGTACAGCCTTCAACAACTAACGGCAAGCTATAAAGGGCCGCAAAAATGGCTAGTGGAAAACCAATAGTCTAATCTATTTTTGACAAAAGAAACGAGAAACACTAATTTCAAGACATACATTTATTATTGAAAAGTCATGAAAAAAAATATATATATTACACATTCAATAATACATGTATATTACTTTTAGCACTAAACATAATATTTTACAAAACGCCAATAGACATGTAAGATGTCCTGTTCAAGCACTATTATTGCTACTGTCACAAAGAGTTTATCTGTAGAAACTACCAGACACAAGACGGCTGATGTAGACATTGACATCTGTTGAAGCTATTCTAGATGGTCTCAGACGTGGAAGTTGAAGTATTGTCTGGTTGTTCTGTTTTGTCTGTTGACTTGTTGTTGAGTTCTTTTTATGTTGGCTGGAACGCTTAGTTCTGTTTGCTCTGTTGGATGATGAAGAATGCCAGTGCTTTCTCCAGGGACTGTTAAAAGATGGTGGCCCTTGAGCATGGGTTTGTGGTTCTGGGTCTGGCTTTACATGTCTGACACTAGTTAGTTCTTGCTTTACAAGTCTTGATGGAGATGTGTTACTTGTGGTTGGCTCTATTTTTATGTTGGTAGCTGAATAATCGTTTTCATCAACAGGTTCATGTTTTATGTTGTCAGAAGTGGTCTCATGGTCAGGCTCAGACTTAATGTCTTGTTGTTGACTTGGATGTTGTCCAGTGATGTTGTTGTTCTGGTCAGTGCTGTCATTGCCAAAGTGCAGTATAAGGAAGTGACCACTGGCTGATGTTCTGGTATGCTGAGTAACATTGAGTCCCTCTGGTAAAGTGGTCAGGTAATCCTGGACAGAGCTTTGGAATGACTGGAAATAAGACATACTGGAACTATTGTAATATGGTGATTTATGGTCATTTTCATGGATGAAACATTATTTATTACAAAAATTACTGAAACAACAAAGTAATTGATTGGTTTAGGGGGGAAATCTTCTTAAATAACATGAAATATCATTGGTCATTTTTTAAATCTAGTTTATTTAATAAAAGTTGGGCTTGGGTGCTCATTTTTGTTTGATCAAACTGTTTAAAATTAGTCTAATTGGATTACTTTTGATATAGTTTTGATTGTTTTTATTACATGTTAATTAAAAGAGAAAACATTAATTATAACCTCTTATGTTTTACTCATCAAATTTTAAGCTTGTGGAAAAACAAACATGTTTCACCATTGCAAGCTTGTTTCAGCTAATTACTTCTAGATTGGTCATTATTTTCAATTACTCAACTTTGACTTTTGTATACATCTGAAAGTTAAATCATTTGATGTTATACATCAAAGAATACTTATAATCTTCTTTTTATGGTCAGATTTGAAATTTAAATTTAAATGTAAAATGTAATAAGATTCGAAACATTTTATGAAAGAAAAAAGAATAATTATTCAGAGGCAGTCATTTTCAAAATGAAAGATAAAAAAATGGAAATTTAGTTCTAAAATAAAATAAGTGTTACCTTACCACATTTTGACAAGCCTGTATTAAAAGTCAGATCACAGTCAGAGGTTGTCTTACTAGGTCATACCGGCCGTTTTATTTAGAGCCAAAATGAATTTATTTGCGCCACAATCTATTTGCGCCAATACCACTTTTGCGCCGCTTTATATTTAGGGAAAAACTGGTTTCATTTGCGTAACTGGTTATTTAACCTAGCATTCAACTATGCCAATTTGACAATTATAACTGAATTTGACTTTAAAATGTATTAAAACAATAGACTACTCTTGACCTTTATCAACCAAAAACGTCTTCTATCATAATGTTTCCAATAATTGGAGAATTGGGTAGAGTCTCGATTGTTTCTTCAAAATATTTCCATAACATGTGACGATTGGGAGCTTAAATTTTTAAGACTATATTTCCCTCATGTCCTTTGATTATTTTAATCATTGGGTTAACCTTTGTTCATAAAGTAAAGATATATAGATGTGACATGATTGCCAATGACACAACTCTCAAAAACCAAATGACGACAGAAGTTCGCAACTAAAGGTCACCTCACGGCCTTTTACAATGAATAAAAAATTATTCCACATAACAAGCGATGAAACGCCCGACATCACCAAATCTAAAAGATTCAAACGAAAAAACTGATGGCCTAATGTCTGATATACTGTATAAATTTTACAATATAAACAAGTGTGGACACAGATCAGCTTGGATAGTACGTTTGGATGTTTGACAGTGTTTTCTGACAAAAAGAGTTCTCTGGTTTTCCCCATAGGGTTCTACATTGTATGTTGAACTGTTGTGCCCAGTGACAGTCAACTTGTACCAAACACTGAAAATAACATTCATTGATATTCAATATTGCGTTTTACTGTTCAATATATAAAGGAAGATGTGGTATGCGTGCCAATGAGACAACTCTCCATCCAAGCCACAGTATGTAAAAGTAAACCATTTTCAGTTAAATCAAGACTGTCATGTAGGAGACACTACCTTAAATCAGTGCTGACCGTTCATAGATTTTTTTTAGTTAGACATTGCTTTTAATATCAACGCTGGAGAGATTTACGTAAAGAAGCAAAAAGATTTGGGAGGATTGCCTAATTATTCCAATAAAATAAGTTTCAAAATTTGATTTGGGATAGCAGAAAAACTTAAAAATAGAGGACCCTATTAGGTGCATTTGTGCATGATGTGATTGTAGTATGCATGTGATATTTGTATGGTTTTATTTATGTTCCTATGCGATGGTAATTTCTTACTTGGGTTTGCCCACAAAAGAAACGTAAAATTGGTTCATACAATATAAATGAAAAACGAATATGATAGATAGCGGCCAACAAACACTGCTGAATTATATAGGCTCTTTTGATTTTACTAAACTTAAATTATCAAATCAGTTATATTTCCTCTTCTTTCCGACCATGACTCTATACATGTACAGGGAATACGTATAGATTTTTTGGGTCATTTCAAATCAATCAAGACTCGGTCGATGTCAATGTCCTTAAAAACAAAGTCCATTATGATAATTAAATATGTATTAAAAACAATAACTAGGGTAAAAAAATCCAAAATATTTGTTTTTTTTTCTGAACGAGAATTTTTCTTTTGATTCTAAATTCGTTGTTATTGAATATTTTGAAAACATTTTTGTTTGTAAACATTAAATTATGTTTTGTGGAAAGCCATGCTTTTCCTAAATCAGACATTACACCAGATTATAATGATTTAATAATTGTAGTTAAATGAAAAACCGATGGTAGCTGGTTTAGACAAAATGAGTCCCTGGACTATTATCATTGTGGTTAACTTCTATCAGAGAAGTTTATTTTCCCATTTTCTAATTGCAGATAACATAACTAATTGTTCAATTCAATGAAAGCGATGTTTCAAATATCCACTATTAACATTTTGCATTTATTTTCAATGGACAACAGCTTGATTCATGTACAAAAAGTCGAACCAATAAACTAGGAATTAGAAAGGTATGTTATTTATATATATATAAATCTTACTCTACAATATGTGGACCTCAAAGCTCATGTTTTTTTGTTTTGTTTTTTGAATTTGAGCTTTGAATTAGCTTTCAGTAAATGCGAATACTCTTACAACAATAACCCTGGTTAGTTGAGTTTGATGTGAACGTTCTCAAACACGTTGAATATTGTCACTTTCATTATCTGTCTGTCCAGAGCCAGAAACATCTAACCCAGTGGTTGACGTCTTACATATTTATATTCATTCTGTGTTGGTTGTATTCAGTGGCGGATCCAGAGGGGGACGTAGAGAGCGTACGCCCCCCCCCCCCCTTTTGATTGGATTTTTTTTTTTTTTTTTTTTTTTTGTAAAATGATTAATCAGACTAGACGACGTGAACTTGGCCTTTTCTGTGTATTTATTTTATGTGACAATTCTTTACTTATAAAGACATTTTTCGCTAGTATATACTAACTGAAAGTCATGTGATTCACTATGGTGGAGTTGACCAGTGCGTCGAAAAAACGTCACTCAGTCATTTTGAAATTTAAATTACTGTCACAAATTGCTTAGGATTAGCATGACAATATTAACACCTTCAAGGCGACACAGGATTGAGCAAGAACGTATTGACTTCTATTTCATTAGTCCACCAAACAGTAATACTCTATATTAGTATACTCTCATGAAAAAAAATCCTCAGCAATATTATATACCTACGAAAACATGTTTAACTCGTAACGCCCCATGATCGACATCCTATTTTAAAATAACAGCTGAATAATGATCCCCAGTCAATATAAGCTCTAGATAGATTTAAAGTCTAAGGTACGAACCATTTGATTTGAGGAGGCAGTCTGAGATATTTGAGAGATAAGAAATTGACTCTGGCTTTTCCATGTAACAACAATTTTGGCCGTATCTGGTTTAAAAACAATAATCTTGTCCCTTTTTTGCTATTAGAAACGAATATCCAACAGAATTATAAAGCATTACAACGGGCGTATTCATTTTTGGCCGGGGTTTGCATGTCTGACCAGAATGTCTGTTTCGCCGAACTGATATATTGAATACTTTTTTCAAGACCAGACTGCAACCTGCCTGCTGGAAGTAGCCTTTATGTCTACATATTTCGACCGTCATTCATATATTCGTTGTCCAATGATTTTAGACTCATTCGTAGCTTTTGGTTGATTTGAAATCTCTCACATCTCTAAATTTTGTTGGGTGAAACATATATATCAACCAAACATTTGGATAAATATTGCTTGTTTGTATTTTTTAGTTCGTGTCCGTCGTATTGTAAATTTCATCGAATAGCCAGACTTATGTCTTGTTTACAACAAGAAATCTGTGAGGTTATTATAACTTAACTTACAACAAACCAGTGAGAATTTTCCATGACTTGTCTTTTTTTACTGAAAAGTCCCACATCAAATTTATCAGATCCGTACTATCATTTTATGATAGACAATTAATTCCCTATTCGAAACAAAATCGAAAATGTCCAACCCTTAATTTTTTCAGGAACTACAAAACATACATGCCCACGCCAGGAATCGTTTTTAAAAGTACATATTACACTTATTTCATGTTTTTTTTTTAGCCAAAAAAAGTTCCCAAAATTTTTTCACCTCGCTCCGCTCAGCGAAATTAAAAACTTCGACCCCCCTTTCCAAAATCCTGGATCCGCCCCTGGTATTAATCCGACCGTTTGTTTTCTCTTTAAAATTGACTCACATTTAGTCACTCATACAGTGGTACTTTATAGCTTACTATACGTTATTAGTGTTGAGTATTGTTGAAGACCGTACGAACGATATAGATATTCACGTCTTTATCTAACGATGTCTTATCATCTCTGTTTCAAGATTCAAGATTCAAAGTTTTATTTAGAGTCGATATTCAATAAACTACATAACACAAGCTCTAGTGAGCTTTTCAAAGTCATGAGCACAACACAATTTTAAACATATAATGCATAGTAAGATACCACAAATGACATATATAAGTTAAAAGCATATAGTACACATAAAACATAGCACAAGTTAATAATAAGATTGCACAAATCATATAATCACACAAAAAATAAAAGTAAAAATAAAACGGGCATAAACACTATATGCATGCACTGCACTGACATGAGCTGTTACTTGGATCCCATGTTTGTACCAATTTTTTGAATTGGTCCAAAGATGTTTCCATCTGACAATGGTTCGGTAGCTCATTCCAGATTTGTGCAGCATTATAGCGAAACGATCTTAAGCCATGATTAGTAGTTCGAACTCTTGGGAGTACTGCTGTTTCCTGTGAACTTAAATCATACTTGTTAATTTTTATATCAATCAATTCATGAAGGTAACTCTGACTTTTTTTGTGAATTATTTTAAATGTTTCTATTGCAATTGTTTTTATTCTTCTAATTTTTAAAGATGGCAATTTAGATTTTTCTAGCAGTTTTTCGTAAGGAATATCATAATCTTCATAAATGAATCTTAGAGCTCTTTCTTGAATTTTTTCCATTTTAAAAGATTTTTTTTTCACTACAGTAGTGCCAAATTACTGGACAATAGTTAAAATTCGAAAGTATGAATGATTAGTATGCTGTTAACCTACCTAGCCTGTTTAAATATTTACCCATACGTTTTAGAATATTAATTGTCTTGATGCCTTTTTACATATTTCCGATATATGAATGTTAAAATTTAAGTCCGAATCTATAGTTATTCCAAGAAGTTTAACATTTTCTTCACAAGAAATTTTGTTCCCATTTAAATTAAATATCAAATTATGTTTATTTGTTTTTTTTCCAATGGCTATAGCCTGGAATTTGTCAGGATTAGCCTTCATTAAATTTATAGAAAACCAGTTTATTAGATTTAAACTATCAGTTTCTAAACTTTCAACAACTTTATCTAAATTATGATCACTGTATGATACAGTGTTGTCATCAGCATAATTATAAATGGTGCTTTTTTGTACAAAATGAAATATGTCATTTATGAAGACATTGAAAAGAACTGGACCAATAATTGACCCTTGTGGTACGCCTTTAAACATACGATCCCATTCACTGTAAGAACTTCCAATTTTAATGCGTTGTTTGCGGTTTTCTAAATAACTTTTTAATAATTTTAGAGAATTTTTAGACAGACCGTATGCTTCCAATTTAAGTAAAAGTAAATCATGCGGTAAACAATCAAATGCTTTAGATAGATCCATCAAAATTGCAGCAATAAATTTGTTCTCGTCCAGAGCTTTTTTCCAGTCTTCTATTATTTTAATAAGTGCAGTTTGGCAACCAAAACCTGACTTAAATGCCGAAAGAAGAGGATGAAAATGTTTATTTAAGAATTTCATTAGTTGGTCATGTATAGCTCTTTCATAAATTTTAGAAATACATGGCAACACATGGTCTGCCAAAAAACAATCGCATAAAGTTTAAAAAAGAAGCTGCCAGTTTACTAGCAAAGATATTTGGAACAAGAATAAAAGCGAAGATACTCGTACGTTCATTCACTGATGATTAATTTACATCGGATTATGTTTTGTTTGTTTTATTTTTAATTTTTTTTTTATTTTTTCGTACATGTTTTACATTTTAAATGTACTTTTTTGTTATTTGATCAAAAATGAATTACCTTGAAAATCAAAACTTATTTTTTATTGAACTGTCCACAAAATATAACTATTGTTTTTATGGTACCATCTGTTGTCAGATTTTATATACAATATTGATTTTAAAATCAAATTGAAAATGATACTCCCGATACTTTCTACGAAACATTTGTTTTTCATAATTCAAGGTTTAATTATATGGAAATTTATATATTTCTTAGAAAATTTGGTAAAGTATAATATTTCTATTCTTTGTAAACAATGCAATTCAATCGCTATCGTCACCTTGAAAGTTGCTATTATTTTCAATTTCAGATTCTCTTTTTTTTTTTTATTAATTGCACATCGTATATTCTGTCCTCATTACTCTTGTACTTAACATTTTATAATGTTTTTTGTAAAAAATTTTTTTTTTTGCATTTATAACCGTTCTATTTACAAAATTATGTTTTTAAGTTCAATTTAAAAAAAATATATAACTGGAACTCTCTTATAAATTCAAAATTATTTACAGACTGTTTTTTTTTGGTAATGCGGTTTTAAAGTTTTGTGAACATACTATTGCAAAATGTTGGTGTAAATTAATGTTTTATACATATACATATATGACACAAGACAAAAGTAATGCTTAATTAGTATTTCTATTGAACTATCTTTATTGAATGCTGAAAACTGTTGACCAGTCGCATATATTTGTATAATCTGTGGTGCCCTTTAGTAATCACTATGTCTGTCTGTCCGTCAGTACTTCTGTGTCGTATGATAAGTCAAGAGATTGCCTCAACCGATTTCCAGACCTTTTATGCACAGTTGTAATACATATAATAGAATCTTTTAAGTTTTTTTTGTTAAAATTGTTCTATAGTTTTAACAAAAAAATGATATATGGGTTATGATGTACTTTCGAAATGGATGCTGTTTAGTGGCAATTGGCGGACCAGGGATGCATCCGCTATTGCATGTAATGGCAATTCTAGTTAAGTCGCCAAAACGGAGTTTTGGGGACTTTATGTTTTTGTCCCGTTTCTTATTATTATTATTCTTATTCTTCTCTTTCTGACCCCTTAAACTGTCGTACCATTTTCTTGGAAGCAGTAGAGGATGGAAACTTTATATTTTTTCTGGGTATGGGTCTGCATCATGGGGTTTGCAGAACCCAATGTCCTTGATACCAGGGTGTCATCTTGGCATAATTAGGGGGGCTCAAAGATGGGTGGGGTCAATTTTTTTTTATATTTCTTTAATTTTCTACTGTATGTAGAGCAGATGGAATTATGATTACTTCTATTAATATTAAGAGACACATGTCTGCTTCAACATGGAACTTTTTTTATTTCAGTAGGGGGTCTTCTTGGCATAATTTTAGGGGGGTCAATTTTCATGGAACATTCCAGAACATCAATGTCAAATGTATTCTAGAGACATTAAATGATATATGATGGTATATGATTATGGAGAGAACAATTTGCTGCAAAAGTTTGACTTTGGAATTTTCAAAATGGCCGTCGTTACCATGGAAACAGCAAAAATAAGAAAAACTTCAAAATGCTTCAAATTTAAAGAAACTTATAACAAATGTTGCTTAGCTTATGTAGACTTGAGTTTTGAGTTTGGAATTTCCAAAATGGCCGCCGTTGCCATGGAAACTGCTAAAATGTCAAAAAAATCAAAATAGTTCAAAGTTAATGAAACTTAAAACTAATGTTGCCTAGCATATGAAGACATGACATGTGACTTTAAAATTTCCAAAATTTCCGCCGTAACCATAGAAACAGCAAAAATGTGAAAGAAAATCAAAATCCTTTAAATATAATGACACTTTTCACAAATGTTCACTAGCACTATGGATACCGCGGAACAATGAATTGGGGTCCGTTTTGGCGACTTTTGTGTTAGCATCCTAACACAGGATTACTAGTTACTCTTGTTTTTGTTATTTGGAGACGTTGGTGTTTCATTAATTTATGGCCAATATTGGCTTTTTTCTTATGGTCTGTCCCCGCTTTGCACTTTTTTTACTTTTTATTATTGCTTCCTGTATGGGTTTACTACAGAGATTCTGGTTTTTTTTAAACCACCAGTAGTAGCTGATCGAAAATACTAGTAGCAAGTAATGAACTTCTGTTAAGACGCTGAATTCAAAGTATGCAAATCAGAATGCAAGCTTTGAAGTGAAAGAGCAAAGCATTGAAATATTTTTTGGGAAATAAGTAGGTTTCTATAAATATTTTAATTGCATGTTTTTTTTCTTTCTTTATTGCTAAGAAAGTCGCGGTAAACGAGTCTCGGATATAAAGCTTGCAACGGCGGATGCATCTTTAACAATTAACTGGTTTATTTTATAAATTTTATACCCAAAGTATTTAAAGAAGGTTGTGTTGATAGCCGGTCAGTGGTAGTTTATCACAACGTGTTTAGGGTTTCTGTCATTTCAAAAAGACTTATGTATGTTTAAACACTATATATCCTGTAGTTTGTTTACTGTTGCTATAAATTTTATGTTAGCTAAACATGGAAGGCCTTGGAAAGGTCTAGACATTTAAATACTATGCGATGTTACTTCTAAGCGTTTACAAAAACAAGCCGTAGGATGTTACTTCAGTTATAAAGGACTTAGTACGTCAATGCTTTGATAATGCTCTATTGAAATACTGAAAATGAAAAAAAAATGTTTGAATATATCAATTTATTTTTTAAATTTAAAGAAAAAAAGCTCGCAGAATATGTAGATATGAAATTAGCATTGACGACACGAGTTGACTGTTTCGACTGTTTCGTTCAAAATAGATAATAATTCTTCCCTATTTCAAGAACATTTTCGATACATGAAAATTAACAAAAGCTTCGACTAAACTAGTTTTCTTTGCCCCGTTAACCAAAAAATATAAAGCATGCGTATTGTTGATTGATTGATTGTTGGTTACTTAACCTCCAGTGGCAAATATTTCATGCATGTTCAGGACGAGAACATGTTAGCAATAAACACAATAGGTAGGCATTGTAATAATAGCGAAGTTCATCTGGGATGATGGTCGGGGAAATTTGGACTGCCACTGGAATATGAGGGTATGTTCGATAGGGATATGCATTTTGCCTTGGAAAAGGCCACCTACGGACCCCTCAAAGAGTGGTTGCAAGGGTTCTTAACGTGCAAAGAGCGTGGCACTCTCTTAACGGGATGTATTTTTCTGACTTTTCAGTCTCGTTCAGTCTCGTTGAAATCTCGTTCTTGAATCATTTCCAAAACATGTGATACAAGTGAAAAATATCAATGAATTTTAAAAATATTATAATCAAACATAACTCTGTGAAAAAATTGTGTATTTACAATGAATGGTTTTTGAGTAATCCAGTTTTCAAATTTTATGACCAATCAAGTCAGTATTTTTAGCCAAAATTTTGAGAAAATATGTTAGGGATACAAAAAATGATTTTACAAGAATCATGTACATCTCATACCATTTTGGTCTTTTCAAATTTCTTAGATATGTATTTTTTCAATTATTTATAACAAAAAAGTTGAAATAATATGCATTTTGTTCTTAAAACTGAGAAAAATCACAAAAATACAAAATTGACAGCATGGTAAATTTTACACACAAAAAAGCATCAAAATATGATAAAACTTTCTTATAATAACACCTACCTATAGTTTTTTTAAGTAAATTTTATTCAGATTGGTCCACTTCATCTTTATAGAAAGTATGAAAAAAAGTTTAATTGTGGAACTGTGATTTTTTTCACGATAATAGCCCAAAAATAGGTAAAAATCGATGAAAAATGGGAAAATCATCAAAATTGGGCATTTTCAAAGGGCCGTAGCAAAAAAAGAAGTGCACCACCATATGTTTTTTTCTTCACTAATTATTTTGTTACAGTCTTATAAACCAAAAATTCTGGCTAAGAAAAAAAGTTTAATTCTAGAAATTTTTGGCTCCTCAGAGGTGTACATCCTTAAAAACAATGTCATGAAATACAAATGTACTAGGTTATGAATTTATACCAAAGAAAATGTTCTACATCTTAGCAATGTATAGTCTTCAACAATGATCTGACATCTTAGAGCAAGATTAAAATATTTCTGAGTGCTTACAGTTGCTGTACAGATGTATTCAGATTCATAGAAAGACATGTTAGGCATGTGCAAACTGTGTTTTATCTTTACATTTTACAGAATTAATTTTCCATTTTGCAACAAACAAAAATCGGTTTCTGATATGTGTCCTTTTCATCAAAGGATTCTTTATTCATTTTAGTATGGGCCCACACAAAATGTTCTTTTACATACCAAATAAATTTCAAATGAATGCTAAGTACAGAGATGTTTTTAGTTTAAAGATATTTCATTGTTCAAAAATGACAAATGGATTAGACAGAGATGTTTACTCACATGCATTAACACGAGGAATCGGATTTAACGTCTCCATTCTGACCGCACGTGGTAGGCAAACTTGAAACATCACGCACCACCAAACGGACGCCCCACTTTGGCAAGCGTTTTACTGCCGAGCGGAAGAAGACCAAGAGACCATACTTCGCTTCCCCAGTCACCCATGAGTTGTGTGTGAACCCTATCTTTCGAATCGATTTTCCGCAAGATTTAACTGATATTTGACGTCCCCATTCCGATCGGACGTGGCTCCGAATATATACATCTACACAGCCAACATATGAGACACTTCAACAAAGGTTATACTGCCGAAAAGGGGAAGACTATTGATGGCTATATTGTTTCCCTAAGTCAATCCCTAGGGTCTTATTGTTGTGCGAGTTGTGTTCTATTTTATCGTTTCTAAGTATGTGAGTCAATTACAAAAGAATTTTTCTTAAATTATTATTTTGATAATCTGTTGTCATTGTTTGGTTGTATAACCCATGAAAAGGGTATATTTCACTCTCAACTGAAATGATATATTACACTAAAATTTAAGACTCAACATCCGAATATGCAAGTCAGTTACTGTTTGAAAGCTCGTTAGATTGTACGATCCTTTTTTTCTTTACGGGAAATCAGATTGCTCTTTTGAAACCTTATATTTATTGTTTGAACCTTTTTATATTCTAAATTAATATTTTTTTTATTATCAATGAAAGTTGTCGATGTGAATAAATATTTACTTTTCTAAACTGATTTTCATGGTTATTGAACATTAATTAAGCAATATATATCAATACTGTACTTTAAACTATAAATTTTTCTTCACCTGACTGATTTGATACGCTGGATTACAGAAGAAAAGTTGATTTTCATTTTACCTTATTTGTTATGATATTTTTGTTGTTATGAAATTCCCATGTGTGATAACCACGTGCATTTAATCATTTAAAACAGCAAATCATAACAGGACATAGTATTGACATTAATAAAGCCTCGATAGGGTAAGTCCAGGTTTTCATTTTTTTTATGTTTTGTTTTACTTTTGACAATGTATTTATAATTATTTGAATGATTTTCTTAAAGCATTTTGTCCTTATTTATTTTAATTTAATTCGGTATTGAGTTTTGATTCCTAATTAGAATTTCGCATCACAGGGTAAACACTCTTCTATTTATACAAAGAATTTTCAAGGGGTATTTTTAATTTAGAATTTTAACGAATTTGTTTATACATGTTATCAACAGATAAATATTTTTATATCAAACTCATTGATGCATACTGAAAATTTTCCGAAAGGGATTTCAATTAAAATAAAACGTAGAGAAAAGTAGGTACTATCCCTGTTAAAGGTAATTACGACAAAATACACCCGGTTTATTTGAACCCGCTTTAGAAATATTTCGTTGTAGTAGAATTAAATTCCGTTTTCAAAATGTATAAAGTAATGAACCGTTACATATGTATCGTATTAATATACTTGATAATATAAACACCTCTGCAATGTATTTTTTTGGGGGTACAGTTAGACGAGTTTATAAAATTAGGAACAGTTTGCATGATTGTTATTTTTTCAAAAACTCAACAAAATGAGAACTGTTTTGCTAGAATTCTTATCTTTGCCAATTTTCATATTTTTAAATATGGTTAAGAAAGAGGGATGAAAGATACCAAATACACAGGCAAAATTAGCTCACATGAATTTCACATCAATCTCACGTGAAATTCACATGAAAAATTTCACGTGAGATTCACCTCAATCGAGCTTATACATGAAACTCACGTGAAAATTTTCATGTGAATTTCACGTGAATTGAGATTCACATGATTCTGATGTGAAATTTTTCACATGAATTTCACGTGAAATTTCCAAAAAAAAAATTTTTTATTTTTCATGATTTTAATTAAATTTGAAAATGTATATGTTATTTGAATTACTCTATTTTAAAAATTCATGTGAATTTCACATGAAAAATTTTACGTGATTTTCATGTGAAATTCACATGAGTTTCACATGAGAATCACGTGAAACTCACAAAAATTGTTTTCACGTGAGTTTCACGTATAAGCTCGTTTGAGGTGAAATTGATGTGAATTTCACGTGAGATTCACATGAATTTAAATTCACGTGAAATTGATGTGAGTGAAATTTGACTGTGTATGGTTTAAAATGCAATTTATTATTTATGCATAAATAATTTTCATCAGAAAAAATACTTGCACCTAAGAAAAATAAAACGCATACCAAAAAGAAGGAGATAGATTATATTCAATTTACAACCATAAAATTGCTGCTTTTTTTTGGCTTTGTTGAATTAATTTCTGTGTGATTTGTTTTACTTATTATTGCTTAATTCATACGATTGCAGTTCATTCTCGTTTGGTTTTCAGTATATATGGAATGGTTAAGCCTCGGTCACACGAACGGACGCCTAACGGTTGAAAATAAAAGTTGTCCGTTGACAAAATTGTTATCCGTTGGGAGTCCGTTGATGTACTGTTAGTCAAATAATATTCTTGAAGTTTCTTAGTATATTTGTAACTGTACGTTTAAAACGTTGCAACATCTGAGATTGAACATAATGTCAACTTGGATTCGTTGTAAAAAAAAATATATTATAGATCGTATGATATCAGAGCACCTCAATACACGCGTCCGTTGAATTATGATTGAGACAAGAAGACAATACCGGAAATTCAAATGCATAAAACGTTTGACAGCATGAAAGTAAAAAATGAAAGGAACATAAGAACTAATCAACATTGATTTGTAGCCATAGTGTCAGTTATAAATAGCCAACATAGCATAAGGTCTAAGAAAGAATAAAAATAGGCTAGGGACTAATTCATGCAATGAGAGTTGCAACCATAGTGTTACGTAGACAGAACCAAAAACAGTCTAGTAACTGCTTTACGCTAGGAGAGTTGCATTCATTGTGTTAAGAACAATAGCCATAATAATCTATTGGCTACTTCACGCTATGGAAGTTGCAACCATTGTGTTCAGAAGAAAGAACCAAATCAGTCTAATGTCAACTTTACGCTAGGAGAGTGGTCGATGCCACTGCTGGGGGACGTTTCGTCCCCGAGGTTATCACCATCCCAGTTGTCAGCACTTCGGTGTTGACGTGAATATCAACTATATGATCATTTTAATAAAAGAGGGACAAAAGATACCAGAGGGGCAGTCAAACTCATAGATCGAAAATAAACTGACAACGCCATTGCTAAAAATAAAAAGACACACAGACAAATAATAGTACAGAAGACATAACATAGAAACAAACATAAAGACTAAGCAACACGAACCCCACCAAAAACTGAGGGTGATATCATGTGCTCCGGAAAGGTAAGCAGATCCTGCTCCACATGTTAACAGTTTGCAAAAGTATGAAATATTTAAAATACTGAGGATTTTTTTTGTCCCAGGCATAGATAACCTTAGACATATTTGGCACAACTTTTTGGAATTTGAGTCCTCAATGCTCTTCAACTTTACTGATTTGGCTTTCTATATATTTTGATCTGAGCGTCACTGATGAGTCTTGTGTAGACGAAACGCGCGTCTGGCATATTAAGTTATAAGCCTGATACCTTTGATAAGTATTTTCACCACTAACGTTACGTCGCCGAGGAATACCAACCCAGTAGCCAGCACTTCGGTGATGGAAGGAATATCAATTATATGGTAATTTTTTTTTTAAATTCAATGTTTGCAAACGTATGAATTATTCGAAATACTAAGAATTTTCTTGTCCCAGGCAAAGATTACCTATGCCGTATTGGGCACAACTTTTTGGAATTTTTGATCCTCAATGCTTTTCAACTTTGTACTTGTTTGGCTTCTAATTATTTTGATCTGAGCATCACTGATGAGTCTAATGTAGACGAAACACGCGTCTGGCATATCAAATTATAAGCCTGTTACCTATGATAACTAATTGCATTCATTGTGTTTAGAATCAAGAGCCAGAATAATCTATAGGTGACTTTACTCAATCGGAGTTGCAACCATTGTGTTTAGAAGAAAGAGCTGAAACTTTAGGCAATGAGAGTTGCAACCATAGTGTTAAATAGAAAGAGCAACCTAGTCTAGGGACTACTTAAGCCAGAGGTGTTGCAACCATGGTAATTAGAAGCAAGAGCTAAAAGAGGTATAGGGTCAACATTACTCCCCCAGAGCGAAGTAAAATCTAGATTTGTATGGCTCTTCTTAACACCATGGTTGCAGCTAGATTTTACTTCGCACTTGGGGAGTAGCAAACAAAGTTTAAATAAGAAAGAGGCAATACAGTCTATAGCTCTCTTAATAACTAACGAAATTAACCCACATGAACTTACTAGTACTTTAACTTTAATCTAACACTAACAGCAGTAGTTGTCCTTTTCTAGATTTAGACATTTCACATTCTATAGGGAAACTCCATACTAAAATTTACGACAAAAGAGTTGATTTTTTATTTCCTATTGTTAATTTTCCATTTTTAGACGACGACGACGACGACGACGATATAAATTAGACCGTTGGATTTCCAGTTTGAATGGTTTTAGACTAGTCATTTTTGGGGCTCTTTATAGCTGGCTGTTCGTTGTGAGCCAAGGCTTCGTGTTGGAAGACCGTACTTTGACCTCTAATGGTTTACTTTAAAAACTTGTGACTTAGATGGGGAGTTGTCTCATTGGCACTCATACCACATCTTCTTATATCTATAGAATAGTTACCGTGTTCATAGTTCATGTCTTTTTGTGATTTGCTTTTATTTGTGCAGGATGTCAAACTGATAATTCAAGCCTTTTCCGATTGATTATGTTTGTAGTTTGTTTTTATGTTGCGTTGTTACAAAACTGTTCCAGGTTAGGAGAGAGCTGAGGGCTCACAAACACGATTTTGATAAAATGTATACAACTGATTTCATATGAGGACACAATAATTATATAAACTGTACAAATTAACAACTGAAACAAACATCAAGATCTATAAACAAAGAAAAACTGTTTTTGAATACATGTACTGTCAAAATAGTTGGTCTTCTATTCGAGAGGTTGGGCTAATATCACCTGTATTTGTTTCAATTTTTGGTCAAAATCTTTAAATTGTCAAATTCTATTGGAATTTGAAATAAAGTGTATCTGTTTATATTAGAAACATTGCTTCATAACTTTACCCATTTCCATAAAACTAAAATGCTATTCAGCTCTACGTTTTGCTGTCAAATGCATTTTGATTCAAAGTTGCAAGTTTTACATGTTTGTGTCAAATTTTGCATCGAAGGACATCGACGACCAGAATAATTTAATTTGTACACGAAAATTATTAAATTACCTAACATCAAGCATAAATTAGGTTAAAGTTAACATTGTCCTATATATTTTTGGGATGAATGTTAAATGCGTTTTAGGATTAAGAAAAAAAATTCAGATGAACAGATCAGTGGCAGAGTTCCTATAAATCAAGATACTTATTAGCTTAGATAAATTGTCAAGCATATGTCAACTAATTTAACCCAAAACGATAACACATTGGTTATTTTAACATTGACAACAACACTAAAATCAACAGTAGTATACCACTGTTTAAAGGTCACAAATCGATTCAGAGAAAACAAATCAGTGTTACAAACTTAAACCGAAGGAATCACATCAACTATAAGAGGAAAACATCGGAACAACAGGATCACTAAAGTGCAACAAAAACAAACTCCATCATATAAAGAAACATAAAAACTATTTGATCTTTTAATTGAAGACTCAACACAGCTTTGGTTTAAGGGGGTAGACCTTGGTTCAGGGAGAAAACTCTTTTAATCAGTTATGCGTTTGTAAAAGTCAAGTTTCGTCAATGAATTTTAAGCATTTACCTGAAACAGATTGGAAATAACCTATGTATCCTAGAAGCTTAGAACATATTTATGAAAATGGCTGACACAAACGTACTGATGATTTTAAGAATTATTTCCCTTAACCTAGGTCTACCTCCTTAAATAAAGTACAACCATTACGCCATTGCAGATTTGGTTGACGCACATTGTTCAAACAAAAAAAAAAAGCTTTGGAAGTTTAATATTGAACAATTGTTTACAATTTAAATTGATAGAAATGAATTATAAACATCAAATAACAGGTTAGATTATGAATACAATATTTTGGATAAAAATAACCAACATATCTTACTTATAGTTAAGTTAATCTGTTTATATTTTTTAGCTTGACCAATTATTTTTACTTTTATTTCTAAAATTCTTGCTCTGTATTTAAATTTAAGTAAACCTCTTGTAGACATCACCATGTAAGCTTTATGGAAAGATTTACTGGAAGGCGTTATTTTCTGTGTGTTTGGTGCACTGAACACAAGAAAATAACGCCTTGCTCTTTTCAAATGGGCTAGAAGAAAAGCTTCCAGTAGATCTTCAGATCAAGCTTTTTTAACACTAATGTCATATTTTTTTTTTATATTTTGGTGCATCATGATATCGTGGTGTAACTGTTTATCTTGTTAATCTTAGTCTATAGTATTTTATTTTATAATTATAAAGCAGATCATGAAGATTTCCCTGAAAAAAGCACAGCATCAAGACAAAAATGAAATATAGTTTAAATGAACGAAACAAACATTAAAAAGATTGCATTCATTATTTTTCACCGCAGTTAATAACGAGATTTCTGTTAATAATCGATAGACAATTCTAATTATGAATTGAAACTATCTAAATGATTTTTTGTGAAGAAAAATAAAGAGAAACACGGTTAAGAAAACTTTACTTAAATAAAGAAACGAAATCGCGCATTTTTTTAACAAACAGTTTTTTTCATTTTGTTGATGGAACTAAATACCAAGATCAACTTTCATTTTCAATAAATTTATAGTGTTTACCTAGCATAATTAAATTATTACATGTTTGGTTGACTAATTGTTAAATTGGTTTGACAATTCTCTGTGGAAATTAGGGGATGGTATTATAAATTCATTTTACAAAAAATAGTAGCCATATTTAAACGTTTTGAATTTTTATGCGAATATTTTATTAACCATTCGGCAGATAAAAACCTCATAACAAAACAAAACAAACGAATAACAAAATCATTAACGTTGCACTCATTTTGCACACTTTAAACGTATTAAACACAATCAATTAAACAAATTTTCATGCCTTGAATTTCTTTTGAAAGGGCACATATATTTAATGTTGTCTGTATGACAACTAAACGTTACTTTGTTGTTTAAAATCAAGAAGCGTGGCGTAATTATGTAATTGACGTTACTAAGATCTTATCTTCTTATCTTTATAGGGGCAACGGTGGTATAAGTAGTCGATACACTGTATTGAGGCTGTGAGTTCGAATCCCTCACGAAGCTTGACTCTAATTGTAATTGACTAGAATAATTAGTTTTCCTACTGAAGGTCTTTTTTTCTGGGACCCCAGCTTTCATTACTAATTAAAACTGACCGCCACGAAATAGCACACTAGTGTGTTGGAAGTGGCGTTTAACACCAAACAATCAATTTTGCGGCATTTTTAGAGCTTTTACTTAACATTGAATCTTTTATTTGCAGGAACTGGAAATACTATGATACAGTGGTCATGGTATTATTCAGTTGTTGTACTTGGGGCATTAGGATTGGTTTTCACTCACATTCAAGGTATAGTTTCACATTATTTTAAAATATTTATTTTTGTATCAAATGAAAAAAATGGTCAAAACACACATATAGATATCCCTGATGACAATTGTAACATATATGAGTTAGAAAGTAATAATAATGAAAATAATGATATAAAAAACAACGTTTGTAGCACCTTTTAGGTTTCAACAACATAGCCAAGACCGGTTTTCTTCTTCAGCTTCGCCGTGTGATATTTGAATTTAGGACAATACCACAATTTTGAAAGCCGAAAAATACACCATGATAATAATATCCACCTTGAAGATTTGCTCACGACAGTCAACCAGTTCAACAGGTTTTGTTACATATTGCAGCTTTTAATTACATTCGTTTTTATTCTTTTAATTTTATTTCAGATAATAATGTGAGCTACGTTAAAGATTTTTCCTGCGTTGTGTACAACTGGGAGAGAGTTATCTGTACATGGAATATTACAGATAGTATTGACATAAAGACTGTCAAGGTTTATTGGTAATATTACTTTATACCTATTATCTTTTCTTTCGGTGTTAATAACAGTGCGTTTATTTTTATACCCCACGCAACGAAGTTGCGGAGGGTATAATGTTTTTGACCCGTCCGTCCGTCAGTCCGTCCGTCAGTCCGTCCGTCCGTCCATCAGTCCGTCCGTCCGTCCGTCAGTCCTGTTTCTTGTCATCGCAACTCCTCTCAAACCGCACAACAGAATTTCATGAAACCTTTTAAGATAATAAGGACATACTATGTAGATGTGCATATCGACAGGAAATTACGATTCAATTTTTTTTCTAGGAGTTACATCTCTTTGAACTTATTTGCTTTAAGGTACTACTGCAACAGTTTGTCATCGCAACTCCTCTGAAACTACACAACAGAATTTCATGAAACCTTTTAAGATAATAAGGACATACTATGTAGATGTGCATATCGACAGGAAATTACGATTCAATTTTTTTTTCTAGGAGTTACATCTCTTTGAACTTATTTGCTTTAAGGTACTACTTCAACAGTTTGTCATCTCAACTCCTCTGAAACCATACAACAGAATTTCATGAACATTTGTAGATAATAAGGACATACTATGTAGATGTGCATATCGACAGGAAATTACGATTCAATTTTTTTTTCTAGGAGTTACGCCCCTTTGAACTTATTTGCTTCAATGTACTTCTGCAACAGTTTGTCATCTCAACTCCTCTGAAACCACACAACAGAATTTCATGAAATTTTGTAGATAATAAGGACATACTATGTTGATATGCATATTGACAGGAAATTATTATTCAATATTTTTTCTTATACAATTTTTTTTTCTTACACTTATTTAATTTCTCCAATGACAATGTGGGGACGTGGGGTATGTGAGCGTGCTCACTAAGGTTCTTTAATTACTTCTATGTTTGTTTGGTTTGTCCAAAATAACTGGACTTGAGTATACTGTAACTGACTTTTGATAAACTAACTTCGTATATTGATGCTTGTGCAGAATGCGAATTCAATTGGAAACCATTATTGTTTGAAACGGATGAAAATAGAAACGTATTAAAGAAATGTTTACTGGTGCGATAGCAAATGACACAACTAGTCACCAGAAACATATAAATCATGTTTCAGCACTGACATAATTAAAAAGACATATTTTAATAGATATCAATATATTCATATTGAAATTTTACATTCTTAGATTAAAACTTCTTCACGTAAACTTCTCTTTGATCTTTGACAAGACTGGAATAGCATAGTAACATTTTTTTATTCGATATATATTTTGTGTGTTTCTTATTATTTCCTACGACATTGAAATTTCGATTTTCGATATAACCAAGTAGTGTTGTAAAGTCGAGAATTCCATAGCATGAATTGTTACTGTACAGTTCGAATTATCATGTATTACCATAACATTTTCGTGTTTTATTTGCTATTTATACTTTTATCCATTTGACCACCAGATGGCTATTTATTCAGAAAATATTTTCAAATATTATGTATAGAGTCAATAATTTATTTTCGGATTCTTTCAGGCAACCCATAGTTCCATTTCCAAAGTGGTACTATTGCCCTGAACTTACTAACAATACATCATGTGAATGGAGCATAAATGACCATAATATTGACATAGAGAGAAAACATAACATCAGCGTCACTATTAACAATAACTTACACAACTTCTTCCTCGTAAGATGGAATGAGTCAGGTAAGGATTTATACATTTGTTGCCTGAATAAGCAACACTCTTTTGTAAGGGTCAAATCCTATCATACACTCTTGTCAATTGACACACACGTTCATATTTATATTGTTGTTAATATTGAAAAAGTTTGTCCTCCACAATGAGTGGCAGCTTTGCTTCTTTATGTATGGATATGAATAAATAAATGCAAGAGTAGTATACCGTTGTTCAATATTCATAAATCGATTAAGCGAAAACAAATTCGTGTTACACACTAAAACCGAGGGAAACACATCCTCTATAAGATGAAAACGTCGGAACAACAGAAAAATAAAGGCAACAGTCATGTACCGTTGTTCAATAGTCATAAATTGGTCAAACGAAAACAAATACGGGTCACGAACCAAAACCGAGAGAAACACATGAAAGAGAAATACAAAGTAACAGCAGAAACACTGAATTGCAACAAAAACAAAAACCAACATATACAGGAACGGACTATTTGATAACTACTACCGTATTTATGATCTGGTGCAAGACATTTAAAGGGAAAATGGTGGGTTTAAACTGATTTTCTGGCTAGTCAAACTTCCCGCTTATATGGCAATGTTACAAATACTACTAAATGACATAATTACGTGTAAGGAATGAAGAATTTTTTATAATGTGGTTTTAATGACAATTATCATAATCATCATATCAAACAGAATTTTTGATCTTTTATCATTATTTGTTATAAGAGTTACTTTCTATTTCTACAAATGAATTGCAAAATGATTCTTTCTTCTGTTCGTAGTATACCCAGATCCTGTTAATAGACTGTTTGCAATGGCGAAAAATTGGTCATGCGTGTTACTTGAATGGAAACATTCAGATCATGTGCACAATAAGACTTTTAAGGTTATGTACAAGCCGGAAAGAGCACTGCAAACCAAGGTACTTACTGCTTTCTTCTACGTTCATAAAAGTGGGGAAAAGTATATAGCAAAACTACCGAGCTCCAGGGAAAATTCAAAACAGGAAAATTATTTATCAAATGACAAAATTAAAAGAGCAGACTTTTTCGAGATAGCTAAATCACTGATTTTTAATACTAGTGTTACATCAGTATGATTTTGAAAGATAACTATTAATTGCTAATTAGCACTTTTAAACATAACAGTTTTTTTTTTAGTTTGTGTATGATTTCTTAAGTGATTGATTATTGTTAAAGCTCAAAAATATTCATGCATATTTTGGACTAAAACTGAATTAAACAAGATATGATTTAACCATGTCTGGAAATATCAACTTCTTGTTGACCCATAATTGCTTTAATCAATTTCAGTTGGATGGCTTTCGTATTGTCAATATACCAATTTCTTTATTCTATAAAATATAAACTTTATATTATTATTTTACTTTGCAAGAATTTGGCTTCATATAATTGTATAAACAAATTTTGAAAGTTCGTCGTCGAAATTGTTTTAAGCGAACCGTTGTTCCAAGTTTTTATTATGCTAAAAAAAACCAAAAGAAACGCACCAAATGCGGTTTTTAAACATTATCATTTTTTTTAAAAGTGATAGAAATGAGTAAAAATTTTGAACAATATTTCTAAAGTCATAAACATCAAATTGTGTGAAAATGATTTGTTACTTATTTTCAGTTTTTACTTCTCGAAAAAAACATATTTTCTTAGCCAAACACTTAGTAAAAGGAGTAGGTCCGGTAAAGGCCGATTTCGGCCTCAATTTTCAAGTTCATCTAAAGAAAGATTTCATACACTTTTTAAACACTTAAGTGTCTATTTCAATTGATTCAATTAGTTTATGTGAATGATTTTAACTGATTAAGTCATTAAAAACGCTCCTATTCAAGCTTAAATATGAAAAATCTATCAAATATGCCAAAAATCGTCACTTTTCAGATGGTTTTTGTCAAAAATGAAAGTGGCCGCATCCGTGTTCATCCTCAACCATTATATATATTATATATTATCATCAAATACAACTTACATTTCAATATTATGAATGAACACGAATGCGGCCACTTTCATTTAAGACGGAAACCGTCTAAAATTTAACTAAAATGCTAAAATTGTGAAGATTTCAGTAATTTAGCATGACTTAAGGATGCTAGTACCCGATATATGTGCATTGTATTGTAAAAAACAGCCCATATTTATGTAGCAGAAGCATTCTACTTTTCAATAAATATCTTAACGATTACATTTTCACAATTTTCTAAAACTGCCATATTTTGGGGCCAAAAAGGGGTCTTACTGAACCTACTCCTTTGCTAAAACTAATCTCGCGATGTAATTCTACTTACATTAAAACAAAGAATATGCTTCGAGGCAAATTCATTGATGAATAGACAGAAAATGCATCAAATGCAAAGATAAAATGAGTTTATGTTTATGATAATTGCTGCCCTTAAATATATAGTAAGAACATATAGTAACATCATTAAACCTTCTAATTATTTTAGATACTCACCCTTTGCTCCGAGAAAGGCGAAGTCCGCAGTGAAATATGTCATCTAAAACCATACACGAGATACGAAATACAGGTGACATGTAAACCTGAAAGAATGGGGCGTTGGAGTAAAATAGTTAAGACAATAGTCAGAACTAACAAAACAGGTATACTGTTATTACATGCACTGAAATATATTGAGTCTTTCGGATTTTCAGTAACAAAAATCGTAGACTCATAGTTGTATCAAAAAGTGACAAAAATCATGTAAAAAATGTATTGAAAAGAGTAGAAATAAATAATCCGACAACAGTTGTTTCTGTGTAGAACAAAAATATCATTTCATTAATTTTGCTGTAAACAATAGCAGTATGTTAATAAATACAGGGAGGAAGATATTTAAAATTAAATACTCATAATTCCTGAAATTTTCATAGCTTGTTCATTAATAGTATTCTTTGTTAATATATTCACATATGTTTTGTGACTAGTTCCAGAATCTCCACCAAGTACACATATTGGAGGATATTCCTGGATACAACCATCTAAGAATTCATCAGCCGATGTCACGATCTTCTGGAAGGTAAATGATTGAAAAAATGTTCTTCAGAAAATACATATACTGTATTTAGTCTTTACGGTATATTTTTTAGAGTTGAAAATAAGATAACTTGCATATACTCCTTAACTGCTTTGTATAGAGATATAGTTATCTGTTTGTTTGCATTTAATTCACCATTATCTATTTAAAGAAAACGCCTGCACCAAGCTAGGCATATGACAGTTGCTGTCCATTTGTTTGATGAGTTTGAGCTTTTGATTTTGCCGTTTGATGAAGGACTTTCCGTTTTGAATTTTCATCGGAGTTTACTATTTTTGTAATTTTACTTTTTACATAAAACAAAAGTATTACATTCATAACAACCATTTTGTTTAAACTTCTTACAGCAAATTGAAAAGTCCAGGTGGAATGGCGATACAATACAATATGGCGTATATTTCATGTCAACAAACGGGATAACTTTACTCCACAGTAGTGGAAAGTTTTATTCTACATTTAACGTCGATACTACAGTGAAGTATCAAGCGTTCCTTTACTCATACAACGAAATCGGAAATTCAACCTTGGAGTCTGTTCAAATACCATCATATAAAGGTAAATATAAAGAAACAGTAGAATATCGTTGTTCAAAAGTCATAAATCGATTGAGAGAAAACAAATCCGGGTTACAAACTAAAACCCAGGGAAACACATCAACTTTAAGAGGAAAGCAACGAAACAACAGAAACACTAAATTTCAGCATAAACATACAAACGACTGAGACAAACGACAATGCAAATTAGCTCAAACATAGATATGTTGATTAATGAATATAAGTTAAGTATAATAGTCTGAGATAGCGCTTTACATTACATTAAAGATACATTTTCTTTTACTTGAGCTATAGTTGATTAAATCTAGAATACACTTTTCTGAGTCCGAATCTTACTTGATTGATTATTGACTTTTTGTCCTGTCTTTTTGAATTGACCTCTTCTATTAATGTTTTCATCTCAATACGTTCGATTATTTACAAGATGATATGAGTTAAGTTTTTTGTCAGTATCAGCCAAAACTTTTATTCCATTTTCTCTTTTTATTTTCTTCAAATCAAAAAAAGGCAATTTTAACACAAACATTTTAATTAACATAGAACAATTACTCTGTTGTAGATATTGCATTTGTTGAAGAATTAGTTGCTGTCAAAGACATGGAATCACAAATAAAGTTGTACTGGAAGTCTGCAGAGAAAATAGATATTTCATCGTACACTTTATTTTGGTGTGAACAGGCTTTCTGGGATATATGCAAGGTTTATAGTTTATCTTATGTTATACAGCTCTAAAATATAATATATATTTAGGTTTATGTACGTTTGACAAACTAAATAAAAATTAACAGTAATGTCAGGTACCGACGAACAATCCATTTGAATCTACGAACTACTTTATATGTTGAAGAAAATGAAGAAAAAAAACCCACTTATCTTTACACATTTATGACACAATGAGTATACAAACCCTTTATCTGCACTGGAATCTCTAAAACTGTTTTCTTCATTCATTGGATATGGAGTCGCACATTTACTAACAAACGAGTCGGAAGCTCCAATAATAAAAACTATTTAGAAGAAACGTAACCTGCTAGTGATAATGCCTCTACGAAAGAAAGATTTAATTAAATACATAGTTCAAATTAGGGAAAGTGGGTGAGAAAATATGATAACCGTCAGGTGGACGAACAGTATTGAATACCAAATTTTAACTTGCGGTCATCGCATTTCAACAGTTTCTTCAGTATAGGTTAACCGATTTGATGAAAACAATCAACAGAATTTCAACACCTGAAACAATCGCAAATGCCTAAAATGTAGAGCCGATCTAAGTTTAGGTGTGATGAAGGAAGGAGTTGATCTGTTTGAAGATCTCAGTTTTGGCATAACAAATGTCCTTTTAAATTCAGACAAAAGTATTTTACCAATGTTAAGATTTCATTCGTCAATTCATGAGACAAATCAAGGTAATTAACGAAAAGTGATATGATTGGTAAACTAAAAAAGGAAGTAGATCAGGTGAGTCAAATAAGAAAGTGGTAATACTAGTATTCCGATGTTTGAAACTTGTAAATTTTTGAGATCTAAGACCATGAAAACATAATAGTTGTGATTTGTTGAGACACAGACAGTTTCTTGATGGTAATATTAAAACTTGTGTAGTTTCGACTTTAGTCTTTATTCCTCAACACCCTGCTAGAGATGTTTTTATGGTCTTATATCAATGTTAATATAGAAAGAAGGTTATCATTGTCTTTGATACATTTATCACCGTCACACCAGGATATAAACAACTACAGGTCACAGTAAGGCCTTCAACAATGAGCAAAACCTAATTCGTTACCATAAACAATTATTACAGACAGCAACCATTGACAATTACAGCCTTTTGACATGGGTAATAACTAGTATAAGGCTGGATCTTTGATATGTCTTTTGTCTAGACAAATAAAGGATGGGCGGGTTAAAAGACCACATGATAGATTGACGTACAAAATTATGGGTTTGATTGGCATTACTTTATCAGAGTGGTATATCGTACTCATAACTAATGTACAGACAAAAACACACAAAATACAAATCTAAGAGTACCTGAAGTTACAGAAAGCTTGTAAAAACCCATTCTAAAGTAATAGACGAACCATGTTCTCCAAAACTAATGTATCAATTTAAACAACTCTAACGGATTAAATAAGAAGGACGCCCTAAGCTGCATGTATAAAAAGCATGACTACATGTTAAAATTAACCGACAATACATAGTAATAACATTAACGGTACCAGGTTTACTGTACCAGATGCGCATTTCGACAAAAGTGTCTTCAGTGATGCTCAGGAATGAAGTATTTGAAAATCAAAACATATTAAGAATCTTAAACGTCACTGCGGACATGATCATATTGAACGAGTTATACAAATATAAAAAATTTAGCAAAAGGAACAAGCTCGTTATATCAATGAAAATTCTGAATAGGAACTCATTAACCTTTATTGTTTTGTAGGATACTCCGAATTATATAGAAATAAGCTCAGCAGATGGACATAGTTATTCTGCCTTACCAGGACCCCTTACAAATTCCTCCACATATTTATTTGGTGTATCGTATACGTCAAGGAACAATAAGTCTTCAGGCTTTAAATGGTCAGACTGTTTTATCGATGTTAATAAAGGTAAGACATCAAAGGGATTACTCGACAAGTTCAAATCATAAACAGTTGAAATATGTTATCAACTGCATACTGAAAGAAACTATACACGGAACAAATAAAGCAAATATTACCCAAACATAAAATAACACACAAGGGTAACGTGACAGTGCAGTGCCAACCGTAGAGCTAGTACAATTACATAATTAGTTGACTTAACATTTATAGCTAGATATATGAATTAAATTATGCTGCAATTACCAAAGCACTAGCTCCTGGTAGGATGGAACCCTAATTTACTGAAAGTCCATCAGTATCGTACCGACCCCCTAGGTATTAGTTATGATTTCAATGTGCGTTAAGTCTTTCTTGAAATCCAATATAAGATACGGCCAAGACCAAAAGGTTTGAAAGATAAAAAAAAAAAAAGGACATATCGTCAGTTAGCAATGTTAAAAAGAAATTAGAGAAAATAAATTGAAAGTCATGATATACAATAACTATAAAACTTGTTTGTTTGTTAAGAACAGTGAAGGTTATTACGTTTCATAGCTGAGAGGGTGATAGAGCAGATTGTAACCCCGAGAAAACATGGTCAAGTAAAGACAACAGTAGTATATCGCTGTTTGAAAGTCATAAATCCATTGAGAGAAAACAAATCCGGGTTACAAACTAAAACTGAGGGAAACACACCAACTACCGTATAGCGGGTTATTTTCGCGGGTGTAAAATTTTGCGATTTTCCTTGAATAAGGTAAACGAAATATTTTGGCGGTTTTAGTTTTGGCGGATTCAAAACTTTTATCAATACCTTTGCATGTACACTTTTAAATTGTCGGAATTTATTTTGGCGATTTTGTTCAATAAAGGCAACAGTAGTATACCGCTGTTCAAACTCATAAATCCATGAACAAAAAACAAAATCGGGGTAACAAACTAAAACTTGAGGGAAACGCATTAAATATAAGAGGAGAACAACGACACAACACTACAATGTAACACACACAGAAACGGACCAAGCATCAGACAAAATCCAATGAGAATAACAAATATAACATCAAAACCAAATACATTAATTTGGGATAGACAAGTACCATGACACGTCTTATCGCAATGTGAATTTACACTAAAAAATAAGAGTAAACAAACGACGCAACGTTAAAATATAACACACACAGAAATGAACTATAATATAACAATTGCCATATTCCTGACTTGGTACAGGACATTTTTAAAGGAAACAATGGTGGGATGAAATTGGTTTTGTGGTATGCCAAACCTCCCTCTTGTATAGCCATGTGAAATATAACATTAAAATGACAACTCAACACCACAGGACTACAATATAAATAAATTGCAGAACACAATTGACAAAGAAACACAAGAACAACAGCCAACAAAAGGCAACCATTTCAAAATTTTAATACGCCAGAAGTGCATTTTGTCCACACAAGATCTACTAGTGACGCCCAGACAGTGGCGTAGCTGGGTCATTTTTACGTGTACGCCCGAACCTTGACGAGGGATATGAGGGGTGCCAACCGCTCAATGTACAGGGGCGGATCCAGCCATTTTAAAAAGGGGGGGTTCCAACTATATGCTCCCATTCAAATGCATTGATCGTCCAAGAAAAAGGGGGGTTCCAACCCACGGACCCCCCCCGGATCCGCCAATGATGTCAAAGCACCTGTTGGTAGTGGGTTCGAAAGGGACGAAGCCCCCGAAAGCTATCGAGAATGAGATACCATAATGATTCCTGTCAGTAAAAACTCATTGATAACAACTGGAAGCTAGCCTAATGGTCATTGGTTTTAGAGAAAACGTCCAAACCAATATTACTTTTAAATAAGTATAAAGGGTGCCGTGAGTGAGCATACAATCAACGAAAGCACCTTTAAATGAACATGAAAAAAAAATATTTCTAAGAGGTGCAATATAAAAAAATTCTGGAACACCTAGGATTTCTTCCCACAAAAAGTGAATCAATTTATCATTCCTTTAAAGGGATTTAAAATAAAAATCTAAAATTTTCTTTTGATATTTTTTTCTTGATCTGGAATATTTCACGACAATCTATGAAGGTTTATAAATTGAGCATGTAAAACAATTTATTGCGTAAAGAAGAGTCCGGCTATCTGTCTATCAGAAAAGAACCGAAAAATGAACGAAAACAAATGCTTTCAAAATTTTAGCTTTAGACATTAGTCATAGAAAAAGCTTCTTCGGCATTTTCATACATTTCGATGAAGGTTCGACAAGTAGTTAATGTAATTGAGAAATAACAAAATGTTAGCCCAAACTGCGACCACTTATTAATTGCAGAAAGAAATACATTTTGTCCTTAAAATGCGGGAAAAATTAAAGATGTAATTGCATTATTATATTGCTCTGAATACTCTTTTGATCATAAACAGTTTCTGTACAACTTTCGTAAAATTTCACGGAGAGGCATTCAAAAGACTTTATCCACATTCGGAACCTAAATATTGACGCCGCTTTGTCTCGCTTTTGGGACATAAATCACAGGCTCGACAAAAATACAAAGAGCATATCGAATCTAAGCAGATAGTGAATTGCTTTAAATATAAGAAAAGTACGTAGAATTCATAGTGGATTCAGACTTTTACAAAAGATTCGAACAAATATATTAAATGATCTATTTGAGTAAATTTAGTCCCTTTTTATTCAAAATTACAATCCATTAAAAAAAGAAGCACAAGGCTGATGTGCTTTTGACCAGTTTTTCTTATTCTATGTCGATTATTTGTTTTATTTTCAAAATTCAAGTGTACGCCCGGGCGTTTTGACGTAAACGTAGCTACGCGCATGCCAGATACAAAAGTTTGAAAGCCGAAACAAGCACAAAGTTGAACAGCATCAAGGACCAAAAGATCAAAAAAGTTGTGCCAAAAACGGCGAAAATAAGCGAAAATTTACACCCCACGAAAATAACCCGCTGTAAGGTATAAGGGAAAACAACGAAACAACAGAAACACTGAAGTGTAACAAAAAAACACACGACAATGCAACACACAGAGAAACGAACTACAAGATAACAACTGCCATTTTCCTGACTTTCAAGTCATTTCAAGAAAAACTGGTGGGATGAACATGGTTTTGTGGCTAGCCAAATCTCGCGCTTTTATGGCAATGTTAAATATAGCATTAAAATGACAACATTACATGTCAGGACTACAGTACAAATAAATGAACATTCAGGACAGAGATATGCACAAATAAACAATACAATAAAACATTTCGACATGCTTATAGTTATCAAAGGTACCAGACTTTTAAATTGATACGCCAGACGCGTGTTTCGTCAAAATAATACTTATCAGTGACGCTCAGGTCAAAATAGTAAAGTGGCGAAGCCAAGGTTGACAATGCTTTTTTCGAGGGGGTACCAATCTGTTCTATCAATCTCTCAGCTATTTGTTATTTAATTTATTATACTGAATGTCCTATCATAATTGTCTTTTGCTGTTGAATTTTGAATTTAAAGTACTTTCCTATGACGTCACGTACATAACAACGTTTAAAAATCAACATAAGTGAAGTTAGGTGTTTTTTAATAAAAAAAAAAAAAAATTGAGCCTATGAATAATTTCTGAGCCAAAACGTGGAACTTGAGCATTGTCTGTAAATTCAATTATTGTCCTTTAAATTATCGAATTTTGATCGGTCTGCGCGAGAGGATGACATTAAAAACATGTCATCCGCTCAGCCATATGGGATAGAGTAAATTGTCTCGATCGTATGGGCCAATAAAATTCTTGCATTTTAACGTGAAGTATAATATATATAAATGTAATATAGTACAACTATTCAGAAAATGCATAGCGTTATAGAAGGGAAAAAACTTAATAAGTCGTTATGAACGCATTCAATTCTCGATTTTATTTTGTATTAAATTAAAAACAAAAAAATTAAAAACAACAAGTTTAAAAATTTCTTGCGTCCGAAGCGCTTTTATGGATAATTGAGCATCATTGAAGAGACATCATTACCATAAATATTATTATATTATTTTTTTTCATTTCAGAATTTAATTTGCAGTTAAAAGTTACACTGTATCCAAAAGAAGATGGCGTCCTTGTAAAATGGCGATTACCAAAGTGTAATTTCGAAAAGGTCAAACAGTTGATCGATTTTTATAATATTCAGTTTTGTGAAGGAAAAGGATGTGGAGGTAGGTATCAGTACTAAATAAATAAGGATAGTCAGAACGATCATTTAGACAAAAGTAGTATATCGATGTTCAAGTCTCACGATTCGATTGAACTAAGACAAAAATCAAAACAAAAGACAATAACCACAAATTCTTTGTTTAACAAATTCAGCATAGGTAATATTTTTTGGGAGTAAAAAACCTCTTATTTCGAAAATATACCTGATCACATTATTTCTAAAGGCTATCTCTTACTGTTGAAAGAATGATGTCGTACATCTTTACGACCAGACTATATTTTCTTCTTATATTTAAGGGTTCTATAAAGTGATACAGTATAAAGACGGGACATTTTTGTCGTTCTTTTTTTAATTTTTATACCAAAAGGAAATAAAAAATGTTTTGTTGTTTGACAATTATTTTTCTGGTTTGATATGACATACATTTTCATCCTTGTATTTATTCAAAATCAAAGTGTTCGTAAGATGGTAATTTGCACTTATTGTTAAGATTCATATGTTAGTTACTTTGACATATTGTCTAGCAAATACATTATGAATTTTGTTTACCATTATTGCTAAGGTCAACAGGAAAATAAGAAAATCATATTTCAACTTACAAATACTATTAATCATCTTAGTCAAATGATTTATATTATATGAATACGTAGCACAGTCAGACATTTGAATATTATCGGTATCAGTCTCCATGATTTAGAATATTACTTCTGATCTTTAAAGTTGGGACATCATCCGTAATATTGTATAACTCTTCAACCTTTCATAATATGACATTGACTGGTTATTCATAGAATTAATCAAATATGACTATTCTTCAATTTCAAAAAGTTTATACTTTGAAATCAACCATTGCCTGTTTGAATAGTTTTACACTAGTCAGTTTTTGGGCTTTATAGCTTGCTGTTCGGTGTGAACCAATTCTCCGTGTTGAAGGCCGTACTTTGACCTGTAATGGTTTACTTTTACAAATAAAATTGTGACTTGGATGCTGAAGTTTCTCATCTTCCTATATCTATGTATTAACTTCTTGCGTTTAAACCTTTTTCCTAGATTATACAGAAGTTAAAGTGGCTGGTACAACCGAGCATGCTTTCATTAAAACAACAAAAGATAATGTGTGTGTCAGAGTTTTTCCAAATTGGAAGGATACAGATAGAAGATCATCAACAGAGGAATGTATACAAATATCTAGCAATAAAAGTAAATTTACATACTATATATTTCTTCATCTTGAAAGCTCGCAATACACATTGGTATATATGTCGTGTACATGTTATTATTTAGTACAGGTTATTACTTGTAAAAACATTTTGTACAAGTAATTACTTGTATGATGCCATCATACAAGTTATTATTGCACCAGTAGTCCGTATTTTAGTGGCACCTAGTTGTTCAACCCAATATGTTCAAAGTGTCATGCTTGCTGAAGTTATTACTTAAAAAGCAGATAGAAGGTAGAAACAAATAAAACTAAAAGATAGCGAGTTGTACAAGTAATTATCTTTTTCTCAACAAAAAACTGTACAGGGAATTACTCGTACAATTATATCTGTACAAGTAATAACTTGTATGATGGCATCATACAAGTAATTACTCTTACAAAGTTTCGTTCTTATCTATACAACGTATTGCTGTCATTTTTATGCCCCACCTACGATAGTAGAGGGGCATTATGTTTTCTGGTCTGTGCCTCCGTTCGTTCGTCCGTCTGTGCGTCCGTCTGTGTGTCTGTTCGCTTCAGGTTAAAGGTTTTGGTCAAGGTAGTTTTTGAAGAAGTTGAAGTCCAATCAACTTAAAACTTAGTACACATGTTCCCCATGATATGGTCTTTCTAACTTTAACGCCAAATTCTAGTTTTGGCCCCAATGTTATGGTCAACTGAACATAGAAAATGATAGTGCGAAGTTCAGGTTAAAGGTTTTGGTCAAGGTAGTTTTTGATGAAGTTAAAGTTACATCAACTTGAAACTTAGTACACATGTTCCCACTGATATGATCTTTCAAATTATAATTCCAAATTATAATTTTGACCCCAATTTCACGATCCACTGAACATAGAAAATGATAGTGCGAGTGGGGCATCCGTGTACTATGGACACATTCTTGTTTACATGTAAAATGGAGACAAAAAAATAATCAAATATACCAGGTTTATAGTTGTGTTCGCATAATGCTCGTTTCGTCATCAAATATTCACCAGTGACTCTCGAATGAAATGTCAAGACAAAATTAAGTAAAAGGTTTAAGTGCATTGACGACCCAACGTTCCAAAAGGTTTTGCCAAATACAGTTAGGAAAACTATTCTAGGAAAAAACCTATTTAATGCAACCGATGACCAATTATACATACAACCATGTATAACGTACATTTTCACTTCGGTCCTAAATCAAGAATTGCATAGATTAATTCAATTCAGTTAAGATACCCGGATTGTCAACACTATTGTTTTTCAACAATACTAATGAGATTTTCTTATTTTTGAAAGAATTTTATTTATATGTCCCGTGACAGTAGAATGTAGAAAGTATGAATAAATATATTTGCCGTATTGTACGAATAAAGTTACCCAGTACACTGATACTGTGAGAAGCGTTTTGCAGGTTACAAACGGCTTCATTTACCACAGCTGTCCTCTAAAACAGACCAGGTATTAGGATGAATATTAATGTCTCTTCAATTCTGAAGTAGTTGGTAGATTAATGACATTGCATCTATATCAGATCACAGTGTAAATAACAAAAATGATACAAAGTATACATAAAACTTGTCTATTTCAGGGGTGTTAGTATCAGCTTTATTATCAGTTGGAGCTGTGTTCTGCTTTTTAGCTATATTTGGATGTTGTATGATAGTGAGGTAATGTAATTAGTAGAACTCATTTTGATACTTTGGGATTGATATTCTATTTTTTTTCAAACACGTCAATTTCAACATGATTATGACGTCATATAGCAAATTTACCTGACGATATCTGGATATGGGTATTTAGTCGGATCTTAACACGTACTTGTGATTTGTTTAAAACCGGTTTTAACGAAGAAATGTCGAAATGTTCAGAACTTAATTAAATCTGTTTTTGGGTAAGATGGTGCAAGCATACGATTTTAATTGCGTCTTACACTTTGAGAAGCGAATAATCTTTAGCTACTTTATTCAAATATTGTGTAAAAACGTTAATTATGAGCTATGAAAGTCAAGTGGCTCGAGCATTTTACTGAGGAAGCTTTAAAAAAATGCAAAGAAATATTTTAACAGTGGGTTAGATTTCATTAGTCTTCACTATCTATAGATTAACAACTTTTGGTTATATTTATAATTTAGAATCATCATTGAAGGTGGAGCGCGATTGCACAGTTAATTAATTATATTGATGTGCCATTTGTATGCAAGAGTGACATTCCGTTATATTATACAATTCGAAAAAGTTGTGCGAGTATTGTCTCCCTTTAACATGTTCATTATTTTATAATTAAGTTTAGGTTTCTGATATAAATTTGAATAGTTACAAAATGTATCAATTCAATATATTTCAGTTTTTGTTATTGGTGTATCAAAAACATTGATGTACGAATATAATTTCATAAATTTGAAACGTTTAAAAAGATTACATACCAATATAAAGAACCGTTCATCATTTTTGAAAAAGACTATGATTGAAATTTATATTATTTATCTTCCCTTCATGATAGATTGATTGGGAAATGAACCAGATTTATCTAAAGGTAATCACAGAGAAGGACCAGCAAGCAATTTTTAATTTTAGCTTATTTAACGTTAAAATAACTTTCCACTATAGACAAATGTTACTTTATACAAATATAAGGACCTTGTTAGCTAAATCTACAAATTTTATTAGATATTATGAATTTTTATTACAATAGATTAATATGCTACGTCATATAATCATATAATGACTTCAAACATTAATTTTATGCATTAATGTGTCCAGATTGATTCACCTGGGTTTTTTTATGCCCCACCTACGATAGTAGAGGGGCATTATGTTTTCTGGTCTGTGCGTCCGTTCGTCCGTTCGTCCGTCCGTCTGTCTGTTCGTCCGTCTGTCCCGCTCCAGGTTAAAGTTTTTGGTCAAGGTAGTTTTTGATGAAGTTGAAGTCCAATCGACTTCAAACTTAGTACACATGTTCCCTATGATATGATCTTTCTAATTTTAATGCCAAATTAGAGTTTTTACCCCAATTTCACGGTCCACTGAACATGGAAAATGATAGTGCGAGTGGGGCATTCGTGTACTGAGGACACATTCTTGTTTTATTATTAAATAGGAATACCTTGATTTCGAATGGCTCCATCCTACCTCCAAATGTCCTTTGTATCATATAATCAAACATATTGACAAATGGTTATCATGAAGCTTTAACACAAATTTTGCGCTGAGAATATTAAACTGATCTTGACGATTTCTGGCAAGGAGTTATTGGACCTTTTGTATTAAAATATGAGAGAAGTTTCTTATATGTTGTGTTATCCCTTTACGTTTTCATCGAATTCTATAGGACTTGTGAACTACAAATCACAAGCAATGAATTAACCTGCTTTTTTTTTTAACTGGGAACATTTTTTCATTCCGATTTTTCTCGAGTTGTAGAACTTGCATCGTTGAAATTTAACAGTTACAAAAATGTCAGATTTTCACTAATGTTTTTTTCTAAATATCTTTTTTAATAAAACATACCCGCGACATCGCGTTCCTACGACTTATTTTTAGCATGGATTTTCAGTATTAGTATTGTCATTTGATAAAGTCATGCTGATCATAAGGTGCACATTTAAATGATTTTTCTGTTTCTAAATATTTCTGTTTTATGAATGAATGACTGACTCTATTCTCATAAACTAGTACATAGCTACAGAGAAAAAAAACGTTCATATATAAAACATATTTTGTTTCGCATGTGTGAAAATAAATAATTTGTCCTAGTTTTCTTATTACAACCGGAAACTAATTTTAGATATTTTTTTTTTGTTCAATGCTAGCAGTTTTGCAAGAGTTAGAAATTCGTAGCATAACTGTACATAGTAGTTATAGAATTAGAAAATAATAACGGAAATATAGTGTTTATTAATTTAAAAGCAAGCAAGTAAAAACATGGATCTTTCGTGAAAGATTTTATTTATTTTATTTTTAGTGTAAAATGGGATTTGATTGATATTCAAAGGAAAATTGGAATTTCTCTACATGAAAATTCGAAAAGTAAAAGGGAATGTAAATCCCGTTAAGGTACATTTCTTCTATTTAGTTGAAGGCGAATATTATAATTTTAAACCTGTTTTATCTTCTGCAGGAAAGTTAGAAGGACAATAAAGACAATAAAACGACCATTCATAATAGAAACACCACATATCAACGTAAATATTTAATATTTTATTTTATCTGAACATAAATATAGTTATCTACAGACAAAAAAGATACACCAATCATCATAACAATACTATATAGATAATACTTTAAATATAATTCATCTGTAAAAGAAAAAAAATGATTGGATATTCAGAACAATAAGTTAGATAACACATAGCTGAGAAAATGATAGAGCAGATTGTGGTTCCCCTCGAAAAAGCATTGCCAACCTTTGCTTTTCATGTGTTATTTATATATTAACACAAAGGTGTGGACTACTTTAACTTGTTCAAAGGATTATTATATCTCCTACGTTCAATACATATATGGGCACAAATGTTTACTTACCCTTTTTTAAACTAAGGAACTGAACACACTCAACGAAAACATGTGATTGCATATCAGTTTTATTTTAAATGCATATACACTTCCACAGTGTAGGCATGTAGTGTTTAGAACTGGACAGCGTTGCAATATAGCAGTATAATTTTGATATTTTAGAACGAAATTTATATGAACTTGGTTACCATGAATTTCAAGAAAGAAAAAAAAACCAGAAAAACAATTTTTTATTTGTTTATGCTTTATCCATATTTATGATTTTTTCAAATTTTTCTTTAGAATAATTCAAATCAAAATACTGATAGCTTAACTCAAAGATACCGTAACCTTCCATCTTCAACCGGAGATTTTTGTCTGCTGTTGAATAAAGATTCAAGTATGCATTTACCATCTGGGGAAACTTCATCTAGCGCACGCGGGGATTCTGGTATGGCGTCATCAAAAGGAAATTCCAATCTGCTTCAAAACGTCGATTCTGCGTTACCACTTTTAAATACCTGACAGCAGAATCATGGATTTATTTTGCACTAATTACGCTGGACGGAATGATGTCCAATAATCCACGCAATATTCTGTGATTGGATCCAATGCAGAATACGTTATCATTTGAGAGATATGGAGATTGAATGATTTTTCCAACATTTCCATACAGAATGTCTAAAAGTTCTTAAAGACGGGAAACCAATTACAATAAATTGAATGGTGTCTTTGGGAAATGGCTGGTATAGTTTAGAACCGAGCAAGGTCACAATTAACAATGAATAATCAGAGCAACGAAGAATAAGTGGGTTATTCTTTAATTTACAGTCGACATGATTGAAATTGTTTTAAATTTAGAGTACTTTAATGTCACTATGCATTTGTATTCGTCCTGATCTATTGTCAAAATATTGTGAGTTAATTCAATGTCATTGATGTAAGCTCTGTGTGCATATGCAAACTTATTGCATTTTTTACACTTACTAACATGTAACTTTAATTGCAGACAGTCAGTATAGTAATTTCCAACAAGCATTGTACACACTATTAAATGACAAATCATTGAGATTACCCCATCATAAATTCACCAATTGTAAATTTCATTTCCATTTAAAGGTATTTACCAACAACAAATGAAATACTTTTTATTGTAACAATGTAGAAACATCTACTAAATTTATATATTCAACAAAATCATAACCTGAAGAACATAAGAAAAACATCCAACTGCCAAATCTTATACATTACGGATCATCTAACGACGATTCAGCAAAAGAATTTAAAAAAATATATTGTGTTATTTTAAAGAGAGAGATTTTTTTTAAAGATTAAGGTGGGGTTTCAACACAAGTGTTTACCATTCGATATTTTCTGTATTTGTGTATAGACGTTTTGTTGTAAAGTAGTTTGAATTAAACAATTTATTTCAACTCCGTGTTTATTAAAAAAAAGTCCATTTACGAATATATGTCCATACTCAACTTTTTACATTTTAGTGCTGTGTTTCTGTTGTGTCGTTGTTCTCCTCTTATATTTGATATGTTTCCCTCAGTTTTAGTTTGTAACCCGGATTTGTTTTTTCCTCAATCGATTTATGAATTTCAAACAGCGGTATACTACTGTTGCCTTTATTTCACAATTTTATGTAAAAGTAAGTAAGTTGGACTGACACGTCCTGACATATTGATACAGATTGTCCCGGAGAGAAATTTATCACACACCACAGCTGAACATCCATATACATATCATAAAATGATGGTGCGGAGTGTAATACCACTGAACACATACAAGTATGGTTAATTATTAAAATCATGAAGATAATTCGTACTCTTTTCTACTGAGGAAAATAATCGACAATGAAAGAAAAAACATAGTCTTAAGATTTGTTCAACGATACTAACAAACCAATAGACGTAAGTTATATAGAACATTATTGAAATTGACAGCTCTGATTTTTTCATTTTAATCCTCCTCGATTGAACCAGATTACTTTTTTGCCCAAGATTCACGACTCTATCAAACTTTTTACAGTGCTATTCCCCTCTTTCCCTCCCTTTTTGTTTTGTACATTAAGCATGATGATATGGTTAAAGAGGGTGCACCGACAAAATTTACAAGAAATAAACTCCATATGATGGACTATATTTGTAGACAATTATAATATCCAATAGTGATTCTTGGGTCAGTATTTGAATGGTTCACATCTGCTAACGTATTGTGTTGTAATCGTATACAATCACACCAGCTTAAAATGGAGTTTACTGTCTTCATGTTTCTATGTTGACGATACATTTAGAAAATGGCCATTGCTATCTTATAGTTCGTTTGCTGTATTGTCGTTTGTTTTAGTTGCACTTCAGTGTTTCTGTTGTTTCGTTGTTTTCCTCGGTTTGCGTTTGTAACCTTGTTTTTTTCTTCTCTCAATCGATTTATGACTTTTTAACAGCGGTATACTACTGTTGCCTTTATTTAGATTAACTTTTTTATGTAGCAGTTAATTTTCAGGTCGTCTTTGTGGCAGACGTTAATGGAATGTCAACTCCTTAAAGTATGACGGCGACAAGGTTAAACATTGCAGGATAAAATTTGTTTAGTGTGGGGCCGTTTCGCCAAACGCACAATATAGAAATAAGAACATGTGGCATTATAGCCAATGAGACAAATGACCACTAGAGACAAAATGACATAGAAGTTATTATTTAAGGGCCACCGTACGCCTTCAACAATAGATGTCAAAGGCAGACGTCATGACAAAACAATTCATAGGATAAAACTTTCAGTCTGAGTTATGTACAAAACAATCAACGACTATGACAACCCATTTTGACCACTATTTATAGATCTAGTATTACTCGCTTCATGATAGATCTAGTAATACTCACTTCATGAGAGATCTAGTATTATTCATTTCATGATGTTATACCAAACATCTCCATAATATTTGCAGGATGTTTTGAAAGCAAAGAAAACGTATCGCTTTCATGTGATGAGTAATCTTATTTTGGGTTATGGTGCCTCGAATCAGAGTTTGAACAAACGTTCTACATATTTAAGTTTCATTTAAATAGCGGCTCTATGCTAAAATGAAAACTCATAAAGAAGATTAAAGAATTCATAAAGCATGAGTAAGCTAACAATTGGGTAAAACTTAAATGGTAACACATAGATTCAATGAATAATAACCCTATCCAAGATACCATATTTATAATTTGGTACACCAAATCAGCGATATGGTTACCTAAGAATCAATATTGGCAATCGAATCAAATAAGTTTTAATCGAATACATAAATTTTACACCGATAAGTATTAACGATGACAATCGCGCTATTACATGAGTATGTTTTTTAACAGTAACTATATGACAGGTGGGGGTGACGTTTGTTAGCCAAGGAAATTTTACATGATTTAATACATAACACTGGATGGTAATTGTTGAGTTTCGTCTGACCTCTTGTGAGGTGTCAGGAAATGAAGGTATTTATCCATGAACATCAAGTGATGACAATAAAAAAGTTCGCCATATTAAAATATCAAATGTTCTTCTATCAAGGCCAAATCCTAAATGAACTATGCCTCGAATTATAACTTGACATTAGTCATTAAGAAAACATTAACACTTTCGATGATTCGTCTTATATAGAGACTAAAAAAGAATGAACATAAAACGTATGTAATTCACTCCTTTTATAGATGATGTTTTAAAGACAACTTGCTCGTGAGAACACAAGTTCTTGTTTAAAATATATTTGACAAGTATTCAGTTATTCAGGGATAGGTTAACTTGACATACTGGTTAAAGGATTTCTTTAAAAACACTCCCTGTATGACATGTTTAACTTTGTCACCATGAACTAAAACTTACGGTTCTATTTTGTTATCCGATCTCCAATCCACTTTTCAAACATAATCCGAGTTCAATTTTATTCATCCCAAAAGCCATTTTTACTCTAACAAATGATCGATTTTTTATGATAATTATTAGCAATTTTGGCAATCGTAACCGAAACCTCAATTAAATCAAATAATACTGTAAGTGACTGAGACACCTGAGTACTATCTCGATCATTAACACTCATAGTAATGTATTAAACATCAGAGCCAAAAACAAAAAAGATAACGAACATTGACAATGTCAGAAACGTGAAAAATCAGTACAGGTCAACAATTCTTCCTTTCTTATGTAACTTCAGTCTTTCTATCAAATTCATACTTGACAAACTTGCGTGTACTTCAATGATTACACCAATTGCACATTATTCACAACTTTATTCAAAATGAAAACAAATTTCACAAAACTCTTTCTTCTTATGCATTCATAATTTTATTTTTTTACAGAGTTTGTCTTTAGTGCCGTGTGGAGACAGTAGAGTGCCTCCCCGTGCTTTAGGTTTATGCTCTTATAATATACTAGATTATGGAGTGTGTGTCCGAGCGAGAACTTCTCTAGTTCATTACTTCAGGAATATTTATCAAAAAGTAGTACTAATATTCAGCCCCTTTCTACTATTTAGTCAGACGTCAGTCGCTACCCTGATATACCCTATCTTTTCGGGGTAATTAATACGGATAGCGTTTGACATCTTTAGCCGAACAGATTTATCATTTTTACATAACTTAATTCATTGTATGCTGGTTCATATTCTGGACACCAGTCTTTGCTCCTTCCTAATATAATTCACAAACAAAAAACAAATATGAAGCTTAGAAATGGAAAAATATTAAATACTAAACTCGTTCAAAGGGTATCTACACGTCTCAATCTTCAAAATCGCTTATCTAAAAATACAACCATCGCTAATATTTTTAACAATAAAAATCGTGGTTACCCTTCTATCGATAAGTGTCATGCCAAAAAATGACTTACATGTCCCCGTCTTTCCACCAACAATACGGTAAGGTCCACATTTAATGGTCGCACATTTTCTTTAAAATTTGAAACTGATATAACTTGAAAAACAAACAGTCTTATTTATTTACTCACATGAAACAAACTGGGATGCGTTATTCAGTACGTAGGTGAAACTGGACGGTATTTATCTAAACGCACTCAAGAACATCTGTATCGTTTTAAAATAAATTCAAAAGTATCATTTATCAGCACCTGAAGAAGCACAATCATCCTCTTAAATATTTAGCAGTTCAACCTTTGGAAGTAGTAAATAAGCAGCCTGGTGAATCTCATTCAAAGTGTGTACGATCACGGAAAATAATTGAATTAAATTGGATTAAAAAATTACAGACAGTCTACCCTCTCGGTTTCAACGATAATATCATGGGAATTGGCAATATATCAAGAACCAATTATGTTAACATTTTGGATATTGTTTCTAAAACTGTTCGAAAAAATCGCTCTCATGGTCGTAGAAAAAATCGCAATCAAAGAAAATTTAGGACAAATCATACCAATATTTCGGACCTAATTTCTATTTCAAAAAACAACGGCAGACATTATCTCTTAACAAAGCTCTGTTCATTACCGATTAATAAGTTAAATAAAATTTTAGAGGATTGCAACACAATTTCAAATTATAATGGCATATTGTTATTCTAAACTGTTTCCTAAAATTGATCGTCCTGAAGATCATAAAAAAAACATTTTATTAAAATAAAGTATGTCAATAAAGGTTTTGATTTTGTTAATATTGCTGGTATTTTTTACAACCATTCTGTTAAAGAACAAATTCCTGGATATTTTGATAATACTGAGCTCCCTCTTATTTGTTATATTTACAAGAAATCTACCCGGAAATTTGTGTTCAATTATAGCCAATTGTGTAAAGATATAAATATCAGTGAAAATACACCTACTTCATGTAATTGCAGTAATTCCAAATACATTTATGGACCCATTTCCCATGTTATAACAGGAGATCTTAGCATCATCCACGACTCACTCCGTACTTACTGTTTGAAATGGATAAAACGGGAAAAAGCTGACAAAAAATCTTTGGACTCTTTTTTTAATTCAGTAATAAACATTGTTGATATACGTATTCAACATTTTAAAGAACATTTTACTCTTAAAAATAACCACAATAAACCTATTTCTCGTATCAAACATAAACTAAAAGAACTAGCCAAGGAATTTGTCTTTGTCCCGGCCGATAAAGCTGCTAATAATATTATTATTGTTTGACGTAAATTTTACATTGAGGTTCTACAAAAAGAAATCACCAATTCACCAACATTCCAGCTGACTCCATTTTCAGAAAACGACATCTGTAACAAACATAAACTTTTAGCTTCCACTTTACAAGCAGAACCAAAAACAATGAAAGTCCCAACTATGCATTGGCTTCCGAAACTACACAAAACACCTTACAAATATAGATTTATTTCGTCTTCAAGCCATTGTTCCACTACTAAATTATCTATTCTTCTTACTAGTACACTTTGTACAATCAAAAACCTGATAATAAATTGTTCAAATAAAGTCTTCGAAAATAGTGGAATTAATTACTTTTGGAGTGTCAAAAACTCGTTGGAAGTACTTGATAAATTGCATGCTTATATTGGTGATTTTGAATCTGTTCAAAGTTTTGATTTTTCTACCCTATAAGGTCATTTTTTAGTAGCAATAAACAAAAAAACTATGTCAATTGGACATGCTTTGATACTATATCTGCTCTTGAATTTTTACTAGATAACATTTCTGTTCGCTTTGGAGATTCCGTATATCGTCAGGTTATCGGAATTCCAATGGGGACTAACTGTGCACCACTTATTGCGGACCTGTTTTTGTATTGCTATGAGTTACAATTTATGACAAAAATCAGCAAAGACCCATCGAAACAACATCTAATACACAAGTTTAATAATACTTTTAGATATTTGTATGATATTTTAGCTCTCAATAATGACGACTTCAGTATGTATATTAAAGAAATTTATCCTGATGAACTTACTTTAAATAAAGCTAATACTAACAATGACCACTGCCCTTTCCTCGATCTTGATATATATATCATAAACGGAAAGCTTAATACTAAAATTTATGATAAAAGAGATGATTTCTCATTTCCTATCGTTAATTATCCATTTTTAGATGGTGACGTTCCCTTGTCACCATCTTACGGAGTTTATATATCTCAACTTGTACGATTCGCTCGTGTATGTAACAAAGTTTTAGATTTAACGAGAGAAATTTATGTATTACTGAAAAATTATTACACCAGGGTTTTCGATATCACAAACTAGTCAAAACATTTACTAAATTTTATCATCGGTATAAGGACATCATTCGTAAATATAGCTCAACATGCAAACTTCTTATACGTTCAGGTATTTCATATCCAATATTTTATGGAAATATTCTTTATAAAGCACACAAATGTCAGTATTCACCTCAGAAGCTGACAAAACCTTTAAATAGACTTATTAAGAAGGGATATAGTTACGATACTGTTGTCAGGTCATTAAAGATTGCATATTTTGGCGTTAATATTATTTCACTTATAGGGTCTTTGCATCGGAACTAAACACATTTATTCTTAATAAACCAGTTGTTGGCATGACACGGGTTATGTTCTTCTCATATATGTTATGATGGTATGATACTAAACCCCTCACGGGGAGGATTGTGCCTGATATTCATATGATATAGACATAATTTTTCAATCAGTTTAATTGAGGTCCGGAGCTGGCATGTCAGTTAACTGCTAGTAGTCTGATGTTATTTATGTATTATTGTCATTTTGTTTGTTTTCTTTGGTTACATCTTCTGACATCAGACTCGGACTTCTCTTGAACTGAATTTCAATGTGCGTATTGTTATGCGTTTACTTTTCTGCATTGGCTAGAGGTATAGGGGGAGGGTTGAGATCTCACAAACATGTTTAACCCCGCCGCATTTTTGCGCCTGTCCCAAGTCATGAGCCTCTGGCCTTTGTTAGTCTTGTATCATTTTAACTTTTAGTTTATTGTGTACAATTTGGAGTTTAGTATGGTGTTCATCATCACTGAACCAGTATATATTTGTTTAGGGGCCAGCTGAAGGACGCCTCCGTGTGCGAGAATTTCTCGTTGCATTGAAGACCTGTTGGTGACCTTCTGCTGTTGTCTGCTCTGTGGTCGGGTTGTTGTCTCTTTGGCACATTTCCCATTTCCATTCTCAATTTTATTCCATATTTTGAATTTTCAAGGATGTCAACTCGTCATACAATAGATTAAAAATCACATATTACAATACTGCGTTAAAAAGATTTTTTTTGTAATGTGTTTATTGGCAAAGAACTACACATATATTAATAATAGTAAATAAGTTCATAGTACATCAGCAAAATCGAGACAAGTACACAAAGTTGATATTTTGAATCCTTCTATAAACGTATAATATTATTAATAATAATTTTGAAAAAGAACAGAAAAATCGTACTCTGAGGTAGCATGGATTGGGTAGATATTTTTTATTACGTGAAAATTAATTTATAAAATCATTCTATTAGTTGGAGCCAGGGGTTTCAGCAGGTGTACGCTCTTTACAATGGTTTATTTTTATAAAATATTATTTTTTCAATGAACAAATTTTCTTTAAGATAATTTTTTAAGGCTACACTATTTACTTGTCCACATTGCGTTAAAAAGATGATAATTCATAAAAAAAAAAACATCTTAATTTGTCCATTAGCTCTTGCATTGATGATATCGGACGTAAATACCTGCAAGAAATCTGAAAGTTCAAAAGGAAATCATCACCACAGTAGCAAATGCAATGGTACGGGCAGGACTGAAATGTTTAAGTTTCACTAACTTTGCAGACAAGAACATATGCAATTGTACTGAAACATATAAGATACCTTCCTAAGACAGACGGGGTTTGTTTCTATTTTCCTTTAAACACATTGTTTTCTTGTCCAATATTTTATATATTTGACTTTACAATCATTTGGCCTCAAAGGTTGTTCCAACACACGATAGGCGTTATCACGTGATTATATGTGCTGTTTTTCATCGGCGTGCATTGATGAATCAATTAATCTTAAATAGAAACTGCTTGATACGAATAGTCATAAATATTTTCTGTTTTTCTGTGAATAATTAGAATTGTTCTAAATAAATTTTGAATTTTTCTTAGGGTTAGGTATTTTTGTTGCTTCCGTTTTATACAACAACTAATTTGATGAGTACCTACCATGTTCGATTGGATACCTAAACTTCGGTCAACTCCGTACAATGAATGATATACCCTGGCTCATCTGCATCCTCTAACAATATAACGTTTTGTCAGGAGTGAAAGGGGATTACAGAATTACTATGATACTGTTTACTAGCAGAGTATCATTAATCACATGTGATCTTTAACACCTCTAGAGAACTTTGATTGTTACAAGCTTTAAAGTTTTGTCAGGAGTGAAAGGGGGATTACAGAATTACTATGCTACTGTTTACTAGCATAATATCATTAATCACATGTGATCTTTAAAACCTCTAGAGAACTTTGAGTGTTACAAGCTTTAAAGTAACATACTACATGATAGATTTAAAAACTGTCTAAAAGAAATATAACCAACATAGCATTTCTTCATAAAAAGATTACCATAAAAATCAAATTCATTGCTCTGGGATACAATTTGGCATATTTCATTAGAACTGAACCTAAGGCTAAAACATGTTGAAGTAGTTTGCCAGAAATTGATAACATTTGTTTTAGCCTAGAATTAAATAGGAGATAACATGGGTTTTGAATAAGATTGTCTCGTCCTTTTGCTAAACAAATTCAGATTTATACAGGATATTTAGTTATATATTCTAATTGCTGAAGTTGTTTCTCATTCCTTTTACATTGTAGTTTCCATTTATTTGAATGTCTATTGTTTTGTTCCGTTTAGCTGTGTAAATGTGCATCCAGGATTTTGGCCTTTGGCGTTCCAGGTTTAGGTGTTTTTTTTGTTGTTGTTGGCATCTTTACCTTTTATGTTTGTTTGATTTGTACACAAATCGTTGCCGTTATAATATAACTTTATACTACTGTCACAAAAGTGAGAGGTTTAACTAGCTATTACACCCGGTTCAATCTACTATTGTGTACCTAACAAAATGCCTGTACCAAGTCAGGAATATGACAGTTGTTATTTATGCATGTGATGTGTATAAACTTTTGTTTCGCCATTCGTTTAAGGATTTTTCGTTTTGAATTTTTCTCTGAGTTTTCTTTTTTTTTTGTTATTTAACTTTTGTTTGTGTCATTTTTTGTTTTAATTTTATTTTTGTTTTGATTTTTAAGTAAGTGGTATGTTTTAGCTGTTGTATCACAATTTTATTCATGTTAACCGTTTTTTTTTTCTTTTTGGGTTGGTCACACAATTTAGGCACTATAACGGAACTATAAACAGTTGTGTTAAGTTTAAGCTAGTTATGAACTCTTTAATCTTTTGTAGACGAGACGCGCGTCTGTCGCAATTACAAAATTTCAATCCTGGTATCTGTAATGAGTTTGTTTACTTCGTTTTATGTCGTACCAACCCAGAAAAATGAGGGCTGTTTTGTAGTTGTTCGGTAATTTTATATAGCAAAGCGTTTGCCAGGTTGAACAGACTTCACGCTTAAAAATGTGCATTTACGTTCGGTATTTTGTTAATACTTTTTTTAGAAATACCTTAATGAAATACTTTTGTATCGATGTGACATTTTTCATTTGATGGATTCGTCACCAGAATAAATTCTGCAATACCAGTATTTCTAGAAATACTTGTCAACAGTATTACTCGATTTATTTCTCTTGACTGGGCGGAGTATAACCGATTCGCTCACAATAAACCAGTCCATCTATAGATAGGTGTTTTAAAGTGTCCAGTCATTGTTCTGTAAATTCTTTTGATGACACTGATAGGTGATTAGAAATCAGTAATACTTATAACGGCAATCATCCTTATCACACACATCTTCAAATATACTGTCCCTATGCAAATTAAAATGTAAGCTTCGCCCGATCAGTTGAACTAACATTGGTCATATCTAAAGAGAATTTTTTTAAGATTGAAACCATTTTTGACGTGCTTTTTTGTTGAAATAAAATTAATCTAAGCTGTCACTTTCGTCGATTATACATGATTTAAGATGATATTCAAGTCTATGAGAAATACTTACAAATAGCGTCTTTAAATCAAAAGTAATTGTACAGTTTCACAATACTTGTTTTAGATCTTCAGAGGGGATATTAGCTCATATTTCATATAAGTGCTTTATATCCAATGAGCCACAAATCGAAGGTGACAGAGACAGTGAATATGAGCCTATGTCCAATTGAAAGCCGAATAAAATTGATATTATAAGTAGGGATGACAACGAGTACTGAGGTACTCTGGTACTCGATCGGAAGGCCGAGTACTCTAGTACAGTTTTTGTACTCGGTTACTCGCTTGCCTGATATACATCTTGAGATATTTCTCCTACATTTTCACTCACTTTAGTTCCGTTGAAATATCTCCTTCGTAATACTAGTAAATAAAATCAATTAACAACATAAACATATTTATCCTGATGATACTATTTGTTTAAATTGTACTGTAAGACATAATAGTGTCATGTGAAAAAGTGTGCACGTGGACACTTTTTCATTGAAATTTGGTATTTAATAATATTCATTGCCATGGAATGGTGTCCCTCAATAGGACAGATTTTTACTGCTCACAATATGAAATAGTGTCCACTCACAGGACAAATTTTCATAGTAATTGCTATTAGATTGTGTCCTCAAAGGGAAGTAATACAAAGGTCATTACAAAGTTTTATTATACTTGAATTTTAATTAAAATATGAAGGATGTATGAGAAATTGATCAATATACAAATGTTAACAAATAAATAATGGATGGAAGTGAATATAGAGAAATTTAAGTTCTAAGAAATTCCCAGCAAATGGTAATGACTATGAAAGAATAACAATAAGAAGGAAAAGTGAAATCAAATATGAAGAACTTTACTATATCTATTATGTCAGAGAAGAAGGCAATAGAAAATAAATAATGTCCATTGCCATTAAATATTGTCTCCTAAGTGGACAGCACTTAACAGCAACAGTTATGAAATATGGTCCATCTGCAGAACAAGTTTTCGTAGTGAATGTTATTAAATTGTGTCTTCCAAGGAAAATAAAACTGAACAGTATCTGTTACTTATTTGAGTTTGAGTTATACATGTATATAATTATATTAAAATTATATTTTCTGTGACTGTATCTTGCATTAATTTGTAGGATCCTTTACTATAGATAATTGAGCTGATCTGTAACAATAAAATCTCCATGCCTTATATATCATGTATCTAGAATAAAACTGACGAGGAAAGGTAACACCCGGCCACCGAAAGCTTTATCATATGTGAAGCCAATGTGGTCGTGTGGTCTTGCGCCCCGGATACAGTGCAGGCGATTCGGTGTCACGATATCTCAGTGGCATGGGTTCGAATCCCGGTGAGTGAAGATATAAAACTTTGCGAAAGCAAATTAACAGATCTAACATTGCTGGGTTGATGTTTAGACGAGTTGTATAATTATATTAAAAGATATAAATATGAAGATAAGGATGGTATGAGTGCCAATGAGACAATTTTTATGTCAAAATAACAATTAATTAAATTTGTAAGTTAAAATGCGCCAGTAATAACTAGGCAATGGATATCATTTAATACTTTAATCATATGACAAAATACCCTGGCGGACACAATGTCCTGTGAAAAAATTGGCCATCTGAACAATATTATGATAGTGAATAATTATAATTTCATTCGTTTAAACGGGCAGTGCATTAGAATGAAATTAATTTCTCCTGGGTGTTTCATCATATGTAGCATAGAGGGCGTAATGTTTTCCCGCTTTAAAATTATTTTTGCGGTATTGTATTGCCTATGTAATCATTCAGCACGACATCGTCAATCTGAGCAGTCGAATTTTCTTGGTAAATTCTATTCTGGTTAAAGTTTATTAAGCTTTTTATTTGGAGAGTTTTTGTTTGATACTGATGTTTGAATTATATATTATATGTGTAGATATATATATATATGTATGAATTGTCTTTATTTCTTATTAAATATAGAGCATCGTCGTTGTCGTGCGACTATCCACTTTACAATGTCTTTGGTATTTATTATAGCCTTTTATGCGTGTATATTCAGAGTGTATATGTATACTTGGATATTTAGTACAAGTATTGGTTATAATTGGATATTTGGTACAATTATTGATTATACTTGGTTATTTGGTGCAAGTATTGAGAATGTCCATGTTCATGGACACTTTTTCATACCGGAGGACATGTTTTCATAGGAAATTGTTAAATTCGTTTTTGTCATGACAAAGCTCAATTTTGTGTTTATTTTTGTGTAGACAAAATGGAGTTTTGTTAAACAGAAGTGAAAATTTAACACAAAAGTAAATTTTGTGTAACAAAAGTAAATTTTGTGTAACAAAATTCATTTTGTATCACAAAAGTCAATTTTGTGTCACAAAAGTCAATTTTGTGTCCATTTTGTATCACTAAATTCAATTTTGTATGCAAATAAGTTTACATTTGCATACCTATGCAAAATTAATTTTGTCTGCAAAAATGAATGTTGTCTTGACAAAAATTAATTTTGTCTTTACAAAAATGAATTTTGTCTTTACAAAAATGAATTTTGTCATCACAAAATTGAAGTTCTCATAAAACAAGTCTGTAACACATAGTTTTGTAAGACAAAAATGATTTTGTTATGACAGAATTGAATTTTGTACAAAACCACAAGAGTCCCATTCAGCTCCCCGTAGATTCTACCTTGAACCGTTACATATTTAAATATTATTTTAATCCTTCTTTTTGTAATATTTTTAAGGTCTTTATGATTCAGTAAACTACTTAATTTTAATTTAACATATAGACCATATATGCGTTGAAATAAATTAAAATGTTCATTTCGGCGCTCAGACTAATAAACAGCAACGTGCAGTTGAAATATTTGTCGTTGTTTTCATCGTTAACATAAGTGCGTTTAAAAAATGCACATAGTTCGCAGAATCAATCGGGGTTCATAGAAACACTATTGCATATGTATTTCGAAGAGTTAGCCTCCGCAATGATATGGGATTTCACAAGTTTTCTTTTTCCTGTTAACATTGTTTCACTTTAAATTTAACATAACACGTCATATATTTATTAAAATATTTAAGCGTAATTATACTTTATAATTACTATTGACCTAGAGAGGGTGAAACTTGGCCTTTAATTCGAATATAGTAGTTGTTATTTTTTTTAAATCGAACCGTCAAACCTTTACAAAACATTTTTCACAGTGAGCATTTTCATCTTAAAACCGTTATACACATTTCAAATATAGGAGTGGAATTAACCTACATATTTTTGTAAGTATTTTTTAAATATGAATTGAAATAGGCATATTTTTGTTTTGTTTTCTTCATTTTAAATCAAACAATATTTAAAAATATTTGCGTAAGTATTCATTAAGTTTGAAATAATTCTCATGTAAGTGAATTATTCGTTTCAATATAACTATCAAAACTTTCCAACAACGGCTTGCCTAAAGTAACACGACAATCAATATTTAATATGTTTGGCCGACGTTTTAAAGCTCGCCAAAAGTACCTGGCTTATACTTTGTCATGATATGTTTATTGTGCAGGTTTGGTATCAAATATATATACGATAAAAAAAATCAGAGAATACAGATTAACAATTTTCAGAGGTGTTCATTAAGGACTGTTCGTTGATAATGTTTATTTGTGATGACTTAAGCACAGAAAAGGAAGTAACAATTAAAATTCTAAAACATCGATGCACTATTGCTTCAGTTTTAAAATATGAACATGACATTTTTCTCTTTTTTTAAATTCTATACGTACATAATCTGTTAAAAGAGTGTTTTAAAGCTTATAGTATTTATAACCATTGAAATGCACTCAAAGTTAAACTAGGTCAACTTTATTCGTTGACAGCTTTCTTAATTGCTTATTGAATTTCATTGCATATTTGTATTGAATAAAAAGATCAAATTTCTTTCTAAATCAACTCCAAACTTAGTTGATGTGTTTACCTCAGTTTTAGTTTGTAAACCGGATTCTTAATCGATTTATGACGTTCGAACAACGGTATACTACTGTTGCCTTTTTTTTCATTTGTCCATCAGAATTAATCTCAAAATAGGTAAAGTTCAGAAGCTGTCTTTTTGTTTCCAAGTTCGCACGGATATTTAAGGTATTTAAGGTATTTAAAGGTATGTGAACCCTTTAACATATTCTTTTCAAGAAAGAAGGTCATCAGTATATCGAAAAAAGAAATTCAAGTTGTTTTGAACTTATTTATCTTTATGAATGGTGGTTTTGCATAAGTGTTACAATTTAAAACTCAAGAAGTGGCCCCTAATTGGTATGAAATGGAAAATTAATTGCATGTTATAGATAACATTAGCTGTATTTTGCAAAACTTTTAAGAATTTTGATCCTCAATGCTCTTAAACTTCGTTCTTTATTTGAACTTTTTAACTTTTTTGGATCCGAGCGTCACTGATGAGTCTTTCGTAGACGAAACGTGCCTCTGGCGTAAATACAAAATTTAATCCTGGTATCTATGATGAGTTTATTTGCATGTTAGTATATTTATTCTTCAAGTTCTGTAAGTATGTTGTTGATAAAACTCCTCCATTTGGACAGTTTTTTCTTTGTTGTGTATGCTACTGGAATCGGTGTTATTCTTAAAACAGCAAATTATTTCACGACTTTACGAGAAAATGTCGATATTTGTTTGTAATTCCGATTTGGGTATGGTAGAGTATAGCATAGTATATCACAGTCGAAAGTTTGCTTAAGTTAATGTCTTGCGATAGAAATTAATATCTAGAATAATTAGGAAACCAGAGTAGGTAGATACCCCTGATTAAGATAAAACATTTATCATATATATATATATATATATATATATGAAGGTATTATTTGACCCAGGAAAATAAACCAGTTGTAAGAATCTTCCAAAGTCTGATAGTTTGACCTCTAGAATACCCAGTTATGTCATTGTATATGCTTTTTGTGCAGTTTTTGTATCTAAAATACAGGAAAAGAATCAGTGAATACAGATTTACGATTTTCTTATTAATCCGTTAGGGCTGTTTGTTGATTAAGTCTCATTTTTTTGATGTCTTAAGCACAGAAAATGTAGTCAAGGTTATAATTCTAAAATTTCGAAGTAATTATCTAAGTCTTAATGTATAAGGAGTGTATTTTTCTCTTTACTTTAAAATTCTACATAGACTATCAAGTTTTTTTTATTAAACGTAGAAATTTGACAAGCAATCACTCTCAGTTAAATAGACATACGAATCAGTTATGATTAAGATAATATAATTATCAAAATGAGGAAGTTATTTTCAATTTTCTCATCCGAATAAACTTTAATCGTTTTGTAAGTTACTCATTCCCTTTTGTCCTTTTCTGTTTAGATGCAACAATGTAAGGTATTTATATGTTAATTGATAATTGATTGTTGGTGCCACTTTTATATATATTATGAATCATCACGCCCGAGTATTCAGGATAAAACCACCAGACATCGACAGAACAACTGACAGTCATATTCAATTTAGATCGTAGTCGAAACTCACAGCTCGTTCTTGAAAAGGTACTAAAAACTGTATCACAATTTGCAATGAGAAAAAGGAACATTTCATCATTTCTCAATAAATACAAATTTTGACACTTAATATGACACAGCATACTCTCCCAAAAAAACCGCAACATGTTAAAAAAAAGCATCATCTTACATACAGAATTAAGCATTATATTTTACTGAAATTTGTCACAGTGGTTGTTCAGACTTTAACATTTATGAGAATTAACCTCGTCAAAATACCTCAACGTTCAGGTGATCTCCCTTTAAGGTCAATTTATATTGTGACCACTTAAAGTATGTAACACAGCACAGACTCGTCTCTTCAAAAACTCGATAAATCGAATAACAATTTGCAGAACTCTCTCACATCTGGTGCATGATCCTGCTTCAGTTCTTGTAAATCTTGCGGCGCTGAATGCAACTGAGCATGCTTTTATCCGAATCACATAAAAACTCTTAATTTAAACATATTTATTTATAGTGGATCGGGAAACAACTTTTGCAACTTATATTATTCTCTTTCCACTTTGCGAATGCGAGTGCTGCCTTGTAGCGGCATTAGTCTGCTCTTTTTCGAAATCTACAAGGGTGTCTTGAACGTTCAAGAAATAAGGCTCTCTCTTAACACGGGTCAGCCATATATCGTGTCCTTCCGACGGACAACTCTTTTGGGGTCAAATATGTTTATATGACAACCAGAGGAGCACTGTTACGTTCTGTTTGATAAGAAGTTCATCAGTTGCACAAGTTATGTGCGGCCTTCCGTTTCTTTACTTTATAAAGTCTAGCGATTGCATTCTGTAAATCACTGGCATGAAGATGACAGAGTACGGAATTCCGAGTATCTGTGTCTAGTCTTTGCATCTTTAAGTATGTTTGAGAAAAAAATAATGATTTAATTCAATTAAGCAGTTGGGTGTCTTTTAGAGCCATTCAACCAACAGACATGATTCGCACGTGCAACATTCCTAATTATTCCAATACGCCTTCCTTCTGTCACATTACACACTCTAACTTGAAAAGGCCACGTCTAATCAGTAACCGCTATAAGGAGTCTGAATTCAATTATCTGTCATTTAACATTTTAATATGATTATGTTTCAATGTCTCAATGATATTTTTGAAAATTCACAAATTGTTGTTGCGGTTTGTTTTTTTTGGAAGTGTACAAAAGGACTTTCTTAAACTATACAGTCAATGTTGTTATATGTATCTTTACTGAAATTAATTAGGATAGTTTAGTGTGTGAAAATAGTTAAAAAGAAAATATCACCGTAATAAGTATAATTATTAAATTTACTAAAATTGTCTTTTGAGTTTTTAGCCAGTAATCAAACAGTCCTCTACAACCCTAATGATCTCTCTCATTCTAATGTTAGATTGCTTAATTACTTTTTTTCTTATTTCTATAGAGCTTTATTTACATGTCTTCTATTGTCATCGTTCTTTGTCGTCAGCTTTTACAAAGGGACCAATTGATATTCAAATAGTATCTATGTAAATTTTAAAAGCAATCACCTCATTGATAGTGCTATCTCGACTTTTTTTCGAGCAACAACTGGACAACTTTATTGCATTCGAAAATAAAATATCAGAAAGTATGCATAGCTAATCAATGGCCACATAATACTCGAACGAGGAAATATGTAGAATAATTTGTCTTAGTATTATTCTCAAAACGTGTTCAGATTCTCGTTATTAAGCTCATATTTATTCACTTACTCAGATCGTCTAAAAGGGATTTTAAATAATGTAGATTGCTTCTCTACCTCAGGAATAGATTATCTTAGCTGTATTTGGCCAATTTTTTTTGGAATGTTTAGTCGTAAAAGCTCAACTTCGTACTTTATTTGGCCTTTAAAATGTTTTTATTCGAGCGTCACTGATGAGTCTTTTGTAGACGAAGCACGCGTTTGGCGCAAAAAACTAAAATCCTGGTATCTTTGATGACTTTATTTTCAAATCATAAACTGTTCCATCTTGCTATAATAATCTTGCAATTTTTGTTCCTTGGGACAGACACGGTTGAACAATATCCGTCCACTCTTATTGACATTATTGGAATAAAATTGAGAATGGAAATGGGGAATGTGCAAAGAAATTATTGGAAATCTAGATTCAATGTCAAAGTTACAAAACTAAATAAAAAGAATTATGCAGTGTATACCATTAAAAAGTAAAATGACAAGAATACCGAAATCCGAGAAAAATTAAAAACGGAAATTCCCTAATAAAATGGCAAAATCAAAAGCTCAAACACATAAAAAAAATTGGATAACAACTGTCATTTTCCTTGGTACATTCATTTGATAATGTAGAAAATGTTTGGTTTTATAGGTAACACAATATATTTTTTCTTTAGAAAAATCGAATTCAAAAACGAATTTATCTGAGTTTTAAACATAATATTCGTTGTATCTTAAAAGAGAGTTGGAAAAAAATTGTCGATTTCTTGGAAATTTGTACACGATTTATTACATACCTTTTCAAAATTGAAATTTGTTGATAAAAGCTGACCGTAGATTGTTTAGATATTTATTTTGGTCATATAAATATAGTTCTAATAAGCCTTGGTTTTCAAAGTTTCCCATACGAAAGTTGGTGCTTAAAGGGGCACTAGCTACGAGATATATAAAATTCTAAAGTTTGATTTTTTTTTGTTCAATCAATAATGAAAGTGAAATAGTGAAATAACAATTCGCTTTTTGCAGCCAAAAAGGTTCAATTTTGTCAAACGATGCGTGAACAAAACAGACATAATCGGTAAAATAGTCAAAATATGGTTGCAGCAGACATCACTGAGTTACAATCTCAAAACAAACAAACATTCACAAAAAAGCACACAAATCATCTATCAAATTAAAAACAAAATTAATTGTTTAGCGTGTTCGGCGTCAGACAATGTAAACGTCACATAGGAAGAAATATAATCGTTCAATGTATATTCAAAACAATTTTAATTACAAATGGGGAATGGTGGTGTGCAGGGTTAAAAAAAGTTATGTTAGAATTAATTTCAGAAACAGACCGAGATTTAAAATTATCCAAAAGTTCTTTAGCATTTTATAACAAATGCTATAAATGTAAGGCATTTACTACAAATTCAGGGTCTACATAATATACTGTTTAGGGTTGAAGAAATTCTATCAAAAATATACCGAGCATTAAAGGGGTACTAGCTACGAGATATATAAAAAATCTAAGGTAAGATTTTTTTTGTTAAATCAATAATGAAAGTGAAATACTGAAATAATAAATCGCTTTTAGCAGCCAAAATAGTTCAATTTTGTCAAATTAAGCGAAGAAACATTGATATTTTCTAATTCACTTGCAAGTGAATCAGTCGACCTCATTAAATCCGTATTCATTTGAACTTCAGTTCAACCCCTAGCTAGAGATTAACAACGCATGCATTGTACGTGTACTGGTTATTTTTAAAGAAAAAAAATGTCAACAATGAAGGTGAAACTACGGTAAACCATTTGATTACTTATTCGATCCATATAAAATCATTCTTATACGGTTAAAAACAAAGAGAAACATATATGTTGAATCTATAAAATAAAATCAAACAGACCTATAAAAATCCAAATGCACATGTTAATTTAATCTATTCATATCTTTATTTATGTTTAGATCGCTTATATAGTCATCTGAGGTCAAATTGATAGTTAATTAGATGGCGTCTGGACTAAAATCCACACGAAAAGAACCTACATATTATCTACCCCATGCTTTATAAACTGTTTCTTTTGGACTTTTGGTAGTTTGGATAAATGTTTTACATTGTTATAAATCGAATATGAGAATTTGAGTCAAATCGGTGACCATGAATTTGACAGCTAGTGCCCCTTTAAAAAAACAATGACATATTTCAGAAACTGACCTTGGCGATTAGGTAAAATAATCTACTCCGCATACCTTTTTTCATTTTTCATTGTAACCTGACCTATAAAGCGAATTTAATTGTAATGTCAATTTGTTTTGTTTGAAACATATCTAAACAAATTAAATAGTCTGCATACATTTCAATGTAACATGACCTTGTAAGTGATTTTTTGTAGTTACTTTTGTTTCATTGAAGGTCTAATTGATCTATATGATAATTTACTTTACAATCATGGCCGGATATTTTTAGCACAAGGAAATAATCCCGATTAAACTGCATATAATACTTGCATTATACAAAACCTAGTATATTTTTGGATGACCAAATTATTCAAATTTTAAAGTAAATTTGGATTTTATTAGATAAATACTTACCATCATAAATTCTGAGTGTAACCCCAATTGCGTCATAGGTGAGATGGAAAATCCCTACTAAAAATAAACGTACTCTCACTGGTCCGGACTTATACCCCTGTTTGCCCATATTCTTCCATTCAATTTCCTCAAGACAGAAACATAAGGAAAGGGGATGAAGGGGAGGTGGGTGGGACCTATAATTTATGATGGTAAGTATTTATCTAATAAAATCCAAATTTACTTTAAAATTTGAATATTTTATAGCTATAAATACGTTACCATCATAAATTCTGAGTAACAGAATCTAACGTAAAGCTGAATCCCCTGTAACAGAAGAAACAGGAGGAAAGTTCAATCTTTGTGCTGAAACTATAGGTCCAAGAGAGTATAAACTCTCGGCAAAAGTAGCCATAGATTGGAGGTAGTGAGATATAAAAGAGTTCTCATTTCTCCAGAAACCTGCAGACAGTACCTCTTCTAAAGATGCACTGTTAAACAGAGCCCAGGATGTAGAGATACCCCTAACATCATGGGCTTTAACATTAAAACTATTTAAAAGTTCTGCCTTAGAAGAACCATAAGCTAAAGATATGCATTTGCATATCCAAGTAGAAATAGTTTTAACAGAAAGATCTGAGATTCCTTTTTTAATAGGAATAAAGAGTCTTGAGTTAGAAACAGAACGTAAACTACACGTTCTTTCCAGATAAATAGAAAGGATTCTTACTGGACATAAAAGTACAGAAATAGAATCGCTAGGGAGTGCAGGAATCACAACTGGTTCTGCACCCTTATCTGGAATCTGATTCTTTGCCAAAAAAGCAGGATCCGTTAAAAGAGTAACAGAAGATTTATCCCTGTTAAATCGAAGGCAAGCATCAGAAATAAAGAAGGCATGGATTTCACTCCTTCTCCGTCCAGAAGCCAAAGCTAAAAGAAAACAGCATTTATAGGAAAGAAACCTTAAATCTATTGTTTCTCCTGGTTCAAAAGGAGGAAGTTTTAAAAAGGATAAAACTAGTCCAAGGTCCCACTTAGGAACTAAAGTTTTTTGTCTTGGTCTTTCAAGACTAAAACTACGAACCAAAAGAGAAATATGCTCATTGATTCCAAAATCTGGGCCACCAGAAATATGAATAGTTCTTGAGATAGCTGATCTATATCCCTTAATAGTAGAGGGACATAATCCTTTGGATTCAAAAAGAAAAACTAGAAAGTCTGCTAATTGTTGTACAGTGACTTGGAAAGGATCAATTTCCCGCTCACTACACCAATCTGAGAAGATTGACCATTTTGCATCATAGACAATGCTAGTGGAGTCTCTGACAGACTTTGTGAGATGCTTGGTTGCTCCTTCAGAAAAACCTCTCTTTCTGAGGCTAACCCTGAGAGAAGCCAGGCGTGTAGATGAAGTTTTTCTGGATTTTGATAAAGAACCTTGCCCTTGATTTGAGACAGAAGGTCTGGTCTCAGAGGTAGAACTAGAGGACAAGCACATGAAAGGCGCAGAAGGTCTGGAAACCAAGACTGTTTTGGCCATGCTGGAGCAATAACTATGATCTTGAAATTTTCCCCTGCTATTTTCTGAAGTACTGGGGAGAGAAACCTGAAAGGAGGGAAGGCGTACCCGAACATTCCTTTCCAAGATAGGCTCATTGCGTCTACCGCAAAAGATTTTGGATCCGGAACCGGAGACACAAATGTTAGAAGTTTGTGATTGAGACTGGTCGCAAACAGATCTATCTGAGGTGACCCCCAATGAAGAGTCACAGCTTTGAAAACTACTTGAAGTAGTTCCCACTCCGTGTTTACTGGAGCAAGGGATCTGGATAGAGTGTCGGCTAGAATATTGAGGTGCCCCGCAATATGTCTCACCACTAGATGAACCTGGAGTTGAAAACACAGAAGGAGAATGTCTCTGGCTATCTGATAAAGAGAAGGTGAATGAGTTCCTCCCTGATTCTTGAGATAAGCTACAACTGTTGTGTTGTCCGTGGCCAGAATGACAGACTGATTCTTTAGAGACATTTGGAAATGATTCAGTGCAAACAGAACTGCTTTCATTTCCAATACATTGATATGCTCTTCTAAAAGATCTGGACTCCAGACTCCCGAGATTGTAAGCCCCTCCAGATATGCTCCCCAACCGAGGGTGGAGGCATCTGTGAATAATGTTAGACTGGGAACTTGAGGGAACAGACATAGGCCCCTCATTACATTTTCCCGTACTAACCACCATTGAAGGTGTGGAAATAAAGGCTGAGTGATTGGAATCAATGCTTCCCATTCTTGTGAAGCTGCAATCCATAACTTGTGCAGATAAAACTGAAGCGGACGAATGTGAAGTCGTCCCAATGGAATTACATCTGCCAGAGAGTTCAATAGACCCAGAAGTTGCAAGAATTGACGTGCTGTGACTGATTGAACCGTCAGGAATAAATGTATTTTCTGACATAGTTTTGTAAATTTCTCCTCTGGTGGGAGGACTAGGCCTACACTGGTTAGGAAATGTTCTCCCAGGAAAACAAAGTCTTGAGACGGAATTATCTCTGACTTTTCCAAGAGATAAGGAAACCTAGGGACAGAAAACAATTGATGACCAAATCTGTCTGAACCCTCAATGTGATTGGGCAAAATTCCTTGAGAAGGGAATCGTCCAGGTAGGAATGAATCTGAATAGACAGGGAATGTCGGTGAGCTATAGCTGCCTGCATGATTTTGGTAAAAGCCAAAGGGGCTGTAGACAGGCCAAAAGGGAGAGCCTTGAACTGGAAAACTTTGTTGTTCCAAACGAAGCGAAGGTATTTCCTGTAAGTTTGGGAAATGGGAATGTGGAAATACGCGTCTGAAAGATCCAGAGAAGTAGTCCACATTCCTGGAAGGATTGAAGCCCTGATGGATCTGTTTGTTTCCATTTTGAAGTGGGGAACAATAAGAAATTTGTTCAGAATAGATAGGTCTATGACCGGCCTCATTCCTCCAGTCTTCTTTGGAACCAGAAAAAGACGGGAATAAAATCCCGGAGACAGAGTTAAGATCGACACCTCCTCTATTGCAGCTTTTTGTAACATTGTGTCCACTTCTACTGATAGAAGTTGACACTTTACTGGGTCTTGAGTATGAGACAAACTTATTGGAACTGCAGACAGAGGAGGTGGGTTCTTGAACTGAAGTGTTAATCCCCCTCGAATTATTGACAGCACATAACAGTCTGAGGTAATTTTCTTCCACTGATTTAGGAAAAAACTTAACCTCCCCCCTACTGGTATTGATTTTTGAGGAACTTGTTGTAAATTTTCCCCTGGGGAAGCTGTCAATAACGTACGAGGGGGCAAGAACCTAGGTACTAGACCCAGGTTTCTTGGAACCCTTAAAACCACCAGAAGGCTTACCTGCGTTATTGGGTTTGTTCTGCGGTTTGCCGTAGTTATTCTTCCTTTTCTTAGTAGAAGAAGGAGGACCACCTGAAGCAGAAGTACTAGTAGAACTAGATGTAGCATTAACCGACCTCTTGCCATTAGTAACTTGTACACTAACTTTGACTGGAGGAGGGTTTTTGCTGAGTTCCTCTTGAACCCGCTGTAAGGGTAAACCAAACATCTTGTCAGAGAGTGGAGATTTCAGTAAAGAATCTTTCAAAGGCTCAGCGATAGAAATGTTTTCAAGAAACTCTGCTCTTTTAGATAGGGTGCAATTAGCAATAGAATCCATTAAAAACAACTGAGATGAACCTAAAGCTTTATCCAGTTGAAGTAAGAAAGATCGTAATTCTGCTGGAACAACCGAATCTTCGCTGTTAAGCAAATGTCCGGTTGCAGCTAGAAAATGTTCGGCTGTGCCAAGAACTTGAGAAGCACTACGAAGGAGATTCTCAGTCTTTGACCAAACAGGTTGAGTGAGACGAAGACCATCTACTGGCTTTTTTCCCAATAAAGATGACATAGATTTGTCACAACTGGGAACAAGTCTACCCAGTGAAGAATCAAAGATATCAAAATCCTTGTACTTAACCTGATCAGAAAAGGATGACATTCCAAATCCTGAGATATTGTTATTAGCAACCTTTTCACTAGCAGAATTAGCGATACCTTCATTAATAAATTGTAAAGCAAAAGCCATATGGCCAGATTCAGGAAAAGAATTGTGAGAAGTCACAGTATCCTGAGAAATACCACAGGAAGCTTCAAAAGTTGAAGAAGGTTTCTTCGGCTTGGAAGGAGAGGCAAAAGGGATATGTGCTTCATCCCTCATCAAGGTATACACCTTATCCCTAAGATCCTTCAAGGAAGGAGGATCCTCAGTCTCCTTGGTGGGAGGTTGTTGAGCTGACTTAGAAGAAGGCTCAGGTCTTCGATACCTTGGGAGAAGAAGAACTTTCAACATCCTCATCAGTGAGGAAAGCCCTTTCATGACTCCCAGGGGAAACAGAAAGCTCGTCATCCTCCCTCTCATCACATTCTACAGACTTAGCTGGAGAAGGTTGATGAGAAGAAACTCTATTCTCCAGTAGAGTCATACGACTGGATAGAGTACTAAATTCAGCCTTGAAAGACTCACCAAAGTCCAAAAGTAACTTCTGTAAACCATCCAAAGGTGATGCATGATCAGAAACCTGAGTACCATGAGAAGAACTAGAAGCTTGAGAGTCAGGTACGGTGGTAGAAGGAGCTACTGCAGAAGTCAAAGATACTGCTACGGGTAGAGCAGGAGCTAAAGGTGGTGCAGTAGCTACCCCAGAAGGGGGACCATAGAAATTGTCCCTATAAGGCCAAAAACCAGGTTGGTTTGGCATAAACCCACCATAAGGGTAAGACTGTGGCCAAGGTGGCTGAGACCATGAGGGTAAAGGTTGTGTGCCCGTGTTGGGAAGCATGTACCCACAATAGGATAATGGGGGTCTAGAACCTGGCAAGTTCAGTCCCATAGCTGTACCTGGGACAGAACTAATAGTACCCGCTGAATTAACAGGCCTAGATAAAGTATGAGTCACCGAAGTTGACGTAGGTACCCCCCCAAAATGCATGGCCGAACCTTGTGAAAGGGTCGGATAGGTAGCATTACCAGACACCGTTGTCGAAACTCCGGTCAATGTACTGGTAGTTTGGGGGGGACTTAAAGGTAGTGACCCATCTAAGAGATAGTCCGAACCAGGAATACTTACATACGGACTATTCAAATTAAAGTCCATAATAAATTTTACTTTAGTAAAAAAAACACAAATAATTTGTTTAGAAATTTAAACAAAACAAGGGAATATATTTCCAATAAAATACACAATATATATGAAAAGCAATTAAGCTATTCAAAAAAACTAAACACTTCTCTGTTGAATCTGTAAAACTTGATGTGCACGTGTGACCGATGTCGCAGATGGAAATTGAATGGAAGAATATGGGCAAACAGGGGTATATGTCCGGACCAGTGAGAGTACGTTTATTTTTAGTAGGGATTTTCCATCTGACCTATGACGCAATTGGGGTTACACTCAGAATTTATGATGGTAACGTATTTATAGCTATAAAACTTTACAACTGCTCGTATATACCTTAAATTGAATGTTGTTGTTCCGTACATTTTGTAATGGTGCTAAATATTAATCTTTTTTATTCTTTTTATTATAACTTTTTAAATTACTCAACGACACAACAGTCTAGTGTATGTAATTACCAGTCTACAAAAAAGTGAAACTTGTACCAATTATTGTAGATAAATATCTGTTAATCGAGGCCAGTCTTTTAAAATTACTAAACACTTCAATCACAGTAATTTTGCAATTATATGCTTTCAAAATTGGTTTCGAAATAATTGCTTTAAAAGAAACTTGTTCAATAACAAAGCACATTGATGTTTTTCAGAATTACGTTAATTCAAAAGAAAATCCTCTCTTCAAGATTTTATGTTTTAATTCGTTCTCACTGGGCATATACATTATTTGTCAGATTAACGGTATTCACGCTTAAAATTAACAGCCACATAATGTATTCCATATGATAAAAAAAAACACCATAAGCCTGTAGCAAAATTATTAGATCCAAAGATTTAAACATTGATGTGTTTCACATTTATCAATGTATTTTATAATGCAGAATAATCATACGGTATTGCCTGTACCAAGTCATGAATATGACAGTTGTTATTCATTTGTTTGACGGGTATGAGCTTTTGAATTTGCCATTTGATCAGGGACTTTCCGTTTGAAATTTTACTCTGAGTTCAGTATTTTTGTGATTTTACTTTTGAATTCAAATTTAGGCAACCGTAGTATGCCGCTGCTCAAAAGTCATAAATCGATAGAGAAAAACAAATCCGGGTTACAAACTAATTTCTAGGGAAACACATTAAGTATAAGAGGAAAACAAACAGAAACACTGAAGTGAACAAAAAAAAAAACGACAATGCAGCCCACACAGAAACGAACTATAAAATACCAACTACCATTTTCCTGACTAAGAACAGGCCATTTTAAGAAAAAATGGTGGGTTGAACCAGGTGAAATTATATCATAAACATTATATTATTCTCAATATCAAATTATAAAACGACGACTTTTAATTAGCTTGAATATCTGTATAACATTGTTACATTTTTAGTCAAAATGTCATTGTTGATGTTGAGAAACAAAATTAAGTAGAATCAAATTTCCAAATCAAAAACTATACTATATTCAAATGCCACAAAAAAAAAGTTATTCACAAAGAATGTTTTACAAAAATATTTTTTATAGATTTAAGCTATGCAGTGTTGTTGACTTTGAATGGACGTTTTAAAAGGCAGATGGAATGGCAGGTATCCTGTACTATTGTCTGACTACGATTAGTTTATTTTGTAATATAGTACTTGGAAATGACTTTGATGCTAGTGCAGGTTGGTGAGATATTGACATAAAATACTTTTGGACAATTAGATAATGAAAAGTTTAATGTTAGTCATTCATACCTGATAATGTTTTTTTTTTTATTTTGTTAATAGCACCATGTTATAATAATTGATGTATTTAATTAATGAAATATGTTTTAAAAGGTGTTATATATATCCTATATATTTGCTTTAATAACAAATCTTTTAATTCCATTATCATCACAACTGATATCTTACTAACAATTTTATGGACAAATCCGCCGTCATTTGAATATAACTTTTGTTTTATTATCTTGTGACTGTTTAAAGCACGGAGGCAGCAACAGAACCAGGTTCAATCCACCATTTTTTCTTTCAATTTCCTGTACCAAGTCAGGAATGTAGCAGGGGTTTTTTAATGGTTCGTTCTATGTATATTGCATTGTCGTTTTTGGAGTTTTGTTGTTTCGTTGTTTTCCTTTTATAGTTGATGTGTTTCCCTCAGTTTTAGTATGTAACCCGAATTTAGTTATTATTCTGAATCGATTATTGACAGCGATATACTACTGTTGCCTTTATTTAACACCGTTTCTTGTGTGTTAAGTTGGATGGTTGTATTAATATAAATTGATGAAACTTTGGGCTTTACTGCTGATTCTAATATGACGTGCTTTTTTCGCTTTGTGAATAAACCCATGCTCTAAATCCAATAAAATGTGTTTACACATGCGTATATTGAATACAGCAGAATAATGAATTTAATCAAATTGGTATACATTTAATGTATTTTATTAACTTAAAACATTTCCAAACTCATAAATGATGCACATGTTGTTACTAATTCTTCTCTTATGGCTGTCTTGGTCTGCTATTCGAAATTGACATATTTGACCTAGATATGACAACCGTTCATGCTGGCTGTTCAAAACTTCTCCCTCTGAAAAATCACATTGCGAGTTGTTTGCTTTTTCCCAAAACAAAAAAGGGAGGTTCACGGAAGAGCCTATACAATCGCTTTATACTTAAACACATCGGACATAGAAATTACATTAATGGTCCTACTCAGAACCGAAATAACTGATGCAAGCTATACTTTATTGTAGTTGTAACAGGGATAGGCATTATATTCGTATTATTTTAGGCTTCACTATCGCTCGGGCAAAAATAATCACGAATATAATGCCTACCCATGTTAAAACTACAATAAAGTATAGCTTGAAACAATTATTTCTTAATTTGTGTACTATGCATGTTAAGTATTTTTTAACACGAGCACGTTGATGTGAATATTTAGTACATTACTAGTACATGTAAATATCATTGACAGGAAATGATACTGCAATCCATAATTTTTCCTGTTTTACATATGACTGGGAGGAATACGTCCTTTGCAGTTGGGATTATAATACCAATCTTTACAGTTCAAACGTCACAGTAAAATGGTAGGTTTATTTAACACAAGATGAGGGCCTCGGTATAAATATTCAGGTAAGTAAATTTTTTTTACATCAAATATATAAGACGACTATCTAAGGAGTAATTGCCATTGCAAATTACCATTATTTTATCATTTTTTTTATTACCAATATTTTTGGTTTGTGCCTACTATCTAGAAACATAGCAGAAAAATAGATACTGTAAATAACAAAAATGATCAGCATGACAAACGAGATCTCCGAATAATTCAATATATATATATAATAAAAAGAAGATGTGGTATGATTGCCAATGAGACAACTGTCCACAAGAGACCAAAACGACACAAACATTAACAACTATAGGTCACCGTACGGCCTTCAACAATGAGCAAAGCCCATACCGCATAGTCAGCTATAAAAGGCCCCGATATGACAATGTAAAACAATTCAAACGAGAAAATTGTCAGTCTAATTGGAGTTATTGTTTTTAATTATAATTCCTACCATTTTTGGCATGATTTCGTAGCATGTACACGCAGTTTCTTCAATCACACAGTCCATTAATATTTCCTCAGGTCAGACCTGCAATGTATGATACCAAAAATCACGATCATGAATGGGTACCTGAATCAAAACTTGTCTATCATAAGATCATCTTCGCCAAATTTTTTTGTTCTCATACAGGTTGGACATGTTACAACCTGTATGGATGACCATCTCTAATAATCTTGGATACCAGCAGCAGTTGTTTTACAAATGACTGTTCGGCTTGAAAGGTCAGGCACTCCTCACCACTATTGAGCGATCATGATTTCCAGTTTTTTTTAATATCTACCAAAGACGTGAAATTATGTTTTTTTTTCAAAGCAGAACTGTCGGCTGATTTTAGTTCGAGATAATCCAGTCTGATGACAGCTTCGTTTTATGTCTCGGAAAATGCAATCGGCGATATGTACAGTTGCACAGTTACTTGTATCTTGAAAAATGTACATCTTAACATTTGATTTTTTTTTTTTTTATTATTATTTATTAATATAATTAAAAACCAATTGTTCAGAGAACAATTGAAGGTCTTTCAACCAATAAGGCTCTATTTTGAAATAAAAATATTAAAATTCAGTTGAAATTGTCAGTTTCTATGGCTTTATGATGTATATATATGAATTTCGAGCAAAGGTCAATATCTAGAACGTCCAATTAAACAATGACCTTGACCTCAATTTCAAGGTCATAGACTAAACATCTCAGATCAAAAGACACTAGTTCCTTAATATGTATGGTTCATGAGTAATATCACTTTACGCATAATTGTTAATATAAGAGGGGCAAAAACTCCCGTTTATTGTCTTCGGGGAGATAACTCTTACAAGGTAAAGTTTTTTGTTACGCGGTGTCAGTTTCAGAAAGCGTATTAACTGTTAATGAAAATTAGTGAAAATAGGCCAAAATCAAAATTTAGAATATGACCTTGACCTTTGACCTTTACCTAATTTTCATTTTTTTGGACCAATGATCTCAAAACAAAAGACCCTAGGTCTCTATCACTTATGGTTTTCCAGTTTAAAATACATTTCAAAATTTCAAATACAAAAGGGGAACTAACTCTCATATGGAGTCTCTATACGGCTTCGGTCAAAATAAAACAGAACATTCTGAGGATGTAACGAGCAATTTGGTAAAATAAATTTGTCGTAATCTTTTATGGTTGCGAAGGAGTAGTGGCCACAAGAAAAACAGTGTTTGGGGAGATAACTCTTACAACGTAAAGTATTTGGTTACGCAGTGGTTAGTTTTAAAAGTGCATACGCTTTACGATATCATATTCCAAATATCTAAGCGACTTCTTTTGAAACATCAATACTACGCAAGAAAAGAATTAGGCGGAAGAATAAAAAAAATAATAATAATTAAAAACCAATTGTTCAGAGAACAATTGAAGGTCTTTCAACCAATAAGGATCTATTTTGATATGAAAATATTAAAATTCAGTTGAAAATGTCAGTTCCTATGGCTTAATGATGTATAAATAGGAATTTCGAGCAAAGGTCAAAATTTAGAACGTCCAATTAACCTATGACCTTGAGCTCAATTTCAAGGTCATAGACTAAACATCTCAAATCAAAAGACACTAGTTCCTTAATATGTATGGTTCATGAGTATTATCACTTTACACACAACTCTAAATATAAGAAGGGCGAAAACTCCCATTTATTGTCTACGCACCCTTTCAACCAAAATTTATCAGTTACGACATGTCGCAACTAACAATTTTGTAAAAATAATTAGTCGATATCTTATAAGGTTAATGAAAATAAGTGAAAATAAGCCAAAATCAAAATTTAGAATTTGACCTTGACCTTTGACCTTGACCTAATTTTCATTTTTTTGGACCAAGGATCTTAAATCAAAAGACCCTAGGTCTCTATCACTTATGGTTTACCAATTAGAAATGCATATCACTTATATCATATACAAAAGGGGGAATAACTCTCATATGGAGTCTCCTGATAGCTTCGGTTAAAATTAAAATCCTAATCCTGAAGATGTAACGAGCAATTTGGTAAAATAAATTTGTCGTTATCTTTTACGGTTGCGAAGGAGTAGTGGCCACAAGAAAAATAGTGTTTGGGGAGATAACTCTTACAACGTAAAGATTTTAGTTACGCCTTTGTCAATTTTTAAAGCGTATAAACTTAACGATATCATTTTCCAAATATCTAAGCGACATCTTTTGAAACATCAATAATACGCAAGAAAAAAGTTTGGCGGAAGAAAAAAAAAATAATAATAATAATCAGAACAAAACCTATAGGTCTTTCAACCGAAAAGGTTGAAAGACCTAATAATAATAATCAGAAGAAATCCAATAGGTCTTTCCACGGAAAGGTGGAAAGACCTAATTATGTTCTAAGGAATTTACTTTTTTGTTGTAAAGTGTATTATTTATAATTGTAAGTTTGTTGATCATATTAACTGTGTATAGTTTCTCTTTATTTCTTTAATACTTTTCAACATTACTGAAAAAGAAGTAAAGGATAAAAATTGTCTTAAAGGCAAATAAACATGTGTTTCGATAAACAACTTGCGTCATGTTCATTAGGTCTTTCCACTTTTCCGTGGAAAGACCTATTGGATTTCTTCTGATTATTATTATTTTTTTTTTTTCTTCCGCCTAATTTTTTTCCTTCGCTGTTTTTTTTGTTTCGCAAGAGGTCGCTTTGATATTTGGAATATGATATCGAACAGGTAATACGCTTTTTAAACCAACTCTGCTTAACTGAATACTTTCCCATATAAGAGTTATCTCCCCGAACACTGTTTTTCTTGTGGCCACTTCTCCTTCGCAACCGTAAAAGATTACGACAAATTTATTTTACCAAATTGCTCGTTATATCCTCAGGATGTTCTGTTTCATTTTGACCGAAGCCGTATAGAGATTCCATATGAGAGTTAGTTCCCCTTTTGTATTTGAAATTTTGAAATGTATTTTAAACTGGAAAACCATAAGTGATAGAGACCTAGGGTCTTTTGATTTGAGATCCTTGGTCCAAAAAAATGAAAATTAGGTCAAGGTCAAAGGTCAAGGTCATATTCTAAATTTTGATTTTGGCTTATTTTCACTCATTTTCATTAACTTTATAAGATATCGACAAATTATTTTTACTAAATTGTTAGTTGCGACATGTCGTAACATAATAATTTTGGTTGAAAGGGTGCGTAGACAATAAATAGGAGTTTTAGCTCCTATCACATCTAAAATTATTCGTAAAGTGATATAACTTATTAACCATACATATTAGAGACCTAGGGTCTTTCGATTAGAGATCCTTGGTCCAAAAAAATGAAAATTAGGTCAAGGCCAAAGGTCAAGGTCATATTCTAAATTTTTGATTTTGGCTTATTTTCACTAATTTTCATTAACCTTATAAGATATCAACAAATTATTTTTACTAAATTGTTAGTTGCGACATGTCGTTACTTAATAATTTTGGTTGAAAGGGTGCGTAGTCAATAAACAGGAGTTTTAGCCCCTATCATATCTAAAATTATGCGTAAAGTGATATAACTTATTAACCATACATATTAGAGACCTAGGGTCTTTTGATTTGAGATCCTCAGTTTGTGACCTTGAAATTGAGGTCAAGGTCAGAGGTAAATTTGACGTTCTAGATTATGACCTTTGCTTAAAATTCATATCTATACATCATAAAGCCATAGGAACTGACATTTTAGACTGATTTTTAATATTTTATTATCAAAATAGATATTTACTGGTGGAAAGACCTTCAATTGTTCTCTGAACAATTGGTTTTTAATTTTATTTTGTTTTTGTTTTGCAGATAACGTTTCACACTTTGAACTGTTAAACAGAATATCACATTGATATTTGATATAATCTTAAAAATTATAGATATTTAAAAACTTATCTCAGAATAAATTGTAGACTTTTGCAACAGCTTTTAAAGAAATTGAGTAAATTTGAACTTCATGTTATGTAATTTTGAATTCATTAACCGCACCATATTTAAGGCGCACGTATTCGTTTCGGTTTTTCAAGTCATGTGTGTTCATATATTTTGTATATCATGTAAACTAATATGAAGAACATTTTTAAGGCACTTTTTGGGTTCATCAGTTCGGAACGATTGTCCAGATTTAGGGAACAAATCCTGTAAATGGATTATTGACAAAGACATAGACATGGACAGAAAATACAACGTGTGCATCGAGATATATCAGAGCAACAAACCTCACTGCGTTCTAGTTGATATTCAAAGTCTAGGTTGGTTAATTTTATGACCTTAAATAAAAGTAATAGTATTTACCAAAATGTTTTTAATCATAATCATATTCTTTTTCTTTAACGCTGAAACAAACATGACAATATAATTAAAATTTGATTAAAAAAATGGTAATTATACGATATCTTATTGAACAAATATGATGGTTATAAAAACAAAACCCGCAGAAAGTTGTCGCATTTAAAGCAATTTTTTTTTATATACTATCGGAAATTGAGACTTACAGGCATAGCAGATCTAACCAAAACTACAGATAGACATTAATAACTGAACATGACAGATTTCAATTTTATTACAGTTTCCGAGATAATTGTCAGAATAAGGTCAAATGTGTATCAACTCTAACAAACTCGAACTAGAAAATGTAGATGAATTCATGAGGAAATATTTCTTTAATAAAATTTCAATAATCGAGTAACCATCAATCGAAAACATAGATGGACCAATAAAAGGATTTAATTCGGGAAATTATGTATTCGTTGGCATTTTGCCCGTTACGTTTCATGTATGTCAGTTTTGTTATGATAAAACATTAGGTTAATTTAAAAAAAAAAATAAGAAAAACAGAAAAACAGATAGAACCATAAAACAAAACTTCAGATGTTGTCGATAGAAAGGACAGTCCACCACCAAATTGCACAAAACGCAGAACTTTTATATAAAGCAAAGCTACATGAACTGCTTTAAAAACAAAAGTCAAGGTGAATTTAGGAGGGTATGCAGTTCTAGTTATACCAGTGACACTCACCTTTTTGTTCGTAGCAAGAAAAGGGTATATTGATAAATCGCACACGGTCATTTCATTGTTGAGGAAAATATAACCAGATTGTGGCTAACATAATAATAATAATATAAGTTCGTAAGTCCTTTTATAACTGTCGGTAATTTATCTCACGCATGTACAGGCAGGTGTGTGCAGTGATTCGAGATCTTTAGCTAAATGTTAATATCCCGTTATTTATGTTATTGTTCTGCGTCTTATTATATTTCAGTTAAACCTAGTCCAATTCGTCAAATTAATGTTCGTGCTGTTAACTCAACGTCTGCAACTGTTCAATGGCCTAATAACAGAATATATTATAATAAGTCATTTCAAGTCCATATTATGAGGAGTGGAAACTTAGCAGCAAGGGTAAGTTATATTTGATATTTTTTACATTTATGTCCGTCTTTTTAATATAACCAATGTATTTTAGTGAGATTTGCCTTATGTTAGAAAACTTCGGCAGTTTCTGTCAACAGAACAAAATCGCATTGGGAAGACACATCTTAATATAATTCTATCTACACATTATAAAATTATGACAAAAGAGGGACGAAAGATACTAGAGGGACAGTCAAACTCATAAATAGAAAATAAACTGACAACGCCTGACTAAAAACGAAAGAAGACAAACAGACAAACAATAGAACACATGACACAACATAGAAAACTAATGAATAAGCAACACGAACCCAACCAAAAACAAGGGGTGATCTCAGGTGCTCCGGAAGGGTAAGCAGATCCTGCTCCACATGTGGCACCCGTCGTGTTGCTTATGTTATAAAAATACGGTAAATAGTATAATTCTGTAGGTCACATTCATGAAAGGGGAGGAGATTGTAGTTACGACGTAAGGAACATATCCGATATCATTTTGTGAAACGGTTATTTCATAACGGTCAACCAACTCGTGATGGCGTCCGTAAAAGTTACAAAGGGATGATTTCAACTTCACCATTTGGAACTTTTGGTTTAATAGTTTCCTTGTAAGCAGCAATCCTCTATCAAGAAAATCATGATAGGAAATGCAAGCACGGGAATATCGTATCAATTGGGAGATATGTACCCCGTATGCAGGTGCTGCTGGCATGTTGCTTCTTAGAAATGGAAAGTTCACCATTGGAAAGCTGAAATCATCTATTGTCGTAAAGTTTTGTTTTCAACTGACCCTCATTGTCAATTTCTAGATGTAAGTCATAATATGGGGCCCACTTAACTGTATCTGTTGTTGTCTTTATCTCTAGTCCAAAGGGATAGATGCGTTCAACATTGTGACCAAATTTTGAATTATTTAGTGAAAGAACGTCATCTATATAGCGGAAAGTAGAGGTAAAGGATATTGCTAACTTCTTATCTTTCTTCCTAAGAAGTTCCTGTATGAAGTCAGCCTCATAATAATAAAGAAAATAATCGACAAGAAGAGGGGCACAATTGGTTCCCATTGGAATGCCGACAGTCTGTTGAAAAACATGTCTTCCGAACGTATCAAATATGTTGTCAAGCAAAAAATCAAGCATCTTGATAATGTCAGTTTCAGAGAATTTTTTGTTTGAATCAGAGTGATCCTTTACAAAGTAGGATTTATCCCTCCCTATGACAAGATACTTATATCTACGTTGGCCATTCTTTTTTTTTAACAAAACAATACCAACTCTTACAAACTGTATAATATCTTTTGTAATTACTGTGCATTTTAAATTAGAATAAGATGTTTCTTGGTTTATAAGTAAGTTTAACAAAAATACCGAATTCCAAGGTACCGGTATATCTATAAAAGAACAAAAACACTGACAATATCAAACGTTATCATTCAACTGAACGAGTGTAAAAATGATGTGTCAGCTTTCACACGAAATTAAATAACGAGGTATGTTATTTGCAATAAGTAGCTTTTGGCACTTCATACTTTTAACAATTTTGCTTAATATGTTTTGAAAAATCACAGCAATGTAGCGGATATCAATTCAATCAAAATATGAATGCAAACATTTGTTGAAAATTTGCGCATCCAAATATCATAATCAAATTAATTTGAATCAAAATAGCGCGTAATTATGTATGCATTTTCACAATAAGAAAGGAATATTAATTTGTGTATAAAGGAATAAAAATGTTTAGCGGTTTTGCTTTCTTTTCCAGATAACATGTAATGTAACATATTCACCGAGTCAATGTTTTGCAAATGAATATGTCATTATCTGTTCTTCAAACCATACTTACTTCACTATAAACGGACGTTCTAATTATAAAACGAATGGATATGGCGTTATATGTTCTTCAAATAATATCAGCATCACTATAAACAGACTATCTAAGTATACAGAGTATGGTATAATTATTTACAGTAAGCCTCTGGTTAATGGCTTCTGGAGTGAGGGGGTTTATACCTACCTGACGACATCTAAAGATGGTAGGTACAATGTAGGTTAATGCTTTACATAAATCATCTATCATTTCTATAGGAAATCGGAAATTTTATTGTCTGTATAAAAAATGATTTACAAAATATAAAATTTTTAACTGTATTAGAAACTTAATATAAGTTGGACTGATAAAGTAAATCCATACGTATATAAAAAATACATATAATCTTTAAAATAAACAATGCATAATTTCTCCCAAATAACCTAGACAAGATTTATAACGATTGAATTGATCCAAAATGGATTGTTAAAGCGGTCAGTGAATTTTGTCGTTAATTCTTCAACTCTTTACAACAATATCATGTTCCTGTTTTTAATAATGTCACCGCACATCTGTCTGTGTAGTTGTACACGTGGAAACGAAATGTAATTATGTTGCATAATTTATTGACGGCTACAGGACACTATGAATTATCTCTTTTTCTATTTTTTTTTTTCGAAAGTTGTGAACTATTTACATAGTATTCATTTTCAAATAATGATGAACTTAAATTATTTTATTGTATTTCTATTTTATTTTATTTTTTAAATATTAGAATTGTTTGTTTAAAATATAATCGTTTAACGTGAATATAAACGAGAACTTTTAAAAACATTATTTTTTTTTTTATATAGTGCCATCTACACCACCATTGATTTATGATGGATATAATTCCGTTCGAACTAATATGTCGTCCAGCGAACGAACCATAACAGTATACTGGATGGTATATTTAAATAATCAGTTTTATATGATATTATCATATGTATGCCTGTAAGATGGTTTTCGAAAGCACAGAATGAGATTACTACAGTTTTAGTTGCTTTTCCTTATCTGAGAGATATACATTTATATGCGAGGATAAATTGTGCACCTTGAAAAGTTTTCATCTCTCAAACAAAAAAAATAAGAAAAAAGTAAATTCACAAAAATACTGAACTCCGAGTAAAATTTAAAAACGGAGAGTCCTTAATCAAATTTACAAACAATATAAATCAAGAAATTAGGGATCTAGCAATATTTCAAACGGGTTTGAAGTCGATTTCTGATATCGTTATTACAAATGTGAAAGACAAATTAAACATCGTGTTTTTTTCTGGTACTTAACAGGAACTTACTGAGTGAGTCAGGAACCTCATAATTCAATTTTAGGATACTGTTCAGCATAAGAACTACTGATATTTAAAAGTGTTTATTGTTCATGTTTATCTTAACTTTATTGCGTTCACATTTTACTATTCTATTTTATTTTTGCAGCCATTGAATGACGAAAACTGGAATGGAGAAAAAATTATGTTCAAAGTTGAAATATTTGCGAATGATAGTTTAATCGAAAGTAAAGAAACAGAGGAAGCTTTTGTCAGTTTTAAAACAAGTGATACTTTTCAACTTGCTATTTTGGTATGGTCAAAAAACGAAATAGGATTGTCGCAACAACATTCTAGATTATTGGTAGGCAAAGGAGGTATAAATAATTCTTATATGAATAAATTACGAAATCGAAGTTCATCGGAAGGTACCAAGTTGAATAATATTCAGTATCAAATTCACTCATAATACATGATGGTCTTGAAGTATAGGTTATAGGTACTGACGTTGTTAATTATGTGTTAAAGTGTTCTTTTATTTGACTTTGTACGATTCTTTCCTTTACTGTTTGGTCAATTTTTGTAATACCCCTTTTGCGTGGCTCGGTATTTATAATCCCATCATTGTGTTCTTGTCATTTTTTTTCGTTTGTTTCATTTTTTCTTATTATTTGTCTTTAGAGTTTATACACGCCATTTTGTAAAGAGATTAAGATGATAACACAGTGTTGACTGCAGTACTCACATTTCTGACATTCTTACCTATAAGCCTGTTTTGTTTGCTCAAATATTTTTGTCAATAAAATGGTTACGCGCCTATCATACAAATAAGACGTTAAGCTAGATATAAAACCAGGTTTAATCCACCATTTTCTCCATGAGGAAATACCTGTTAGGAGGTTCTTTTCCATTCGTTTTATGTGTTTGGGTTTTTGAATTTATTTTTCGATATTTTTGTTATTTTGCTTTTTGAAATGCAATTTTGGAAATATTTGAACGATCGCATGATTTTCTAATTTCATTTTGATGAGCGTGGAATTCAAATTAATAATTATCAATGCTTTCTTTCTGTCATGTAGATTTAAAAAAAAAATCTTATACACGGATTTATAACTTTTTTATTTTCAGATTTAATACACAACGCTGTGATGGTCGAAGTTGGTAACCAAATGTATGACATCTCATGGTTACCCTTAACCCATAAACATGGTGTGAAATACTCTTTATTTTGGTGTGAACAGGCATTTAGTTTGGTCTGCAAGGTAATATTATATAATTATAACTATAAACTTTTCATAGATATAGATAAAAGACATGTTTTGTTTGTTTAGGTTGCTCACCAAATGTTGTCAATATTACTGCACTATAAACAACTTTCATATAAGTGGAACGTTAAAAAAACTAGGTCTAACCTACCATTTTCTTCGGAAAAAAGCGTGTACCAAATAAGAAAAATTACAGTAGTTCACTTTTTGTTCCCATTACTAAGTCTAACTTTTTTGTTATGGGCTAACTCTTTTTGAATTTTCTTTGGAGTTTGGTTTAGTCCAAAATATGAAACAGTATACCCCTTACTACTACAAATGGTAAGCAACAACAGGAAAATCGAATTACTCACAAATCTAGCAATTCTTTATCAGTTTTAAATTATTAAAAAAATGAGCCAGATAAAAATATTTTCTAGTTTCGAATGTTTCTTTAATTTCAAGTTCGCTATGACATATGAGATAATATTGGATCATTGGATTACAGGACACTATCAATTTAATACCCAAAAGTAAAAGATTTGGCACGATACTATATCGTTTTGTCTTTGGGATGATTTTGTATGAATTCGACCTGATTACTGCAAAACGTCAGTCTATCAATACTCACTAAAATAACAAAACATTTTTTTTAGATCAAATACCGATCATATAAAATTATATGGTATCGATAAGAAAGACCAGACTTTTAATGATAGTATAGTTTTTGTTTGCGTCCGTGTCGTTTTTCAACACATAAGATTTTTAAATCCTGGAATGTTGGATTTTTTGGTAAAGCAATGTAATAAATTTAATTAGTTTTTTAATTCCCCTCGTTCAAATAAACTATTTTATGTCTGAGTCTATTTAATATATTGTATAGACATTATAAATAACCTCTTAATGCAATTGATTAGTATCTCATACAATTTATTAAGTTTTAGATCTTGTCAGGCGACGTTCTCTTTCATCATACATTGCAAAAGACTAGTAAACCCTGAAATAGACAATAATAGTATAGAGATTTGACACAATATGACTTACTAACTGCCAAATGCAAGGCTCTGGTCAGCACTGTTTCTGTTTCGTGACAACTTTTTTTACTGCTATTATATTAAGGGCATACGATACAGTTTTGATCCCGTATTTACATTTTGTTAAAAATTTCCATATAGACTATTTTTTACCTGATTGAATCAAATTTGTAATAAAAAAATATACCTTCATGTACTACTTTTTCAATAAAATGAGGTCGAAATTTTGTATATTTGCTCAAAATTCGGATTAGTGGCCGTATTTTCCTTTTTGAAAAAAAGACATAACTTTTTTTTTGTTTTAAAAGATAAACACAAATTGTTTTTGGTTAAATAAAATTGAGAATGGAAATGGGGAATGTGTCAAAGAGACAACAACCCGACCATAGAGATTTAATTTGTTATTTCTGTATTTTATAAGTATCCTAAAAATGTATACATATTTTATTCAGAAATAACTCATATTTATCAAATGTTCATGAATGTAGAAAAAACATCATTTTTTGCTGTATATCTATCAAATTTAAAAAAAAAACTACTATTTACGTTTTCATGAAAATTGACACACATAATCTTCTCGCGTAATCAAACCAAATGGCATTTTAAGAAAGAGGGGTCCATGAATTCGTTTTCAAGTTAAATAAGTTCAAATGATAAAAATCAGTCGAAAACTGAATCTTTTCCTGATTAGTCATAGTTTGACGTCGCGAAAATATCAATTAACGTTAGCAACGTCATTACCTCCCCTGTAGCTGTATCGTATGCCCTTAAGTGAATACACTATTTGTGTCCTTTTAACTTAAATCCAAAAAATATTTTAGGGAGTTTGTCATTTATTTTCTTTTAAATAAAAATTACTAGAACACATCCGCGAAATCGCGGGTATTAAGAGCTTGGTTGAAAGTATGTAAACTGTTGTAGGATGACTTTTTGTAAAAAAAATTATGTCTGGAGAATCTTAGAAAAGGTATCAAACTGAGTCATAAAACATGGAAACAGGACAATTATTTTGAGACCTAGCTCTCCCTTTTTTCTAATTTTTAAATTCCATGATTTTCGCGTTTTTGTAAACAATGAACAATGAACATACAAATATTATAAATAAAGTGTATTTGCTATGAACTATCAATACCAAGTTTCTTCTCCACGTCGATCACTGCTATATTATATAGAGAATCTATATATTATAGGATTATAATTATAGTATACATACAGAATAGCCCCGAGTAATTATGAAAATTAATGTTAAAAGAGGGTAGTAAAGGGGGTATCTGCCAGGAAGAACACGAAATAAAATTGCCATTTTACGATGAACGAACAATTAAACATTTCTTGCACGTTGATCATTTTATCGATTTCACGAAACACGGTGAATAACGAACCTTTTTTAACGGCTGCACGTAAAATAAAAAGTGGCTAAACACGTTGCACGATAATAACTCTTTACCACCTCTTTAAATTTTAAAATCAGAAGTCTTAGGAGGGACTTGAAAGTATAATGACGAAAACAATATATATGTATCCGAACGCTTTTTTCTTTGCTTTTCTCCCAAAACACCCAATCTAAATAATCATAACAATGGATGACAATGCGAATATGCATGGTACCTACAAAACACAGAGGCATAATGATTAATTTATTGGGAAAGGAGGAGAAGCGACACACACAATGAGGTCTTCTCGTTTAATAATATAGATGCTTTAAATTTGCTTACAAAGGTTCATCCTAGATGAACATTTTCCGTTTTAAAAGTTATGTCATTGTAAACTTGCAGTATTTGAACGAATTCGGCTGATTTCAGAATATAATCAAAACCATTTGTAATGAACCTAACATATATATCAATTGTGTCGGCACATACAAACCAAAACCATAATTTTTGTAGGATAAATGTTGAGAAATATGTTAATGTCGGTTTTACACAGAATATCTCCTCTGTTGAAATATAAAAAAGTGTTACAAAAATACCGAATTCCAAGTCTAATTCAATATTGGGAAGTCCATAAAAACTGGCCGCCAAACAAATGCCATATTTCTGGAGTAAATAATTGGTAACGAAAATTTAAAAAAAAAGAGTAAGTTATGGATTTAAATTGATAGATATAGGAAGTGCCAATGAGACAACTATCTATCCAAGTCACAATTTATAAAAGTAAACCATTACAGGTAAAGGTACGGTCTTCAACACGGAGCATCGGCTCACACCGAACAGCAACCTATAAACGGCCCAAAACATTACTAGTGTAAAACCAACTATACAGGATAACCAACCAAACAGGAAAAACAACTATCAAATCTATATTAAAAAAAAAACGATTAACGTAAAGCACTTATGAACCACATCAACAAACGACAACTACTGAACATCAGATTCCTGACTTAGACAGGTGCAAACAATTGCAGCGGGATTAAGATAGGTCTGATTTTCAAGTATCTAGTTAAGAGGCTCTCAAATTACAATTTACATGTGATATGACTAATTAACATGTATACCGTTTGAACTGCTACTTTCATGTTGTATATGCAATTCCTCCAGTTGGATTGTATATAAGTATCTACCCTTTATTGTCCTCATAAATATTTATTTTTTTCACTTTCTTCATCCAAATAAATTGTAATTCATATACTTTATAGACGTCACCACAAACGATAGAATTCAATACGACCTATCCAACAATCTATATTCCAGCCATCAATCAGTCTGTGCAGTATCTAATAGGAATATCACATCATTATTTAAACCAAACGTCTGGATTTATATGGTCAGATTGTGTTTTTATTGGCAACAGTAAGTAAATCAACAAACAATTTTCCAGTGTATATTGTATTGTAGTCTATAATCAAAGTTTTGACATTGATTCCAGTCATTGTTGAAAATTATTTTCATCTGTTCTATGCAATGTTTTATCAAAAACACTTTCACTTCAAGTGTTTAAAGTCAAATTCAATATCTAATGAAAACTTTTTTAAAAATTCTAATTGTTTAATTGAATGTTCGCGCCAGCAAACTAAACATAGTTTATTTTGGTGTAAATATAGGTACCACTGTATTACTGACGTTCAAATATCATATATCGATTAAGAAAATATATCAAGGTTGCAAATATTAACTGAGAGAAATACATGAACTCCAAAAATACAAAAACAGGTGCGCCGGCATAGTAGGCGTCTCCTTGTTTGCAGACATGAGACATTCATATAAAAAAGAAAGGAAAATTGTTATATTATTATTATTGGTAAGCTTGGAAAGTATAATGAGTACGTATACATGCGTATTAGCATCCAACATTCCCTTTGTCATATAGCTTTTATCTTATTTTACAGGTTGGAATTTGAATTTAGATGTTGTATTTCGTCCCATTTTGACTCTGAAACAGCTTGAAGTTTATTGGTACTTTGCAAAGTGTAATTTACCAGAAGTCAAGAATTTAGTAAAATCCTATGAAGTTACAGCATGTGAAGACGAATCTTGTGCAAGTATGTCAAATATCATTTTTTGAATGAAGTAGGGGAAAGCTAAAAAAAAGTAGAGTTGAAAGAATGGGGTTTTTTTGTGTGTAGGTGTTTTTCAGTCTTGTTTTTTAGAAGCGGGACTGTTTAAAAATATATTATTCGAAAACAAATTTGTAGAATACAAATAAAATAACTTCCAAAGTTCTGTTTGAAAAGGCAGAACATACAAGGAATGATTATTTTCTTCTTCAGATTTTACAACCACGTTATTAGACGGTACCAAAACATCATTGAGACTATCACTGATGAACATTTGTATAATCATCACGCCTTATACAGTTCACGGAAAGGGTGTTCCACATAAGAGATGTTATATAAATGAAGGTCAGTATTTGCTGATATAAAAGATTCAGTCTGTTTATTGTTATAGATGTAATTTGATGGCTTTTTTTCAAAAAGTCAGACTTGTTTTGTGATTTCAGAAACAAATATATAAAACCATTAGTTATCCATTCCATACCAACCGTAATTCATATATATTTCTTTTCTCGTTTCCTGAATCTTTTTTGACAGAAATAATATCGACAAACTTTAATTCAGGAGTCTCTGGCCTTTTTTAGTCTTGTGGGGTTTTTTTTTTTGTTGTTCATTTGCATGTGTCGGAGTTTAGTTTGACGTCCATTTTCACTGAAATGGTACACGTTTTTGTAAAGGGGCCAGCTGAAGTCCACTTCTGGGAGTGGAATTTTTCGTTGTATTAGACCCCTTGGTGGCTTTTGCCTATTTCTGTTGATGCCTGTTTGACACATTCTCCATTTCTATTTTCAATTTATTTAATCTTATGTCAAAATAGTACTTATATTTAATATCTGCTTGATAACTCTACATTGTTCCGAAAAGTTGTATGGTGTATTAATTTAAGACAACTTGTACATACTCTTACTGGAATAAATCCACAGCAAGGGATAAGCGCCTCTAACTGTTAATAAGGTCTATAAGCCTTTTCCAAAGCCTTCAAAAAGAAGCAAAAGCTTCAAGTTAAGGACCTCACATAGAACCATTCTGAGCGGAGATCTTTGCAAACTGCTTATCGATAACAACATGTATGTGTATTTATAAACATTAGGTGCCATCTAAAGAAATTTCGGGCTATTACGAACAAAGTCTATCAATGTAATGATAATTCTACAATTGAACGAATTCCTGCTTCATATATATCATAGTAAAGAGGGTATGGATCATTTATACGAATTTTTCCTTTTAAAAAAAGTAAAATCACAAAAATACTGAACTCCGAGGAAACTTAAAAAAAGGAAAGTCCCTAATCAAATGGCAAAATCAAAAACTCAAATTATACTGATGAACAATTGAAAACTCAAGTAATAGATATCAGAGCTCAAAAGGCAGCACTTTTGTGTTGACATAAATCACCATAGATATGTTTATTTTTAATAACTTTTTTATATCAAATGTTGAATGTTTCTGTATATCATGCTCTTCAACTTTGTATTTGATTTTGCTTTCCAGCTGTTTATATTTCAGTGTCACTAGTACAAAATGCGCGTCTCGAGTTCCAAATTTCAAACCTGGTATGTCATATGAGTTGTTATAAATCCAACGTTCACACTTGTATCAGTTACAACATGCTTTTACACATATTGGCCTTGACACATGGTTTTTGATGTGACTTTGGAAAGTTTGATGAATGATACAGCAAATGTGGTCAATTTATCAGGTCTTAAATATTTGGGATTCTTTCCATTTTGATTGTTTTCGCTCTTGGTTGTTTTGTCTGTTTAGTACCTGACCTTTTTAGATAAGCAATTAACGTCTGCAGATATTTTTAATGAACGTGTGCTATTGATGCGGATGATTTTTTTTTAAATTCATCAATACGTTATACGTTTAATGGAAATACGACAAGTTATCATACTCTCGATTTTTCGAATAAAGACCTGCCAAAGTACCGTTTAATTATTTTTCGATATTTATTTTATATATTTACTTTTCTCGGTAGTTGTGGGTGAATAACTTTTCTGGAATTTCATATTTTATGTTACGAATGAGTGTCTATACCAGTTTTGGTGGGGTTCGTGTTGCTCAGCTTTTAGGTTTTTTTATGTTGTGTATTGTATACTGTTGTTTGTCTGTTTGCTGATTTCTTTTTTTAGTCAAGGTGTTTTCAGTTTATGTTCGACTTATGTGTTTGAATGTCCCTTTGGTATCTTTTTCCTCTCTTTTTTGAGCGAGAGTGTTTCTGAAGTTAAGCGATCCAATATTGTATTATTATATTGTTTATGCCAATTAAATAAGCAAAAATTGAAGGAAAGAAATATCTTTCAATACATACCATTTATGCCTATCCAATTTCTTCACTTTCTTCAGAAACAGCATATATAACGAAAAGGAACTTAACTGCGTTCTACATTGTAAGTGTGTCAATTGCTGTGTTATGCTGTCCTATTGCTGTAATGTAAGTATCAGTTCGTTACAATTTTAACGTTTTTCGAAATTCAAAGTTTTGTAAACAGTCTATTTATAAGTCTGATTATATCAATGAAATGTCCGTATCAGCAAAAAAGGTAGTAATAAATTGAAAGGTGGTAACCTCGGATGGTAAACCTACAAAATCAGTAGCATCGGTCAAGTGATTGTAAATAAACGTATCATGGATACCAAGACTTCAATGTTGAACACCAGACGCGCATTGCGTCTCTAAAAGACTCATTGGTGACGCTCGAATAAAAAAGTGTCAAAAAGGTAAAATCAAGTACGAAGTATAGTAGGATAAAATAAGTACATCTATAAGCGTTAAATACATAACAGCCAAGGATTTGATGTAATACTCGGTTGTAGGATGTATTAGTTCTTTGCGATAACATCTAAACGTAGTTGTTAAAAACCAAGTTGTAACTCTTAAAGACAAATTGAAAGAGTTGGTATTGCTTTGTTTCATTAAAAAGAATGGCCAACGAAGATACAAGTATCTTGTCTTAGGAAGGAATAATTCCTACTATGTAAAGGATCACTCTGATTCAAACAAAAAATTATCTGAAACTGACATTATCAAGATGCTTGATTTCTTGATTGACAACATATTTGTTACGTTCGAAAGACGTGTTTTGCAAATTATCAGCATTCAATGGGAACGAATTGTGCCCCTCTTCTTGTCGACTTGTTTCTTTGTTATTATGAGGCTGACTTCATACAGGAACTTCTTAGGAAGAAAGTCAAGAAGTTAGCACTATCCTTTAATAGATATAGGAAGATGTGGTGTGAGTGCCAATGAGACAACTCTACTTCCAAATAACCATTTAAAAAAAAGTAAACCATTATAGGTCAATGTACGGCCTTCAACAGGAGCCTTGGCTCACACCGAACAACAAGCTATAAAGGTCATCAAAATTACTAGCGTAAAACTATTCAAACGGGAAAACCAACGGTCTAATCTATGTAAAATGAAAAAAAACGAGAAACGAAAAACACGTATAAATTACATAAACAAACGACAACTACTGTACATTAGATTCCTGACTTAGGACAGGTACAAACATTTGCAGCGGGATTAAACGTTTTAATGGATCCAAACCGTCTCCTTTTTTCTGAAATTATAGCATACTCTACTTTCCGCTATATAGATGATGTTCTTTCACTAAATAATTCAAAATTTGGTGACTATGTCGAACGCATCTATCCCATTGAACTAGAGATAAAAGATATACAGTTAAGTCGGCCTCATATCTGGACTTACATCTAGAAATTGACAATGAGGGTCGATTGAAAACAAAACTTTAGACAAAAGAGTTGATTTCAGCTTTCCAATTGTGAACTTTCCATTTCTAAGTAGCAACATTCCAGCAGCACCTGCATACGGTGTATATATCTCCAAATTGATACGATATTCCCGTGCTTGCATTTCCTATCATGATTTTCTTGATAGAGGGTTGTTGCTCACAAGGAAGCTATTAAATCACTAGTTCCAAATGGTGAAGTTGAAATCATCTCTTCGTTAATTTTACAGAAGTCATCACGAGTTGGTTGACCGTTATGGAATAACCGTTTCACAAATGATATCGGATATGTTCCTTACGTCGTAACTACAATCCCCTTCCCTTTCAGAAATGTGACCTATCAAATTACACTATTTACCGGATTTGTTATCTCATAAGCAACCACGACGGGTGTCACATGTGGGGCCGGATCTGTTTACCCTTCCGGAGCACCTGAGATCACCCCTTTTGGTGGGGTTCGTGTTGTTTATTCTTTAGTTTTCTATGTTGTGTCATGTGTACTATTGTTTGTCTGTTTGCCCTTTTCATTTTTAGCCATGGCGTTGTCAGTTTATTTTCGATTTATGAGTTTGACTGTCCCTCTGGTGTCTTTCGTCCCTCTTTTATCGCTGTTTTTCATGTCAAAATTACAATTAGGCCTCCTATAAGCAACAAAGTCGCACATATCAACGGAAGATCTTTTCGGCCCTAGCAATAGGTCCGAGACGAATTAAATGGTATATTTCAAAAACGATGCATTTGTTCATTAAAGCGAATTCTTGAAGAAATACTCACTAAACAAACAGACGTGCAAAATTAGTACCGTTTCTTTTCTTGAATTTGCACTTCTCAGTGTTTGCAAGACTTGAAAAGTGATAATATTGTCACTAAATATTCCACTAAAAGCATATGGTAGACTTATAATTTCAATACGTCTAAAGGCATATAAATCGATCGAAGATTTATATCAATCTATACAGTATTTTTTTAAGCACGGTAATTGTCATTTTATTTTAATTATAGTTCATGAAAGAGTATTGTTAAGCATTAAAATATTCACTATCTCTTTTCTTCCGACTCCCTATTAAAACTACCTAGGCTTTTGTTTCAAACTTTTTTAAATAGAAAAGTCATTCAATATACTTTATGCGTTGGTTGTAATTTAAATAAAATGGTATCGTGAGTGTTAAAACTCATTTCTAGTTTAACTAATTATGTATTTGAAAGTAAGTCAATTAGTTTTCATATGTGGCCCAATTTTTTTAACTCCAATTTGTTTTTGTTTTGTCTTTGTGTCTTTTCTTTTTCAATGACTGGTTACATTTTTTTGCAGATCAGGGCAAAACACACCTCTAGTTTCTGTTGTGATAACTTATGAATACTACAATTTGACTATACATCATACACAAAAGTGTTTGTCTGTACTCATTATCCTGTCTACAAAACCATAAAAAAATCCAGTTGCTGCATTCATACAATTGCTTGCGTTTTTTTTTGTAGAATTCTGTGCATAAAATATAGACGATGGAGTAAAGGTCTAACAGATATAGAAACTACCACTGTCGTGTCAAGCAGGGATGGGGTAATTAAAAATGTAATGGTAATTAAGTGTAATGCATTACAATTTTCCATGTAATTGAATGTAAATGTGTAATTTAGCATTTTTTTTAATTACATGAAATGGTAATTTAATTAATTACATTGAAAAAAACATGTAATGCTCAATTACTTTTGAATTACATTTCAATTACATACACTTTTATGGTGTTACAGTTAAGGATTTGTGTTTAATAATATAAATTGTAAAATTATATATATTTTCCAAATATTAATATCAATGCTTATTGATATATGAAGTCTGTAACTTATTCTGAAGTTTTTATATTTATTTGACCTACAGATTTTTTTTAATAGTCTTATAATTTAAAAAAATGTTTTTAAGAAAGATCTTTAACTAAATTGATAAGTTATAAACACCTTGTTAAACAAAAACAATAAAATGTGTCACTGTGAAACATCTTTCTGAGACAGTTCATTTAGAATTTTTAAATCATTGCAACAATCATTATGTCAAATTAGTATACACAAAAGGAGTATAGAAATAAAAATTAACAGCTGTAAAAACAAATAGCAATTTATCAGATTAAAATGTCCAGGAGCAATGCCACTATTACAGATATTTTATTTAATTAGCAAAATATTGCTAATCTTTTAACATTATATACATTATTTACACTAAAAATTATTTTCAATATTGTGACCAGTACACTTTTTAATATTTTTAAAGTAAAATAAAAAAATATTTTAAATTCATTTATAATTTCTTTATTCATATTGCATGTATTATGTTTAATTCAAATGAGTTCATTTCTGAGATGTCAAAATACCCCTTGATGTATTGGCAAGTTAATAGGAACAAATTCCCTCTCCTATCAATATAATAATCTTCTGATCATAAAAATTCCATGTCCTGATCAAGCAATATCTTGCACAACATAAGCTCCTGTGGAAAGACTATTTACAATTGCTGTTTTCAGACCAAAAGATTCAGACTTATTGACAAAACATTAAAATAACTATATTAAATGATTATCTAATGCAACGCTTAAAAACTATGCTTACTATGAATAGTTTACACATGCATTATATAAACATGTAAAATATTGTTACCAAATATCATGATGAAATATAATGTGTAATTTAATTAATTACTCTAGTAAAGTAATTGTAATTTAGTTAATTACATTTCAAAAACTGTGTAATGTGTAATTAATGTAATTGACCATTTTTGCAATGTAATGTGTAATTTAATTAATTACATTCCAATGTAATTGACCCCAAGTCTGGTGTCAAGCAACAACCGTGTAATGTTGAATGTAAGCCATCTACGTTGCATTAAATATATATTCGCTTCCGTAATGAGATATATTTTAAAATATTGTTCATTCTTTATTTAATTATGACAATGAAATAGACCATAAAAATTATAATCTGAATATACATATATTCTTTTATTACCGGATTTCAGTTTTGACAGTGGTTAAAACCATTAGCATTTATAATACAACCATAAAAATTATGATTAGTGTTTACGTTTTATAAGCATCGAACCTTGTAACTTTAACATGTATCGTCAACACATTTGGGAACCATATTCTGTACTAGATTATTGTAAAAACTATACCTCTCTTAGATAAACAGATTACAGAATAAAGTAACAATAAGATAATAGCATTAAGAATGATAAAACAGAGAATTTCAAAATATCAATTTATAATATTTAAATTTTCTTCCATTTATTTCATTTTTTTATACAGGGACGAGTGCGTCATGGCGATAATGGTTTCTCTGGTGTGCCACTCATTTCTGATGTTGTCTTTAATGGATTAATATCTTGTAATCAGGTACAAGGATCACTAGTGAGTGATTCATCCACTACGTACCCGACCACCATATCAAAGTCATTGTATGTACAGGTTACTCAGAAAGACACACCCGAAACTAATATGTCAGCTTCTACCTCATTTGGTGCTTCTGGTGAAACCTTGCGTTCCCAAGCAACTTCAGATAAGTCAATAGAATCATACGTGGATGCACAACAAATTCAACCAGGCTATCCTCCAGCATCTCATCGTATTTTACTAACAAAAGGGAATTCAGACGTATCGGAGACAATTTTAGAATATCCCTCTTTAAAAGATGCACACAATTGTTCAAATGTAACAACGTCTTCTCTGCAAACTGATGTATGTGATAACTTGTCGTCATTACCTACGAATCAATGTGCATTTTCCACTTCAGATATAGACTCATACGTTGTTGAGGACATTTTATTAGAAAATAATTGTTTAAATAGGCACCGATCAGAACCAAGTAGCTGTTTAAATGTGGATTGTTATTCTGCCGGAGATTTGGAAACGTTAAATCCGAATGGAAAGTTGATAATACATGTCACAAGTAATTATTCGGATCCTCAACATACATCACTGGAATCGTTTTCTGCTGATTCAAACACTGATCACACACAAGAAACAAGTGAATGTACAGAGGAGTGTATGTATTCGCCTCACAATACGATTGACTTATCTATGGAAGACAGAAAAGATGAAAAATTATCAAATCAAAGAGAGAGGGATATTTTAGAAAATTTTCAAATTTCACCTTCACGCTTTGATAATGATAGTGTTACAGGATCAGTTAATTTGTGTGTGCAGCAACAAGATACTGGTTACATTAAAGAGCCTTTAATTTCCACACATCCAATCCCAAGGAATTCCAAATCTTCATGATACAATGAATTAGAAAACAGAGCAGATAAAGCAAGAGGCATTTATTTAGTGTCGAGCATGATCAGTGCTCTAGGCCACATGTGCTAACCGCGACAAAAGTGCATAATATTAAAGAAAATAACGACAAAGCAGAAAACTTGATTTCAAAAAGTCCAACAGTGTTGTTTTATGCTTGTCCAAAAGAAAGTCCATAGGCACTGGTTTAAAAATATCGTTATTTCTGTTTTGCAAACCAAGTCTGTAAATTATCAATCAAATTGTAATAATGAATTATCAACTGTGATAGATTTTATTGGGTCAGTTTTATTATGATTTCTGATTTGTTGACTACATTAAACTTTAAAGTGTATAAAGTGTTTAATCAAAATAAATAATGTCCCGAATCGGGAATAATCTGAATATCAACGGATCGTATATTCAGTATTTTTGTATTCATTTAATACCATTTTTATTGATTAGAAAGAGAATAAATCCAGCTTTCAATTGTAATTCAATTAAACAATCTCATTAAGCCAACAAATGAAGATATGGTATGAACACCAAACGGTGAACTCCATCGTACCAAGTCAGGATTATGGCAGTGGTTCTTTCTATGTCTTTTTGGCGTTTTTTTTTTTTTTTTTGCATTTCAGTGTTCCTGTTGTTCCTTTGTTTTACTCTTATAGTTGAGGTGTTACAATCGATTTAAGTTTAATTTGTAACTCGGATTTGTCTTCTTTCAATCGATTTCTGACTTTTGAACACCGGTATACTACTGTTGCCTTTTTGTAAGTTTGTAAGTCAAGTTTGTAGGAAATTAGGATGACAACGTTCACCTCTGGTATGTTCTATACTCCTTTTTTCGTTCTCGCTTTCGTGTATCTCACCCTTTGCGTCAGGTCCTCTTCCTTTGATTGAGGTATTTGAAATTTCTAAATAGTGTTTTCGGAAATAAAAACACAAAAATCCATGAATTTGCTTAATACATTTGACAATTAAACCTTACTTATATATCCGTAATGAATTTTACGAGATATAAGTGTCGAAATTTTTTTCATCGAACGTAGAATAGTTATTAGTGTCTTCCTTTATGTAAAATCGAGGGTTTAATTTGAGCTTTTTGAGGGTTTATTTTAAGGCTTAAATATTCACTATATGCAGTGACAATAATGTACATGTTGGTAATCACCGTGGGAAATTCTTAAAATGTCCTGTACCAAGTCAGGATTATGGCAGTTGTTCTTTCTATGTCTTTTTGGCGTTTTTTTTTTTTTTTTTTTTTTTTTTTTTTTTGCATTTCAGTGTTCCTGTTGTTCCTTTGTTTTCCTCTTATAGTTGAGGTGTTACAATCGGTTTAAGTTTAATTTGTAACTCGGATTTGTCTTCTTTCAATCCATTTCTGACTTTTGAACAGCGGTATACTACTGCTGCCTTTTTGTAACTCACTCAACCAAATTTTTACCTTTATGAATTTTTGATAATTTGTTTTTTTATATATTTTTTTTTAATCAGAAACTGGTTTCTATATTGGTGAATTTGTATTCCAATAGGCATTTCAAACTTATTATGGTCAATACGACTTTTTCTTGTACTCATTTGAAAAAAGAATTCGTCTTCGACTTCGTCCTTTTTTATCTAGCTTTTTTCAATACATTATGGGGATTTCTCATTTTGTTAGCAAATAGGAAGACCGAGTGTGCTCTGAATAAATATCATATTAAAATTCAGTGAAACATGTAATAAAGGTCACCTCTTTTAAGAGAAAACCTGTCTTGGCAGGTCACCTTTTGTTTTTTTCCTGCTGTAGTATTGTTTCTGTATTTTGAACCTCAAATCAAAAGTCATCTCTTTTATAATGTTATGTTTCTCTGGTGCTAAGGGTGGCCTTTATACAGGTTTGGCTGTATCAACAAAGGTTTCCAATCGAGACAGCTCGCTTGGCAGTGTTTTACAAAAGTTTTAAGTACTATTTATTATGATTAATGGCGAAAAAATAAATCACATCGGATTAATTATTTGTCATTTATAAAATCCCCAGATCTATCAGCTAAATTATATTTCTATTAAATATTTTTAGTTTTTGAAATATCATTTTTCCCTAAATACGAATATAAGCACTTGAAAAAAAGCTTCTGGTTTTTCAGAACTCGTGATTCTTCTGTAGCAAATGTTTTTTTGAATCACTTTTAAACTGTCTCTTTTAACCTCATTTCACCTTCCCTTTCGTTTTCAATACTCTATGTATCCCTTGCCGATAAGGCTTAGTCGAACCAAAAGGAAAATGTAGTTGAATCTTCAGTTTAAAGCACCATATTATCCAACTAACTGGATTGTTTTGTAAACGTCAACTGAATGGGAATAAATTCATCATTTAATGATGATAAAAGGGTAAGATTGGATATAGATAAGAAATTGCTTTGATAGGAGAAATATTTATATAACCATGCATTGGCATGATGAGGAGGTTTTACTAAGAAATAAAACATCAGATAAGTGTGACTTGCGGTCTCAAGAAATATGTTTAACCTCACTGCATTTTTGCACCTGTACCAAGTCGGAAGCATCTGGCCTTTGTTAGTCTTGTGTCTATTTTTTTCATTTTTGTTCATTTATACGTTTTGGAGTTTAGTGTAACGTCCATTTCAACTGAACTTTTGTTTAGAGGCCAGCTGAAGTTTGCCTTTGGGTGCGGGATTTATTCGCTGTTTTGACGATTCATTTATGGTCTTGGGCTATATTCTGGTCAGGTTGTTGTATCTTTGACACATTCTCCGTTTCCATTATCAATTCTATTGAAGTAATTAAGGTTATAACACAATGCTGACTGCTGTATCCACATTTTTGACATTTTTACCCAATATATGTGCAATATTTTGCTAACACATTGCTGTCAATATAATTAAATTATATACGACTGTCATATAATTGAGAGGTGTAGCTAGCTGTAAAACCAGGTTTAATCTATTATTTTCAAAGTCAGGAATATGACAAAGGTTCTTCATTCATTACAGTATAAGCTTGGTACCTTTGATAACTTTTAGCCATTTGATAATGGACTTCTCGTTTTGAATTTTTCTAGGAGATCGGTCTGTTTGTTATTTATTTTATTTTTTTATATAAGAAGAAAAACAGGGAAAGAGCTAACAGTGTTAAATTTTATTGTCTATTTAATTGTGTCGATAATATTGCACTGACCAACCTTGTTTATGATAATGACCTGTTAAATATTTCGCTTAACAAAATGCAAATACTGTTTTCAATGACGTATTGTCTTTCATTGTTAATTTTCCATTCAACATTTACCGCACCTTAAATAGCTTTTTATTAATTTATTTTATCTTGTTAATTGGTTTTAACTATGTTTTTAACAGCGGTAATGAGCTGTTGCCTTAATTGACAAAAGTATCCATAAAACGTATCAAATAATGCTTGCTTAAAATTATGTCAAAAAAGGTTTTATCGAGTCCATACTACAGCACTGAAAACAAAACAAAAGTCAATGTATAACGTGTAAGAGTATTTATACATCCCAACACTACAAAATGTTATATAGTTGTATATGTCAAAATTTACTGATGACTTCATCGAATAAAAGCAGCTATTTCCTTCCGCAAATTTTATCTTGGTGACGGACATTAAGTTCCTACTGAGTATCATTCCAGTTATCCAGAACTTTCATGAGATTGAGTTCATCGATATTGTGGTCCGCTCACTGGGAGATAGGTTTTTTTTAGCACATCACTCCGGTGCCAGTTGGGGCATTTATAGGATTATTTTTTAGTTTACCAATATATTCAACATCTTAGGGACAACTTACAGAAGATTATGGGATGTTATCTGTGAAGAACGTCTTCTTCGTTCGAAATTGGAAAGCAGTTGAATTTTTCTTTTATCCAAGCTCTTTCTCGATCAATATATGATACCTCTCAAACAACTAAATTGTTAGAGGATTTTACTAGGCTGACATGTCTGAACCCAGACGGACGTTTTTACGGTGACAAACGCTGTAAATGCTGAACAAAGGTCATTGATCAAAATTCATCAGTAATAACCCCTTCCCAAAAAGAGCTACACAATACTTTATATGATTAACTAGGAGAACATAATTTTAGTCAAGAAACATAAATGTAGTTAACAAAAATCGAAATCGAGCATAGCAAATATCAAAAGAAAATACTGATTTTACAAGTCTGTTATATGAAGTCAAGTTTGTAGGAAATGAGGATGACAAAGTTCACCTCTGGTATGTTCTATACTCCTTTTTGTCGTTCTCGCTTTCGTGTATCTCACCCTTTGCGTCAGGTCCTCTTCCTTTGATTGAGGTATTTGAAATTTCTAAATAGTGTTTTCGGAAATAAATACACAAATATCCATGGATTTGCTTAATATATTTGACAATTAAACCTTACTTATATATCCGTAATGAATTTTACGAGGTATAAGTGTCGAAAATTTTTTCATCGAACGGGAGATAATCCAATTTGACCCTTGTCCCAACGCTAACTTTTCTCTCGTAAGATTTTGTGTAAAAAAAACTTTGTTTAAGTATAAATCTAAATGATACACATGTAAAAGTAAAAGATTCATTAATTTATCCAATAAACAGAAGATTCCTTACAGCAACATAATAGATTGATGCGAATACATGTTCTTGTATTATGTCCAGAACACATAATACTGCAAGAGTATAATTATTAACCTTGTCAATATTTCTATCAAACTAAAGAGAAATAGTTGAGGAATATTTTTGATACCTCTATGAACAATCAGCTTTCATAATGTAATAAATTTGTGGTATAAGTTTTGACCAAAACAATAATATATATATATATGTCAAAGTTGTCAGTATTCATTGAATATACATTAAATTCAACATATATATATATATATATATATATATATATATATATATATATATAAATCAATTGATGGGATAAAGAGACAGAGAAAAAAAACATAAATGAAATAAAACATTAACATGGAAAATTTTAAAACAACACTTTATATATGTCAGACGTCTGAAGAGCTTTTCTGTATTAACCTTCATCAGAAACGCTCAAATCCGAATATTTGCCGAGAAAAGATTATAGGAACTGAAAGAGCTATATCACCATAATTAACATGGAAATACTAGCCGAATCATCTAACTAGAACTATGCATGCACGAGTAGGTTAAACCCTTCGTTTCTAAATAATGTATAAATTTATAAGTGACAATTTAAGAAACGATGGTTATAAAAAAAGAGCCGAAAGATAACAAAGGAAAATTCGAACTCCTAATTCAAAAATAAACTGTCAACGCCATGGCAAACCATCAAATATAGTTATCAAAAATACCAGGCTTATAATTTAATACGCCAGACGTGCGTTTTGTCTACCTAAAACTCATCAAGGACTTCATATCGAAATAGTTAAAAAAAAAAAAAAAAAAAAACATAAACAAGAACAACGAAAAAGACAAAAAAGACAGTACAAAAAACACAACAACAAAATAATGAGCAACACGACCCCCTCCTAAAATCATAGGTAATCTCAGGTGCTCCGGAAGGTTAAAAGTTCCTTCTCAATATGTGACAACCGTCGTGTTACTCTTATAAGACATATTGATAAGCTTTGTCATATAACAGCTAGTGGATTAGAAATCGACTCTTATCTAAAGCTAGTACTTCAATAAATTCGTTACCCATCAATCGTGTAAATTAGCTTACCCTGAAAATTGACCGAGTTTGAAATTTTGAAATAGGAACTAAAATCGTGACAAAAAATAGACAAGACTGTTATTGGTAATAACAACACAGGCTTTGTCAAATAAAAAATCTCAAGAGCTACAAAAAATCTGAAACAAGAGCTCCTTTAAATGACCGCTTTTAAATATAAATACGGTGTTCGTAGCTGCTCCGGTAGGGTAAACAGATTCCACGTGTGGCACCGTCGTGACGTGAATGTAAGTATCAACCCCGTGATAAGTCTAATTCGGTAGGTTATATCAAATCATGTCAATAACGAACTGAAGTATTTACTTCTGATATATGAAGATACTATTGGACAATAATAGTCCAGCAGCAGCGGTATCCACAAAGTATGTAAAAAATGAAAACAATTATTAAATTCTATGCGTCCGAATCGCTTTACTCGAATTACCTCAAACAGGAAAACTTAAAAACGAACATTTGAAACCAACCGAAACATTTAAAAACTACATTACTTGAAAGGACCTGAAAATAATTGCCAAATCCATCTAAGATCATCTTTGTCTGAAGGAGTTGAAAGATTACTTTTTAGATCATTTTTGAATTTATATTATTGGACAATCTAAGAAAGTTTTGTTAAAGACCATGTCAATACCGAAGTATTAACAACTGAACTGATGATATACTCATAGACTAATATTACAACAGCAGTGGATCGATCCCTAGATGTAAAATATTAAAACAACACTTTACTGATTTCATCAGTCTGCAGCACTTGTCGTGATTTTTCTGCACTAGGAAAGATCAAACCGAATATTTGATATATTTCCTTAGCCGTATTTGGCACAACTTTTGGAATCTTGGGTTCTCAATGCTTTTCAACTTTATACTTGTTTTACTTTTTAACTATTTTGATCTGAGCGTCACTTCAATGAGTCTTATGTAGACGCGCGTCTGGCGTATCAAAATTATAAGCCGGGTACTTTTGGTAACTATTTGAAAGACAACCATGTATATATGTGTATATGAACCGAAACATTCCAAGAGCTACAGGACCTGGGCTGACTTGAAGAATGCATATTAACTCTGTAAGGGTCATATCGGCAAAATTGACAACTCAATATACTACTACTTTACATATGTTTTATTACGAATTGTGAAATATTCGCACAGATTTTTTCGGAATTTTTTCTGTGTAGGTGAAATAAAAATAAATGTGACGGTCGGTTAAATAGTTTAATAAAATATATCAAAATTGAAATCGTCACGGATCATTTGATTTCTATCTTCTTTTAATAACAGATTTAACTTTTTGTACGTTTAGAAGCTTGATATTCAAACTTAACACTTTTAATCTGTAACTTTTATATCATTTTTCTATTGTATGTTAATATCTGGCAGAACGCCACATCTTAATAATGGGCAAAGTCTGCTGAAAACTTGTTTATGGTTATTTGTTCGTATCATGCAAATGTGAGTTTTAAAAATACGCTATATGTTTATTTACTCTAGCAACACGCTAAATGTAACAGTTTGTTCAGTTCACAGCTATTATAAATTTGTAAATCTCTTTTGTTTTTAATCTAATTAAAACAGGCAAAGTATGTGACGCAATGTTCATTTCAGAAAAAAAATCATGTCAAAATTAATCGTGGAGTTTTAGATGGTAGTCACGTTGAACTTGAAAACACTGTTAAAAATAAAATTAATCGTTTTTCGGCAATCAATCTGTACCTGTATCAGTCCTTGGTTTTAAGAAAAATAACAAAGAAAAACATAAACAAAATAAACATAAAAACAAATTAAAACTGTTGAATATACACTAGCTCATTATAGTAATCAATGTATGCAATAATTTTGCAGCGGACCATAAAGTAAGTTAATTTATATTTATAAATATTCTTTATAACTACTAGTTGTATGAACTTGTAGTTTAATGGGAAAACAACGTCATTCGTTTCATTAAGTTATTTTCAAAAAACCATAATCTTGTGATAAACACGAACAGGGCGTTCTTTAATAATAATTAAATAGCTAATCGCTTTATAAATTCATGTTATACATAAACACATACATCATACATTTGCAGGATTGTTTGTACTGTAGTGTAGTACATACCCGGGAGAACATAATTATTTTGGGTACAAATTTTAACTACAATTTGTCACCCAGCTATTTACGTTTTTCTTGATATTATTATCAAATTGCAAACAACAACATATTTGAAAATATGTAGTACAGATGAATGTGCACCACAATCTATACAAGATAAAGAGAAAGAATAGTTCCTAATACAATTCTATATATTTGTATTGTACATAACAAGGGTATATGCCCATTACGTACGTTCTCTGGGATATGAATTCCAGGCAGGAAATGACTTTTAACATTTGATTTAATCTTTTAGACTTCTAGTGCTGTACTTTAGCTAGGATATGATATGTTTTATATCGTGCTGTCTTGAGTCCATACAAGTTTTTTATTCATTATATATATCATTTATTATAATGGGTTAAAAAATATTTCGCTAAAATGGGCATTGGCAGTTTTTATCTTAGCTCAAATGGATCAAAAATCAGGCGCTCAAATGGGTTCTACTTTTGCGCTAAAACGTCCGAATGTTTTCGCTAAAATGTCCTCCGCCGATTATTTTCGAGCGTCAGAATCAATAGTTAAAAGAGCTAGGTTAACCATAGAGATGACTGAATGGTATGGATAGAAATTCATTAAAAAAAAACACAAATGCATTTTTCGGCTATTGACAAGCAATTAGAGTGTACATAATTTCTTGTTAGATATATGTGATTTTTCTGAATGCGCTTAAAATATTTGCCACTGTAATTGAATAATAAGCCCGACTAACTTGAAATCACACAAACACATGTACGATATCCACAATAGCATGATTCATACAAAACGTGCTCGGTCGTGTAGAGATTATCGGTCATCACAGAAAACTATTTTGTTAAATCACAAAATAAAACCCGACTACTAGTAGAATATAACGTCCGATCAGAAGGGGGACAGTAAATCCGATACTTTGCGTATAGAGTGTGTCAAGCTCTCGGCACGTTAGGTTAAAAAAAACCTTCAACGACTTCCGGGGCGATCCGTAGGCTAACTATCGGTCACTAACCAATGGACTAGACTTTGAAAAATGGCGAAAAACGGTAATTTTGTATACGGACAGAGAAATTTTCCGTGCTTGCCCACCATCAGATGCGTTACTCTCTCTCTCTCTCTCTCTCTCTCTCTCTCTCTCTCTCTCTCTCTCTCTCATCATTCATATTTAACCAGGTATGAGATTGCAAATATTTGGCATTAATATGTTTTGTAAGCACCTGTGCACTTTGGTCATGTTCAAAATCTCTTCAAAATGAGTTTATTCTGTTGTTGTAAATTTTTTAAGAAATATGATTAACAGCATTTCCGTAGTTTTACTATAATTGATTTTATAAATCACCAGTATAGATCACAGTGCAATAGGTACAACTATGTCCATGGTCTTTATCCTTATAAATGTTATCACAGAACCATAGATCTGCATTCATTCATACAACGGAGATATAAGTTTCCAATAGCAGACATTAGGAACCTACGTATTCCATAGTTTTTGTCACTATGTCACGTTGTTGTATTTTGTCAATAAATGTAAAACGTTATGTCACAAGTTAATAAATGGTGTGATGACATCGTTAATTTTCTGACTGGTGCTTTGATCCCAATCGAGATCTCGCAGGTGGTCTTCCGCGCTTAAGATTACACTTTGGCCAATTCTTCTGCTTTTCAGCAAGACAAGACAAATAGTGATGTTCTTCAAATTTAGGATTATCTACAGCCGCCCATCCAACAGTTACATGTTCCTGTCTATATTCTTTGGTCATTGTCTTTAAATATTTTCCAACATTTTGGGCATCGTAACCTGAAAGATGACTCAGCATTCTTTCACGCATACAGTCACCCGATTGTCCAACATATATTATAACTCCATCCTCTTTGATGACGAAAATTCCACGAGTCTCTGGATCCGGTAGCTCATATAAAGTATTGTGTTGCTCTATCAACGAATCACATTTGTATTGTTCACAACTTCTAGTCTATAAAAAAACAAAAATTGTATTAAAAAAATCAGAAAAATTCGTTTAGCAGTATATATATTAAATGTCTCATGTGATCTGTTTCTTTTGTGGAGTATCACATGCAGGCACTTTAGGGGCCAGCTCAAAAGGACGCCTCCGTGTGCGGGAGTCTCTCGCTGCATTGAAGACCTATTGGTGACCTTCTGCTGTTGTCTGTTCTATGGTCGGGTTGTTGTCTCTTTGACACATTCCCCATTTCCATTCTCAATTTTACTTATCTCAGAAAAAACCTTTATACCCTAATGTTATACTAGTATTAAGGTATATAGGAGTGGTTTTTTTCTGAGAAAAGTGCCTGTGTGGATTTATATGTTAAAATAAATACCCAAAGTTACAGAAGTAATATTATCAAACATTAATGTTTTTTTCAGAATTTTACAAACCATGCAAACAGAAAAGAAGTATTTCCACGATTTTTCTTACCTTCTGTACATCTGATGGCTTCCCCATGATGGCTATGTACAAATGAACTAATAATTATTTTAGGCTGACGGCCAATTTTGGGATAGTTTTATTAGTAATTATTTTGGTACATTACACAAAGTTCAAGAATACCAATATTCATGTGACTAATTTGGGAAATTTGAAGATTTTTTTTAACTCTGACATTAGAATATCCTACGTAACACATGTTCTGGATAATTCCATTTCTATTTTGAGATGGGTAAATAAGTAGTCGCATTTATAAAAGGGAGTAATCGTTAAATATATACTCATAGCACTCGTGCACCCACTAGCGACATTACGACATGTGACTATTTCGTCATACATATCAAAACGTTTAAAGTCTCACGAAGCGTTGATTAAACGGCAGAAACAGTTTGTTTATACAACTAATAGTTTAATGTTTATTTCAAATATATATATATATGTTCCGTTTATTATCTTAAAAATGGCTTTACTTTTGTATTTCTCTAAAAGGGACTTTTGTGTGTATGAAAATTGCAAATAATAACTTATTTGTGGGTATCATAAATAAATCATACCCGCACACCTAAATTTGAATAGAAATCAAGTAGTTAGATTCCGAATCAATATTCTTATTATTAACAGCATTAAAATTATTATAAATGGGATCACGGAACTCTTGTGTTATTTATTGATTATTATGTTGATCCTTTATAACTTACTTTTATCAGATTGTAAATAATAACACTCTACAAATCTCTCATTTGTGATTCAATCCCATGTGTTTGTTTTGTTATTGCGCAATTCAGTCATATATCTGGTACCTGACTTAAATACTACTGTTGACGATATAGATCAAGGTATCAGTATGATATATATAGTAACTACGGGATAGGCTAAAAAATAGGACAATGTTCGACAAACACAGTTATGATAAAAAAGAATATGGGATTGCGCTTAATAATAGGGAGTTATGGAATGCATACGATATGGTCCTTGTAATTGAAGTAAAAATATTAAGTACACACACACCCTTTACGAGGGTCTCGATGGGGTTTACAGAATAGAGAATAATGGACTGTCACAATAACGTCACGTGCAAAAAAGGTAAAAAGGCAAAAAAAATAAGAAAAATAAGAATAGAGAAATGGGGAGCTAAAATGTATAAATATTAGGCAAAATTTATAAAGAATAGAGAAAAGGTCTTGAAGAATTGGTGGACCCCCATCCAGACATGTGCACCCTTTTACGTACTTTTCATTTGACCGTGAGACTCCTTCAGTAATGTCAAAGTCATTATCCCTCTTTTTATAAAAGTCTTATAGTGATTTTCATTTATTCAAACCACTAGGATCAGCGCTGAATCCAGGACTTTCAATAAGTGATGGGGCGGAGGAGCACAAGAAAATAAGGCGGAGATGGTTATCAGTCGGTAAATAATCGGATGGGGTGGGGTTGAGCGTGCAATATATTAAATAAAGTTTACTATAACATAATACATTTTAAATTGAAACCGTGTGAAATACTTTCACATTGAGGATAGTTTATATTATAACTTCAGCTGCTTCAAATCTACCATCTTAAATTTTTTATAATATTTCTTATTTAGATTTTCATGAACTAATTGTAGGAATTGCTGCATTCTTTTTAAATGATTTTGAAATACTTGTAGTTTAAAATCCAAGGCCGAATAAATGATGGTTTATAAAATCAGAATTCTTCATTTCTATATTCTCTATTGTATGTCGATCAATCCCGAGCTTAAAAACACCCGAAGTTCCGATAAAGGTTTTTTTCTTTCTCTTTTGTTTTAGCCAATTATTCTCTATTTTTAAATTCTCAAAACAAACGTCTGAACCCTATAAACAAATACCAAACATTGAGTAATGATTGGTCATGGTTATTTATCAAATGTCAACTGGTGAAAAATTCGTATAGACTAAATTATCAAATTTTGCCATATGAATCAAAACATTTCGGGTGGAATTAGTGTAAAAACAACACTTCATCATGACATGTATTTTACTACCCATGTATCAAAATTAAGTAGTGTCTAAATAAAGTAGTATCTTTGGGTTCTCATAAGATCATAAGAGCAATTCGTGTTGGATAAATGTCTTTAAAGAGTCGGTATGAAGCTGTACTCTGGTCTGTTCTAAGACTTACATGCAGGGGGTGTGTAGAATTGATTATTGCCTCAGTTACGAATGTTCCAGGTGTTTGATACAATGTCTGTCAATACGAAGTTTGCTTTTCCATCGAGTCCCTTGTGCGGTAGAGAGGCGAAAGCTAACTGAGGGACACACACACTCATGAGTAAAAAATGAGCTGATAACGCTGCGACAAAAAAAAGTTATCAAAAGACACACAGTATAAACAGCGCAGCATAGAATATTAAAGACTGGGCAACAGGTGTCCAACCAAAAATTGAAATGATTTTAATTTCACCATTTGGAACTCTCGGTTTAAGGTAGTAAATGTGTCTTTCGCCATCTTGGATTGTAAACAACAGAGTACCTACGGTCCAGATTTTCAATCAAGTTAGCAAAGTTTGATGCAGGAATGCAGATAGCTAATGTGAATCTTAATTTAAAAGAACAAATTTATTAGATTATAACTTCTAGATATTTAAATACTTTTATAGGTGTAGATTATTTTTGTTTGGTTTTTAAATGTTTTAAAATTTACATTTTTAGGGGAACCTACTATTTTTTTTATATTTTAGCCAGAAAAACGTACGGTGACCCTATCTTTTCTATGGTGGCATACAGCTGCCATCGAAATGACCAGTTGCCCAAATAATCATTTCGGCGAATTGATATATTATCACGATAAGTCGACATATTATCTCGATATGTCGACATACTTATCGCGACAAGTCGACAAAAGATATCTCGGCAACTTGTCTTGAGGTCGAGATGAATGCCCGTATATAACTGCCCTTGTCTTGTTGAGTTGTCGGATTTATGGTGGCAGATAAGTGCCATCGAAATGACCAGTTGCCCAGATAATTATTTCGGCAAATTGATATATTATCACAATAAGTCGACATTTTATCTCGATATGTCGACTTTATTATCTCAACAAGTCGACACTATGGAAGCATTAAATCGACTTACTCATGATTTTGCTATATATATATCATTATTTACACGTATGCCCTATACCGCCAAATACACAGGCATAATTTGGAATTGTTGTTGTATACTTATAAAAAAACTAACTAGACTGAAAGTACCCCCCCCCCCCCCCCAAAAAAAAAAGTATCAAAAGACATAAACTTGAAACCAACCAAAGATATATAGAAGGAGAGAAAACATTTTATATTGTTCCACTTCTATGTAGTTACCTTCCAGCAGCCTGCATATGAAGTATATATCTCACAGTTCATACCGGTTATTCCAAGGCTTGCGTTTCTTATTGCTCCTTCCATGATAGTTCTTTTCACAAGGACCCTTCTCTCATTGGCAATCATACCACATCTTCTTGTTATATTTCAGTGTGTTATAGGATAAAATTGAGAATGGAAATGGGGAATGTGTCAAAGAGACAACAACCCGCCCAAATAAAAAACAACAGCAGAGGGTCACCAACAGGTCTTCAATGTAGCGAGAAATTCCCGCACCCGGAGGCGTCCTTCAGCTGGCCCCTTAACAAATATATACTAGTCCAGTGATAATGAACGCCATACTAATTTCCAAATTGTACACAAGAAACTAAAATTAAAATAATACAAGACTAACAAAGGCCAGAGGCTCCTGACTTGGGACAGGCGCAAAAATGCGGCGGGGTTAAACATGTTTGTGAGATCTCAACCCTCCCCCTATACCTCTAACCAATGTAGTAAAGTAAACGCATAACAATACGCACATTAAAATTCAGTTCAAGAGAAATCCGAGTCTGATGTCAGAAGATGTAACCAAAGAAAATAAACAAAATGACAATAATACATAAATAACAACAGACTACTAGCAGTTAACTGACATGCCAGCTCCAGACTTCAACTAAACTGACTGAAAGATTATGATTTCATCATATGAACATCAGGCACAATCCTTCCCGTTAGGGGTTTAGTATCATACCATCATAACATATATGAGAAGAACATAACCCGTGTCATGCCAACAACTGTTTTTAGAATAAATGTGTTTAGTTCCGATGCAAAGACCTTATCAGTGACTCAATATTAACGCCAAAATATGCAATCTTTAATGACTTGACAACAGTATCGTAATTATATCCCTTCTTAATAAGTCTATTCAAAGGTTTTGTAAGTTTCTGAGGTGAATACTGACACCTTTGTGCTTTATAAAGAATATTACCATAAAAATTAGTATGAATTAAAAATGATGCAATTTGTTCATACTTCGCATAAACGCAGTATATATTGTGATGTGTTCAAAAATATGATAAAAATGATATGACACCGAGCATTTAAGCTACACTGAGACTTCTATAACACATAGTAGTCTTAGAGCTCACAGTACAGTTTGTGACAAAATTACACATTTTTATGGTGGCATACAGCTGCCATCGAATTGACCAGTTGCCCAGATAATTATTACGGCAAATTGATATATTATCACGATAAGTCGACATATTATCACGATATGTCGACTTTATTATCTCAACAAGTCGACATTGTGGAAGCATTAAATCGACTTGTCTAGATATTTAACACGACATGTCGACATACTTATCGCGACAAGTCGACAAAAGATATCTCGGCAACTCGTCTTGAGGTCGAGATGAATGCCCGTAACTGCCCTTGTCTTGTTGAGTTGTCGAATTAATTATCACAACAAATCAGCTTTATTTTCTTGACAAGTCGACATCCAACGGGGTCGATCGAGACGAGATAGGTTAAAAAAAATCCATCGAAAATGGATGAAAAGTTTAAATTCTACGTACCATGTAAAAGTGTGAATTTTGAACCCCTTGACCCCTTTTATCCCGTAGGAGCAAGCACAAATCTAATTGAAAAACACATACAGGAATTTCTGTTTCGCCTGCGACTTCTGTCGCAGAAAGCGAGACTATTGATAATGATCCGGCGGCGGCGGTAGCTCCTAACTTATATGCTGTATATTTCAGAAGATAGAAGACGTGAATGCTTCATACTTTGTATATAGATGCCTTATGTTACGAACTTTCCGTCTGTCATATGCTTATTATCCTTCACCTCATTTTCATGGTTAAGTGATTACTGGAAAAAAGTTTTTTTTTATCATGCAATGTTAGTTTCTCACTTATAATAAGCAATAGGATAAATGTATTTGGTTTGTGTGTACCTTGCAATGTCTTCGTGGTTGTTTTTACTTGGCCTTGACCTGATTTCATAGATCAGTGAACAAGGCTAGGTCCGTACATCAGAAACTATTTTAAGCAATAGGTCTTCCATATTTGGTGTATGAAATGATTACGGTGAACATGCACAACTGGCAGGTTTAATATGACCTTGACTTTATTTTCATGGTTTAGTGGTCAAAGATATTTTTTGTGTTTTCTCTTTTCTCAGATACTATAAGCATCCAGTCAATTATATTTAGTGTATGGGATGTTTCTAAGATTGTACATGTCTGTCTGGCAATAATCATCTGACTTTGACCTCATTTGCATGGTTCATTGGTCAAAGATAAATTTCTCAGATTTTTTTTCTCAAATATTATAGGGATAGAACTTTATTTGGTGTAGGGAATACGTGTAAGGTGATGTGAATGTCTGTTTAGCAGGTGTCAGTTGACCTTGACCTGATTTTCATGGTTTATTTGTCAAAGTCATTTTTTATGAGGTTAATTTCGTAGATGCTTTTAGTAATAGGTTAACTAGACTTGCTGTATGGAATGATTGTATGACCTACTGGGATTATCTCACCTTGATATCATGCACATTGGTCATTTAAATGTTATATTTTTAGTTAAATGCTTTTAAGCTTCGGTCACACCTTTACTACCAAGCAGCTTTTATTCAGGTCAGGCACTACCCTTTGGCGGCATTTTGACTGAAGAACAAACAAAAACCAGTTACACATAAACTTTTTGAATATTTTAAAATGTGATTTACTATGCGGTACTCGTCCGTTGGATGTACGTTCGACATCTGTTCTCACCGGTACGTTTCCGTTTCTCGTACGTTACATATCCTGTGTGTGTCCGTTATGTATTTACGCGTCCGTTTTGTTTGGTCAGTACATCAACGGACTCGCAACGGATAACAATTTTGTCAACGGACAACTTTTATTTTCATCCGTTAGGCGTCCGTTCGTGCTATCCGGTAAAGTGTGACCGGGGCTTGATGCTTGTGGTATACAATTCTTTTTTATACTTCAATATAAATTATAATTATGAACACAAGAAAAGGCGAGACATTCAGTGTGTCCACTCTTGGTATAAAGAATTCAATGGAACATAAAACTATCAAAATCGGACTTAAAATAACAAAGTTATTTTTTTAGTGTTTGGCTTTTTTGGGCGGAATTGACCCCAGATGGGTCCCTTTTATCTTGTAAACAAAAGGAGCTTTGTGAAATCCCTTGAATACTACCGAAAAATCCTGTCAAGAGGTACTCAATGATAAAAATTCCATCGAGATTGGATGCAAAATATGAGTTCTACATTTTAAACTATCTCGCCTAGATTGACCCCGTTGCATGTCGACTTGTCGACTTTATCATTGAACCATAAAAATGAGATGAAAGACATTGGGCATATGCCGGAGGGAAAGTTCGTAACATAAGGCACCTATATACAAAGTAAAAAAGCATCCAGGCCTTCTACTTTCTGAAATATACAGCTTTTAAGTTAAGAGCTAACGCCGCCGACACCGGATCACTAACAATAGTCTCGCTTTCTGCGACAAAAGTCGCAGGCGAAACAAAAATTCCTGCCTGTGTTTTTCAATCAGATTTGTGCTAGCTCCTTCGGGATAAAAGCGATCAAGGGGTTCTAAATTCACACTTTAACATGGTACGTAAAATTTTAATTATTTATCCATTTTCGATGGATTTTTTTTAACCTATCTCGTCCCGATCGACCTCGTTGCACGTCGACTTGTCAAGAAAATAAAGCTGATTTGTTGTGATAATTAATTCGACAACTCAACAAGACAAGGGCAGTTGTGGGTATCATCATCTCGACCTCTAGACGAGTTGCCGAGATATCTTTTGTCGACTTGTCGCGATAACTTATGTTAACTATCTAGACAAGTCGATTTAATGCTTCCACAATGTCGACTTGTTGAGATAATAAAATCGACATATCGTGATAATATGTCAACTTATCGTGATAATATATCAGGCAATCCGCGAAATAATTATCTGGGCAACTGGTCATTTCGATGGTCCCAGCAGCTGTATGCCACCAATTTTTTTTCTTCTGTATAATCCATACAAAATGTGTAATTTTGTCACAAACTGTACTGTGAGCTCTAAGACTACTATGTGTTATAGAAGTCTCAGTGTAGCTTATATGCTCGGTGTCATATCATTTTTATCATATTTTTGAACACATCACAATATATACTGCGTTTATGCGAAGTATGAACAAATTGCATCATTTTTAATTCATACTCCTATAACACACTGAAATATAACAAGAAGATGTGGTATGATTGCCAATGAGAGAAGGGTCCTTGTGAAAAGAACTATCATGGAAGGAGCAATAAGAAACGCAAGCCTTGGAATAACCGGTATGAACTGTGAGATATATACTTCATATGCAGGCTGCTGGAAGGTAACTACATAGAAGTGGAACAATATAAAATGTTTTCTCTCCTTCTATATATCTTTGGTTGGTTTCAAGTTTATGTCTTTTGATACTTTTTTTTTTGGGGGGGTGTACTTTTAGTCTAGTTATTTTTTTTTTTTCAGTATAAGTATACAACAACAATTCCAAATTATGCCTGTGTATTTGGCGGCATAGGGCATACGTGTAAATAATGATATATATAGCAAAATCATGAGTATGTCATTTAAAATTGATCGAGTGACCCAAGGATGTTAATAGTTATACTTCCTTGGGTGACCTTATTGTAAATATTAAAATTATCGATCGACTGGCGAAATTTCTGTACCTTTTGGCATTTTTATTTAGTGAGCTGTAACGAAATAACATAAAAGATCTGATACATTTAAAACTGAAATTTATTCGCCCCAATCATGAATCCTTTAACATGTTTATTCCATTGATTTATCAATTCCGCGATTACACAGTACCGCAACAGGTTTCCGTAATATATTCATGTCTCCCTTATTTGACTCTAGATATTATTATTTAGTTGTTTTTCTTCGACACACGTGTTTTTGTTTTTTCATTGAAAAATGTCAGACCTAGATTCTTCCGATTCTGAGAGTGTAGATTCTGATACTCAGGTAAATTTCAGCTGTATATAACAAATGACGACAGTAAAAGTTTAGGGGAAGTCTGCTATTCGACTGTCGTTTTCAAGAGGTTTCATCAGACATCAGTTCATCATCCCAGGTTGGTTCACAGGGGTTTGTTACAATTGCCGGGTTTACTAATACTATCCATACGAACCCCTTTTTTAGAAGTTCGTATGGATAGTAAACCTGGCAGTTGTAACAAACCCCTGTGGTTGGTTCTAACACGTACAACTTATTTGAGCTTATGTAGCTTGCTTTTCACATTTGACAGGTTGGGAACAAACCCTCTATATGGTGATTATACCTGTATAGAGGGATAATCCTTCTATAGAGGGGTATTTTTGTTTAGACTGGATTTATATCAAAATAGGGCAGAATGGCATTCTCTACTTATTATGGCAGTAACCTGGAACAGTTGATGCACCAATTGATGTATTTAATTTAATATGCACATGCCCAGTTTGATGCTTATCCGACTAAATATAAAATCTATTGTTCACCATGATTGAAAGCTGTGATGATCAGGAAAATTCTACTCACTTATGCCTCACTGAACAGAATTTCTATTGTTAGATTAGTCCGAGATTACTCTGATGTCCAACGGCTGTTTTGCCAGACAAGCTGGGGCCGTGGGACGTCAGAGCTCGTCCCATATCAAAAAGTGGATATTTGCCCACCCAAAATAGATGCGATGCTTCGTCGCTTCTGGTGCCGACTGACGGCCTTGGAATTATATAAATCGGGCATCGATCTGTTCATTTTTCATTTATCTCTTCATTTATGTAAGTTTCACTTACCTGCCAACCTTTATTTTCTCATTATTAGACAGTTTTCACAGTGACCCATCGATTTCGGCATTTTGACTTTCACTTTCAAATGGATGTCAAGTTACGAGAGAGTTTGTGGTCTCGAGACTCAAAATATGCAAATATTTATATTTTTTCACCTCCTTTATAGGTGATCGATGGTTAACATTTAGCAGCAAACCATGATTTTTCACCTCCTTTACAGGAGATCGGTATGAAGCATTTAGTTCCGACCACGTTACAATCGGAAGCTCTCGGACATTTAGATAACTTGCATCGTAAATGAACGAGGTGTTACATTATGGTCATTTGCATAAATCATCACTGTTTTCTCGTGGTCATGTGATAATCTTTGAAAATGAAAGGCAAAATGCCGAAATCGATGGGTCACTGTGAAAACTGTCTAATGATGAGAAAATAAAGGTTGGCAGGTAGGTGAAACTTACATAAATGAAGAGATAAATGAAAAATGAACAGATTGATGCCCGATTTATATAATTCCAAGGCCGTCAGTCGGCACCAGAAGCGACAAAGCAGCGCATCTATTTTGGGTGGGCAAATATCCACTTTTTGATATGGGACGAGCTCTGACGTCCCACGGCCCAGCTTGTCTGGCAAAACAGCCGTTGGACGTCAGAGTAATCTCAGACTATTGTTAGATTTAACATGAAATTTAAAGGTCAACTATTCCTTTTGTTGTTGATCAGGTGTTCAGATAGGTATACAATAGATTGCAAGTTTTGTCACTTTAGCAGAAAACTGGTTATCCCAGTTTTTAGTAAAGTGCATATGTTGATGCATATAATGCTAGAGATTATAGCCAATATAACTAGAAAATGCCGTTCTGCCCTAATTTGCTTTAAATCCAGTGCAAACAAAAATACCCCTCTATAGAGGGATAATTTTATCCCTCTAAAGACGGATTATCCCTCTATACAGGTATAATCACCATACAGGGGGTTTGTTCCCAACCTGTTTGAAGTTACATGTAGACTGAGCTATTAAAATCTATCCAAGTTTCTGCATTAGTAATTGGAGTATCCTTGTAAGACCAATAACAGACTCACTCAGAATATGCCAGTGCAGTATCATGTATGGGATGGTATCGGGTCTGTCATTTATTTTTATTGCATAAATAATTTAACTGAATACAATTATTTTGTTAACACATATCAATAAAGATAAATGCATTGTATATATATATATTCTACTATGCAAATCAAAGGGAAAATAGTAAATTGGTTGCGGCAATACAAATATTCAGTCAATTTTTCAACAAACTTTAACATTTTCTGTTCAACTAATAAACATAATGCAACTTGACAATAATTACAAAAAAAAATAAAAATCAGGGCGAATAGACTCTGGGTGAACAGATATCACGGCGAACATGTACAAGGGCTAACAGACCCGGATTCGTATGGGATCCATACAATATAACAGAAATCACTTGAACAATGACAAAAAGATGCAAGACTTACCATAGATATATATAGGAAGATATGGTGTGAGTGCCAATGAGACAACTCTCCATCCAAATAACAATTTATAAAAGTAAACCATTATAGGTCAATGTACGGCCTTCCACACGGAGCCTTGGCTCACACCGAACAACAAGCTTTAAAGGGCCCAAAATTACTAGTGTAAAACCATTCAAGTGGGAAAACTAACAGTCTATAAATCTATATAAAAAAGCTCTTCAAAATAGAAAGTGAGAAAGTTGCTGTAACAAGGGAAAATTGTCTGATTCCACCTAAACGATTGTCAAGAAATATGCATGACAGAAGCTTCCAAATTTCAGCAGAATTATAGAATTACCGGAAATATTCCTTCTTTCCACCAACCATCAAAGATTGGAACACTCTCCCTCCTGGGGTAATATCAGCACCATCAGTCAAGGCTTTTAATCCTTCCCTACAGGCATATTAATGATCCTATGGGTAATTACATTCTAATACTTTACAGCCCTTGTAAAAAAATATGTAATGTAACCACTTGCTCAGAGATTATATCCTTGGTAAACAATAGACACCACTTTATTAAATGATACATTTTGTATTTGCCTTGGAGAGGTAAGAGGAAGATGTTGTTAGTGCCCAAGATGTATAACCTATTGACAGTTACAGTTACAGACCGGCATGTTGAAGCACAGAGTAGACAACAACTCCCTTTTAGAATGACACACTAGACTGCATGCCAATTGAAATGAAGACATAAAGTTTCAGAAAGGGCTTTCTCTACGTGGAAAAAAATTCTGTGGCTGATTAGAAATGAAGAAAATAAGATTTCAGGAAGAAAAACAACACTATTTTTTATGACAGGTGTATCAATTAATAAACTAATGAAAGTGGTGTAAAGATCAAATGTTTTACATGCAGTCAGTGATCGGAAAGGACTTGCGCCCTGCGCCTATAGCACATATCGACCAGAAATGGCGCATAGAGTGAACAATGTAAGGGCCCACGTGGCGCTCGATATTTTTCACTTCATTTCGAAACATTAAGATATCGTCAAATGGATTTCTGATCGTACTATATTGTGTTCCTTGCCGCCATGTGTGTGTACACAACTGTGTAATGTTCCTCCAATGATAGGAGCACCTATATATTTTTGGGACGTCTCGGGTGTTTTCTATGGTAATAATAGAACCATGCGGTATAACTGATTACCCAAAAATCGTAATTAATCATCATTCATGATATATATTTTTATAAACAACTTTAAATTTGAAATTTGGCTAGTACAGACAAGATTTTTTCTCTAATGGTAGTCTTTTAAGTTAGCTTAGCTTACTATTATTTCGATTGAAAACCCGAAAGCCTTTTCATGAATATAGTTTTTGTCTCCATAAAAGGTGCTTAACTGTTCTTGTCATTTTTTGGTCTTTGGCTCGTTTTGACATTTTGTAAACATGACTTCAGCGAATTATTGTTTTGTTCTATCAATTAATGATACTCTCTACTGTTATTCTTGTCATCGTGATGAAGTAATGATAATACAAGAAGTGCAGAGGAAATGCCAGAAACATCTTCTAAATACAAAGCGTCTGGAATAAGTATGGTATCGACGAAGACCCAAATTTAATGTAAAAAAAAACAAGAACATGAACAAGGCAACAGTACCAGTTTTAACATTGTAAACAAAGGTTCTCTTAAATGTTGTCCGGTTTGGAAGAAGTTATTGTATATTCATTGAAATTGAAATCAATAAAATCACAGGAGCAATATCCAAAATATTAATTATAATCATAAAGGTAAGTACCACCACCTCTTAGCATACACTCTTTTTTTTTACTGTAGTCAATTCAAATGGCCCACTCATTTGACAACATGGCCCATTGAATTTATTTTTTGGGGGCCCTGGGCCCATTGAGAAAAAATCCTTCCAGATCACTGGCAGTAAACTTCATATATTTCCTCTAGAAAATATCAAATGAGGCAAACACTTACAGGCCTAAGGATAGTAAAACCTTTCTATTACTGTGGTAAAATTTATTTTTGTGAGTATCAATATCACCTGGATTCAGAAACATTTGTATTTTCCTGGATATTTGATTTCATGGAAATCTCTGCATATAAAGCCTATATAAAATTTGTACTTATTTGAATATTTGAATTGGTGGTTACCTGTACCCACCAAACCGACAAAAATTGGTATTAAATGAATAATAATGAAGCCTCAGCAATGCTCAGTAACTGTCATTATAATATTTGAACATAAACAGCAATTAGTTTATGAATGTTATATATTCTTGCAGTTGCAATTAGACTTCAGTTCTGGTAAACTGAAACCTGGACTAAATGTAGCTCTGCCAGCCAGTATAGAAAAACATTATATCAACGATGTGGTAAGTATCTTTTTCTATTATGTTGAGAGAAGTTACACAGTTCACAAAGGAGAAAAATATTTGTTTTATGTAATAAGAATTTAATATAAACTAACTGGCATAGTAATGTCAGAAAAGTATAAATAAAAACATATTATTAAACATAGAGCAGCCACTTAAAAATTCAAAGGTTTTTTTTGTCTTTTTACTGTGTATTGGATCATATGTTTGCTTGAAATTGGCATTTGATTGTTATTACTTTTAACTAATAATTCAAACTAGAATAATAACGTGAAAGAAAATCTTTAATAATAAGTAAATGGGACACTCCTGATTTTTGGGATACGATTGCTTTCAAGCAATCTGTAGACCTTTACCGTTGACTCAGGGCTACATTCCCTCACGTCAACCGTTTTATTCTAAACATTCAGCAACATCTCAGATTCTTATGATTGTCTTGCTTTAAAAGGTAAAAACAAGCAAAAGGATTGAACATAAACAACTTTCCTGTAATGTTCTTCTCATAATCTTCATGTTTGATATTTCCCTTGACCTATATGCGTGTTTCTAACAACACGGAAAATCAGAATTAAGCAGTATTTATATTTAGCGTTTTTATAAATTTAGAAACACGTCAGAGGGAATGCCCCAGTTTTGATTAATGCGAGAGTTCTCTGAATTCGGATAATTCTATTTCTGTCATATAAGAACTGAAGTGGAGTTTTTCCATATTTTACCGTTATGAAACTGATATTTGATACTGTACTCTCATAAAGAAATGGAGAACCATTCATCATATCATTTAATAAACGTTCTAGTTCCAAATCGCAAGTCGCGGGTTTGTTTATGTATTTATGCGCATGCGTATAGTTTTCTTGATTTCAAGGGGTATCAGATTGAGTGGTTGCTCTTGATTCCCCGCTTCATTGGTTAATTTGAAACTCATGGGATTCTTTCTATGTCTGTCTGCTATTGAGGGTTATTGTTGTTGCATAATTTTAAATCATATGCATCATTTAAATTAAAATAAATGTAGTGTTTACCTATAACACCCCTTCAGCCGAAATGGAGTCTTCCATATTATTGTTTCGAGTTGTCTCCCTTCCGGAAGTATTTTCCGTCAAAATCGAAATACAATACGACTCGTCAAGAAAAATTAACTTGTTAGATGTCGATAAACGTCGTATTATATTAAGAACGATCTCAATTTAAACAGAGGAGTGTGTACGGGAAGGAGTCATACCCACGGACCCAAAGGAAATTAATATTTAAAGAGTTAGAAATGAGGTTCCTCCTAGAATTAACGGTGATAAGATACGAAGTGAAATACCTTCTCTCACTCTCAGTGACTGCTGTGGAAAGTAAACTTGGAATTGATAGTACAAAAATAAAACACAATAAGTACATTGCTCATACACTTGTATCCGGGATTGGCTATTTTTAAAGTTGAGTGACTATTCAGATTATTACATTTTTTTTATAGTTTTGAAAATGATACTATCCAGCTGTACCAGGGCTGCCAAAAATGCGTGAGACTCACGCATGTTCATGCTTTTTTGCGGCAGTATCCTTGGATCTATTTTATTTTCCCTCTTTGATCTTTTCAATTTTGGCCAAATCTCACGCATTTGCTTAATGAAAAGTTGGCAGAACTGCTATACATGTGTCAATGAAAACTATGGCAATCGAATCCCTCAGAGCATCATGCTCTTTGATTTTATATAGACATTTATCATGTTTATATGTTTGTTGTGTTTAACAAATACATTAATTTTGTAATTTGGATGTAAGAGTGCAGGTGTTGCAGATAGCTGAAAATCAAAATGAGTTGACCAATTCATATTTTAAATAATACCTTAATGTTTAAGAAAACAAAATTATTTCCTCAAAATTCACAATTTGTTTTTTACTTAAAGGGGCACTAGCTGTCAAATTCGTGGTGACCGATTTGACTCAAATTCTCATATTTGATTTATAATAGTGTAAAACATTTATCCAAACTACCAAAAGTCTAAAATAAACAGTTTACAGAGCATGGGGTAGATAATATGTAGGTTCGTTTCGTGTGTATTTTAGTCCAGACGCCATCTAATTAACTATCGATTTGACATGAATGAAGATATGAATAGATTAAACCAACACGTGCAATTGGATTTTTTTTTAGGTCTGTTTGAGTTTATTTTATAGATTGAAAATATATGTTTCTCATTGCTTTAACCGTATAAGACGTATAAGAATGATTTAATATGGATCGAATCAGTATTCAAATGATTTACCGTAGTTTCACTTCCATTGTTGACATTCTTTTTCTTTAAATAACCAGTACACGTACAATGCATGCGTTGTCAATCTCTAGCAAGGGGTTAAATTGAAGTTCACATGAATACAGATTTAATGAGGTCGACTAATTCACTTGCAAGTGAATGAGTAATTATCAATGTTTCTTCGCTTAATTTGACAAAATTGAACCATTTTGGCTGCTAAAAGCGATTTATTATTTCACTATTTCACTTTCATTATTGATTGAACAAAAAAAATCTTACTTTAGTTTTTATACGACCGCAAAAATTTTAATTTTTTGGTCGTATATTGCTATCACGTTGGCGTCGTCGTCGTCGTCGTCGTCCGAATACTTTTAGTTTTCGCACTCTAACTTTAGTAAAAGTGAATAGAAATCAATGAAATTTTAAAACAAGGTTTATGACCACAAAAGGAAGGTTGGGATTGATTTTGGGAGTTTTGGTCCCAACATTTTGGGAATTAGGGGCCAAAAAGGGCCCAAATAAGCATTTTCTTGGTTTTCGCACTATAACTTTAGTTTAAGTAAATAGAAATCTATGAAATTTTGACACAAGGTTTATGACCACAAAAGGAAGGTTGGGATTGATTTTGGGAGTTTTGGTTCTAACAGTTTAGGAATTAAGGGCCAAAAAAGGGCCCAAATAAGCATTATTTTTGGTTTTCGCACAATAACTTTAGTATAAGTAAATAGAAATCAATGAAATTTAAACCCAAGGTTTATGACCACAAAAGGAAGGTTGGGATTGATTTTTGGAGTTGAGGTCACAACAGTTTATGAATTAGGGGCCAAAAAGGGACCCAAATAAGCATTATTTTTGGTTTTTGCACCATAACTTTAGTATTAGTAAATAGAAATCTATGAAATTTAAACACAAGGTTTATGACCATAAAAGGAAGGTTGGGTTTGATTTTGGGAGTTTTGGTCCCAACAGTTTAGGAATAAGGGTCCCAAAGGGTCCAAAATTGAACTTTGTGTGATTTCATCAAAAATTGAATAATTGGGGTTCTTTGATATGCCGAATCTAACTATGTATGTAGATTCTTAATTTTTGGTCCCGTTTTCAAATTGGTCTACATTAAGGTCCAAAGGGTCCAAAATTAATCTTAGTTTGATTTTAACAAAAATTGAATCCTTGGGGTTCTTTGATATGCTGAATTTAAAAATGTACTTAGATTTTTAATTATTGGCCTAGTTTTCAAGTTGGTCCAAATGGGGGTCCAAAATTAAACTTTGTTTGATTTCATCAAAAATTGAATAAATGGGTTCTTTGATATGCCAAATCTAACTGTGTATGTAGATTCTTAGTTTTTGGTCCAGTTTTCAAATTGGTCTACATTAAGGTCCAAAGGGTCCAAAATTAAACTAAATTTGATTTTAACAAAAATTAAATTCTTGGGCTTATTTGATATGAATATCTAAACATGTACTTTGATTTTTGATTATGGGCCCAGTTTTCAAGTTGGTCCAAATCAGGATTCCATATCAAATATTGTGCAATAGCAATTAATTTTCAATTGGAGTTATCTTTCTTTGTATAGAATAGTAGTTGATAATATATGTTGGAAATTTGCCAGACATGACTATGATGTCATTTTCTATTTTTATTTGCCAATAACTTTATGTAAATAACTTCATTGGAAATTTGCCAATATAAAATGTTGCTGATGAAGCTTTTTTTCCTTATCTTATCTAAAATGTTTTTAGATAATGTATGTTGGACATTTGCCAGACATGACTATGATGTCATTTTCTATTTTTATTTGCCAATAACTTTATGTAAATAACTTCATTGGAAATTTGCCAATATAAAGTGTTGCTGATGAAGTTTTTTTTTATTGTTTTATACAATAAACAATGTATATTCACTTTTACTACCAACCAATCTTTACCATTCAGTGATAACAAGCACTTTATTTTACATTTTAATATTTTATGATGTATTTAAAAGAGTAGTTATTGTTGCCAACTCCATTAGAAATTTGAATTGATATCAGTTTTGGAAAAAGGGAAACGGGGATGTGAAAAAAAAAATGGGGGGGGGGGGGGTTAAATTTTTCTCATTTCAGATTTCATAAATAAAAAGAAAATTTCTTCAAACATTTTTTTGAGAGGATTAATATTCAACAGCATAGTGAATTGCTCAAAGGCAAAAAAAAAATTTTTAAGTTCATTAGACCACATTCATTCTGTGTCAGAAACCTATGCTGTGTCAACTATTTAATTTTAGATTTAAATAAGTTTGAAGAAGAAATCTTTAATTGATTTGTAAAATCTTGACATTTGTTTTGTGTAAAAAAAAAAACATGTAATGTCAAAAATTTGATCACAATCCAAATTCAGAGCCACAATCCAAATTCAGAGCTGTATCACGCTTGAATGTTTTGTCCATACTTGCCCCAACTGTTCAGGGTTCGACCTCTGCGGTCGTATAAAGCTGCGCCCTGCGGAGCACCTGGTTTTATATATCTCGTAGCTAGTGCCCCTTTAAGTAGACATGGTAGATAATATTATCTCTTTACAATCTTTTCAGCAGATTTTTAGTTGTTTTTCTTTTGAGGTTTGGAGGTCATGTAAATCAATTTACAACCCCTTTGCCTCTAATATTCACTTCTTAATAGTGGTCATATGTTACTTCAATGTTTATGTATAAATACACTGATCATCAACGACATTTTGTTTTGTTTCATTTAATAAAAGGAGGTGATGGGTAAATTTTATTGAAACAAGAACCCAACAACATAAAAGAGATTTATTAGTTAACATAACGTCTCCAGAAACAACATGTCAAGCTCTTTATTTCCATAATTTATATTTGTATTTTCATTTTATCTATAATTAAGAAAGTGCTTTAATCATATCTGTAGCTGAATGTCTTTATGTTTATTTTTTATGCAGGCTGGAATGAAGAGTAAACTAGAAGAATTAAAGTCTAAATTAGACTGGATAGAAAGACTTGATACTACCAGTGAACCAGCACCAGCTCAGCCTGGCACAGAAATACAAGGAGGAGATGATATTCATAATGATTTCAGGAGGGAAATGTTGTTGTAAGATTCATAACTTCTCAAGTCATTTTATAAGTCTTAACACATTTCTTGTCTTCTAACTTGTTGGTTTACAGTATACATATAAACAAGGAACCAAGTTTTATTGGTTTATTACTCAAGAAACTATGGTAGATAAATCAGTCATGAAAATTTGTTGTTTAACAGTATAGCAATGTCCATACGTCCTAGCCGATCTGCCTTTTTGCTAGAAAATCTCTTTTTAATAATGATTATTGGTGGTTGAATAAAATTAACAATATCAAGATAATATTGATAAATAATTCTGTCTTATAGCAGCTAAATTTAAGAGCCTGAGTATTTGTGTTTTTATCTTTCAGTTACAGACAAGCTCAAGCTACAGTGTTGTCAGCTATTCCAAAACTCCACAAAATGGGTATAAAGACCAAAAGACCAGAAGATTATTTTGCACAGATGGCTAAAACAGATGACCATATGAAAAGGGTATAATTACTGTAAATTCAGAAATTATTGTGAAAAATGGACAGAGTTATAATTGCAATAATTTAAACTTGCATTTTGAAATTTTTTATATGAATTAAAGAGAATTTTTCTCAATATCGCAATGATTAAAGTCACATTCTGGTTTAAAATGACAAAATTGCAATAATAAATGCATGCAATAATTTCTGAATTTATTGTAATTGATTGCAATCATTGTATGTAGATAAAAGATGAAAGAAAGAAAAGGAGACCCAATATTTTGACCAAAATGATCTTTGTCAAGGGTTGTCCAAAAGGGAAAAAAATAGAAAATATCTTGTCAGGACCAAACAATAATTTCAAATAGTGTTCAAGTCTAAGTTCATTAAATGTCCTCAGGAAAATATTCTCTATTCCACATCCCTTGATGAAAACCTTTTAGGTTGAAATATTGGGCTATCTTTTACCTTAGTTTTCATGCTTTAGTTTTTTTACGACCACCAAATTTAAGAACATTTTGGTCGTATATTGGTATCACATCGTTGTCGTCGTCCAAAGGGGCCCAAAACAAGTATTTATCTAGTTTCAGGACAATAAGTTGTGTATAAGTATTTCAATTGCTCTAATATTGTACCACAATGTTCATACTATAAAGTAGAAGGTTGAGATTTATTTAAAGGGTTATGGGGCAAACAGTCTAGGAATTAGGGGCCAAAAAGAGGCCAAAAACAAGCATTTTTGTAGTTTCGGGACAATAACTTATGTATAACTGTATGGATCACTCTGACATTGTACCACAAGGTTCCATATAATGAAGGGGAGGCTTTGATTTAGTTCAGGGTTAATGTCACTGAACATTTAGGAATAAAGGGCCAAAAACATGAAAAAGGGTCAAAAAGAAGCAATTTTTCTAGATTACAGGCAATAACTTGGGTTTAATTGAATGGATCTCTCTGAAATTATGCTACAAGGTTTTTTACTACAAAGGAAAGGCGGGAATTGAGTTTTGGGGTTCTTTCTCCTAGATGGGAGGGGGTTTCAATAAGTTAGGGTAAAAGAAGGGGCCCAAATAAGCATTTTTGTAGTTTTCAGTCAATAACTTGTGTTTAAGTGTATAAATCTCCCTGAAATTATACCATAATAGTTTCCACACTACAAAGGGATGGCTAAGGAGGGTTATGGCTCAAATTATAAAGCAATTAGGGGCAAAAAAGAGGGGAAACAAGGGTTTTTCTTAATAAAGGACAATTTAGACGATTTAAAAGTAGTGTAAGGGAGGTAATGCAATTAGAATTTAACGACTACTGTTTTATATATGTTTGATTACTTGATTACCTCCCTTACACTGCTTGTTTTCGAAAGTTTAAAGAAGAAATCTTCAATTGCACAGTACTGTGCAATAGATTTGTTAGATCTTTGACCACATTTACATTGTGACAACAACCTACGTTATGTCAAAAATTTTATCACAATCCAAATTCAGACGGTATCAAGCTTGAATATTGTGACCAAATCTGCCCCAACTGTTCAGGGTTTGACCACTCCTGTCTTATAAAGCTGTGCCATGCGGAGCACCCGGTTGTAATTGTAGGTGTTTTTGCCATTTTGTAAAATTGAAATTCTTTTTTTTGTATAGTACAACTTTCAACAGCTTTTCTTTGACATCCCTACAACATATTCTCCATAATTTGTTTTGCAATGTTTCATAATATTTGATATTGGTTTTTCTTAGAAAGTATTGTTTGAATATTATATCATTTGCTCCTTTAATCAAGCAAAACTAATACAATTAGAATAGATAGGAAATAATGTATATTGTGTTTTACTTTTCATAAACCTTTACATTTTAGGTTAGGGAGAGATTATTACATAAACAGTTGTCTATAGAAAAATCAGAAAAAGCAAAGAAATTACGAGAACTCCGCAAATATGGCAAAAAGGTAAGATTTTGATGTTGCTGTAATTATATACAAAAGTGTATATTAGCTGGCTTTTATTATAAGTTAACAAAATTATTTTAATGAAAATATAAGTGTTTTAAATAATTTTAAATCAAGTTTTTGTCTCAATTAAACACCAGATATAAAAAAAAGATGGGAAAAATAAGCTTTCTGAATTGATCTCAGATGAAAAAATGTAATGAAGTAAAGGGAGATAACTGTTAAAAATTGCAGGTTTGTTTGTATAAACCTTTTTCATTGGTGTAATCTTAACTTCTAAGTATCACAGATTATATTAATTCTGTCTCACCTTAGTGTTTTAAAAGCATCTATAAAAATGGCTATTTCAATATATGCAATATAGGCAGTTATCTCCCATGTCAAGGTCTACCCATTTAGAAATAAATTAAGGATATTTGGAAAGTGGTCAATGAATTCTGAAAGATTAAGAAAGTTACAATGATAATACAATTGAGAATGAGGTTTGTTGTTTCTATATTTCAGTCCCAAATTTCGATGCAAGGCATTTGAATACGTTTCAACAACTTGATTTAACCACATCTAGCAAAACAATTGAAGAAATTTCTGCTTTAATGCTTTACAAGATGTAGATGATATTTAATAATATGTACTAATGGAATAAAAAATTTGAAATTCAAGGGATCATATTCATCAATAATAATGATTTAAGATTATGGCAACAATTTGAATTTTGGGATAATAAGGATAGACAAATTCAATTTCACTGTTATAATCACTTGAGTGTTTCATATCTTCTTTTTTTAAGCTGGAAAATCCAGTCTAAACTTTTGTTATTGCATGCATGCTCAGAATGTGTAAGATTCACACTTTATAAAAGTATGTTTGTATAATTCTTTAAAAAATGCATTTGGAAAATCTGTATTGCAGGTTCAACAAGAAGTACTATTAAAAAGACAGAAAGATAAAAAAGAAATGATGGAGGCAGTAAAAAAATATAGAAAAGGTAATTTATTGGTTGATACATTATGTATAGTGATTAAAAGATGTGGTATGATTGCCAGTGAGACAACTAACTCTCCTCTAAATATAAAATGACATTGAAGTTAACTATTGGTCATCATACAGCCTTCAACAATGAGCAAAATCTATACTGTATAGTCTTTTATATAGGGCCAGAAAATGACAATTGTTAAACAATTCAAAGGAGAAAACCAACTACAAATGTATCTGATTTCTCTACAAAACAAATTATGAAATACAAATATGAAATACAGCACCAAATAACACTGACTGATTATGTTTATAAATTAACTGTTGAGAATATGATGGATACCCTATTTTGGTAAAAGCACGATGACTTTCAATGTATTTTATTTCTTATGAGAGGATTTAAGAATGAAAAACATGGAGATTTCATATTTCTAACATAGCATGTCTCTGACACTAGTACATGTACAGCAAGAAGTAACCATTTAAAACCCATTGTAAAAGTAAACATATTTCAGATAGTTATAATTTAGTGTTTTTTGCCTTATGGCATGAGGATTGGCTAGCCACAAAACCAGGTTCAACCCACCATTTTTTCTTAAAATGTCCTGTACCAAGTCAGGAATATGGCAGTTGTTATCTTATAGTTCGTTTCTATGTATGTTGCATTGTCTTTTGGTTTTTTTTGGCACATCAGTGTTTCTGTTGTTTTGTTATTTTCCTCTCATTGTTGATGTGTTTCCCTCAGTTTTAGTAATAACCCAGATTTGTTTTCTCTCAATCGTTTTATGACTTTTGAACAGTGTTATACAACTGTTGCCTTTATTTGCCAAATAATAAATAAAACATAATGCCCCACCTATGATAGGAGAGGGGCATTATTTTTTCTGGTCTGTACGTCCGTTCTTCCGTTTGTTCTTCCGTTTGTCCTGCTTCAGGTTAAAGTTGAAAATTTTCGTCACATTTTTCTCAGGAATTCCAATACAAGGATTTCTGAAATTTGTTTTCAGGACTTATACAAGTCAGCTATACCGTATGATGCATTTTCAGATTCATCACTCAACAACTTCCTGTTTACCGAACACTTGCATATTTTTACACTAAAACTTATCCACTTGCGGTGGGGGTATCATCAGTGAGCAGTAGCTCACAGTTTCACTTGTTGATGAAGTTGAAGTCCAATCAACTTGAAACTTAGTACACATGTTCCCTATGTCATGATCTTTCTAATTTTAATGCTAAATTAGATGTTTTACCCCATTTTCACAGTCTACTGAACATACAAAATAATAGTGTGGATGGGGCATCTGTGTACTGGGGACACATTCTTGTTTTATACTATGTTAAATTTTTACACAGCTTGTCTAAAATAGTGACAAGTTAGAGCTTAACATATATGGTTTAAACAATTGTCTACCCTATTTTTTTTTAGACTATAGTAAAGTTGAGAAAAGCTTTAAAACACTTTTGAGAATATCTTACTGTATATTTTATTTTTCAGGTCAAAAAAACAAATTAGACTTTTTGGATGATCTAGAAAAACCAGGATCTACAAAAAAACAAGGGGGAAAACAGACAGATAAAAAGGAAGTTAGGTATAAACTGGAGAAAAAAATTGTTTGACACATGCTTATTTTAGCATACACTATGCTAAGAACTAAAACTTGTAGACAGAGTTCGAATTTGGGCAATGATTCACTTACTGTTCTAGATTTATGTCCCTTTATGTCCTGCCTGGATCCGCCCCTGCAATGCTGAGAACCAAACCTTGCAGACACAGTTTGAATTTGGGCAGTGAGTCACTTATACACATTTTTTACTTTGAAAACTGGATTTTTTTTTCATTTCCTCACTCTTAACATAAATTTTTCTTACCCATGTTCTATGAAACTCATTAATAATGGTAAGAACCTAAACTAGCAGACAGAGAGTTATGTTGGCTAGTGAGTCAGTTAACGTTCTAGAGTTATGTCCCTGAATGTTTTTATTTCCGCACTCTTGCATAAGGATTGCAATTTTTTTTCCATTTTGCAATCAAAAACAGCATATTTAAGTTTGATATTAACAAATTTCCCATGTATGAGTGGAAACATATGGCCCCAAATTGTTTTAAAAAATTGCATTAGTAACTGTTATAAAAGCCCAGTTTGGTATCATTGGACAGCCTGTTTTGTTTATTTACTTTTGTTTTATAATGGTCTTCATACATCAGCAGCATCAATGATGATAAGTCATTAGAACCAAAAACCAAGATTTATCAAAGAAAGCAATCACTCCAAAAACAGTTATTTGCTGTATAGTTAATTTTGAAGACACAAACTTGAAGTGTGGAATTAAAGCAGTTAATCAGTTACTATCATCAATTAATAAAAATGCACAAAAAGCACCCTGGCGAGAATACTGAAATAGAAAGCATACAATGTGCATCTATATACTACACTAAGTCATTGAACAATGCATTCAATCAACATTTGTTCATAACAAGAGTGCACATGCTGAAATGTCTCGCCTTCTATACTAATCATTGATATTATGTTGATAGTCCTAAGTATATAGCTAAGCTTTATTACAACTGTCACATAAACTTAACATTAACCAAGATAACTAAACAAAGACCAATGAACTTTGAAAATGAGGTCAAGGTCAGATGAACCATGCCAGGCAGACATGTACAGCTAACAATGCTTCTATACAACATATATAGTTGACCCATTACTTATAGTTTAAGAAAAATAAACCAAAACACAAAAACTTAACACTGTGCAATGAACCGTGAAAATGAGGTCACGGTCAAATAAAATCTGCGCAACTGACATAAAGATCATAAAATATTTCCATACACCAAATATAGGTGACCTATGGCATATAGTATTAGATAAAAAGACCAAAACTTAAAAACTTAACTTTGACCACTGAACCATGAAAATGAGGTCAAGGTCACATGACATCTGCCCGCTAGACATGTACACCTTACAATCATTCCATACAACAAATATAGTAAACCTATTGCATATAGTATGAGAAAAACAGACCAAAACACAAAAATTTAACTATAACCACTGAACCATGAAAATGAGGTCAAGGTCAGATGACACCTGCCAGTTGGACATGTACACCTTACAGTCCTTCAATACACTGAATATACTAGCCCTATTGCTTATAGTATCTGAGATATGGACTTGACCATCAAAACTTAACCTTGTTCACTGATCCATGAAATGAGGTCGAGGTCAAGTGAAAACTGTCTGACAGACATGAGGACCTTGCAAGGTACGCACATATCAAATATAGTTATCCTATTACTTATAATAAGAGAGAATTCAACATTACAAAAAATTTGAACTTTTTTTTCAAGTGGTCACTGAACCATGAAAATGAGGTCAAGGACATTGGACATGTGACTGACGGAAACTTCGTAACATGAAGCATCTATATACAAAGTATGAAGCATCCAGGTCTTCCACCTTCTTAAATATAAAGCTTTTAAGAAGTGAGCTAACGCCGCCGCCGGATCACTATCCCTATGTCGAGCTTTCTGCAACAAAAGTTGCAGGCTCGACAAAAAGGAATTATATATCTAGTGGAAGTTCAATAGTATAACTATAGGAGGTTTTTCAATCTATGCGAATTAAACTCTTGAAGAATCAAAAAAGACAAAAATATACATTGTTCATTAATATAAAGTATTTGCAGCTGTTTTAATATTTGTCATAGATAGGAATAAATATTATAGACAACTCTTCCTTTCATTATTATTTTGAATGTTGTGACAAATATGTGCTTTTATTTATTTTGGTAGGTCAAATAAGAAAAGGGAATATAAAAATAAAAAATTTGGATTTGGAGGCCAGAAAAAGAGAGGAAAACAAAACACTTCAGATAGCGCAAGAGATATGTCAGATTTTAATCCAAGAGTAAATCAGAAAAGACCAGGACAGAAAGTAAAAAAGGTAGATAAATTGACCATACAAGTTATATCAACTGTCTATCAGCATAGAACTAATGCATTCTTTGCATCGGAACTAAACACATTTATTCTAAAATACAGTTGTTGGCATGACACGGGTTATGTTCTTCTCATATATGTTATGATGGTATGATACTAAACCCCTAACGGGAAGGATTGTGCCTGATGTTCATATGATGAAATCATAATCTTTCAGTCAGTTTAATTGAAGTCTGGAGCTGGCATGTCAGTTAACTGCTAGTAGTCTGTTGTTATTTATGTATTATTGTCATTTTGTTTATTTTCTTTGGTTACATCTTCTGACATCAGACTCGGACTTCTCTTGAACTGAATTTTAATGTGCGTATTGTTATGCGTTTACTTTTCTACCTTGGCTAGAGGTATAGGGGGAGGGTTGAGATCTCACAAACATATTTAACCCCGCCGCATTTTTGCGCCTGTCCCAAGTCAGGAGCCTCTGGCCTTTGTTAGTCTTGTATTATTTTAATTTTAGTTTCTTGTGTACAATTTGGAAACTAGTATGGCGTTCATTATCACTGGACTAGTATATATTTGTTTAGGGGCCAGCTGAAGGACGCCTCCGGGTGCGGGAATTTCTCGCTACATTGAAGACCTGTTGGTGACCCTCTGCTGTTGTTGTTTTTTATTTGGTCGGGTTGTTGTCTCTTTGACACATTCCCCATTTCCATTCTCAATTTTACTATTATTTTTTTTACAGACTCATTGTATATAGATGATTTTTTCTCTTCTTTGGCTCAAAATAATTCATCTTTAAAATTTTAAATTAAAAGACGTAACTTTTGAAAGTATATCTCATTGATTTCAGCCAACTATCTTTTTGTCCTTAAAAGGCATAAAATAGTTGCCACAAGACTTTAAAAGCATACATCAATAATTCATTTCAACTCTAAAGAACAAAATATATAAAAACACTTTGATCAAAACAATGCATAAGTAAAGTTATGTGTAATTACAGTTAAGGGGAGATAACACTCCATGTGTTGTAAGTTTTCTTGAAGAAATTTTAAGAAGTGGTGAAATCTAGTTATTTTTGCATTTCCAATTTTTTAGTTAAAGGGTCTTCATTTCCATTTAAAAATACCTACTCAAAGTGATGATTGGAGTGTTAGACTGCATGCAAAATATATGTTATTGATTTATTTGATCTCGGAATAATCAATCTTTAGCAATATAAATCTGTGATATATATACATATTAAAAAGATCATATGGAAATCTATTCAAAATCTCTTTGTCTGAAGCCATTGACTTGCTTTAGAGCCCCGATTCTTGGATTGACTCTACCTAGGGAGGCATTTTAGTAAGAAATAATTAACAATGTTCCAATATTCATGTGATAACAAGTTTTTATACGACCGCAAAAATTTTAATTTGTCGTCGTCGTCCGAATACTTTTAGTTTTCGCACTCTAACTTTAGTAAAAGTGAATAGAAATCAATGAAATTTTAACACAAGGTTTATGACCACAAAAGGAAGGTTGGGATTGATTTTGGGAGTTTTGGTCCCAACATTTTAGGAATTAGGGACCAAAAAGGGCCCAAATAAGCATTTTCTTGGTTTTCGCACTATAACTTAAGTTTAAGTGAATAGAAATCTATGAAATTTTGACACAAGGTTTATCACCACAAAAGGAAGGTTGGGATTGATTTTGGGAGTTTTGGTTCCTACAGTTTAGGAATTAGGGGCCAAAAAAGGGCCCAAATAAGCATTATTCTTGGTTTTCGCGCAATAACTTTAGTATAAGTAAATAGAAATCTATGAAATTTAAACACAAGGTTTATGACCATAAAGGGAAGGTTGGGTTTGATTTTGGAAGTTTTGGTCCCAACAGTTTAGGAATAAGGGGCCCAAAGGGTCCAAAATTGAACTTTGTTTGATTTCATCAAAAATTGAATAATTGGGGTTCTTTGATATGCCGAATCTAACTGTGTATGTAGATTCTTAATTTTTGGTCCCGTTTTCAAATTGGTCTACATTAAGGTCCAAAGGGTCCAAAATTAAACTTAGTTTGATTTTAACAAAAATTGAATCCTTGGGGTTCTTTGATATGCTGAATCTAAAAATGTACTCAGATTTTTTATTATTGGCCCAGTTTTCAAGTTGGTCCAAATCGGGGTCCAAAATTAAACTTTGTTTGATTTCATCAAAAATTGAATAATTGGGGTTCTTTGATATGCCAAATCTAACTGTGTATGTAGATTCTTAATTTTTGGTCCCGTTATCAAATTGGTCTACATTAAAGTCCAAAGGGTCCAAAATTAAACTAAGTTTGATTTTAACAAAAATTGAATTCTTGGGCTTTTTTGATGTGCTGAATCTAAACATGTACTTAGATTTTTGATTATGGGCCCAGTTTTCAAGTTGGTTCAAATCAGGATCCAAAATTATTATATTAAGTTTTGTGCAATAGCAAGAAATTTTCAATTGCACTGTATTCACCAATAGCAAGAAATCTTCAATTGCACAGTATTGTGCAATAGCAAGAAATTTTCAATTTCACAGTATTGCGCAATAGCAAGAAATCTTCAATTGCACAGTATTGTGCAACAGCAAATATTTTCAATTACTCAGTATTGCGCAATAGCAAGAAATATCTAATTGCAATTTCAATTGGAGTTATCTTTCTTTGTCCAGAATAGTAGTTGATCAACTTAAATCTTTGTTTTATACAATACAGATATATAATTAATATTTCAATTGGAGTTATCTTTCTTTGTCCAGAATAGTAGTTGAATCAACTTAAATCATTGTTTTATACAATATACAATGTATATTCACTTTTTCTACCATCTGATAAATTAAAACAATCTTTACCATTCAGTGATAACAAGCACTTTATTTTACATTTTAATATTTTATGATGTATTTAAATGAGTAGTTATTGTTGCCAACTCCATTAGAAATTTGAATTGAGATCAGTTTTGGAAAAAGGGAAAGGGGGATGTGAAAACAAATGGGGGTGGGGGGTTAAATTTTTCTCATTTCAGATTTCATAAATAAAAAGAAAATTTCTTCAAACATTTTTTTGAGAGGACTAATATTCAACAGCATAGTGAATTGCTCAAAGGCAAAAAAAATATTTTAAGTTCATTAGACCACATTCATTCTGTGTCAGAAACCTATGCTGTGTCAACTATTTAATCACAATCCAAATTTAGAGCTGAATCCAGCTTGAATGTTGTGTCCATACTTGCCCCAACCGTTCAGGGTTCAACCTCTGCGGTCGTATAAAGCTACGCCCTGCAGAGCATCTGGTTGACACTTGTTTTTCTTTTACAGGCATCACAAAGCAGACCTGGGAAGTCAAGAAGACAGAACATAAAAAACAGGAAAAAATGAGAATGATATTCCTGCCATTAACAGTTTGAATTTGATGTGACATGTTAAAGCTAACAGAAGAATACACATGTACCATTTAGATTGTTGAGCAAATCATATTAAAAAATAAAAGTGACATTTTTTAAATGCCAACCATTACAAAATCTAAAGAGAATAAAGATTTAACAAGTAAACTGGTACTTGTATTTAATATTCAAATAGACGATTTTATTGTAATATCTATTGCATCATTATTTCATTATTATTTTATATATATTTTTCATGTTGTGAATGAGATAAACACATGAATTCAACAGTGGACTCGTATGTTCAGTTTGATCAATAAACCAGTCAAAATATCTGTTGATTCAGCTTTAATATTGTTTTCATTATAACCCTGTCTGATGGAGGGGTTAGACTGATTTGCCCATATTTGTCCATCTGTCCCATCAAATATCTGTTGAATTTTTGTCATGAGCTAGATATCAGAGCTTCCTGAAATTTGTTATAAAGCTTCGTGTGAACATGCTAAAGCTTGTAATGTGGTTTCAGATTCATTGCTCACATCATGTTGACTGAATGCTTATATACTTGAACAAGTAATGGTTATGTTTGAAAACTTCAGACACATTTTAAGGGATCTACAAAATTAAAAGGATTTCCTTAAATTTGTCTTCATGCTTTGTGTAAACATGATATACTGTGTGATAAGTTTTCAGACTCATTACTCACTAGCTTACTGATACATTTTTTTTACCTGTTCAACCAAACACATTATGTGATGTATTGAGTGTCCATCGCATTTATCTGAGGATCTTCTAATAAAAGTAATTTGAATTTCTTATCAGGCTTCATGTCTACATTCTTAACCATGTGATGCAATTTGAGATTTATTTCTCATCAGAGTCTACCAAATACTTATATAACCAAAGACATAAACATTGTATTTCTAAGCTTGAATCACCCTAAGAAGATATGCTGTTTTTACCTTCAAAACATAATTCATCCTGCTATTGTAAATTATAACTATATGTAACTTTTTTTCTTCACACTTTTTTGGTCTTAATTTGTGACTGCTCCTCCTTTAAATCTGATGCAAATCCAGCCCACCAATGATGTCCTTATCTTGGCAAAATATTGATCTGGATCTCTTATCTCTATCTTGCAAAACAACCACATCAGCTTTTCTTCATGCTGATTATGATTACCAAGTTCAATAAAAGTAGCTTATTGTGTTGGTTGTATGACATTGACAATCTTTTGACCTTGACACTTGGACTCAGCATGTTTTACCTTAAATATCATTTAGGTCATCCTTTCTTTGTGGTTATCATTGTTTGGAAATACCACTCTTAAAATAAGTCCCCTAGTACTTCTTATCATTAATATGAAAATAATGGGGTTTGCTTAGGGTAATAATGAGATAACTATCCATCAGTTGACATATTACTAAGATGTAAGCAAGTTCACTATATTTATATCCAAATGACAAACTGAACAGCTAAGGCATTATGTTTTTTCCAATGACTGGTGTGTGACAGTCCTGACCGCTTAGTCATGACAACTATTTTTAGTGATTTTCAGGTACAATTGTAGATAGTTAATTCCAGTTTCGTTTTTTGGGATACGATTGCTTTCAAGCAATCTGTAGACTTATACTGGTGGCTCAGAGTATTGCCCTCACGTCAATCGTTTTATTCTAAACATTAAGGAACATCTCAGATTCTTATGATTGTCTTGCTTTAAAAGTTAAAAACAAACAAAGGGATTGAACTTTAACAACTTTCCTATATAAATGTTCTTTTCATAATCTTCATGTTTGATAATTCCCTTGACTTATATGCGTGTTTTTAACAACACGGAAAATCAGAATTAAGCAGTATTTATATTTAGTGTTTTTATAAATTTAGAAACACGTTAGAGGGAATTCCCAGTTTTGATAAAATGCGAGAGTTCTCTGAATTCCGATAAATCTATTTCTGTCATATAAGAACTGAAGTGGAGTTTTTCTTATATAATTTTACCTTTATGAAGGTACCTTTTGAGATTGTACTTCCATAAAGAAATAGAGAACTATCTAGGTCGTTTAATAAACATTTAATATACGTTCTTGCTCCAGGTTTTTTTTTGAAATTATGCGCATGGGTATTGTTTTCTTGACTTCGAGTGGTTTTCGATTGAATGGTTGCTCTGGATTCCCCACTCAATTAATTAATTTTTAACTCATGGGATCTTTTCTATGTACAAATGTATGTCTGCTATTGAAGGTTATTATTGTTGCATAATTTTAAATCATATGCATCATTAAAATTAAAATAAATATAGTCCACATCGTAGAACACCCCTTCAGGCGAAATGGAGTCTTCCATATTATTGTTTCGAGTTGTCTCCCTTCCGGAAGTAACTTCCGTGAATTCTGAATCAAAACAATACGTCGAGTATTAGCTCGTTCTGTCAATAAAGTGTATTATATTAAAAACGATCGCAATTTAAACCAATAAATGTGTACGGAAAGGAGTCATGATCACTGACCGAAAGGAAATTAAATATTTAAAGAGTTAGGAATTGGGTTCCTCCTAGAATTAACGTAGGAAAATAGGTGATAAGATACGAAGTGAAATACCTTCTCTCACTCTGAGTCTCAGTGACTGCTGTGGAAAGTAAACTTGGAATTGATAGTACAAAAATAAAACACAATAGGCCGAATTGCATTGTTCATACACTTTTATCCGGGATTGGCTATTTTGTAACTATTTTACATGTGCAGTTGAATTAGTTTTGAAAATAATATTATCCAGCTACATGTACATGTGTCAACAAAACAACGGCAATAGTATCCCTCAGAGCAATCTGCTCTTTGATTGTAATTATAACCTTAGAACTTCAAAAATTTCTAGACTCCACTACTTTATCGACCATTGGTTTCTTGTAGACAGTCTAAAAGATAAAGGTTTTATGAAAAGTATAACTAACACTTTTTGATTTGATTTTAGATACATTTGTATCAATGGCAATGAGTCTAGGTCAGATAATCCTGTCAGACAGACATGTGCACCTTACAATTCTTACTCAATATACCAAACATAGTTGAAATATTGCTTAAATGGTAATTGAAAAACTGATCAAAATACAAAAACTTAACATTGACCAAATTAACCATAAAAGTGAGGTCACGGTCAGATGCCAGACACACATATACATCTTACTTTCCTTCCCTACACCAGATAAAGTTGACCTTCTGCTTGAAATATTTAAAAAACACATTAAAATGCAAAAACTTGACATTGAGCAATGAACCTTGAAAAATCAGGTCTAATCATTCTATACACAAAATATAGTTGACTTACAGCTTAAAGTGTTTAAAAAATTTGTAAGGGTTCCACGGAACCCAGTGTCTCGCCTACTTTTGCTGTTAATCGCAGACTCAACAAAAATGAGGAAAGACATCAATAAAAATTTCCCTCTCGATACTGTCTTTTGATTGAAAGAAGCTTCCAAGTTTGATAAAAAATCCAGGATAGTTAATGAATCTAATAAATGTTTTATAAACTTTAACTGCAGACTGTATGTAATGTTAACTGGAAGAAAAAGTCCATTTATAAGTAAAATACGGAAAAAGTGAATTTTTTTTTTACAAAATTTACTTCTGAATAATATCTTATGATCAGAAACAAGCTTTTGTCTAAGTTTGGTAGAAATCCAGGATAGTTTAAGAAAATTATAAAAATTTTAAAAACTTACAACCACAGACTGAATGTTTTGTTTTTGGCAAAAAAACTAAGTCCATTTATAAGTAAAATACGGAAAAGTGGAAATTTATTTTTACAAAATTTTCTTCTTGACACTATCTTATGATCATAAACAAGCTTCTGCCCAAGTTTGGTACAAATCAAGGATAGTTTATGAAAGTTATTAAAGTTTTAAAAACTTTAACCACAGAGTGAATGTAATGTTTCCTTGCAGAAAAACTTAAGTCCATTTCAGGGGCGGATCCAGCCATTTTAAAAAGGGGGGGTTCCTAACCCAGGACAAAGGGGGGGTTCCAACTACATGTCCCCATTCAAATGCATTGATCGTCCAAAAATAACAGGGGGGTTCCAACCCCCGGAACCCCCCCTCTGGATCCGCGCCTGCATTGATAAGTAAAATACGGAAAAAATGGAATTTTATTTTTACAAAACTTACTTCTGGATACTTTCTTATGATCATAAACAAGCTTCTGCCTAAGTTTGGTAGAAATTCAGTATAGTTTAAGAAAGTTATTAAAATTTCAAAAACTTTAACCACAGAGTGAATATTTGTGGACGACGCCGACGACGGAATGTAGGATCGCTTAGGATCGCTTTTTCGACTAAAGTCGAAGGCTCGACAAAAATGGACCAAAACACAAAAACATTGTCCAAAGAACCATGAAATTGAGGTGTAGGTCAGATTAAACTTGCCAGACAGACATGTGCACCTTCCAATCATTCATAAACTCTTTTTTTCATTATATTTTTTTATTAAAAACAGAGATATTTTATGTACACAATAAAACTTTAAATATTTGAAACGAAATGCTTTTATAAAATGTAACAAATTTTCATAAAACATACAAAATTTGGTGCAAACTGTAATTGGTCATTAAGGCTTCTAAATAACAATAGATTATGTGATTGCTAAAACGACCTGGACTTAATATAACAGATACAAACTCACTTTACTTAAAATTTGGTTCTATTAAAAAAGCATCCAAACAGTATCTTATAACCAAATAGCAGTATAATATTCAAGTACAAACAGCCTTAAAGTTTACTGGTAAAATGAAATAATATTTGATATGGACAATTAGTATGGTACCTTTATCGGCAAAATTTGTAAAAACATCAAATTGACCAATCATGTATTTCAGTATATAGTTTTTCACAATTTCTATTATTTTTCTATTTTTTTTACAGTACTTGTATATGACATAAACTCTACCATCACTTGAAAGATGGAACTAAAGGGAGACAATTTATGCAACATTTATCCCATTTCGAAAATTTTTGCATGATGTTTGTGATTTATCAAAAGAGTACAATAGTGTGTCACAGCTAAAACAGATTGTCATCAATTCATATTCTCAGTCTGCTCCTTCACTCTCCATGCAGCATCCATATATTTTGTAATGGCAGTATTTTGTCTTGGGAAGTTAATTCTTCGGTCTGATCTATCTTTTTCTATCTATAAATGAAAAAATACATGTTCATTACAAATAGAAGAATTAAAAAAAAATTGTTAAAAGAACCAAAAGGAATTATTTCAACTGCTAATTTTAATGGGTTATCATTCAATTGCATATTTAATTCAATAAAAATCTTCATATTCTAGATCTAATTTTTTTGCAGACAACCTAACTGCTTTAAGCCATGTTAAATTTTTCAAGCCTTTAGCTTCCATATAGAAATCATTGAATTCAACAAAAGGCACTTGTTCCTATTGATAGAAACAAGTGCCTTGGATTCAACAATAGGAAAAGACATGTTAAATTATAAGTTCTGCCTTTTCTCTAATTATGATTGTCAGTTGACTTTATATACCTTAAACATAGCTAAGTAAAAAATTTAGATAACCAGAAAATAGTGTCCACAATCACAGACCAAGCAAGCAAATTTAAATACAACACAACTTTAAATTGAAGGTTGGCCAAAGAAATGGAAAAAGTATTAGCTTATTGCTTTCAAAAATAAATTTTAGTTTGACTTAAATATGTAAATTATGAACTATAGTTACTTATGTAATGGTAATAATGTATAGTTTGTACATTGCGAGGTAAAAATTTGTTAAAAATAACTTTGTTTCAAAGATCTGGTATATGCTACATGTAGCTATAGGACACCACACAGTTTTGTAGCCAAGGGTAATTATCCAGTCCCCTCTTTTCCACCCTTTGTAGATTAAGTCAAATTTGTGATTACAATGCTGTGCCATCTAACAGAAGATAAAAGTCACACCCATTTTGACTTCATCATTCTTGACCAATGACAGCACTTGGAACTATCTTTAGTGTTGAGTTGTAGAATGGTGGTGTCTAGTGTTAACAAATTTTGTGAAGAAGGAACTTATACTATACATGGACATTCAAACGTTTTCATTAGAAATATATCTAGGGACTTCAATTAGTTTATTAGGAACTTTAAAATTGTCACTAAATATTGTTCTTTGTTTTGGGGGTAAAAACTTGATGCATAATCAGTATGTGGATATCTTAAGGAGGCTAGCGGGTACAAAAATTTCAGCAAAAAAATTAAGCATTTGTTTCTTCATTACAAATTTTATTTATTACACTATTAGTTATTACTTTATATGGTACAAAATTCAACCAAAAAAATTGATTAGGTTTGGCCCCAGATGACTTTTAAAATGTTTATATTATTAAAAAGCTCCAAATTATCTCCCTTTTTTGGCATTAAAATTGAAATCTCCTTTTTAACTCATCGGTGACCTATATTTTTTATTATTTTTTTCAAATAAGCTGTACAGAAACTTTATAATTGTAAAATTTTAGCGATTTCTGTAATTTAGTTCTTTTTTATTTCGATATTACCTCTATTTCTCCTATTACTTCAACAGAAAAAAAGGACATAAACAAAAATGTATGCTTATTACAGAGGCAAATTGTGAGCTTAAATGGACTGTGACCCCATATTTTTATTTCGTTTTCCTATTAAGTATATGAAAAAGTCATTTATAAAAAAATATAGCGAAATCCTATATTAAATTAAAAAAATGATTTATACCTGCGAGCCCCCTTAAATGCTCCTTTTAATTGGATGCATCCAGTTTTAACTGTAACAAACAGATCTGAGATTTTATCTTAATCTATCAAGGGTGGAGAGGAGAGCCCTTGACTAGCGAAGATAGACACCACATAGCAAAAATGATCTTAATAGGGGGATAAAAACTAGTGGTAAAGGCTTTTTATAGGTAACATGTTTTAAAAAGAAGTATTTATTATGTGATCATGTTTGTGATCACAGGTTTTTTTTTTTTGTCAGTACCAAATATGATAAAAAATTAAAAAATTGATATTGTTTGTAATTAAGTTTTATAACATGATCATGAACGTCCCTACATGTACACACAAAGCACCATCCCTCATCATAGCTATATATAGGATATCTTACCAATGGTTTTGTTATCCAGCCATATTCTTGTGACTCTGTCTGTGGGTATGTGTATTTCTTTACTGGTTCTTGATTGGCTCTGTTTATTACTTTTAGAAAATGTTCTAAAAGATACAAAAACACAAAATTTGTCATAACATTTCATAGCTATAGTATAGAACGGGCTTTCCACTAAAAGACTATACCAACAATGTGTGCATAAATTTAAAAAAAAATAAGGATAAATATACACAAATTGTTAAACATTCATTCATTAAATGACATCACCATCAAATGACTGTTAACATTTAATACATCCCTAGGACAACTTCATTTAAATTTCAAGTTCAGCATTCGTACAGTTTGCATATTTATTGTCAGATCTATATGTTTATGTAGATTAGTTATTCAGTTACCAGTCTTTAAGATGAACTGTTAAATCTACAGGCCCGTGGCTCAATTTTTGAAATTTTTTAGTAAGATTCTTTTGGCCTATAGATAAAGTTTTACAGGCCCAAGAGCAATTTTAAAGCCTGGGCTGCCACTCAGCATGAAGACTGCAGTTAGTGCAAAAGATAAATAAAATCATTAAAACTCTTAAGAGTAAACCAAAAACACATAGCGGATTTCTGTTTTCAAATGAATTACAGCATATGATTGTGATGTTAGATGTAGGCTGTTTTCAGTTCTTAGGCCGGATTATTGTCTCTTTGACACATTCCCTATTTTCATTCTCAATTTTATTATTTAAAAAAAAATGTTTTTTATTCAATTTGTAAATCTTGTTGACACCCATATTTTATATGATTCTTGTAATTTATGATGCAAAAATACCCTTCTTGTAAAAAAAACTATAAAAAATACTCCTGTAATGTTTTTTTCTCATGTATATTTAAAGCCCTGCTAAATATACAAGACCGAAAAAAAAGATGAATCTAGGTAAATAAGTAGATCCTATAATGAACAACAATTACTTACGATCTTCTTCACCCTCCTCTGTGTCATGTCTTGAGTTTGGTTTTCCAGAAAGCACATGCACTGCAAAAATCAAGTCATGATATTGTTATTTCAGTTTTCAACCAATATTTGAAATATGCTTTGAAAATAACAACAGTAATTTTAATCTTAACCACAATTTTAAATAATTATAAATAAACTTATCAAAAAAAAATATTTCATTTAAAAATTCATGAATTTTATTCATGAAAATAAAAATATTTTGATATATAATATCCTTCTAAAAAACATCATATGATTCTTACCAGTACTAGAATTCCGAAAGGTAGGAATGGACTCAAGACCGCATAGGATGAGAACATGTAGGGTGCTTTTGTGTTTTTAGAGCGAACAGACCTGATACCTCAGATCAAAGGAATATTTTTTTTTGTAGTCGTAAAAATACACCTTATCGCTTATAAAGGGCCCTGCTGACCCAAGAATCACTTTTCCATCGTGACGTTAAAATTTTACAGGAACGTGTGTTTTCTAGTAATGGCGAACAGATAGCAATAAGGTGTATTCATAGGGATACCTGAATGAGGGTCGTAATGGGGGTACCTTCATGAAGAATAACAGTATTGTTGCCCAATGATCCTAACGGTAATTTTTGGTGAAAAATTTTTCACTTTCTTTTAAACGATAGAAACATCGACTGATTTTGACGAATCACGTTATTTTTTTTTCAAAAAATGATGGTAACAATAATTATAAGAGACCTCTGACGAATCATGATAAGGATATTTTGACGAATCACTGTAAAAATTTAACTAACTTGACGTTAAAGGTCATTACTACCCTCATGTATATACTAGGGATGATTTTTTAATCGAAATTGTCATGCCACAATAATTTCTTAATTGCATGAAAACCAATATATACTAAATAAATAAAATTATTTGTGACATTCTTACGTTTTTTGAATGGATTAACACTGTAGTTTGTATATAGTTTTTGGTGTCTTTGCTCTTTCATTATTGTTTCACATAAAATTGCATTCTGGTGAACAAAATTAGGTGGATCCCTCTCTGTCCCTTTTGTCACGGCAGCAGCCATTGTGTCAACAAGATTTTTGGTTCTGTTTGATTCTGTATTTTGTTTGATAAAAAGTTTTGACAGCTTTACCGGAAGTAGGTTACAGTTTACGTCGTTCCTATGCGTATCTAAGGAATTTATACTACAAAACTACTTTATTTTTTAAAATCTTTTCACAATTTTTTTTATTTATTAGTTTATTATAAAGAATAAGGTATTCAGTGAAATTTTTAAAATTAAATACAATTTGAATGTTTGTTTTTATTCTGACGCTTACCCAGAATGCAATGCATCCATCTTTGAACAAGAACGGGATCCGTTCAAACTCAACTGCCTAGAAATTGTACAAATAACAAACAATTAAAGGTAAACGAAGGCATGATGGTAGGCAAAAGGGTTAAAATAAAACCTAGTTTTATGTTATTTTGAAAAATGCTTCCTTAAACAAAAGATATGGATGGAACACGGACAATGCACTTTGTTTACGTTATGTCTTAGGTTCTTGCGTGTTTATACTTTGTAGTGTAGATTACCCAGATACCGTTAAAAGAATAGCCTAAGGGTAATAATCAATTAGGGGACATGATGGCGTACGTAATCAAACACATCCCTTTTTGATTTACATATGAGACATGTAATCATGACATAACTTTTTGTAAGGTGTCTACATCATATATGTATGTACTACGATTTGCAAGAAGCAAAAATTCTCATGCAGTGTAGGATTGTTACAAAATATTTCAGCAAGAAGTAAGGTAATTTAGCATTGTTTTAGAAAAGACAGACACATTGGTCATTTTATTTATTAGATGGAATCTATACACTTGTGATAAATAATTTTGATTATTACAGTATTGTTCACATTTCAGTGAAACTTTAATACTAAGTCTGTATATACACTTATATTAAATGAATTTAGATTTAGATAAGTCAGATGAAGAGAAATTATGTAGCTTAGAATGAAACCAATATGTACATGATGTGTATGGTGTGTAATCATAATGATCATATAGATCTTTATTTATGGGGCACATATTTTTTAATTGTGACCAATTAAAACACATTTGTTTAATTAAATTAAGTAACCACAGTTAATTAATTTACCTGCAATTAATAAATATATGAGAGGAGCATTTGTTGATAGTTACCATGATTATTACCTGATTGTAATCTAAATGAAATATATGTCCATTGAAAATTTAACAGTGACATAGTCAGTCTTGACCTGTGCATTTATTTAGAGAATATCACAGAGACTCAACAGAGACAAGTTTGATGGTAAAATTAGAATAAACATATATTATTAGACAGAAAAAATAAATAACTTTTGTTATTAATCTAATCCTTGTATGATTACATGTCAGTCAATAATATTTTCAGAAATCATTGTGTAGTCAGAGCATTATAAACCAGAATCCGGGTCCGTTCGCGCCCATTCATGTTCGCCCCCTTTCACTTTCGCACCCTACATGTTCGCGCCCAATTTTAATTGGTTTTGTGTTTAATAACTTTGTAATCAAGTTTTGGCAAGTGTATTCTTATAAACTTATTGTTGTCATTGTCTCAAAATAAAGTGAGACAGCATTTTTTTTTGTGTTGAATAAATCTTAATCATGTTTCGGAAAGTGTATTGTTAAAAAAAATAAAAATAATCCTTTCTAAAAAAAGTCATGAGTGGGATTCTGTCAAAGTTTTATTTTGTGTTGAATAACTCTTAATCATGTTTTGGTTAGTGTATTGCTATAATTTTATTTCACTGACTGGCTTGTTTCAATATAAAGTGAGATTCTGACTATTTTTTTTTTTTGTGTGTTGAATAAATTTTATCATGTTTTGGTTATAATTCGTGTATTGCTATAGTTTATTGTTTCATTGTTTCTGATCAAGGGAACCAAGCTATTAAAATCAATTATCTTTTATGTTTTTCATTTAAAATCTTCAATGTTTTACTCATACCAAACTATAAATACATTGAGTATTAACACCAAAGCAATTTAAAACAACAATCATGATTTTCTAATTGTTCAACTGGAATTTGAATTAAAATGGGGCGCAAACTTGTAGAGTGCGAAGGGACCTTGGGTGCGAACATGCGAGGTGCGAACGTGTAGGGTGCGAAAGTGTATTGGGCGCGAACGGACCTGATACCTATAAACCAATACTATACAATTACTGTCTTTTGATGAGGTAAATATGCGGTTTTATTGACTTTTGAAAAAATGATATTCACTGAGGCCGACGGCCGAAGTGAATATCAGTTTTTCAAAAGTCAATAAAACCCCATATTTACCGAAACAAAAGACAGTAATTGTTTTATTCCATAGTCCGAGAGAAGAAAATGTATCTAATGACAAACATATACCAATTTTTTTTTTACATGAAACATTTTACCATAACGTTGCATGTAAAAGCGCGTGACGTTTAGCGCGGTGAATAACACTTTCTCAGGTGAATATGCTTTTTTATTCAAAATCCAATTCATATAGAGAAACCTACTAAAATAATACCAATATGGAATAAAAAGTTTTATGTTTACATTTTTCCATTTCACTAAATATGTAAAATGTTTTCTCTACAAGCATGTATGTTTGACTTTAATAAAGTTGTTGTAAATATGCTATTCAAAAAATATTCTGTACCCCTATACAAAGTAATTATTTTTCCTTGAAGCATTTTTTTCAGATTTTGCTAAAATGTATGGGGCCACACTTAAAAATATTTTGGTTTGCCCAAACCCTACCCAAAGGTTGAGACAGTGGGTAGGTAGGTAGGCATTTTCTTTTTTTTTTTCAAAAAAAGAAATTGAAGTATCAGATGTTTATTAGTCTTCATGCCTATTTGATTAAAACAAAAACTTCTTCAAATCAGGACAATAAAAGAATTTGAGTAGGCAGCTTTTTTCTGGGTAGGTAGCAAACAAACCTATTATTTATTATGGCCTGGATTTCCACATTCATCTTTTACAAACTCAATACTCATCTGACTCATCAGGGTTTGAGCAAGAAATGTCTGAAATCTCAATTTTTTTTTCTTTGTTTTGCATGAAGGAGAGCATATTATGGATTACATTGCACACTGCTGAAATGTTTTAACCAATTCCTATTAACCAAAATTTGAATACATTTCTATATTGAAGAACAGAATTAAAAGCTCTATTCCAATGAATTTTTTGTTTATTTTTGCTGTGCATCTACTGATTTTGTGTCTTTGATGGATACCACATAATTATATCCTTTGTTTTGCTATGTTATAGATACATCATTTATGTAGCCTTATTAACATGATTAATGTGCAATACTTTCAGATGCAATTTTCTAGAGATAAAGTTGTTATGCCCCTGCCATAGCAGTGGGAGCATTTAAGTTTTACCCTTGTCTGTCTGAACGTACAAATGTATGTCAAATGTACGTACAAATGTATGTCAAATGTATGTACAAATGTATGTCAAATGTACGTACAAATATATGACAAATGTATGTCAAATGTATGTTGTAATGTACGTACTAATGTATGTACAAATGTACGTATTAATGTATGTACATATCTTTGTACGAATGTACTAAGTTACTAAAGTTGCTTTCCGTTCTCTAACCTTAGTTTGCCTATAACAAATGTTAAAAAACTTATTCACAATGCTTATTACCACAAAACACAGATCATCTGTGTCCCATTTACACATTCCCCATTTATTTTATAAAAGCACACGTAATAATAAGAAATTTTTATTATTTTTACAGAGTTCTTGATATACATGATAACAAAACAAAATAAGGCTAACAATAGAAGAAGATGTGGAATTAAGAACAAAAGTCAAATTTAGGTAATGGATCCAGAATACGAGAAGCGGTTGCTTCGACAACAAAATGGCCAGGTTTCTCCATATAATTCAGTAAGTATTGTTTACAAATGTTGATTTGAAAGATACATACAAACATGTATACTCTTTTTTACTTGTACTACTAGCCAATGGCAACTTAATCACGTTTATAAAATGGAAACATGAATTTCTAAATAAAGTAGAATGTCATTTTATGTATGTGCAAATTAATTCATATCAAATGATTTAGGTGCTTAATTTTGAGAACTCCTTCAATATTGCAACAGTTGAAATATTTTGAAGAACAGGTGATGTCATCTGTTCCCTTTTCAAATCATCTAACAACGAAAAACATAATAAAACATTTGTATTGTTTGTGTTTTTATATTCTACAACCTTAATGCATGAAAACAGTGTGTAATCTTCAATTTTATGACGCTTCATATCATAATGTTTACACAACCTTAGATTTCAATGGAATGTCCCCTACAAAAAGCAAATAATAATTGTAATGCTTGATGTGTTTTTTACATGGTTAGAATATATCTTGTTTTACAGCCATTGAGTTTAAGTCCTATGAGCCCAGTAGCTTCACCAAGTAAAGACAAATATGGAGACAGATTTATACCAAGTAGAGCAGGAGCTAGCTGGCATATAAATTTTAATATTCCAAAAGTAAGTATTTTAGAGTTAAAGCAGGCAGATCAACATAAAATACATGTATGCTTAAAAATGAAAAATCAAAACAACAAATCAATGTTGACATATATAAGATACATTTAATAAATGATTGAATGACATTTATACATTAATTTTTCAAGTAATAATTTTTTTAATGACAAAGATTACAAGATACATGACGATGTATTGCGTAATATTATATGAGATTTTTTAAGATCAGCTAAATTTTCCCATTTTAAAATATTTTTTTCTGTTTTATTGCTATGTATCAATATTCAATAAAATATCTGTTTACTTTTGCAGGGAAGTCCTACATCATCTCCCACTCAATCTAGCAGTAAATCTAAGGAACCAACAGCAGATAGCAGTAAAGATGGTCTAGCTTATTATTGTTTACTGAAGAATGAACTTTTGTCAGCGGGCATTGAAGATTTGAAGGTCAGTTAGTATACAAATATTTTTTATCAACCAGTATAACCTCTAACCTGAGGAAGTAAGGCCACATTTAAAATTATTTTATTTTTTTGGCGGAAAGAAATTGAAGTTTCTGGTGTTTTTTTATTCATGTGCCAAACTGATTAAAAAAAACTTTTCACATCAGGACAATAAAAGATTTTGAGTAAGCATCTATTTTCTGGGTAGGTAGGGTAAGGGCAAAAACACATAATCTTTTTTATGGCCTAAACTGAACATTTCATGGAAGAAAAGATATTTTTGAAATTTTAGAACAATGGCAATATCCTGTATATAAACAAAATATGTTATTTTTTTGTAGGATCAGCAGACTGATGAAAGAAGAATTTTAGTTCCTAAAGAAAGTAAAAACCTTTTTCGTGTAAGTTTAACTGGTATATTGTAAAAATCTGTTCGCTTGATTTTGTAGCTTATTTCTATGATAAATCCATTATTATTTGAAAATATGCATGAATTCTATGTTAATACTCTAACATTAGTAGGAGTACTTTTTGCAACAATTTAAATCCACAAAACAAATACTCGAAGAACCTTTTAAAATCTGTATAATTTGTTGCAAATAGCGCCTCTGTCAAGGTTCCTGACTTGAACATTAAGAGGGGTTAAAAAAATAAACTACATTTTTAGTTTTTTTTTGCACTCAACCCATCTTCCTTTTAAATCGGCCAGTGAACTAAAACAAAAGGTACATAGGAGTTTGTGACCTTAATGTTTTTTTCCTAAATTTAGATCAGAATTAAGTGGGTAATAATATTAGAAAATTATACCATGATAAAAAGTGAAGAATGCTTTAATGATAATTCTATATGACTATTACCATTATCATTACCTAAACATTTTGCATAAGTTTGATCAAGAAAGATGCACTGAATTAATTTAATGCTTAACTGGCTAGCTATAGTGTATGTTAAACCATTTGTTAATTTCTACTTGTGTTATTTTCTAGTATCATGTTCCTAGAAGAAGTTTAGATTTCAGCGATTCATCTCCATACTCATTATCACCAGTAGGAAGTAAAAGTCAACGACTTCTTAGATCTCCAAGAAAGGTAGGTATTAGATGAACATGACATTGAATTATCAATACAAGCTGGTTAGAAAACTAAGTTCAAAGGAAATAACATGAGTTCATAATTTCAAATTGAACTAATGTATAAACATGCTATAATAGGAATGTTGCAAATGTGTAAAAATCCTAGAACACTGTATAAAGTAAATTTGTTATAAAGTGTGTATACACTTAGTACTCTCAAATTTCTTAACTTCAAAATTGATAACAATGGTGAAATAAAATTTTATGCTTAACAATGTCTGAAACTGGTTTGGTAAGAGTGAAACAGAGAATAGTAATAGTAAGATGGCATTAATTGTTCAGAGAAAAGATTCTTAATTGTTGATTATATAATTTTTATTCCAGGCTGTGAGAAAGATATCAAAGATACCATTCAAGGTGTTAGATGCTCCTGAACTGCAGGATGATTTCTATTTAAACTTGGTGGATTGGTCTTCACAGAATGTTTTAAGTGTTGGACTTGGTACCTGTGTGTATCTGTGGAGTGCATGTACTAGTCAGGTAAAAACAATGATGTTGTAATACCTATGTGTATTGGCAGAATGTATGCAATAGATTAGTCAACTTGATAATGAATTATGTGTATCTGTGGAGTACATTTACTAGACATGTACAAACATTGTTGCACCTTTGACAAGTCAAATTGATTGTGTTTTACCTGTGTGTATCTGCAGAGTACATGTAATATACAAGTAAAAGTGCCTGTATATATATGAATCCCTGGAGTTATGTACTAGGCAGGTAATATTGATGCAGTACCTGTAAAGATATATGCATGTACTAGACTGGCAAATAAATGCTGCTGATGTATTTATGTATCTATGTAGTGGTTGTTGTCCTGGGGGAGTTTTTCATTTATTAAATAATTATTAACAACAGTACTACAAGGTATGTTAATTTAAATATAGAACCGTGATTCAGTATTGCAAGGTGACTTTACAACATTGAACTCAGCTCACAGATTGATATTCATATAAAACTGTATACATCCTTCTGTTAACTATTTTGTGATTATAAAAAAAATGGAGATGGAGATAGTTCATTTACATAAAGATACTTGAATATATCATTAATCATGAATGTTTTACAGGTGACAAGACTTTGTGATTTATCCAGTGATGGAGATACAGTAACATCAGTATCATGGTCAGAGAGGGTATGTTATTTCACTAATTTATAATGTTCTCACAAGAAAACAACTGCATTAATAGCAAAATCAGAATTCTACAATTTCAGATTATCAATATAAGTGTTTCTAAAAAAAACTGTTGTCAACATTGGTAATTTTGTAACAAAAGCATTCAAATGATTTCTTGTGAACATTCATTTTTTGAAAGATATTTCTGTTGTGCATAGATTGCTTAAAAGATTTTGTTTATTAACTTTGTATTTGATAATATGGACTGTACAGGTAAAATTGAATGATGAAGTTGAAATATTTAGCAGAATATGAATATATAAGGTAAGACTTTTGAAGAGGTATACAATACATTTGCAGGGCCGAATAACAACACATCCAATTTGGTGTGATACTTTTTTTAATGTTGCTAACGAGTGCATATAAAAATGGACTTTGTTCAAATATATGGTATGCATTCTAGACCCATGTTTGATATACTCATTAAAAACTTGTAAAAAATGTTTTTTTATCTGATATCTGTCTGAAGTAGAGGTTGATTTTTATTCAGACATAGAAATCAAGACAATGAAAAATTACACTGTGCAGAGGGATTACAGAAGATACACAGTGTTCTCCCCAGGCCCTTAAAGGACCACGGGCCCACGATGTATAATTTTCTACCGTGATGGTATCCTTCTTGCCGCGATGTATAATTTTTCACCGTGGTGCTAAAATTTTCTGTAAAAAAAAATCATATAACGGTAAACCTTTCCGTGGGGTATAAAATTTCAGATGAAAATTGACCAGTTCAAACCAGTTCAATCCAGTTCTGACAACGAAGATTGTTTACACCACGTGATGATTTACCTTTTGAGGTTAACCTTGATGATTGGATTTAATCGATGTACATGATTCTTGTGTTTTAATTAATCAAGAGATCATAACTTAATGATCACAGACTTATGAGACTTTTGAGGGACAAGCAGACATTTGTTAATAAACTCTATTACTCCAGCCTTTGGTCATAAATGATTTGCGTATTTTTAAAACGTGAGTTACTTCCCCTGATTTAGCTTATTACAAAAATGTGCTCCTAAAATATTATCCATCATTTAAAATAGAAATAAAGTACAAATTGAATGCAAAATTATATAAGGATGTTACCTCAAGGATAAAAACTTTCTTTGAATATACCAACAAAAATATATTGCAAATTATTTTGGACAATCATACTTTTATTAAAGCACAGACATATTATATTAAATAGGTAGTATATCCTCTTATACATCTACTGACTGAGCTAGGGCTGTATAGTAAAACAAGGTTGTTGAAAACATTTATATATAGCTGAATAGTATTAAAGAAGTTTGATGATTAACTTTTACAAAATAAATTTACAATGGTTGCAAATCAGCTAGACATGACAACCTTTCACCAGTGTCCACATAGATATAAGTATACTTTTCATGTCCATCATGAAATAACACAATAATGATTTTAATAATGATTTTATTGTTGTCTAAAAGAATCATGTCTAAAGCTATGAAAAATAGTATTTAATTTACTAAACGTTCTACATTAAAATTTAATCTTGTTTAAAGTTAATTGTTATGGTGTAATCTAACAAAAATGGGGAATGTGTAGTGTAACTATACAAGTATCAGGACAAAATTGGCTAAATCAAAGTATAAAAAGTGACTAGTTTAAAGACTAAAAGTGCTTTCTGTTATTTATTCTTAAAAGATATTAAAGTATACAAACTGTTTGATTTACTTTTTTTTACCCAAAGTCTACATAACACAGTAAACAAAATAAAAGACAAAAAGGTAATGGCACAAAAACTAACAAGAAGAAAAAATAAACGATGCAACGCAACACAACATATTGTACAAATCATTTCGACACGCGTTACCCTGGTGCTATCCAAAAATCCTGGGGAGAACACTGATACATGCACAAAACAGGGTAAATTGAAAAATCATATGATTATTTTTAATGTTTTAACCCTTATATACAGATAATAAATATATTTTTCAGGGGCATTTAGTATCAGTAGGAACACATAAAGGATTTGTACAGATATGGGATGTAGCAGCAAATAAAAAAATTAACACATTATCAGGTCATAGTGCTAGAGTAGGTAAGGAAATTTACATAAATTAATATAGTCATTCCTAGTGTGAAATTCAAGAGTGATTTGAAATATCATTAAGATGTATGGACTGAACACTTTCACTGTAGACCATATTCATTTACTAATGTCAAGGCAAGACACTCCTATATTAGTATTCAGAATGGATGTTTAGAGTTAAGACAATAGCAATCTATATCACGAACATTGTACCCTATTATCAAGCAGAGTTAGAACCTAAATTGATTAGAAACCAAATACAAGCAAAATCCCTTATTTGGTAAAATAAGATAAACAAAGTTGTAAAATTATTGTTTTAACCTACAGGATATCTCTTACAAACAATTATGCACCTTTAATATAAATTGTACACTTGATATTGATTAACACATTTACAATGGTCTTATTCAAATTTATAGGAGCATTAGCATGGAATGGAGATGTTTTATCATCAGGAAGTAGAGACAGACTGATATTACAAAGAGATATTCGCACACCTTCTATTGTGCCAGAACGTAAATTAACAGGACACAAACAGGAAGTGTGTGGACTCAAGTGGTCACCTGATCACCAACATTTGGCATCAGGTGGCAATGACAATAAACTGTTTGTATGGAACATGAATAGTACAATACCAGTTCAGACTTATAATGAACATTTAGCTGCTGTAAAGGCTATTGCATGGTCCCCTCATCAACATGGACTATTAGCTAGTGGGGGAGGGACTGCAGATAGGTGTATTAGATTCTGGAATACATTAACATGTCAACCATTGCAGTGTGTTGATACAGGATCACAAGTGTGTAACTTAGCCTGGTCAAAGCACTCAAATGAAATTGTAAGTTACCTTTTAGACATTTAAATGATCTTTTTTTTTTTATACCCCTATTCCAAAGACCAGGGGAGATGATTGGTGTAAAATTGAAATTTTGAATGAAGTACAAGTTTTACAACTTATTTTTCAACACCAATGTTGTTGCACATAGTCAGATATTTTTGTTTGTTAGTTATTTTTTTTTTAATTTTTAGCGACATTTTAGAACAAAAAAAAAAAGAAAAACTGGGAAAACATTTTTTTTTAATTATGCCAAACTTTTTTTATTTCAATAAACAATTTAAAATAGCAAAGATATGAAGGGAAGTAATTTTATCAATACTAGAATATTTATTTCATTGTTGTCTCCCTTCACGAATTGTTTTAGTCATAACTTAATTTAATAATGTTTATAAAAACACTATTTATTTTTCAGGTTAGCACTCATGGTTATTCACAAAATCAAATATTAGTTTGGAAATATCCTTCACTTGTTCAAATTGCCAAATTAACAGGACATACATACAGAGTATTATACCTTGTAAGTAATTTTATTCATTATACTAGATCATAATAAAAGGGAGAATAGATACAAGTTAATTCAGATAATGAATTGAATGACATTACTGGAGTCCGAGAGTTCCTTCTTGTTATTGAAAATATGTATTGACCAGCGATGATTTCAATCAATTTATTTGTTTCTCAGTTACTCTGACAATGAAGCTTGATTGTTAACGTTTGTAGTCCAGATTACTTCATAGTAAAAACTTATTACCTATGTAAAGATTTTTTTTATAAAAATTAGTGTTAAATTCAAAATAAAATATTAAAGATATAAATTTTGTGGCTTGGAAATGATATTGGTGAGTTAAGATAATCATGTATCTCACACTGTAAAATTTACTGATGGGTAGGAATAATCACTTGCCAAGAATTTCTCCCTGTTTCTCAGGACTGTAAAATTTACTGATGGGTAGGAATAATCACTTGCCAACAATATCTCCCTGTTTTTCAGGACTGTAAAATTTACTGATGGGTAGGAATAATCACTTGCCAACAATTTCTCCCTGTATCTCAGACTGTAAAATTTACTGATGGGTAGGAATAATCACTTGCCAAGAATTTCTCCCTGTTTCTCAGGACTGTACAATAATCTTGCCAAGAATTTCTCCCTGTTTCTCTGGACTGTACAATAATCTTTCCAAGAATGTAGGTCCTTTTGTGACACTAGTTTTTACAGACATTTGTGTAAATAAACATATTTAGCTTAAATTTACTAATACATGTTGGGGGGAAAAACAGGTGTAGAAATGAAAACTTTGTCAATCTGGTCATGTGTCCGAGACTGCAAGTTCCTCTTAAATTGACTTGCCATTTGCATTGAATTAATAGCTAGGATATACTGGTCTAGAGGATAATATACATGTATACCCGCCACAGTTTCAAGGAGAGACCTCTCATCAATACACCCCAGGAAAACCTTGTAATGTTTGTTGCAAATAGTGTTGATCTTTTTAATTTCAATATGTTGTGCCTAACACCTGAATGATGGTTAATGGTGCAAATTGTAGATAAATACATTTTGTAGTACAGATGGAAATTTAATTCCAAAAAGATCAATCGTTAGACAAGGAAATAAATGCTTCTGCCTAAAAAGATACATTTTTACATAAGGCTTATTTAGTTTAACATAATGATTCATCAATTGTGGTATGGTAGATTCATTTATTTTCGTGGGTACTAATTTTCATGGATAAATGAAAACTTGTATGTTCATGGATATTTAATTTCATGGTTTTGCCAAGGTCTGCATACATGCCTATAGAAATTTTGTTATATTTGTTATACATTTAATTTCATGATTTAACTGTACCTACAAACTCCATGAAAATTGGTATCCCAACGAATAATACTGAATCCACAGTATAATGTATATAATTAAATTCATTTGCCTTTATAGTGTTGTGCATGTGAACATAATGGGAACATTATCAGTGTCACTTGAAGAAGTTGTATCTGAGTGAACATGGTGAAGGGATTCAGATCATCAACTAATAATTTTAAACATTGTAGTAGAAACTACACCTTGTTTGAAATTAATGAATGTAATGTCCCTTATAACAAAAACTCAAACAAAATACATCTGTTAGTCTGTCTGTTCATCATGTTCATCCTTCCAAGTCTTTGAATTAGTCATTTGACCATGAGGTGCTGGTCTCATCAGATTTGAAATTTGGAACGTCAAACATATATTCATCATGATGTGAACCTTTGGCTTTAAAAATATACTTATCAAAAAGGTTAACTTATGACACTGATTTTGTGGTTCATTGAACAGGGTAATATGATGGGGCAATTTTCTTATTCTGTATTGCTTCAATAGATGGTCTTGAAATTAATGGTGATACTTTTTGTATATACGGTACTGTAAATTCAGAAATTATTGCGTGAATTTATTATTGTGATTTTGTCATTCTAGGCTAAAATGCAATTTTAAATTTTGAAATATTGAGAAAACTCTTGTTTAATTCATACAAAAATTTTCAAAATGTGAGTTTGAACTATTACAGTTATAACCCTGTAGCATTTTTCGCAATAATAAAAACATTGTAATAATTTCTGAATTTACAGTAGTCATGTGTTAGATATACAGACACGTTCCCCATTCCATTATTATAGAGTATTTTCCATTATTTTTCTGATGAAGTGATCATTGTTGGAATTTTACAAGTTTTACGTAGGTTGCAGGTTAAGTTGTGAGTCCCAATATGAAAAAAAACACAGATGTTGTCAGTTCAATCCCCTCTGATGTCAGGTGTGTTCAACTCCAATCTTACTTGACAAGGATTTTTAGATTTCCCGCAGAAAGTTGTGGTTCTCTCTGCATTGCTTCCTACACTAATAAAAAGTGTCTGCCATGATATAGCCAAATAGTACTGAAGGTGGTGTTAAACATCAAAAATCAATCAATCATTAATGAAAAGATGGAAATTCTAAACTACATAAGCAATAACTCCCCCTTAATTGAATTGTAAATTTATTAAACCTTCTTTAGATTAAAGCTTGTCACATATAATTGTAAAGTCATACACTGTTCATGTCTGTAGGGAATATGGTATTGAATCATGGTTTAGTGGTTAGTGTGTTGGACTTCTAACACAAAAGTTCCTGGTTCGATTCCCTTTCCCAGATGAAAATTTCAGGGACTGAATTTATCGACTCTCCCTTGACACCATTTGCGAGTATGGTCTTGAGGAAACGATGATAGTCTGGTCGGAAGGGGACGATAAATGGCTGACCCGTGTTTAGAGAGAGCCATATCTCTTGCCATTAAAGACACCCTTGTAAGTTGTAGATTTCGAAAAAAGAGCAGGATAATGCCCCTACAAGGCAGCACTTGCACCCGCAAAGTGGAAAGAGATTAATATAAGTTGCAAAACTTGTTTCACAATCCACTTTAAATAATTATGTTTAAACTAATTGAATCCTAATATTTTTTAGGAGTCAACCCTTTTCCACTGCTTAAGACAGATGAAACTATAATATTGGCTAGTCAGAATATAATTTGTTTGCTAATTATGGACTAATGAATTACTTTTTATTTTGAACATATATTTTTCTTTCAAATCTGAACTGAATTAAAAACTCCAACATATAATAGAAACTTAGGAATGTTTAAGAAACTAATACTTTAACCAAAAAGAAATGCATGATATATATGTTTAGGGGCCAGCTGAAGGACGCCTCCAGGTGGGGGAATTTCTCGCTACATTGAAGACCTGTTGGTGACCTTCTGCTGTTGTTTTTTTCTATGGTCGGGTTGTTGTCTCTTTGGCATATTCCCCATTTCCATTCTCAATTTTAAGTTTGTTTAAATTTGTAAAACTTGTGTAAACACAATTTAATTTTACTTTAACTCATTGATTCTTACTTTTTCTCACATAGATCTTAATTTCACCTTTGTGCATGGCGATATATACTTTGATTGTAAGATAAATAGTAAGAATGGAGATCAAAAGATAAGCATTAGATAAACTCTTCTTAGAACAGCTATAAATAATCAGGTGCAGTAAACAGTTTCTCTAAGGCTCAATGTTACCACTATGTTGTAATTATTTCCTATAATTTATTCTAACTTTTAATGATAGCGAGTGATGATTTTGATACTTGCACAGTACTATGCTTTGTTGCCTATTTTCCCACATGTTTATCAGATTGATAGTTATCATCTTGTCAAGATAACATTACATCATTGGTATTCTACGTGTAAACAGTCATGCTGTAACATGTCTCTGACATGCACATCATTAACATGCATTTATCATGGAGCTGTTGAAGGTACATGCTGCTGCACTTGATCCTGTTGGCATTTACCAAACACATTTTTGTACGGAATTGCATCTTGGGTTATACAAAGTTTACCTGGAAATTTTTGTAGTTATTGGTTTGTTTAAAAATTGGTCAACTGTTGTCAGTAAAATGAGCTGTTTATTGCAAATTGAACTCAAGACACAAGCCTTAGCAGTGGCCACATTACAGTATCTACTATGTCCATATGTGTTATCTACTGCTCTTTAAAATGCACCTTGTGTTATCTACTGCTCTTTAAAGAAGCCCGTTATTTGTTATCAACTGATGTTTTGAAAAAGGCGTTATGTTTTATCTTCTACTCTATTTAAAAGTTCCTTATGTGTTATCTACTGCTCTTTAAATAAGCCCCTTATGTGTTATCAACTGATGTTTTTAAAAAAAATCCTTATGTGTTATCTATTGCTCTATTAAAAAGTTCCTTATGTGTTATCTATTGCTCTATTAAAAAGCCCCTTATGTGTTATCTACTGCTCTATTAAAAAGTTCCTTATGTGTTATCTACTGCTCTATTAAAAAGTTCCTTATGTGTTATCTACTGCTCTATTAAAAAGCAACTTATGTGTTATCTACTGCTCTTTTAAAAAGTGCCTTATGTGTTATCTACTGCTCTATTAAAAAGTGCCTTATGTGTTATCTACTGCTCTATTAAAAAGCAACTTATGTGTTATCTACTGCTCTTTTAAAAAGTGCCTTATGTGTTATCTACTGCTCTATTAAAAAGCAACTTATGTGTTATCTACTGCTCTATTAAAAAGCCCCTTGCTCTATTAAAAATTGCAATATGTGTTATCTACTGCTATTTTAAAAAGCCCCTTATGTGTTATCTACTGCTCTATTAAAAAGTGCCTTATGTGTTATCTACTGCTCTATTAAAAAGTGCCTTATGTGTTATCTACTGCTCTATTAAAAAGTTCCTTATGTGTTATCTACTGCTCTATTAAAAAGCAACTTATGTGTTATCTACTGCTCTTTTAAAAAGTGCCTTATGTGTTATCTACTGCTCTATTAAAAAACAACTTATGTGTTATCTACTGCTCTATTAAAAAGCAACTTATGTGTTATCTACTGCTCTATTAAAAAGCCCCTTGCTCTATTAAAAAGTGCAATATGTGTTATCTACTGCTATTTTAAAAAGCCCCTTATGTGTTATCTACTGCTCTATTAAAAAGTGCCTTATGTGTTATCTACTGCTCTATTAAAAAGTTCCTTATGTGTTATCTACGGCTCAATTAAAAAGTGCCTTATGTGTTATCTACTGCTCTATTAAAAAACAACTTATGTGTTATCTACTGCTCTATTAAAAAGTGCCTTATGTGTTATCTACTGCTCTATTAAAAAGCCCCTTATGTGTTATCTACTGCTCTATTAAAAAGTGCCTTATGTGTTATCTACTGCTCTATTAAAAAACAACTTATGTGTTATCTACTGCTCTTTTGAAAAGTTCCTTATGCATGTTATGTGTTATCTACAGCTCTTTCAAAAAGCCCCTTATGTGTTATCTACTGATTGTTTAAAAAGCCCCCAATTGGACATTTCCCATATTGAATATGTCATAATTCATACATACACTTATATGATTAATATTTTTATGCATATCTGGTTATGAATAACTCAAGTTCAATGTTTTTTAGGCAATGTCACCAGATGGAGAAGCCATAGTTACAGGAGCTGGGGATGAAACTTTACGGTTTTGGAATGTTTTCAGTAAAACTAGGTCAACAAAAGTATGTATTAACCACATGTGACTAATACATGTAGTAAATTTTTCATAAAACCACAATGTGACATGAAATTTTTAAAGGATACTCCCTATTTGTTTTAAATAAGGACATAACCATGTTTAAACACTATCAACATACATCTATTGATGTTGTACATTTTAGTGGCAGTTTTAATGCCTCAGCTAAATTTAAATTCATAAAAAGGAGACACTTGTTCTTTCAAGACTATACTTATACAATGATATATGGTGACTTGCACTCATCTGAAGACACTTTGTTTACTTACAATTCCATCAAAATAATTGGTTACTGGTACTCAATGTTTTGAAACTATTTGGTGCAGGCAGTCATGTCTCTTTCTTAGCATATTTCTTATAAAGTATGCATCTTTTAAGTGGTATCAACAGCAGTTTATGTTTATGTAACTGTGAAATTTATCCCCAGCATGGATTATAACAGTTGAAAAAAAAAGAGAAATTCAAATGAAACAGATCCAATCCTAGGATTAAAATTCAAACAGAACTAAAACACTTTTGAAAAATGTTCTAGCTCTCACCAATTCCAAAGAAATAATCACAAAAGTTTTCTGAATTGACCTTCATGAAGAATGCTCTCCGCCAATTGTTTTGAAATCCAAAGATATAAAAGTATACAGACTGGTATATAGTTTGGTAATTTTGGCTCAAACCATTTCTAAATGTTACAGAATAAAAATACTACATATTTTAACACCATACAATAATTTGATTGCTATGTTTTGTTTGTTATTTGTGTTAGATTTTACCACATGTACATCTTCCCTTTATCAATTTGTTTGTTTATTTTCAGGAATCTAAATCGGTGTTGAATCTCTTCACAAGAATCCGGTGATGTTATACATAGACAGTTGAATTCAGGAAATTAATTTCACTCAATGAATTTTATGTGTTCGGTTAGAGCTTGCCTTGACATCCATTTTATTTTTATAAGTTAATGTATGTTTTATGAAGGATTTTGTGGGAACAAGCAAAACTTCAAGATGTCTGGCAAGCTATAAATTATTTTAACTTTTTATATAGAATTTTATTTTTTACCCTCCACATAAATTTAATGTGTAAAGTGCTTTTTAAGTCCAGTACCAAACATATTTTGTCTGATCTGATTCCGTATGACCGAATTGCAAAAATAAATTGAACTGGCAAGACAAAAGTTACAATTTTTATATCAGATTAAAATTTTTCAGGTTTTATAAAAGTCTGTTTCTAGTTTTTTTTTTCGATTTATTAATTTTGTTATGCATTTAAAAAGCAAAACAACATAAATTGTGTATTAAGTTATGTGATAGGGAGGAATGTTAGATTTTTATTTAATTTTCAGACACAAGTATGTCTGTTGTTGATTTTTGTTGTTCAAGTTTTTCCATGATTTTATTTAGTTGCCAGTATACAAAAATTTGAACTGCCGAAATACAAGTGAAAGGGTAAATGGATAATTATGTCACATTCATTTCTACATTTTTTTCATTTATCATTTAAAGCCGGTTTAGTTTCTTGAAAGTTATGGTAGAATTCTTTTTTATTTATATTGACCATACACTTGACAAGTGAATCTTCTTGTTAAACTTTTATATAATCTGCTATTGAAATAGAAAATGTGGTTTTTAAAAACCTGCATTGTTAATTATTTGGAATTTGGTTTATCATACAGTATAAAATTTGGGCAAACTGATATTACACTACTATTATCTGATTTTTAGTGTTATATACATCTTTAGATATTGAAGACAGTTTTATTCAACAGTTTGACATTTTTTATCTAAAGATAAATTTTTTAGTATTTATTTTAAGTTTTGATAGTAAAATTTACTGTTTTGGGATTATTTTAGGCTTTTTACCAGTATTTTTAAATTTATAATCTTTAATGCATTGCTGAAGGGGAAAGAGAAACAATTTTTTATTGATATTGGAACAAAAATATGTTCCTTTGATCTTATACAGTCTTCCCTACTTTACTGTTAAATACATGTACCATACTATGGGACAATACTGTTACATACATTACTATTATACAAAATTCTATAATATTTTATATCTGTTTACTTCTTTTCTTGATTCTTATACTCTCTTTTAATATACCAAATTATTTACCAATTGCATTTCATGCATTTCATGTTAAGGAAAAACAAAACATGGATTTATTTCTTTACTCCTTTTCTTTCTATATGTGTTAATGTCAGTTGTTGTGTATTGAAAAACATTTTGTATGCATGCAGAAATTATTACTCTGTTACATAATCATCATGAAAATAATAAAAAATATCTCAATTACAATATATTTATATGATTTATGAGAAATTGAAATGTTATAAATATTCACACACTTGTCAAAAGGCTGACACACTATATACATGTGAACTAACTATTGATAGTAATTTTCTTTTGGATAAGTTATTTTGGAAATGGTGCACTTACTGAATTTTCTTTTGGGTAAGTTATTTTGGAAATGGTGCACTTACTGAAGTGTCAGTTAAGCATGGCTTTTGATAAGGCTCTGTTAAATTGAAGAGTGATGAATCACAAAGGACTACCTATATAATTGTTTTGCTGAAATATAGATGCTATCACTGCATTAGCGAAAAGAAAATATTGACTGTATTATCTTTAAGCAAACAACACTGAATAAATTGCATGTTAACCGTAGGATTATCAAAAATGATAAGTTCACATGTGCCAACAGCTATCACCCTTGTTTTATGAATGAATTAAGATGTGGGGTATGTATCAATGAGACAGCAATCTAACCATAATATAAACAAAGGTTATCAAAAAAAACCAGTCTTCATCAATAGAAATGTTTCCATACAAGACGTCAACCTCTAAGTAATCCTGAGTCTATAAGATGTGAATGAATTTAGCAGAGAAACAGTCAAGAATAGCTATTCACATCAATTCTCCAAATAACAAACGGCATTGAGATACTGTATAACATATAACAACCACTGATGAGGTTTCCGGAACAAGCCCCTGACCTTTTAGTTTAAAATACAAAATATCATTGTTATGCTTGGTAGACTAACAAATTAAAACTGAACATCAAGAATGTCGTTAGATCTTTATTTCTAGTTTGGCTAAAGAGGTTAAGGTATCAGTCCGAATTAAGGACTTCAATGCTGTTTGGGATGGTATTATTCAAGCATTTCAAAAAGAGTTCTAGCATATTTAATAAAAAAAAGTTGTTTTGTTTTGAGAAATTCTTACTTCTAGCATTTATCTTGAAAACTGTCAAAAGAAATGACACTTTATGAGCAAAGATGAGATATAAATATGTGTCAAATTATGCCAAAATATCTAGTAGACCATTTTAAAGAGCTATTGACTTAAATATAAAGTGTAAAAGGCAAACGCTTTGAAAAAATCGTTTAAGAGCAATAACTAGGAGTCATTTGACAATTTTGACCATGTTTACATGTTTGTAGATCAGGTATTTTGAAGGGTTTCTCTTTTGCAGTTCTTTTTATATTAGACAAAATGCACATAAAAAAACAGTAAAATTCACCACTAAAGGGCAGTTACTCTTATAAGGAGACTTATTTGTAGATCTTGAGTTGCTGATATATAGTGGGAACTTTGGTCATCAATTCTCTTCAACTTCGTACTTTATTTGGCCTTTTTAACTTATTTGGATTCGAGCGTCACTGATGAGTCTTTTGTAGACAAAATTTAATCCTGGTAGCACCAGCCCAGTACTAAGTCAGTCTTCTGTGCTGACATGAATTATCATTGATACTGTTATATTCATAAATTAACTGTTTACAAAACGTTTAAAGTTTTGAAATTCTAAGGCTTTTTTTCCTCAGGAATAGATTACCTTAGCTGTATTTGGCAAAATCTTTTAGGAATTTTGGTCACCAATGTTCTTCATTTTCGTACTTTATTTGACCTTTTTAACTTTTTTTGATTCGAGGGTCACTGATGAGTCTTTTGTAGACGAAACTCGCGTCTGGCGTAAATACAAAATTTAATCCTGGTATCTATGAAGAGTTTATTTATAGCAGATTTCAACATAAAAAACCTTGCATTGCCCGAGCCCTTGTGCTCTATTTTTAACTTTGTTGGTTTGCAAACGATATCATCGAATTCATTTAAAAACGATAAATACCTAAATTGTGATTGTTGCCAAGTTTGATTAAATTTAGCCAAAAAATAATAATAAATGAATTTTTGAAAGTTACAGAGTTTCGAGGAAACGATACCAAGGGACAATAAAAACAAATTATGCGACTGTCATACAAGTGAGGGGTTTAGCTAGCTATAAAACCAGGTTGAACACATAATTTTCTATGTAAGAAAATACCTGTACCAAGTCAGGGATATGACAGTTAGTATCTATTCGTTTGATGTGTATGAGCCTTTGATTTTGCCATATGATTAGGGACTTTCCTTTTTAATAGTCCCCGGAGTTCTGTATTTTTGTTATTTTTCTTTTTGATTTTACTTTTTTAGATTAGAAAACATGTTTAAATATCTTGACGTTTTGTTCATATTACAAGAGGTTATGAATCACAGATGTTAATAGCGTAAAATTCAAAATAAGGTCACCAGTGAGCAATGTAATATCACCAATTATATTGACTCTGAACAATTAAGTCATGATTCAAGACAGATGAGAAACATTTTGATTGAGTTATAATTATATTCAGTTTCCCTTGGTTTATACAATAATACTTAAAAGTACATTTTTTTTATATATTATTTAGTCTATTTAATCGGATTTTAAATTGTGAGAAAGAATGAGATTTTCAAAGGTAAAAATCAGTATTATTCCATAGTCTTTTTGTTGATCATATACAAGATTCTTTAGTGATGGATATAAGCTATAAAAAAGGAACAAAACCGTTTTGTCATTACGCAGATGATATACTGTTGTGATCGGAGCACGATTGTATCGATGATCAGGAGGTTGTTTATAATAAAATTATAAAAGTATTGTAATTTTCGTCTTCTCCTCCTTTTCACTTACAACTTCATCACATATATAAGAAGAATCAATACGATTGGTGCTATGCTACTCACTTTCGAATAGTCTTCATATTTTTCAAACTCCATAAGGTTGCTAGAAAATTCCAGATTTGGTCATATCAACTTAAAACTTAGTAAAGTTGTTCATTATAATGTGATCTTTTAGAAATCATACCAAAAACACATAAAAAATGCCAATCTAACAAATAAATTTGGTACGCCAAACACATGTTGGAGTTTCGTACATATGTTACTGTTCCATCCTCATGCAAATTGTCAAGATATGTAATCACCGTGTAACAATCTCAATCAGAACTTATACAACTTGTACAGTGTTTTTTTTTCACAAGGGAATTATTCAAGAACTGTTTTGTTAAAATAAAAATTATACATTTTATATATCTATTTACCTCAAACTTAATATCTGGGGAAAGAATACTTTGACCTGTTTGAGTTTTATATTCACGAAACGGAAACTGTTATGGTTTGATTATCTCGGAAAGTATTAAAATTAATTAAATGTTTTCCCCTTTTAATTCATATGCCGTTCCAAATAAATGCTGCAGTATCTTTCCATAATTCTAAACATATTTGCTCTATTTTTTTGTAACTCTGGTAACTTTGGTGAAATAGTACAAAATTGCGTTATAACAAACAATAATCTGAAGTCATCTGTATTGTATATTCAACGTAATCTCTTCAAGCATAGCTACATAATGTTCAATAGATAACCAAATATTTTTTTATAACTAAATTATGTTTTCAATCTTTCATATTTTAGTATGCAGAGTTTGAATGTTGAATAAGATAAAAATTATTTTTTGCAACTAATTTAAATATTTTCAATGATCTTTTTTCTTGTATTTTTACTTTGTATTATTTAATCGACACGTGCAACGAGGTAATAAATTGTCGCAATTAAAATATAAACAAGCCCCTTTGTCATTTTATACAAAACCTGAATGTAATTAGCACATCAGTTCATTTTGTACTATTTGCAAATACAGATATTCTTATAGAAATTAATTATAATGGCAAAGGTGATTGTCGGAATAAATAACACAAACACCCTTTTGTGCTGTGACTTTGTAACTCTTTGATAAGTCGCGACCCATAAACGACTCATAAATTTTGGAAATTTCATCCATATTGAAATAATAAATTAAACAAATTTCTGAAAATTTCATTTATTTTTTCATATCTAAAAATTCCGACTTTTGCCGATAAATTCGAAAAAAACATCTGTATGAACAATATGTATCAATCAAAACAAACTGACACGCGAATATTAAATAAAATGAAGATATGAACAAATAAGTAAAATGAAAGGTTAATTAGAAACTCTGTAATTGATACTGTCATTTCTATTCATCCAATTCCTCTCTAACACAAATTGCTGTCGCAAACGGAAATAAAATGATTTAATTTTCTTTTACTATAATCATTGTTGAGTTTGCAGAAAAACCTTGAAAAAATGTATATTAGGCATTTCTTATCAATTGCAAACCAGAAGTATAACATTATCTTTCCAATACAGACGCTCCTCATTGCACCGATCAATTGTCATCTGATTAATTTGTCACAGAAGTAAAGACTCCTGGAATTCTAAGATAGACGGCTTAGTTTGGAATAATCCGATAGAGCACATTTCCCTTTTAATTAAAATCTCTTTATGGTTTGATTTTATCATAAAATATTGAATTTCTTCTGTCCATTGATACGTGTGAATGGAAGTCTTTTATTTTCATTACTTTTCATTCGGGATGTACCAACAATGATAACGTATTTTAGTACATACCAATCAGCAGCTTCAAAGCCGGCTCTGACATCGAAGCTCAAACCCTTAACTACTTTACACAGAGTTACACATTTGCGTCTTAATTTAAACAATGATAATTTATAATGGAAATAGTCTATTCTTATATTATGTGCATATATAGATATATAGTTCAACAATGAACTACTCATAGTCCATATAATTATATGTTGACAGTAGCCACTTAAAATTTGACGAAACCCAATCGCCTAAATGATCTTTTTCACTACGCAATGACAAACATTATTTGTCATATTCAGCTGGAAAAAAAATTCATCCGTTTTTATGCCCGACAGCAATGGTATAGTCCTGTGTCCATTTGTGTATTTGTTCGCCTGTTTGTTCTTTACACTTTCGATGGGATAACTTTACATTCAACATTAGGAACCACATGTTTAATATCTTTTTTGTGAGCTTCAACCCTATGCCAAGGAAACAACGATAGAACACACAAGATTTGCAACTTCATATCAACTTAAATATATATTCCATATGAAGGCTATGAAGACGCTGCTTAAATTGTTCACAATGAGAATACTGAAATTATCCCTGTGACTGTGTCGCAAAAATTTAATTCTCACCGACCATCATGGTAAATGTCTTGATGTTTGTGAAGATATGATGGATACGATAAACATAGTCACCAAACTATGAGGCTGAATCTGGGCTTATCTAAATTTTCTTAAAAAGCTTCTGAAAGAATTCTATCTCGTACGAATAAACGAAATGTTATCCAATGATAATATTATTTTGCCAATAACAAATTCAAGTATCATTGATGATGTCAGTTTCAGCATAGATAGGTATTACATCTATGGTTTCAGAAACTTTGAAGTGGAGTGGTTATTTTTCATTAAATGATATAAAGCAAGATATTTGTATTTACGTTGACCATTCTTTTAATGAAACAATTTGGGATAATTCTTTCAATCTATCTTTAAAGAAATGATGGGATTGAACATGTGTTTACACAGATGTTCACAAAATTCGTCTTTTATTGAAAATTGTGTGTTGCCATATACATTGTTTTGGTTTTTTCCCGAGTTGATGCTTAACTTGCCCGTAACAGAGTAATGTGGGGAAAAAAAGTTTCGTTCTTACATAAGAAAATGCCTGTAGCAAAACGTAAAACCACAAAAATACTGAACTCAGAGGAAATTCAAATCGGAAAGTCCCTAATCACATGGTAAAATCAAATGACAAAACACATAAAAAACGAATGGACAAGAACTGTCATATTCCTCACTTGGTACAGGCATTTTCAAATGGTGAAAATGGTGGATTAAACCTGGTTTTATAGCGCTAAACCCCTCACTTTGTTGACAGTCTCATCAAATTCCGTTACAATGATGCGTGAACTAACCAGACATAATAAATAAAATAGTCAAAATAATAAAAATATGGGTACAGCAGTCATCATCGTGTAACAATTTTAAAAGGGACAATTCAACAGAACACAAAAACATCTATCTACAAACACATTCATTGCTTCGCGTGTTTGACGTCAGAAAATTTTATACGTCACATATTTTTAGTCGTTCAATGTTTATACAAAACAAGTAAAATCACAAAAATACTGAACTTAATCAATTCGGAAAGTCCATAATAACATGGTAAAATCAAATAACAAAACGCATCAAAAACGAATGGACAAGAACTGTCATATTCCTGACTTGGTACAGGCATTTTCAAATGTAGAAAATGGAAGATTAAACCTGGTTTTATAGCGCTAACCCTCTCACTTTAATGACAGTCTTATCAAATTCCGTTATATTTACATTGATGCATTAACTAAACAGACACAATAAATAAAATAGTAAAAATATGGGTACATCAGCCATCATCGTATAACGATTTTAAAATGAACAATTTAACAGGACATAAAACATCTATCTACAAACACATTCTTTGATTTGTGTGTCTGACGTCAGAAAATTTTACACGTCACATAGTTTTGTCGTTCAATGTGCATACAAACAATTTTAAAATTTCAGAACGACATTGTTAGCATACAGGGTTAAAAAATCAAAGGTATATAAGAATTAATTTCAGAAATGGACCGAGATCTAAAATAGTCCAAAAGTTCGATAGAATTTATAAGAATCCTCAAATAGTTCATTCCACTACGCGATAGAATAATTTTGACGTTTGTGGTTCAACGTATTTTCTAATTCATAATAGAAATGTATCATAATGACATATTATAGAACAATAACATACTGACAGGATCTTTTAAAGTACAGAGTCACGTTATAAGAACCAAAGAAACACAAAAGGTCGGATATACAAAACACACCAGCAAAAATAAAAGATAATACAAACATATTGACGGGATGTTTAAGTACCGAGCCACGTTAAATGGATATCACATAAAACAATCCAACAGTAAGAGTAATATTAATGATAGAACAAAGACAAATGAAAGAACAATATAACACGTTGTTAAGATGATAAACAACACCAGTACGCAGAATCTATACATCAAGACCATCATGTATTATTTGTGAAATTGATACGGAATATTTATCCACAAGGTCTTCGTACCTTCCGATGAACATTTTTAGAAAAAGGACGAGACATTCTTTGACATACCCCTGGTTCATCAACTTTCTGCTCAGACACTGATTACGTTTTACAAAGTCTGAGTAGGAGCTGCAAGCTCTTGAATATCGAATAAGTTGGGAAATGTATATTCCATATGCAGGTGAAGTTGGCATATTGCAACTAAGGTGGGGGAAATTTATAATTTCAAAATCAAAATCGTCTCGTCTGTCATAGATTCTGGTACTGAGATGACCGTGTAAGTCAAAATCAAGATATAAGTCTAAAAATGAGGCGGAGGAAGCCATGTGTGTTGTTTCTTTAATTTCTAGTTCTGGGGGATATATTAATGGAACCCAATCAGAAAAGTTGGGATAGTTTATGGAAAGAACATCATCAATATATCTGAAAGTGAAATTAAATAATCTGGCTTCTTCAAGTCCGAATACAACAGTTGATAACAATTCGTTTGATGTTTTTAAGCTTTTAGTTTTTGCAATTTGATTTTGGACTTTCCGTTTGGAATTTTCCTGGGAGTTCGGTAGTTTTGTTATTTTGCCTTTTAGATCTATAAATAACAGTATAAATTTTCGTCTGATCTGTAAATTTACACAGTATGCCACAGTTTAGTGGGGTTCGTGTTGCTTAGTATTTAGTTTTCTATGTTTTGTCTTCTGTACTATTATTTGTCTGTTTGTCTTTTTATTTTTAGCCATGGCGTTGTCAGTTTATTTTTAATCTATGAGATTGACTGTCCCTCTGGTATCTGTTGTCCATCTTTTGGTATTCAAAATGTAACGGGCCGGTGGAGGGGTGTAGTGTGTATTTTCTGTCTGTAAATATTACAGATTTCTGTTTAGATACTGCTACACTGCTTGTCAACTGGATTATGTATTTTAATTTCTCTTATGGTTGGGGCCTGTTATCTAACTCCCACGTGAATAGATATTTTTCGTATCACACCGTACGGAGTGTGATATGAAAAAGTGATATCAAAATTACGTTAATTTGATGATCCCTAGACGATTTTGGTAAATTTTACTTTAAAAAATTATAAATATCTGTCATAAGTAAACAAGTACGCGTTGCAAAGAAAAACGGCCGTAGCAACACAACTCGCAACAAATAGGCCACGCACATACAACTTTTTGCCATAAGAGAAATAGGTTTAACAAATTGTGAGAATTAGATATCGCTTGATATCAACTCTCGTTATTTAATTTCTATAATAATAAACTCGCCATAGGCTTGTTTATTATTATTGAAATTAAATAACTCGAGTTGATATCAATCGATATCTAATTCTCACTCGTTATGAAACCTATAAATAACTGGATAGCTGTTATACACTGGAACTACTCTCTAGGATACTGTCAGCAGATGATATCTTATTTTAGTTTTGTTCGTAATTCGTTTGACAAATATAGATTTGGGAGAGGGGTCTTTGTAAATCCTTATCTCTTAACGACTAAGGAATAACCCAAGCGAACTCACAAAAACGTAATGCAAATATAGAATTAATAACTCTTTTAAATTAGCAATAAATAATATTGCCAATAACAATCAGATGTAAACAATATTAACAATTATATTAATATTTAAAACCTCTACCTGCTCCAGCTGCCTATGCCTATATAGAAATAATAGTGATTAAACAAAACACCTCTCTTGAATATATTGTAGCTAAAACGGGAAAAAGAGGAAAAGCTCTGATTAGGTACAAAGAAATATGGACATAAGACACATTCAGTTATAATACAGACAATAATATAGACAACTTGAACCTCGAAAATATATACCCAAGGATTATACTCGATAATTCAGCGGAAAGTACAACGACAACTATTATTAGTTACATAGTGTGCTAGTGATCTAACACGGTATATATGAGAGCGAAGCTCGAAACCCCATATGGAATTTACTGACCCCATATATACCGTATTACGTCACTGGCACACTATGTAACAAATTTATCTTTACGACTATCTTAACGTGTAAAATTTGGACTAGTAACCTATCAAAATGAGCAAGTCTTCAATACAGTTAGCATTAACATGATTAATAAACTACTTCCCTACAAAAACAGATGCCAACAATGACAACTTGTTAGATTTAAATGTGTTTTATGAATTTATTTTACTTTTATATCATCACTTTTTTCGTCTGTTGAAACCTTTAAGATTTTTTCTCAGTACTGTTTTGTTTTTCTAAAGGGACGTAACTCCACTACTAACCGTGTATGAAATAAACCCCGCCTACTTATTACCTTATATGGAATATAAAAGGACGTAACTCCACTACTAACCGTGTATGAAATAAGCCCCGCCTCCCAACTAACCTAATATTAAATATACACGGTTTCCACGAGGACGCTTTTAACCAATCATATTCCTAGAAATGTATAGGAGGTAAGATAATTGAAATTCCAACGTTATGTAAACAAAAATAACAACATGGCGACGTCCATCCACGGAAAAGACCAGAGCGATATTTTAACAAAATTACTTTTCAAATTAAAGTTTGTACATTTGGACATATTTAGTAACATTAATAGGATACCAGAGCACCACGTTATATGTTTTCTCGACTGACTTATCATATCAAACAAAGTAAATCTGACAATGTAGTTTTAACAAAAGAAATGGGGGTTCACTTTCAGACAAATAAGTTACATTCAGTTACATAATTCTCGCTAGTCGATCATACTAGTTACAAATTCATTTATCAGCAATCATTCATACATCTTCAGATACGTCCAAATCATGAAAACCCCATTCCGTAACAATATGAAGCACAATTCACACAGAGACAACATTAATCTTGCAAAGTTCTTCAATTTCACATTCATGTATATTGATTATGTTCTATAACTTAATAACCCACATGTCAAACAGCATTCATCTCATATCTCAGTGTACTTGAAATCATACGCAATAGGTAGGTCATATTTTGAATTTCCCCACGATATTGATACAGCCGCAAAGCATCAAACTAGAATGTTTGACAAAGGTTATAATTTCTACCTTCCAATTGTCAACGTCCCATTTTCAGCAGTTACTTATCATCTGTTCCATCTTATGGCATTCACATATCTCAGTTAATACTTTGCGTCTGTGCATGTTCAAACTTTATGGATTTTAAAAACAGGGGTGCTGGAAAAAAACTGTTCCAACAAAGTTGAGCGAGATATCTGAAATCGACTATACAAAAGTAAACTGCCCCCGCCACCCTTGAATAAAGAGATACGATGTTTCAGTGCTTAAACTATACGATGACATGTTTTCGCTTTCTCAGATCTTTGGACACCAGTATAGTCTTTACAGGCTGTGTTCCGTTCCGAATAAGATAAAAAAAAAAATCCGAATTTGAATTTGTATAGCAGGATACGCTTTCTCTGACGACGCACGCGGTCTTATTTTTTAAATTCATGCGTTTCCCTCATGTTTGGATGTTGTCTTGGTTATTTGTTGTTTTTCTTTTGTTGTAATTGCCGTTTATTACATTTTGATAAGTGTTGATTATACTTACAAAGTAGGAAACAGTCGACGTAATCTGCCTCGATTTCTGTGAAGTTTATTCAATTCCATAAGGTTTTGTGTGATTTTTAACGTTGCTTTGTATCTTCTAAATGAATTTCTGTTAAGATTTGAACATCGGCAAAACTGGTGCAATTTATTTAATACATGATTAAAGTTTAGAATAAGCAGGAATCTTTGTATTCTGTAAAAATAATGTTGATATGACAAACCTTCATTTTTTGTTGATCCTTTCATATCATATTCATAACAATACCAAGAAGAGCGGATAGTCTGGATCATCATCATTGTCATTTAAAACAAAGATCAAGTTATTTAAATGTGTGGTTATAGTAGAACTACTGTATGGATGTGAAACATGAAAAGCATGAAGACCAAAAATATTAAGCATTTTTAAAAAAGATGTATGGGACGTCCACACACCATCTGGAGACGAAATTTCGAGACAGAAAGAATGACACTTGGATAGTACAGGTGAGCTGCAGCATGGACAGCAGCTAAAGGGTTTGTGAAAAAGAATGAATGTTCCCGGGCCTAAAATATAGACCGTCAAGATGAGACGCTATATGTATGTTAGGCGAGACGAGTTTCAATCACCATGGATCTGAAAAGGATGTTTAATAATCTAACATAGACGTTGTAGACCCTATTTCTCAAACGATTAAAACATAAAGAAACGACAAAAGATATATTTAAGCAATCAAAACATATGTTCATTTGATAGATCATTTCAGCAAAGTTGACCTTAAACAATGCATGAATTCGTTATTTAAACACCGAAATGTTTAATGTACTCGGCTTTCTAAACGTGTGAACTAGATAAAGGTTATTTAATATGCTGAAATCATATGCATTCATTAAGCATTTTTCCTAGAATTTATTAAGTTTATTGTATAACATACATGAATCACATATCCGTTCTTTTCAAATGGGGTGATTGTAAAGAGGCCTTTTCAAATATCGACGGATTTTAACTAAATCCAAAGCCTAAAGTAAATACCAATAATTCGTATTCAAAACCAACAAATTTATACAAGACTATCTGGTCAACATTCGAAATTATTTCCATAACTTATACGGTAGACATTACTTAAATGAGCAATGTTGCAAATAATGTCGAGGTTTTTTTATTGTCCAACGAAAACACTCTGTCCATTTTGAAACAAAATTTTCCAAAATCTTTCAGAGTAACAGTTCGTCAAGAAGAAAAAAATATTATTAACATAAAATGTAAACTCCTCTTGACCAAAGTCAAGTGTTACTCTCGTTTGTTTAAACATATGAAATGTAAAGAATGAACTTTTTTTTTAATAATTTTAATTGGGAATTAAAAATAATTATCTAATGGAAATGTTTGATATTTTTCACGTCCCTGTTCTAAGACAGGATTTCATGTATATTATTTTCAAAGTAATGTTGTTTATTTTCATCGTCACATACTTTTATTGAATGTTTTCTTCATATTGTTATTTTTGTTTAAATGTAACTAATAGTTTCTGATATGTGTAAAGGAAGGTAGGGACTTTTTTTTTTAAAAATATGTCTATTTTTATATGGTATTGTAACACTTTTCATAATAAGCCCAATTTTAACTTTTTTTTGTTCTAGATTGGTAATTGTCTGAAATAAAATTTTCTGCAAGTATATCATTTATATATTTATCATCGATAAAGTCTAAATATATATAGAGAATAATATGACAATTAAACAGGTATTTTCTTTTAAAACTAAATTTAATCATATATAAATTCAACAACAAACAATGTCATTTTCCATTCAGTGGAATGTCTCACGTTTGCTTAGCCCAACCAAATCAGTTGGAATCGTTGCTTTCGGGACTGTTTGAATCAAACACTTTGTCGTCCCATACAGTGTGGGAAGATTGGGTTTCTGTATTCATATTAGTGTCTTCACCACTAGTTGTAATTTCATGTTTAACAATGTCACCCTCATTTTCATTTGTCTGTGCTTTCTGATATTCCAAAACACCACTTAGAAGTCCTATATATTTTATTGTGAGTTTTAAAATTTCATGTTTACTTAGTTTCTTATCTGGTGGATGGGTAGGAACTAATCGTCGTAACTCAGCAAAAGCTCCGTTTACGTTTTGTTGACGCCATCGTTCTCGGCTGTTTGTAAAATTACGCCGGGGACATCTTGATAACGGTTTACATTCGTATTCTCCGTCAATTATTGACTGACTTAGGTTTCTTTGTCGTAAATCGAGAGGTGCATCTGGGAACATATTGTCAGCGGAATGAGAATAGAAGGGTCTGGGTGACAGCATTGGATATGGAACACTTTGTAGACAAATATAACCAGTTTCAGCTGGTCTTTCAGAGTCATAAAACACATTATCATCTCCTTCCTCGGAATCTTTTATGTATTCATCTTTTTCTTCAGATAAAGTTCGGACAGAATCAAATCTCGCATCGTACATGGCCTCACTACCAGAACCTAACACGAATTTTTCTGTAATACATGTTTTTGTGTCTCCACCTTTTTGTTCAGAAGCATTGTTTAACAATTCATCCCGGAGATACAGAACTGCTCTTGATATTGGCATTTTTTAAAATGACGACATATCTTCTGCAAAGAAAAAGTAGGAATATGATACACACAATGTCCATGGTACTAGTATACATTTTGTAAATAACTTTTCCTTAATATAAGTAATTAATTTCAATCAATACATTTAGGTAACAAATATTCAGACTGTGTACGGTTTGTATTTTTGTGTAGGCATCTGTTGCATCACAGATTAAGAAAAGATTCATGATAAGTTGAAATGACATTGATCTATTATTTTAACGAGACACCTTTAATCGTATTATGGCGACATCGAAACATACGATAATTTGTTTTTATCTATTATTTTGTTGTAGTCGAAGAAAGTAATATACACAGAAAAAAATACCAAAATACAAAGTTCAAGCATTTTATAGAAAACAGCAACGTTCAAACATGACAATAGTAAGACGCATTTTAAAGCATGACAACAGAGCAAATCAAAGTTCAAGCATGACAATAGAACACAGAAATAATCAGGCATGACAAAAGAAAACAGAAATGTTCAAGCATGACAAAAGAGAAAATGAGATTTTTTAGCCGAACGTTTGAAGTTTACTCAATGAGTAACAAGTGCAAACAAATAAGGCCTGAAGTTGTAAAAAATGAAACAAAGATGACTACTTTTATCATTAGCCTAAATATATCGACCTTGATGCTTGTTTGTATAAAAATAACACGACTAACACTGAGGGCCCATTAATAGTTATTAATCATAATCAATCAAGAGTTCCTGAAATACGACGCTGAATAATTAGTTGTTGTTGACTCTACTGACCCTCTTACGTAAAAGTTACTACTTATATTTGACTAGACACTCTTTCAACAGTAGCTAACTAAAGAAGTAAATAAAAGTACTTAAGTACTAAATAGTCTGGGTCAAATTCTAATATACATGGAGACATATATCAGCACAACCAAAAAAGATCTTTATCGGATTAAAAAATATGAAAACTTTGCTACCTAACTATATCTAAAATGTCAAAAAATTGAAGAACGAAACTTTACAGAAAACTTTACACTTTCAGATCAAGAAAAGTTCAAAATCATGCCGCTCAGTGCGACAATTTGTTGTGCATATTGCTTTAAAAAAAACACCTTTATATCCCAATGTTGATTTAGTTAATGTGAGTTAATATGTAGTCCATCATATGTGCAGATCCAATTCATTGATTAGCCTTAAACAATATGTATATCTGTATTACACTATAAATAACAATTGAGATTCGTCTGTTTTTAACAATAGCTTAACATCAAGGCACATTAAAATAGCAAATTTTCTGGATATTTACGTAATTTAAAGAACAGTTTTGCGTTTTCCACAGTTAAAAGGTTCCACTAATTGCGAAAACACATGGTTTCATACAATTACAATGTTTGTTTAAAGTAGTGCATCCAGAGTTATCAAAAGATGGATGATATGAGTCCCACCATTAAACCATGTCATTTTACTTTGCACAAGTGATGAATGTCCGTTTATACCAACATAAAGTAAAAGTTACTTCCTCACACTATCCTTTGCCTTAATAAGATGGACCGAAAACCTTAAGATTTTACTGTAGCAGTAATTTTACCGGACATCATCAGGAATTGAACTGGTTCTGCATCTTGTAAAATCAAAATGGATTTTTTTCAAGGTACATACACTGTCATCAAATTAACAAAATTTCGATATTCTTTCAGTTCAAATCTTAAAATAAATTATTTAAAGAGACTTATCAGTATGATTTTCAGATATGATAAATTTTCTACCTATTTCAAGGTTTCATATGAGCATAAGAGAACTCTTCTGATGTTTGTTGTTGAATTAGATGAATTGCTAGGTTCCTTTTGAATTTTTTAAAGCGATAGGTATCTGCTGACGGCCGAGTAATAAATGGAACGGCAATCCTTGTTTATGGCATTCAAGTTTAATATGCAACATTGAAAATGTCATCTCGTTCCAAAATACCGATACAACAGTTCACCTCACTTGTTTGTAATCGTTAATAAATCTGTAAAGTATTGGGTTTCATCACTGGGTCGAAAAGACTGCTGGTAGACTTTCATAAACCATATTTGATATCAATGGCTCAGTAGGAAGTATGATGTATCGCGCTTCGAGCGTTCCCGATGAAGGTATAAAGGCAACAGTAGTATACCACTGTTCAAAAGTAATAAATTGATTGAGAGAAAATTAATCCGTGTTACAAACTAAAACACGTCAACTATAAGAAGAAAACTACGAAACAACAGAATACTGAAGTGAAACAAAAAAAAAAAAGAAAATGCAATATACACAGAAACGATATTAGATATTAGTATTAGATAGCAACTCCCATATTTCTGACTTGGCACAGGACATTATTAGAAAACAACGGGGGGTTGAACTTGAATGTGGTTTTGTGGCTAACCAAACCTCGCGCATTTTTGTCAATGTAAAATAACGACATTACATGACGGGAAAATCCAGAACACGCTTCTGACTCATGGAATATGTGAAATATTACTTTTACATTTCATACGTACTAAAAAGTATTGTTATCCTATAGCTAGTTATAGATAGCTATCAAAGGTACCAGGATTGTAATTTAATACGCCAGACGCGCGTTTCGTCTACATAAGACTCATCAGTGACGCTCAGAACAAGGTTTAATCTACCATTTTCTACATAAGAAAATGCATGTACCGATTGAGGAATTTGACAGTTGTGATCCATTCGTTTGATGTGTTTGAGCTTTTGATTTATGCCGTTTGACTTTCCGTTTTGAATTTTTCTCGTATTTTAGTTTAGAGGCAGCAATAGTTTTACGGTGTTCAAATTTTATAAAGTAATTAAAAAGAAACGAATCAAGGTAAACAAAAAAAAAAAGAATCTGAGGGAATCTTATGAATTCTAAAAAGGAACTAAATTTAAGATTTATTTATATCTTCCTTACACAGATTTTCAGAAATCGAAGATGAAGTTATTTCAACAAATTTTATATACGTTATATTTATCAGTATTAATACTTACAGAGTTACAAAATGAATTAAATGATCAAACATAAAAGTTTGCACTTCTTTAAAGCACCATTCCAGAAGCGCATGAATATGAGGTGTATATCTCCTATTTGATACGAATTTCATGGGCTTACGTTTCCTATCCTTAGTTACTTGACATAGGATTACAAGTAACAACGTAGATATTAAACCATTTGTAAATGGTAAATTTGACGTCATCCCTGAGCTCCATCCCTTCGACTTTTAGTTTCTAGTTTTTCCGTTAATATTGTTTTTCTATTTCGATGCATTTAAACTTGTTCTTACGGTGGATTTTGATTTTTAAAGCGCAGGTTGATGCAATTTGTCCCGTTAATTTCATGCAATATCGATTTGGCACATTGCAATTGACTTTTTTCATATAATAGATTATTATCTATAGAAGTAAATGGTATTCCCTTTTACACTTTATTACAAACCTATCCATTCTCCATAGTTCAATTTTCAAATTTCAAAATGCTCGGTACACATTGTAATGAAATGTTAACAATTTAACTATCAACAGTGAATACATATGTTAATCAACCGGGCAATGTGGTAGAACATGCATGTATACAACAGGATAATGTGGTCAGTCAGAATGACATAGATGTTTAAATTATAATTAGTTTACACTCTTTATACAGAAACATTTATCTCCAAAAAAAGTTTCTTCATTTGGACAATTACGTTTTTCAGTGAAAGACGTTTTAATATATTCTTCTCTTATATCTGATTTCTAACAAAATGTGCATTTTTCTCTTTGACCTGTTTATCTATAGTCCTTAAATTACGAAGAGTTATAGCGTATTTTTTTCTGGAAGTATTTGTAAACAATCTTCCAATACCAAATCCTACTGGTATATCAAAAATTACAAAAAAATGTAGTATTCTAAACACTGTTTGACGATATTGGAGATATGTGTTCAGAATTATATAAAAAAAAAAACATATATAAGAATGTTTAAACAATACAATTTCTCTAATACGGGAACATGAACATACTATGTTAATTTTTACTCAACACTTCAAAATTTTAAGTTGTTTACCAAAACCTTTCCGAGAGTACTTAACTTTATTGACGTCATTCGCTTATTTTAACCCCTTAATGAACGAACCGAGTCCAATTTTAATGAAGAAACTATTTCGTGGAATCACTCTACCCTCATAACAAAATCGACTTAAATTTTACACCAACAAGGTTTCATGTCGGTTCTACATTTAATGTGATGCAGTAAAATTGGGTCCTTCAGTTGTTTAAGCAAATTTCAGATACTTTAAGATTATCCATAGATAATGATTAATATGCATATTCGGCTTAAGTATCTCTGGTTTTCGTTAAATACACTATTAAATATAAGCAGTCGAATTTTGCTTGTATATCTAGTTTTTGATGTGCAGACTCAAATAAAAAGTAAAATCACAAAAATATTGAATTCCGAGGAATGTTCAAAAAGGAAAGTCCTTAATGGCAAAATCAAAAGCTCAAACACATCAAACGAATGGATAACAACTGCCATATTCCTGACTTGGTACCGGTATTTTCTTATGTAGAAAATGGTGGATTAAACCTGGTTTTAAAGCTAGCTAAACATCTCACTTGTATGAAAGTCGCATCCAATTTCATGATATTGACACCTTATCATTCTTTTACTATGAGAACTATAATGTTTTAAATCAATAAGTATACTTAAGATGTTCAAATAAACTTTTAAAGTAAAGACACTATTGTTCTATAATTGTTGTTGATGTCAGACATTAGGTGTTAATTTTTGCTTTGTCAGTAGCTTGATCTTCCACTGTTATTTTTTTTCTATTCTTATTGTTATGTGTTGAAAGTTTGTCTTAAAAAAATAAATAATTATGAATAATGCTCTCAAATTCATTTCAATATATTTAAAAAGTTTAAGTTGTGTTTCTTTAACAGCCAACAAGCATGCCTGAAACGCTAGGAAATAGCATCGTTTTAATTCAAATCGTCGAACAATAGTTATTTTCAAAGCAACTTTAAATCAGGGATCCATGGCCCATTTTAGTATTATATATCTAAGACCGTTTTGATACAAAAGAGTAAAAGATGTAGGACCAATTTCTCTGCTTTTGTTTCGCTCACAGGTTCAGAATTAGAAAGTTGCTGCAACCTACTGGATTACGAATATCAGTCTTTATATAATATTAGTACTTAGTACATATTCCACAGATATTCCCATAAATTCAAAATTTGATTGACAAATTTTAAATGTTTGTTTTGGTATAATTTTACATCGAATGAAAGTTTCCCCAAATATATATCATTTTGAATAATTCAGGCACTATAAAAATTAAGCGTTATTAAAATTGCAGCTATTTATTTCTGGTCCTTTTTTTAAAATCACAAATCAGTTACCCAAATCTGCAGTTCTGGTCCATTACAAAATATTTAAAATACAGAATAACGCCAAAATGTCGTTATATAAGTACACGTAATACCATTACACCATTGTGAGAAATATATTGATGGGATATTGGCTCTTCCTCTTGTTATCTATAAGCTGTTCCCGAGGAAGTGTTGTTTATATAATCTTACTGTAGCGTATGCATTGTATTGGCTTAGTCATGCTTCCTTTATTACGGATTAATAGAAAAAAAACATTCACAAAGTAAAGTGCAGTCATGATCTCACTTGCTACATTGTTTAATCGAAATTGGATATGCATTTCTGGATTTACCTTCATTAGAATTGCACAGATTTAACAGTAATCCAAATATTTCGAGCAGCAAAACGAAAGATACAAAATGATGAATTATCAATTCCCCGTATACAATTGAATTACTACATTCTTAAAAAAAAAAGTTGCCATGCTCATAGCAGACACAGTTTGAATTACCCAAAACACTCTTTAAAATAAAAATAAAATGAAAACACATAACTTCCATTCAAGTCTCAAATTTGTTTTCCGCAATATTTGTGTATGCAAGACACAGTCTATTTTAGGATTGGAGTATCTCATAGCAAAACATGGAAAGTATATGGCAGTTAAAATTCGTGCCAGTAGTCAGTGCCTTGACATGATTTATAACATATATTAGATTCGCCGTTGGTTGGTGAATTCAGAAATTCAGCATCCAAAGGATCAAACTGTAACCTTTGATAAATTTTGCTCTCCCTTTTATGTCCATGTTGGTCATATAGTTCCTTACATTTATATGTATATTTCTACATCCATAGCTTTGAAAAGTTTGGATTTGAGAGTCCTTAATGTATGTGGATTCAGTAAAACGGTTCGGACGCATCAAATCTATGAAGCGTTATTTTTATTCAAATATAGTGTTTACAATGTTCTGGAGATTCATAATTGATTTGGCTTTCAAAATGGTTTGATTCGAGTGCCTCTTGTGTAGACTTCATACGTACATGGCGAAATAAATGTATACTAATACTAAACCTGAAATATGTTGATGTTTTTTAACTGACGAAATGTGTCCTATATATGAAGGTTATATCAAACCAAAACTAGACCAACAGAAATGTGGTATTCCTTTCTTTAGTTTTAACTTAATTATTCGACAAGCATATGGCACTGCCCGATTGTATAACATATTGCTTCAATGTAAATCAGAGACATACATAACAGAATTGCGTTATTTAAGATGCAATCTGGATTAGTTATTTCATTAATTAAGTTTTTAACACTGTAAGAGTGAACAAGAGAAACATATTCTTTATGTAATTATTTAAATACGGTGTTATATTCAACTTATATATGGACATATAAACGTCTCTAGTTGTTCCAGATTATTTCTCAAACTGGCAATTTTACAATAATTATTCTGGCTGTATATATATATATATGTTTGATCATTTAAGGAAACGCTCGTCTGGTGCAAATATAAAATTCAATCCTGGTATCTATGATGAGTTTATTTACAACCACTGGGTCGATGCCACTGCTGGTGGAGTTTTAATTCCCCGAGGGTATCACCAGCCCAGTAGTCAGCACTTCTGTGTTGACTTGAATTGTCATTGATATGTTCATAATTATAAATTAACTGTTTACAAATTCTTGAATATTTGAAATACTAAGACTTTTCTACCTCAGGAATAGACCTTAACTGTTTTTGGCAAAACTTTTAGGGACTTTTGGTCATCAATGCTCTTCAACTTCGTACTTTATTTGGCCTTTTTAACATATTTTGATTCGAGCTTCACTGATTAGTCTTTTGAAGACGAAACGCGCGTCTGGCACAAATATAAAATTTCATTCCTGGTATCTATGATGAGTTTATTTATATAGACCAATGTTAAAGCGTCTATGTAGAAAGACCCCTATTGTGCAATCAAAGTTAGAAAACAACATTCTATCAAAGCATTGTAAAGTATTAAAGTACCAACAGGACATCTGAAAATTTAAAGTTTACTGTAAGCATTGTTTACTCCCAATGTTTTAAGTAGACATTGTCCTTTTTTACAATCTAACTTTCTATCAGTTTCCTAGTGTTTTAATACCAACACATTCTCACCCTCAAGTTTCTTTGGATTCTTGAGTTATCGTATTTTTTTAAAAATACTTATCATTTCTCATTAAAGTACTTAAATTCTCAATTATTTATAAGACTTAAACTTATATTGTATGTCTCTTTTAAGCATGTGAAAAAAACTATATCTATGACCCTTAATAAATCGGATGATGTTGATATTGATCTATATCAGTTTCAAGTTATGAATAAACGCTTTGTAAATGAAATCATGATTATACAGTGTTTGTAAACATAGTTCAATAAAAACATAAACAAAAACAGAAATATAGAATCGGAAAGCATAATAAAAGAAAACGGGATATGGGATGATTATACGAGACGGTATAACCTCCTTAAAACACTAGCAAGCAATTATAGATCACAGGAACAAAACTTTTTGGGTTGTCGATCATCTTGACATTTTTATTAAGTTGGGTTTTTTTTCAAACGAAACGATGGAGTGCTCTTATTTTACGAAAAAAAAAATCCAGATGATCCTTACTACTATTTAAGCGGTACTGCAACTGATTTATTTAGTATGCAGCAGATTTTATTTGATGTTGTATAACAATAGATATTGAAAAATGCAAAGAATCTAAGCGCCTTTAAAAGAAAAGATTAACTATAAAAGTATTCCATGCACGTTTTGAAAAGTTATTTATATTAATCGGTCTTAAGAAAATAGGCTTGAAAAAAGTTAAATCACAGAAATACTGAACTCAAAACGGAAAGTCCCTAATCAAATGGCAAAATCAAATGATAAAACACATCAAACGAATAGATAACAACTGTGAATTGTTTTTATATATATATACTAATTTGTTAATTTTCCTCTAATTTTGATTTTATTCAAGTATTAACTGACAAATAAGATTCTTGGACAATTTTCTTTTTTAGAAATTACCACAGAATTCAAATGTTAAGTTTTGAATGTAAATATAAAAAAAAACTTACTTGTACATATAAATAATTAGTATCCTTTACTTGTCAATGTGTCTCCAAAGTCACTTTATAAACCAAGTACGGAAGCCAACCTGATTGGTCACATGATTCTTAAGCCAATCCGTATTTCCTCGATATTAAGGTATTTAATTAAACTGTCTCATCATCCAATGCGATTTGATAACGCCAGAAAATTAATTCAAGTCAATAAAAATTAACAAATCAGTGTACTCTGGATTTATTACATTACGAACATGCAAAACACAGCTGTTAAAAATTAGTTTTTATAAATATTCTATGCAAAGATAAAATAAAATGTCAAATTTTGATTTAAAATTTTAACTTAGTAAATATGTGTTTACACATGCCTGTTTATTTCAAAAAGATTTTGATAATTTATTTTTTTCTTGGATGAAACTTGTCTGGGATATATAGAACTGCGGCGACAGTAAATTAGCGATAGTCAAAACCGTCATTTTATTTTTTTCATGTTGAATATATTATAAACGTGCACATATAGCATTTGTTGAACTTTATAAAAGTCTTTTCGGATTTGAATGTTAGATTTTTGTTTTGCTATCCAAAATGAAAATCATATAAATTGTATGTCTGTAAAAGGGTTGAAAACTTGCGAGTTGCCAACATAGATAAGTGTGTTCTGTGTGAGTTACATTTTAATGTTGTGTCGTTGTTCTCCTCTAATATTTAATGCGTTTCCCTCAGTTTTAGTTTGTTACCCCGATTTCGTTTTTTGTCCATAGATTTATGAGTTTTGAACAGCGGTATACTACTGTTGCCTTTATCTATTACAAAAAATAAAATACCCTCATGAAAAATTCGACAATTCACATACGATTTCGTATTTCGTATTTGAAAACTCCCCAAATTTGGTGTTTTGTGCATTAATAGGTTATTGTGTGTGATTTCTTTTCACGAAAAAAATGATTTCGTGGACTTTACCTGTTTCAATAGTTCTAACATTTGCGATGTAAATGAAATGACTTGAACATATTGAAATCATTAGAAAAAGTTAGCATAATTCTTATAGAAGAAATGACCTACATCATTAACATAATTTATTTTTGTTTTGTGTTATTATTTTGGATTTGTTTTCAAAAAAATATTTTATATTTGTTTATTAATGCGACAGAGTATGACCGATGTTCATTAAAATCCTGTTAAAAGACAAAGAAAAGAAAATGCAAGCCAAAACAACTGTGGCCCTCGTGGAATTGCAAAAATTAAAGGAGGGCAAGACCGGGAGCATCGCCCGTCTAAGCGGCTCCTGTTTTGTTTGCATCACATACAATGCGCTCACACTCAGTATAATATTATAGGGATAGGACACAAATAGTAAAATAACAGATCAGACGAGTATTCTGGTATTTAAAGATCTAAGACTGAGAAAAGTGGTGATTGTGATTCCATATACCAAGACATTGTATCGGTCAACCAATTCGTCATTGATGACCGTAAACCTTATACAGTGTCGATTTCAGTCATTCTTCTCAAAACTCTGTTATAGCAGTTTTTAGCTAAAGAGCACATCCCTGTAAATGAAGTCCGTATAATGTTATCAATCATGAACGTTACGTATTACCTGAAATATATAAAACCAACACGATGTAGTAAAATAACAAAAATGTAGAACTCCATAGAAAATCCAAAACGGAAAGTCTGTTATAAAATAGGAAAACCAAAAGCTCATACAGATCAAACGAATAGAAAACAACTGTCCTATTCCTGACTTGGTAAGGACATTTACTCATATAGAAAATTGTAGATTAAACCTGGTTTTATATAGTCAGATAAAGCTTTCACTGTATATGCAATCACATAAAATTCCATTATATTGACCACATTGTGAGAACAAAACAAACAGACATAATAGGTTAAAATGTAGAAAAAGGGTACAGCATTCAACATTGTGTTGTAATCTTAATCTTTTTAAAAACAATAATGTAATTGCTGAGAAATGTGAAGTTGATCATGTGACAGCGAAAGGAAAAATATAACACCGAATTGAATATTTATTTTTTCTTGGACTTTCTGATAATCTTTATAGATGAACCAAAGTTCATCGTGCCTTAATTTTACAAGGAAATTTATTTTCATTAACATGCAAATAACTGCGATATTCTGGTATTGCAATATATATTTCGTCGCGTTTCTTCCTTATAAGTAAGATGCATTGATCTGAAAGATAAAGAACTATAAACTATTATTGTTAACAGAACGGATATCTTATTAATTGTTTTCCCGTTATTTTTACAACAACATCCTTTTATAGTAGATCACCAAATCTGATAAACTTTTAAGTATCGATCTTATTTATAGTTTAAATTTATGAACCTTAAATAAGGTCAATTTTATAAGTCAGATACATGGTCGATGCCTCTGCTGGTGGACTGTTAGTCCCCGAGGGTATCACCAGCCCAGTAGCCAGTACTTCGGTACTGGCATGAAAATTTTTTTGTGTTATTACAATTAGCTGTTACAAAATGTTATAAATTATTATAAATTAAGGAATGTATCTCCCTCATGCAAAGCTCTGATTCCTTTCACGGATTTGATTATTCTTTTTGGACATTTTGGATTATAGCTCATCGCCTTTTATATAAGCTTTGGATTTCAAATATTTTGGCCACGAGCATCACTAAAGAGACATGTATTGTCGAAATGCGCATCTGGTGCAGGAAAATTGGTACCGTTAATGTTGTTGTTAATACATAATTTGAAGCACTTTTCTTCAGGTGAACTGATTGTCAGTTGTTAGAATCATAGAATGAAACTTTGAAGTCATATTTAAAGTTATATCTTAAAAGTATTATTGAAAGAATCAAATCTTTTTTTTGGAATTTTATAATGTTATAAAAGCGTTCATGATGTGCATATTATAAGTAGGAATTGCTTCCACCTGCACCGTGTGCTGCGTTTTACGATTTTATAACATTGTTAACGAAAGGAAGCATTTGATTCTAAAGTTTTCCTTGTTGCTTATCTTTTCTTTAATCCTATTTCTTTCTTAATTGAATACATATTGTTTTAATGTTTATATGATTATAAATTTGGGAAGCTAATAGTGGATCTAAAAGTACGTAGTTCGATTCTTTAAATTAAACTCATAAAAATTAGAATGTACTTAAAAAAAAATTAGTGTAACGTGAAAACCACTACTTTTTTTTCTAAATTCATCCAGGCGTTTACTTGTGAAAATATTTGATTTGATGGAATTACATTAAACCACAGTGCTCATCAATCTGTCTCAACTTCTTAAGTGGACGTTTCATTTCATTTCCTATTGTTAAACATCGAGCACCCGAAGAGAAATCCCATCTTTTAATATTTGATTTTAATTATTATCTTTTCATTGTATTATGACGGTTTTAACTCCGGACACATAAATTTTGCCCTTATTCAAAGACAGCTATGAATTTAATCATAGAAGTGTGGCAAAACCCCATGCTCGTAGCTCGACTTAACATCCTATCAAAATTCTTTTAAAATCACAGTTTTCATTTTAACGGTTTGGAAACGAACACGTGTCATGCACGGTAATTAATTTCAAATAACAACAATAATTCGTTTAACATTTAATTATAACTGGATGTATGCGATGCAAAAGTTAATAAGTCACTCAATGTTGCTTATCTCTAAGTATTTGTTGTTGCACTCCAACAGAGGATATGAGAAATTTGCACATTTAGTCATTGGTTAATATTTGCGTTTGATAAAATTATATTGATGACACGTGAAGAACAGAAGTTTTCTGTAAGATTAGACAGAAAACAAATCAAACTGCATTTGGATTCAAATAGAAGACGTTCGATATGAATGAACTCTTGAACGAAATGAACAAAAAGAAAACACAATACTTTTACTATAGCTAATTGATAGCTTTAAATGCATACTGTTTGTAGAAATGGTAAAAAATGTCAAGGTTTTTCATCAATATGTCACTTGAAATTTGCAAATGTTGGGGTCACGGTCCGCTCCACCATGAATCATATGACATCCTGAAATAAGTAAAAGAAAATCCGATATCAGATGTCCCCGGTCATATTTCCTACGTTTTTTAACACATTTTGCTATTCTTATTTAATGTCTTTCTCATTTATTAGTGTCTAAGGAAAAAAACTATAAAAAAAATGATAAGGTTGATTTTAACACAATTAAGTATTTATTCAACTTATCGAAGTAACGATGCAAACGAGTATTCTCGTGTATACGTGCATGCTAATCAGTACAATGAAAAAAATGAGCAAATAATTTTGTTGATGTTTTTTTCGAAAATGAAAAATAAAATTATACACTGATACGATGTGTAACAAAGTTTCAAAATAGTTCAAGCAGTGTTATCTAAAGTTGTTTTGTATTTATCTAATTTATATTTGAATTAAAAAATACATCAAACCTGAAATATCTTGAAACTATAACGACTGTCGTCCGTGGTTCCTTATTTTGTAAATTTTGCATTTCAATCGTCCTTGAATCGTCAAATGTTTGCTCATTGTCAGTATGCCAGGAAGACTGAATATTCGCAGTTTATTGTTCCAAATCTCAGAAATGTAATGAATGCGATCATTTAAAATATCTAAACCTACATTGTATCCTATATATAAGTACTTAGGGACAGGACAGTTTTATAGCCCCCCCCCCTTTTCTTTGTTTTTTTTTTATTTTCTTTTAATTTGAATTATTTTAGCGTTATTCTATGTTGATATCTCGAATCAGTGACCCCTGTGGTAAGTTTTTACAGGTTAGCGATATGATAGTTAGACTACTAAGATCATGACTATGCTACCGATGCCCCAATTCGGAAAGGAAAATTTACTACAAAAAAGGAGAATTTGTTGGTGCCGACCACTATGATATAACAATGGATGGAGTCTTAGTCTTATATTTCCATATTGTGCAATAGTTGTTCCAGATCGGAGGTCCTCTATTAATATATTATGTAAAAGAAGTACTAGATGGATTTAAGAACATTAAAGTATGCATCTGTTAAAGATTAAGGCAGATGAATTTTTAATGTATAATATAGAGTCTCTGTCAAAGCATTTATGAAAGTGTTTTCCTCAATTTTTTCAATAAGCAGGCGCTCATCAGTTATATAGTGTCAGTTTTCAAAGGGCGATGCTTGGTATTTACGAGTGGAAAGCGGCATACCATCATATTTAGGTAGCACAATACAAAGATTTTATACCTCCAATTCCCTAGTTTTAAAATGCTGTAACTTTCTTTATAATGTTTGAAAAATTATAAAAGTGGTATTTATGGATAGCTAACCCTAACAGATTACTCTTTCAAATTAATGCAATGTTAGTATTATACAACAATTAAGTACTCAATTATAATGCTAACTGTGTCTACAAAATTTTACAAGAAATTTCCACTTTCAATTGAAATTAGCTTCTTCATGGATACCCCGAGAGGGTTAATGTTATTATATGTTGTTCCTAGAGCCATTATCTACAAAACAGTGTCTCAGATTTCGGATAGAATGTATAGATCAAATTTTACACCTAATCAAACATGATCTACTTTTATGTGGTAAGGATGTTTACACTAATTACAGATTTAGGGAAACATGGAATACGATAGGAATAATTTGAGACACCCTTTTGTAGCTCCTGTTGTGTTGATTAAGATTTCGTTAAAATTTTCTGTATAGTTATCGAGATATATTAATAGAGCTACATTCATTCAACTGAACTGACCAAGATTTTGCCATTAATTGCATAATAATTGGTTATATAATGATTGCATAACAAAAATATTGCATTCATTTGAAAGATTAATCTTTTATCTATCTATATATACCTCTTTTATTAATTTATATAGATATAAATGTGGAAGATGTGGTGTGAGTGCCAATGAGACAACTCTCCATCCAAATAACGATTTAAAAAAAGTAAACCATTATAGGTCAATGTACGGCCTTCAACACAAAGCCTTGGCTCACACCGAACAACAAGCTATAAAGGGCCCCAAATTTACTAATGTAAAACCATTCAAACGGGAAAACCAACGGTCTAATATATGCAGTCTTAAGAAAGTAACAGCATTTTAAAGGTCGGAGATGAGAATTGAATAAATCTTTGTATCGTGCTACCTTTATAAAGCATAAGCTATTGTATCAATTTTTCCTACAAAAAAATAATTATTATGCGAATTGTGAAATTTCCGCTGTATAACTATTTGCATATATTTTGTTTACGCTAATAAAGGCAAGGACAATGATTATATTACTAAATATACGTCAATCCATTCCTTGACTAGAGCATGTCTTGATTATAGACCATTAAACCAAAGAACAATGAATGACTCTTCGAAGCTACCTTTGGTTGAGGTCATGTCAGATATCCTCGATGAATACATGTTAAATAAAATAATATCTTAATTTTCCTATGCAATATGATATTTGTTGTTTATCGACGTCTATACCGTTATAGTGGACTATTACACTAATCCCTAAAAAAAAATGAGGTTGGCGTGATATTCCGGAATATTGATTACGACATCGGTCCAGGTTTTATATCATAAACGCATTATTGACAAGGAATCCAAAAATTATGGCAGACAATGTGGAAAACAAAAAATCTGATTTAGGTAAACATAAAATTCAGAACAATAGATTACTACATAGTTTTAGAAAAAAGAGAAAATCAATTTGGTGAATCGAAATCAAACAGGTTCCATTTAGAAACGCTCTCCAGTATTACTGTGACTTGAAAACAGAGGAAAAAAACCTAATCATTGTTGACTTTCAGAAAAGTTCCACACAGTAGTATTAAAAAGGGAGTCTCATTGGGGGGTTCCGATCCCGGATCCTGCTAGACCTCATTTCCCGTTTTCTCAACACAATAATTTGACTTTCACGTATCACGCTTACAAAAAATCGGCAATCCCCCGTCACGCTTAGACCCCAATGAGACCAACTAAAAATACAATATCAATTTTAATTAATTATTATGGTATACACCAAAATATACTGAATATATCAGATTAAAAAAAACAGTTGTATTATATGAGGCAGGTGATACCTGGAAAGGGGCAGTGCGTGAACCGGTGACAAAATATTATCGCCCCTGTAAACAGTGGGCTCTTCTGACTAGAGGTAATCGGTAAAGAACAGCGGAAAATGGTGTACATTGTTTACGAGCTTGAAATGAGCTAACACAGACGAACTGAGACGTGTCAACGTAATGTGAATATGATAATGCACCAGGTAAATTATTAATTGTTAAGTTTATCACATCATCGTATCTTCATATGATAGGTAAATAAGTGAATTTTCGATTTTAAGTGTCGTCAGGGTTCAAACATGGAATCATGCCAACCTTTCATTATTTTTTTTTAATACTAACCTATAGTCGGAACATCTTGATTTTCTCCCAATTTGTAAAGTTAATTATGCTGCTTGACATATATTTTTTTTGGGAAAAAAAATTGATATGCAGTCAAATGTGGCAGTTTTTAATATTTGTTGCTATGTGAAATAAAGGGAAGTAAATTAAAGTAAAAGAAGGCGCGCTTTTTCAAATAGTAAACAATTTAATTCAGATGCATAGTATTTTGTCAAATGATAAAGAATATCGTAGAAACTTGCTAGAAATTCATCTAATTTATAAAAGATATACAACATGACATACTGAAATCTGAAAAGGGGTAAAACCACCATACCTTGAACAAATTCAGTTAAAAAAAGGTGGGGGGGGGGGGGGGGGGGTAAAATGCTACGAAATTTAGATTTTATTTATTTTTTGTCGACAGCCAAAAGATGATTTGACATGTAACTAACTACTTTTTCAATTTCATTGTAAAGTAAAATTGACTTTTTTTGGGGTCTCTTGTTTATTGTGGTCTGATGTTTTCAGGTTCTCTTTGGATTGCCAAATAATATTATAATCATCTAATTGAATGTTCAAATTATTTTGCAGCGATGGTGTGTATGGAAGGAAGACTGTCATAAAACCCAACAGTTCCGGATGGCCCTTTAAATAATTGCTTAACATCAATAGCGATGTAAGATTCAAGTGTTTGATTTAGCACAAGTTTAGCCAGGTTTTCCTTGTAATTGTGGCAGAAAAACCACTAGACAGTGTCATGCATTGAAAGGATATCAAACGGATATTTTATGGAATGATTCTCGTACATATAAAATCATATGCATAGGAATGTGGAGCTACATGTAGTGTCTTTCATGCAGCAATTTTTAATTTCCAATATAAACTCTGAAAAGACAAGAGCATAGAAATGTATACCAATGAGAAACATTCTTTGTGAATAAAATCATTCCAAAACTTAAATGTGTCATTAGTGTTGCATTATTTATCAGTAGAGATAATCAGATTCCAGTAAGATTGTCCAACTGATGGTTTTTGTTTGTAATCGTTTTTGTAAATCTTAGTTGTTTTGACAATCCGGGCTGTGCATGTTGCCCGGCTGACCCTTTCAGTGTGAGACAATATTTTGTTTATGATAAACAAAATCACTGATTCAAGACTGGAGCGGACCCCTTTTAGGCAGTTAGTGCGAATCCTTTAGGTTTAAACCATTACATGCAATACGGGGGGAGGGGGAAGATTTTTTTTTACCGAGTCAAACATTTTTCCTAATTATAATACATTGAGATTTAATATATACTTTGCTATATGTAGTGTGTATATTAAGGTATTGCCAACAAAATTCATCAAATTTCGGATCATAATATTGTTTAAGAAAAACCTCATAATCTTCTGTAGCACACGTGCATGGTTAATTCGGATCACATATTTTCTATTCCGATGTTATAAGAATTCGAAGGTTCATATCATTTACAATATCATTCAAAAAATTTCTGGGATTTTTTTTTACTATCAACGTTGAACCTCGAGGTTACATTGTAGTAAAAAAAAATCCAATAAAAACGTTGAATGTAAATGATATGCACCTTTAAATCTTATATTGTAGGACTCATGTTGTTCAAACATAATGTGTTGATCAATTATGTTATGATGATTTTGATAAACTTCACATTAGGTAATCTTTCACGTATATTGATTACATTATATCGAGTTGTCCCAACGATATACTTGTCGGTGTGCTCGATCATATGAATGTACCGACATTCATAATTATAGACAAAATGACACAACTTTGAAAAATTCTTGTGACGAAACTACATTTCGGAACACGTTAAAAATTGGATACCCAGAAAGCTACATTATTAAGGTTTGATATATATTTTTTTCAAAAAAAAAGAAAAATATGCAGTCAAATCTGGCAGTTTTTTACACACCCCTATGTTGAACAATAGGTTGTTCAATTAACAGCATGTTTGGCAATTAAAAAATCATATATTAACGCATTTAGCTTTAACATATACTTTATTTATAGTGGTTGTATAAAAGTTATATAATGGTTTTGTGTTTTAAGAGATATTCATCCCTATGCATATCGGGTTTTATGCGTAAATTGTCTCTCCTGTTCTTAGACCTTTTCTATCTCTTTCATAAGAAGAGTGACTTTTCTATTGTTCTAGTGTCACTGGAAATCCCACTGGGGGGACGAAGTTAGAAAACCTTTTAAATACATGGCTCATAGCACAGTATCCTTGAATGGGTAACACTAATGAGGTATCAGGTCCGTTCGCGCCCAACACACTTTCGCAACCTACATGTTCGCACCCAAGGTCCGTTCGCACCCTACACGTTTGCACCCAATTTTAAAGCAAATTCAAGTTGAATAATTAGAAAATCATGATTGTTGTTTTAAATTGCTTTGATGTAATTACTGCATGTATTAAGCTTGGAATGAGTAAAAAATTGAAGATTTTAAATGAAAAAGTGACTTTAACACAAAAGATAATTGTTTCAACAGCTTCGTCCCTTTGATCTGAAACTATGAAACACTAACCAAAACCTGATAAAATGTAATGAACACAAAAACAAACGTTGTCAGAATCTTTTTTTTTTTTTTTGAAACAATGAAATAAAGTTATAGCAATACCCTAACCAAAACATGATTAAGATTTATTCAACACCTTTAATTATAGGAATACACTTACCAAAACCAATAACAAATTGGGCGTGAACGTGTAGGGAGCAAAAGTGAAAGGGTGCGAACGTGAATGGGCGTGAACAGACCTGGATTTCACTAATGACTGAAGAACACCTTTATTATCCCAATAACACTTGAAATGACCGAATATCAATTGAAATTTTAATATTAGCACATATTGGTGGCTTTTGAACATTGATAAATATAAGGCATGCATTACCTGTGAAAGGGGACAAAATCTGTAAAGACCATGAAGACTGTATGAATTATTTTTTATTCTATTCAGACATATTTTAACTTCAAAAACTGTTAAAAATAGAAACAGAAATACTGTATCGTTTCCGATTTTGGTTCTGTTGTTAGGGATTTTAGTTGTGACGTTATTTAAGATATGACATCATTTTCAATTTGAACAAAGAAACGCGATCATCAGATAATGTTTATTCATATCAAAAACAAAGAATTATTAAAAATGAAATTGGAATCGTGTTCATTGAGCGGCAGCGGCGTTAGCTAACTTCTTAAAAGCTTTATATTTTAGAATGTAAAAGACCTGTATGCTTCATACTTTGTAGAATGAAATTCAAAACAGTGTGGCTGTGTCCATTGATTGACTCATTAAATTCATCCATTGACTGGGACAATTTAGGTGAACGTTTGTATGTAACGACCACTGCTCACTATGTACTTTTTTAAGACACTTAAACTATGGGGTCACCAAAGGTTCTCAACACCTTAATAAAGTAATTCGAAAAATTAATCAGAAATAACACGATGTTTTGATTTAAATCAATTATATAAATCAAAACATAAAGGTTATTCCTGATTAATTTTTCGAATTATTTTATAATTAAAGGCGTTAAGAAACCTTTGGTGACCCCACAGTTTAAATGTCTATCGTAGGTACGTCGTGAACAGTGGTCGTTACAGACAAACGTTCACGTAAATTGTCCCAGTCAATGGATGAATTTAATGTGTCAATCAATGGCCACAGCCACACTGTTTTGAATTTCATTCTATATGGATGCCTCTTGTTATAAAGTTTCCATCAGTCACATGTCCAATGTCCTTGACCTCTTTTAATGGTTCAGTGACTATTTGAAAAAAAGTTAAAATTTATTGTACATGTAATGTTAAATTCTCTCTTATTATAAGTAATAGGATAACTATATTTGGTATGTACGTACCTTGCAAGGTCTTCATGCCCGTCAGACAGTTTTCACTTGACCTCAACCTCATTTCACGAATCAGTGAACGTTGGTTAAGTTTTGGTGGTCAAGTCCATATCTCAGATACTTTAAGCAATAGGTCTAGTATATTCAGTGTATGGAAGGACTGTAAGGTGAACATGTCCAACTGGCCTCATTTTCATGGTTCAGCGGTCAAAGTTAAGTTTTCAAGATTTGGTCTTTTTTTCTAATACTATATGCAAGAGGTCAACTATATTTGGTATATAGAAATATTTTATGATCTATATGTCAGTCGCACAGTTTTTTTGGTTTTTTTTTTACCTTGACCTCATTTTCACGGTTCATTGCTCAGTGTTAACCTTTTGTGTTTTGGTCTGTTTTTCTTAAACTATTAGCAATAGGTCAACTATGTTTGTTGTATATATGGAAGAATTGTTAGCTGTACATGCCTGCCTAGCATGGTTCATCTGACCTTGTTCTCATTTTCATGGTTCATTGGTCAATGTTTAATTTTCTTGGTTAATGTTAAGTGTATATGACAGTTGTAATAAAGCTTTATATTTAGAACTATCAACATAATATCAATGATTAGTAAATAAGGCGAGATATTTCAGCATGGGCACTCTTGTTCTACCGTAATAGGGGACTTCATCTCCTTATTAAATTATATTATATTTTAAGTGTATTCTATAACTTTTGTCTTTCAAGTTACTGTCCTTGAATTTATTGTTAAAAAATTCCCAGCATATTTCCTGGTTAAAAAGTAATTGAATAAGGAAACACATTTGATGTTGGTCCTATTGTTCGGAATATAATATATGATGTCATTTGTAATGTAAACAAATAAATGCTGTTTTCAAAAATTTGAAAACAGTCATAAGGTGTGAAAGTTAATGGGAGTCACGGATTCCGTGTTGTTCCTTCAGGATTCTGAGTTCAGAGTAATATTTTGATTTATATAACCAAAGCTTTTGCTATTTTAACGGTACCATTAATATAGTGAATTTGTCGTTTGCAGGTTTTTTTTTAAAGAGTAAAATTTGATATTGACTTCTAAAAAATTCTATGGAAACATGCACAGCCAAAAATAAAAGAATCAAATAATTACTGATATACCAGTAGTTTTAAAATAAGAAAAAAATTGCAATATTTGAGACACATATAATTATTTAAAAGCATTTATCAGTCAAAGTATAAATAACTATTAAGAATTTATAACAAGAATAAAAATCAAAGATATTGAGCACCCATTTGTTGCAATGAAGTCATAACTTTTACAAATTGTCACTTGGATAGAAAGTTGTCTCATTGGCACTCATACCACATCTTGTTATAGCTATTTGAAGTTATTTAAAAATTAGTCAGTGACAGTCTAATGCTACAGGTATGCATATTGCAGAAGAATAAAATATCAGATTTTTTTAACTGTATGTTATAAAAAAAATAAAAGTTTAAAATCTCATTGCATCATTAAATTTGATAAAACATTATACAATATAACAAAGTCATGAAAGTCAATCACATAGCTTCAAAAATCAATTTTTTTTAAATTAGACTTGCTTTTGAAATAAAAAAATAGTTTTAACATGGCTTTTGCTTACTTTATGCAAGCAAAAAATATATTTTCTATTTTTCCAACGCCGACAACAAATTCACTATATTTTTGTTGCCTTTAAAATAGCCATGTGCACAGAAATAGGCTATTTTAAGGACTTAAATTACATATTTTGATCAGAGCCGTCAAAATAGCCAGTCCCCCACTGTCTACATTAAATCTGTTAATGGTAAAATTTAGTAAAATAACCAGATTTTTCATAAAAATCAGTTCTAATTTGCACTATGTTTTTACTTTTAAGGGCAGGCTCTGCAGTATAAATTTAAAAAATAAAATTGAAAGTTTTTACAGAATTTGTAAATTGCTATTGTAAATTATAAATTTGTCAAAGATTGTATACATGTTTATTTGGCAGTGCAATCAATGAAATTTGTTATCAGTCATTTGCTGACATAAGAATTATGAAATTAAAACTGCATGGTAGTCACATATGGTGACATTATTTTATTTACATGTACCTTGAACGTAATCATGATTAAAGTAACCTATTGAATTATAGAAATCTATCATCAAGGTACTTTAAATTTATTATGGAGCCTTTATTGTTAAAACATGTACATGTTAGCAGTAACAAAAGATATGCTACATTCATTTCTGTTCTTAATTTTATCATTAAAAAGACATAAAGATATTTTAAAATAAGGTTTTATTTGTTTATAGGATCACAGAAGAAGCCAAGGTCCTTTGATATAACTGCCATGTTTGAAGAGGCTAGAAAAACAGCTATAGAGAGAACACATGGTAAAATAAGAAATAGAATAGTTTGTTTGAATGTGACATGTTCATATATTAAAAATGTATAACATACATGTAGCCAGCTAACTCAACTTGTTCTAATTTGCTTTCAGTAACTGCTAACATTCTTTGATACAGTTATTTTATATTTTTTCTGGTTTCTTTTTTGTTATCTATTTTATAGATTCTATAATAAAGGTAAAATGGATATATGTATAATTGGTCGGAGAAAAAGTTTAATTCTGAATTTAACTTTTTTCTCCGACCAATTATACATATTTCTAAGATTAAATAATACCTGCACATGCTATAACAGTTTTCTGTACTTTTTATTTATATGTAATAGATTTTGTAATATAAGACCTATACATCCTTTATAATTTAATGCAGTCTTCTTTTGTAAAATCCTAAATCCCCATGGGGAGGTAACAGTTGGCTTGTATTCCCTCCTATACATATTGATTCAGCTTATTCTTAGGTTGGTGTATATAGGAGATCTTAGATCCAACTAAAAACTAAGGACTCTGTGCTTTTGGTGAGCATTCAACTATTATACTATCATGCTGGTTGGCTTAGTTCATGGTTATGAAATGTAGGTGAAACCAGTTTTCAGAGTATGTCTCTCTACCCCCTATTTATCTATTCAGAGTATGTCTCTCTACCCCCTATTTATCTATTCAGAGTATGTCTCTCTACCCCTTATTGATCTATTCAGAGTATGTCTCTCTACCCCTTATTTATCTATTCAGAGTATGTCTCTCTACCCCTTATTGATCTATTCAGAGTATGTCTCTGTACCCCCTATTTATCTATTCAGAGTATGTCTCTCTACCCCTTATTGATCTATTCAGAGTATGTCTCTCTACCCCCTATTTATCTATTCAGAGTATGTCTCTCTACCCCTTATTGATCTATTCAGAGTATGTCTCTCTACCCCTTATTTATCTATTCAGAGTATGTCTCTCTACCCCTTATTGATCTATTCAGAGTATGTCTCTCTACCCCCTATTTATTTATTCAGAGTATGTCTCTCTACCCCCTATTTATCTATTCAGAGTATGTCTCTCTACCCCCTCTTTATTTATTCAGAGTATGTCTCTCTACCCCCTATTTATCTATTCAGAGTATGTCTCTCTACCCCTTATTTATCTATTCAGAGTATGTCTCTCTACCCCTTATTGATCTATTCAGAGTATGTCTCTCTACCCCCTATTTATATATTCAGAGTATGTCTCTCTACCCCTTATTGATCTATTCAGAGTATGTCTCTCTACCCCTTATTTATCTATTCAGAGTATGTCTCTCTACCCCTTATTGATCTATTCAGAGTATGTCTCTCTACCCCCTATTTATTTATTCAGAGTATGTCTCTCTACCCCCTATTTATCTATTCAGAGTATGTCTCTCTACCCCCTATTTATTTATTCAGAGTATGTCTCTCTACCCCCTATTTATCTATTCAGAGTATGTCTCTCTACCCCTTATTTATCTATTCAGAGTATGTCTCTCTACCCCTTATTTATCTATTCAGAGTATGTCTCTCTACCCCCTATTTATCTATTCAGAGTATGTCTTTCTACCCCTTATTGATCTATTCAGAGTATGTCTCTCTACCCCTTATTTATCTATTCAGAGTATGTCTCTCTACCCCTTATTTATCTATTCAGAGTATGTCTCTCTACCCCTTATTGATCTATTCAGAGTATGTCTCTCTACCCCCTATTTATTTATTCAGAGTATGTCTCTCTACCCCCTATTTATCTATTCAGAGTATGTCTCTCTACCCCCTATTTATTTATTCAGAGTATGTCTCTCTACCCCCTATTTATTTATTCAGAGTATGTCTCTCTACCCCTTATTTATCTATTCAGAGTATGTCTCTCTACCCCTTATTTATTTATTCAGAGTATGTCTCTCTACCCCCTATTTATCTATTCAGAGTATGTCTCTCTACCCCCTATTTATCTATTCAGAGTATGTCTCTCTACCCCCTATTTATCTATTCAGAGTATGTCTCTCTACCCCCTATTTATCTATTCAGAGTATGTCTCTCTACCCCCTATTTATTTATTCAGAGTATGTCTCTCTACCCCCTATTTATCTATTCAGAGTATGTCTCTCTACCCCCTATTTATTTATTCAGAGTATGTCTCTCTACCCCCTATTTATCTATTCAGAGTATGTCTCACTACCCCTTATTTATCTATTCAGAGTATGTCTCTCTACCCCTTATTGATCTTTTCAGAGTATGTCTCTCTACCCCCTATTTATCTATTCAGAATATCTGTTTATTTTAACCATGCCAGCAAAAATGTAAATTTGTTATTGGATTTAAAAAGCCATCATTATCTTTTCAAATGGGTGTATCTTTATGTTACAGGTAATATTGAACACCATGAAGACATAGAATCAAAGAAAACTACTAAAGCAGATGATTCCAGCAGTAGCTCAGGCAGTGATTCAAGTGACTCATCTGATTCTGAATCAGACAAAACTTCGGGAAAAGTCAAAATAAAAATGAGTTCAAATGATGATGAAATGATTGGTCCCCCATTACCACCTGGATTTGGACCTATTGTAGATGATAAATTAAAACAACAAAGTCAAAAATATGATTCTGAGGATGATGATTCAGAGGAAGAAGAAGAGGTATGAGTTAACATCAAAAAGATGTAGTTTGGAGTTCAGTTTTCTAAAATTCTAACTTTCATGCACAGTTTTGCAAAGAAAGATAGTTTTCTGAAATTTAACAACTAACGTTCAAATCAGACTTATCTTTAATTTTTTTGTTTTTCCATGTCCAAATTTTCAATTGCTCTTTTTTCTAAGGGATAAAAAGAATTTTACAACATTGTATAGCTATTTAATATTTTCATTATCCGAATGAATTATTAAATGTCAGCATGTATTTCTAATTATTACTGGTAATTAAAACAACATTACCTTCCCTGAATTTTTTTTTTTAAATGCAACATTTAAAAGTTATTATAAAGTCTTTAAAATAGATTAAGTTTTTGATTGAATTTTCACCTGTTTTTAGTTTTTTACAGTTTCATTTACCATGACAAATATATTGTATCTTTTCAGACATTAGATCAAAAGATTCCATCTAGTCATGAAATAAGTCTTAATCATGGTGCTAAAACAGTAAGTAAACATTTTCATTTTCACTGTACTAGTACACATTTTTATTTCGGGGCCAGCTGAGGCCCACCTCCGGGTGCTGGATTTTCTCACTGTATTGAAGACCTATTGGTGGCCTTCGGCTGTTAGCTGCTCTTTTGTCAGGTTGTTGTCTCTTTGACATATTCCCCATTTCCATTCTCAATTTTATGAATGGAACTGACATGGCTGCAATTGAGAGTGGAAACAGGCCACGTTTAAAAGAGACAACAACCTGACCAAAGAGTAGCCCAAGGCCATCAATCACACAGTCTTCAACACATCAGTTTTATTTCTTGTTTCCAATGAAGGATCAAATGGTTCATAATAACATGTACCAATTACAATTAAACTTTGTTAAACCAAAATACAGACAGGATTACTAAAGAACTCTTGTCATTAGTTTTTAAACTTGCTTCTCTCATGATGATCATTGAATTCTTGTGGAGCTTAAACTGTTATATTTGCAATGTCATTGAGTGACATTCACTGTATGGAAAAATATGTTTACTGCAATAGTTGATAAAAAATAAAACATTCATAACAATTAAAACTTACTAAGAAAGCACAATTAGTTTTGGATTTAGGATATAAAAACAAAATTGGGGTAGTAGCTTAAAGGCAAATTGAAACATGTTTGAAATTTTAGAATGTTAATGCATTACCGTTTTGCCAATTTCGATAACTTCTGACGATGGTTTTCTCAACTCTCCACTGCATTTAGACCAGTTCTATATCTAGCTGACTTTGAAATTTTCCTCTAAAGGAATTTAATAAATTTCTGTGAATTTGAATATTACTTATTTTGTGGCATGACTGGCACAGTTGTTAATATGTTTTTAATACATTGCAGGTATCAGCATTAACCTTGGATCCTTCTGGGGCCAGATTAGTGACAGGAGGCAATGATTATCAAGTTAAATTCTTTGATTTTGCTGGAATGGATGCTTCATTACGGTACTTCAGACAAATCCAGCCATGTGAAAGGTAAATCATTAGGAAAGCAGATTCTAATACTCAAATATTAATTATGCAGATTTTTTTGTATACATCAATGAGACAGAAATTAAGGAAAACAAAACCTAAAAGGCATCTAGAGATCAACATACAGCCACTAAAACAGACAAGTGTCTGTTCATTATGTCAAACCCTTATTTGTCAGGAGTCTAGAAAAGTTTTGTATAGATAGAGACTATCAAATCATATATTATAATTTACAATAATAAATTTAATTTATAAACATATATCATTTAGACATCCAGTCATCCTTTTTAGTCCGTTATTTCTTTTCCTTAAAGCTCATCCAGACCTTCGTCCTGAACATTAGCTCTGACTTTAATTTGACCTCATCCTAAACATGCATGAAATACTTACATGTAGACATTTATGTTACTTTAGAATAAAAACGTAATTTGCATTTGTTTTTATGTCAGTGTTATTGTTAACAATCTCACTAAGAAAACTGAGCAGTTTTATGTTCAATAACCATATATTCAACAGTGACACTAGATTAGCTAAAACATAATGAAAAGTACAGGGTTGAAATATAGATACAAAACATCTTTACCATCAACCTGAATAAATATGAAATCTTCATGTAAACTACTTTTTTCTTGCCTATTGTAGTCATCCTATAAGACAGTTACAGTACAGTTCTACTGGTGATAAAATTCTGGTTGTGTCTGGTAACTGTAAGCCTAAAGTCTTAGATCGAGATGGTCATGAGGTGTTAGAGTGTATGAAAGGTGATCCATATATAAATGATGTAGCTAATACAAAGGTATGTAACCACAGCAGATTCTGGTTGTGTCTGGTAACTGTAAGCCTAAAGTCTTAGATCGAGATGGTCATGAGGTGTTAGAGTGTATGAAAGGAGATCCATATATAAATGATGTAGCTAATACAAAGGTATGTAACCACAGCAGATTCTGGTTGTGTCTCGGAACTGTAAGCCTAAAGTCTTAGATCGAGATGGTCATAAGATGTTAGAGTGCATGAAAGGAGATCCATATATAAATGATGTAGCTAATAAATGTACAAAGGTATGTAACCACAGCAGATTCTGGTTGTGTCTGGGAACTGTAAGCCTAAAGTCTTAGATCGAGATGGTCATAAGATGTTAGAGTGTATGAAAGGAGATCCATATATAAATGATGTAGCTAATACATGTACAAAGGTATGTAACCACAGCAGATTCTGGTTGTGTCTGGGAACTGTAAGCCTAAAGTCTTAGATCGAGATGGTCATAAGATGTTAGAGTGTATGAAAGGAGATCCATATATAAATGATGTAGCTAATACATGTACAAAGGTATGTAACCACAGCATATTCTGGTTGTGTCTGGGAACTGTAAGCCTAAAGTCTTAGATCGAGATGGTCATAAGATGTTAGAGTGTATGAAAGGAGATCCATATATAAATGATGTAGCTAATACATGTACAAAGGTATGTAACCACAGCAGATTCTGGTTGTGTCTGGGAACTGTAAGCCTAAAGTCTTAGATCGAGATGGTCATAAGATGTTAGAGTGTATGAAAGGAGATCCATATGTAAATGATGTAGCTAATACATGTACAAAGGTATGTAACCACAGCAGATTCTGGTTGTGTCTGGGAACTGTAAGCCTAAAGTCTTAGATCGAGATGGTCATAAGATGTTAGAGTGTATGAAAGGTGATCCATATATAAATGATGTAGCTAATACAAAGGTATGTAACCACAGCAGATTCTGGTTGTGTCTGGTAACTGTAAGCCTAAAGTCTTAGATCGAGATGGTCATGAGGTGTTAGAGTGTATGAAAGGAGATCCATATATAAATGATGTAGCTAATACAAAGGTATGTAACCACAGCAGATTCTGGTTGTGTCTCGGAACTGTAAGCCTAAAGTCTTAGATCGAGATGGTCATAAGATGTTAGAGTGCATGAAAGGAGATCCATATATAAATGATGTAGCTTATACAAAGGGATGTAACCACAGCAGATTCTGGTTGTGTCTGGGAACTGTAAGCCTAAAGTCTTAGATCAAGATGGTCATAAGATGTTAGAGTGTATGAAAGGAGATCCATATATAAATGATGTAGCTAATACATGTACAAAGGTATGTAACCACAGCAGATTCTGGTTGTGTCTGGGAACTGTAAGCCTAAAGTCTTAGATCGAGATGGTCATAAGATGTTAGAGTGTATGAAAGGAGATCCATATATAAATGATGTAGCTTATACAAAGGTATGTTACCACAGCAGATTCTGGTTGTGTCTGGGAACTGTAAGCCTAAAGTCTTAGTTCGAGATGGTCATGAGGTGTTAGAGTATGAAAGGAGATCCATATATAAATGATGTAGCTTATACAAAGGTATGTAACCACAGCAGATTCTGGTTGTGTCTGGGAACTGTAAGCCTAAAGTCTTAGATCGAGATGGTCATAAGATGTTAGAGTGTATGAAAGGAGATCCATATATAAATGATGTAGCTTATACAAAGGGATGTAACCACAGCAGATTCCAGTTGTGTCTGGGAACTGTAAGCCTAAAGTCTTAGTTCGAGATGGTCATAAGATGTTAGAGTGTATGAAAGGAGATCCATATATAAATGATGTAGCTAATACATGTACAAAGGTATGTAACCACAGCAGATTCTGGTTGTGTCTGGGAACTGTAAGCCTAAAGTCTTAGTTCGAGATGGTCATGAGGTGTTAGAGTGTATGAAAGGAGATCCATATATAAATGATGTAGCTAATACAAAGGTATTTAACCACAGCAGAAAATCACATAGTGAGATGTCAATACCTTTCTAAGGATTTCGTTATAAAAAAAGAAAAAAACTTTATTCCATGACTAGTTAAATACATGTTACTCAGAGTACATTTACTTCATATGATGAGTTTATAACTTAAGTTTAAGATAACTTGAAAATCTTTTGCATTTAATATTGCTATGTAAATATGAAAGGTTACAGGCCCAAAATTTGATTTAATATCAATAAAATATTTATATTCATGTTTATGTCAGTTATTAATTGAAATCCCATTTATTAAGATACAATGCACTAATAGTTCTAATATAAGTCTTGTCAGTCCATCTTTAGATAATTTGGCTCCTGTTTTTGTTGTGGCTGAATCAATATTTACCAAATAACAAACAAAAATTTACTTTAGGGTCACACTGCAATGTTAAATGGTGGATGTTGGAACCCAAAAGTCAGAGAAGAGTTCATGACATGTTCAAATGACGCGTAAGATTTTCAAGCTTTGATTTTTTTTGCTTTTAAATTTTTTCCAGAAAATGTGTTTAAAACATGGAATTCATATTAACCTGTTCCCCCAACATGGAAACTTTAACAAAAATTGCAATTGAAAGAGTTGAGGTGAAAACAGTCATTATTGGCTCAGAGCTCATGGTAGCTGATGGTTAATTCCTTTGACATATTACAAGCTGATCAACGGCAAGATGGCAATTCTTTACAATGGCTACATACACTAAACTGAACCATATTCAGAATAAAAAAGTGGGTAAACCAATATTTGTAAAATATTTGACAAAATTTCTTATTTAGTTATCAAATATTCAGTATATAAAAAACAATCCTTTCTGATCTTAATGTTTACTTTTAAGCTGGAAGAATATGATATGAAGAAAAGTTTTTCTAAGGGAGACAATTTGCTAATTTCCTGTAAAATAAAAGGTGTGGTAAATGCCATTTGCAATAAAAAAAAAAAAGTGTCATTTTAGCCTATTTTAGCAAATTTCAATGGGGTTTTATTCTTGAATTCTTGGGGTTTTTAAATATTCTGAATATAACCGTGTATTAAGTTTTTGGAATTTGGTTCCCGTTTTTTAAATTGGTCCACATGAGGTCCAAAGGGTCCAAAATTAAACTTTGTTTGATTTCATCAAAAATTTAATTATTGAGGTGTCGAATCTAACCCTGTATTTCAGGGACTAAACTTAACTCTTTTTCTTCAGGGGCCTGATGGGCCCCTAAAATATATTTTTCATGGGCCCACTTGAAATTTTAGGGGCCCAACTAATTCTATACTATTAAAGCCTTTTTATATAATCCTATGTGAATTTTTTGAGTCTGGAAAATATTATATGTGATAACTTCATAATATTTGAATTATTGCCATCAGAAATATATCATTATATTTAACAGTATTGATTTTAGAAGATTTCCCACCAAAATAGTCCCCTTCAATTAGAACTTTCCATAAATCATTAAATGTTATTTCAAATCCAGCCATCCTCTTATAGGTGTTGATCAAAAATATTATTCAATTAATTTTCATCGAAGATTGGTTATCATACTAGATATAAAGATGTGTATTTATGAGATTTTGCATGCCTTTTTTTTATTGAAGAACAAGTTGTGTTTGCAAGTATTTCTCAAATTCGGACTTGTAATAACTCCCAAAAACAATTGGGATGTATCTTTGAAGCAATTCAGTTTCTAAAGGGTAAAGAAAATACTTTTAAAAATAATGAATTAATCATAGAAGCTTTAAAAAACAGCTCTATAAGAAAACGTGTTAAGAGAGGTGGTGTGAACGTGTCAAATCGTGATTTCACATCAAAAACATAGTTGTCCGACTGGGTTTTGGTTATTAAAATGACCTTACTGGTTACCGGAAATCCTCTGTTCTATGTTCACGCCTTAATTTGACAATTGGGTTTCAGTTTTGGAACAGTTTTTTACGTTTTTTGTTTCTATCGTTGGGGAATAAAGGGTAAGGATAGACATGGGATTCAATGCAAAATATTAGTTGTCGCCAGCTGGGCGATCAGGATGAAAAATATATTCGCTCAGCCGAAAATCTGGTCGCATTGGGCTACTGGGTGTTTAGTCCCCGTATTTAGATTTTTAATTTTGGGTCCTGTTTTCGAATTGGTCTACATTATGGTCCAAAGGGTCCAAAATAAAACTTAGTTTGATTTTAACAAAAATTGAATTCTTGGAGTTAATTGATATGCTGAATCTAAACATGTATTCAGATTTTTGATTATGGGCCCAGTTTTTAAGTTGGTCCAAATTGGGGTCCAAAATTTATTTAGATTTTGGATATTGGATCATAAACAGTAAATTTTTTTTTAAGTTCATTAGACCACATTCATTCTTTGTCAGAAACCGATGTTGTGTCAACTATTTAATCACAATCCAAATTCAGAGCTGTATCAAGCTTGAATGTTGTGCCATACTTGCCCCAACTGTTCAGGGTTCGACCTCTGCGGTCGTATAAAGCTACGCCCTGCATAGCATCTGGTTCCAAATATTATGAAAATTCACTGAGATTTGAAGTACAAAAGATGATATGCATGTAATTTTTCTTAAAAACTAAAATCTTTGTTGTATAAACTTCCAAATTTTGAATATTTTATTGACGTGCAAACTCTCCCAACTTATGGGAAATATGCGACATGAGAGGTGTTTACTTGACTCTTGCAATCAGCTATTTTGTAAACCAAATACCACAAAACAGGCATTCAAAGTGATCAAATCTTAGGTGAATGAGATTTAAAACACTTATGACATTATAAGAGATGCAATATGTTCTTTTTCGTTGTTTAAAATCTTTTAATGAGATTTTGAATAGTTGACAGGTATGGTCAAAGATTCATTATTGCAGTTGACAACTATATTTGTTTGATATTTCAGATCTGTTAGACTTTGGGACGTAAATACAGGATGCAAAAAACATAAGAATATAATGAAACCTAAAACACAACAAGGGAGAAAATGTATTCCCACAGCTTGTTGTTATAGTACTGATGGACGATGGATAGCATGTGGCTGTCAGGATGGTTCCATACAAATATGGGACCATAATAAAAATTTTGTAAGTTTTTGATACTGTGACTTCACTTTTTTTCACAAATCTTGTGAATCCAGTTTTCATGGATTGTTATAAAAGATTGTTGAAATTGTACTTGATACATTGTTTAAGTAGTTTAGGCACTAACTTTAAGAATATTTTGTATTTTGTTGTATTTTTAAATGAAATTGATGAATATTATTACCTGAGAAGTAATAATGATTCTTCAGTATTTGCTATCTTGAGATAAGAGTAATTTCTTGTAGAATTCTGTGTTAGAAGCAATTTTCTGATTTGGCTGCCCTTAGAATCCGTTATCAAATAGCACTATGAAGCTGTTCATGCAAATAAACTGCCTGACATTTAACCAGTAATGTTTATGCCTTCATTACCATTCCGTAAACATGAAAAGGATAAGAATTGATTAGAAGACATATTTGCTTTTCAAAGTTGATGTCTCATTGATCTAAACCTCACACCTCATTCAATTATATGGAGGAAATTTTGAAACTTCAAACTTGTGATATACTGAAATATGAACTGACAGTGAAAACAAACCAATATGTCCCAACTTTAAGATTCCTTAGGTCTGTTGAATTTATTAATTGCTGTTCACTAGAATTTGTTATAATGTTGATGATAGAAAATTGATATTAGATTTCGAATGAGGACTCATGGTATACAAAAACATGTATCGTTATCTTTGTTGAATTAAAATATAATTGACTTCAATTAATCTTTTTATTATATATTATACAATATTTGTTGACAGTTTGCAGTTTATCAGTTTGTGCATAATTCTAGTCAATTAATTCTGTTGCCAGATTAATGTTGGAATGGTGAGCAGAACAGCACATATGAATGGTACAGACACTTCCAGTTTATGTTTTTCCTATGATGACAGGGTCTTAGCATCAAGGGGAGGTAACACCATTAGAATTTATGACATTCAAAAAATAATTATTAAAAATGTAAAACAAAAATATTCATGAGCAAAATCAATGTGAAATTTGTAGACCTACTTTGTACCCAGGAAAAATTTCAGCCCATGATACTGAGGGAAAAAATTATTTCAGGTTTTTATTTGATAAAAAAATATGTATTGATATTTAAATTAGTTATATAGTGATAACTGATGTTATGTCTATCTCTTAACATTGTACTTTAGACATTGCTATTCATATCCATTTTATTTTATGTATTTTATTTTATAGAAATATTCATTTTCCAGTAATTTATTTTCATTCACAGGTGACGATACTGTCAAATTATGGGACATAAGAAACTTCAAAACACCACTTGTAACCAGGGATGGATTGACAAACTTCTTTCCAGTGTAAGTGTTAGTAACACTGATCTTTAGGTTAAATAGGTTTGTTTTACATTTACTGGCGTCAATCAGATACTAGTTCAAGTATTTGTTTGTATTTAAAATGTACCAGTACTACTACTGCTTTAATTTATTTTTCGATACATTTATACTGAACATACATGCTGAACAGCTTATATTTGGAATACAGAATATAGAATAATAGGGGGAAAAGTACAGAAAAAAGGCAGAAGTAATGAATATATAGAATAATGGGGTGAATAAATATAAAGTTAAGCGAATAATAGTGGAAAATTCTGTAAAAAAGAGACAAATGGCTTTTAAAATATTTTTTTCAACTGAAGAACCCACCATCCACGCACTCTTGTATCCACAATGGAGCTCCTCTGAGTCTGGCTTCAATAGAGGGCACCTTGCACTTGGGTATTTTACAGGTTTTTCATTGATCCCACACAAATAACACCTACCTGCATTCCTAGTTGTTTGTTTAATTGTGCAAGCCAGTTTTCCCCATTGATTGATTTAAAACTGTTTAAATAGGAATATCTCGGTTTTGTTTATTTTTTTAAAAGAATAAAAATTGTACTGAGTGAAAAAATAGGATTGAAGCACTGTACACCCTGAATATAATTTAGATCTCAGAATAGATATTAAGGCTCTCTACTCTGTCTCATAACTTTAAGGAAATACTAAAAAAAAATCTGAATAACTGACTTAAAATATTTTAATGGGAAGTAACTCTTAGTTCTTGTTTATGTTATTTTAAATAATATTTTGTTTTTCATCTATTTTGATCCTATATTTTAATAGATTATTTATCAAAATCTGGTTCTATATATTTAAGTTCCAAATAAAAAGTTTTTACATTGTATATTAACTTTTATTTACCAGTTTGATAAATTTTATAAAGTCTTCATTAGTATTCTATTTTTATCTATTTATATCGGAAAACATTCATGATACAGTACTGATTAACAAATTTAGACATCTTTTTAAATATCTCGAGAACAAGTGTGGCAACACACAAACAAACAAGAAAATGTAATGATATGGTTTTAACTAGAATGAAACTAATGCTTATCATATAAATCTATGATTTAAATTCAGAAGGCACAAAATTTCAAAATAACCTTATTTATGTAAGTTCATGTGCAGAAACTCACAAATTACAACCCATTTCGATAGATGTTTTAGTCAGGTATATATGATTAAGTATGCCACAGCAGAAGGCTGTTACACAAGAAACATGTTTAACCCCACCACATTATTAAATGTGGCTATCCCAAGTCAGCAAACTATAATTCAGTGGTTGTCACATTTATTTTTTAACGAATTGAATTTTTATAAAGAAGACTTTTAATTTTCTAGTTAGAAAGTTTGATGTTTTTCTTGTCAGACCCATTTGTAACTAGTAATACTGTATGGGTGCTCTATAATTACTTACTTTTACACCATTTTAACTATAGTAGATAGTTGTTGTACTGGCAATCATATCACATCTCTTATTTTGGATTTTGTGTTCTACAAGTATTATGAGTTACAGATATAGTATGCATTTTCTACCTTCTTACAGAATTAAAGCCCAGATGTATACAAATAAAATAAAAAGAAAAGCTGTGTTTGGCATAATTTATTTCTAGAAATATAACACCTCCAAGCCTTATGAAAAATTTGACAACAAAGTGATGCTCAAGATATTGAGTCAGAAGGTGGCATAAAAAAAAACATTATTCCCTCTTAATTGAAAGTGGTATCTGATATCACTGGGTTTATTGTCATCCCGCATAGAATGAATGTCTCCATGGTATTTCCCCCTCCCCCCTTTTTTTCACAGTACTTGACTCTTTATTGATTTTTATGCACCACCTACAATAGTAGAAGGGCATAATGTTTTCCGGTCTGTGGGTCCGTCCGTCTGTCTATCCTGCTTCAGGCTAAAGTTTTTGGTCAAGGCTGTTTTTGATGAAGTTGAAGTCCAATCAACTTGAAACTTAGTACACATGTTCCCTATGATATGATCTTTCTAATTTAATGCCAAATTAGATTTTGACCCCAATTTCGGGGTTCACTGAGTATAGAAAATGAAAGTGCAAGTAGGTACACATTCTTGTTAAAAATGATTTTTATTCATTTAAATAGCACTGACTGTATATTCAGTCCAGATGACAGAATGGTGGTAACTGGTTTATCAATTAAAAAAGGTCAAGGTAAAGGCAAGCTGCTATTTATGGACAGACAGACACTTGATACTGTGACAGAAATTGAAATATCAGACTCTGTAAGATATTTCTTGAAAATCATCCATTCTATAAATATTCTATCTTTGAAGCAATTATAAACACATTTTTAAATACCTAATAAAATGTTCAACTTATTGATTGATTGATAGCTTTAACTGCAATTTGGCATAAGTCATAAAAATAAAGTAATTTTATAGTAGTTAGTACAATAGGAGGCTGACCTTTGTGACTGTTTAATTGTACATACATTTGTTTCTTTATAGTATTTGCAATACACAATGTATTTTCATTTACAATCTACTTATTATTTACCTTTGATTTCATAAATTTGCTATTCAAGTGTAGTTTGAATTTACAAACTAGTGACAGTTTTAATTGTTTTTCTTTTTTCTTTTATTACAGAGTGTAGTAAGATGTTTATGGCATCCAAGGTTGAATCAAATAGTTGTTGGTAGTGCAGATGGCATTGTTAAGTTATTCTATGATCCAAAGAAAAGTCACAGGTAACTTTGTTATTAATATTCCTCATTTATTCTTATTACATTGAAATTCTATATGACTACATATTCATGATGTATACTATTTATATCCATCTGATGAGTAAACAGTTATCAAAGGTACCAGGCTTATAATTTAATATGCGGGACGGACGTTTCGTCTATATAAGACTCATCAGTGACACTCAGATCAAAATAGTAAAGCCTTTTTTAACTGATTTCTAAAGTTTGTTCTTATGTTGTACTGTTACACCACTATCTAGGTTAGGGGAGGGTAGGCACCTTCAAACAAGTCTAACCACATCACATGCTGTATATACCTGTCCCCAAGTCAGGAACCTGTAATTCAGTGGTTGTGGTTTGTTGCTGTGTAACATATTCTTTTTTCATTCATTATTTTTTACATAAATTCGGTCTTTCGTTCTCGTTTGAATTAATTCATATTTGTCATTTTTGGGCATTTATATATATATATATCTGGCTACTGTAAATTCAGAAATTACTCAATGTTTTGATTAATGTGAAAAATGTGACAGGGTTATAATCGCAATTAACTAGAGTTTTGAAATTTTTTATATGAATCAAACAGGATTTTTCTCAATATCGAAAAATTAAAATTGCATTTTAGTCTAAATAAATAGTAATAATTTGTATTCAACTTAAATAAAATAATTATCATTTCAGAGGAGCACTGCTCTGTGTTGTTAAGAAACCTAGAGAGTCGAAACAGATGCAAGTGTTGTCAAAGACACAGATTATCACACGTAAGTTTTTCTTGTAAACTTATGAAAAAGTAGGTTTGAAAGCTTGAAGATGTTTTATTAGAGAGTAGCTAAGTTTGGTTCAACTCCAACTACCCATATTTCAGCATGTCTGTTTGTTAGTCTATTCCCTTATTCTGCAATTTTTCAACAATCTGAAATAAGTTTGAAATAGTTTCTATGTTGTAGTACTCTGTCTTGGATTTAATGAAGCTCCCTCTTTTTAAAGTAGCTTTGTTTTTGTCTATTCTTTTATTTTATGATTGTTTAACTGTCTTTAAGAAATCCTTAATCCACTTCTCCCCATGAGTTACTTAAATGCCTAAAATTTTACCAGTTTCTCTCTATTTGGTGAAATTGGGCATATTGTTTTTAAGATTGAAGCTGAGAAGCCCAATTCCCTTTTTAGAACAATAAATAAACTATAAATGTATCTGTTTGATAGGTGATACAATATGAACAGGAACCAAAATAACGAATATTTTAACATGTTGAATAAGATTTATTATTTTTGTTGCAGCATATGCCTTACCAATGTTCAGAGAAGCTAGACCTACAAGTACAAGGAAATTTGAAGAAAGACAACGCAAAGACCCTTTAAAATCTAGACGTCCAGATTTACCTATAACTGGACCAGGTAATACTAAAGCCAGAACAAAATTCTTTGATGGCCATATAGCAAACTGATTCATGATATTTATATTATTTTCACTATTGAGCTATTAGAAAACATTCAAAATCCTTTCACTGAATGGGTAAATGTAACATTTAGCCCCAAAATCAACACGTGATAACTAAGATTTTACTGAATATAATAAAATATTTGTTTATTTCTTATTTAAAAAAGTTTTTATTTTATTAATATTGTACATGTTTGAAAATGACCAGGATGCAGACCTTAATAAAACAGTTATAACAAATTCAGTGTTATTTGAATCCTTAGCATTATTATAATATATGCAACAATTTGGATCATGAATTCAATTTAATCAAATTAATTAACATTATTCAAATAAACTTATCTCATTTTGTTTGGTAGCATTACAAAACTGTATTCATAAATGAAAACATTTTGAAATTTAACAAACAGGTGAAGGAGGACGATTAGCAGAAAAAGGAGCTACTTTGTCACAGTATGTTGTACAGAGTATGATACTGAAGAAACCAGATAAATATGAGAGTAATCCAAGGGAGGCTATCCTGAGACATGCTAAAGAAGCTGCAGAAAATCCTTTCTGGGTTGATGTAGCATATCAGAAGTAAGTTTGTATATTTAACTTTGTCACATCATTTGCTTTAGTTTATGATCCAGCTGTATAATTTACATCTGCTATGTATTTTTGTGTAGATTGACAATTGGTACATCTCAACATTCTGACAATTGACAAAGCTAATATTTTACCCCAATGTTCTGTTTTAGCCATGTCGATTTGCAGGCCTAACATCTCACAAAAGTTAAAAACTAGATACCCAAATGATAATCAAATGATGATTGTAGCCAATTTAAGTTCCAATTGATTGTGGCAAATTTAAGTTCCAATTGATTGTGGCCAATTTAAGTTCCAATTGAATGTGGCCAATATAAGTTCCAATTGATTGTGGCCAATTTAAGTTCCAATTGAGTGTGGCCAATTTAAGTTCCAATTCAGTGTGGCCAATTTAAGTTCCAATTGACTCAGTAGCCTCAAAGTAGAAGATTTTTTACAAGTTTTCTGTAAAAACCTGTTTTATTATTTTTTTAATCAATAACATGAATCCAAACATACATATAAAAATTATCACTAAATATAAAAATCATCACTATACCATTGAACTTGCTTGTCTGTATATTTATGTTTTTATGGGTTTTATCACTGAATGAACTTAGAAGGTTATTTCAATAGGAGGGTAAACAATTATTTGTTTTATTGTAAAAATGGTTGCATACACATTACAAATGATGTTGTTTGATAGTTCACAAAAAAGTGGCATCTACAATACATAAAATTCCAATACTTTATTACGATCTCATGAATTGTTTTTTCTTTCCTTTGTGTTTTTTTTTCCTTTTTGTTTATATCTTTTTTATGTTAACCAAATTAACGAGTTTAAGTCAATCAATTGCAATGAATTTGGCAGCTGTTGAATGCCCTTTTCAGGTTGAGGTGCATAGAGGTTTGACTCAGTATTTATTTCCTTTAAAATAATCAGCCCTTAAAGGTTTTCATAGAGTGCATTTCTTGTCTACAGTGTCTGGAAGGATTTGTTGTTGAAAAAATAATAATTTCATTCTTGGACTGTTATTATTCCAAAAACTATAATTAAGTTAAATATGGACATGCAGGAACATTTTTACTGACACAAGTCTTTATCATTATTTATTGACAGGACACAACCTAAGAAAATATTTCAACAACCTCAGGAAGAAAAGGGAGAAGATGATGATGACCATCCTTTGTATAAAAAACACAAAATGGGATGAAAGTAATGTCACAATAATATACCTCCTTTAAAAACTTTTCAAGAACTTATTGACTACAAGGTTGGTGTATATATTCTGAAGACCATCTTATTCAGTATTGCCTGTGCGAAATTATTTAAATTCTGCTATATTTCTCAAAGAGCTGTACTGTGTTTTTTTTTTACCAAAAAACACAAAGGCAACATGGATATGTTATTTTTATCAGAATACAAGATATGAAGTGATTAAAAACTATACCAGTATCTTAATTCAGATAGGACATCTAGACTGTGATGAAAGATAAAGTATATATTTTAAACTTTGTTTTGTTTTTTATTTAATGTTGCCATTTAAGAATAGCTCAGAGAGAAAGAAGTTGACAGTATGTAGAATTTCAAACATGGATTCTATAGTAATGACTTTTTTGTCCATAGCCATGTAGCAACTTAGGAACTTAAAAGAAGTGTGGGCTCGTATATTGCAATCACCTTGTCTATGTTGTCTGTCAGCTTGCCCATTAAATGTTTTAAAGATACTACTAAATAGAATGACATCATACTTGGTCAGAAACTTTGTATTGTGCAAATATGTTCATGTTTTGTCAGACATCAATTGATCTAATTCCTGTTTGACCATACTTCATTTCATTTATATGTTGAACAAACTTGATATTTTGTCAATCTTTCATCCTAACAAAATGACTTTTGTAATGTATAAGGGCTTATCAGATATGTCAGACACCTACATGAACTTCTTTTCGCCGATCCTGTGAATTTCTCAAATACTGAATGAATTGCATGGATTTTCATCACACATTTCTCTAGTAACTCACATTTGAAAGTTATCAGTCAAAATGACAGTGTCATGTTGTAATTTGCAAAACAAAATTTTGATAATCTGTGTTAAGAGTTATGACCCTTTGTACCCTTATACACACTGTGATACCAGAATAGAAGTCAAAATGTATCTATGGAATATGAAATTCAGACAGAAAAACAACATCTTGAAAACAAAAATTCAACAAATGATTTTATTATTTTACAAACAAAATCTGAATAAGAAGTATCATGTTTAATCATTATTTTACATCATCTTTTTAAAGCATGATCATTAAAATAAAATAAATCCAATTTGACCTAAGATTAAATTAAGTAACAAGCAATGCCATACAATGTGGTATGCTATATCATCTATTAAGAAATTTTTTTAAATCTTGTTAATATCACATTCAATTGGTGTATTTGTAAGCCAAATTTGTATTCATGTGTAATTTAGTTTTCACAAAAATATACATTTGGCAAAATTCAGAAAAATAAATACAGAGTGAAAAAAATTACATATACATGTACAGCAGTTTTTTTAAACGCAGGAAATATTCTGATTTAAATAAAGTTTTTCATTAATAAAGTTATAAAAATATATAATTATCACAGTTGTATCTTTCACAAATGCAGGAATCTCAGTAAAAGGTTGTGGTGAAAAACCAATTTAACCTCCTATAAGAAAACTTTGTCAGATCAAAAGATACATACATACAAAACAGCAAAACAAATATTTATGAGTAAAGCCAAAGCTAAAGTAAACAATAAAACACTTGAATTACTTGAGCTCCCATTATAAACCTTTTCTATTACACTATTTAACTCTTTTGTAAATGTATTAAAAGAAAATCTTTCTTCAACTCGTTTACGTCCAGCACTTCCCATTTTTTTACGCAAAGACTTGTCAGATACAAATTTTTCCATTGCTTCCATAAAGTTCTTTGGTTCAGGAGGACATAAAAATCCAGTTTTTCCATCCTCTACAGTCTCCAATGGCCCACCACTTTGAACAGCTATCACAGGACACTGTATATACATAGCTTCAACTGGTACTATACCGAAATGTTCCTTGTCTGGTGTGTATAGAAGGCATGTACAATTTGATAGCAGTGTTCTTTTATCTGAATCACTAAATGATCTTAAAAATGTAACATGATCCTCCAGTCCTAATTTGTGAACAAGCTCCTTTAATTCAAGATAATGTTCTTTATTCTCCATTACTCTTTCATCATAACCTCCTGCCATTATTAAATGTACACCTTTATTGTTTCCTAGTTTCTTCTGTAGCATACCTTAAAAAATTAATTTATGCAATTTTGAAAATAGTATTGACAAAATCATGACTAGTGATCATGATGTGGAAAAAGATTATTATCTGAAATATGGAGAAGCTAACAATCATCTCCAACATCATGCGCAGTTATACATAGAGAAAATTGTATGGTATAATTAACTGTAATTAATAACATTTATTGTAACAACTGAGCTCTAATGTCTCAAGTTAATCTACAAATGTATGCTAGCTATATATATAGTGATAAAGCATATAAACTCTCCACATACTGCATATGTTATAAAGCAAAAAGGAAATGTTTGCTAGGTTTTGTATTCACAAACTTTCTAGTATTTAGTCATGAGAAGCACAAAGTTTTTTCGAAATGTGAAATAGAAATGATTTGAAAGAGCACAGCCCATTAAATTTGCCGTTCTCTTACATGTATACCCATGAAAACCAAGAGTATCGGTATCTGACCAATAGTAATGCATTCATAGTAAATAAATTAAGTACTTTGTACATCCTGATCTTAGTTTACAAAGTAACAAATCAACTACATCATTATACATACCAAATGATTCTACTGCTAGGTTGAGATTCTTCTTCCTTTCATATCTGTTAATTGACAAGAATATTGTTGTTTTATTCGGAGGTATAATATCAGCAGATGTTTCCAATGGCTGGTCTAAGGCTTTAAAGTTTGGTATTGGGTACAAGACCTTTGGATTCACATTTGATAAAGACTTAAAGGTCTCATTAAATATACCAGCTGGAAAAAAAACAAGCAAGGAATTAGTTTATGTATACCATACAGTGCACTACACACATGGTGACTTTGATACAATAACTCTTACTGGTACATTGTACTTAGATTCTTAAAATAGTACAATGGTTGGTGATTAAGAGTGATAAGTCTTATTTTAAAAGCTGCTTACATGTATATAACCAATGGAATATATACATGTACATGTACCAAGTATATTCAGAATGATTTATAGCAAACCACCAATATTCACTATAAAAATTTGTCACCAAGAGTTGTTTTTTACAGAAACAAATTCCATCTATACTGTTTCACATTATGTAAATTATACCATACCAGAGTTCAAGATCTGTGGCACTTTTTATAGGAAGAGAAAAATAATAATTTATAACTAGAGGCTCTAAAGAGCCTGTGTCGCTCACCTTGGTCTATGTGCATATTAAACAAAGGACACAAATGGATTCATGACAAAATTGTATTTTGGTGATGGTGATGTGTTTGAAGTTCTTACTTTACTGAACATTCTTGCTTCTTACAATTATATCTATAATGAACTTTGCCCATTAGTAACAGAGAAAAATATTTGGTAAAAATTTACATAAATTTACCAAATTAATGAAAATTGTTAAAAATTGACTATAAAGGGCAATAACTCCTTAAGGGGTCAATTGACCATTTAGGTCATGTGGACTTATTTGTAGATCTTACTTTGATGAACATTATCGCTGTTTACAGTTTATCGCTATCTATAATAGTATTCAAGATAATAACCAAAAACAGCAAAATTTCTTTAAAAATTACCAATTGGAGGGCAGCAACCCAACAACCGGTTGTCCAATTCATTTGAATATTTCAGGGCAGATATATATTGACTTGATTAACAATTTAACTCCTTGTCAGATTTCCTCTAAATGATTTGGTTTCAGAGTTGTAAGCAAAAAACTACATTTTACCCCTATGTTCTATTTTTAGCCGTGGTGGCCATCTTGGTTGGATGGCCAGGTCATCGGACACATTTTTCAAACAAGGTACCTCAAAGATGATTGTGGCCAAGTTTGAATTAATTTGGCCCAGTAGTTTCAGAGGAGAAGATTTTTGTAAAAGATAACTAAGATTTACGAAAAATGGTTAAAAATTGACTATAAAGGGCAATAACTCCTAAAGGGGTCAACTGACCATTTCGGTCATGTTGACTTATTTGTAAATCTTACTTTGATGAACATTATTGCTGTTTACAGTTTATCTCTATCTATAATAATATTCAAGATAATAACCAAAAACGGCAAAATTTCCTCAAAATTATCAATTCAGGGGCAGCAATCCAACAACAGGTTGACCGATTCATCTGAAAATTTCAGGGCAGATAGATCTTGACCTGATAAACATTTTTACTTCATGTCAGATTTCCTCTAAATGTTTTGGTTTTTGAGTTATAAGCCAAAAACTGCATTTTACCCCTATGTTCTATTTTTAGCCGTGGCGGCCATCTTGGTTGGTTGACCGGGTCACGCCACACATTTTTTAAACTAGATACCCCAAAGATGATTGTGGCCAACTTTGGATTAATTTGGCCCATTAGTTTCAGAGGAGAAGAGTTTTGTAAAAGATTACTTAGATTTATGAAAAATGGTTAAAAATTGACTATAAAGGGCAATAACTCCTTAAGGGGTCAACTGACCATTTCGGTCATGTTGACCTATTTGTAAATCTAACTTTGCTGAACATTATTGCTGTTTACAGTTTATCTCTATCTATAATAATATTCAAGATAATAACCAAAAACGGCAAAATTTCCTCAAAATTACCAATTCAGGGGCAGCAACCCAACAACAGATTGACCGATTCATCTGAAAATTTCAGGGCAGATAGATCTTGACCTGATAAACATTTTTACCCATCAGATTTCCTCTAAATGCTTTGGTTTTTGAGTTATAAGCCAAAAACTGCATTTTACCCCTATGTTCTATTTTTAGCCGTGGCGGCCATCTTGGTTGGTTGACCGGGTCACGCCACACATTTTTTAAACTAGATACCCCAAAGATGATTGTGGCCAAGTTTGGATTAATTTGGCCCAGTAGTTTCAGAGGAGAAGATTTTTGTAAAAGATTACTTAGATTTATGAAAAATGGTTAAAAATTGACTATAAAGGGCAATAACTCCTAAACGGGTCAACTGACCATTTCGGTCATGTTGACTTATTTGTAAATCTAACTTTGCCGAACATTATTGCTGTTTACAGTTTTTCTCTATCTATAATAATATTCAAGATAATAACCAAAAACAGCAAAATTTCCTCAAAATGACCAATTCAGAGGCAGCAACCCAACAACGGGTTGACCGATTCATCTGACAATTTCAGGGCAGATAGATCTTGACCTGATAAACATATTTACCCCTGTCAGATTTGCTCTAAATGCTTTGGTTTTTGAGTTATAAGCCAAAAACTGCATTTTACCCCTATGTTCTATTTTTAGCCGTGGCGGCCATCTTGGTTGGTTGACCGGGTCACGCCACACATTTTTTAAACTAGATACCCCAATGATGATTGTGGCCAAGTTTGGTTCAATTTGGCCCAGTAGTTTCAGAGGAGAAGATTTTTGTAAAAGTTAACGACGACGGACGAAGACGGACGACGGACGACGACGACGGACGCCGGACGCAAAGTGATGGGAATAGCTCACTTGGCCCTTCGGGCCAGGTGAGCTAAAAATGTATAATGATAACATTCCTCTTAACATATCCTTTTTTGTGGTTTTGCTTACCAGCTTTTTAAAATCAAATAATTTCAATAAAGAAGAGGCATGACCTTCTTTTTCTAGTTGAAACCCCTTTTTTAAATTTCATTTCTATGCCTGCAAATAACATGTTTGAGGTATTGTTTCTCCAGACTAACTCTCATAACCACAAACACTTGTGGAGCCATATCTAAATTGTTTTATTTAAACCCATTTCAATGTTAAGACAATGCATGTAAAAACAATGCAAGAACAATGATTGTTCATGTGATGTAAATGTGAAGTTATCTATAAGATAGCAGTCTTTTAAAATTAATATGAAGAGAGATAATTATTATCATCTCACCCACCATGCCAAATATCTCAAGTGTTAACTAGCATGTATTACATATGATGCCATAACCATTTTATGTAAATGTGTTAGTGCAAATAAATATTGGCCGAGTTACACTTGAAACTCTCGAGTTAACTTTACTTACTCAGGTTTCAACAATACGATTTTACTTGAACCACTCGAGTTAACCCCGCGTACCCTGGTTCCAACCCTCACCGAGCCAGGGTTAAACTTGAGAAACTCTTGAATGATGTTAAACCGATGAGAATATTTTATTTTTTATGCTTGGTCAGGGCCTTACCCTAGAGTTACTTAAGAGTTGTTCTGAATATCAACTCTGGTGCGTTCACGTGATAATCTATTAACTCTGAAGTCAATTGTAGAGTTTCAAGTGAACTCGGCCATTGTCTATTTATAAAGGAAATGTGTCTATGGACGAATAACTCTTTCTTACCGGTAAATTTGCTGTTGACAAGGACACAATCAGCCATTCCAGTTGTTTTCTCTTCTAACCAGTCAATAGGAGCTCTGTACCATTTCTTTAGTAGACTTTCTCTCTTTGTTAAAAGCATGTCAGGGAAATGGCAGTAAAATAACACTTTGGCATTAAAAAGTTTTAAAATATATATACATGCTGATATCTGGTCACAGAAGATAACATCATACTCAATCGGAGAGGAAAACACCACAAATAATGCTGCATACAACATTCTCAAGTAGGCACACAATGCTTGACACCTGCCAAAAATTCCCCTGGGTAGCCAATCACCAACTGTTGTTACAGACAGAGTTCCATCCCTTGTTTCTTGAAAGCAATGATTTATATCATGGTGTGAAGTCACAAAGTGAACTTGATGACCTTGAGATTTCAGGGCTAGAGCAGCATCTATGACAGCCCTCTCTGCTCCACCTATTCCAAGATCTGGATGCAAGAAGAGGACTTTCAGGTTCGCCATCTCTGAGAAAATTCTGGAATTATACAAAGCATGTTTTCAGCATAAATCACACAATGTTCTATTTATATGATTTTTTATTTTTTTTCGGGGGGAACTGTCGCCGTCATAGAAAGAAATATTGACATTTTAAATCAAGAAATTAACTTTGAGAAAGGTTAGAGGTTCATTAAAACATGTTGACAGATTTCAGTTAGCAAAATAATTGTTTTAATGAACATTATTGGTGCTTTAAGGGGCTTCATCACTTTCTTCCCCTGTTGAGCAATGGTTGAAAAATATGATGCTACATTGCACAAATTATTTTGAAAATTATATTCTTATCAAAATTGCTGTCATTAGTGAATTATGATAGTCATTAATCTGAAATATAAATGATGAAACCAGGGATATTACCTATGAAACAAATTTGCAACAGAGATATTTTTTTTACTTGTTTTTATTGAAATTATACCTTTTTTAAAAGACCAAGATTGGCAACAACATGAACAACCTGTTTCGTGTTTGGCAGTTTGCTGATACTAAAGTTAAACTACAACGTCTTCAAAGTATACCAAATATTACCAAACTAACCCTCAGTAAAATACAATTCGTTCTGATGGATAAATACGATCTACGAGCAACTGTCAGGTTTTCTTAACTGTTTGTTGTTATTTTTAAGAAAAACCTTCTCCACGATTCACAACCGGAAATGTAGGAAGACGTGATACAATAGAATCAAGTACGGAACTTTAAAATCCGTAATAAGAGTGCCTATCTGTTTAACCAAATTTTGCAATTTTCACAGCTTTCTAAATATTGTACCAGAAGTTTAACTTCATAGAAACCAGGTATATCCTGAATGGTACATGTATCAGCTTTCTACATGCCAATTTTCAACAGATGTTTAAAATCATATAAGAAGGAAGAGGTACCACCAATAAAACTGAATAACCCCTGGTTTTCTGGAAATCTTAAATTAGTATACTATGAAGTGTATAATCCTCAATTTTGAATGCAAACTCATAAACAAGTAAAGGAGTAGGTAAGGTAAGGGCCGATTTTGGCCTCAAATTTCAGGTTCATCTAACGAAAGATTTTGAACATTTTTTAAACACTTAAGTTAAGTGTCTATTTCAGTTGATTCAATTAGTTTGTGTGAAAGATTTTAATTGATTTAGTCATTAAAAATGCTCCGATTCAAGCTTAAATATGAAAAATCTATCAAATATGCCAAAAAATGTCACTCAGTTTCAAATTGTTTGTGTCAAAAATGAACGTGGCCGCATCCGTGTTCATCCTTTCAATCCTAATTACTGAGTGCTGATCTTCTTTTATTCATAAAAAGAAGTCATTAGGAAAACCCAGCGATCAAACTAAACTGACAAATGTTTTAGAATGTGCTGATAGTTCTTGCATTAGAATATGAACTCTTTCAAATATAAAACATTTTGCCAGTTGATTCACAAATGTACGGAAGCGTATTAGGGACATAAAATTGGCAGTGAACTTTTTTTTCAAATCTTAAAATTTCGACTTTAACTCGAAATTTTAACTTTTCTTATCTTGAAATTTTAACTTACTAAAATCTCGAAATTTTGACTTCTTTTAAACTCAAAATTTCGACTTTTTTGAAACTCAAAATTTCAAGCGAGCGGAGAGCCATATACATCATAAACTTGATAAGCATATGCTAATAAACTAAGCCATTTTAAAGAGGTTATTTTAGATAGAAAATCATGTTCTTGCCGAAGAATAAATAAAATATTTTTCACGTTCAAATACATATTTCAAGTCTAGACTTCAGATATGTGTATCAAAACAATCCCGTTATTCCGACACACCTATATTACGACATACTTTAATTCAACAGTCTAATATATAAAGACAAGAGTTAATACTTGTGTTATACCTTCGGTTCGTTTTAAGTCGAACAAACAAACTTTATTAATCAAACTCAGACGCAGTAACTGCGCTACAGGAGCATCACATATGTATAGTATATTATAATTACAGATGACAGAATGAGTATAGAAATTATCTTACATGTATATATTAAATTATATGATTTCAAGTTATTTGAACTTATACAAATGTATTACACATACAAAGTAAATATAGGTAGTAGCATTACCGTATATATATATATTATAATTATTAACACATATTTCAAAGGTAATACACAAGTTCATGCTTCATCTTTGTTTTGAGTGTACTCGATTCGGTTACAGTACGTCACGCCACCACGTGTAAATAGAGTGTTGTGTTATGGAATGTAAATAAATATGTCATCCGAGTACTAGATCATGAGAGTACTAGATCGTGAAGTAATGTGACTTTTCAGTTTGACTCTATAAGAGTTTTACAATCTTTTGGAGGAACCATGATAGGTGAGTAAGAACTTGTGTATTACCTATATTCAACATTTTATTCATTTTTGACTCACTGGGTACATTAACAAAGTAACCCGTTATATATTTAGTTCGAATATCTTTCAATTCATTACAGCAAAAAATATAATGGAATTCGTTTCCAACAACTTGTTTACAGAGATTGCACAATCTTTCATTCCTTGGTATACCAGCCCAACGTCCCGTCTCTATCGGAAATTTGAGATTGCATGTTCTCAGTTTACATATATAGTTTCTATTTACAGGATTTAACCTTAAAAGATAATCTTCTAATTCAAACTCTGTCTTAAATTTAGAATAATATTCCCCTCGTGAAGAATTAGACACATCTGAAAACCACTTTTGTATAAATTGATCGTGCAATCTCTGTCGTACAACATTTTTTAAAAATTCAGGATTTACATATTCTTGGTTATTCCATATTTCACTATAACCTGTTTCATCAAATATGGATTTAATATAATTAATCCAGAGCATATTTCTATTGCCATTTTCATTTAATTTGAAAAGTAATTTGTACATTTTACCAGATAATTTGTCTGTATTTCCAACTAGTTTGTTCCAGAAACACAGCATTTTTAATTTTATTTGTATTTCTAAAGGGTATCGCCCAAGTTCTCCATACACCATAAAAGTAGGCGTACTTGATCTAATTCCTAAAATTTTCTTACAGAACTGTAAGTGTATTTTTTCTATAATGTTCTTATTTTCAAAACCCCAAATCTCAGATGAATATGTCAATATAGGAGACACCAATACATCAAAAAGTTTTAGTTGCAAATCTATAGGTATACTAATATTACGAATTTTCGTGTACAATGAATATAGTGATTTCTGTGCTTGTTCCACAAGTTTTTTCCTTGCTTTACAAAAACTACCATTATAATTAAACAAAATACCTAAATAGTTATAATCATCCTGCTGATATATTTTTTCACCAAATATTTCAAAATCATAGTCGACAGTACACTTTCTCTTAGAGAAAATTACAACTTTTGTTTTTGATACATTAACTTTGAGTTTCCATAAGTTACAATAATTTTCAAACACATTAAGTGCTTGTTTTAATTCCTGTGGTGATTCTGCAAATATAACAGTATCGTCTGCATATAGTAATACAAATAGTTTCATATATATACCAAGGTTCTCAAAACTTAAAGAGCTTAGAGTGTCAAGACCGATTTCACAGTTTTCAGACAGATATTCTTCTAAGTCGTTTAAATAAACAGCGAAAAGAAATGGAGATAAATTCTCCCCTTGTCTAACACCAATATCACATGTAAAAAATTCAGAGTATCTATCACCATCTTTGACACAAGATTTAATGTTATTATATAATGAGTGGATCACTTTAAACATCTTCCCTTGGATATTACTTTTAATTAATTTCTGCCACAACCCTGCCCTCCAAATTGTATCAAATGCTTTTTTAAAATCTATAAATGTGCAGAATAACTTTTTTTTCTTTGATAAAAATAGTGTAACCAAACAATAAATGATGAAAATATTATCCTGCGTAGAGTATCCAGTTCGAAAACCTGCTTGTGATCCAGATATAAGACCCTCTTCATCTGAAAAATTATTTAATCTTGTGTTTAAGATTGAAGTAAACACTTTACCTAGACATGACACTAAAGAAATCGCCCGGTAATTGTCGGGGTCCTTCGGGTCACCTTTATTTTTGTAAATAGCTTTAATAATTCCTAATGTCCATGTTTCAGGACTTTCACCACTATCAAATACTAAATTAAACAATTTATGGTAGTATGGTAAAAATTTGCACAAAGTTGTTTTCATGTATTCATTTACAATATCATCTATGCCTGGTGCTTTTGAATTTTTCAAATTTTTAATCGCTTTAACGATTTCATCCTCTGTTATTTCAGAGTTAAGAAGTTCAACGTCATTTTGAGAATAAATTTCTGAAAAATCATCCACACTGGCTTCTTCATTACTGTTATTCAAGTCTTTAAAATATTCATATAGGCGATCAAATGTAATATTATTTTCTTCAGAAGTTTGAAACTTTGAGAATGATTTCAAAATACCCCAAAATTTTTTTGTATCAGTTTTAGAGGCATTCCGAAGTTGCGTCTCAAATTTCTTCAAATGTTCACTTAGTCTCGATCATCCAGCCGCTTTATTTTTCAAAGTAGAGCGTCTGGATGACAAGTGATATAAAAATGGTAATTTATGACATTCGGAATAGTATCGGCTTTTTTAGCTTGTTGTCAAAGATAATGTCCAAGACGAATAACCAAGAAGTTGGTTATTGACTTCGGAAGAAATGACATTACGATAATATTATTGAAAAGCCCGAGTGTACCGATTGTTGTTTAAAGCTATTTATATATTTTTATGACGACATACAATTTATGGAAAACACCATACAGCATGGCGTACATGGGCATGGACGCGAAGGAAAAACCAGCCGACATGATGTCATCCAACCTTGGTAAGATGTTATAACAACACACACTGTAACATAAATTGCAATGCAACCTGATACACCGAGTAGTTTTAATATATTCTTTCATGCATGTCCGTGCAACGAAAACGAACCGTTTATAATTGCTGGGACCACTCGAACAGTCGTATACGATATAAATACATTTTTACGTGTAGTATCGTTAACTTTATGAATACTTGATGTAAAACTGCTATGACTTCGAAATATCACCTTCATCCGAGATAAGTTTGTTGTATCTATCTAAATAAGGGAGCCTGCATCTTGATATGTGTAAAAAAAGGGGGGGGGGGGAGGAGAGATACACAATGTTTTACTCATTCAAAGACAAACAATCAAAGTGTTTCTAGAAGATGCCATTTTTTACATAGTACACTAAACGGTCAAAATGATTTATACATTCGATTTTCTGCAAAACAAAAGATAGTTAAACAATATTTTCAGCATCAATGAAAAGAGGTGTCAATGACTGCGACAGCAACCAGTGAACCCATCATCATGATTAAGAGCTTATCATGTAAACTAAAACAACAAGTGAAGATAAAATAACCAAAATCTCAGCATTACACAAATAAAAAGATGTGGTATGAATACCAATGAGAAATATCCACCCAAGTTCAAATTATTTGGATGTGAGTGGCCTTCAACAATGAGAAAAATCCATGCATGGTTTGGATAGAGCATACAAACAGGGAATGTGTCAAAGAGACACTGGGCAACCCGACCAAAGAGCAGTAAACAGCCCAATGGGTCGGGTCTTTAACAAAGCAAGATAATCTAGCACCCTAAAGCGGGATTTAGGTTGCACCAGGACAATAGTTTATAAAATATATTTCTATTATGGGTTTTTTGAACAATTTGTTTTTCATATATATGCTATGCTGGTGACTAAAATTTGATATGATTTTAATATTTACTTTCTTTTGTAGACAAACCAATGATGATTTATGGACACAGATTTTATGTGTAAAATGTGAAGAATTAAAACAAAAATGTAATATTCAGGATTTTAATTGTATCATAAACATGCTTCAATTTTATTAGAACAAGACTCAAACTGAAAGATTTATTTTTTAATTACTGAAGCATCAATCAGTATGAATAAATCACAGTACCAAAAATGTTGGGTATACATTATTTTGACAGCCACCACAAAGCGAAAAAAAAAAATACACAGACGTATATTGATTAAATGAAACAAATATCAAGAAACATTGTTGTGAGATATGTTAGGGAAATTAGATTTGTATTAACAAATTAAAAATCATACGAACAATTAAACAGTTAGTTTTTACGGTTGAATTGTATCTCATTTTCATGTCAGGCCCTTTTATAGTGGACTACATTGTATACGGTAGGGAGTTTCTTAATATTGAAGGTCATGCAGTGATCACATTTGCGTATATCCATGTCATTTGAACTCTGCTGGGTTGTTGCCTCGTCACAACATGTATAGCAATGATACCAATTTCCTTATTTTTATAATAAAGGTTCACAGGAGAAGTAATTGTTCTTGCTAAGCTGTCCTTTATTGCATGCTAATACATGATGGAATTTATAAGAGTTGGAGAAGTTAAATACACTTCTGAGTTTTTATGTTTTTTACAAGTTACTATGCCAAAAATCCCATTCCATCTTTTCCATGTGCATGATTCAAACATGCATTCAAAGAGTATTGAGTTTCATGACTGACTGGTTATGTTCTATATTTCTCCATGGAGACGGGCTACATTGGCAAAGTGGTTTTGTGTGAAGGTTGGTTCCTAAAAATTTTCTCCCAAAAGGATCAGGCGGTTATTGGTGTAACAGCTAAGAAACATTCAGACTATTCTGTCGTTTGCAGTTTTAAGATCAGTTAATTTTGTAAATGAAAATTGAGTTGGCTTGTTGTGTGATCACGCTAAACTGCCAGTTATACTTGTTTTAAGGGAGTTTTCTACATATAAAATTGAGAATGGAAATGGGGAATGTGTCAAAGAGACAACAACCCGACCAAATAAAAAACAACAGCAGAGGGTCACCAACAGGTCTTCAATGTAGCGTGAATTTCCCGCACCCGGAGTCGTCCTTCAGCTGGCCCCTAAACAAATATATACTAGTCCAGTGTTAATGAACGCCATACTAATTTCCAAATGCATTCTTAGTATTTGTATGAGACGTTTTTCTTTACATAGACGTAATTTGATGTGTGCCTTTTTGTAAGGTAAGTGCATCAGATATATAAAAAAAAATAGGACAGCATAAATTATTACAGGAATTTATAGAAATGAGAATGATGAGACAAAACTAGGAAAAAATGGATAAAAAAAATAAAGAATAAACTAACGGTGACAATATACTGATGGTTGGTTGCTTAACGTCCAGTGACAAATATTTCATGCATGTTTAGGACGATGTGATGCAATAAAAAGAATAGAAAATAGTGGTATTTTATGGTATGAAGATAAGAGAATAAAGTGGACAGATATGCAATAATATAAGAATAGTTTGATCTTGGGTTGCCTTTTCATCGTCTTGTGGTAAATAATGGTAATGTTCAGGACGAATAGAAATTAACAATAATTATAAAAAGGAGGTCCTAATTTATAGCCCGTTCGGGAAGGTTGGAGAAATTATGACTCACTAAAAAATAAGGGCAATAATAATATTCTATAGAAGCAGAAATATAGATTAAAGCCGTATAACGATCCACCTACGGACACATTTTTAAGCGTGCAGAGAGCGTGGTATCCTCTATACACGAACAGTGGCGGATCCAGAACTTGTTATTAGGGAGGGGAACTACGCTCACTCATGCTACAGAGTTTCCCTACATAAGCAACCACATTTTTCCTACGAAAATAATGGGGGTGGGGTGGATCCGCCTATGACGAGTGCTGAAGTATTTACATAGGGCCGTAACTAAACCTCAGAATAAAAAGAGGCAGGCGTTTGGGTGTCGCTGTCTGCGGTACCCAGGTAACGGGGGAATCACGGCTGACACAACCGGCCGATAACTAGAAAAGTAGTTAATGATCAAGTCTTGGATAAAAACCATGACAAAAAAAAAGAGTAAAACTTATATAAAATACTTTTTATCAAAGATGAAAATATCCGAAATTTGAATATAAAGTACGGCCAATTAAAGCTTAATTTTGACTCTAGATCTGTATTATATGTTAAACTTTATACATCACTCAGTTTCAGACAAGAACTCTGAGAACAGGAATACGTGTGAAATTGTTTGTAAGCAGTTTTATTTATTTTACTTCACGTTGATATTAAAATTTCCCATTCAGCAAGTTGGCCAACACAGAGTGAGCTACAGGAATGTCATGTACATTTACTACTACACTGTTGACTGTTGCTTTTTTTATTTAAATTATATTGGGGATAACGGAAAATCTATTTATAGATATGTTCTATATTTAATTATTTGTTACGCCCCCTATAAATTTTTGACCAGTCTGGTTAATCACCCCAGACGCTATATTTAAATATGTGTCTGGGTAATCGAGACTAATGTTCACTGTAACATTTTTTCATTTCCTTCTTATACGCTCGACTTGATCTCGTGAGTATCTGTTTGTTTACAGACGACTTTCGCAGATTATATTTTTTACGGTTAATATTAAACTGCTTTCGTTTTTCATGACAACTTTTAGTATACCACGGCTTATTGTCAGGTTTTATTTTTTTTCGAGTCGAGTTTTTAAAGCCAAAAATAGATTTTGCCGTGTTTCTAAATATCTCACCAATTTTGTTCACCGCTTTATCAATAATATGTTTCACTTGATTGCCTTCACATTCATCGTTAAAAATAGTATCAAGTTCACCGAATGACAATTGGCTACTAAAAATAGCTTCGACAAACTCGTCTTGTTTGGCAGCATTCCATTTAATATAATTGGATTTACTACAATGACCTACATTTTGTTTTGTAGTATTTTTCTTTACATTGGAATGCAAATACACACTTAGCCCACAATGTACATCTGAATATAGGGGATTGAAATCTAATACATCAAAAGATTTTACAGTTGGAAAAACATTTGAGGATAATAAGAAATAATCTACAAGTGATACATCTTTACATGTCTTTTTACCAACAGATTTATCATTTCCATTCAATCTACTATTTCCAATATAAATATTTAGTTTTTTACAAAAATCTAACAATTTATATCCATAGTTATTAACCGAAGACGTATCTTCCGAAAATCTTGGTAAAGATATATTATGTAACAATAGTTTCTGATAATCATACAGATATACTAGCAATTCGTTATCATCAAAATTATCCAAAACTTCAAAAAGAGAGTCATCAGGTACACTAAAGTCATCTAATGTTTTTGTTTTTGCATTAAAATCTCCTAATAGTGCAATGTTACAGCTGTTATCTTGTAAATGAAGAAGTTCATCTTCAATTTCAGTAAAAACTTCTTTTGATGCATATTTGGAGTTTTCAGGTGGGATGTACACACACCCTAACAATAACTCTTTATCATCTAGTAATAGTTCATTTGAAATTGAAACCCATTGTACAAAATCAGATTTTGTTTTATGAAATTTTAGATAAGACTTCAAATTTTCTTTATATACAATTGTTAAGCCACCAGATTTTCTATCAAAAGCAGTTCTGTGTTTGCAAAAATAGTTATAACCATTGGGAACATTCAATATATCATATTTATCTGTTTTCGTCTCAACAAAAAGGCAAATATCATTTTTGACAATAAGATCATTGAAATCATGATACAAAAGTTTTGATTTTAGGCCACATACATTAAGAGATAAGATTTTTATTACATTGTCTAAATTGTCCAAATTACTGTTCGATGGAATATTACAACTCCTGTTATCAGCCCCCTATCCGTATCGTGGTCTATGTGGGGTTTCTTCATCCGAATGGAAGTGTTGTGGTTGTGGGTGATCGAATCTGTGAATCTCTACTGGGGGTCCGGGAGGTGGTGGGCGCCTGTTTACCATTTGTCCTTCGATAAAAAGTTTGTCATTTTGAAGCCTTGCGCGTCTGCCATGTTTTTTAGCATCATTCAACTTGGGAAGTAAATATTTGCGTCTCTCTGAAATCTCCATAGGATACTGTTGATATACAGAGTATTTGACATTGTTTTTAAGTTTTTCAATAGCGGTACGTCGGACCTTTTCGTGATCATTATAGCTTGTGAATCGTGCTACTATACTCCGAGGTTTACCATCCGTTCTCTGTTTTAATCGGTGTACATTTTGGAAAGACATTGTAGTGCTATCAACATTTAGTTCCTTTTGTATGAATTCCTTCACAACTTCCTCCGTATTTTCATCCTTCCAGCTACTAGACTCTGGGATTCCAGAAAATAGCAAGTTGTATTTCATGGAATGACACTTCATCTCCAAAATTTCCTCTCTTAGTTCATTGTTTTCCCATGCTAATCTTTCCTTAGCATTTTCAGTTTTAGACATTCGGTCTTCAATAATAGAATTTTGAAATTCCTCGTCTTTCAACCTTTCTGACTGGTGTTTGAGATCATTCCTGATATCCTTTATTTCATTGTCAAATCTTTCAAATTTTTGCTCCATATGTGACATTCTATTGTTCAGTTCATCTAGTAAGTTCAACTTTTCTAACTTAATGTTTATTTCATGGATTGTGTTCATGATCATATTTATTGTCATAGGATTTATATCTACAGGACTGGTACTTGTCTGTATATTATGTTGTTGCTGTTCATATGTTTGCTGAGGTTGTAACTGATTGTGGAATTGGGTTCGAGGTTGAGGTAACTGCATATTAGATGGAGGTGAAGCAATAGTAAAGTTCATGTTTTCATGACGATGGGGATGAATACCCGAAACAAAACCACTATGCGAAGCGAGTGTTCTTGGTTGAATCCCTTGAAATTGTAGATTATTTATGGGTGTCGAAAGATTTTGTGGTAGGTTCATGTTCATTGGCATCCCATACAATGATTCATTAGCATTGCCAATCACTTCTGAGATACTTGGTGTTTCGGGTACACATTTCACATAGCCATCTTGGGTGGGGTTTTTGTTTTGTTCACACTCGATGTTTCTTTACTCATATGATTTCTCCTTCTTTTTCTCTTATTTTTACCCATAAAGTTATCTTTTTAACACAACCAGTCATCCTCCGAGGGAGAATTACTAGTATTGGTCACTTACACAGTCCATAACAAACATTATTTACATTTTAGTTGGAGCTCGATTATCGAAGACATCTACTCATTCCGCCATCTTTGTTTCATCGTTATAAGAATGCAACTTGTAGAGAATGTTCCAGAAAAAAGAACCACCATTTCAAAATTTCAAAACTAGAAAACTGAGCAGCTCATTGGTCGTCCTGAATATGCATGGCATTTTCGGCTACTTGATTTACCATTGTTTAAACAAGGCAAAGTCAGTGACTTGCTATGGGGAAACCAAACAGGCCTTTGAAACTGTGATGCTAAATGTCCTCAGATCTGAAGATCCTATGACAGTGTCGTGGAAACTAAAACATGAAATATGGGAACACATTTTTTTTCTGTCAACATGCATGTTTTTTTCCGAATGAAACTCTTCAATATTAAATGCTAATCCATATCTTAATTTAAGAAAAAAAACAATTTCTGAATATAAATTGCCAAAATGTGTGGATGACGCTTTAATAATTTGCCTACATGTCTACTTCTTCTAAAATGTAATAACTGTGTTTGAATACTAACATCAAAATCTTAAAAGTACTTAGAAAAAGTCAAAATTTCGAGATTTCAAAAGTCAAAATATTTACTTTAAAATAAAAATTTCGAGATTTTAAAAGATGAATTTTTGAGTTCAAAGTCAAAATTTCAAGTTTAAGTCAAAATTTCGAGATTTGAAATGTCAAAATATCATCTTTGAAAAGAAAGTTCATTGCCAATTTTATTTTTTCTATGTCCCTTATACGCTTCCGTACAAATGCATTGTCTATGCAGTGACGACTAAAATCCCCCAACCACAGAATTTAATGGAATCATTGACGTCACAAATATTCTCATTTTATTTTTTCTATGTCCCTTATACGCTTCCGTACAAATGCATTGTTTATGCAGTGACGACTAAAATCCCCCAACCACAGAATTTAATGGAATCACAAATGGTCCTTTACAAACTAACTGAATACCATTTATGCACATTCATGCTTCCACGGCGAAACGGCAAATAAATAGAAAAGGCGAAAAATGAACATAATGCGAAGGCGAAAACGCGAAGCACCAACGATTTTGCCTTTGAGTTTTGGAATATCAACCTTAACAAAAAAAACGGGGAATGCGGCACTTTAGAATAAGCTGTTTTAAATAACACATAGTTTGCTAGAATATATTGATTTCACTGTAAATCAAAATGTTGATATAAGTTCGTTGACACGTGATGGTTTTTGTGCTATGAAGGCAATTAAATGCTGTTTAGCCAGTAATTTCTATGACATTCTTCTATTTCACGGAAGATAATGTTCTTGTGATAAAATAAATTATTGCTTAAACTGTTCATTTCTTACACAATAAATAAACTGTATTGATTTGGAAAGTTCATGACAACCTGTTTAGCCTTTTGTCCGTTATACATCGAAATGTATATAGTTAAAATAAATTGGCGCTCAATAAGAGTATTAGATTCAACAATTGCCTTTATTAGGCGAGTGACAAAAAAAAGCTGTTATCTGGTGATATTGATTAAGTATATAATGTAATTATTTGGAAACTAGATGTCTTGCCTTGTTTGTAAAATCTTTACTTAAGCCTATATATTGAAAAATTATATGTCTATTTACAGATATTTATAGTACATATAAAAACAAAATATGAAAGTAGTCCTTTGTAGCTCCATTAATACATACCTTATAAACTAAATTAGGAGGCCGTGAAGCACACTCTGTGTTACATTTATTTTATACACACTTCACAGGGACGGATCCAGCCATTTTTAAAGGATGTTTCTTAACCCAGGACAGAAGGGGGGATGTTCCAACCACCGGAACCCCCTGGATCCGCCACTGCTTCAGATGCATGGGCATTTTGGTTGTTAAAACATAATACTTTTTATATCGGTGGTAATTGAAGTAATAGAATAATTCATTATATCAAAATATTAACTAATGATTCTCCATATTATGCGACCGATAAATGCACTTGTACTTGACATCTATACTACTTTGAAACAGATGCGATAGAAAAAGAGTCTAGGAAAGGAGAAATAAATATATCTGATACCAAAAGGATAAAAGAAAAATCTTCACAGACAGTAACAATAACGTCTGTATCATTTTTTAAATTAATTAATTCCATCAAATTAACTAGTCTGTTTGCTTACTGCTGACAGTATTCGAGAATCAGACATAACCACAAGAACTAAACATTGATTAATCAACTATGAAAATGTATTCAACCCTAGCGAACCCTGTCAAACACACGTGTACACGTCGTTATTATTTAATAGACTAAATTTGTATCTATGCAGGGGACCAAACCACCACAAAAGTTGATATTCACCAATGAACCATAAAAAAATAGGTTAAGTTTGAATGGACACTTTCAAACATAAATCATTGGCGGATCCAGAACTTTTCATAAAAGGGGTTTGGGGGGGGGGGGGGGGGCGCAGACTGACCTAAAAAGGGGGGCTCCAGTCATGCTTCAGTGATTCCCTATGATATAATCAACCAAATTTTTCCCACAAAAGTTGGAGGCCCGTGCCCCTCTGGATCCGCCTATGGACATGTACGCCTAAAAGTCAACTAAACAGTTTGTCTGGCCAGTTTTTGAACGTTAAAAATAAGACCAAGGACAAAACATGTACAATAAATGATTGTAAAAAGATGGTGTTACGAAGTCTCCTAACCAAAGTCCTAATATTAAATTATAAAACCCCTTGAATTTCCCCTATTATTCGTTCCATTCATCGTACAGAAACTATAGGGTTTGGGATTGAGATCTTCACCATATACAAGACATAATAACATTTTCATATGACAGGGTTGTGGATGACCCCTGGAGACTTCCTTCATAAATATATGGTTTAGGGGTGGATCTCGACTACTTTAACGATATTTGCGCAAATTCGTTTAACAGGGGGTGGGGATGACACCTTTCGACTAACCCTGTGTATTATTCAAATCATCTTAATTGGCATAACAAACCAGAATATATATTGTTTTTAGGTGAGGCAATTGACCACTAACCAGATATTTGAACATATTCAATTTACAGGGGCAGTGGACTAACCCTGTATATCATTTAAATCAATTTAACATACCAAACAGGGATATATATGGTTTAGGATGGGGATCTCAACCACTTATAAGATTATAGAACATTTTCAATGGGCAGGGATAGGGGCACATATGAGGACTAAATTTATATTTACTTTAATTTGTTTTATCATGTAGAACATTTTCAATAGTTTTATTAAATTGAAAAGATATATTTAAGGTAAAAGGTATTTTTTTATGTATAGATAAAATAAATACTAACAAAACGTTGTGTTTTTTTTAATGATTTACATTTGGTACATATCATAGCAATCACTTTATATGAGTTAAAGTTCTTAATTAGTTCTATACATTTTGCTTGAAAGTATATTTGAAACCAAAAAGATTTGTTTATCAGTATAGATTAATATAAAGTTTGACGATACATTGTCACTTAGACCTAGTTAATAGACCTCTAGTTTTATTTCCTAAAGCTGCTTACGTCATACAGTTGTGTACTTGTTAGTTTTTAAATGCTTCAAGTAGTTGTGATGTAAACTTGTTTCTGTTCAGTATACTTTGTTTATACATATTTGATCGGTTCAGGTGATTACATATACACAGGTGAAAGTATACAGTGTGCTTGCATATGTTTAAATCTTAAAAAGGATAATTAATTTGTGAAAGGAACAACAATAAACAATTTCTGAACACGTCAACAGTCAAGGTAATGAAACCTATATATTTCCCTCGTTGATTCATCTTTTGTTTTTGTTTGTTATTTAATTAAATTAAAATTTGAAATCTATCATTATATTGAAGGGTTATTTAAATGAACATTACAACGTACAATCATCAAAAGATAATCTTTATTTATGGGTCAGTCGAGGCTTATTGTAATTTAATAAAGTAAGTACATGTACTTGATATGCCCAATGTTGTTAATATAAACTAAGAACTAAAGATATAGTATGACATGTATGACTAAACCTTGTATTAATAAACAAAGAATGTCTATAACAAATATGTTTGTGAAAAAAGCCCAGCTTCAAATAACACTGCATGTGAACACCCCCTATTTCTTAAAAACCAATTGTCAGTATATATACACCTGGCAAAAAAGGGGAGCTGATTACAAGGCCTTTACCAAATGTTTTCTTGAGATTAACGGAATGTAAAAAAAAACACATAAGCATTCAGAGACCAATTCAAGTCGTATAATTATTACGAGTGAACTTGTACTGGTAATAATAAGTATTGTTCTATAAATCCAGTGTTAGTTTTAGGGGCAATATTAAGTAAACCAATCACTCACAATATATATTTCCTGGACAATTTTTTTTTTGGGGGGAGGCACCCATCCATCTAATTTAAGTGCCTCTCTCATGCCTCCTATGCATACATTTATTTCTGGAAAATTTGAAAGGTACAAGACAAATCAGGGTCTATCTTTCAATAAGGCCTTGTCCTAATTTTAATTTTTCGAGTTCGTTTAAAAATTGATGCAACATATTAATGTGCACCTCCCATATGAGTTCGAAGGAGGATCAATTATGTGTATTGACTGATAATAATTTTATCAAAGTCCTTAAGGAAATTCAATATCAAAAAGGATATTAATATTATATTTCATATGAAACATTACGATTCTTCCATTGCAATTTATATAAACCCTCTTGATAATAATCAGAATTATATATAATGTAACATCAAGAATGTTATAGCTCTTCGGTCTTCATCTTATTTCTGTTTATAGTCTCACCAACTACTAACAGTAGATAACAATCGTGATAAAACAATTAAACATGACAAATATTATGTATACTAAAGTAAGCATATACGATGACGTGTATGCTAGTCTTTAAGGAATGTTCTAAAATGAGGACAAATACATGTAGATATTGAAGTCAATAATTTTGGTTTTTGTTTAGTTTCTTCACATGGCAGGGTTTGTATACATTTTATCTAGACGATTTGTAAAACAAGGGAAACAGTTACTGATTACCCTCCCGGAATATCAGAATTCCCCCCTCTGGTTCTTTATGTGGGTTGTTTTTGCTGAATCTGTAGTTTTAAAAACTATTGTTTATCTTCTTATCCTTCTTGTCTAAGTGGTGTTCAGCTGTCTTTCTACTTTTGATTTTTGTTCCCGTGGAATACCCTTATATCTTTAAATACGTGTACATTGTAATATTCTTGAAAATATGTTTCTATGTTGTGATGTTATACTATTGTTTCGGGTAAGGGCGAAGTTTGGTACCTATAACTAGAGGCTCTAAAGAGCCTGTGTCGCTCACCTTGGTCTATGTGAATATTAAACAATGGACACAGATGGATTCATGACAAAATTGTGTTTTGGTGATGGTGATGTGTTTGTAGATCTTACTTTACTAAACATTCTTGCTGCTTACAATTATCTCTATCTATAACAGTACTTTCTGTGGAAAATGTTACTGAAAATCTTCAAATTTTAAGAAAATTGTTAAAAATTGACTATGAAGGGCAATAACTCCTTAGGGGGTCAATTGACTATATTGGTCATAGTGACTTATTTTTAGTTCTTACTTTGCTGTACATTATTGCTCTTTACAGTTTATCTCTATCTATAATAATATTCAAGATAACAAAAAAACAGCAAAATTTCCTCAAAATTACCAATTCAGGGGCAGCAACCTAACAACCGATTATCTGATTCATCTGAAAATTCCAGGGCAGATAGATCGTGACCTGATCAACAATTTTACTTCCTGTCAGATTTGCTCTTAATGCTTTGGTTTTTGAGTTATAAGCCAAAAACTGCATTTTACCCCTATGTTCTATTTTTAGCCATGGCGGCCATCTTGGTTTGTTGGCCGAGTTACCGGACACATTTTTTTAACTAGATACCCCAATGATGATTATGGCTAAGTTTGGTTAAATTTGGCCCAGTAGTTTCAGAGGAGAGGATTTTTCTAAAAGATTACTAAGATTTACGAAAAATGGTTAAAAATTGACTATAAAGGGCAATAACTCCTAAAGTGGTCAACTGACCATTTTGGTAATGATGACTTATTTGTAGATCTTACTTTGCTGAACATTATTGCTGTTTACAGTTTATCTCTATCTATAATAATATTCAAGATAATAACCAAAAACAGCAAAATTTCCTTAAAATTACCATTTCAGGGGCAGCAACCCAACAACAGAATGTCCGATTCATCTGAAAATTTCAGGGCAGCTAGATCTTGACCTGATCAACAATTTTACCCGATGTCAGATTTGCTCTAAATGCTTTGGTTTTTGAGTTATAAGCCAAAAACTGCATTTTACCCCTATGTTCTATTTTTAGCCATGGCGGCCATCTTGGTTGGTTGGGCGGGTCACCAGACACATTTTTTAAACTAGATACCCCAATGATGATTATGGCCAAGTTTGGTTAAATTTGGCCCAGTAGTTTCAGAGGAGAAGATTTTTCTAAAAGATTACTAAGATTTACGAAAAATGGTTAAAAATTGACTATAAAGGGCAATAACTCCTAAAGTGGTCAACTGACCATTTTGGTCATGTTGACTTATTTGTAGATCTTACTTTGTTGAACATTATTGCTGTTTACAGTTTATCTCTATCTATAATAATATTCAAGATAATAACCAAAAACAGCAAAATTTCCTTAAAATTACCATTTCAGGGGCAGCAACCCAACAACGAAATGTCCGATTCATCTGAAAATTTCAGGGCAGATAGATCTTGACCTGATGAACAATATTACCCCTGTCAGATTTGCTCTAAATGCTTTGGTTTTTGAGTTATAAGCCAAAAACTGCATTTTACCCCTATGTTCTATTTTTAGCCATGGCGGCCATCTTGGTTGGTTGGCCGGGTCACCGGACACATTTTTTAAACTAGATACCCCAATGATGATTGTGGCCAAGTTTGGTTAAATTTGGCCCAGTAGTTTCAGAGGAGAAGATTTTTGTAAAAGTTAACGCAGGACGACGACGGACGACGACGACGGACGACGACGGACGCCGGACGCCAAGTGATGAGAAAAGCTCACTTGGCCTTTCGGCCAGGTGAGCTAAAAACGTTCAAACCCACTGCATGTCTTTGCACCTGTCCTAAGTCAGGAACCTGATGTTCAATAGTTGTCATTTGTTGATGGGGTTCATTAGTGTTTCCTTTCTCGTTTTTTTTTGTCGAGCCTACAACTTTTGTTGCAGAAAGCTCGACATAGGGTTTAGTGATCCGGCGGCGGCGGTGTTAGCTCACTTTTTAAAAGCTTTATATTTTAGAAGGTAGAAGACCTGGATGCTTCATACTTTTTATATGGAGGCCTCATGATACGACGTTTCCGTCAGTCACATGTCCAATGTCCTTGACCTCATTTTCATCGTTCAGTGACTACTTGAAAAAAAGTTAATTTTTTTTGTAATGTTAAGTTCTCTCTTATTATAAGTATTAGGATAACTATATTTATTATGTGCGTACCTTGCAAGGTCCTCATGCCCGTCAGACAGTTTTCACTTGACCTCGACCTCATTTCATGGATCAGTGAACAAGGTTAAGTTTTGGTGGTCAAGTCCATATCTCAGATACTATAAGCAATAGGTCTAGTATATTCGGTGTATGGAAGGACTGTAAGGTGTACATGTCCAACTGGCAGGCGTCATCTGACCTTGACCTCATTTTCATGGTTCAGTGGTTATAGTTAAGTTTTTGTGTTTTGGTCTGTTTTGCTTATACTGTATGCAATTGGTCTACTATTTTTGGTGTATGGAATGATTGTAAGGTGTACATGGCTAGCTGGTAGGTGTCATCTGACCTTGACCTCATTTTCATGGTTCAGTGGTCAAAGTTAAGTTTTTGAGTTTTGGTCTATTTTTCTAATACAATAAGCAATAGGCCAACTATATTTGGTGTATGTAAATATTTTATGATCATATGTCAGTCGCGCAGATTTTATTTGACCTTGACCTCATTCTCACAGTTCATTGCTCAGTGTTAAGTTTTTGTGTTTTGGTTTTTTTTTCTTAAACTATAAGCTATAGGTCAACTATATTTGTTGTATGGAAGAATTGTTAGCTGTACATGTCTGCCTGGCATGGTTTATCATGTTTATCTGACCTTGACATCATTTTCATGGTTCATTGATCAATGTTTGGGTTTTCTTGGTTAATGTTAAGTTGATGTGACAGTTGTAATAAGCCTTTACATTTAGGACTATCAACATAAAATCAATGATTAGTGAAGAAGGCGAGACATTTCAGTGTGTGCACTCTTGTTCTTATTCTATGTCGATTATTTGTTTTATTTTCAAAATTCACGTGTACGCCCGGGCGTTTTGACGTAAACGTAGCTACGCTCATGCATTTTGACTTATATAAATAGCCTAGTATAGAGTGCACAGTTAATGTTTTTCACCCCAAAATGATAAAAACAAGTTACACAAGATGGCGTGATCTCGGTTTCAAAGTTAAATACAATTTTAGTATCGTGCCTTGGTTTTTTCAAATTGTGTTGCTTTTATATGTGTTCGTGGTAAATATTGTGTAATTTAACATTGATACACCATATCCGTTCTTTTCCGTGATTAAGTTTCAAGCTAAAGGTCACTTGGTGTGTGTGATTAAGTTTCAAGTTTAAGGTCACCTGAAGTGTGTGATTAAGTTTCAAGTTTAAGGTCACTCGATTTGAAACAGATGTATCGAAAATGTCACAACATAAACTGAACAATTTAAGTTCATTTCAGGAAAGTATACAAATTTTATATTTTCAGACATTGCACTTTAATATTTTTATCCTTCAATTTGATATTAGCACTTTTAATTGTTAAAAGTTATATTCTCCGACGATTTCTGTATATTTCATAGAAATTGACATTGATTATTTGACCCAAAAATAAAAAATAAAAAGAGCAATATCGTATAAAACAGCTAGTTATTTCTACATTAACGTTCGCTGCATTTTAACAGCTATAGGAGACGATCTCTGTAAACTATATGGTGTATTTGCATTTGCTGGTATGCCATAATTTCACGGTAAAGTGATCTGGTTTCAGATTATAAGATGTAACCATGACATGGATTTCATGGTGCATTGTTGATTTTTTTTAGATTACAGTTGATATTGATATCTTTTTACAATGCAATAACGCCGAATACATATTAATAAAAGATAATATTTTTTTGTTGTTGTTGAATGATTATGAGATCATGAAATTATATTTTCTGAAAATTAAATTATGTGTTCTGGCTCGTTGAAATCGACACTATTGGACAGTTAACAAAGAGGACAGCCAAAATTGTGAGATCTCACAAAATAGATATATATAACAATACATGTATATAGGAATGATAATTTTGTGATAGCTCTTCCCCTTTTTTTTTAACAAAGAAACTGTTTCTTTTTCTTTCCTTTAATTTCAATTATTATCGCGTGTTTCTGTGTAGGGTTAAAATTATAACATATAACTTGTATTACATGTCTCTGAAATAACATATGAAAAAGAAGATGTGGTATGATTACTAATGATGCCAATGAGCACTCTCCACAAGATACAAATTGACACAGAAATTAACAACTATAGGTCACCGTACGGCCTTCAACAATGAGCGAACCCCTTTCCGCATAGTCAGCTATAAAAGGCCCCGAATTGACAATATAAAACAATTCAAACGAACGGCCCAATTTATGTATGTAATAAATGAACGAAAAACAAATATGTATTCGGCTGTTGTTTGCTCTATGGTCGGGTGGTTGTCTCTTTGATCAATTTCCCATTTCCATTCTCAATTTCATGTAACACATAAACACACGACAACCACTGAATTACAGGCACATACATACAGAATGTGGCGGGGGTTAAACATGTTAGCGGTATCCAAACCCTCCCCTTATGTATAGTTCCTATGTATTATGCATTCCTAATTTACTTTCCAAAGCGGTCACTGATAATGTATATAGATATATTATCAGTGACCACTGTGGACAGTAAAAGTCTTGAGGTAAAAGTAGTGTCATTTAGGTACTGTCTTATCAAGCATACCCCAAATCTATAATTATTCATAATCCAGCACTCTATGCATCATCATTGTGTTAAGACATCCATGAAATGGACTTCGCGGGACCACTGCCTGAAACACATAATAAAAGGGTATTTCAGAAGGTCACGGTGTGAATAAGTCACGTAGGAATTAGTCCAATATCAAATTATTTTACGAATAAATATTTCTAAAGTAAAACCATTGATATTTTTTCCCACATATATAACACAAACAATTTTGAATTGTAGAAGTTATAAGAACAAAATGTGATATACTTTGTATGAAAATAATTGAATAAGCCCATTAAGTGTACACAGCATCATATTACAATGACGCCATGCATTAATTTTGATACATTGAATATGCAGTTCGGCACGTACCGCAGGTTTCTTATCGAAGAATAGCACTAAAACATAGCAATAAATACGTCAGCGTTCTTAATTAATGATCCCGTTAATTACAGGTGCTTTCAATTTATAGATTTGGACATAATAACAGTTATTTGAGATTTGTATCAAATTTCTTGCCGATATGAATTCAGTAATTTAATGATTGCAGAAAGATGCTTTTTGTTAGTTTAGCAGTTTTGAAATAAATCAAACTTTCTGATCATGGTTTGTTAAACATTTTTAACAAACCATACGAGGCGGTTTGATAAGTTCCTTGTGACTACAAACTCTTCCCGGATGGGGGGGGGGGGGAGGGGTCTTTTCGAACTTGTTATCCGGACACTCCGATATACTAAGTAGCCAGGAGTACTGAAAGTGGCGTTAAACACCAACAACCATTATATCATTCAACCAATCAATTTTTAACTATCCCTTATTTTTTACGGTGGGAAGCTTTGTTTCCCATTTTTTAATGATATAACATATCACAGCTCGTTCGCTATGCCCGTAGTGGATACTGTATAACTGACAAATTATTAAGTCAGGGTTTCGTTATCACAAATTACTTCAAACCTTTACTAAATTCTTCCATTATTATACAGATTTGCTTTGCAAGTTTGACTGTACTTGTAAAAAAATATTTCAAACGGATTAGCACATCCGAATTTTTACGGATATGTTGTTTAACGAGCCAAGGAAATTAGATACGATCCGGGTTAACTTATCAATCCTTTAAATACATTTATTCTATAAGGTTACCAATCCAACACCGTAATTAGAACTTTCAATACAATCACTCGAACATGTGCAGTGACATCTTTCATCACTCTATAAATAAGAAGATTCGGTATGAGTGCCAATGAGACAACTCTCCATCAAAAGACAACATTATGGGCTTTGTTCATTGTTAAAGGTCGTACGGTGACCTATAGTTGTTAATGTATATGTCACTTGGTCTCTTGTGGAAAGTTGTCTCATTGGCAATCATACCACATCTTCTTTTTTTTATATTGAAAGCTACAATCAATTTATCAACTTACAAAAAGTGCAATTAGTTATGTTGTAAGATTTGACATAAAAAATCTTAATGTTGATACTTAAATCACCATTCACTGAAAGAAAATGCGAACCGAAAAATGGTTGGTGCCTTTATGTTGACTATTTAATAGGATTAATTGTTGACTCGCGTTTGCGAACCGATGGAATGGTTGAACTTTTGATATATATGAACCGATTAAACTGCTATTTGGTGTTCTCTTCTAAACAACTGATACGATTTATTTACATTATGTATACGACCGCGAAAATATTTGCGGTCGTATATTGGTATCACGTCGCGTCGTCGTCGTCGTCGTTGTCAGCGTCGTCCGAAGAAGGATGGTTTCCGGATAATAACTTTAGTATAAGTTAATAGAAATTAATAAAATTTCAACACAATGTTTATAACCACAAAAGGAAGCTTGGGATTGATTTTGAGGGGTTATGGTGCCTAAGGTTTAAGAATTAAGGGCCCAAAGGGGCCCAAAATAAACATTTATGTAGTTTCAGGACAATAAGTTGTGTATAAGTATTTCAATTGCTCTAAAATTGTACCACAATGTTTAATACCATAAGTAGAAGGTTGGGATTTATTTTAAGGGTTATGGGGCAAACAGTCTAGGAATAAAGGGCCAAAAAGGGGCTAAAACAAGCACTTTTGTAGTTTCAAGACAATAACTTTTGTAAAAGTGGAAATTATACCATAAGATTCCATACTACTAAGGGATGGTTAGGATTGACTTAAGGGGGTTATGGCTCAAACCATTTATGAATTAGGGGCAAAAAAGGAAGAAAACAACAAGTTTTTTTCTGGTTTAAGGACAGTAAAGACAAATTGAAAGCAGTGTAAGGGAGGTAATTCAAAAGTAATATTTGAACTACTTCACACTATGTGTAGCTGAAATTTGCCAATATATATATAACTTTAGTATTAATAAACTTCATTGGAAATTTGCCAATAACTTCAGTATAATAAACTCCATTGGAAAATTGCCAATAACTAAAGTATAAATGAAATTTGCCAATAACTTTAAATACAAAGTTTGAAACCATAAAAAGGAAGCTTTGGATTGATTTTAGGGTTTATGGTCCCTTTGATTTAGGAATAAGGGTCTAAAAGGGCCCAAATAAGCATTTTTCTAGTGTCCAGACAAGTCCATCACAAGTTTCCACACCACAAAAAGGATGGTAAGGATTGGAGTTGTGGAGTTATGACTCAATCTGTTTACGAATTAGGGGCAAAAAGGGGGAAGACAAGTGTTTCTTGTTTACTATTGCTCTGTAATTGTATCGTTATTTTTAAATGTAATGCAATTCTATATCCTTAGTATGATATTCATATGCAATTGTTGTTTTTAATTATTCAGTCCAATATGTCGTGTTTACCATTGATCTACTTTTTGTTAGTAATATATTGCCTCTTGTCGGAAAACTCGTCAAGCTTATAATTTTGAAAACCAGATTCACGTTTCGTCTTCATAAGATTTTTAGATTGGCGCTTGAATTTAAACTGTAAAAAAAGAAGATGTGGTATGATTGCCAATGAGACACTGACTATCCACAAAAGACCAAAATGACACAGACATAAACAACTAGTGTAGGCCTATAATTAAATACGAAGCTGCCGCAATAGCTTCGAATTCCTTAAAATTTGTGCCAAATATAGAGAAGGCAGTTTGTAACAGCGTTATACTGTCCAGTGTATAAAATTTTGAGCCTTGCTTTATTTAAAATTAAAATCAACCGTGGTGCACAAATAACACCAACCAACCAATTTATCGCGTTTTCTCCTTAGACCTATAGAAAGGCCTGTATTATCATTTTAATCAATGGTCAATCTAAATACAATCTGTAACACCATTTATATAAGTAAATGAGACATTCTATATAGACTATTATTGATAGAGTTTCTATTTTTAGTTTTCATTATAAAGCTTGTCAATATGAAATTGACATCGTGTGAAGAAAACTCGTCATTTTTTCTAATACAAAGAATGTAAATATTGAAGTTTCTTACTTTGACCACTTAACTGATAAATGAATAAACAAAATGTTATTAACAAACCTTATCTTGAAAGTTAATAATATGAAAAACACACACATACTAAAGATATGCCAAAAAAGGCAATTCATGCTTGTAATAAATTGAGTAAATATTTTTTTTAATGTATAAGCTGATATTTTACACTTAATTATTAAATTTGTCATTCAGTAGCTAAAAGCTAAATTATTTTAGAATAAAAAAACAACATTATCGTGACCTTGTATAATATGTCTAGTCTACTAAGACCGGAGCCATAATTATTGATGGAGTAAAAATATCAATTATGAGATATTCTTCCAAATATATTGTCAATTTTAATCAACACTAACTATTAAAGTAGAAAAAAAAATCCAATTGATATATTAGTGCATGCGTTTTAATAGTAAATTAGTTACACTTTGAGAGAAGGGGTGTTTAAGTGATGTAAAATTAAGTACACGAGGCTTAATTCTTAAGGTTTATGACCCCTTCTGTAGCCATTTTTGTACAATTTTTTCAGACATCAATCGTATCAAAACTACAGACATTATTAATAAAAGAGACAGGCCTATTGTACATATACTAGGGGAAAACTTGATGGAAAGCATTAAAATTTACTGTTTCCTTGCATTTAAAAGAAAAAGAGTACTTTGTGGCAAATACACCAAGATTTTTATAGAAAATCCACAGCCTTTAATACAGAGATTTGTGTTATAAAATTTGAAAAATAGATTACTCACTTGCTTTTCTATGATGTGCTAGTGTTTATTGTTTACAAAAAGTTCTAACCAACCTGTTAATTCCAAAATACCTCGTGCTGAGTCACTAAGGGGACGACCATTTGATATTCTGGTGGGGGGGGGGGGGGGCAGGAGGATTTTGAAAATAGATAACTCAGCTTTGATAATCACAAAAATAAATGGTTTGTTCTGTGGTAGTTTGAAAATAAATTACCTGACTTGCAATGTATAGAAAATAAATAACTCAGCAGGTCTAATCGAAAGTATGAGATGGCACCAGATTCTTCATAAATTCATCTTTTTTCCCCAAAAAAATCGGGAAACACTTCCTAAATTTTTTAATAACAAAAGTATAAATATTAATTAAATATACTTGAAATGTCTGAAAATTGGTTTCATTTAACTTGAAGTATATTGTCTCAGGAAACCTTACCTCACCTTTATTTTAACAGGGCCGTAACTCCATGTAGGAACTTTCAAAACCAAACGCTTGTCTCCATATCAAATTGTGTTCACGGCCTTGCAAGAAGAAAGTTCTGTTTTCCCTCAGACTTATAGCCCTGATTTTTCGGGATCAATGTTTCTTATTTATTTGTCTTTTGTTCATTGATTGCCCTTCTGTATTCTGTTAGTGTTGCATTCCTTTTGTAATCTAGTAATTTTGTTATGAACTTGATCATGAGTTTTAAAAAAAAAAAAACAGCAGCCACAGGCTTAACTATGTGAATTCCATTTTTGCTTTATCATGCACATTGGTCTTTTGATGTTTTCCCTAGAAACTTCAGTCTTACACTGAATTTATACATTTTGCTTTGAGACCAAAATATTGTCAAAAAATTATTAAAACAAAACTTCATTTTCAGATTATGAAAGGGTCTTCCGAACACACAGAAAGCATGATTTTGCATTATTTGTTCTATAGCTTCTTGGGCCTTCAGTGGCTCCAAAACCCTTCAAAAAAATTTTTGCCTCGCTCCGCTCGGCATAGTGGGTTTGCCAAAACATTTAAAAGTGCCTAGTTATAACTAAACTTAATACTATGTGTATATGCAGTTGGGAATTTAAAAGATTCATTTCTGTAGAGGGGGATGGTTAATCTAATTAAATGTTACATAATGACTTGACTATACTATATGTATTATTTATAAACAAAACATTTCAAAAATTGTATGTTTTCGAATATCAAAAATATAGTTGTGAAAATGAATAATCAGTCCCTTGCTTTAATGAAAATAAAAAATCTTGCTTCAATAGTGCAGAAAATGAATAATCTGTCCTCTTAGTTTGCAAAAATAAATAACCGATCAAAAACAAATCCTCCTGCCCCCCCCCCCCCCCCCCCCCCCCCCAGAATATCAAATGGTCGTCCCCTAAAGTCGAGCGCACCATAAAAAGTGTACTTGATTTGGTCTATAGTTTTATTTGTTTTAGCCAATAAATACATTAATAAACTTGTTTTAAGGAAACCAATGCTAGCGCTGCATGCAATAATCCTATATCTGTCAGTCATCAAATTTCCAAATATGATAGTACAAGGATAAAGACTGGATTTTCTATAAAATTTCCATATGTTTAGCATGGAATCAACAGAAGGGTACATAATCCTTAAAAAATGCATTATACAATTACAAAGCATTCAAAATGGATTGTGTTTGAATGGTATAAGATGCATCTACTTTTGTTGATATATACATACGCTGCAGTGTTATATATCAGAGGCGGATTTAGGGGGGCCCAGGGGGCCCGCCCCCCCCCCCCCTTTTGGGGAAAAAAATGGTTGCTTATATAGGGAATCACTGAAGCGTGACTGGAGCTAGCCCCCTCTTAGGTCAGTCAGTGGGCCCCCACTTAGGAAAATTTCTGGATCCGCCACTGTATATAATACTTAAGAAATAATTATCGCATTACACTGTGACCGACGCGGTAGACCACTGGACCACCTAGGCTCTCTCTATATATGTAACTTTCCAGAAAATCGCAATAATCAGAAATTTGCAGTTTTGTTCCTTCTACAAAAACAGCAATATTAAATGCACGCAATAATTTCTTAATTTACTGTATTCCTAATCTAGTTGAGAAGGGAACATTAACGATTTGAAAATAATATTTACTCTATTGTTGCCAGTTTATAGATCTTTTTTTTATTATTCACTTTAAACGTCCAATGGCAAGCATTTGTTATAGGATAGCATGAAACACAAAATAAACTGAATTCTTCTAAGTACATTACAAATCTTCCAAGTATATATTTCTTTTAAAAAAATAGGTGTCTTTTTCTTATAGTTGTCGTTTTGTTGATATCAAATTAGAGTATACCCTACAACATCTTTTATTCATATGTGATAGCCAAATATAATGTTGTTTTTTTAAGTTATTTATCGAAAGGTTAATTTGAAATATTTTAAAATTCAAATTATGTTTTCAAACTTTATGATCCAATTCAAAAGCTAGCCATTTAAAAATAGTAGAAAAATGTAAAATGTAGTTTTGTTTTTAAAAGAAATGGTAAATAGCAAGAAACTTGAAATATAAGCAGAACTGTTATTCTTCCGTGAAAAGATTCTAGCATGACTGTACATAATGTAAAACTGGTGTTGACGTCAAGTTGGATAAACAAAAAAAGGAAAATGTGGTATGGTTACCAATGAGATAACTCTCCACCAGATACCAAATGCAGTTTTAAACTATAGTTTAACATATGAACTTCAACAATGAGCAAAACCCTTGTTAATATGTATTCTCTTTAACAGAGTCTGTATAATTGAATAAAATATGAAATTAATTTGTCTTTAGGTATATACAATACTACGGAATGGAATGAGGTAGATATTTGAATTAAGTATGTTACCTTACACAGTGTATGTTTGTATTCCTTACAAGTCCATTACTTAAAATATAGTATATATGTCCTTTTTGTTTTGTTTACATTACATTAGCATTTTAAATCGTCTTAATCAAAATAAAAGATGATATATTCATTTCTGATAATGTTGTAAATACACACAGCCGAATGTTTTCTTTCTGGATTTACTAATAAATCTTTTATTTTGGGAAAAATATCGACCTACAAGCAACGACATGATAAAAACAAGTGTCGACTGTTAATTTGACGGATGGTAAGATTATTTTGTACACCACATGACACATTAATTTCTCTATGTTTTACTCATTATATGAACAATATTACATGCGACTTTTTATTATCTATTTTCCTGTTGCTACCTAATGGTCAGTCATACATATTTATATGTTTAAATTAAGTGAATACTGAAGAATTCATTTGAATTAATGGAGTATTAACCAACTGGCGTCATGTTTTCTAGGATTTATTTTCACTGAAGGTAAGTCTTAACTTTTAGCAAGTCTATCGTTGACCCAAAAAGGACTAAGGTTTCGTGGTAGGGTGTGACGGTCTCTTTGTAATAATAAAATATAAGGGGATTAATGTTATTTGACGTACAATTGTCTCTTTGGACCAATATTTTCATCTGTGTTTTTACCCTTGGAACAAAACATTTCATTACCTTTAAGTTTTTTAATGATATTTGAAGGACATAACTTGTTACTGCAAAGAGCGAATATCAAGTGACAATTATCACTATATATGGAATTCTTATCATGATAAAACGATACAGTATAAAACAAATCTTATCGAAACCTATAATATGATGATAATATTGATATGTCGATTTTCGAGAACACTTAATAGAATACAAAATATTACAACTTAAAATAGAAAAAAGGGATATGCCACGTTCAATCTTTAAGTCTGTTTGTCTGTTCTTAAGATTTAAATTATTAAATGCATATAATATGTTGATATCAGATTGAGTTACAGGAATAAGGACATTTGTTCTAAAGTTTTGAAATAAAAATAAAAAGAGAGTTATACCGTCACTTTCCAAATATTCCTGTAGGTCTCTTGTGTTTGTGGTCAGTTGAAATTCTGTCAACCACTTGCATAACACGTGCTTTAAAACTGAATAAAAAAGTATGAAAATGGGGGAAAGAAATTGTTTATCCTCCAGTCATCTACTAGTACGTAGAGGTTACATTAACTAGGACGCTAATAACTATATCAATGATAATATATTTAAAACTCAAAATACTTGTCAAAATTGTTATTAATAATCTGTCATTATGACCAAATACATGTCATATTTTATGATTTACTTGAATATGTGCATAGAATTTGAGGGTCATAACCTTTAAAAAAAATACTGACTTGTAAATTCTTAATGCATGTACCTATATCCTGCATGTGTTGATATAGTGTACGGCAAGTAGAAAAGCTTGAATTTAACGTGTAACATCAAATGTTGTCAAGAACAGAACTACACGTTTTCTACTAATGTTAGTAATATATCATATAGTCTAGTCTTCAAAATCATGAGAACATAACATGTGTGGATGAACTTAAAAATAGGGGTGACACATAGGTGTATATTCAAGACTATATCATACGTGAACCAAGGTTTTTTTTAAAAAGAAGAGGGGTGCTATATGGATGTACATTCATGACTTCAGTTTTTTTGTACTCATCCCGCATTTTATTTTTTTAACAATTTTACCCAGTCCCTACATTTACACTGTTCTTTTTTCCTGCAATGGTTAACATGTTGATTCATTTTCCTTAGGCAGATCTCGCATCACGCTTTACGTGTTCATCAAGATTAAATTGAGTTTTGAAGAAATCTACCTCTTAAAACAATTCTCTACATACTGTTACGTGAAGGTCCTCTTGAAAAATATTTGTATTTCTGAATCTGTTTATAGAAATATTATTTGAAAACTGTTTTTATAACCATTATCACAATAGTTTGATTATGTAAAGACAAGACAAGTGAACTTTGTTCTATATTTATGTAAAATTGATATTTTTTTATGTCATAAAAATAAATGCATTAACTATGAAATAACATGAATTTTTCCGGACTATACTCTAGACTGAAAATGTCCTACATCCGTATAATCTCCCACGATTTCCCCAACAGAAGTTTCCGATAGAGATTTATCTGCCCAACACTCTTAAGAACATCTATATATAAAAAACTTTCCTATTTTAGTTTTAAACAATGTGAAATTGTTTTATGTAACTATATGCTGGGTGGTTTAACTATGAAATTACGTGGATTTTTTTCTTGACTATGTTTTAAGTTACATGTAATCTGTCCATTACTAAAATGACTGTTTCTAAAGACTTGGGCTGAATCCAGTTGAATATGACTTTTGTAGAAATGACTGCTCCCTATAGACAACTGTGCTAAATAAATGTAACTTATTTTTTACTGAACTGACTGTTTATAGACTCGTTTTAAAATTGAATGGATGATCTTTACTGAAATGACTTTCTCTTGGGTGTTGTTAATAAATTAAACGGCATTAACCCTTGCTGAACTTACAACCCCTTCTATTTTGCTTTTACATTGGACTTGGATGGAGAGTTGTGTCATTGTCACTCATACCACATCTTCTTATTTTAATCTATTTGTACTAGGTTAAATGTCCTTGAATAAAATGAGTTTTTGACACCTCTATTTGTAATATTTAATGCAATTGTCCCTTTTAAAACCGCCTGTTGATTCCATTATTTATACATGCAATTATTAACATAGGAATGATATATACCATGTTTCTCACTGAAGATTCACAAAGGTATATGTTCAAAACAAGAGATCACAAAGTGAAAATATTATAAGGATCATATGAAAAAATGTCCTTGGGTTTATTGATGTATTTCATCTTATACTTAAGATTTTTTTTATATAAATTATAATCTCATTTCAAAACAGATGAAATAAGATGTATTCAAAAGATAGAATATTTTTGTAATGATGAACAACTTTACTTGTTTGTCCAAATAAAGGACTGTTTCTTTTACCTGATCATCTATTATTGGGCTTATCACCGGAATTTAAGTTGCCTTAAGAAAAACAAAGTTCTTAGAATGTCATAGCTATTGGATATGACATACCGAATTACACTTATCACCAACTGTATACTTAGATGAGTAACACGACGGGCGTCACATGAAGAGCAGGATCTGCTTACCCTTTTGGAGAACCTGTCTCCACCTTCGGATTTTTTTTGTCGGCCTTGTTTTGCTTAAACCTTTAGTTAACTGTGTAGTTTATACTGTCAACATAATAGATACCTGTTAGTTTTTGATTTTGTTAACATGTCTTTTGGTTATTTGAATCGATGGGTAGTACTGCCTCATGAAAATCACACCACTTCTCTTATCATTTATAGATCTTAATTTAAACAATGTGTCAAATAGTATTTCCATTGTAAGAAATAATCGTATAAGACATACGGAAACTATTTGGTTATGACCCGGAGATTCAATAGGCAGTTACAATTTTCACCTGAGAAACCCATAAAACTAAGTTAAAATATCATTTGATCATTTTGTGAGCCACACCACATATGTTGTATATATCTACTTCGAACTTTAAGGGAAGGAATCTGATTCAGTTCCATACATCCTTAATGCTATCATTAGTGTTTTCCAAGGATACATGTAAATAGTATCAGTAGTTTTTTCCAAGGATACATTGGAAATAGTATCATTAGTTTTTTCCAAGGATACATTGAAAAAAGTATCATTCGTTTTTTCCAAGGATACATTGGAAACAGCCTGATCACTATTTTTTTCCCAAGGATACATTGTATACTTGGTAGCATTAGATTTTGTAAGGATGCATTGATTGACATATAGTCAATGGGAATAGTTTGTAATGGCGTTAATTAGAGTTATTACCATTTATGTAAATGCAGGTTTTTGTAGGGATGACGGTACATAATAGATGGATGTAAATTTATAATGAAAAAGAGAGACGTGCTATTGCCGATATAAAATATTCCAAATTTGAATTAAAAGATCACTGAAAAACCGGACAGGTCAGGATTTAAAACCAGTTGATGTATGAATAACTTTAGACTTCCATAGGTCAACAGTAAATATTGTCAACATACAAGTTTCAATGTTAAACATAAGCTACTTGTCAAACTATAACTCGTCCCAAGATACTTTAGTACAAGAACAATAACAAATAACAACATACTAAAGCAAAAAAGCAATAAAGAGTTTGAAAATTTTACACAAAAATTACACAATTGTCAGAAAAAAAACCCTACTTTTTATTACAAGAGAAATGGGCAAATATCTCGGGACTGGGTCAAAATCAAATGAAAAGAAGACCAAAATGACAAATGACTTTTACCCTTGAAGAACTTAAAAACTTTCAAAAATAGAAATGTCCATAGATAAATAAACTCATATGTTCAACCTAACACACAGTAAAAGCCTTCCCATAATCTACTATATATATAGTTGAACTAATGGATCGAGGAAAGATGAATTAGGTGAGAGGAGTTTCCCTCGTTATGGCACTAATATCCTCATGGAAATGAATTATCATTTTATACACCAAAAACGTCCAACATTTGACTGGTCAGACTTGGTCATTGTAGACACATTGTTTCTCGATATATTTTTATTAATTCACTTGAAATCACAGCACTTAACAGTATAATTCTCCAGTGGCCTCAGACTGCCAATTATTCCTAACGAGAAGTGAATTACAAGTTAGATGTTTTTCGTGTTTCCAGAATACTAAGATAAGAGGAAAGTCTCCTGTGTATTTTGCAACCGTAGGAATCACAATGCGAATGTCTAACTAGAGACTTGGACGAGACTTGGACGACAGTTCCCGGAGTCTTTTTGGTGTTTAACGTTTGATTTCTGTTGAATGGAGTATTGATCGGGTTCATTCATTTGGCAATCCATTGTGGAACTTTAATTGACGCTTTTTTATGATTATCTTTACAAGATTCTTTTTCCGTCATCATTTCATTTATGATTCCGTATGAATCATTTTTGTTGCTTAAAATCATTTGCACGTTTTAGGGTTAATCATCTAGTTTTGTTATTGTTAATCCAAAGCGATTTTAGACTAATGAGAATAAGTTTGAACATATTGGGAGATGTTTCATGTTTCATAACCCAGAGTCTCTGATTGTGTTGAAAATGATTTTAGCATAGCGTTGTATTGAATACTTGATAAAGAATTAGGAAAATTATAAATGTAATATTAAAAACAAAACAAACAAAAAACAAACAGGCGTAACAAATTGATAACGTGAACTAACTTGGCATAACACAAAGTTGATAAAAATGTATTATGAATCATATGTAACTTTAATTTGTAAAGGATGTTATTTTAATTATAATTAAAGATCAAAATATCCGTTTATACGGAACACAAGGATGATGGGGTGTACAAATATGACTATTTGTCTTTTGTCCGGAAATTATACCCACACTGAGAAAACGTCGTTTTTAACGACGTTATGTCGGAATAATTTAATTTTGGATGTAACGCGTCTTCTGATTGGCTGACGTTATTTTGTTATGAGCCCATAGACATAATTTAGTCATGTGACCGCGACGTCATCAACGTTTTTTCATGGTTTTCTACGGTTTAAAATGGAAGTTAGAATTAAATTATAAGAAATGACTGTAATATTTTTTCTGTCTATGAAGAAATAACATAAAAAATGTGGTGCACACTGTTAAATAACCCGCTACGCGCGTTATTCAGTGTGCACCAAATTTTCTATGTTATTTCTTCATAGACAGAAAAAATATTACAGTCATTCCTTAAATGTGAAGCTCAAAATCATTGCCCACTGTTAGGGAGATTGCAACGTTCTTTTGACCGCTGTAAGAACTCTTTGAGAGACACAAACTGAACTTTTGCAAGGGAGAATTTCAGCCCTTATCCCTTTCTATATAACTAGGGTCAGTCCAAATAGTTTCTCCATTCATCCCTGTTGAATCACTTTGAAAATGTTCCAATTGGATTAACAGTTGAATCTATTCTCGTCTTTTAACATCCGTTTAATCAGCAATCAAAACCAGACTTCAAATTTAATGTGAAACTACCTACTACAGGGCGATGTCAATTGGATGTGGAAACTCAACTTCCAAAGTGTTTAGTTCCAACTTACTATCTTACCAATTATTTATACATTCTTACGTAATATGATCATCGTTGAATTTTCTTTTCCTCAAAAACTACTTATCAGAGCTTCTTGAATTTTTGTATCAAGCTTCACACTTGCATGTTACACTGTTTGTAGTGTTTTCCAATATATCAGTCATCAGCTTCCTGATTACCTAATACTTATAGCATGGTATTGTTTGAGAGCACTAGCTGACAGCACAGCTTGTTTTTCAGGAGTAGCGAGTTTAAGTTTTTTATATGATCGGTTAAAAAAAATGTGATAAAACAGTCGCTGCTGTGTGTAAAAAGGAATTTAATCCAGAAAAGTCCACAGGAGATACTAGTAATACAAAAATTAACGCGGATAAAAAAAAACCACAAGACTTTATTAAGCTTGAGATTTTTACATCAACATCACAAGTCTATAGATATAGCATTGATTTCTACATGGGTTTTTTATTGGGCGCAGTTAAAGTCGAAGTTGAAGCAAGTCAAATGAGTAACATATCTTTGTTTGGCAAACTAAATGAACAACATTCACGGAGTTGGAAGACAGCATTACTATTTTCAACCGGGTTGTCCAACGGATGGGAAGGTAACAGGCGTTTGAGTGGGTGGCTCGCTGATCCTTTCAATAACTTACAAAATTGACGATTTCCACTGTTGTTATTCAAAAGTGCCAAATTGATTGACAAGGGAGACAAATAAAAATTGCGCCAAGAAATGCAACGAGAAACCATATACAATTTCGGACTAAAGATACTATTATAACATTTCTTCTTTAATTCTATCAATATTTGGGTATAAAAATCAACTTTCTAGTCTATATATATATATATATCTAAAAATGCTATTGTTGTTACCTATGGGACAAACAGTATATTTTATAATCTATACCCTTTGGCTAGATAACTCTTGTAACTCTTCGTCTATCAGTTTTTGATAACGAATGTACTTCTAAATATTTTCCCAAGTGAATTGCAATATTTTAAGCAGTTTGCCAATCAAGAGATACAAACGATTGATGCATTTACATTGGAGGATGATCTCCTTGTTTTAATGAAATGACACACTTGGTAATCTGAAATATTTGTAGTAGAAAATCAATAACTAAATCATGAAGCAGGTGCGGATCCAACCATTTTTTAAAAACGATGACCCAATCCAGGATAAAGGGCGGATTCCAACCATATGTCCCGGCCAATTAAATGCATTGATCGTCCCCCAAAAAGGGGGTTTCCGACACCTGAACCCCACCTCCCCCCTTTTGGATACGCCGATGTGAAGTGTTTATATGAAAAAAATGTATATATATAGAACAGAATAGATTTTATTTTTAAATATAGTAGTTTTATCTTATTACTTAGTTTAGTGCATATATAGATCTATGGATTTTAGTTTGTATAAGGTTTTTAATTTGCATATTAAGCATCTTTAATTCTAGTTTTGACGTATGCAATTTTATTTTTTACAATTGATTATTCCTACAAGGACGTTCAATCGACTTAGGTATGATATTATGAACATATATTGTCATTATTATATAAGGATGAGCATTACAGCACAGTAATGGATTTATGAAACACCCGAAATAGGCTATAAAGTAGCAGATTGAGAGTGTTGTGTGGGTGAAATACCAGGTTCAATCAAAGTTGACTATTGATGTAAAACTCTCGTCTTTTAAAACGCAGTCTAATTGGTCTGTGACCATCTATTCGCGGACTCTTTTTAATGAAGTTTTAATTTGTAATTGTGAAATGCAAAAGTCGTCATAAATAACAAGGGAGGATCAATGTCACCCGAATTTATAACTCACCAGGGCCATTTTCAAGAAGTTTTTATTCACTTAATTGACTGCATCACAGTTCTATGTATTTTGAGGTTCTAACGAAACTATGACTTTTAATTTAACCTGGGACTATTATACTTAAAGTATAATGGTCCCAGAATCAAACATTTTATCAGTTAATTTCTTTTCTGTATCCAATACTCCCTTATGTTCCACCCTTATTGCAGTGCCTACCTTTTATATTTGTTGCTTTGTTCTCGTCTTAAACATGCATGAAAGATTTGCCACTAGACGTTTAAGCAAATAACAATTAATTTTAAAAAAATCGATATCTTAAGACGGAAGATAGCTTAAATCTGTATTTTTGTCCGACTTTGACGAAATTTGAGTTTTGTCTTTCATAAAAAAAACATAATTCTGGTTGAGATAAACTTATATTATATATATATATATATATGTAGACAGTTCTCTCACAGGCAAAAAACCCTAACTGTAAAAATATAACGGTATACACTGCATGCACAAGGACACATTCTATGCATCCACACATCAAACTGTATAGAATCATTTTCATAACAGCGTGGACAACCGCAATACTTATGTTGGTAATGATACTGAATCATTTACCTGTAACTTGTTTGTCATCGGCTATCGGTGACAGTGATTTAACACTCCTTCAGATGCTGTCAGAGACTTTCCAGTGGGGATTTAAATAGAATAAAAGAGTAAAGTACATGCAGGTGCACGAGAAGAAAAAAAGAAAGATTTAGTATTCAACATTAAAATCAATACACGCGGTTTAGTTCTCTGCTAGATATTCGTATTATATGATTTTGTCGTTGAGAACCTTTGGCGACCCCACAGTTTAAATTTCTATCACACATACAATATGAAAAGAGGGCGATTGTTCAACTCATCTGACCCACTAGTATGAAATTCAAAACAGTGTAGCTGTGGCCATTGATTGACCCATCAAAATCATCCATTGACTGGGACAATTTACGTGAACGTTTGTCTGTAACAACCACTGTTCATGACGTACCTACGATAGACATTTAAACTGTGGGGTCAACAAAGGTTTCTTAACGCCTTTAATTATAAAATAATTCGAAAAATTAATCAGGAATAACCTTTGTGTTTTGATTTATATAATTGATATAAATCAAAATATCGTGTTATTTCTGATTAATTTTTCGAATTACTTTATTTAGGTGTTGAGAACCTTTGGTGACCCCATAGTTTAAGTGTCTTTAAAAAGTACATAGTGAGCATTGGTCGTTACATACAAACGTTCACCTAAATTGTCCCAGTCAATGAATGATTTTAATGTGTCAATCAATGGCCACAGCTACACTGTTTTGAATTTCATACTATTTAAAATTGACAACCTGAGCGCGCCAAGAAATGGTCTTGTCCACACTGTTATGAAAAAAATTCTATTGACTTTGAATACCTATTACAGGCTTGTTGTAATTCATTTCAGTTAGAAACGTCTTTCGATGCAAAATTTTACTGAACCATGATATAAAATATATGATATTAAGTACAAGATGTAAAATTCAATATCATGATAAGATATAAGTTATGACATATAAAAAACAAAATGTAAAATTCAATATACAAGATATAAGTTATGATATATAATATATAACTTATGATATATAAAATATAAAATAAGATATAAGATATAAGTTATAAGATATTTTTATAAATATCAAGAGTAAAAACAATAGAAATGTTACTAAATAACACAATTAAACAATACAACGTGTTACATTGATAAAAACAAAAACAACCTTAGTCTGTTTCTTTTTTCAAACACATCACAATATGTCACTCCTCAAATAAGAATAACAAATAGTAGTAATCATTTAGAACAGTGATCAGTAAGAAGAAACGGACACGTATAGCATTGTGGATAACATTTTGTGTCTATGGTAATAGGTAAAACTGAAAAAATAAATATAAAATGTGACTTTTTAATGTCAAATTTCAATTAGGATTTGACAACTTTAAGATTTAGACAGCGAGTGTAACAAATACATGGTAAATCGATCCTACCTCTTTGTTATCATATAACTAGACACAAAACAAGATTCCAGGTCAGACACCTCGTCAGTTTACAATGTCATATCTTCATGTATTTTGTCATTTAGAGAATAAATGGAAGATATTTGTAAAGTTTTGTTTTTATTCCACATGTTTTCTAGACTCTGGACAATTCAAAAATTGATAAATTGTATAGACACTTAATTGTTGAAGACTATAAGTTGACCTCCAGACGACTTTTTTCATGTCTTTTAGTGCCATTTGGTGGCTGTTTTGTTGACTTATATGCAATATCTCCTTTAATTGCATATAAATGCTATCATTGATGTGAAAGTTATTATATTTCTCTTGAGTTAGTGGAACCACATCGACCTTGTAATTTATAATCGATACATGTATTTCTTTACAGTATGGATTGATTCGTTTATTGTGTATCATTTACATTCAATTTGTATTTTGAAGGAATGAGAACAAGACAATCAGCTTTTTAGACAATGGGCGATTTTATCCATAAATTTTTTGGTGGACAGAAACATGGACATAGTAAACATGACAGTAAATCTGCTGACTCGGAGGGGTATTCAAAACAACAAATAGAGTTCTGTAAGTATAAACAATTTACATTGTTTTTTGTTTGTTTGTAATATGTTTGATCTAAAATATGAATTATTTTCTTACATGCAAATGTTCTACTATGTTAAAATCAGATGTTTCAGGATAAAGTTTGTGCAAAAGACCGGTCTAATGGGTTAAAATATGGTACTCTTTAAGGTCCATTGGGATACACTTTAAGTCATGGCGTCCGGAATATCATACACTTTAAGTCCCGGTCCAGTGACCGAAACTTTCAGTAATGTTCAAATGGCCTACACTTAAAGTCCTTGTCTAGTATCATTAACTTTTATTCCTGATCAAATATAATGCACTTTGAGTCATGGTGCAATGTAATGAACTTTGGGTCATGGTTCAATGTAATGCACTTTGAGTCATGGTCCAATGTAATGCACTTTGAGTCATGGTCCAATGTAATGCACTTTGAGTCATGGTCCAATGTTATACACTGTCTTTTAGTCCTGATTTAATGTCGAGCAGTTTAAGTACTTGTTCAATGTCTTACACTTTTATTCATGGTCCACATACCAATAAGTCATGGTCCAATATTAAACACTTTAAATCATGGTACAATGTCGAACGGTTTTTAGCCCTGGTTTAATGAGTTACAATTTTAGTCATGAACCTATTTCTTTCTCTTTAGTCAAGGCCCTATGTCATTCACATTGATTTTACGTGCAATGTCATACCATTTAGACCTTGTCCGGTATATAGTACTTTACAATCGTATCGTCTGTGAAGTACAGTAACCGACATTAGAATGTAGGACTGTATAATTTCATATTAGCATTTCTAAAAATCCTTTTGCCTGACTTTTAGTAACTGTAAGCATTCTTTGATATACATTATTAGAGTGTATTATAGACATAGTTATATATTGTCTAAGACTGTGTATTGCCATCTAGACGGATTGTTGTCATATTGGAATAGATCAAACAGCAAGTCATATATTCATACTTAATTCCTGACGAAACGTCAAATGATTCTAATGTGTCCTCTAATACTTTAAATCCATTTCGGTGTTTTACACCTTCTGTCTTGGACCATAAGCATACATTACATGTTCCTGCATGACATGCACCTCTTATGTTTTATTACACTTTCATCTTTGTCGCATGTCATAAACTGTTTAGTCCTGCTCCGTGGCCATTAAACCTTAGATTTTGCCCAGCAGCATACTGGTATATATTTTTAAAATACTTTAAGTCCTGTTCCAATGTAATTTAATCACATCATGTTGATGTTATTTTCCTGCACAGTATATCCTGGTTCAATGGCATTCAATGAAAATTTGAAGAAGAATACAAAAAATTACTCTTTTATGTAAGGGTTATATGTCAGTTTTATATGAATGATTAGGGTAAGGTCTATGGTAATGATATAGCTATACTCTTGAGTTAAGCAAGTAGCTCAGGACTGAAACAGTAGGAACGAACTTCGCTTTGGTCAGTAATGTAAATGAAGTTGAAAGAAGGTATCTTCAAATACACGAACTATCTTACTTCGAAAGTTCCATGTTGAAAGAACAAAAACTATGATGAAGACAGTAAATATTTTTACTATGTTATAACATTATTTTTTTCAAAGTGCACTTATGTATCTGACAAATACAGTAAATTTATTTTCAACAAATAAATAAGAATATTTATTCATACAATTAAAAGCCATTTATAGGCATCACGACATCTACATACTAAACCAATGCATTATGATTTTGTAAATCATTTCCATATTGAAATGAAATATCAAATGTTCATATTAATAACAAATGTTGAATCTTTATATACAGTGTCATTTCGGGCCTTTTATAGCTGACTGTGCGATATCGGGTTTGCTCACTGTCGAAGGCCGTACGGTGAACTATAATTGTCTCTGGTGGAGACAATGCTGATTATACCACATCTTTCTGTTTTTTAATCAGTATACCTGTCAGCATTATAATATTCAACGCATTATCACTAAAAAGTCTCCCATGTCATTAACCTTTTACCCTGATCCTATTTATGCTTGAAATAATTACCTCGGAAATGAATGCTTCTTAACATCTACATTGTACATTGAACTGTCAAACTTTACCAATACTCAAGGCTTCCGGTCGGCGCAAGAAAAAGAGTAATTTTGTAAGATAAACTTAAAATATACAAGCAAGTATAAAGTATGATAGAAAAAAAATAATAAAGGGAATTTGCTTTTCGTTCATCTGACCTGAACCAATCCGGCTTCCGTGGCGGTACCAGGGATATAATTCCGCCGGCACAGTTCCATTCCAACATTTGACTTACTTGGCAAATGACTAGATAGAAAGTGTTAAAAGCTCCCTCTTGAGCATCAGCTATTGTTCCTTGTAAAGAGTTCCAAACAGTCATTGTTCTTGGGGAAAACATGTATTTTTACCCATTAACAAAAGATAATTTTCCATAAATCTAATATGTATGCTTTCTCAATAAAGGAGAATGTAGGAAGAAGAGGGAAAAACGAAAATGTTCATCTTATATAACACAATGATGAAGCACAACAGAAACCCATCATCAGAAATCAAGTTGTAAAACAATCATATAAAAGAAAATCGGACGATGCTTTACGATTTCATGTTGAGTAATTTCTCCTGTCTGTAATAAGCTTAGATCGCTAATGGAGTGCCAATGATATCTAATTTAATATATACTTATTAGAACTTGTAAAGACACTTAATTGAACTGATGTCATACGGTCTCTATTTGTAATCTGATTGAGGAAATTCTTTATACTAAATAGTGATTAAGAAGAATCCGAGAAAATGCTCTACTTATGATCACTTATGGAAGATATTATGAATATTATTGCTGTTAGAACCTGTTACACACTATTGATCTAATGGTTTATGTAAAAGAGAGAAGCATCGATGCACTGTCTATGCATTGATGTTTTGCTTCAATCTTAAGTACGTTTTACCTAGTTTCTCTATGTCGACAATGATTGAGTATGCATATCCAAAGGAAATGTTAAACACGAGGTTATTGAGTAATGACGCATCACGATCAAAGAAGAACAACTCGAGAAATAAATGAGAAATAAATGAGAAATAAAATAGAAGTTTAGTAGACTTACATGCACTTAATTTTATGTTTACTTAATATTCACGCCCTAGTCTTACATGAACGCTTTAAAACGGCTTGCAAGGTATTATTATTTAAAAAAAGTAAGGAATAATTAGATAAATTTCCAAAATTTCAGTGCGAAAAATATGAATCTAGACAATTTATTGATTGTTTGTTGCTTTTAATACGTACAGTTGACTTCGAGCGAAACAATTATTGAAATATATTCATAAAGGAATGGCAAATATGGCGCAGTTTTTAAAGTTATATAAAACTTCAAATTAAAAAAAAAAGAGTGAATATGTTTTATATACTTATAAAATGGTTAAATTTATCTTTGAAATGGACCTACCATTCAAAATAACTACGGTAAACACACGTGGTAACTAGTAATCGACAATGAAAGAGTCAATTTAATTTACCAAACCATGTAACAACTGTTGTGACAAAGTTACTGTGGTATTATTGCTAATGAGATAAATCTTCAAAAGACTGAACCAAATGACAAAGAAATTAACAAATATAAATCACCGTTCGACCTTCAACAATGAGCAAATCAGCATTGTCTGCTTTACAAGGCTTCAGAACGATAAATATAAAACAATTCAAACGACAAAACAAACGGCCTGATTAATGTACAAAATGAAGAAACAACAAATATGATATACAACAACAAACGACAACCACTGAATTACAGGATCTCGACTTGGGGCATGTACATACAGAATGTGGCGATGTTAAACAGGTTAGTGGGTGCACAACCATCACCATTACCTGGGACAGTTGTGTAACAGTACACCATATGCACAAACTATTAAAATCATTTGAAAAGACCTTAACTCATCAGATTAAAACAAAATTCAAATCAAGTAACAGAAACAGAAGCACAGAATGGACGTACTATCATCTTACTTTTTGACGTTCTCCATGGTTCAGTGTGGATAGTTGTCAATTAAGCTATCGAAATCAGGAGCCTGTTGTTCAGTGTTTGTCGTTTGTTGGTGTGGTTCATAGGTGTTTCTGGTTTTTTTTGTTTTTTTTTTTTATATATATATTAGACCGTTCGTTTTCGTGTTTTTTTTTTTTTGTTTTTTTTTCTCACTAGTCATTTGGTGGCCCCTTATAGCCTGCTGTTCAGTGTGTGCCAAATCTCCCTGTTAAAGGTCGTATATTGACCTGTAATTGTTAACTTTTTATACATTGATTTCGACTTACATGGAGAGTTGTCTTGTTGGCACTCTTGCCACATCTTCTTATTTTCTATAGAGGACTTAGTTATAACTGTTAAGTACACATTAATACATCGGTTCAATAATTTACTGCACGTAATGATAAGAAACTTGTTTCATATGACTTCAAAACGAATGCTGTCATCACTTCAGTAAAAACTATATATCAAATTACTTCTATGGGAAAACCTTCATACGGACATTAGCAGAATTTAAACAGATGAATTAGAGTTATGCCTCTTAGATCAACAACCACTTATGATGTCATGCATGTACTGTGAAGTTTGTTTTTGTTTAAACATTCGTGGTTCTTATGATTTAATGCGTTGTTCTTAATCAAGCTATGAACAAGTGTAATAATGTAAAATCATGATATATAAGAGATATTAATGATAAAATTGATAATAGCATACCTCGGATATTTTTGTGACTCAATAGTTAGGGAAATGATATACAAATTTACTCTTCTAACTCTTTTTTTAACTAGTTGGTCACCTCCAACACTATTCTTTTGATATCAGACTTTGAAAAAAAAGGAAATCCTAAATGTTGTTTTAAATTTCTGGAAAATGAGTCCTCATTATTGTGGCTAGATTTTTATGTGTTCTTGTCAGTTGTTGGATTGTCCACTCACAATTGTAAAGACATACAAAAATCTCAATTCTATTGACTTCAATACATATTTAACAAAGGGCTGACTGGGGTATACAAATATTGTCATCTATGGATTTCTCTCGTTCGGTAGCAATCCCTTTCCAAAGTCAGGCATTCGTTTTGATGTTGGGGATATATATACATACGCTGATGTTTAGCTATATAAATACAGAGCCTTGCTAGAACAAAATTTCTTGACACATGTAAGAAGATTGTCTCGATTTCTGCAAATTAGATACTAGTACCAGAGGCGGATTTAGGGGGGGGGCAGGGGGCCCTGGCCCCCCTTTTTCAGAAAAATTTTGGTTGGTTATATAGGGAATCACTGAAGCGTGACGGAATCGGGCCCTCCTTAGGCAGTCTGTGGGCCCCCTCTTATGAAAATTTCTAGATCCGCCACTGAGTACCCAATTTCAACAGCTCTTTGGTGTCTTTCTTGATGGCTGTTACCTCGACCCCAATCCAAAGAAAACTTATTTTCATTCGTTTTCTAAATTCCCCTATCCTTCATCTTGGTCGACTTTCCTTGTAGAATTTCCTTTTGTTATAATTATTAATTTGTTCTCGTCCTTAAATGCATGACATATTTGCCGCTTTACGTGCAATCGGCAATAAATAAATCGTGTCATTAACGGGGAAATCGTTTACATATCTTACATCTTAATTCATTATTGATTGTGAATTACCAAATTCAGTTTATTCAGAAGGAAACCTAAAAAAATACCGATTTTTAGAAGTATATGGAACTGTAGCAGACTTCTCTGTATAAATCCTTTAGAAATGACTGATGCGGGGTCCAAAAATGTCGGGCCTATTCCTCATCAATTGAATAAAAAATAGTCAAAATTTATTACATCTTACTTAGTAAATGTATGCAAGTTTGCACAAGGAAACGTAGCAGATGTTAACAATGACTTAATTTATATGTTTGTAGGGATTAATAATCTATATTAATAATATTTTATATTGTTTAAATTATGGTGATTATTTAATAGGTTATTCGCCTGAAGTTATACAGTCAATGTTCTAATGCATCCTGTATCCGGCTTATATTCGTGATGTAAATTTAGACAAAAAAATTGAAAATAAATTCTTAATATTAATATTTTAAAGTATTATATTTAACGTTAAATTGAAGAACTTTGTTGTGGCAAAATGCAATCTCTTAAGCAACTAAGGGAATCTAACGAGTGCAGGGTTTTGCGGCTGAAAAGTGAGTTAAAATTATTGCTGTTGAATTTGAAAATTTTGATAGCTTTTAACCTAAACGAACCTGATCTCCAGCTTATAATACTAGTATATAAATAATTGTTGGGCTATTTTTTCACACCTTCCTCTCTGATTTTTCGGGCAAAGGGGAATAACCAGTGTTATTTTTTTTTTATTTCTAACTTAAGTTATTTTAGTCATGACAAATTCATTAAGACTTTAGCAATAAATCATTCAGTCGCAGTCATTTGAACTTCTAAATTGTTATTAAGAACCATTAAACACATGCGATGTTCGTCTTGCATATTTCAGTCGAGTCGTTTTTGTTTTTGATTATGCAAACATATTTATTTCAGTTTTTTTCTTCAGTTTACCTGACGTTAAATGTTCGATAGAGATAGATAGGGACATATCGCTACGGTGTGTCAATTATGTTTCTATTTGTATGCCTTACTTTCGTCGACCTCAAGTTATTTCTCTCGATTTGCAACAACAAAAACATGTTCTTGAGGTATACCCCCGCCCCCCCCCCCCCCCCCCCCCCCCCCCGAAAAAAACTACTTTTTTAAGAATATATGGGTAATAGCAATAACATTTGGAATAGAGGAAAATAAGTTTAATTACCAAGGAAACTTATAACAAAAAAAATATTAAGAAAAGACAGAGAAAAGAGGCCGTGATTGTCCGTACCTCAAACGCCTGTCGAAAAATCACAATTTTGAATTTCAACGACAATGTGATTAAATTAAGATATCGTTACTCGTTTACTCTTATAAGTATAACGAAATCTTAAAATATCAACTGCATTACCATATGTAACTAATGTCGATGATGGAACAGTGCCTTGACCCGAATAATCCAGTCGTTATATTTCACTCACTTCGATCGCTCCTCTGGAGGACAATGACCGTAAGAGGGCGCTGTAATTATTCGAGTAAACAGTGACTAAGAAAACAAGTCCATTTAATATACCAGTAATACCATATAAGTACCATCGTATTAGGTCATAGGGTCATAAACGAGGTCAGGGTTGTTACTACGAAACGTAATCATATAGGTTAAAAGAATGTCCTCTTCTAAATTACGTTTTCTGGATTTTTAATAATTCCATTATATAGAAGATACCCTGGATCGATGATACAAAAGTGTTCATAGGCTCTATTAAAAGTGTTGGTTTTTTCTCATTTTTCACTTACATCAAAGACCTAACAGTTCCAAACCAAGGTCATCGAGGTCGTTACACTCTTGTATGCTATGCGTGTGAGATATATGTACAAGAGATATTTGGAGAATATTGGTCTTCCTTGAAGTAGGAAGGACATTAATGATCGATTTTGAATAATTTAGTCCATTCCAAGGACCATGTTTTACAAATATTTTATATATTTCATTGAAAGAAATACCAAGTATAGAAGAAATTCCAACCGGTACATGTTTATACTTATTATTTTTGCTAGTTTAAATATAAGTAGTTCTTCTATATTGTTTAAATTGCTGGGGTGCCTACAGTTAGTTTACCTGTCTTTCTATTAAGTTTCCCTTTAGTCTAGTAAGTTCAGTTTATTAGAAGTTGAACGACTATAATAATTTCATGTTCCTATCTTTTGGTGTAGAATCATTTTTACGAAGGAAGGATAAATTTTCTAGAAAGACAGTCAACATTTCTAAAGGTCAGCGTCGTCTTAGGGAATTGCAACCTTAGTTTTAACACTAATATATGTAAATAAACTTTTGCAATGGGAATTAAAGGGTTTTAAATTGAAAACAAACAAATTATTCAATTGTGTACTTCATTAATGTGTTATGTATCAAAGCTTCCAAAACTTCTTGGCATTAGCATTAGCGTATCTGAGGAAGGAAGATTATTGCAGAAACACATGTGAATCATATGTTTTGATATTATAAAGTTTTACCAAAACCCAAGTAAATGGCATGCCCCCAGAATGATGGCTTAATTTGAAAATTAAATTATAATCATATTATTCGTATTGTCAGCTATGTGTTTCATTGGAACACGTAATTATATATCAGCGTCAAATGATTTGCGAACCCTGATTATTCTTCTAACAGCATGCAAACTTTAAATAAAAGTGTTCATGTTAAATGTATTAGAATGTATTATTATGATTGTTAATTTTTTGGATGCACCGTTACATAATAGAAAGTGATATGAATCAATTTTATACATGAACATAGGTTTCGGGTTAATGTACTACATGTGTATTTATTAGGCTGTATATGCATATTAAATTGACGTTTTCCTCATGACTATAAATATTTACATACATAATTTTTGTTAGGGATTTAAATTCTAATATTTAACCAAACACAATTTATTGATAAATATATGACTATCATATATAAAATGAGTTTACATTATCGTTATACATATATAATTTGCGATAACATGACATACAGGCCCTGATCATTCTTTAAATAGAGATTGTTAAATTTAGCCTGCTAACCAAATTCTGGTGGTGGAGGGATTAAAAACTTTTCAAAGAGGACTTTTCAAATTGTTACGTACTAATGCTAAGAATTTAATCGGGTTTGTGTTTATACTGTACAACTAAAAGTCAACCATTTTACATTTGGTTTTGTTTTGGGGTTTTTTGTTTGCGTTATTGGAGAGATATATGTTTTATCAACAGTTTCGTCAGAACATCGGTGTACGTTGTTAACTTCTGTAATCACTCACCTGGTGAATACTGAAATCTTTCGTTGATGGAAAGAAAGATTTGAGTAAATAAAAATAGTCAATTGTTGCATAAGAAGGACATTATTTTGCAATCAAATTTGGATTAATTTGGAGGACTTAAAAACGCCCAAACTGTGTAAAAATGTCAGAAAAGGAAGAAAAAGAGGCGAAATTCTGTAAGTATACAAATCTGTATTTTAAATAATTATTAATAAACTACAGTATCAAAACTTTTGGAATTTCAAATATTTGATTCTAATGAAAACATTTTGTATATTTGACAGCACTGAAGGACATGTCGTTGTGTGCATGAAGCTGCACCAAACCTGCATATTGCAGCTTCTAGCTGAATGCGTAATATTAGTTGTAAAAATAATATGCATGTTGATCTACGCGAAGTTTGTGAGTGGTTTATTTACTAGTTGTCAGATTTTGTTCTGGCATACCTTGTAACACATTTGCTCTTTTATATGAAAATATGATAAAGGTGTTGCAAAAAGAAAAATGCAACGTGGGTGGTAATCATTCTTATGATTGCACTATTGTTTTGTGCTTAATTGTTCAGTTTATTTGTTTTTGTGGCATAATCAAGTTCTATACCCTGTTTCTCTTGATATTAAATTAATTTTATTGGCTGTGTACGTAGTACTATAAAGGATAAATGCTAAAGTGGTTTGAAGTACATACGTAACAAAAAAACTGTCTATCTATTTTAAATTTTAACAACTACTCTTAAAATAAAAAAGGAAATCCATTTTATCTATATCCGAGTGTATCTGTCTATACTGTCACGGAAAAGATAACCTAATTCGCTATCCTTTCTAAATGTGTTCGTGTTATTTTTATTTTTATTTCCAATATTATGATTTTTTTTAGTTTTGTTTCCCTACTAGCTTACTCATGAGTCTTTTATAGATATTCAGCAACACATAATTGTGTTAATGGGTCGCTCTCGAGCCGAGCCTCGAGCATATTCAATACAGTATGTATTCATTTAAAACACATCCATTGCACATACAATTAATAAGGCAACAGCTGTTCTAAAAAAAGAACACATAAGTGTATTCATTAATGCAAAAAACATCTCTATTGAAGACACTACATGAATTACAAATATTATGATAATTATGTATATCATGTCTTAAATGATCATATCCAAGGTCGTATACGTTAAATTATGACAGTGATTTGCACCATAGAATCAAATTCATTACAGTGCTTTCAACGTTGTAGTAATTTGATAAAGGTTAAAGATTTTGTACACATTGGTATAGGAGGATAAAAGTGGGAAAGCTCGCGTGTAAAATATATGTATAAATAAATCATGTAAATTGGAAGGATCGGAAAAAATTATTGGACTTTAAACGAGGTTTTCACTTTTTAAGAAGTCCAGTTAGTATGTGAGTGCAAAGCCTAAATCCATGTACATGTAATAACATACAATAAACCGAGAACTTGCCGAAACAAGTACCGAAATAAGGATTAAAGTTGGTCATTTTAATTTGTTCCTCACAAGTTCTTGTTTACATTGAGAACCGTTTGTAAACATATTTATCAATAAATGAAAGAGTTTTGAAGTGAAATTTACTAGCTGTATAGTCATAGTTCGTCTTTATCTAATTTTACGTTGGTATAAACAAGTATAGTTATCAGTTTACAAAACTTGATGAAAAACCGAACAACGTACTCAAATTGCACCCCTTTGTCAGGAGTTATAAATTTGAAAACAAATTTGAAAACACATTTTTCAATCATTTTTGAATTTAAATTGATCTACCAAATGTATTCGACCGTCTATACATAAAATGAAATGGGGGTTATGTAGTACATCCATAGTGGGGGGGGGGGGGGGAGGGGGGGGGTTCAAATAAAATACTACTTGCTTTACATGTTAACGTAAATAAGATAACAAACTTTACATATGCTAGCTTGTTGATTTCTGTTAACATGTTGGGAGTGGGTTGGACACTTATAAAAAAGAAGATGTGGTATGATTGCCAATGAGACAACTATCCACAAAACACCAAAATAACACAGACATTCACAACTATAGGTCACCGTACGGCCTTCAACAATGAACAAAGCCCATACCGCATAGTGAGCTATAAAAGGCCCCGATAAGACAATGTAAAACAATTCAAACGAGAAAACTAACGGCCTTATTTATGTAAAAAAATGAACGAAAAACAAATATGTAACACATAAACAAACGACAACCACTGAATTACAGGCTCCTGACTTGGAACAGGCACATACATAAATAATGTGGCGGGGTTGAACATGTTAGCGAGATCCCAACCCTCCCCCCTTACCTGGGACAGTGGTATAACAGTACAACATAAGAACGAACTATAAAAATCAGTTGAAAAAGGCTTTAAGTTAACTCATCAGATGGACAAAAATACAGTGGACGTGGCCCGGTACTTATACATCCCGACACGAAAAGACACAATGAACATATATGAGAGTACTCGCAGTTATCTGACTTAGTTACAAACATGCCCCACCATATTCTGACTATAAGGTCAGGGGTTTTGCTCATTGTTGAAGGCCGTGCGGTAACAAATAGTTATTTAAATCCACACCGTTTGGACTCTGGTGGATTGTTGTCTCATTAGAACCCCCACCACATCTTCTTGAACTTATTCTAATCCAACACGAGAGTAATAAGACACGAAAATTATTTTTTCGTAAGTCATTTTTGTTGATTTTGTATATATATATATTTTTTTATATTTCATGGTTTTCATAATCATTCCGATTTAAATCTATCTAAAAGATTCATGTATTTTTCGCTTCATCATAATAATCCTTTCATGAAAGTTAATAATTAAAGATTTATCTGTCTTTGTGATCTAACATTGCACAATAAAGAACATAGATAATTTGACACATAGTAATAACTACAGAAAGTGACTCTTGACAAACTTCATGAAGATAGACTTTGTAACTCCTAATCTCAGCTTTCGTCAAAACGCAAAATTATATAGAATTCAGTATTTGAATATTTTGATTCGTTCAATTACACATGTCAATTATACTTTGCATTTGTATATTTTATATGGCTACTGTTGAAATTCAGTTATGCTTTTGATCATTGAAGTATGTGGATGTGAAATAATTGTGTAAACTTGCAGGGCAGCGACTTGAGATAGCTAGTTTCCAAAGTGCCTGTGCTAGTTTCTCCGAAACTAAAGCATATGACCAAACCTACAAACAACCTGCATGTCGTAGTAGAGTTGTTTTATATTGATATCGAGATTGATATCATATATATTTTGGTTGGGTTGTACTGAAGCAGGAGGGTATTGCCACGTACTGTCCTATATAAGTTTCACACAGAGATCAATTAAAGTTAAACTGTCATTGATAAGTTTTAATATTAACATACTTGAAATGATCTGTTATGCCTTTCAAGTTCATTTTTCAAATAAATCTTTAAAATTTGTCAATCATCCGTCCGAATCGCAGATTTTGCCTCAAGATCAATTTCTAATATGTTTTAAATGACATAAACATACTGTGCTTCATTCAATACATTTGAAGGCCTATATTTCCCAATGAATAACACGTATGTATATATATGATATTGGAGGCATGGGTCTTAGTCAACATGTTCATTTCTATAGTCTTTTGTAATCAAGGTATATTCGACGAAAACAGACTGGAACTCCTTTCAAAAACATCTAGAACAGTGCCTGCTAACACTGAGATACCCCTTTAACCCTTTCAAAATATGGTGTATGTCAGTATAATTTATACATAACAAAAAGCAAACGTGGAAATACATGTTAACATATAATATCATAAATCCATGTCAGATTGGTTTTTCAAGTAAAAGTAGGACATCGGATCACATGTTTGTATTAAAAACTATAATGGACAAGTACACCAGTATGAAAGGTGGGAAACTTTATGCTTGCTTTGTTGATTTCAAAAAAGCGTTTGACAAAGTCATTCATTCTGGTTTAAAATATAAGCTATTAAAATATAATATAGGTGGTAACTTTTATGCAATCCTGAGAGACATGTACAATAAAAGTGAATTATGTGTTAAAATAGGTGATGTGCTTACTCCTAATTTTTATTCTCAAATTGGAGTAAAGCAAGGGGATGTTTTAAGTCCAAACCTTTTCAAGATTTTTATAAATGATTTACCGGATGTATTTAAGGAAAGCCCAGATGCTGTTGATATAAACGGTCGCCGAATTGACTGCCTCATGTATGCAGATGATATTGTTATTTTTTCTAGTTCCAAGGCAGGTCTTCAAAAACGACTTGATGATTTATCAAAATTTTGTAATAAATGGTGTTTAGAGGTCAATCAATCTAAAACCAAAGTTATTATATTTAACAAACCTGGTAAACTTTTAAAAGAATATTTTTATTTCGAAAAAGATACAATAGAATGTGTTAACAATTATAAGTATTTAGGTTTAAAATTTATATCTAGTGGACTTTTTAAGCAGGGAAAGGAAGAATTATACAAAAAATCACTAAAAGCTGTATTCAAATTGCAAAGATCTTTATCATCTTCCAATCCAAGTATTTCTACTCTATTACATGTATATGACCATACAATAAAACCCATTTTAATGTATGGCAGTGAAATTACAGGTATGTTTAAAACTAGCTCTGCAGCATGCCAGAAAGAAAGTGAATATTTATTACAGCACATTTATATGAATGATTTTTTAGATAAATCCAATTTAAGATATATGAAGTATATATTAGGTGTAAACAAAAAGTCTTCTAACCTAGCTGTGCTAGGAGAGCTTGGTAGATTCCCTTTATATTTTTCAATTGTATTATCAATGCTAAAATATTGGTTTAGAATAAAGAATATGAAAGATGGTTTACTGTATGATACCTATATGTGTAACAAAAACATGTTTAATAATAATATTGAATGCTGGTATTCATCCATACATTTCATTTTTAAAAAGATGAATATTCATAATTTGGAAGTGAAGCTCAACTTTTTTATCAAGTCAGTTAAGCAAAAACTTTGTAATAGTTTTATAAAATTTTGGAACACAAAAAGAACAGATACACAGAGTAGTAAATTAGATACTTATTTCAAACTTAAAACTTGTTTTTCGAAAGAAATGTATCTATCTTTAAACAATTTTCAATTGAGAAGTGCCATATGTAAAATTAGAATCAGTGCACATGATCTCAAAATAGAAAGAGACAGGTATAAAACATTATATATAGAAAGAAATCAAAGGCTTTGTAAGAAATGTACTCTAAATCTGGTTGAAGATGAACAACATTTTATAACTAGTTGTCCAGCATACAAAAATGATAGGGAGATATTTTTCGAGGAGATAAACTGTATTTGTCCGAATTTTATACATCTTTCAAATGAGGCAAAATTTGTTTGGTTATTTACTAATGAAAATTTGTCTATACTTAAATATTTAGGGAGCTATATTATTACATGTCTAGAAGTTAGACGAAATGTTAATTAATGTATGTAATAACAATGATAATTGTAATGATTTTATGGTTCTCATCCTGCCTGGAACTAAATGTATTTGATTTTTATAGAATGAAGATAATAACACCTATCTGAACTTTTTTAATGTTTCCTTTTATTATATGAAAATGTTTTTCTGTTACAAATCATGATGTATTGTTCTATGTGTACATGTTATGCTGCCCATCAAGGGCCCTTGATTGGAATAATAAAATATTCTTATTCTTATATAATGTAATAGTTATCAGACGCATATTTATAGCTCGATTACTTCCCTTACACAGAGGAATTTGAATTGTATCTTTATTTTTCAATATTTCAAAAAATCTCTTTTGTCAGACTAAACATTTGATCTCAAAAGTGCATACTTTTAAAAGCGTGAGTGCTTTGATTTATAACTTATTTCGTCAAAGTCAAAATCCGTTATGGTTATATTGCCATAATTGTGATTCTTATTGGATATTGATTTCAGTTTATGTGGGAATCAATTTCTTGCTTTTCATTCTAATAGTTTCCATGAATATCAACAATAAATAAAATAACATATTTTCGTTTTAATATATAATCATATATAGATGATGTATATATTTCAAATGTATTAATAGCCTAATCTCGGTAAACTGTTGCAGTAATTCTTCTGTAGATTCTCGCTTCATTAAATTCTAATGTATATTTTACATCTTTGACATTCAGGTTATAAATATTGTTGATTTCACAACTGTCATATGTTATACCATTACTATTCACTGCTAACTTTGGACATTCCTAAATACACGTGTCATATATAGTTTCATAAGGATATCAAAATAGAAACATCATTATTTAACCTTCACATGAACATATGCAGCTCACCTGGTATAAGAACAGGATAAGAAACATTTTCATAACAGCGTGGACAAGACCATTTCTTGGCGCGCTCAGGTTATCAAATGACTGGGTCCGATTAGGCACGTTCGTCTTTAACGCACACTTGTCCTATCGTACGTGTTTTAGACATACATTAAATCTGTAGGGTCGCCTAAATCAAATAATATGAATAACTAGCAGAGGACAAAACCTTGCGTGTTGATTTAAATGTTGAATACTTAAACTCTCTTTTTGTCTTCTCATGCACCTGCATTTACTTTACTCTTTGATTCTATTTAAATCCCCACTGGAAAGCCTCTGACAGATTGAGTAAGCGTAAAATCACTGTTAACAGTTATGCCACACCAATTTAATTTCTTGTTCTACAGATTTTTGGACTCCAAAATTTGGGGCGAGCGAGCGATTTGAAAATTTTAATAAAAAAATATTTAATTTGCAAATTTTTGAGGCGAAGCTTTAAAAGTAAAGGCGAGCGATTATAATTTTTTTTTGTAAACATAAAATAGTAGGTTTTGACAATATTAAAGAATGATTTATCACTTGTACTTTGACATTTCTTTAATTTCTGAAGTATTTTTTCCCTGTTCACTAAGAAATAATTAAATCTGGTCTATGTATGTGTGACTGACAATGAGACAATTCTCCATCCAAGTCATAATCAGTTTGGGGACAACCCCTTAATGTTATAAATATCCCTTTTACATGTTATATGAGGGATCAATATAAGTTATAATATATATTTGTTTGTACAAAAGGGCTCATATTTTCTCAAAGAACTACATATCTATCTGGTATTAAATGGTCAAAACATGTCCAAGAATTTTGTAATATTCCTGGACTTTAACCATGTTAACACATTTACTTTAACAGTTTAATATTATTCAAAATAAGTGGACCCCTCTTTTAGAAAAAGTTGTTTAAAATATGATGGAACTCTCGTCTTTTTGAGTACAAAATTCTAAGTTTTTAAAGGTTTTGTATAGAAGAACTTTACAAATCCTTGGTATTTTTATTTTCTTTTCTACATCAGTAAAATGACCCCTTGTCTGAGGGAGGGTTGTTCTCAACCTGATAATAACAAACACAGGTCAAAGTACGGCCTTTTACACAGGGCTTTAATACAGACCAAACAGCAGGCTATAAAGGACCCCAAAATTATTAGCGTACACAATTCGAACAGGAAAACCAACGATCTAATTTATATATCCAAACGGGAAAATACCAATGAACAACATCAACAAACGATAACTGCTGAACGACAGGCCCCTCAATCAATCAGGACAGGTGCATAAACATGCAGCGGCTATGGATAGTTTTGTTTCGCCAGCATACAATATAATTGCAGTTGAAGGCAAATCCTTCAGAAGTTCTTTGTACTTTATTCTAACAACGAACATTTTTTGATAGGGAATATAAGTAAGGGGGAAAGTAACCAATTTTTTGTTCTTTACAGGTATTTCCTCTGAACAAACATTACAAATTTATATCGGAGCACTCCCGCTTTGGATAAATAGGTTTCATAATGCTGAAACAAATATTCTCACAGATATTTACAAAGTGTGGTGGGGTGCTTTTATGTTTAAAATCGTTATATACAGGTTATACTGTGATTTTAAAAACAAATGTTGATATCTTTTTATAATATTTACAAAAAAACGGTGCGGAAAATGGACATGATTACATTTCCCGATGCGGGAAGCGGGAATATAAAAAAAATAAAAAAAATTCTGTTTAGAAAAAAATAGGTGCGGGCGGGTCCGTCGAACAAGGAATCAGATTGGTGTGGCCTTATCGATAGCCGATAACAAACAAGTTAAAGGTTAGTTTAGTTTAAACAATATTTTATTCAAATACATTGAATTGGATTGGGCAACAGGGGCATAGCCTATGTAAGCCCTCTCCACAAGATTTTGGGCAAGGTTAAAGGTTAATGATTCAGTATTATTTTCAACATAAGTATTACGGTTGTTCATGCTGTTATGAAAATGATTCTTTTTTGTTTGTTTGTTCCCAGTGTCACTGCTGGTTTTGTACATTTAAACAACTCTCGGTACTTGAACTTAAAAAACTTTTTTTTCTGTTTGATGGGTCAGAACTTTATAGCTTAACTAAAAATATTGAAATAACATTGCCATTCTGATCCGTAAGTTATCATTTAGTAACTTCTCTAAAGTATAAATTAGATGCTAGCACAAAAAAAGTATTATCGCAAACCGTTAGTTTAAACAGATTTATCAATAGTGGATTGGGAAACAAGTTATTGCAACTTATATTAATCCCTTTCCACTTTGCGAGTTCGAGTGCTGCTTTGAAGCGGCATGAGCCTGCTCTTTTTTTCAAAATCTGCAAAGGTATCTTTTACGTGTAAGAGATATGGATCTCTCTCTTTAACATTCATCGTCCCCTTCCGACGGACTATCATCGTTTCTCAAGACCATACTCGCAAATGGTGTCAACTTGGGGATTGTCGCGAACCGTTGGATAAGTTGGATATTAAGGTGATTAAACATGGGAAGTATACTGGAGATGAAGCCCTGTTAGTTGACCTTCGAGTCTCTGTTGGAACATCACGGTTGATATGAGCCCAAAATCTATGGTTATGAACTCTACAATAAAACTAACTCCCAAGTTGTCATTTCAGTACAGTAGCAATTGCAATGAATGAATACATCAACACATATCGAAAAAAAAAATCTGTCTCCTCTTTCGTAATAAAAAAAAAACGACAGTTAATAAAATTAATAAGTTAGGAATTAAATACGATTTCTATTGATTATTGCGAATAATTTCTATTTATTGTTATTCAAATTGATTGATCGCACACCTAAGACAGTGAACCATTCTCGGGTGCATATTAAACCTTGGTGTATAGAATAATTAATCCTATTTATGTCTCAACACATTGATCTCTTATTGTGATTGTAGGAAACAATCCGATTATCGAACTTAAATATTTCTTTGCATTCATAGTCGTATTTTCTTAATGACATCAAGTGCTATTGATTTGTTTCCATTTTTACATAGAAACTTGGGGTAATGCCTTTAAAATAATACAAGTATCACTTCAAAGATTTTTGTATAAACAAATCCGAACCAATGTCCTCTCTCCCTTTTTCAATATTCTGGCAGTAGCGCAAAATACAGCGAGATATCTTGGAGGAATCAAATGTTTTCTTGGAAGCGATTGTTTTAATTTTAGATTACAATCAAGTCAATTGGCATTCTTCGTTCGTTAGCTCATAGAAACAATGTCCGATTTCGTCCATCACCTCACAATCCAATTACTAGTAGTACCTATACGTCTGTTCGGAAGCGATGCAATCTGATATATTTTTTTCAAAGATAACTAGTCAAGAGTCATCAACGCTGCCTCCGCTTGTTGATAGTCATATATACGCTGTCCTCACTTGTTAGTAGTCATGTACGTTATATTCGCTTGTAAATAGTTATCTACGTTGTCTTGGCATGTCAATAGTTATCTCCGTTGCTTGTCAGCAGTCAACTATAATGTCTTCGCATGCCAATAGTCATCCCCATGGTTTTCACCTGTCAATCGTCATCTACCTTGTCGTCGCTTGTCACTAGTTGCCTATGTTGTATTTGCTTGTCAATACTCCTCTACGTTGTATTCGCTTCTCAACCGTCATCTGCCTTATCTTCGTTTTATGAAAGTCATCTACATTGTCTCGGCTTGTCAATAGTCAGTTACTAATACCTTGTCTTTGCTTGTCAATAGTTATCTTCGTTGTCGTCATCTGTCAACAGTCGACTACCTTGTCTTTGATTGTCAGCAGTCAACTACCTTGTCTTTGATTGTCAGAAGTCAACTACCTTGTCTTTTCTTGTCAACAGTCAACTACATTGTCTGTGCTTGTCAGCATTAAATAAAATTGCCTTCGCCTGTCAATAGTTGTTTTCGTTGTCATCGCCTGTCAGCAGTCAACTACGTTGTCTTTGCTTGCCAGGAGACAACTACCGGTACCTTGTCTTCGCTTGTCAATAGTTTTCTACATTGCAATCAGTTGTCATCTGTTAACTTCGTTGGCATTGCTTGTCAGCAGTCAACTACCTTTTCTTATCTTGTAAACAGTGAACTACCTTGTATTTGCTTGTCAACAGTCAACTACTTTGTCTGTGCTTGTCAGCAGTAAACTACAGTGTCATCGCCTGTCAATAGTTTTCTACGTTTTCATCGCATGTCAGCATTCAGTTACATTGTCTTTGCTTCTCAGCAGTCAACTACATTGTCTTTACTTGTCAGCAGTTATCTACATTGTCTCTGCTTGTCAGCATGTAAATTATGCAACACTGAAGTTGAGAATGAAATTCATTTTCTTTTTCAGTGTCCTGTTTTAGAAAATAAAAGATTTGAATATATAAATTACTTAAATAAGGTTAACAAAAACTTTAAAAGCCTTCCAAATTAGTTAAAATTAATATGGTTAATGTCATCTGAGGATAATGTTATATTTAAAAAGGTAAATTTATTATTGTGTACTTTATCTGAAGTGAGAAATTTAGTTATATTGTTAAACTATATATATTATTCCTGTAGAAATTATTCTGATGAACAAGACTTTTGTTTAATTGTTAAATAATCAATGTAATGATCTGTAATCAATATGTAATCACTTGTATGAAATTGAACTTAATTGTACTGCTCAAATTATTGGGCGTCATAATTGACAATAAAAAAAACATTGTTGTCAGCAGTCAAATACATTGTCTTCGCTTGTCAATACTTTTCTACGTTGTCATCGCCTGTCAGCAGTCAACTACATTGTATTTGCTTCTCAGCAGTCAACTACCTTGTCTCTGCTTGTCAGCAGTCAAATACATTGTCTTCGCTTGTCAATACTTTTCTACGTTGTCATCCTGTCAGCAGTCAACTACCTTGTCTTTGCTTGTCAGCAGTCAACTACCTTGTCGTCGCTTGTCAAAGGTCATCTACGTTGTCTTAACTTTTTGATTGCCATCTACGTTGTCTTAGCTAGTTGATTGCCATTTACGTTGTCTGCGCTTGTTTATCATCTACCATGTATTCGCTTATCTACGTTGTCATCGCTTGTCAGCAGTCTTAGCCCTAAATTGTCATCGCTTGTCAGAAGTCAACTACATTGTCTTGCTTGCCAATAACCATCTGCGTTGTCTTTGAATTGAAAAGTTCGATTCCTGTATGAATTAAACCAACGACTTAAAAATTAATATTTGATGTTTATAAACTTGTTAACTTAGTACTAAGGAATAAGAGCAAAGACAGGTTAACCCGTATTCAGAATAATTTGTCAGCAATATGATTTTTCTTGGTATATTACGTTCGCCATACAGCTCTAAAAATCTTAATTCGAGAAAAGAAACGCATTAGAAGACATGCAAATATGCTAGCCTTCTCTTGTTTGGCTAGTGTTTTGAGCAAATATAATAAAAGCTTCGCACTGATTTCTGAATTTACAGTATTTTCATTGGATGATTTCTTAGTCTTAGTTCGGTAACAATACTACATTATTTTATGACCACTAGGCTTGGAATGAAAAATGTACAACAGCCGCGTCCGGTCAGAACCAGGGCGATAAGTACAACACCCTTTGTTTGGAAGCTGTAACTCTCTCCAAATGTAAAATAACTCTTGCACGAATTCTTATAGGGTCAGTATGTGACCATTGCAAGAAAATTATGTTTCCTTTGATTAACATATGCTACCCCTTTTCCAGTGGCAGTCCAGCTCTTTTGCCGCCTTCATCCCAGTCTATAATTTTTTGAAACCTACATATTTTAATTATCTAAACTTTCTTGCTCGACCTGCACATGCATGTAATTCTTGCCATTTGACGTTGAACACAACACTTTTTATAAATGCATCCTTTCTAATATGTTTCGATTTTTCGACTAGCGCTTCTTTGTATACATTTCCACAATTTTATTGTGTACAGCCAGTCCCGTCGGTGGGGGAATGCTGGATCTCGTGGATATACCAACCAACTATGGTAGTATTTATGCAAACCGGTGTATTGGAGGTGAAGGACTAGCCATAGGTCAAATCTGAAAGAACACAGATATGCACCGTAAAACAAAATTCTGTCAATTATATCTTACTTTTTCCAGAGTGGTTTCAGTTATTTTAAAGTGTTCTTTTATTTTCGTAAGGTTTCAGTAATTCACAACCCAGATAAAGGGATGGGAGGAGTGAGGATTCTAACTATATGTTCCCATTCAAATGCATTGATCGTCGAGAAAAAAGGGGATAGTACTCATCAGTATAATTATTTCATAACCAGAAGCTTATTCCTCATGCAGAAAAAGGTGTATAATGTGAACCAGTCGCGATACCTGTTTTTTAAAGTTTGAACTTTCATCATACTTTATAATGATTCTTAGTTTATTGATCATTTATTAAATGCATGTTAGTGTATTTAAAGCAGATTATTAAACTATACCTTAATAAAGGTGATTATGTGTCGATGATATATACTATATATGTTATGCTTGAAATACCGGACAAGGGCTCCTAACAATACAGGATTGTTCAAGTTGAATCAATAATCCCAATTGATCAGTCGTGTCCGTCTAATTTTTCATTATAGTGCACATTGTCGCATTATCTGTTGAATTTAAACTTTTCAGTGTATATTTGTTGTCCTACATAGAAAAAAAAAACAGCTGTTACATGGCTATGTATGTAACAGAAAAACATTGCTCGTGAAATCGATTATTGAATCAAATTCTGTGATATTTTTACCTTTCAAAAGGACTTAGTTGGGATCTAGAAAACTTCAGTTGTATATTGCATCGGGAAATATTCCAGGATTTTCAATAAGAAAGTGAACATGAGTAAAAAGGACAAGGGCAATGTTTGTAAGTAAACACTTATATTTTTCTCATATTTCCCAATAATATAAATGTTGCATTACTTTCAAAAAGATGTTTATCTAAAGAAAACATTTTTATTTGTTGTAATATGTATATGGGTCGTAAAGCTATATCTTATTTTTTTACTTTGAACCCCGAAATGAACGGATAAAAGTAAATTACTTTTGTATGCTTCGTGTCTATTAAATATACTTTTCATAAATAATTTTAATAAATTTACATCAACATTGAATGAATATAATGGACTGCCTTTAAATCATCAAATATGTGAACATATCAAGAATGTATAGATGAGGAATTAAAATGAATAATACCATATTATTTTATTTTTTTCTTGGGAAAAGGGGGGGGGGGGGGAGAGAACATGAGCAGTTCGGTCGTTAGTTTTTTCTCAATTTGTTTCATATCGGGACCTTTTATAGACGACTATGCGATATGAGTTTTTTTTTTTCATTGTTGCTGTATGGGTTGCCTATAATGACTTACACCCACTTCATTTAGATAGTTGTCACATTGGCAATCATACCACATCTTCTTATTTTCATGTTTACATAGTTTTTTTCGTGGATTGTGTTGAATTTACAAAATAAAGTACACTCGAGTGTCCCAGTTATGTGCCAAGCACCAACAGGTTTTTTTTATTGATTGGTGCTTGTCTCGTGTTCAGTGGCAAATATCTCATGAATTTATTCCAGATATCATCGATATTTTTGTCAAACTGGAAGTATATATATAAAAATGTCATACATGTAGTTATACTAAAAACATAATGCATGATTAATTGACGGGTTTTCACATTGAGAACATATAGACCAAGAGATCGTACTTTAGTTTATAAAATAGAGACGAATCGCCTCTTGATTTCCCCAAACTAATAAACATGTTTACTTTGATTTAAATAAACGTATTTACCATAGGTAAAATTTCATTAAAACGTCTTATCTTATTTATAATTTACAGTGCTCATTTAAAATACAAGGAAGGTTTATTTGAATAAGTCACATAATTTAAATCCTAGTGGGTAACGGGAATATATTGTCTCGAGTTACCTGTACAATAGAATCACTTAGCAGTTTAGACTAACTTGCGTAATGATCTTACTTAAGATTATACGATTGTTTGAAAGGTGTAAAACTTTAAGATCAGCAGACCTAAACAGAACATTGAACCAATACGAATAGAATATGAATAATATTTTTCATAACTTGTGAGATCCATTGTTCTTATGAAAAGAGAAATAACGTACGGGCTTAAATCAGATGATGATTTGAAACCTGTATAATTTTGAAATTCGATCTTATTTTTGCATCTTCAAAATAATCTAAAATCGGAGCTAGAATCTGCATTCCATTACAATATTTCACAAGCACATCGCCTAGCATGATGTTGCTGCAATCTGCATGCCAAAGTACCTTTTGGAATGTCTTATCCGATTTGCTATTTGGCCATTTATATTTTACTTCATAGAGTATTGATTTCACTTATCATTGAAGACATGGTATCTGTTGGTGCTTACACCACATTGTGGATAGTTGCTTCTTTCGCAATCACATAACATCACATCTCAATATAATATTTAGTAGATGTCTTAGACTTTTGACTGTTTTTGTCGTTGAATTGCTGTCTCGTTGTCTTATTACACACATCTTCTATAATTTTCATTCCAATTCGCGTCGGTGTCAACAGTTACGTTCTGTCGGTGATGAAAGTGTTGTTTAACATAAGAAATTGTTTCGTGAAACCCTCTTGGAATTTTGAAACTTGGACAGGAGCATTTTCATGATGTAGAGACACGTTAGCATGTTAACACCCTTGACTTAGTCTGGGTTAAAGTTTTTTTTAGACATTTATTACCTTGTCAAAACTTCATGGAATTTAATAAAGACTTTACAGAAGTTTTGTGATCAAAAGACTGTATAAAGTGTTAAATTTAGATTTCTCTTGTCTCCACATTTCTGTATTTGAATGATAAATGGACTTGTTTTTTTTTTTTTTTTGGCAATCAATATTAAACACTTTTGCGCTAACAACAGCAATCGCAGTCGAGGCACAGAATTCCTTGAAACCCTATGTTTGTTTTGTGGCAAGTCAAGTTTAAAAATAACTTACCAGCGGTAGCTACTCAGAAAGGAAAAAGGTACACATAAAAGACCCAATATACTTACAGCTTATTTCCTGATGCATGTAGGGTAAGACTTTGGTAAGCTTACTTGCTTTCTTTGTATATTGACAATTGTAATTGGAATAACTTTCAATCAAATTTAAATACAATATATACTGGTTTAATAAAGTCTGTCTATATTGTTTGCTGATGTCAATCTTAACTTTGGAATGCGCGAGCTAACATTCATACAAACAAAACGAGCAAGCCAGCAAAAGATTTCCTCTCTACAACCATTAGAAAATTAGCTGTAACTACACATGCATACAGTGGAATGCCAATTTCAATCTTAAAAAAATAATCTTGTTTAAAATGATATCTAGCACATTACACATCTTGATAGATCTATAGGATAATGTCATACATTTGACCTGTTTCGTGATTTTGATTGTAGTATAGTAATCATAAATTATATGTGCTCGAATGTTAAAAATAGCCTAAGTCATAAGTAAGCGATTCAATAGGAAGATTAAAACTATAAAGAATAAGTAACAATTCATATTTAAGTATTCTCTTTGATCATAAAATTTACCATACACACTATGTAAATACCTGTGTATCTCGAATTCAGGTTATAGTTAAGAGTGTACGGATATTATGTTATCAGGAACCATAACATCGGTTTATGGGGGTGTCGGTTTTAACTTATCGTTTTAAAACTGTGGTGCCTATTTTCAGTAGTGATATTATAATACTTATAATTATAAGCTCTGAGTCTGGAAGTAGTTTTCGTGTTCACAATTACGTAAAAAAGATAGATCTGATTCTTGGCACCTGAGATGAAGGTAGATTTATTAACCGTGTGGAAAAAATTAGATTTCTCGTTAAGTAAACTATCTTTAGTTCTATCATGATATTAAAACAAATGTTTCCTCAGTGGAGTTAATTTGTTAAGTTTCCAAAATACACGATAAAAGCTAAAAATACTATGGCGATTTAAGATGCTGGTTTAAATAACAGGTACGAGAAGTTGTTTTAACAGATGGGAGAAAATGCATGGTCCTAGTAGTAAGGGGAGATAACTGTCAGAAACAAAAAAAGAGGATTTGGATTGAGTTGGGTTTTGGGAAAAGGCCTGAGGGGAGCTGCAACAGTGATTAAATGCATCAGTTTTAGGAGTCTGTTTTGAAAATTATTAATATTTTTTCTTTGAAAATATCACAGTGTCATACTTAGTAGCTATATTACCATGCCTTCACATGAGTGTATACTTGGGGGAAAGTAATTTGAAGAATTTTGGGATTTAAATACTGGCATAACTTTAATTTTTATAATAAGGTCAATAATATTCCATTTACCAAATTTAAGGAAACAGTATAAAAAGAACTAGGATCTATTTGTTCTAAGTGCTTGGGGAAGTAAGGTCATCATCTGCTCAAGGAGCGAGTACATTCAGTAGATTGAAACCACAAAGCAGTAAATTCGAATCGCGTAGTTCAGGAAAATACCCAACGATAGATTTTTAGCATTTGTTACTTGTTATGTCGTGTTTTGTATCACATGTTATTTATATTTTTCAGTATTAAGCAACAAGTACATTTTAGTAGAAGTAAGATTTTTGTCGTGTTATCTTTACTACGAACAAGTTTTTTTTTGTTAAGATCAAGGGCCTATTATGGACAAAATCAGTACATCGCAATCTAATTAAAAACCGATCTCTCATCGCTGATTGCAGAAATTTGAATAAAATGGTATGGTGTGCTAAAAAATTTGGAATGCTTTTCGTTTTCATTGATATGTGTTCGCTTTTTTAAGTTGACTCTGAGAATGTGATAGTTTAACTCACATATTGAAAAATATTAAGATGCAGCGACTATAATATATGTTTGTACAGTTACCGGTAGAAATACACAGAGGGCATACATTATTTCACACAAACAGAATAGCTTTAATGCGTATGTTTTATGTGTGCATGTAAACATTGTGAGATAAGTTGAATGTTTAATTTTGCAGATTGCCTGTTAATATAAACAGAATAAAATATTCAGTATTTTCACAAGAGTAGTCTCTCTTTGATTGTAAACGTGTCTGGAGGTTCGCCAGGTAGTGTACCTGTCGACCTGTAATACACCATAACAAATAACAAAATAACTTTCGCAGAGATTGCACTGATTAACAAGCTGAAGATAAATGCGTCTATTAATAGCATCCGATTAAAAAAATATCAGATCTTTATCAGAATTATTGATTTTGTGTACATTATACATAAGAAGTTTGCCGGTATTGGACGTGCTTAAATTTCAACTAGCAGGTCGCTATGAACACTGCAGATATATTGATAGTTCCAAAGAGGATTTCAATCATTCCCTAGAAAATCCTTGATGTACATCGTTTACGAAGGTATAATTCCTGTTTGCGATCATTTGGTTGTTTTTTTTAGACCATAGAACTTAGAATAATTTTACTAAGTTATTTTCATCAGAAATGTCGATAGAGATAAACTCATGGTGGCTTACGCAAATAACATTGCAACCGAAAACTGCAAATAAGTATAATCAGCTTGTTGATGGTCGCCATTATCTGTAAGCAGCTAAAACCATACGATGTTCAGCAAGGGACACGCGTTGTGACATTTACTTTTTACGAGTATTCAACATCCACTATTTATATACGGTCACTAGAAGATCAAAAGTTATATATGAAGATTGTGTGATAAAAAATCAATGTACTGATTACTAGTATGCCTGTAATGGGTCCACTATTGGAAATAAAATATATCTTATCTATCTTATCTGAAGAAGAAGAAACATAAATTCAAAATGACAATCCTTTCGTAAAGTTCTTTTACTGATTAGCATCAGTATTATTGCACAGTATAATATGACAAAGCAAGCTATTCGCACTTTAATTGTTGATAAGGAAATCCTGCCATTTTACACTCAGATATCAGTGGTAGTACTCACAAATATCTATACTGCTAAACAACGCCGACCTTGTGTGCACTATTAATGGTAAATCTGTGTACAAAGTTCAAGTATGAAAAGAATTTAACATTGTAGTATGAATAAACTGAATTGATGTAAAAAAAAAATTTCGTCTGAAACCTAACCCAAAAAAACTTTCTTCCTTCAACAGGAGCCAATCATCTGCATGCACTGTTTTCTGACTTTATAACTTAAACGGGAAAAAGGGGGGGGGGTGTTACACATGTCGAGCCGTTTCTAAAAAAAACGATTGATGATTGTTGCTTAAAACTTTACACACTTCTTAGTTATATTAATCTAAAGATCTGTATACTTTTTGGTGATGATTCAAAATTTTATTTTAGATTTTATTGAGTTTTTGTAAAAAAACAAAAGGGGGGGGGGGGGGTCACTTGTAGCACCGTATCTTAAAAACCTTAATAGATTATTGCTCCAAACTTTTCACACTTCTTAATTATATTAATCTAAAGATCTGTATATTTTTTGGTGATGATTCACTACCTTGAATATTTATATTGTATACGTCTCAATACGCGACAACTCTTTGACAGGTATTCTCTATTGGATAACCACCACTAAAAATTGAGACCAACAGTGTTAGGTCTGCAACTTTGCGGTATTATACTGCAATTGAACCCATTGTGGTATTTTTAAATAGCTATACAGGACTAGAACCATCAGAAATCAATTGTATACATGTTTTTACTTCGGATATTAAGCCCAACAATGTAAAGCCCTGGTCGTTCACATAGTAAAAATTTACACGTGCATATAAACACGTGTATAAAGTAGACTGAGTATATAAATGCAAATATAGAATGCGTTCACATGGATGTATTTTTTCCAATAATAAGTGTTTTTAAAAATTGAACCTACGAAAACAAACGTTAGGAGTGGGACTATATATATGTTTTAAGCATACACGTACCTTCTCTTTATCGCACAAACAGATTTTCGCATTGGAGCGCTTTCATCAAATCACAAATTATTTTCAAATATATTCGATATATTTGGTAAATTAAAATATTCATTCATTGTTATATAACTTGAGCCCGAAAGCGTCTGCATGGGGTCTACAGGCAATATATAGTTTTCAAGGAGCTATTTCAACATTTTGAATTACTGAAAGGTGCTTACGAACAAATTGGTGCACTACTTCCGTAATACGAAAACAGAGAAAACCAACGACTTGACTAATGATAAAAACAACATAGAAACATACAAAAAAATAAGGCAACCAGCAACCTACAACAACTACTGGATAACTGCATCCTGAATATTTACAGCAACAAAGGAGTTCTCATGTTTGTGAACTCTCAGCTCTCCCATAAACTGCAGGACAGTGGTGTAACAGTACTGAACAACAATAGAACACATATTGTAAAAATCAGTCGAAAAGGGCTAAACTCGACGGACTGGTGTGCGATCTTTTTTTTTACCATTAAATGTTATAGAGCTCATTATTATCCAGTCAAGCCTATTGGAATTATAGAGATACTACCTTGTGGATTAATCATTTAGTTTGGTACTTTTGATAGTTTGAAATAACAACTTCATCTCGTGTAAAAGCTGCAAATTATTGAGAAGACCTCAAGTTAACACACGACCTTCAACGATAGATAGTTAAGCATCCCAAGTACATTGTATATGTAAAACTGTACTATCCGTGTGTCAGTCTCATTCCAGACAACTTCGTTAGATAAGAACTAGCTTAGTGAACATATGCAATCCGTGTGCCACGTCAGTAGTTTCCTTTAACTATATTTTAATGATTTTGTCCATTTTTATGCCGCAGTGGGGGGGGGGGGGGGGGGGGGGGGGGCATTTAGTGTTATTATTGTACATCTGTACGTCCGTCCGTACCCAATCGAGTTCGTACGTACCACAATTGGTTTCATTCTCTAACTTTAGTTTGTCTCAATCAAATGTTATGAAATATTACCACAAAACTCAGACCAAGTTCAAAATTAGGGTGGCGTCACTTTTACCATTTGTGAGTTATGTCCCTTTATAACGTTATTTATACAACCGGGAGAAACATCTGTGTCCCATAGACCCATTCTCAATTTTTTTTATTGTGCAGATGGCAGATCTTGGTATCCTCTAATAAGTTTAATCAGCACTTTTCCAAACTCAATGAGATAAACAACAAGTATAGACACTTGTCATGATGATGTTGAAGATGGTCTTTTTTTTTTGGGTCGCTGTCTTTCTGTTTCAAAATAAAGCCTCGGACAGGCAGCTTTCAAATATTCATTACAGAAGTTGCTTAGCCTCATGAAAACTTGGGCCTATTTTTTTCTAAAAGACGACTGAAACTCAAAATACATGAATATTAAAAAACAAAATCTATATCTGACAGGGTTAAGAATTATAATATGTATATGGTTTGTTATATAATACAAACACAGATTTAGTTTTATTGAAAATGAAGGACACACGTAGATATCAAATAAATCCTTTGTGCTTTGCAGTAGACAAGTATAGAACATACCTTTACAGGTGCCTCTTATGTGCTTTGTTATCAATTTGTCATTTACCTGAGAAAAAAAAACTTAAATATTAAATTTCGACATATGTTGTTCATAGGTAACGATAAAATGATGATATATTCGTCTATACACAAACCTTACAAGTGATTTTCTCGTCTAAAATTAGAATTAATTACTAAATCAGAAATACGGTGAATGAAACAACTGTCCCAAAAACACGCCATGCGTATTTTTTCAAATCCCGACGACACTCATGCGTAAACTTTTGAAAATTAGGCCACTTTGAATGGTAAACAAAATATCTTAAACTTATAAATTACACATCGTGGTTCGCATCTTATTACAAAAAGACCATCCTAAGGCAGGCAGGACAAACGTCTTGGAATGGAAGGGTGAATAATTTGACTTGTTAGCTGTCAATCACAGTGGAAATATACATTTATTTCTGTAGTACGCAGTAATTTATCATTATATATAGTGCGGTTAAAACATTATGTGTGAATTCTACCATGTGTACACTAAATTTGGAAACAAATAATGGGAAAATAGGCTAAAAATATTTAAATGTACTTTGTATGAATGGATTGAAATGCACTCGCATGGATCAGATTTCGTGTGTACACAACAATGAGTCTTTAAGGATATTTTAAGGAGTTTTAGTGTGTGACAAATTCTACGGTAATCTGATATTTTGAATAAAAATGGATTTCTTCTTCGACTTGTTTGATTCTGAAAAGAAAAGAAAAGCACAGCTTCAACAACAACAACAAAACCAGGAACAAATTCGGAATAGAACTGGGAGTGGAGGAGAACTACCCCCTCTCAGGAGAGACAGGGGTTATAGAACTTTTAGTTTAAGAAAGTATGACCAGCGTGAAACCAATAGAATTCGTGATGAACGTTTGAAAAGAGAACTTCATCGCCTCTACTTGTGGGACAGTAAGTTAAAAACTTTATACTTCATAAATACAGCTTAAAATTAGGTTAGTTCATGCGCTTCTTTATTTCTCTCTTAACTACACACGTTTTAATCAGTTTGTACTTTCAAGCTGCACACATCTGGTTGTTAGATATCATCAAGATACACGTGAAAAAGATAAACACAGAACGGTATGGAAACGGCTCTTTTTCATGCAGAAAATAAATAACTATTCAAAAACTTTGTCAACATTGAAAATCTGCATATTCAATTCAAATTCTAGTATTGTAATAATATACAATCATGTAGATCAGTATTCATACGAACGAGGGGGTTCGGGGTTGAAGAAAATTTCTTAAAATATATAAATAAACATGATTTATCTTCAAAAAGGTCAAAATATTTTCTTCTTTTATTGATAATATTAATTTTAATCAACAAAATATATTCTAATTTAAAGCTACCTGCATGGTCAAAATATAGTCACTAACTCATTATTATGCTTAGCATCTTCAGATAATGCTGTCATTTGTAATACTGCCCTACGGCGCTGTACAAAATGTATATCCATTCATTTGTCTATCGTCTGTGGTCCCATCATTGCGACTCATTAGGAAAGATTTCATTGTTAAATTTATAATTTTAACTCACCTTGTCCACAGGTGAAATAAATAGGATTTGCCATTAAGAAACAGAAAACTGAAAAACAAAATACTCATTTTGAAAGAACATCTCCTCTAAAATACGTTTTGTTCCTCAACATATTGGAAATTATTTGCCCATGTCCGATAGCAAACAAATTTTGTATTTTTAGGACAAGAACAAATTATTAATAATATACACAAATTGAATGTAGTATAAAAGTTAGTTTTCCGAGAAAAAGTCCATAGAAATGAATGACGATACATTTGGGCTGCTACTAATCAAAAGGATATAATGGAAAGTACAAAAGTATTGCCACAGCCAACATTCAGACTGTCAAATAGTTGTTTCAAAGGGTTCAGTAACACATACACGTGGCGCTTTAAAGGTTCATTGACTCGCACTTGGCGCTCCAATGGTCAATTAACAAATACACGAGGTGCTCCAAACGTCCAGTAACGCACACACGTGGCACTCCAAAAGTTCAGTAACACACACGTGTCACTCCAAGTATCCAGTAGCACAAACATGGCGATCCATGGGTTCAGTAACATTCGTATGTTGCGCTCCAAAGGTCCAGTAACTCGTACATGTGGCGCTATAAAGTTCCAGTAACACACACACGTTAATATCTAAAGACTTAGTGACACAAGTAAACGTACACACTACAAAGTTACAGTACCACATCCGTGGTGCTTCAAGGTCCAGTAAAATATACACTTAGCGCTCTAAAGGTCCAGTTACACACACACACACACACGTGGCGCTCCACTGTGAAGGTTCAGGAACATATACACGTTGCGCTATAAAGGTCCAATAACATTTTTGAGGGGAAATCTTACCTCTATTTCATGGATCATTGATCCGTATTCATTATGAAGTGGACTTCCCAGTTCTGTTGAGTAATAATTCAGCTAAATTTATGGAATCAGTGTTTAGTAGTCTATCTGAAACTTGACCTTGATCATATATTTAGTGTTCTTTGATCAAGTTAGGTGTTTTTTATGACTTAGGTCAGTTTTTCATTTACTATAACTGAAATGTTAAGTATACGGTCGATCTTACTAGTTAACCACCTGGCCTTGGCCTAATTTTCATTGTTCGTTTGAAAGGGTAAAGACTTTGTGTTCAGGTTCTTGTACCAGTTTATAACAAACAGGCTATTTGCTCATTGTTGAGGGCCGTACGATGACGTATAGTTTTTTTTTTTATTTCTGTGTCATTTGGTCTCTTGTGGAGAGTTGTCTCATTGGCAATCATACTACATCTTCTCTTTTATATCCACTCATATTTGAGCTTCAGAATTAAGCGTTGTAAGGCACATATGACTCGTTTGGCCGCTTTGATCTCATTTTTGGGGTTTATCGATCAGCGTAACGTGTTCGTCTCAAGGTCAGTTTCTAAAAAAAGTGCTTGTAAAAAGTCAACCATTTATTCGATATTTTATAAAATCATTTCTAACTGTAATTGTTCGTCTTAAATCCACGACATAAATAATACATTTATTACATGTATTTCAAAGTTTAAAATGGATTAATATTGAGAAAAAATATAAAAAATTAGATATATATTCTGGTATACAAATTTGTAAATGGAATTACACCTTCTTTATATTAGGAAGAAAATTTCAATAAGTAAATATTCGAAAATTATCAGTTGTGTTGCATTAGAAGTTAAAATTTACACCTGCCAAAGCCAATTTGTATAAAGAAAATATAAATGGACCCCAGGAAGATATGTTCTCCTTTTTTTTTCTTTTTTCGCTCGACTTTGACCATATATTAATGGTAGGGTATATGTCAACGAGACAGCAACCCAACGATGTAAAAAAAACCAAGGTCAATAGGAAAACCATATTTAAGTTAAAGTAAAATTGCGTGATGAACTTTCGGTCTGTGGTCGTTACATACAAACGTTCACCTAAATTGTCCCAGTCAATGGATGAATTTAATGTGTCAATCAATGGCCACAGCCACACTGTTTTGAATTTCATTCTAAGTTTATGTGACAGTTCAGGGCCGTAACTACATTGAGGCAAATGAGGCAAATGCCTCATGTAAAAAATTTCAAAAAAAAAAATGAAACAAAAGTTTGTTTTCATATCAAATTGTTTTCACGGAAAGTGTATTGCAAGAAGCAAGTTCTCTTCACTCTCTGGTGTATCTCCTGGATGTTTTTCGTTATCCATGTTTCTATTTTCCTTTTAGTTTTCAGAGTTGATAGTCTATTGTTTGTACTTCTGTGTTCCGGGTTCGTCTTTTGTTCATTTATTTTCCTACTTTATGACTATAGTCTGTGTGTTGATTTTCATTTGTAAACGTGGTTTCGCAATGTTGTGCAGTCCACCGATGTCCAGAATTGTGCGAGAAATATATTTTAAGAACATGCGATGCTACTCAGTGGACACAAAAAATAATGTCCTTTCTGCATGGGTAATTGAATTTGATATCAAAGAATACAAAACAGTTTGTTTTATTGTAAATAAAACTAGATAGCTGACATGGTTTGAATTAAAGTAAGGTCACATATTTCCCGGTATCAAATAATTTGAAGAAAAAAAAACAAGGTATTGCCATATATGACCTTTTACATTGAAAGGTTGAACTTGCATTAATTCGTGTTGAGACCCTTTAACGGATAATAAAGGAGTATGGGGACATAATCGCACCCAAAGTCAATGCATAGAAAAAATACAAATGATCAATGGTCAAATTTTGTGTTCCTGCTCTTCATCTTGATAGTTGCCGGATGGTCTTCAACAATACTTTTAAAGAATCATTAATACCGTAAAAGATCGTAAAACAAGGTAAAGATTTCCCTAGTGTGGACTTAAGCAGTACTAGTACTTAAATTATAATACTGCAATGTCACTATATTTAAATCTAGTCATAAAAAATCACCAAAGTCTAATCACAATACAAGACAAGAACAGACAGACAGATACGGTATTAATAATTATGAGAATTACGATTTTTGCTTTATCCTACATATCGGTCTTTTAATGTTGTCTCTAATACCTAAAAGTCTTAAATCACGATGAATCTTTGTTTTTGCTTTGGGACCTGATTGTCGAAAAAAATATCTAAAAATTAATTAAGCCGTTTCAATGCAAGAAAGAGTCTGGGAAACGCTCAGAATGCACGATTTTGCGTTATTTTTCTCAGAGCTTCTGGGGGCCTTAAGCGGCCCCCAGACCCCTCGCCCAAAATTTTCGCCTCGCTCCGCTCGGCGAATATATTTTGCCTCACTTTTAAAAGAGGCTAGTTACGGCCCTGCAGTTGTGATAAACTTTATATTTAGGACTATCAATACAATATAAATGATTAGTAAAGAAGGCGAGACATTCAGCGTGTGCACTCTTGTTATGAGATGTTTTTATACTCACATCACGGCCATTTATGTTACTGGCTTTCATACTTAAGTACAGATGCAACAGGTACCCAGTTACATAGATCACAATCTGCTATACACCGTCACGATTACAAAATCCATTGTATGCATGCAATGGCAATCGGAAAACTCAAACATCAATTTGCTGTACGCGATAAAAAATAAGAAATCAAAAAACATTCAGGTATCTGTCATAATGATAGCCCGCAAAATATGTTTTCTGCGGGAACTTAAATTGGCGAATAAGAAAAGTGTTTAAGAACAAATGAAATACATAATATATCATTTAAACCAAAAACCAGTGGTTTTAAAGGAGAGAGCAAAATATGATTAATATCTTTCCTATATCGATAGATTCTACTATATTCTTAACCTACCTCTTCATGTTGGTAGTTAGTCAACGGATGTCTTGAAGTTTTTAACATACATTTGGATTGACGGCCGCGATAAAGCTCCTTTCAATTTTAAAATATGTTTGATCTGTCGTTACAAGTAGAGTTACGGAACTTTAGCTATCAGATTTGGTCATTTTCATTTTGTACACATCGCTCACTTTATACAAGAGTATATATGTTGTCTGCCTTTTGGTCGGGTTGTTGTCTCTTTCAAGTGACACATTCCCCAATTGCATTCTCAATTTTATATAGGTAGATTTGCTCAAATTAACGCAGATATTGGAATTGATTAGAAGAAACTCTCTTCTGATTTAAAAAAAAATTATAATTTGTCGTTGCAAAAGTAAACAACTTTTCACTGTCAATGACTGTCATATTTTAGTTTATTTTTACATGTTGTATAGACCATATTGAATATGATGATATAGATTCACTTGGAACTTTACTAACTAAGAGTTTTTGAAATTGTGTAAAAAGACCCCATACGGTTAAATCACTGCTATAAGTTTAGTTAAATTAGAAACTAAACCCCGATCAGAGTATAGAAAAGGTTTGTCCCTGATCGGGAGACATATCGTCATGCGAATCCAATAATGATGTATTTCCAATTTGGTAAAAATTGAAGTTAAAGTTAAGAAACACAATATCTTTTAATTTTTGTCTTGACTGAGACATACGAAGTTATATTGGAATAAAATTTACCTACATGCACAAAGAGAAACTCATTTTTTTATTGTTTTGTTTTTCTTCAATATAGACAAGCAGCTTAGATGATTAAAAGCATCCACTTAAAAAACTGTTGTTTTAGAAATGTATCCATATATTTCTGTAGGAGATAGACCATGAATTTGTAAGCTTTATTTATAATTTTAATAATGTAAAGAATTGCTCATATATTGAGTTTTAGCCATGCAAATCATTTAAGCATAGTTCTACAAAGATAAATTTGCTAACAATTATATTTTACAGCAGAATTACCCGAAATATAACTGCGATACACTAAAAAAATATTTTTCTCTGAACTATAACTAGATGTATAAGCCAATGGGAATGTGGAGATAGAACAATGTAGTTCTGACAAAAACTTGTAGGCTGATTTTCTAACCCGTAGAAATCTGGAACTATAGTTGTATACGGAGATAGACCATAACATTTGGATATAAAAAATGTAGATATCTCCATTTTTATCAAAAGTAGACATATAACACAATAAGATTCACACGACGACATCCCACGGTGTATATCATCTTTGCCTAAGAAACTAATTAAGTATAAGTATCACGGTACGGTATTTCATTGGCTAATGCAGCCACCAAGAGTAAAATAAATCACCAAAGTACAAACAGAATTCATTTCACTTAGAAATCAATATAAAGCAATTTAATGTTATAATAAAGTATGTATCGTTTATCCTTCACTAGGGGCCCCACTAATGTAAATTGATTTGAATCTTTATATAGAATTTATACCTATTTTTAAATTTACATTTAAATTTTACCTTTCAAAGTTACTGAAGCATTTCTTGTCTTTTCTTATTTCATAAGACTTATCACTTATTTATAGCTTTATAATTTAAAATTTGTAAACACTCATGACACTATAGTGCCTTTGATTTTTTTTGAAACTTTATAATACTTGTAAAGTAACATATAATTTTAATGTCATTACTTATAGCTTGTAAACTTGAGTGCATTTGCTTTCAAAATTGTTATGTAAGAAAAAAGAGAGTGACATATAAGAGTTGAAGCCTCGCTCTAATGGAAAAAGATGCTAGATTTTTATACCAACGTTGCATAAAAAAGAAGGTCCAACTGAAAGATCTGGTATCCTCATTTAAACTTTAATTTGAATGCTTGGTGTCGAGTCAAACTATTGAATATTTCTATTGACAAACTCCACATCACCATGGTGTCGCTGATCCATTCGGTTAAATTTTATCTATCTTAGCTACAACAATGCCATATTGTGTAGTGGGTCTTAGAATATACCTCCTGTCCAATTTATACCAGGTAGTGAAGCCATCTTCTGAAGCCTTTGTATGCATGATATCATGCAGCTAGGGTCGTTTATCATTTTAAAAAATACATGGGTTCTTTCATTTGTCCAAGGTTACGTTAGTGGCCTGGCATAGAGGAGAAAACCGGTTCAACTTGCTTATATAAAGAAGTAATACATATCAGTCCTTTTTCGCTGTCTTACGTCATACATGTGTTAAATATAACTTGCCATATGTTACACTTTCTGTAAATAGAGCTTATTTCCTAATGCATGTAGAGCAAGACTTTGGTTAGCTTGTTTGCTTTGTTTGCATATTGTACGATGGAAATGTGAAATAGTAATGTAAATAACTTCCAATCAAATTTAAACATAATATATACAGACTCAACTATGCCTATTTATATTTTTAACATAAGGCTTATGACCACAAAAGGAAGGTTGGGAATGATTTTGGAAGTTTTGGTCCCAACAGTTTAGGAATGAAGTGCCAAAAAAGGTCCCAAATAAGCATTTTTCTTGGTTTTTGCACAATAACTTTAGTATAAGTAAATAGAAATCTATGAAATTTTAACACAAGGTTTATGCCCACAAAAGGAAGGTTGGGATTGATTTTGGGAGTTTTGGTCCCAACAGTTTAGGAATTAGGGGCCAAAAGGGTCCAAAATTAAACTCTATTTGATTTCATCAAAAAAATGAATTATCGGAGTTCTTTGATATGCCAAATCTAACCGTGTATTTTGATTCTTAATTTTTGGTCCTGTTTTCAAATTCGTCTACATTTAGATCCAAAGGGTCCAAAATTAAACTTAGTTTGATTTTAACAAAAATTGAATTCTTGGGGTTCTTTGATATGCTGAATCTAAACATGTACTTAGATTTTTGATTATGGGCCCTGTTTTCGAGTTGGTCCAAATCGGGGTCCAAAATTAAACTTTGTTTGATTTCAACAAAAATTGAATATATGGGATTCTTCAATCTGCTGAATCTAACCATGTATTTAGATTTTTAATAAATGGGCCCGGTTATCAAATTGGTCCACATTGAGGTCTAAAGGGTCTAAAATTGAACATTATTTGGTTTCATCAAAAATTGAATTCTTGGGGTTCTATGATTGCTGAATCTAACCATGTATTTAGATTTAGGATATTGGACCATAATAGGTAAATGTCCAATTTAAAATTTTTAAGTTTTTAAGTTTAAGTTCTTAGACCACATTCATTCTGTGTCAGAAACCTATGTTGGTGTCAACTATTTAATCACAATCCTAAGTCAGAGCTGTATCAAGCTTAAATGTCGTGTCCATACTTGCCCCAACTGTTCAGGGTTCGACCTCTGCGGTCGTATAAAGCTTCGACCTGCGGAGCATCTGGTTTTGTGATAAATAAGTTATGGGAACTATATGGTTCAAGTTAATTTTGGTGAAGTTTGATAAGCTACTAGTGATCACTAGAATCAGAAGACAACAAGTGTTCCATCCCAGAAATTGAAATAAATTGCTTTGTTTACAGGTTAATCTAGAAGGAAAAAATGATACAAATTATCAAAATTTCACGATTTTCGTTTGTGTCCGTCTTTTCCCCTGGTCTTTACAGTTTGATTAGTCCGACTTTCCAGGGGTGGACCCAGTCATTCTTAAAAGGGGTTCCCAATCCAGGATAAAGGGTGTTCCAATCATTTGTCCCCATTCAGATGCATTCCATTAAAGGACATTAAAGGTGGTGTTCCAAAAATGCACATTTGTCTGCAGGTTACAGTAAAAAAAAGAGTCCATTCTCAAGCCGTCCGGCATAGTGCTATTACAGTTGAGCCCCTCAGGGGGTGTCCAGGTAATCACATTTTAGGTAAATATATATATAAAAAAATATAGTCCTAGCTTATCAAATAATCATAAAATATTTGGTCTGGTTTTAAGAAATTCACTATTAAATCGGCCATGTAATCATATAATCAAAAACCCCATGAGAGGCTCACATGATGTCTGAGGGCTTGAAAGTCTTGGTGGTTGCATCAGGTTGGAAAATGGAAATAATTAAAATCGGAAGCATAGTTTGTTTGATTGGATGCTATATAAGTTCAAATTAAAATAGGATTGAACGTGATCCGGCTTAAGTTTGGAAAACGGGTTCCCTTTATGGACCCTCTGTACGCTCGGTCTCACGTGACACTAATCTCGTACAACCTCGGCGAAGAAGTTTAGCTGACTGACAATATTCGTCTGCAAGAAAACTCTGAAACTCTGCAATCAGCATCGGTCTATTCTGTATTGGTCTCTCGTCTACTATAAAATGTCACCCAAGAAGTCTACGGAAGATGAAGGATATGATGATTCCACTAAATTCTGTAATAAGCCTAAAGAGTAATTTAGTTATCTAAAAAACAAGGCATGCCAAAGAACAAACTTGAGACGTGTACTTTTCACCCTTTTCTGCTGGGGATTTTTACCAGACACCTTGGCTTCTCAATCATGGTGTAAAAACAAAACTATGATATTGTTTTGGACAACAGTATACTAGCAACATGTAAACCAAAGCAATAGGAATTCCGAAAAAAAAAGGTTTTCAAAAATTTGTGACAAATTGTCGAATAAAATAAAATTGGATTTTTTTTTCTTGCTCTCAAACAAATCATAAGGAAGAAACAATATCTGATCTTTACAATCAATTAATAATTTCATTTTATCACAGAAACTGTCCAATTTTAAAGCTCTTAACGCTGAATGAGCGTACAAATCCTTGATCCCTATTGATGGGTTTACATGATGTGTATTCAACTAGTACATTATTTATGTTTATATTGGAAATTCCGCCGCGTTAAAATATAGTTCATAACCTACTGTGAGGTTCAAGTGACTTTATAACCTCCATCCTGTATATGTGGTTGCAAAATTGACGTTAACATAGTTTTTATTTGATAATTTCATTCTTTTACAAAACAAATTGAAATTAATCGCAGCAATTGATTACTGATGCGAATTACTGCGCATAGTGTATAATGTGTGTGAATATATTGTAATGGCCGAATGAACTGGATTTCAGTTTCACATAGAAAACGATCTTTATTGAGCTACATCAAATAAATCAGTTAGATATAAATAAGGGAAATGGGGAATGCAGCTACTGCAAAGAAAGGGGATCCAACAGAGAATGGTATGTAATTATTTTGTGACAAATATTGAAGGCAATGAACTCAGCTATATGTATCTACTGACTACTGACAGTAAAAATGTATATTATTGCAGCAAATAATTTTACATAGACCTGTTAGACAGAATAATATTGGTCTTGATAATGAACTAATGTTTTCATGTAATTTATTTACAGATCAGTGTATTTATCAAGTTGTTATTTTTGATTTGATATTGAACACTTAAATTTTACATTTATTATGATAAACATTTGATGTCTTGTGCTGGATACCTACAGATACATATCATATATAGTTCAGTAATAAAGAGGCAAGGATTGACCATAGCCAATACATGTAGAATGTATTTTGGAAGAAAAATTCCACAAAACTTATACCTCTTAATGCTCCCATATGTATAAAAAAGAAAGTAAACAACATAATTACATGTAATCCTTTACTGTTCAGTATAAAATAAAAAAAGGCTTGAAGTCAAATATTCATTACTACATTATATTCTTATGTAATATGTGGTGTTCTTTTAGGATTTATAATAAATTTTATTACAAAATATGAAAATTCTTCTGTTAGTTTGCAATGCTTATTATTGCCATACATAGCCAAATTAATATGGTTACGAGTCTCTGGTCTAGTGGACACCTTGTATGTCATGTCTAACAATGCAAGTTCATTGGCTACATGTACATGTGAATGATAAGGGTACATTGTTTACATGTTTGGTTTACATGATTAAATGTTCAATTATAATTTTATAATGTGCAAAATTTCTGTAGATGAGCAAATCTTTATTTTACTTGCAGGGTTAAACATTTGTGTGTGTCAGAAAACCAAAACATAAGTCTAAGATACATTTAGATTTTGTTTTGGAAACAGACATTAATCTTAGAAAATGTTAGAACATTTAGTTTTTGTTTTTGATGCAGAACTTTATAGTCTATAAGAAATGTTTGATAATCTCTTGGGTGTCATGTCCTAGTAGTAACAATGATAATTCTAAAATGAGCCATGTTATTTAGGTTGAATTTACATACATGTAGTTATAAACTTTGTTCCGTTGTTATACTGTTACATTCTTATTAAACCAATATGAAGTGTGACTTTTCTTGATAGATAATAAGGAATGATTCAGATTTATATTCTATAGAGTTTTAGTATTTCATTTTGTGTAAAGGTAAATAACATTTTAGTTTTGAAAATATTAAATTAAACATTACAATATGACAGTTTTATTCGGTTTGAAGAAAAGGAAATTAAAGTCCTCTCCCAATTTTCTCTCCTCTCCCAAAAGTATTTGTGCTGACAGTAGAATTATTTTTTTACCAGAGTCCTGTACATGTATATGAATATTTTTACCTACACATTAGTACAAATACAACCATTTTCATTCTGTATACTTGATGTGTATTCTGATAAAGGCCAATTATTGATGATTATAATCAAGAGATATTAAATTGACAAATTTGTTTATTACATATTGGAATCTCTTGATGTTTTCTAAATTAACAAATACAACAAACTACATGTATGTACAAAACAATGTTTTTCACAAAAAGGAAAAAAACATCTACAGTACTACATGTACATCAATGATTGGATTTCTAACCTCTAAATGAAAAGTTGAAGATGAGGGGGTCGAGATGTATTAAACTCATCAGGTCCAAATGTTTTTGCTTTTCACAAGTGAATGAAGGTCAAGGACTGCATCAATGATGTTGCAACTGAAAATATTCTTGTTTGCTTATAAAAGTTATGGTGTAATAGATAATCAGAACATTAGTAAACAAATATTTTTCAGATTAAAGACATGATTGATAATACACTTTGGGCTTAATTCATAATCTTCATTAGCTATAATTACAGTCCATCCTGGAATAATATAGGCTACTTTTATAAAACATAAACCTGTTTTGTCAGTTAGACCCCATTCTTTACCTGCTAGTATGGAAATACCCATGCATTTAAATGATTTGAACCTCAATTCAAAGGTCACCTCAAGCTCTATTATGATAAGGTAATTTTCTCTTGTCCCAAAGGTGACCCTATTTTAATATAGGTCTGACTGTTTATATGTATATACATGTAATGTTTAGAAGCTCCTTGTTTCAATCAGTCTTAAAGATAGTTTATTTTTTCAGAATTGCTTTCTTTTATTGTTGTTGTTGTAGTCATTAATTCTGTTATTTTTAGTGATAAAGTTAGATTGGATAGTTAAGGCTGGAAAATGGGAGTATGCTTTAAACTAAAAAGCATTTCAGAAAATTGGAATTGACAAGAGTTTTAACTTTTGATTGTTATTATAATTCATTGTGCAGATTACTGTACAAGAAATGTATTTAAATCATTTTCATTACAATTTACCCTGTATATAAAGATCGTCCTTGTGACCAGGGAGACTGACCATAAAAAAAACATGACCTTAGTATTAAGGTTCTAAATGTATAAATGTAGGCCTCGATGTATGCATTACAGAGGGACAGACAATACAAGTTTAACTGTAATTTATGTATATGATCTTACTATCCTTACTAAGACGTCTAACACTCAATATAAAAGTAATTTCATATCACTCAACTTGTATCATTTTTATTTCTTTTACAGTCAAAGAATTTTTAACAAAAGCCAAGGAAGACTTCACACAGAAATGGGATCACCCACAAATGGTATGTATAATAAAGTAATATCATACAGAGCCTGCAAAGTCAATGATCCAAAAATTGGTTACATAAATAGTGAATATGCATTAAGCGTTACATCCTAGTTCATTGTTCTGTTATCTGTAGTGGAAGTATGTAGCACAAGCAATCATACTGGGGCTCATGTTTTTTTTACATTTAGTATAGTTGTGCAAATATACAATTGTAGGAACAAAATATACATGTATATATTATTATACTGTGTGTGAAGCTAACTTTTTGTGTGGCATAGTCAGTTCATTACATTTGCATATAGACCATGCTGTACATTGTACATTTTACATGTATGTTAAACATGATGACTCTCTGTTGGACTAATTCTAATTTTGCATACATGTATACACAATGTATATACACTGGTATAAAATGCCCTGTAAAGTTATAGGTTTGGATGATGACTGACCCACATTGATGGTTGTAGACAGTATTAATAGATATTGTTTGCATGGCATTAGTGACTGATGACGTGAAGGCTCAAACTACTTAAAAGTTATAAGAAATTGAAAATGTAGAGGGGAATCCTATTTTGCATATGTTAAGTGTGAGATACAAGTGGTGTAAGTGTACATATACATATTAATTTGGCATAGTCTTTGCAAATGTTAGGAGGTTTATTCATGAAAGAAGCTTGTTTGGTCAACTTTTTAGGTGTTAACTGTTGACATTTAGTTTTAAAGTGAAAACAAATTTGGGAAGTTAATTATTTTTTAATATTACACAAAAGTGAATTTGGGCAGTTATATAATAAAAACATTTTCCATGATCATGATGCTATAAAGCTTGATTCTGATACATGCACAATCTATTTGACTAATGAAGCAAATGAACAGTTTGAAATGTTAATGTACACACAAAAAAGTAGTGCATTAATTTACATTTAGGTTAAAAATAGTCTTTATAAATGTCCCAATAGATTTGCAAGGTCATTGAACTTCAAAATCATAGAAAGTCATTGCTTAAGTTTCCTTGGGCGTGCATGCATGAATCACCAGACATGAAGTATAAATAGGAAATAGACTTGAAGAAAACATGTCATTTTCTTTGATTTTGTAAATATAAAATGAAAAAAGAAAAAATACAAGTTTCTGACCTACCAAACTTTTTTTTATGGCAAAGGATTGGAAACAGGCATATGCAAATTTTTGTAGTCCAAACGGACTTACATGTATCAAAACAAACTTACTTGTTTTAGTAACATTGCATTGGATAGCTCATTAACAAGAAATTTGAAAGATTTTTTGTTTTTGTTGAAAAAGAAAGGAATGAATCAGTTTAAATTCCACTAGATTTACTCAGCATGAGAAAATGTAAAGGTATTATGAGAACATATATATTATTTGTTTTATTACATGTTACTTTGACATTATTCACTATTTCTGGTATTGAATCAGTGTTAGAATGGTCATGTACATGGACATCATAACAAGCTCATCATTACACCACTGAAGAAGTGGTTTGTTATAAGATGTCAGGCTTGCAAAGTGTCTTGATGTAAAAAAAAAAAAAAAAAAAAAGGGAAGAAGAGAGTCTATTCACATGTTATATATTTAAGTAATTAGAGACCATCAATTTATTGTTCCATGGTAGAATGTTTTTGGAGATGGTGATTTACAGTTGTGATTGTGAAATTTTGTATTTATAGTAACATAAGTTTGACCTTTTTAACTGAACTTCGCAGAATGGATATGTATAATCAGTTCCTATCTTTAGAAGGGTTTTGAAAATTTCCTTAGTAAATATGATTTGCTTATTGTCTGTAGAGATGTATACACACTGAAGAACATGCAAATTACATTATCAATATATGTTATTGATTTCATCTCTTTCCTGAAGGAAGCCTCTTCTTATTCTTGAAATTGACATTGATTTAATTGGAAAGCTGAGAAGGCCAAGCTCTCACTTGGTGTATATAAATAAATTCCTTTGTGATAAATATAGTATCAATCTGTTGTACATCAAGAAGCATGCTAAGTAACACCACACCCAGGGAATCTGTTTATATCTAGTGTGTTGAATGTAACTTGTTTCAAATCGAAGATGACAGGAAAAATGAAATTCAAACCACTAGAACAGGCCTTTGGTCATTGAGGGTTTGAAATCACCTTGCAAGTCCATCATGGGTAGTAAAGGTTAATAAACACCTGTCTCACTTTATGACTAACACTATTGATGATAAATAAATTACACTAATACTTTATTATTGTCCTATTTATTTATCATTAATTGCATTAATTATACTGTATTGCCAAACCTGTTTTCTCAAGACTCCGGGTTAATTCTGGTAGCTAAAATCTAAGGTTGAACCCAACCACATGTTCATGTCAGAAGTCAGTGGTTATTTTTATGCCCCTGCCATAGCAGAGAGGGCATTAAGTTTTACCCTTGTTCATCTGTATGTACAATGTACATACAGATATTCCTTTCGTACCTCCCAAAGTTCGTTTCCCTTCTCTCACTTAAGTTTGCCTCAACCAAATGTTTTGAAACTTACACACAATGCTTGTTATGTACAACAAAACACAAATCAAGTTTGAATTTTGGTGGAATCATTTAATCAGTTCTAGAGTTATGCCCTTTATAAATGGAAAAATTTCAAGGGTCCTTATCCATAGTTTCTAACTTTAACAAAATAAGCACAAAAAGTTTTAAAAATGAGTTTAAATTGGTTGTGTTGTCCTTATATGAAGTTCACAGTCTTGATATATTTGCCAATACAATGTATTGAAATCTGTTTCTTTAGAATTGCTGTTTAATTATATGTAAACACTTGATTTCAGAACACTGCCTGTCTAGATGACTTTGACAGAATAAAGACTCTTGGAACAGGGTCTTTTGGAAGGGTAATGCTAGTCCAGCACAAAGCAAACAAAAATTATTATGCCATGAAAATATTAGATAAACAGAAAGTAAGTATCACTTTATTTACACATACTTAAGAGGGATGAATATGTACAGAATTCATAATCGTTTGCTTGACAATTGCCTGCCAAAATTTTTTCATCTGTTGGAATTTTCAGCTTTGACCTGGAGTTAATAATTAGACATTCAAAGGCGGATTTAGAGGGTTTTCCAGGGGTTCCTGGTCTCCCTTTTTGTAGGAAAAATTGGATGATTATTTTGGTAACTACTGAAGCATGAATGGGGCAGCCCCCCTAGGTAGTCAGTGAGCCCCTCCAGTCCTTATAAAAATTTCTGAATCCGCCACTGCACATGTAATACCAATGACTGCAGGATTCATGGGCTTTGATCATGTGGACCTGATTTTTTAATTGAAAATAACTTCCTTTATATAAGTTGTTTACTTCTTCAATGTAAATCAATAAATTCAAAGTTTCATTTAAACAAATAATCTGAGGGCTTTTCTAGAAATGATTTAGACTAGACTGAGGACATATCAAATAAGATTTAATGACTAGTGTCTATTTCTTGAGAGATATTTGTAAGCCTTCAGAAATAAAGCAAATTATTTTGAGCTTTAAAGTAAAAATTAATAGTACTGTAAAATAGAAAATTGTTCTTAGATTCCCTCAATTGTATTTATTTCTGATAAAAAAACCCTTATTGAATTATGAATAACAGTAGAAATTGAATTATACCACCAGCAACTTCAATTTGATGTTAAATTACATTTATCACATGTTTATAGTTAAAGCAAGCACATGTATTATGTTTTAAATTCCTTAACAGGTTCCTGAAACTGACAGTTAAGTTTCAATTGTATGTAGTACCAATGTTATTATTCGGCATTGGTGTACTTCTTTGCTGATAAATTATTTTCTAATTTGTAGGTTGTTAAATTAAAACAAGTAGAACACACACTAAATGAGAAGAGGATATTACAAGCTATTAGTTTTCCATTCCTTGTGAGCTTAGAATATCATTTTAAGGTGAGGAGTTTAGATTAGATGGACATTGTATGTGTGTGTGATGTGTATATCAATAGAGAGAGGTCATAAAAACAGGAAAAATCAGAACTCCCAGAAATCGCGATATCTTTTTTCCCTGCTGGTCCTTGAAGAAAATCTGCTGGTCCTCACTATTAATTCTATTGAAAAATACTAAAATTGTGTCCTATGCAAAGTTTTGGTGGTAAAATCCAGAGGATCACCATTTTTCGCAAACTCTGAACTCCTTGACCAAAGTAACAACTCAAAATAGAATTTTGAATGGTGATACATGTATAAACTTATATTGCAATTGAAAATCAGTATTTTTTGTAGAGTTTGAACCTATTTTACTTCAGATGACAAAAGGGCTATTGTTTTTTTTTTTTTACAAATTATACATTTTATAGAATTGTCTATTATTATATCTCATGGTATTGAATTTTCTGATTACGTTTTATTTATTGGGCAATAGATGGAAAAGAGTGCATGGTTTTTGTTTTAAGTTGTTAGCTTTCAAATATTATTGTTTTTTTAGTTATTTTAAGTTAATCAAAATTTCTTTAAGAAGGGGATATAAAACTAAAGAAAATTTCATTTTAAGTTAATATAATATTACATGTATCCGTATTTTCTGTGTCAGAATCCCAAATTGCAATTATATTATACTGGAATGTCCTGATATCATTCAGCTCTGTATTTTGTTCTCAAAGGGGGGGTATGGGATCTTATACCCTGTCAACTTATTAATCCAATTGCAGGATTATCTGATATTTCATTTCAGTAAAATGTGATCGTTTAAATCTTTATTTTATTCCTGTAAAAACAACAAAAGTGCCTTTTAGTAAAAACTGTTCATGTTTGAATTTGGCAAACTTATGTATTCTTGATTTTAGGACAACTCAAATTTATATATGGTATTGGAATTTGTCACTGGAGGAGAAATGTTCTCACATTTGCGGCGTATAGGAAGGTTCAGGTATGTTCTCACCACCTTATTCATAGATCTTGTGAATTCCATAAAAAATATTCTAAATCTTTAATCACTAAACTATTATCATGAAGAAAGTTGTGTTATTTACCTTTCAATGTAAATGTTTTCTTTCATTGTTAATAAGATAATGCTATCAGAAAATTAACTCTTCCATGGTTTGATTTATTCTAAATCAGTTGCTTGTATGATGCTTCGGACATTTTGAACATTATTGACAATAGTTGATCATTTTCATATTATTAATATGGTAAAGTAATCCAATAGAAAAGTATGTGTACATATTCACCATTCTTAACATATTACCGACATGATTTAAATTCCATCTCATAATTCAGAGGAACATATAAATTGTATGTCTATTGTGTTCTTTTTCCTACAGTGAGCCACATTCCAGGTTTTATGCAGCCCAAATTGTATTGGCCTTTGAATATCTTCATTATTTAGATCTTATATACAGAGATTTGAAGCCTGAGAATTTACTAATAGATTCCCATGGTTACCTTAAAGTAAGTAAAGCCGTTAGGATTTAGCCCTGGATATTGTCATATATGATGTCATGTAAATCAACTTATCACCAAAAAAATGAACAAGTTGTTAGCTGAAATTAGTGAATACACAATATTTACTTCAATTCCAGTTGAGACTACTCACAAAGAGATTTTTGGAAATACCACTCTTGCCAGTCTTGGTATTGATGATAAGGGTTTAATTGTCAAACATAGTGATTGTGAGTACATGATCTTTGACAACTTTTTAAAATTTTTAATAATTCCAATTCACTATAAAGAGTGATTTTGTCTCTTTTAATTATCATTATTAAAGTGTTGATTTACAGAACTTGTTCTAACTTTTGGTGCTAGGTTGACCAGTTTGTCGTTTGTTACCCACTTGCACCCAGTGTGATTTTAAGTTTGAATTAATATATTTTGTTATTTTTGACAGTGAGCATCATTCCAGGTTTTATGCTGCACAAATTGTGTTGGTTTTGGAATACTTGCATCATTTGGATATTATGTACCGTGATTTAAAACCAGAGAATTTACTAGTTGATACGATGGGCTATCTGAAGGTATAGTGTGGTGTTGTTTTGGACAAAACAAACCTAGGATTGTTCTGTTGCTTATAGCAACTGTCTGTATCATGTCTTTCTCTGCAGCCAGTTACAAAAGATTTTCATATTTCATGTTTTTGTTAGACAAATTTTTTTCATAGCAAAGCTCATTTTCAGCAGTTTTTTCTGTATTTGGAAATGTTTAACCTATTTCAGTATTTGTTCATAAGCATGAAAGAATCAAACTAAAAGACAATGGTACTAACTTGTGTTAAGTTAGGAGCCAAATGACTCAAGGTTAAAAGCTAAAAACCTTTTCTACCGTTTACTAATTATTCATATTTGCATATTTCCTCGGAAAAGTGAATGCATTCAGTCAAAAAAGGGGAGATTACTGTACCTTCTAATCTATGCATTTTTACATTTGAAGAAAATAAGAACATTAATACTGTATTGTTTTATCATGCCTTATTTAAAGTAAAATATTTGATGAGCTTTGTTTGAAGTTGTTTGTTGTCATTTGCATAAAAAAGACAAGTCTTTGATAATTGGCTGTACCTGTATTGGCCTGGGTAAGCTTTACTATGTCTTTGTGCTGCATTGTTGTCAGGTAACTATGGTAACAAGAGAAACTTGTCTGGCTACTACTGATAACAACACATAGCTTACAGTAACAATAGCATGCCTCTCTGGTGATGGTGATATTTTCCCAAGCTTGTGTTCGCTTTAATATTAGATCTTGCTCTGCTAACATCCTTCTCATTTATGTTCATATAATTTGTAATTGCCAGTTACATGTACGTTTTGTGTTGGTGGTGTTTTCATTGTATATTTAGTTTACAGAGTTTATAGTGTTTTCCTGTTAGTTCCTGACTCATCTTCCTATAGACACTAATAAATTGTGTTTACATAAATTAGTCTTAATTCTGCTGTAGTGTAGCTAGAATGATTGCTATAAAAAGAATCAAAATTTGAATTAGAATTTTATGCACAATCACTATCCTTGTCCTCAAATTGACATCTTTTTTATAACAGATCAGATTCTGCTATGGATGTTTCATAAAAGTTCGTTCAACTTGGTTTTATGCCAACAAACATATAAATAGATTTTCCTGTTTTTGCAAAATGCATCAACCTTCAAACTTGTTTGTACTAGTACATATTTCATAAGAAGAATGGTAAATTTTAATGCTTTTTAGAGATTAATGTGTAAAATCGTGTGATCTATTATCATGCGATCATTATGGTTGGAAATGACTGCTGAAGAATTTTATATTTATAGCAGACAAAAACATTTTAGTAGAATTCATTACTTCTGTTTGCTTTTTCGAATTATTGTTTATTAATGAATTTCATTTGAAATCATTTACATTGTTTCCTGCATGACAAGATTTTCCTTCCACAAAACCCATGTTCCCCTAAATTATATTTTTGTTATGTTAATACGACACTTGAATTCATAAAGACAGCACTATATGTTGAGTTAATCACATAACAATGAACTGATATTGTCAATTGAGTATCTGATAATAACATTATGTAATGTTGTCAGATTTTAATAATCCTAACTGTCAATCTAATATTGCAGTTTTGAATCAGAATGTAAAGATAAAAGTTTTGGCATTTAATTTTTGATATTGCAGACCAATTCTAACAAACTATTTATATTAATTGTAAAAGAAATATTTTTATATTCCTATTTAGTTTTTGTTGTGATTTTCTAAAAAGAAACATGAATGTAAACATTTTTACCTTGTTTTGTTATTGTTGAAGTTAATATTGACCTCTAATATTCCATTTGATTTTGTTTTGTTTGGTTGTTTTCTCATTGACAGATGTCATTATTTCTGTTTAGTCTTTATCTTATATTTTTTTGGGCATCCTATTAAAAAAGGGGGGTTGAAATTTTAGTTGTAGTTAGATTATTAGTATACCTTTTAGTTTAATACTATACATGACATATTTCACCTTGCATGTTTCCCAGCTTTTTAACCTGTTGTCCTTTAGTCATCAAATAATTACATATGTTAGTGATAGGTCTATTTAAAGATAGATTGAATGTTCACCCTTAGGATGTTACCATAAATAGTCATTAAAGTTTCTCTTGACCTTGTTACATGAATGATTGTCAGTGATTTATCTTGGTTGTGTATCTGGAGAAAGGACAACCTCTGATTTTAGATGTATTGATTATTGGTGTCCACATTGAAATTCACAGCCTAGGTCAACAGATTTATAAATATATTAGAAAATCATTTGTGGTAAATTTCCACTTGATTTCCTCTGTTAAGGGATTAAATGTAAGTGAATAAATAAGGTAACCTTCAGTAAAATATGAAAATATTGATTGAATGTCTATCCCACAGTGGGAGCAATGTCCTTAGATTTTTTTCCGAAAGAAAAACATTTTGGTTTTAAATTAAAATTTTCTTTCTTATAGGCAATGCTATCATGTTACTTAACTTGATATTATTTTGTCTGGTGATATGGGAGAAGAAAATTAAGCCATGTTTATGAAAATTATTTGAGGATTACATGTAATAAGGAAGAAGGGAGGGGTTTATTGATTTCTTTCTTTTGATGTTTGGCTATGTACTTAAATCACCTGAGCAATTATTTTCAACTCTCAAGGTATTCGAATGCTAATCTACATTTGAAAATTTATCTGATGTGAAATAAACAACCAAATTGTTTAGATATATTTGCAAGGTGAACTTCGGTGAAATCTTTGACGTGAAACACCCTAATTCATTTTTTTTTCAGTAAAAAGATGTTTTGATTTTAATAATTGTTTGTTTTTCTGTCCACAAAACGTTAACTTAGGCTTCTACGTAAGAAAAAAATATAACAACACTCGCCTACGTCATCAATAATCTACTTCCCAGCGAGGACAAATAGTTTGTTAAAGTAATCCTAGAGATCAATTGTTAACTGGTAACAAGTTGTACATTGTAATGAATTCACTTTGTTTATTGCTGGTCGGTCTTTTAGTTGTTGATTTATTATTTCTTATGAAATATGAAGAAATGCTAAAAGTGGATTTTTGCAGCTGTTTGATTTTTGCTGTTTTTTTCTGCTCTGTCTAAAAAAATTGTATCATATGTTTTCAAACATTGTATAATTGCTTTCTTTTCAACTTTTTGATACTGTGAAATAGTATTGATATAAAGTTGTCTCTATTGACAGTTATACAAAGGTTTTGGTTAACTTGATTGCTATGTTATCAATGTGTTTTGATTTGTTGCAGTGTTCATATGGTTTTATGTTAGTTTGGATTATTTTTAGGTCTTTAGAAATTCCTTATCAGTGGGTTGTAATATTTTGAATACATACACTGTCATTTGGGTGGAGTAAGACTAATGCTTTCAAATTCTATTTAGTAAATGTTTCTGGTTTTATGTTTAAATTACATAATCTTGAAAGAGAGAAAAAAAGTAAACACTCTCTTGGTATACTTGGTGTTATAATGAATGATAATATTAAACTGTTTCATTTCTAGCATGTAAAATCAAAGCTTTCTGTCCACTTGAGAATGCTTATTTATATTTATGTCTTGTTGTTCATGTATGTGGTGGAACTGACATCTTATTTCGACATCAAAAAGTCATATTTTGTAATTACTGATAATGAATTTATGTGCTATGTATTATTGTGTGAAAAGTTTTGTCTAGAATAGATTTAGCTTTAACTTGTGTGTTGTTGTTAATAACATACATTATATGTTAATTATTATAAGCACAATCTTAGCTGTGTAGGAAAGTGTTCGGCTAGGAAAAATGAAAAATCCTAGTTTGTGTTGTTAACTATTTTACAACCTTTTGTTATGCATGTCATTAATTTTTTAGACATTCAAGAACTAATGCAAAGGAATGACATAGCCTGTAAATTGGGATTAAAAATGTTTTTGAGATATCCATAAGTTAACCTCTAATCTGACAAGGTCCTGAATGTTACCAATAATATTAACCTTGAGCCTTGTATGATGTAGAATAAGTTAGGTATCTTCAATTGTACGATTGATACAATACATGTAATGCAGGGTCTAAATTATCTTTTAATCACTATGAATTATGTAGTGCCTAATTTGTATTGTAGACTTACTTCTTACTCATTGAGTTCATTGTCAAAGCGATATGCATAGGCCAGACCTTCTTCACTAGATAATGTAAATTTGTTTTAAAAAAATGGTTGTTCAACGAGCTTTCAATAGTTGTTTGGTTTTCTGGTATAAAATTTCTTTCTAGACAAATATGTTTTAAAATTACTCATTTATTTTCCAGTTAACATTTTTTGACCAAAAAGCAACTTTCTACCTTCTTTCATGACCATCAGCCATATGCTAGAGGTTTTTTTTGGCTCATGTTTTATTTTGGCTATGTTCACAGCAGCTTAAAAATGTAAATCCCACTTAAATTTTATTGCATATTCTATATTTATTGCTGCTTAAATGTGTTATACATTATACAGTTTGTGAACACATTTCCACCTAAAAGTTAAATAAATTATAATATATATGGTCTAGTGTTTGGTCGACACAACATGAAAATGTGCAAATTTAACCAAGCTGTTTTCAGTACAATTAAAACGGCTAATTATTATAATGTCCTGTTATACTGTTACAAAAACCAGATATACTTTATTTTGCAATCCTCTATTTAAACATTTATGTAAAGCACCTTGGAAGTCAAATTAGTTGTTATAATATGCACAATGCACCTTGCTTCTGCCATGCCTAGAAAATAATTTGTCCTTCCAAGGAGCTGTTTTCGTACTAAATCTGCAATAGAAAATAACTGCATTTTAAACAGCATTCCTAGTTGAGAACTTGTTCATGAAATAATTATAAAATTTCTGAAAAAAATTGATAAACTGTTACATACTTGTTGTTTCTTTTAAACAGGTGACAGACTTTGGCTTTGCAAAGAGAGTAAAGGGAAGAACATGGACATTATGTGGTACTCCAGAATATCTGGCACCTGAAATTATTCTTAGCAAGGTAAATTGAATTTGAAAATCATCTTTGTTTATGCTTCAGACACAAAAGTATATACCAGAATAGGTATGTGGTTTGTCTAATAAACAATTTAAATTTTGTGGTACATATACTGAAGATATGGATGTTGACAGGATTTTGATTTTCAACTATATAATGTACAGTGGTATTATCATATAGGTTTTACAGACAAATTTATGTGCTGCATTCATCATGTCACTTTGTTTCCTATTTCTCTGTGCTGTTTATAAGGTATGCTTCAGTCTAGTTGCACCTAAAATTGAAGATGTCAAAAACTTTCTCTGAAAGAAACAGTCATATCAGTTAAAATACATAGTAGTTTAAATAAAACTAAACAGAAGTAAAAATGTACTGAAGTGAAAATTGGAAATTCATTATTATTGATGACAGATGTAATGATTTATGTTTCCAGGAATTCTATAGAATTGGAAATTAGTTTTAAAACAATGGAAAGACAGTTATATGTTTGTATATGTTAGAGTTATAACAAAGCAGTAGATTGGTGGGCATTAGGAGTTCTAGTGAGAGTATATTTCTTGTATTATATATTTTAGGGTTACAACAAAGCAGTAGATTGGTGGGCATTAGGAGTTCTAGTCTATGAAATGGCAGCAGGTTATCCACCATTTTTCGCAGATCAACCCATCCAAATTTATGAGAAAATTGTCTCCGGAAAGGTAAATACAAGAAACTTTTGTATATTAATTTTAAAGCACAATTTCTGAAAATAGTGAAACTTCCATTGATTATTGTCATGTAAATACTTTATTCCCCTCACAAGTGGCCAATTTGATAATGCATAACTGAAGTGGAAGTGTTTTTGTAATTGAATGCAATTTCTTTGTTGTAGAAGGGAACTATATTTTATTACTTCATTGAGGCAATACACAGTTTATATGTACCAAAGGCAGAACAGAATGTACTTTTATTATCTATTTTACAACCCCACAAGAATTTTAACCGTTTTCTTTTGGTGTACTTTAATCTTGTTTTAAGTACAGTACAACGACCTGTCATTCAGAACAAAATAATTAAATTGAAACTGTCTTCAAATAACATCTATTAATCTTCCTCTATAAAAGTTAGGTTTATGGCAATCAGTCATCTGGAACATGCATCTTGGATTCTAAGTTCAAGATAATAAATATATTTCAGTTGGAAATAAAAATTTACTTATAAATAAAGTGAGCTTACATAAATGGAAAGGATGTATTGATTTATGAATTTTGTTATGGAAAGTTATGGTTGGTCTATGTCAATAAATCATTGGAATAAGATATTGTCATATCTTCATTTACATACATTTAGATTAGCTTTCTATATTTAGACATTGATTTGTCATTTTCTGACAGTTTGTGATTATCTGATAACAGTATTCAACATTGTTTTATTAGTTCCAAAATCATTGATTAGATGTTTATTTATAAATAAATAGATTTACTGTTTTCTTTTCCATTATTTTCTGTTGAAGATTGTGTTGAAGTTAATTTTTAGTCTGGGAGCCAGCCTAATGCTGTCAAAGAATAATCTTGGTCGATATTTTTCTCAAGTTATTTTTGAAAACTTCTACTGGAAATAGTTCAATGATTTTCATCTGTCTGTTGAGTTAGCTTTAACAATTTTGATCTTTGAACAAGATCTTAAGAAAATTTGATAAATAAGTATCAGTAACACATTAAAATTGTTGCAGTTTTTTCTGCGTTTAATAATAAGATATTATGTGAAATTGAGAATGACAGAGATTTATGTAGATTATTAGATCAGGTAAATCCCTTATGTATATTAATTTTGTATTTCCAATTATCTTGTTGTCATGACAACTTACAAGCTCAGGAGATTTGATCAGAAATGTCATATTCACTAATTAGCTAGGAAATTAACAATAAATTGGCAGCCAATAAAACAAGACAGAAGAGCATAGTTAGCAAAACAATTTCTTTTTTCTGTAAAATTTCATTTATTTGTTATTGTTAAAGAAAAAGAAAAGATTTTAATTCGTTAAATTATTTGAAACATAAGGAAGTAAATTTTCTCTTTATTTTATTTTGATTGATTATTTTTAAATTCTGTCAAGTTATCTTTTCATGTTGGCACTACAAAACTGATTACAATAGGCAGGTATCTCAAAAACATGTACATTATGATTATTTTTATAAAGCCTTTGACCCCAATGGAATGTCATTTTTTTCTCCATTCCAGAAATATGTTTGAAAATTTAAGTATAGTTAAAAAAATATAGTAAATGTAGAGGTTAATTAAGGTTTGAGGACAAATTGGCCAATATTAAACACATTTTTTATAACATGTTTCTTATTCATTACTTTTGCATTATCATAAGTTGTTTAACAGTAAAAATATCTAATTATATTGGGAAGCAAATTAAACTTATAGCTCCTGTGTATATGTATTTGTTGCAGGGAATTTGTGAAATCAGTAATTTTGTAAAATCACTGAAATTTCAAGGAATTTGAAAATCACTGAACTGATTAGTGATTTTATAAAATCCCTGATTTTGACTAGTGATTTTACAAAATCCCTGAAATAATTAATATCTTTTTTTACAGATTCACTGATTAAATTCAGGGAATTTGTAAAATACATTCATTCAATAAGTTTGAGACTTTATTTTAATATTAAATTCCCTGTATCATATATACTACTATATATACTTCATGTACTTAGGCCATTAGAATTGAGATATTAAATTTTGATATGTAAGAAAATCTATTCTAGCAATACGGTTACATTTGACTGTGGCTTAGCATGTTAGGTTAAACTAGTCTTTCTCCATGGTCATGTGTTGTTATCATTGTGCCATGTTGAATGAAATTTCATAAAACTAAATTTGAATTTGTTTGTTTTCAGGTTCGATTTCCATCCCACTTTAGTTCAGATTTAAAAGATCTATTGAGGTCATTACTACAAGTAGATTTGACTAAACGTTTTGGAAATCTGAAAAATGGTGTAAATGATATCAAAAACCACAAATGGTTTCAGTCTACAGACTGGATAGCAATATATCAAAGAAAGGTAATGTATTGATTTGAATATAGACAACTTTTAAAGAAACATAATATATAACTGTGTCTGATACATGTTCTCTTTATAGAGCCGTCATCATGTTAACCACAAGTCTAGCCACAAGTCCTACAGCATTGGCTTGTAAAGTTGCTTTCGGACTTGTAAAATTCTTCTCTAAAAGCCAACAGAATTACAAAATTTTTTTTCAAAAAATGAGCTTCTGGCTTGTGGTCTCAAAAGTTTAATGTGAAGGCTGAATTATTATATTATTAGAGTAGCTTATAAATTTGAGATAAAAGATTGACCGGTGTTTAAATTGTGTGGATCTTTGGGGGACCTTTGATTTACAAAAGTTACCAAAGTCAAGGACATCCCATTCTTCACACTAATGCTTTATTCAGGACCTTTGACTATATTAAGGAGGAACTTTCACTTTAAAAATCCAATTACCAGACCTTGAACTTTCACTATTCAAATTGGATCAATATAACTGCAGTTAAATTTAACATCTAAAGCTAGTACTGGCCTGATGACTACACACATGAAAAAAACCTATATTCTGTTTTATGTCAGGAAAGATGGAAATCTGCCAGACATTATCTTGTTTACATAATTGATAATGATGTTGTTCTGATTTGATTGTTATTCTCAGCAGTATGATTAAAATTAAATCTGGGATAATGTGATTCTTTTTCTTGGATCCATCTGAAGTAGTAATTTAGAAATTACTTCTTCCTTTTATATAAGATTAATTGCATGTAATAGAAATATTGAAAGTGGGAAACATGATGGTCTTAAAAATATTCAGAGGAGTTTTACAATGTAGGAGTATGTTCATTGGTTAATGTTGTTGATTGGTTTTGGAGAGTTCTTTCAGACTTTGCACTCCTATTGCCATGACAAAAACAAAAATAAGAAACTCTTAGACTTATAATAACAGTACTTTCACAATAAAGTTCCACATATTATGTTATTGTTTTCACTGTCAAATATGCAATTTCAAAAATAAGTAAAGGAAAAAAAAATTGTTTAGTTTATTTATAAAGGGCAGCTGTACTTTGATACATTTATTCATTGAGCCATCTGTCCCACTTCAGTGTTGGGTTTAGGTCCAGATCTTAGAAATTTCATGAGAGGTGTAAAACTGTTCAGTGCCCACATTTTGAATATTAATGAAATCATAAAGAGAAAAACGTCTATGTGACAGCCATAGATATAAAAATAATTTTGTTTATTTAAGCTTTGAGTTAAGGTCCAGCTCTAAATAAGTAATGCTATTAAGTTGGTGTGCATTCCTTAGGTAGAATATATTGAGTTTAAACTACAGAAGAAATAAGCAACTACTAGTATTAGAGAAATGATCATTTGTCACTGTGCACGTCTTTCATAGTAAGAAGTGCAATAATTTGATGATATTGACCCACATTGTACACATGAAAGCCTTATATCCAGACTTGCTGTTAAAAAAGTTACTATCAGTCATTACAAGTCAAAACTGCAAACCTAAAAAAACCTATACTTATAGTAAGTCATAAATCCTTGTGTGAAATTCTGTCCTGATTAAGGCAACTGAACTACACTCCACAGAGGACTAATATGTGTTGATTGCTCAGGATGGATAGTACTGGTAATTGGAGGACACTGGAACACATTTGAATCGCTCCAAAATAAATTTTATGCATGACATTTAACCAATTTTGAACGCTTTTTTTGTAAAAAGATAATCCCACATCCACAGTAACATCCATTAACATTGAGACATTATGGACTTTTTAGAGCCACACTAGCTTTAATAGACCTCTATATATAACTTTTGTATGTACTTCTGCAGGTTGATGCTCCATTTATACCTAAATGCAAAGGACCGGGAGATGCCAGTAATTTTGATGACTATGAAGAAGAACCACTCAGGATTTCATCTACAGAAAAATGTGCAAAAGAGTTTGCTGATTTTTAAGAGTTCATTTAACAATGGAGAGGTTTCATGTGGGTCATTACAAATTACACAAGTCATGCTGGAGAGGGAATGAACGAACATTTATCATTAATATCTGTTTAGATCTCATCCAGTTTTTACCCCCACATGTGCAATATTGAGTGATCAATGTTAGGTTGTGTGTATGTTATATCATCTGGAGCAGTAGAACGTTCTGTGATGTTACTGCCAACAGCATTATATAAAACCTCGTAGGATGCTGATAGCCAGGAATGATTACGGACAAATTTTAGGCTTTTTACAGCTGCTGCTTTACAAAAGAAAATGATGTTCATGTGTAGTTCCATGTCTGATTTGTATTAGTGAATGGTTTACAGATATCTGTTTTATGTGTATAGCCTTGAACGTGGCAAGAAGGACTTGCTACATGTATAAATAACGTTGGTTTTAACTAACAGGAAAATCTCAAAAGAATTTCAATTTTTTAAAGCAAAACAGGAAATATGTATGGTATTGTATCATTGTGGCTAGTTATCAAGTATTTCTAGGAATTTGTATGACATCCGTCTTAGTGAATTGTCAGCTAATGTTTATATCAAGTAGTTTAAATTTGTATTTTTCTTTTGTCAGTAAAAGGTGGCAAACATCAGTGCTGATTGAATAGTTCATCTAGGGTTATATATATGTATTCATAATCTTAGTTCTTGGTAATTTTCAAAATTGATCAACTAATTGATTCTATTTCATGTTTCATTGTGTAATAGTGATTTTTTATCACTACATACTTTTACTTCTAGTGGAGGATAAAAAACTCCCATTTTGTTGACTATTTAAAGATATTATTTTATTTTTAGTTTACATGAGCGTAGAAATGTATATGATGTTTACAGTTTTTACTATGTAGAGTTTGTTTATATTTTGTTAAGATTTGTCTATCTGATTGCATTACATGTATATGTCTAGTGGTTTCAGAAGTTAGAACTAGTCTTTATTAATTATTCATGTGACATATATACAATACATGTATATGTGTGTAATAATGTGTGTATATAATTGTATGGTTCAGATGATTGACATTTGTTTGTATATCTATGTTAATTATAGCTCAGATACTCAGAACTCTTGTACTCATTAGATCAATGGGTGGATAGAATCTATGTCACAATGAAGGATTTGTTAACCTTTATCATACATTATGCTTGCATACTCTGGAATTTGGAATTCTTATTGATGAACTTTTTTCTTATTTTGAAAGATAAAATATGAATATATTCTAGATATGAACAAATTTTGTGTACAAAAACAAAATACAAATCCAAAATAATTGAGCAAAAAAAAAAAAAATTTAGGTAACCTACCACAAATTAAGAGTTCAAAATGTAAATGTGTGAAAAGCATGGCTGTAATTTCATGTGTCATTTTGCCTTCCAGAGATTACATATATGTCACGATCCATTTTGTGTGTCATTGACCTTAGTCCAAAACATGTTATATTATCTGAAACTCTCAACAAAAACAAAATAAACTTGAATGTAAACTTCCATAGGTGAATAGTATTGTGCCATCTTTTTTCATTTGATTGATTTTGTAGGGTTTCCCCATAACCAAACAAGGGCTGTTGCATGTTTCTTAAAGGGGATAAAAGCACTTGTATGAAAACATCTGAGGTTTCCTATCTTTTAGAAATTGAAAACATCATACTGATAAATGTTATCACCCATCATTGAAAGCCATTTAGTTTTTTTCAAAGGTTGATAATTTTTTGTATCCGTACTTGTAACATAGATTCTAACACCAGCCTAAGAATGCATATTTACACATCAACAGTAAATTCATTTAGCAGTATTAGTAATAATAACTTCCAAAATGTCTAAACATGGAATAGTGTTTTGAACATACAGGGTACACATAGAATCTAGTAAATCCATCATGATAAGTGAAAACTGATTCTTGAATTTTAAAAACAAACTACTGGTATATAATTGTCAAAGATAATTTTAGTAAAAATGATTCGAAGCATGATGTTGCCTTGTATATCGCTGATGTATAAAATAATGTTAGTTTTACTCCTAATTTAAGGTTATATGTATAACTACTAGTAAAATTAAAGGATTTTAAATAGCTGATTCTTTTAGATACTTTGTATGTACAATGTAGGACACTTGTCCTTATTTAACTTATCAAATCACTCAAAACTGACCAAAAATTCTTATGATAGGGCATTGTGTTGATATATATGAGTTCAGGATGTTTTCACTTGAATTGTTGGATTTCTATGATAACTAACTGCTTTGCAATTATTTGCTTTTACCAAATTTATACATTTTGTGTAATTGCACATTAATAATACATATTAGTGCTATAAAAATACACTATTATAAACATTTTATACCTATATATAGAAAGAAAATTTATGTGTGTAAATGTACCATAATAGGTAAAATAATAATTTGAAAATGCTTGTTTGTATGTGTAATATCTAGTTTTTGGTTTGATATTTGTTATGTCTATACTTATTTGCATGTTATGTTTAGTTGCATAATGCATTTACTGTTTGGCTTTTTTCCCTCCAAGCTGTTCTCAACATTCAGAATATTCTAATTTATATTTTACAAACAAATAGCAACACATTTAAAAGCATAATTCAGAATTGCAAAGTAAAAAAAAAACAATGACTGTTGAGGAATGTTTAATCTGAATGACCTAAGACCAGGAAGAATTCAAAGTATAAAATGTTGCTACAATCCAGTGTTAATCAAAATTATATAAGTCTCCATTATTTTTTTCTTTATGGCATGAAGTAACTTTGAATTGTTTTCAAGCAAATTAAGATGTATAAATTTATTCATAATTAGTGCTTGTCTTGAAAGTTAATGGAAGTTCTTTTGTAGAATTATATATATATATGCTGATACTCAAATCTGCATAGAATCTTTGTTCAAATTCTATGACACAATTTAATTTAACTGTTTATTGGATTAGACATAAATTGGAAGCCAAAACATATATATCTACAGCCAATGGTATTCCTTAGCCATTTGGAATCTTGTCATAGCTCAAACCTCTATTTCAATATCCGGTAAAGAAAAATATTTCTGTCTCTTGTAGGAATTTTAGGATTTCATGAAATGATATATTTTATTATCAGTGGTACAAAAAATGTATTAAGAACTACTATCAGGCATTTATCTTTGTCTGATGTTACAAGTTCTGTATGTATTTTTGTTATTTAATTGCAAATCCAAACCAAAAAATAAACAATTCAGTCTATAATAATTTGTGTTGTTCTTATGCATCTAGTGTTTTATAGCAGGATTTTGTCCCTAACTTCATATCCAAATTACAGATAAAAGAATGCAAAATATGTCATAGATGGTACATGGACAGGACATATCATGTTGTACCTCTGTACATCTTTGAATGTAAAACTATTGTTTGTCTGTGACATGGTGTAAATTTTGCCAATTATCGATATTTTGCAAACATAACATCATGTCAATAGACAAAACATTGAAATGACTAACCTGAAAATCTTGACATTTTCCTGGATTTTTCAAACTCCTCCATTTCAATGTTTCGTCAATGACCTGAAGTTAATGTTGCCAAATATCAATAAAGAAGTAACTGTTGCCAAATATCAATAAAGGATGAAAGCATTATAATTGCATCATAGCAAGAGTGACTGTAGTTTGGAAACCATGAATAAATGAGGAAATATGGTAGGATTGCCAATTAGACAAATATCCATAAAAAAAAAAAACAAAGGATAAAGATGTGAACGATTCCAAGTCATTGCCTTTGCAATAAGTAAAACCTTTAGCAGTCTGTATAGAAAACTTTTTCATCTAGTACTAGTCTGTGAACTAAATATCAAAATATGTGCCTATACGACTATATCAAATTTTGTCCGAAACAATATTTACTAGACTGGGGCATCAGATTAGGGACTAAATGTGCAGGCTGCTTTAGTGTATAGTAAGCTATAAAAGATCCAGGCAAGGCAAAATGTGTAACAATTCAAAAGAGAAACCCAAAGCCTGGTATATATAATCACAATGAATGGGAGACTGCAACCAATGATCACCACTTAGTAATAAGTTTCTGGCTTGGGACAAGCACAATGCCACATACAGAAAGTATAGAGGTTTTAACATGAGTGTGAGTACTCAATTTATCAAATAACATGGACAGTGGTGTAACAGCATAAAAACATAAGAAAAACTAAAAATCAGTTGGAAAGGGCTCGAGTCATCTGATGGTGGTACTAAGTACATATTTTTTTTTACCAAAAAGACAAAATATACATGTTCTGACCTAAGAGCACTGAGCTTAACAGATAACAAGTTCAAAGCCCAATTTTGACTATTAAAAACATGTTCTCATTGATTAAAATGTCAGTCAGTACATCTACAGATTTAGGGTAAATACAAGATGAATGCTTTCCAAGAAGAGTGTGATCTTTTGCAATGTCAAACTATAACTATCAACAGAATGTAGAACAATAAGTGTTAATAAATGAAAAGCAGTAAATGCTAAGACCTGTATTAAACTGTTATGAATGAAATTATCAAAAGTAAAGATGATCTTCAAAGATCTTATTACAATACTAAGCTGATTACCTTTTAAAAAGTTTTTTTTCAAAGGTATATAAATTTAACCAGCTATATAAGCAACATAAAAATAAGGATATGAATTTCCATTTCTGTTGTGCCTTAACAAGGCGAGAAAGCAAGACTTGGGTGTTGTTTCCAGTGGTGTCCACAGTGTATTACTTGTAGCTTGAGATTAGGTCAGTTTTAGACAGGAATCACTAGTGTTGTTTCGAGTGGTGTCCACAGTGTATTACTTGTAGCTTGAGATTAGGTCAGTTTTAGACGGGAATGACTAGTGTAAGGGTTGTTTCCAGTGGTGTCCACAGTGTATTACTTGTAGCTTGAGATTAGGTCAGTTTTAGACAGGAATCACTAGTGTTGTTTCCAGTGGTGTCCACAGTGTATTACTTGTAGCTTGAGATTAGGTCAGTTTTAGACGGGAATGACATGTAAGGGTCAATGATGTTTGGTATGAAGTTGTTTTAGCATTGGCTCTTCTCATTTCCATGGAGTTTATTTGGGCACCGCCAATCTGTCGTGGTCTATTGACAGAGAAACGTCTGTGTAATGTTACAGGATTGCTTAATGTCCTGTGGGAAATATTTCATACATTTTCAAGCCAAAATGTCTGATAATTGGTATGCAGTCGAATTAGTTTTTGCACATCTCAATTTATGGTAATAATATGGCCCTGCCAATCATGGTTCTTGAACTTTAAACACGTTGTATAGTTAATGTGTTAAAACTTTAGTTTTAAGTCTGTTTAAAGATTGTTGGTTGCTTAATGTCCAGTGACAAATATTTCGTGCATGTAAAGGAAAGGGAACCACCATATATTATAAGTCAATGGTATTTGGTATCAAGTTGTATAAGCATTGTCATTTCTCATTTCCAGAGATTGGCCCTTCAGTCATGGCTTTTTATACGACCGCAAAATTTGAAAAATTTTTCGTCGTATATTGCTATCACGTTGGCGTCGTCGTCTGCGTCGTCGTCGTCGTCGGCGTCGTCGTCGTTGTTGTTGTCGTCGTCGTCGTCCGAATACTTTTAGTTTTCGCACTCTAACTTTAGTAAAAGTGAATAGAAATCTATGAAATTTTAACACAAGGTTTATGACCACAAAAGGAAGGTTGGGATTGATTTTGGGAGTTTTAGTCCCAACATTTTAGGAATTAGGGGCCAAAAAGGGCCCAAATAAGCATTTTCTTGGTTTTCGCACTATAACTTTAGTTTAAGTAAATAGAAATCTATGAAATTTTGACATAAGGTTTATGACCACAAAAGAAAGGTTGGGATTGATTTTGGGAGTTTTGGTTCCAACAGTTTAGGAATTAGGGGCCAAAAAAGGGCCCAAATAAGCATTATTCTTGGTTTTCGCACAATAACTTTAGTTTAAGTAAATAGAAATCAATGAAATTTAAACACAATGTTTATGACCACAAAAGGAAGGTTGGTATTGATTTTGGGAGTTTAGGTCCCAACAGTTTAGGAATTAGGGGCCAAAAAGGGACCCAAATAAGCATTTTTCTTGGTTTTCGCACCATAACTTTAGTATAAGTAAATAGAAATCTATGAAATTTAAACACAAGGTTTATGACCATAAAAGGAAGGTTGGTATTGATTTTGGGAGTTTTGGTCCCAACAGTTTAGGAATAAAGGGCCCAAAGGGTCCAGATTTAAACTTTGTTTGATTTTATCAAAAATTGAATAATTGGGGTTCTTTGATATGCCGAATCTAACTGTGTATGTAGATTCTTAATTTTTGGTCCCGTTTTCAAATTGGTCTACATTAAGGTCCAAAGGGTCCAAAATTAAACTTAGTTTGATTTTAACAAAAATTGAATCCTTGGGGTTCTTTGATATGCTGAATCTAAAAATGTACTTAGATTTTTATACGACCGCAAAATTTGAAAAATTTTTCGTCGTATATTGCTATCACGTTGGCGTCGTCGTCGTCTGCGTCGTCGTCGTCGTCGTCGTCCGAATACTTTTAGTTTTCGCACTCTAACTTTAGTAAAAGTGAATGGAAATCTATGAAATTTTAACACAAGGTTTATGACCACAAAAGGAAGGTTGGTATTGATTTTTGGGAGTTTTGGTCCCAACATTTTAGGAATTAGGGGCCAAAAAGGGCCCAAATAAGCATTTTCTTGGTTTTCGCACTATAACTTTAGTTTAAGTTAATAGAAATCTATGAAATTTTGACACAAGGCTTATGACCACAAAAGAACGGTTGGGATTGATTTTGGGAGTTTTGGTTTCAACAGTTTAGGAATTAGGGGCCAAAAAAGGGCCCAAATAAGCATTATTCTTGGTTTTCGCACAATAACTTTAGTTTAAGTAAATAGAAATCAATGAAATTTAAACACAATGTTAATGACTACAAAAGGAAGGTTGGTATTGATTTTGGGAGTTTAGGTCCCAACAGTTTAGGAATTAGGGGCCAAAAAGGGACCCAAATAAGCATTTTTCTTGGTTTTCGCACCATAACGTTAGTATAAGTAAATAGAAATCTATGAAATTTAAACACAAGGTTTATGACCATAAAAGGAAGGTTGGTATTGATTTTGGGAGTTTTGGTCCCAACAGAATAAGGGGCCCAAAGGGTCCAAAATTAAACTTTGTTTGATTTCATCAAAATTGAATAATTGGAGTTCTTTGATATGCCGAATCTAACTGTCATGACTGTGTATGTAGATTCTTAACTTTTGGTCCCGTTTTCAAATTGGTCTACATTAAGGTCCAAAGGGTCCAAAATTAAACTTAGTTTGATTTTGACAAAAAATGAATCAGTTAGGTTCTTTGATATGCTGAATCTAAAAATGTACTTAGATTCTTGATTATTGGCCCAGTTTTCAAGTTGGTCCAAATCGGGGTCCAAAATTAAACTTTGTTTGATTTCATCAAAAATTGAATAAATGGGGTTCTTTGATATACCAAATCTAACTGTGTATGTAGATTCTTCATTTTTGGTCCTGTTTTCAAATTGGTCTACACTAAAGTCCAAAGGGTCCAAAATTAAACTTAGTCTGATTTTAACAAAAATTGAAATCTTGGGGTTCTTTGATATGCTGAATCCAAAAATGTACTTAGATTTTTTATTATGGGCCCAGTTTTCAAGTTGGTCCAAATCAGGATCTAAAATTATTATATTAAGTATTGTGCAATAGCAAGTCTTTTCAATTGCACAGTATTGCGCAATGGCAAGAAATATCTAATTGCACAATATTGTGAAATAGCTAATTTTTTTTTAATTAGAGTTATCTTTCTTTGTCCAGAATAGTAAGCAAGAAATATCTAATTGCAAAATATTGTGCAATAGCAAGATTTTTTTTAAATTGGAGTTATCTTTCTTTGTCCAGAATCAACTTAAATCTTTGTTATATACAATATACAATGTATATTCACTTTTTACTACCAACTGATAAATTAAAATAATCTTTACCATTCAGTGATAACAAGCAGTTTTTTACATCTTAATATTTTATGATGTATTTAAATGAGTAGTTATTGTTGCAAACTCCATTAGAAATTTTAATTGAGATTAGTTTTGGAATAAGGGAAAGGGGGATGTGATTAAAAAAATTGGGTTCAATTTTTCTCATTTGAAATTTCATAAATAAAAAAGAAAATTTCTTCAAACATTTTTTTGAGAGAATTAATATTCAACAGCATAGTGAATTGCTCTAAGAGAAAACAAAAATTTTAAGTTCATTAGAACACATTCATTCTGTGTCAGAAACCTATGCTGTGTCAACTATTTAATCACAATCCAAATTTAGAGCTGAATCCAGCTTGAATGTTGTGTCCATACTTGCCCCAACCGTTCAGGGTTCAACCTCTGCGGTCATATAAAGCTACGCCCTGCGGAGCATCTGGTTGGCTGAATGTTTTGGTAGTTCACATATCAAAGTATTACCATTCTAACATATGGATTATACTTGTACTATGAATTATGAAAATAATAGCAAGACAAGACATTTATCTATGTCAGCAGTTATTGATGAGGTTTCTGCAGAAGCATCAAAAGTTCCAAAGGAAACCTTTGTATCCATATGAAGTACCCGTAATCTTAATTGCCGATATTGTTTTCATTTATTTATTGTAACAAAATCCGAGTTCATTTTTTTTTTCAGATATAGTCATCAAAATGTAAAACATAACCATGAGCATAGGGAACAAGTTGTCAAAATACACAAACAGATGAGGCTTGGGGTGGGGGTGTAATTTTTTACTTGTTCCACTCTTACTTTGCCAAGTCTCTCACTAGATCTGCATCTAAAAAGTAAATATTGTAGGAAGAAAAAATAAAAGTCAAAAATATTTGTCTCTTTTGTCTTGAATTTAAGCATCAAGTCTTCAGTGTGAAACACAAATATCAAAATCAAGTTAAATTAACTGAATTGCCAGATTTAGTGAAAATAAAATAAAAATCACAACACTTAGAAAACATTTAAAAACAAAATAACAACAAGAATATAAAATTTCCTGACAAGTGATTTACTGTAACCAGATCTAAATAATGGTAATATAATGGTATGATCATGAGATTATTATTTCATGCTTTAATTCATTATCCCAAATTAATTACTAAATCTTGTTTACTCACTAAAGTTCATAAGGTAAATGACCATATAAATATCTTGATAATGGAGTAAATGGACGGATCATATATATCTCATTATTGAAACTACGGGAGATAGCATGATAATGTGATTGGTCATTGAATAACTGATACTGAAGTTTATGTCCTATAGGTAAAAGACAGTACTGATATTAAATTACTTACCAGTATAGAATGGTTAACAAGTCTTTCATGAGAACACAAGATAGCTGTCTAATAAAAGATTATTTTTGTGTTTTTCAGAGGGATCTTTATTTGTTAATTAAAAATATTAACTTAAAAGCTTTATATTGATAACATGATTTTGTAAAGAATATTAAATTGCCATGTCATCCAATGAAACAAATATTTATCTTCTTCTAAAAACAAGTTTATTCTAAAAAAATGCTTGAGATATTTGCCACTGGGCATTAAGCAAACAACAACAAAACATGTTCTATCCTGCCACATTCTTTATGTGCCTATCCTGAAACCAGGTACTTTTAGGGAAGGGTTTCATATTTTGCTATTGGAGGGCCTGTTATAGCTTGCATTAAGGTATTAATTTGTTTTATTTATATATAATTGTACCAAATCTCCTTGGTTTTCTTTCTATAGTATAAAATACTATTAGTGTTAGCATGTTTAATTATCTATTCAATCAGTATCTTTTCCTTTTCCCCACCAAGTTAATAAAGATAAGGCTAAGTATAGGATGATCCATGAAAGTGCAAAAGCAAAGTAAACAAAACATTGATCACTTCATTTTGGAGAATAATTGCTGCATTAAAAATCATTATTTGACTAAATTGATAAGCAAGCACATGAAAGTTTAACCCCCCACAGATTTATAAATGTTATCAAAATTATTTATTACTGAATAATGATATAGTTTTTTTCCTTTTGAGATATAAATAATTATTGATTCATCCAAAGCTCAATAAGTGTAAGTATAACATTTATCTTGGGGTTAACTGTACTTTTACTTACAAATAAAAAAAAAAACATATGAATAAAAGCAGGATCTTTATGCATGATAGAGTGAATGATTGAGTATTAAATGTTTAATAACATCCTGTTATTGACCAGTGACCATGTGTTTACTAACATCCTGTTATTGACCAGTGACCATGTGTTTACTATGAGGGATTCAGTATTAAATCTTTAATAACATCCTGTTATTGACCAGTGACCATGTGTTTACTATGAGGGATTCAGTATTAAATCTTTAATAACATCCTGTTATTGACCAGTGACCATGTGTTTTACTAGGAGGGATTCAGTATTAAATGTTTAATAACATCCTGTTATTGACCAGTGACCATGTGTTTACTAACATCCTGTTATTGACCAGTGACCATGTGTTTACTATGAGGGATTCAGTATTAAATCTTTAATAACATCCTGTTATTGACCAGTGACCATGTGTTTACTATGAGGGATTCAGTATTAAATCTTTAATAACATCCTGTTATTGACCAGTGACCATGTGTTTTACTAGGAGGGATTCAGTATTAAATGTTTAATAACATCCTGTTATTGACCAGTGACCATGTGTTTACTAACATCCTGTTATTGACCAGTGACCATGTGTTTACTAACATCCTGTTATTATCCAGTGACCATGTGTTTTACTATGAGAGATTCATGATCATTATACCTGTAAAACCATCTAATGTTTCACATACATAGTATAAACCATCTAATGTTTCACATACATAGTGTAAACCATCTAATGTTTCACGTATATAGTATAAACCATCTAATGTTTCACATACATAGTGTAAACCATCTAATGTTTCACGTATATAGTATAAACCATCTAATGTTTCACATACATAGTATAAACCATCTAATGTTTCACATACATAGAATAAACCATCTAATGTTTCTCATACATAGTATAAACCATCTACTGTTTCACATACATAGTGTAAACCATCTAATGTTTCACAGTTTCACATACATAGTATAAACCATCTACTGTTTCACATACACAGTGTAAACCATCTAATGTTTCACATACATAGTATAAACCATCTAATGTTTCACATACATAGTGTAAACCATCTAATGTTTCACATACATAGTATAAACCATGCAAGATGACAAGATCAGGGAAAGGTAAAATAGTGATAACTTTAAATAAAGAAATCAATGTACTGGAACGTCTGATCTTCATGTAAAATTTGCTTTTTATGATCTAGCACTAAATTGTGAAAATTCAGCAGAGATATACCGGTACCCCAAACAATTCCTTTAAAACTGTTTGCGGCAATGAATGTTTGGACACCAAGTTGCGGCAAAAGCTCACATGACCTTTTATGCCAGGCCAGTTATGAATGGACAATAGGTAAATCTAAATATTCTCAAAGTTCTGATCCTGTCAGATTTTCTTTAACTATAGTAGTTTTAAAGATAATACAAGTCTTGTATTTTAATCCTATGTTCTAGGTTTAATCATGTAGGTCATGTTGGTTGTTGGTAGGCGGGATAGCAGGACTAGATACCAACCTGATGATCATTGTGACCACATTTCCTGTTGAATGTCAATATTTATTAATCCTCACTGTGTGGCACTTATTCACACTTTAATATTAGAACAAATTATCACTTCGTGTGATAAATTCATCTCATGTAGACTTGTGAAATACAAGTGACAACTTCATCATCACAGTTTGAAGTTTTTGTAATTATTTCTGAAATTCTCAGCATTTAAAAGGAATAACTCTGTAATTTTGTGAATTTAAGGATTGGCATGATGGAAAGATCAAAAGATATGGTGAAAAAGAAGTTATCATTAATATGTGTATATCTAATCAAGGATTATGTAATAATGTTACATGTTATCAAAAGGATACTTATGTTATAAAATGGCAAGTACAAGGAACAGGAAATGATAGTAATGCATTCATAGTTTTCTCGTTCGAAAATCATCAAATTGTTTTACATTTACCATTTCAGGGCCTTATATATCTGACAATGTAAAATGTGTTTTCCCCGTTGAAATCCAAACAGTGACCTCTAGTTTCTCTGTCATCTGGTCTCTTCTTATTTATATATTACAATATAGTTAACTATATATACTGGTAAATGATCCTATTTAATAAGAAAGTTAATCTATAAAGTGCTATAAACAATCCATAAAGAGTTGTATCACAATGTATCATTACAAGACAATACCTTAAATGGTCAAAGTCCCTTGACTCTCACAAGATTTATCAAACTTCTAAGTCAGTATTGTATTTGGTCAAGTGAGTATTATAATAATCAATATTACATCCCATATGACAGGGTTCCTTCTCATAGTTTCTGGAGTAGAAGCAGTCACATGGTGCGGATTTGATGCATTAGGTCAGGGAAGTTAAAGTCCTGTAACTCCAGCAAAAATTGTCATATCAAAATGACAGTATAAAATGGTCAACTGCTCATGATGACAAAATAATCCTGTTGCAAGGTCTTAAAGCAATAACCATCATCAGGTTTCAATGTGTTACAATTTAAACAACAGGCTCCCAAAAGCCCTAATAGTTCACCTGGTAAGTATGCCATTTTAACATACTTGTTTTCGCTTTATTGCAATCAGTTTAGAAGCAATAACTCCCTTTACTAGTGTGACGATTTGGCCATATTGACTTTCTTGCAAATATTATTTTATTGATCAAAAGATCAAAGATTCTCTCCAACTCCAATTATATTTTACAAAAACATAAAACAAAAATGGATAAAAGTCATCTTTATAGGGAGATAACTTCTATAGCAGGAACATTTTTTTTAACCAGATTCCCTGATGCTGATGGTAACACATATCTTTTTAAATGTCAAGAATTGTAACTATAATTTGTACTTTCCATGTGGCACTTATTCACACTTTAAAACTAGACCAAATTATCACTCTGTGTGATAAGTCTGTCTCTTGTAGACTTTTAACTGTGGAATACATCAACATAACAGTTAGGAGTTTTTGTAATTATTTCTGTAATTTTTGGCATTTAAAAAGACATGTGGTCCTTTTCTGAATTTTTGGATTGGCATAATTTGATATAGACTGTAAATTCAGAAATTATAACCAGGCTTTATTAATGTGAATATTGCAACTTCTTAAGTATCGCAACAATAAGAACTCACATTCTAATATGGAATACATAAAACTGTATGTAGCTTTTCCTAAAATCACATTTTTGTTCAATCTTCAAAAATGTTACCTTATCCAAGCATCATTTATGATGTGAAGGATAAGGTGCATTATATGAAGAAGCCAAAGGGCTTCGAGGGTTAATAAGTGAACCTTTACTTTATGTCAAGGCCGCACGCCTTTTTTCACAGCTGAGTGATTTTTTGTCTGACCACTACTATATAAGCCCGTGCAGAGTAGTGACCAGCCTCTTTTTAAATAACCAAAGCCGCTATTGGCATTTATTGGTCTAAATATTTATTTTTGGGACGGGCGTATTACTGATTATATAATTTGGGAGGGTACATATTAACCCTCGAAGCCCTTTGGCTTCTTCATATAATGCACCTTATCCTTCACATCATAAATGATGCTTGGATAAGGTAACATTATATATCATAATCCTGGGCTTGCTCAGGTTAATAAGTGAACTCTTTGTAGCTCCAATAAATGCAACTTCCAAAACAGAATAAGAAATAAATGGAAATTAATAACCAACTAATCTCATGAACAATACCAGTAAAAAACTTGAACAGAGATATAAACAAAGAAATTCACCAAATATAGATATCCAACACAAAACTAATCTGAAAATCAGATCATTCTGACAATTTTTTGTTTAAGACGGACAAGTCTTTGCTCTCAAGTCTTTATTCCACATACTTTTAAATTTCATCAAATACCAATATAGTCTAGTTAGAACCAGTATAGAGCAAATCTTTCATCTAAAAATTCTTGTAACAACACAGAAAAAATAAAAATATATGATTAATTCTTTTAATCTTGTTGTCTATCAATATGCATCACACAATATAATTGGAAAAACAATAATAATGTCCATCACTAGTTAATAAATCTTATGTATGTCCATACACGCAACGCGATATCATCGCAAATGTCCTTTCACTATTCACTATTATGAATCAACATCTGGAATAATGGTTCCTCCATCTCCAATCTGTTAGTTCCTTAGACAGTACATCTCCCGATGTAGAAAAACCCTGGAACTGTATCTCTAAGTCATTGTCAGCATCAACATGATCAGGCTGTAAAAGTATGATTAAACACTGAATGAACATAATTTGAATTTGTATTGTCTACCTCAATATCCTTACAGTAAAACTTTTTGAAGGTCTGAGCTGATGCCCAATTTGCTGTTTTCAGGATATCATTTAATGATATACCTGCTCTTTTAGCTGCAGAAGAGGATGCAGATCTGTATGAATGAGCTTTAAATTTCAACACATTTATGCCTGCATTAGACAGTACCAATTTTAACCATCTGGCAATTGAACAGCTTGTTACAGCTTTTAAAGTTCTGAATGAAATAAACAATTTACTACTTTTTCTTAAGTCTTTAGTTCGGTGAATATAATGTTTTAAAGTTTCAACAGGACAAATTTCTTTTTTCTGAAAGACAGGAATAATAACATCTTGTCCTATGTTTTTAGGTCGTGTCGTCTTTAATAAAGTTGTGACACGAAATATAAATGATGTGCCTGTACTGAGAACAGAGTTTAAATTAAGACTTGCAAGTGTTTGTGATCTTTGAGCAGATGCTAGAGCAATTAAAGCAACACATTTGAGAGTTAACATTTTTAAATCCAAATCTTGTAACGGGTACAGAGATTCTAAATAGCTCAATACTTTGCCAACATCCCAAGTAAACAAATATCTTGGTCTTGGGGGTCTCAGATTAAACACACCCTTCAAAAATCTTTGAATATAACTGTTATTTTCAAAAGATAAGTTACCCAATAAAGTCAGTGTCTGACATATTGCTGATTTGTGACTATTTATACAGCTATAAGATCGTCCTTTTTGAAACAAAATGGACAGATAATCTAAAAGTAACTTTACAGATGGAGAAGTGGGACTAGTTTGTCTTGAATTACACCACAAAACCCAGCTTCTCCAAGAGTATTCATACTGAACATTGGTTGACTTTCTCCAAGATTTAAGAAAGATTTTTGTAGTTTTGTCTGAAAAACCTTGATTAAGGAGATGTTTCCTGAAACAAGACAGGCGATAAGAAACATTTTTCTTGTGTTCATTGTATGACTTTGATTGTTGTGTGCTAGAGTTAGCAAGTTTGACAACTGAGGCAATTTTACAGGAAAATCTATTAATGCTTTCAATAACTTTGGATACCATAACTGAGTTGTCCATACAGGGACGATTAAAATTGCCCTGCTTACCTGATCGTCTTCTATCTTTTGAAGTACTCTGCTGATTTGACTGAAAGGAGGAAATATATAAGGATATAATTTATGCCATGAAAATGAAAAAGCATCAGTTGCATAAGCATCAGGATCTGGAAACCAGCTTACAAAATTATTCAATTGTTTATTTAGCCTTGAGGCAAACAAATCCGTATCTGGGATGAAAAAATGTTTGGTTACTTCATTAAAAACTGATTCATTGAGTTTCCACTCTGAAGTGTCATTAAAATTTCTTGATAAATTATCTGGTATAATATTTTCTTTCCCTGGAATATGAACAGCAGATAGTAAAACTTTGTTTTTTATACACCAATGCCATATTTGTTTTGTTATTTCTAATAAAGGTAAAACTGATCCTCCTTGATTATTTATATAGTTTACAGCAGTGGAACTATCAGATTTTACACAAATGTGTGTTCTTTCTATGTGACAGCAAAGTGATATTATGCTAAAATAGATAGCTTTTAATTCTAGAATATTAATGTGTAAACACTGCTCCTCCAAACTCCAATGACCTTGAGTTTGCTTTCCATGAAAAACAGCTCCCCAACCATTGAGGGAGGCATCTGTATGTAAATAATAACTTGGGGAATCATTTCTAATAGGTCTCCCATTAACTGTTTTAACATTTTCTAACCACCAAACTATTTCAGATTTGCCTTCTACTGATATGTTCAAAAATGAATTGAAATTGTTATTTGATGCATGTAAAGCTTGTGTTTTGTCTAAATCTAAATATCTATGAAACAAGTGAGCATATTGTACTGCATAATGTGCAGATGAATAAAGTCCTGTTAATTGTGCTAGACTTCTAATTGATACTTTATGAGCTTTAAGCATTTTATTTGACAGTTCAATTATTTTCCGTACTTTCTCCTCTGGTAAAAATACCTTAAATAGTACTGAATCTATAATATATCCCAAAAATATAATTCTATTGGTTGGAATAAAAACTGATTTTTCAATATTGATGTCAAACCCAACTGACTCTATAAAGGTTTTAACCTTTTCTGTATTTTGGACTGCCAAATCAAAGTTTTCTGCTTGCAAAAGGGAATCATCAATGTAAAAATATGAATCAATACCCATGCTCCGAATATGTGAAAAAATTACTTTCAGAATTTTTGTAAATACTCTTGGAGCAGAAGCAATACCGAAAGGTAGACATTGAAATTCATATAACTTTTCATTCCATATGAATTTTAGATATTTTCTGTCCGATTCATAGATTGAAATGGAAAAATATGCATCTGTCAAATCCAAAGATGTAAAAAAGCTATTTTTAGAAATTCCTTTTAAAATCAAATCTAGCGTTTCTTGTTTAAAATGGTGATAGCTTATAAATTGATTCAATGGTTTCAAATTGATGACTGGCCTAAATTTTCCATTTTTCTTTTTTACTAAAAATATATTTGAAATAAACTGTTCTGATTCATCAAAAGATTCCTTGATAGCACCTTTCTCAAGCATATCAACTATTTCTTTGTCAATAAGGGCCTTTTCCTTATTGTTAAATTTTTTAGGAACAGGAATTTTTTCCTGAATTGGCTTTTCATCAAATTCTATCTTATATCCCTTAATTGTAGAAATAATCCAATTGTCTTTTGTTAAATATTTCCAATTTGAAATAAAATTTTTCAGTTTACCCGACTTTCTTTTAATATTTATACTTTTATTTCTCACCTTTAAAATCTTCTTTTCTGATTGAAGGTGTTGGGTCTGTTTCCTCTCAATTGACCCCGTGGGCTCTGATAACTTTGTCTTGGCTGATAGCCCCTTCTGCCTAAAAAACGGCTTCTTCCCCTGAAACTTCCTCTGTAATTTGAATTTCTACCATAGCTACTAGTAATGTTCTTGTTTATTTTATTAATCTCATTGATATCTTTCAATCGCTTGCCAACTTCATCTCCAAAAAGGTTAGAACCTACATCTTCATTGCGATTGCAAAGTTGGTGATATTTCTTGTCTATGTGTGGCTTTAAAGACATCCGTCTTTTAATTGATAGTTCAAAGTGAGTATTGCTCAAGATTGCCAAAGCTTTAGAAATATTTTCCCTCATAAGTTTTACATCTGGAGTTTTGGATTTCAAAATTTCAGCCACTCTTATCAATGGTACCATACCACAACCCAGCGATTTTTGTATAGTTTGTAGATTCAAATCTGCAGTTTTAGCTTTTCTTTCAAGAAATTGCCATATCTCAGCATTAACTGGGGGTGCTACAAGACTTTTGCAATTTACCGGTATCTTCGTTTCTCTCGTCATTACTGACACATCTGATTTCTTCTTACAAATATTGTCAAAAACTTTTGCTAATGATGCGCTTACCTCTTCATCATATTTTTCATCGTCTTCAAATATTTTAGGTAATTCATAGTCAAATTCGTCATCAGATGCTATAACCTGAGGTTCATTCTCTTCGTCAGAAAAGATATTGTAGTGAGTGTCAATCACCTGCTCATCAGACTCATTCTCAGAAAATTCCATGTTATTGTCAATATTCTTACTGGACATTTCATTATTGTGACTCAAAGTGGATACTAGAGTATCCGACAAACCTTTAAATAAAGTTTTAAGCAACTCTGACTGGTCAAGCTGATTCTTTGCAGCAGTTTTCTTTACTGTGCCTGTGCCAGGTTTCGTAGCCTTCGTACCTTTACCACGTTTTTTGACCGGACTTACTGTTATTCCGCTCCCTGATGGCAACTCATTGTCCATCTCAGTCACCTGCCTTTTAGGTGTCTTTTGTTTACTGGCTAAAGCCTTGCCTTTTGTAGAGCTCGTACTCTTCTTACCTTTTTCAGTCTGTTGTTGTTTTTGTTTTTGTGTGACTGCCATTCGGATGTCCTCGGCAATTAATATTTGTGCTAACCGATTGAAAACGAGGCCCGGCTGACATCTTGTGTTTTCTAGAGCAGAGGAAAAAATTGGAAGAAATTTGTGAATAAGTGTAGCAAACCATAGCAAAACCCACCAAAAACCATACAATAACACTCAAACAGTCATTGGAAAGCAAATATATACAAACTTTTAGACGTTCAAATCAGGAAAATCATATAAAAATAGCTGAACATTTCTGACCGTTGAACCCACGTGGGTTTCGACCCGAACCGAAAGTTTTTGGTACAACTGACCAAACTCCAGCATATATTTGGTATATCTGATATATTAACTTTGTCAAAATAGGCTAGTCGCGAACTTATATTTTCTGTGAATTGAGTTTTTCACCGTTTTATTAAAGCTTGGCTGTCCTGCCCCCACCCCTCCCCCCATTTCCAATTAACAACACCAAATAGTGTCCAACTGGTATGTCCGTAAAGAAACTAAATGACTATCTGAAAAAACCTGATCTGCCAATAAAGGGAGATAAAGCTCTGACACCTGTTTTATTCAGTGACAGTAAAGGAAACTACCTAGAGAGACAGATAAGACCAGGAATCAGTAGGGTAATCAAATTTTGGAGTGAGAAAGGTAGGACAACAAAGAAAGGAGTCCAGTGGCTAAGAGACAACATAGCCACTAAGATAGGCCAACTCGACAACATCTCCATATATGTATGGCTAGGTACATGTGACCTGACATACTACAACTACAAAACTAAATACGTAGAACTACATCCAGATCCATCTGAAGCCATAAAAGACACAGTGGATAACCTAAATGAAATTGTAAAAATAGTACAGAATTATCCTGGATGCAAAGTAACGCTTCTAGAAGTACCCCCAATCTCGATCTATCATTGGAACAAAAGCAGAGACCACCCAGATGTTAACCAGTTTATCAACCAGGACTGCGTATTGGTTAAACACATATTAGAGCTAAACAGCAAAATACGAGAAATAAACCAACAGATACAGGTCTTTCCACCTACATTATCAGTCGACATCAGTCATAACCAGCAAAAGAGCTCAAAAAACAGACACAAAAGGGTTACTGACAGATATAACTTCAATCTATACATAGACGGAATTCATCCTTCAGTGCTACTGGCCAGAGTGTGGCTGAAAAAGATTGGAAGGTTAGCACAGGGGCATTGTTACCAACAGTAGGGTGAAGTTTGCTGTGGATTGGTGATTAGCAGTCGACAGTGGGATTATCCACGACGTACCTACTCACTGATTGCCAGCAGACTTAGAACCTACAACTGACAGGCACAACTATACCCATACTGATTGTGGAAGACGGCCACCAAGAGGAATACGTCCAAGAAGATAGATAAATAGCTGCATATTCACACCGTTTGTACCATCAGGTCTGAATTAAGCCTAACATTAATAAATATATAATTTTCTTAAGCTTAAATATAAAGCTACTTATACAGCCTCAATAAATAAAGAGTTGTATTATTAATTAAATAACTATTATTAATAAAAACAAATAAAGGAAAAGCAGGAACATCGCCAGGAAAACATATCTACAGCATAAACAAAATATAGCCTGTTAACGTCAAAGCCGGTACACAGTCGGTGGAAAGCTGTCGACCGTGGGATTATCCACTACGTACCTCTCCACTGATTGTGTACAGCCGACAATATGGAGGACAACCAGCAGGTCAGCAAGGTTGGGAGCAGCATACCAAACAAGAGACAGATTACCAAGGACTACAGCCTTAACATCCAGAGAGCACTAATGAATAAGCTAGAGGCAACTAAAAGAGAGGCCCACCTTGAATTTAAAAACACAGGAGGTGGATTGGTCATAACTGCCGACGCGGCTACGTTCGAGCTAATAAGACAAGCAACTGCAATCTACTACAGTAGAATGACACAAGAAAATATACTAATCCAAGAAGAAAAAGACAAATCAGGCAACATAATTGTACAACACAGCTATAAGTACAACAACAAGGATTATTGTTACACTGTTAACTTCTATAACACCAAGAGCAAGATATTGGTAAACGGAAAAGACCAAGACCGTTTTGTCGATGTGGACCTAACAGAAATAAGACAGATAGCACAAAATGCCAAATGTGGAAAGTCCAAAGTCAATTTAACTCAACTAAACAACCTCATGAGAGAAAGACTGGAGCAGACGGTTGGAGCCAAAATCACACAAGCCACATGCGATAAAAATGTAAATGCTGGCATTCTATGCATAAAATGCAATAGGAGTTGTAGAACACGTAGCGCCTACTGTACTTCAGGAAAGCACTGGGTCCATTACAAATGCCAGAAGATGACATCCCAAGAAATAGCGGAGATAGAATTAGAGGAGGAGAATGACGACAACTATACATGTAAGATATGTAATGGTAATATAGCTATTGAGGGAGAGGCAAAAAACACTCAAACATCACAACCAATTGACAGCCAATATCAGCAGCTCGCCCTACCAACCTGTAGTAACAACGCTTTAAGTATACTAGCAGACGCAGGTGCTGCAAGAGAAGAAGAGGTATGTGAAGCTGAATTATGTGGAATATGTGAAGGCACAATAGAAGATAATGCTGACTCGTGTGAGATCTGCCAAAACATAGCCCATTCATCTTGTCTGGTATGCAGTGATGGTCAAACAACTTGCTTCCCATGTATAGACACCATTAAACGAACCAGCAAAATTCAGGTTAACAGCAATATAGATGAGCACCAAACTTACGTCAAACTGGGAGAAACACAGAAGGAACAACAAACAACTATAAATGGAAAGCCCCAATCTGAGCCTCCAAACCACCAGCATGCTAACTCAAAGACAATATTGCGTCCAGCAGATGTATGCATTGAAGTGCCCCCTACAAAAGCCTCAAAGAGTAAACAAGACCAAACAGATACTAAAACAAAAGACATGAGAGAAAGAGAGCTGAAACTAAGAAAAGCTGAAGAACAACTCAAAATCAGGGAAAAAACTCTAAAAGAAGACCAGGCAAAATCAATACTGCTTGAAACAAGAGTACAATACTTGGAAGCCCGCAACTTTGAATTAGAATCACTGGTAACAACAATGAGACGTCGCCTTGAGGAACTGCAGGGAAACAGTAGCACAGCAGACAATAAGAAGCAACCTGGAGAAGAACAGCCCGGAATCTTTGAACAAATGCAGAAGAAGCTGAATAACAGAATGATGACAATACACGAAAAATTAGCATCAATGGTGATGGACCAGGTAGAAAAGCAGATTGATTCCGTAGCCACAAGCCTATTGAGCACTGATAACACCACTAAACAGTATGAGAAAGCAAGTCAAGGTGATCCCAGTCTTCTCCACAAACTCAACGACGATCATGAGAATCCTAAAGATGACACGGCATCAAATTCATACGTAATGAACCTTAACATGGCACACCATATCGTGGATGAAAATATACATCCACAGGTACAGCATAGGCAACAACCTGAATCCAGACAAGACTACCATCAACCTAAAATGGCAGCATTTATCAACCAACATATCCAGCAACCAAATATGGCAACATTTATCAACCAAAATAGCCACCCACAACCTATGTTAGCTGGAATACCACTAATACGTAATACTGTACAGCCAAGTGTTCCATTTGTAAACACCATCCCACTGAGAGTATCACAGCCAAGCAACAACAGACAAGCTGACACCCTACAACCCAGAGCAACACACGCACCTGACAGGAGACATGTCACCGTCAAAGATCGAAGATATGCTGAACACAACAACCAGGGTATACATGATTGGCACAATAATAACAGACTGACAACAACGAGCCATAATCAAGAGCCCCTCAACAAAACCAGAACCCACAACGAGGATTTTTTATGCCAGCCAAGCCTCCAAAAAAACAGAAGTTAGCAAAAACAGCAGAAGAAGAAGGCGTTACAGTTCTGAAAATTATATCATTCAACTGTAAAAATGCAAAATCCAACATATACGCCTTGCACGATCTAATGGAAAATAACGACATACTGTTGCTTCAAGAACACTGGCTATTTCATGCACAATTACATTATCTACAAGAAATTGGCAAATGTACCAACTATGCTGCAAAAGGAAGTGATGAATATGACCCAATACAACCAACATTTCTACCAAGGGGACATGGAGGGGTTGCTGTTATATGGAAAAACGAAATAGACAGTCAAGTCAGACCATTGGACGATGGTAAAGAGAGGATCCAATGTGTAGAAATATCAGGGAAAGATCAAAAACTACTGGTGGTATCAGTGTATTTACCTTCAACAGGAGGGCGAAACAGTACAGATGAGTTCTTGGACACCATTGACCAGCTAAATGAGATCATCACTAAATACCAAGACACACATGAAATTATAATTGGAGGAGACCTCAATGAAGATCTGGGAAATGATGAAAGGCAAAACAAACGGAAAAAGTATTTACAACAACTAATCGAAGACTACAGGCTAGGCTATGAGAATACTGGGAAGACCTTTATTAAGACAAATGGCCAAGAATGTTCCGAACTTGACTACTTCCTGTATAAGTCCAGACATATGGAGATGGCAGAAAAAGAGGTCCTGAAAGATGTCATAAGTAACCACTCCGACCATTATCCTATTAAATGTGAAGTTAAGATAGGGATTCCAAAAAGAGGTACAAATCAAAACAGCAAACTTCAGCAACTTCAACCAACTATAAAATGGGACAAAGTAGACCAAGATCTATACTTGGCAATTATCAACAGGCAGGTGGACACGATGGCAGAAAGCCCAGCCGAGACAGCAGATGATGCCGAACTCCTAATCAGTAAGATGCACCAAATGCTAACAAACGCAGCAAATGAGAGCTCATCTAATAAATCCAAGTACAAGGCAAAACCAAAACTGAAAGTATGGACACCAATCATCAAAAGTAGCTTGAAAGAGATGAGAAAATGCTATGATATATGGAGTAGAAATGGGAAACCCACCAACCCAGATGACAAGTCTTATCAAGACAGAGTCAACAGCAGAAAGGAATTTAAAAAGCAGGTGAAAGTTGAGCAGGCTAGAGAGCGTGACAGAGAAAAACAAGAGATACTGGAGGCAAGAACAAGAGACAGTAAGCTGTATCACAAACTAGTAAAAGGCAACAGGAATAGAAACAGAACTGGTATAATGGACCTACATGTAAATGATAATCTTTACTCTGGTGACCAAGTAATCGAAGGCTTTACTGAACACTTTGGAAATCTAGCATCAGCAGAAAAATCATCCCAGCTGAAGGACCAACACTATCACGAACTGGTTGAATATGAAATCAAATTAATCAACGACATGGTAAAAAGTAAGGAAACTCCCCTGGCAACCCAGACAGAGCTTAAGAAGGCCATAAAGACCCTAAATAGAGGTAAATCTGCAGACATATATGGCATCACTGTTGAGCACCTCATCTATGCAGGAGAAAAGCTAGAACAACTACTTTTAAGGCTCATCAATCTGGTATTTAAACATGGCTGTGTCCCAGACATACTTAAGAAAGGACTTCTTACACCTGTCTTCAAAAACAAGGGAGACCGATGTCATGTTGCCAACTACAGAGGTATAACAGTACTGCCAGTCGTTAACAAGATAATAGAGGCAATAATCAGGGATAGAATACAACCAAGAGTCCTTAAAGATCAAAATCCAACCCAACGAGGTTTCACAGCAAAATCATCGCCACTGAACGCAGGTCTGGTTGTGGAAGAAGTCTATCGAGAGAGTGTAGACAGTAACCAAGAATTTGAGCTGGTTTTACTAGATGCAAAGTCTGCATTTGACGTAGTGGTACACAGTCACCTCATGCGACGACTATTTCATTGCGGTATCGACGACACTCTCTGGAGGATAATACAGAGTATGCACTGGCAATCAACTAGTGCCATCAAATGGGAAGGAATGATTGCTGACGAGTTCCCAGTGAGCCAAGGTGTGCGCCAAGGAGGAATCCTCAGCACTGACTTATACAAGGTATATGTTAACCCTCTACTGAATAGATTACAACAATCAGGCCTTGGATGCAAAATTGGCAATGTCCTATGCAATACTACAGCATGTGCAGACGACATAGCATTATTGGGAAAAAGACCACCTGATATGCAGGTACAAATAAATATATCTGCCGACTACGCAGGAATGGAAGGCTATAAGCTCCAACCCCAGAAGAGTGTGGCAATACACATCAAACCTAAGCCAACCAAGAGCAATTGTGAACCAGAACACTACCAGTTAGGAGAAGATCCAATGCCAAACGTCACAAAATCAACACATCTTGGTATAATAAGGACAACATCAATGAGACAAAACATTGAGTCCAATGTTGAAGAAAATGTCAAGAAAGCAAGAAGAAGTGCCTATGCCTTGTTCGGAAGTGGATTCCATGGAGAAAACGGATTAGATCCTGAAAGCTTAATTCATCTATACAAGACTTACATATCACCAGTACTACTCTACGGGATGGAGCTTCTGACACCAAAATCAGCACACTTGGAAACCCTAGAAAAGTTCCAGAAAAAGATGCTCAAACAAATTCTCTCAGTCCCTATGAGTACTCCTGATCCAGCAGTGTACATTCTAACCGGCATCCTACCAGTCGAGGCACAAATCCATACCAAAATGATGACATTCTTTAGTAACATATGTCAGCAATCAGACAATAGTGTTGAAAAACAGCTTGGTAAAAGACAACTAGCTGTAAAATCCTCAGGAAGCCACAGCTGGTATATTGAAGTACAGAGGGTCATGTTCAAATACAACCTCGGCAGAGCCATTGATATGCTGAATAATGCAGATGTGACTAAAACCACTGTCAATCAAATAAAAAGACAAATTGCTAACCACTGGGTCAACGAAATATCAGTTATTGCCAACCTGTATCAAGGGCTAAAATACCTTCAAACAGACAACTTCATGGCAGGCAAAATCCACAGCATACTGAAGATTAAAAGATACACCAACAAAGACCGTTTTAGAATTCCAATCAAACTAAAACTCCTCACTGGAACCTACTCACTGCAGCCCCTGAGATATAAAATCTACAAAGAAGGAAACCAGGAAATATGCAACGCATGCAGCCAGGAAGTGGAAACGGTTGAACATCTATTGATCAAATGTAAAGCTTGGGATAAGATCAGAAGACCTGTAATTAAAGAGATAGAGAACATATTAACAAGCAACAGCAAAATAGAGTGGGAATCTCTTAATGAAGGGACCAAAATACAGATATTGATGGACATAACCATGGTACAACGACAACTTCGTCTGAACGGTGAAGAAGTCTCAAAGATAGAACACCAAGCAAAACGTCTCATATACCTTATACACAGCGCCAGATGTAAACTTCTACTTCAACCATAGCTGATTGGAAGATGCTTTGATCAGGGATTATGGTAGGGTTGGGTCTGGGTGTGTAGGGCAGCCAATTCCAAATAAGTCGAGCTCACTGTATAACATGTTAATTTCAAACGCTTCGGAATTCATGGGTGTAATTAGACCATATTTACAATGAACATTATGCAGAATGCTGCAACAAATACGTAATATGGGTGTGCCGGTGCCAATATAGATGTGAGATAAAATCTTTTACCTTTTAAAGACAAGCTTTTAGAACTATATTAATAAACATATGACAATTACTGTTACATTACAGTGCGTGCCTAGATCGTAAACGTCGCACAAAGTGCTAATATATAGATGCAACGAAATCTTAAAAATCTTGTTCTATATTTTATGATGTGAAATTGTCTATTTATATGCGTGGATTAAGTTTTTAGGCAATATGAACATTTTAATCAATTTTAAGTATATGAAAAGGAAAGAAAGTGATTTTCTTTTAGCTTTTAGATCTTCTTATCATATCACGAAAGGCGAATTATTTTACATTTTACTGCTGCAAATCTATTATTCTTTTTATTAGTGCGAACTTGAGTGTAGCAACTTATTTTACAACATTGTCTTTTAAGAATGAACTATTTTACTACATTGTCTCTTAAGAATGAACTATTTTACTACGTAAACATATATAATCCCATTGTATATATGTCCGGTAACTAGCCTAACAATTTTAAACGCAACTAAGAATACATACAACAAGATATATGTGAAACTACAAAAGTGATCCTGTATATAGCGGTGTAGGATGGAATTATTCAAATTATAGTGTAAATATATTCCTACTTGTATGGTGGTGGGTTTTGTTTTACATGCCTTAACGGTGTGGTTGTCCTACAAAGGATGTGAAGATTTGGAAGAAGAAGAAGCTTCCGGGTTATCGAACTCCGGGTCATTAATGTTCTCAACTTGAGAAAAACCAGAAAACGAAGCATCAACTTCTTCGTCTGACGCAAATAGTTTTAATATTTCATCGTCATTGTCACTTTCACTGTCGCTTAAACGCGATGTACAGCGCGACATAACTTCTGTATATAAACAGCTGACAGATTCTGCCAAGTTTTGAAATTTATTTTCAATGTTTCCGATTCGAATAAATTATTTTACAACAGAGTCTGTTGCAAAACTTTTATTTCGTGTACTAAATCGAGTCGACTTAACCACGTGCGGCCTTTTAAAATAAAGAGGCTGGTCACTACTCTGCACGGGCTTATATAGTAGTGGTCAGACAAAAAATCACTCAGCTGTGAAAAAAGGCGTGCGGCCTTGACATAAAGTAAAGGTTCACTTATTAACCTGAGCAAGCCCAGGATTATGATATATAATGGCAATAATTTATGTGCATGTATTTACTATATTATGGTCAAGTGCATATGATGACAATCAATATTACATCCCATATGACAGGGTACCTTCTCCTGGTTTCTGGAGGAGAAGCAGTCACATGGTGTGGATTTACTACATTAGGTCAGGGAAAGTCAAAGTCCAATAACTCCAGCACAATTGTCAAATCAAAATGACAGTATAATATAGTCACCTGCTCGTAATGACAAACAATCTTACCAAGTATAAAATCTCTTGTCAAGCAGTCTACCAGGAACAACCTTCATAAGGGGTTTAGATTGTAAATAGGGGTGAAATCAAAATGATGGTATTTACTAAACCACTTCGCCACAGAGGCCCGTACCAAACACAGACTAAGATGTCCTTTAAAGCCAGTGTTGCAGGACAAAGTTACAAAATACAATGTTTTAAACAAGAAATATCTCCTTTTTACAATACTTATTTTTAAAAAAAATTACTGCATGTATGTTTTTATCCAGATTAAACTTATCAGGAATAGAACTTTTTGGTAATTAAAATGAGCAAATTTAGAAATGCATGACTCTGTATCACAAACAAAGATAGTATTTACTCAAATAGATGACAATAGACTAAGAAAACATTCTAGAATTGACTTCTTTTCTGAACATCAACATTAGGCCTGAATGTCACACATCTGAAAATAGTAGAACCTTCACTTAAATTATATCATTTTTATTTTTTCATGTTTTTCTAAATTTTACAGCTTTAAGTAATAATAACGAAAGATTTATCCCAATATGTTTAGTTATTGTTACTTGCATGTGGCCACATCTGTTTTTCACCAAATTAATGTAGACAAGTTATTTATTTAAAATATAGATTTCATTAAAAGCAACTACTACACCAATATATCTTATTTGATCAGAAGGCTTTTATTACCAAACAAACTGTTACCTGCAAAAAGTTTGAAATCTGAACCTTTTTTTTTTTATCATTATTCATTCTATTTGTTCAATCAAAGTAATGCACTGAAGGAATATGATGTAAGACCAGTTATTAATGACACACAATAATATAACACATTTGACAAAACTGAAAGAAAAGTGTTAACATATGGATCATTATATCAAGGGATATACTAATCTATTTTGAAAGTAAACAAAATCATAAACTTTAACCAAGATTGTATGTATCTTAGTATACAAACTCACACATGGGAGATAGTTAAAGTTCATGTTAAATATTTTTTACCAATTTTTGAACTGAGTGAATCTTGCTGAGGACACAAATGTGACCTCTAGATGTCTTTTCTGGCTTGTTGTGTTGTTGTCTTATTGTTGTATGCCACAAATACGTAACAAGTAAGTTATAGCTGATCACTTGCAGAGGCAGATTTAGGGGGAGGCCCAGGGGGCCTGCCCCCCCCCCCCCTTTTTCTTGAAAAAAAATGGTTGATTATTGATTATATTAGGAATCACTGAAGCTTGAACTGAGCGGGCCCCTTCTTAGGAAGTCAGTGGGCCCCCACTTATGAAGATTTTTCTTTTATTTGTGCACAAATCATTCTCATTATTTTTTCATGATATTGTTAATCAAGGTGTTTTTTTGTTGTTGATGAAATAAACAGAAATATAAAGTAATATAATATAAAATATTTCAGTAACCATGAAAAAAAAACAAAGTACTTTTGTTTGTAAATATTTTATTGAATGACATCAAATCATGATGTTTTCTCTTTTGTAAGATTATTTATTTACATAACAGACATCAGAACAAAATATACATAATTATTCTGTTGTTGCAATTTTCGCTACAAAATCCATAACTTATATTAAATGTTTCAATCACAATTTAATAAATAATATGCTAAATAAATCTTTTACTATTGTTCATCTAAACTGCAGCAGAATATCTAAAAACTTACCTTAAATACAGATAATCCACAATTTAATATAAATATTTTCACTTTTGTCAGGAGAAAATTGTAAAAGGAAATTTATGTGTTAATGAATTCATCCAATAATAATTTGCTATTACATTTGAATAATGCATATACAGAAAATCAACAACCCTTTGCATCCATTTGAAATTCAGTGCACCAATATACTGTGGATTCATTATTATTTGTGGAATACTAATTTTTGTTAATTTCAAAATAATAGGCGTACCACATATTTTAATTTCTACGAAACACAATTTTTTCTAAAGCAAAGAATGAAGACTTAGCCAAAACTAAGATATCAAGTACCCATGAAAATACATTTTTTTCTCAATCCACAGAAAATAAATGAATCCACAGTAGACTGAATCCACAGTAGACTGAATTGATTTAATACTTACTTAGTATACACAGTAAGGCAGCATTATAATATAATATATATTATCAACTCATCAAATTAAATATACAAGAAAATACAACCTTGAAATTGTTTAAGGACAAGGTACAACTAGGAGCAATGTTGCTACTATCAGATAAGTTTTTCATGACCTATATTATTGAAAACTAAAGTAAAAAAAATAATTGTATTATCTCTCAACTTTTCAAACTTATTTTAAACAAGGTGAGCATGTGGACATATCTCTAGCCAATCATCACATGTTTCTTGTTTTTCTTATTTAAAGTATCTGTATGAATTTATATTATAGATCATGAGATACATAGAATCAAAACTATATTTTGTCATTTTCTACTTTCTGCGATATAAAAAAATGAAGCTTTTTTTTCTTCAATACCTCACTAAAATACAACCATCAAAAGTACCTAAAAGTAAATAGAACTGTGAAAGATAAGTTCAGAACCTACCCGGCAATACTGTTAGAATATTGATGTCTTTTAACATGTGGATTGGGATTACATTTGTTTATGCATATCATCAGGTAGTGCTCTTTGTAAAAGTTTCATTGATATCTATAGAGCAACCTTGGAGGAGTTAATCTTACAAGGCACATGAACAGGGTGCATTCCAGAGGCCCTAAAATCTTGTTTGCTTGTGTATATAAAGATTATTCACAACAGGAAATTCACAAACTTATTATTTGACATGCTACAGATGAAGCAGACAAACTTTGGTTTCAATCCGTATAGCAGTTTTACAGGAGAAGATTTAATAGAAAAGTTTACAGATGGAAGGACTCAAAGTGATGACAAAAGCTCAAACTGCCCTTCCAATTTTCAGTTTTTTTCTATAATCTTATTTATTCATAAAATTACTAGCTAATTATTTGCTTTGAATGAACGATTTTGTTACAGGTTGGTAAAAAGAGGCTATACTTAGATCAGTACTGAAATCAACAATTTTTTTAATTGAAAAGTAGATGAATTTATTTTTGATAATATATTCATATGCATCAAAATAATAATACATAAAGTATTTTTTTTTAACCAAGACATGCAATTTAATCAATTAGCAACACATTTATTTCAAACAATAACATACAGCTGTACATAACAAAAATATATAACAGAAGCCTGTACAAATATCATGCAAAATTAGTACAAATTCATCCAAGAGACAGCTTTGCAATAGGAAAGAAATTAACAAGTATAGAACAAAGAAACATCTCTCAAAAATAGTATATTAAGTATCTATTCAAAGTAAAGATAAGAGTAAATAACTTTTTATTTAAAAACAAAATGTAACATATTTCTTTTGTCAGAGAAAATTATAACTAAAAAACAAAAATAATTTCATAGTATTCTGTACAAGAAATCAACAAAATCCTACATTTTTTTTTTACATTTTCCATAACTTGAAATCGATAAAGTTCATTCAAAATTTTCTGCTGTATGACCCTATTGATTTTAAGATTGATATCAAGGTTACAAACTATTTATGGATTATGCATTGTTGCAAAAATGTTTAATACATTTTTGTACAAGCTTTTTTTTTGAACATTTCCTTATATTACAAGTTTGTGTTTCTAACAAAAAAGGGATGTGTTTTCATTAAAAAACAATTGGATATAACCGCACTTGTATTGCACAAATACAAACATAGTGCAATATCTTAAAAACATTTAATGTTATTTGATTGATCAATTTGAAATCTAATTTCTGTTGTGCATAAATAATCCCAAAACAATTGGACAATTTATTGTAAAAATTTGTGTTTGAAACACTGAAAATAACTTTCAATTCTTCAATGTTTTTCTACCTTTGATAAGTCTAGATACCATGTGTGATGAATAAATAACATATTTTCAAAACAATGCTTGACAATTCAAAATGTACAATCAAAATGTGTACCACACACAAAGATTTAACACACACAAAAACATTATGTAGCTTTTAAACTTTTAGATGACCAAAATCTTGTTTAAGGCAAATCCTCTGTATTAAGACGTAAAATAGGTTAATCTGTGATGCCTTTTATGAAATGCAGGAAATAATTTTCAACTTGGTATGTCATATGTTTAAACAATAGCTTTCTAGAACAAAAACCATATTGTTTTGTGTTTATAACAATATACCCCAATAAAAGATTGACTTTTTCACAAATAGCCTGTCAAAAAGATGTAATGAATTGTATTATGTCAAATTATTCATATACATTCAATTGATAATTTGACATAAGAATAATCTATTATTGAAAATTTACCACAAACATTAAAACAGGTTATTTTGACAAAACTGTTACATGTTTATCATTCATTTACACTTGGAATGAAACAATACAAATGTTGTACTTCTACTATACACATAAGGCTATAAATAGAAAGAATACTTTTTATCAGCACTATAAGTTTTTTGAGTAGATCACAAAGACAAAATTAACAATTAAACAAATTAACAATTGTATAGTACTAAGAAATAAATGGTTTCAACAATATGATCTATGCCCCTTGTTTTAATTGCCTCCTTTTGGTTCTTTTTGTTCCTCCACAGTTGACATGTGCGTGTCACTACTAGTATAAGTCACAGTTTCTTTCTCCGTGTCTACTTCGGCACGATTTCCGTTAGTATCCATATCAGATTGAAAGCCTTCCTGGGATTCTATCTCAGTCAGTAATGCTTTGGCTTCTTCTAGTGTTGACTGTAAAAATATAAAATGTTATCAGATTTCAAACAAATTGCTCAATACTGTGGACAAATTAATTATATAAATATCAATTTTCATTGATTTAAGAATATTATAATTTTTCATGAATATTTGATATAGTGATTTTGACTTATTCTGCAAACAGATCTTATCTTTAAAAAAAAAATAACATTGTTCACCGAACCATGAAATAAGTTCAAGAACAGGTGAACCCTGTCTGATGGACATGTTTATCTTGTAATGGTTTAATACGCTACTTTACCTATTAACCAATTTCCAGGGTTTTTTTTTTACGATTAAGTGAAAGATTTTGACCAAATTTTGACCCAAGGTAAATCTGTGAAAATGAAGTTTTTGAAATGCACAAATGTGAAAGTTGTCTGTTTTTTTCTTATAATATTTGAGAAACATCCCAGGTAACTTAACATTGATGACTGAACCATGAAATGAGGTCAAGATCAAATGACAAAAATTGACTTTAAACTGCAAATAAATCATTGATAGTGTTTAACCTACAAACACACATCTCAATTTTTCCTAAGAGTTCCAATTTCCCCTGTGTTGCAATTATTTAATGTTTCCAAGGGGCATAACTTTTTTTAAAAAGTTGATCACCCACCATAATAGAACTTGTCCAAGATATTGTTGACATTAACCAATAGCATTAGTTAAAAATCTGGCAAAGAATTGCACCTATGAGAGCACTAACAAGACTGGATAGACAGAAAGCCTGTATTTCCTGCCCCCTGCAACACATTAAGCAGGGGACAAAAAAAAAGAGTTGTTAAGATTACATCAAATTTGTCCTTTCTATACTTTTTTCCTATAAATCAGTTTTCAAAATAATTATGATTGAGAAGAATTTCTAATGACATCAATCCAAATCTATATGATATAATTTTTTGGGGAAATATATTAAAGTGCTGCTATGTTGTAATATTACCTGTGCACTTATGGTTCTCTGGAATGACTTTCTGTTAGAGTCTTCATTAGATACTGTAGATGTGATGGCAGGACTCCAATACTCTGACATCTAAATTGAAACCATTATCATTATTCCATTAAAATGATATGCCTTAATGACATAATTCCTGTTTTTATAGAACATAAGGATTAATAAAAGAGGAGCACAGATGTTTATAATTTACTGCTCATGCAAAAAAATATGTGCACTACATCTAATGAGTTAGATAGATTTAATTTACCTTTAATTTCATACACAATCAAGGGGAGATAACTCAAATTAGTTTCAAACTATTTCATTTTGCATAGATAAATTATTCATCAAATTTGAATTTATTTATACTAACATCTCTTTACTGATTGATCAGAAAAACAGTAAAATGATGCATAATTTTCAATTGACTTAAAATGAAGATTTGACAGAGTCTGTTATAGTATTATATTTGAAGTATTAATTTACAAATTAAGTTTTCAGATAACCAGCTCCAGATGTGGTAGCATAAACATACCTTTTATTATTTTAATAATCAAAAAGGCAACACATATCACCTTGGATTATAAACCAAAATTGAGATTTGTTTGATGATGATTGAATGTTTTACTGTAAATTATTTTTATTATCTTACAAGTCTCCATTATTCTCTATACTTTATTACCCCATTTTTCTCTATTCTTAATTTTTTTGCTCCATGATTCTCTATTTTGTTCATTCCAATCAAACCATAATTTATCATTATAATACAGCAATATAACACTACTTGCCTATTATAAATAATACTGACCTTCTTTCTGAGAGAAAAGTATGTTAGTCACATATGTTACAATCTATTTTCTTACTTTTTTCTTAAGCCAGTTGACTAACCATTGCCATTTGGATTGGATATGTATGAGGTATTCCTTCAGAGGATCACATTTTTTTAGCCACACTAAGAACTTACCTTTTTCTTAAGCCAGTTGACTGACCATTGCCATTTGGATGGGATCTGTATAAGGTATTCCTTCAGAGGAATAAATTTGCCACACTAACTAAGAACTTACCTTTTTCTTCAGCCAGTTGACTGACTATTGCCATTTGGATTGGATATGTATGAGGTATTCCTTCAGAGGATTACATTTGTTAGCCACACTAACTAAGAACTTACCTTTTTCTTAAGCCAGTTGACTGACCATTGCCATTTGGATGGGATCTGTATAAGGTATTCCTTCAGAGGAATAAATTTGCCACACTAACTAAGAACTTACCTTTTTCTTCAGTCAGTTGACTGACCATTGCCATTTGGATGGAATCTGTATGAGGTATTCCTTCAGAGGATTACATTTGTTAGCCACACTAACTAAGAACTTACCTTTTTCTTCAGCCAGTTGACTGACCATTGCCATTTGGATGGGATCTGTATGAGGTATTCCTTCAGAGGATTACATTTGTTAGCCACACTGACTAAGAACTTACCTTTTTCTTCAGCCAGTTGACTGACCATTGCCATTTGGATGGAATCTGTATGAGGTATTCCTTCAGAGGATTACATTTGTTAGCCACACTAACTAAGAACTTACCTTTTTCTTCAGCCAGTTGACTGACCATTGCCATTTGGATGGAATCTGTATAAGGTATTCCTTCAGAGGATTACATTTGTTAGCCACACTAACTAAGAACTTACCTTTTTCTTCAGCCAGTTGACTGACCATTGCCATTTGGATGGGATCTGTATGAGGTATTCCTTCAGAGGATCACATTTTTTTAGCCACACTGACTAAGAACTTACCTTTTTCTTCAGCCAGTTGACTGACCACTGCCATTTGGATGGAATCTGTATGAGGTATTCCTTCAGAGGATTACATTTGTTAGCCACACTGACTAAGAACTTACCTTTTTCTTCAGCCAGTTGACTGACCATTGCCATTTGGATGGAATCTGTATGAGGTATTCCTTCAGAGGATTACATTTGTTAGCCACACTGACTAAGAACTTACCTTTTTCTTCAGCCAGTTGACTGACCATTGCCATTTGGATGGAATCTGTATGAGGTATTCCTTCAGAGGATTACATTTGTTAGCCACACTAACTAAGAACTTACCTTTTTCTTCAGCCAGTTGACTGACCATTGCCATTTGGATGGAATCTGTATGAGGTATTCCTTCAGAGGATTACATTTGTTAGCCACACTGACTAAGAACTTACCTTTTTCTTCAGCCAGTTGACTGACCATTGCCATTTGGATGGAATCTGTATGAGGTATTCCTTCAGAGGATTACATTTGTTAGCCACACTGACTAAGAACTTACCTTTTTCTTCAGCCAGTTGACTGACCATTGCCATTTGGATGGAATCTGTATGAGGTATTCCTTCAGAGGATTACATTTGTTAGCCACACTGACTAAGAACTTACCTTTTTCTTCAGCCAGTTGACTGACCATTGCCATTTGGATGGAATCTGTATGAGGTATTCCTTCAGAGGATTACATTTGTTAGCCACACTGACTAAGAACTTACCTTTTTCTTCAGCCAGTTGACTGACCATTGCCATTTGGATGGAATCTGTATGAGGTATTCCTTCAGAGGATTACATTTGTTAGCCACACTGACTAAGAACTTACCTTTTTCTTCAGCCAGTTGACTGACCATTGCCATTTGGATGGAATCTGTATGAGGTATTCCTTCAGAGGATTACATTTGTTAGCCACACTGACTAAGAACTTACCTTTTTCTTCAGCCAGTTGACTGACCATTGCCATTTGGATGGAATCTGTATGAGGTATTCCTTCAGAGGATTACATTTGTTAGCCACACTGACTAAGAACTTACCTTTTTCTTCAGCCAGTTGACTGACCATTGCCATTTGGATGGAATCTGTATGAGGTATTCCTTCAGAGGATTACATTTGTTAGCCACACTAACTAAGAACTTACCTTTTTCTTCAGCCAGTTGACTGACCATTGCCATTTGGATGGAATCTGTATGAGGTATTCCTTCAGAGGATTACATTTGTTAGCCACACTGACTAAGAACTTGATGCAGGAATAAGATCGCCTACTGTCATTCATATGATTAGATCTTACAACAGCTGAAATGAATTAAAATATATTTACTATGGATCATATATTATTTTTAAATTATTAATTTTCTTTCATCTTTAGTGGCATATTAGTGAACTTAACTTTTTTAAATGTTCTACAATATACATTTTTTCTATAATTTTGCACGAAGAATTTGTCAAAACCTTGAACTCAAGTTTCTTTCTCTAAGCATGAACATTGCATTGTATCCATGAAAAATAAAATGATACACATATTGATACATAATGCAATGGCAAAGTCCATGATTTTTCATGGACACCTAAAAATAATATGTTGAATCATAAACACACAAAAATAGGTCAAGGAGGTGCATATTACGATAATCTGGTGAAAGTTTTAAGTAAGTTGCTTTGAATTCTGATCATGGGTTAAGGCAGAGAGCTGATGCAAGTATGTACTTAAGCATGAGGAAATAACAATTAGGTCAAAATAAAACCCAAGTCATTCTGATATAGTACATTATAATTCTAAGATTGTGTGAAATCTTATCAAGCTGTTCAGGAAAGTTGCAGGTGCAAAAGTTGGATGGACAAACTCCCAAATCACTATATACCACCTGCCTCAGAAAGTGGGGTATAATAAACCTGTATATTGTATATCAATATTTTTCATGCATATCTTTAACCTAATACCTACCGAGTAGACCCTCATATTCTGTACCAGCTTCATCAATATAACCATCTACTACTATCTGTAATCTTTCAGTCTGTATAGGGTCTTCTAACGTCTGCAAAATAATGTTGAAATATATCTGTGAGTTTATCAATACATTTCACTATTCTATTTAAGGTGAAACAATTAGCTAACAACAATTCAATATGAAAACTGTTGAATTCATGACACTCTAGTGGTCAAAAATGTTCTGACAACTATTGTCACAAAATATTGTACCAGAAAAAATACTTGTAAGTCATGACCAATTCAACATTAAATGAGATCAATCTTAACTGCTAGATTTTTTTAAAATGAGCCACATCAAAGTTGCTGGTATCTAAGATGTAAAAATCGATGCGACTAGATCAGATTTGAAAAAAAAGAAAAAGAAAAAGAAATAATCACTTATTGATTACAGCTCAATGGGGAACACTTCATTTACAGGGCTCAATTTTGTCTCTTAAACAGAGGCCAATGTGGACTAACTTTTTCAATGGGCTACCAAATTTAAATGTTGGTGGTCAGGTGGACCACCAATTTTTTAAAACACCTGCACATTTAAGGTAGATAGGGTGTCTTCCTCCATCTTGGATTTGGAAATACCAGAAAACGAGGTCTAGATCTTTAATAAAATGTGCAATTTTGAGAGTAGTAGTAAATTCATGTGTAAGAACTTTCATTTCATTATAGAACATGACATGTTATATCATTTTTATGGTTGTATTTTACAAAAAAACAGAAAACTTTTGTTTGATTATTTTTTTTTTCACATTTGCCACATAAGGGGAGGCAACTCAAATGCAAGGGCAGATAATTCAGATAAAGGGACTTCTACAATAGAACGTGTTAGGAATTTATCTATTTTATATGTAGCAAGAAAACAGGCCCGGTGACCCCATTTTTTCTTTTCTTAACTTAAAGCATACTATTAAACCTATCTTCTCAAATGTTATCTCAAAATTCTAAGATGCTTTATTGCAGAAAATTGGGTTTTCCATGCATAATCTATACAAATCTGTCAATTTTGTACACCCGTGTAGTGTGAAAATAAGCCCTGTGGCCCATTATTATTATTATTTCTTTTTAAAAAGCACGATATAAACTACATTTTGGCAAATGCAGTGTTCTCCCCAGGCCGTTTTAGCGCCGCGATGTTCAGCGCTATCCTGATTTACCGCTGTGGTATTTGGGCAGACCGCAGCGTTATCCAATCAAAAATCAGCGCTATTGTTTTTGAATTTTTAAACTTCCGGTATTATTTTGTACACATTCCGATCACGTGATTGACTGGTTGAAATAACCGAGAGATCGTTATGGCGCCATTTGCACAATTTTTACTGCCAAATAAACATTTCCTTCCTCGAGTTTTCGATTTAAAAAGATGCAGAAACTTCATAAAAGTAATGAACAGTGCTAACAAAGACATATAAAACATGTCTCTGGTGCTGAAAAGTTCATTTCTAAATTATATAAGGGAAGTCTTACCCCTTCTCTGACAACGTGGTCTCGACCATTTTTTGTGAACTATCTACGATAATTTCATTATTTTTTACGTTTACAACCGCTGTTGAACCTGTATTGTTTCAAGGAAGCATTCATGTTATCAAGGGATTCATTACAAGCCCGTATTTTACGATAAGTTGTCCATCAATCACTCTTTTCCAAATGGATTAGAGAAAAAAACGAAACGAAAAATTTGTGTAAATATATAGAAAATATCGATATTTGTCAACCAATCATCAATATATATCATTTAGATAATGTTTTAAATTTAATATTAACATAGGATGGCTTGGATAAGGAATGGCATTTCATGCTACATAAGCCACAAATGTAAACAGGAAGTTATGTTAGCCAGTAAAGGAGATAATTTGGGAGGGAAAGTCCTAAAAGAAGTATTGTCAAATCTTGTCAAACTTATCTGGTGGCAAGTCTTCAAATGTTTATAAAATGATCTCAAACACAACCTCTAAATGTGGTATCTGTTTCAATTGGCAAACATAATTTATTTGATTGGTAATTCAACATTAAAATAAGATAAAAATCTTTAAAAAAAAATTATATAGGATTTCTTTCATATTCATTTTGGAATATGTTCGCCTTTTTTAAGCAAGTACTTGATAACATTTGAATATTATTGAAAGGGCAATTTCATTTCTTCCTTTTAAATACTGTACTCATTTTTATTGAAAAGTTGTAATTTGCTAGAAATGTTAATAAAAGTTAATGAAAAAATACTAGTCTTGTCATCATGGTCATTGAAAACTTCAGTAAATTTATGAAGTAGTAAAGGATGTATAACTAGTTTATAAGTCAAACAACTAAAAGTGCATACTTACTCTCACATAAAACAATTGGAAGGATGGTAATGAAATCAAATCATATAAATTATCTAGTCATTTTAATTTTTAAAACATAATATTTAAAATGTAACTTTTTTTCCATTTTAGTGAAAGCATATGTATACAAAATGCAGGTTTTTGAATATTAAATATAATATAAACAACATGGTAGTTATATATAAATGTAACATTATGTAAAAATGGTGAATGAATCGATCATCGCGCGCTTACCACAGTGCTATCAAAAAATCCTGGGGAGAACACTGAAATTATTAAAAAATTGTATAGATTATAATCTACCTTAATTCAATTGTTTGGCCACTTAATTTTTAACACTGGCGGCCAAATTTGTTTCAAACTGCTATTTTTATGCTATTCTGTTTATGATAATCATTTCTTCTCAAGAAAAAACAATTCTAATATGGGAAATGAAACTCTTTGTTGACATGGAAATTCAGCAAACCATGTAACCTGTTAACTTACCAGTAAATCTTCCAGCAGTGTAAAAATTGGTTTCAACTCATTTGATGGAGCTGTAGAATACTGGTGCTGCAAAAAATCACAATATATTATAATCATTATATATCAAAAGATCCAATGGTGATGCATGCAGAAAATTACAGAAATTTACATAGAAATCAACAAGTTAATTTGTGGTTAAGGTGGCTCGTGGGTACAAAAATTTCAGCAAAAAATTAAACCTTTATTTTTTCATTACAAATTTTATTTATTACACTATTAGTTATTACTTTATGATATGGTACAAAAATCAACCAAAAAAACCGATTCGGTTTTGGCCCCAGATGACTTTTAAAATGTTTATATCATTGAAAAAGCTCCAAATTATCTCCCTTTGGTGCAAAAATGCCATTTTTTGGCATTAAATTTGAAATATCTTTTTTAACTCATCGGTGACCTATATTTTTTATTATTGTTTTCAAATAAGCTGTATATGAACTAAATAATTGTAAAATTTAAGCCATTTCTGTAATTAGGTTATTTTTTTATTTCGATATTACCTCTATTTCTCCTATTAGCTCAACAGAAAAAAAAGACATAAAGAAAAATGTATGCTTCTTCCGGCAGCAGATTGTTAGCTTAAATGGACGGTGACCCCATTTTTTTATTTCAATTTTCTTTTAAGTATATGATAAAGTTTACTTATAAAAAAATATAGTGAAATCCTATATTAGAAAAAAAAATTGATTTATACCCAGGAGCCCCCTTAAATACCAATCTTATTTATTAATCTTAGCTCTATAATTTCACCGATATTCTAATTTGTTTCTACACATACATACCATAACATATTTCAGAACTAGTCGACTAAAATCAGCATTACAAAAGCTACATTGTATTAGCATGTCTGCTATACAATTATAGTTGTGATTGCCTGTTACTTCTCTCACTGCATGGACAACCTGAAAATAAGCAACAACCAGGATATAAAAACAAAATCTTGATGGAGTAATTGTAAAAACTTCTTTCTTAAATGCTGACTTCTATATATACATAGTTTATATTGTGGATTCATTCATTTTTGTGGGTACTAATTTTTGTGGGTACTAATTTTTGTGGGTACTAATTTTTTTTGTGGGTACTAATTTTTGTGGGTACTAATTTTTGTGGGTACTAATTTTTGGTGGATAGAGGAAACTTTCATGGATATTTAATTTCGTGGTTTTACTTAGGTTTGCATACAAGCCAAAACAAAATTTGTAATTTGTCGAACTTTTAAATTTGTGGTTCACCTGTAACCACGAAATCAATGAAAATTGGCATCCCATGAATTATAATGAATCCATAGTAATGTAACGGATTTCGGCCTTGTTGTTCAACAGTTTGTGTCCCCTCCCCCTTTTCACTTTTTATCAAGTTAAATCTCTGTTTAAACCGTATTGGATACTTATAAATTTTTGAATATGTTTCTTTTTTATTAGAATAAGTTATCTTAGATATTTATTATGAACAGTAACTTGAGCAAAGATAAAAATAACGTCAAGTCCCACCTGAAACTGAGTCGCCTTTCTATTTATTTTTGTAGTGTAAATACAGAATTTCCTTATACTGGACCTACCTTTATATATTTATTGATGATTGTGTTATGTTGTTTTAATCTCTATATATAATTATATTGAGTGAATTAGTTAACCTGGTCAAGTTTCTAGAGACTCAGAGTCTCTCTTTTTCCTTGTAATGTCCGCCATGTTTACTTGAGTCGCTTTACCGTAAACCGTCAAAGTGCACTGTCGTGAACGGCAATATTACGTTGAAATAGAGTCTTTCGAGTCGCTTTTGACGTCAATATGAAGTCTTTTAAGTCTTTTTGTTGTATATATATATTGCACTACCATTGAGCGCGTTAGTCATCATCGGACTACCGTGGCAAAAGGTTGTTTACAATCACACGCCTAATAATAAATCCTTTTTCACTGTAACTTACAATTTGAGTCTTGCACTTTTAAAAGGTTAGGAAATATTTTGTCAGAGTTTTACTTTATGTAAAACATAGATTTATAATTTTATATTATAAGAGACTCTAAAGATTAGAGATCATTAGACGTACAAAAAGTTATATACTGAAAAGTACAGAAAAGTCAGAAATATAAAATATGGAATATTTTATACAGAGACTCACCGACGCAGTCTTGAGTCTTAAAGTCGCTATTCAATAAGACGTCAATATAGTTTTTCTTCAGAGAAAGTAGCAGTTAAAGTTATTCTTGTATTATTTACTCGATATACCAATAGTATAGAAACTGCAATTATTAACGATTCTTTACATATATATTACGAAGTCGAATATTCACAAAAAGTACAGTAAAACCCGGAGTCGCAACTTATACATTGGAGAAGTCGACATAACTTATATAATTATTGAGATTTCTAGTTGATTGTTTATTTAATACATGTGTATATAGAACTTGACCAGAGTACTCACTAGCTTGCATACTATTTTAGTGTTATTTATTGTGTTGATCTGATGTAAAAAGAGATACAATATTGAATTTGTCTGAATTACATATATATATAACTGATCATAGTAACACTTAATTAAATCATTAACTTTAAACGAATTATTTATTTCTGTCTTCTGAAACAACGCATCTTTAAATACACCTATTGGATTACAGGGTTGAGTTTACCCAAGGGAGCAGTCATTTGAAACAGTATTTATTGCCGAGTATTAGTTTGTCTGGCGAATTGTCTAGTTTTGTCAGTGGGTCCGAGTTTCACTTCAGGGTAACGAAAACGCTATAGCAACACAGAGCGAAAACGTTACAGTAATATTAACATTTATAATAGGTGTTTAAATAAAAACAAGTGCTAATCTTTTATTGACTGAAAGATGAATGATTCATCATGCAGTCTGCACCAAAAGCTTTTTCAACTACCAGTCCGAAAACCAATATTCTGACATTTTTTTTATTGGTCCAAACAAATTTTTGAAAATACTTACTAGCCTGAATGAAATTTAACTAGTCTGGGGCATCGGTCGGACTAGTGGCTAACCATGCAGACTGTGACATGTTTCCAATTTATATGAAAACAACTAATAGATATTAAAACAACCAATGATTAAAAAATTATTATCTTCACCCATTTAATTAACCTTAACCAAAACTTTTCATATAGTTCTTGACTTTGCACAATCAGTTATGCTTTCAAAAATCACAATTAGATTAATCTAAAAAAGTAGCTTGAAATAATTTATTGTAAATATGGATAATTGATACAAACATGTAATAAATTGTTATCCCATAAAATACTTTATCTCCTTATTTTCATACGTAAAATTATTGAAATTATATAAGAAATATTTTACAAGCTACATGTATCCTTCATGACTCAGGATTTCTTGCCAGATGTTAAAGCTCATGTTGACACAAATAAAACGATGACAACTGACATATTACAGATTGATGATAATCTGACCATATAAGAATGTTTGTCAAACTTAGCATTGACCTTCAAATATGACTTTTCATGTTTAATAAAAATAACAGTTTTCTAAGCCTGCTAATTTTTCACACTTCGTGGTACCCCAGAAACCAGTTTATACAAGATCTACTTGAAAATAATTGAACTTCAGTTATTAGGTTTAAAAATAAATCCTACTCATAGGAAGCTGACAGGCATATGACATTGACAAAAGGTCTTTAAAGTTTTTGCTTAAGTTGGGATATAATAATATATAAAATATAAAGCACATAAATACATTAATTTCTTGAAAGAATAACTAGAGGCTCTAAAGAGCCTGTGTCGCTCACCTTGGTCTATGTGCATATTAAACAAAGGACACAAATGGATTCATGACAAAATTGTATTTTGGTGATGGTGATGTGTTTGAAGTTCTTACTTTACTGAACGATTTTGCTTCTTACAATTATATCTATAATGAACTTTGCCCATTAGTAACAGAGAACTATATTTGGTAAAAATTTACATAAATTTATCAAATTAACGAAAATTGTTAAAAATTGACTATAAAGGACAATAACTTCTTAAGGGGTCAATTGACCATTTAGGTCATGTTGACTTATTTGTAGATCTTACTTTGCTGAACATTATTGCTGTTTACAGTTTATCGCTATCTATAATAGTATTCAAGATAACCAAAAACGGCAAAATTTCTTTAAAAATTACCAATTGGAGGGCAGCAACCCAACAACCAGTTGTCCAATTCATCTGAAAAATTCAGGGCAGATAGATATTGACTTGATTAACAATTTAACTTCTTGTCAGATTTGCTCTAGATACTTTGGTTTCATAGTTATAAGCCAAAAACTGCATTTTACCCCTATGTTCTATTTTTAGCCGTGGCGGCCATCTTGGTTGAATGGCCAGGTCATCGGACACATTTTTCAAACTAGATACCCCAAAGATGATTGTGGCCTAGTAGTTTCAGTGGAGATTTTGTAAACGATTACTTAGATTTATGAAAAATGGTTAAAGATTGACTATAAAGGGCAATAACTCCTAAAGGGGTCAACTGACCATTTTGGTCATGTTGACTTATTTGTAGATCTTACTTTGCTGAACATTATTGCTGTTTACAATTTATCTCTATCTATAATAATATTCAAGATAATAACCAAAAACAGCAAAATTTCCTCAAAATTACCAATTCAGGGGCAGCAACCCAACAACCGATTGACCGATTCATCTGAAAATTTCAGGGCAGATAGATCTTGACCTGATAAACATTTTTATCCCATGTCAGATTTCCTCAAAATGCTTTGGTTTTTGAGTTATAAGCCAAAAACTGCATTTTACCCCTATGTTCTATTTTTAGCGGTGGCGGCCATCTTGGTTGGTTGACCAGGTCACGACACACATTTTTTAAACTAGATACCCCAAAGATGATTGTGGCCAAGTTTGGATTAATTTGGCCCAGTAGTTTCAGAGGAGAAGATTTTTGTAAAAGATTACTTTAATTTACGAAAAATGGTTAAAAATTGACTATAAAGGGCAATAACTCCTAAACGGGTCAACTGACCATTTTGGTCATTTTGACTTATTTGTATATCTTACTTTGCTGAACATTATTGCTGTTTACAGTTTATCTCTATCTATAATAATATTCAAGATAATAACCAAAAACACCAAAATTTCCTCAAAATTACCAATTCAGGGGCAGCAACCCAACAACCGATTGACCGATTCATCTGAAAATTTCAGGGCAGATAGATCTTGACCTGATAAACATTTTTATCCCTTGTCAGATTTCCTCAAAATGCTTTGGTTTTTGAGTTATAAGCCAAAAACTGCATTTTACCCCTTTGTTCTTTTTTTAGCCCTGGCGGCCATCTTGGTTGGTTGACCAGGTCACGCCACACATTTTTTAAACTAGATACCCCAAAGATGATTGTGGCCAAGTTTGGATTAATTTGGCCCCGTAGTTTCAGAGGAGAAGATTTTTGTAAAAGATTACTTTAATTAACGAAAAATGGTTAAAAATTGACTATAAAGGGCAATAACTCCTAAACGGGTCAACTGACCATTTTGGTCATGTAGACTTATTTGTAGATCTTATTTTGCTGAACATTATTGCTGTTTACAGTTTATCTATATCTATAATAATATTCAAGATAATAACCAAAAACACCAAAATTTCCTCAAAATTACCAATTCTGGGGCAGCAACCCAACAACCGATTGACCGATTCATCTGAAAATTTCAGGGCAGATAGATCTTGACCTGATAAACATATTTACACCTTGTCAGATTTGCTCTAAATGCTTTAGTTTTTGAGTTATAAGCCAAAAACTGCATTTTACCCCTATGTTCTATTTTTAGCTGTGGCGGCCATCTTGGTTGGTTGACCGGGTCACGCCACACATTTTTTAAACTAGATACCCCAATGATGATTGTGGCCAAGTTTGGTTTGATTTGGCTCAGTAGTTTCAGAGGAGAAGATTTTTGTAAAAGTTAACGACGACGGACGACGACGGACGACGGACGACGACGACGACGACGGACGCCGGACGCCAAGTGATGAGAAAAGCTCACTTGGCCCTTCGGGCCAGGTGAGCTAAAAAAGTGATAAAAATCATTCATAAATACATAAAGTAAGCAAAGAAGGACTTTTTTAAGTAAAGATTTCATATTTTTTATTCCCAAGATACCAACCTCCCTGATATATCTGTTAGACTCTGGACCAAACACATACTGTTCCATATCTGGTGACAACCTCAGAACTTTTGATGGACTCACAGTTGTAGGTTTACGTACAGGAAAATCACCAGGTTCTAAAAATCACAATTTAATATAAAGTTAAATTTATGATGACAGACTGATATATTTTAATTTGTTTACCAGCAAGACATTACAAATTTTTATGATTCTGTCCTATTTAATCTTTGTTTTGTTGATAACTGTGTAATTAAATTTCAAACTGAATATATATTAAACTAAGAAACCATAGAGAGCAAGCGCACATACTCCTCATCCCAACTTCTTACTAGAGAAACAACTTCTCTGCACAAATGTTAGGCTATTTCTAGTATGTGACGTTGACCTCAATGTAAAATCTTTTTTATTATATGTAACTAAATAGGTAAGTTTGGTTGTAATCAAAAGTAAGATTCTTGGGTCATTATACAGGCAATTTAATTACCTGTACCTTTACTACACCTTTTGCCCAAACTCTAACAGTGTTTAAAGGGGCACTAGCTACGAGATCTATAAACAAGAATGTGTCCATAGTACACGGATGCCCCACTCCCACTATCATTTTCTATGTTCAGTGGACCGTGAAATTGGGGTCAAAACTTTAATTTGGAATTAAAATTAGAAAGATCATATCATAGGGAACATGTGTACTAAGTTTCAAGTTGATGTAACTTTAGCTTCATCAAAAATTACCTTGACCAAAAACTTTAACCTGAACTTTGCACTATCATTTTCTATGTTCAGTGGACCATGAAATTGGGGTCAAAACTATAATTTGGCATTAAAATTAGAAAGATCATATCATGGGGAACATGTGTATTAAGTTTCAAGTTGATTGGACTTCAGCTTCATCAAAAACTACCTCGACCAAAAACTTTAACCGGACGGACGAACGGAGGCATAGACGGACGGAGGCATAGACGGACGGACGGACGGACGGAGGTACAGACCAGAAAACATAATGCCCCTCTACTATCGTAGGTGGGGCATAAAAATCTAAAGTTTGATTTTTTCCTGTTCAATCAATAATGAAAGTAATATAGTGAAATAACAATTTGTTTTTTGCAGCCAAAAAGGTTCAATTTTGTCAAATTACGCTAAGAAACATTGATAATTAGTAATTCACTTGCAAATGAATGTGTCGACCTCTTTCAATCCGTATTCATGTGAACTTCAATTTAACCCCTAGCTAGAGAGTGACAACGCATGCATTGTAAGTGTACTGGTTATTTAAAGAAAAAGAATGTCAACAATGAAAGTGAAACTACAGTAAATCATTTGATTTCTAATTCGATGCACATAAAATCATTCTTATACGGTTAAAAACAATGAGAAACATATATTTTTAAACTATAAAATAAAATCAAACAGACCTATAAAAATTCAATTGCACATGTTGGTTTAATCTATTCATATCTTTATTTATGTTTACATCGCTTATATGGTCATCTGAGGTCAAATCGATAGGTAATTAGATGGCATCTGGACTAAAATACACACGAAACGAACCTATATATTATCTACCCCATGCTCTGTAAACTGTTTATTTTAGACTTTTGATATTTTGGATAAATGTTTTACATTGCTATAAATCAAATATGAGAATTTGAGTCAAATAGGTGACAATGAATTTGACAGCTAGTGCCCCTTTAATTAACCATAATACAAGGTTCATTTTACCGGTATATTTTTTTTTCATTTTTTGCAGAATTTAAATTTCTCACTTCTTTAAGACAAATCTGTTTTTATCTTGTCCCTCATACAATTCTTCAAATTTTAGTTTATTAGTGAAATTAGTTAAATAAATAATACCTGAAATTTCAAACAGAAGGTTCCAGTTTCTGTTACAAGAACTTGTATAGATTAAAATACCACAGACCTTCACATTTAACTTAACCTTTTCAAACACCTCATTGTGAAAAATAAGTCTCGTGGAAATGAGGTTAATATAAATAGTTTTAAAAGTTAACACCTTGATGTATTCACTTATATAGCTCATTTACATCAACAGATTAATATAGATAAACCATGAAAATGAAGTCATAATTGACATAAATGTTTAATATCATAAAGGTATATCCAATCTATGACATTTTCTGAGAATTACAAAATTGAAGTAAATATCAAACTTTGCTCTGAGCTATAAAAAATTATCATTTTCTTTCTACAAATACATTGTGATTTTGTGAACCATCCGCATTATGGGTTTATATCCATATTACAGAAATTCCAATGACTTAGTAAATAGATACTTTTATTTAGTGTCCACAAACAACTCACCACAAGTATCCTTCACAGATAAGTCACAATTTAAGACTCACTTACAACTCACCACAAGTATCCTTCACAGATAAATCACAATTTTAAGACTGATTAACAACTCACCACAAGCATCCTTCACAGATAAATCACAATTTAAGACTGACTAACAACTCACCACAAGTATCCTAAACAGAAAAATCACAATTTAAGACTCACTAACAACTCACCACATGTACCCTTCACAGATAAGTCACAATTTAAGACTCACTAACAACTCACCACAAGTATCCTTCACAGATAAGTCACAATTTAAGACTCAGGAACAACTCACCACAAGTATCCTTCACAGATAAGTCAGAATTTAAAACTCATGAACAACTCATCACAAGTATCCTTCACAGATAAGTCACAATTTAAGACTCACTAACAACTCACCACATGTATCCTTCACAGATAAGTCACAATTTAAGACTCACTAACAACTCACCACATGTATCCTTTACAGATAAGTCACAATTTAAGACTAACAAAGCTATAGTTGCATGGAGATTTCCAAATTCTCTCGACTGAATAGAACTCCATCTCCTGCTAGAAGATTCCTGAAAATTAGACAAGATTTTCTTTAAATATTTTACAAGATGGTTTTTCTGATAAAGTTGTTGTTCGGTAATACTTGAATAATTTCTTCTGTTCCACTCCCTCTAAATTCCTATTGATCCTGTATTATTGTTTGTTGAGGAATAATGATGGACAAGGGTAAAACTATATGGCCCATACCACTTTGTTGAGGAATAATGATGGACAAGGGTAAAACTATATGGCCCATACCACTTTGTTGAGGAATAATGATGGACAAGGGTAAAACTATATGGCCCATACCACTTTGTTGAGGAATAATGATGGACAAGGGTAAAACTATATGGCCCATACCACTTTGTAGTGGGTCATAGAAATATATTCTAAACTCACTAACTTTTGACCACCTTTCATCCTGATAATTGTATGAGCCATTTCAATTAAATTAAGGTACTGCAACAATGAAAATGTAATAAGAAAAATTATTTGTTTTAGAAAATACACTTTATGGAAAGGTAACACTTACAATTATAAACACAAAATAATGTTTAAACAGCGTATAGCAGTTTTTCTTATATACTTATAATCACAATTACACTCAACAAACTTAAGTTTATCTTTACGACTTACTTGATTTTGTTCGGATGATGGCTGCCCTAGTAGAAAAAATATAAGACGCTGGAATCCTTGTCGTAAAAACATATGTGTGCAAGCTTTGGTCCCCTGAAAAATGTTATTTAAAATAAAAGGCTAAGGAAAAAAGCTTTGGTTTAATAGCAAAAATTTCCTAAGAACAGTATGTCTAAAAAAAATCTTTTACTTTGTTTCAAAATAGAAAATATCTAGAAAAAAATAAGAGATAGAACAAACAATTTAAACCGTCAATCTCAATGAGTTATGTGATCTAATAATAATTCAATCATTAACTCTAAATGTGTATTGTGATCAACAACCAATTCAGACATTCAATCTAAAAATCCAATGTTATTTAACAATTCAAGCAGTCAATCTCAATGTGAAATGTGTAATGATGAAAGTAGTAAACAAACATAATCAGGTCTAAAAATGATGTGAATAAGCTATCCCTTTACAAAGTCATTACATATGCATGTACCTTGATACAAATATTTAACAAATTATGTGTGCATAGGACACCTTCACATGCTCATACTATCTGATCTAAAACCAAAATCAGGATACATTCCATGATCAGTGAACCAAGAAAATCTGGTCAAAATCCAATTTTGCATATATTCTAAAACTTCACTTCATTACAAATATGTGTATTTTAAAAGTTTCCAGTTAATGTTATCAGAACTTCAAGTTTAACTACTTTAAACCATATCTTCAGTCTGATATGGGACAGAAACAACAGACAGTAAGGCCAGGATTTTTTAATTTGTTGGTTTACGGATCCGCCGACCCGATTTTGCCGATTTCCAGAATAAAAATAAAATTGACTTTTCATACTTTTTCATTCCCGCCGACCCTAACAAATGCATTATCCCTGAAAAATAATTAAAATATTCTTTTTTTATAAAATGATTGCATTAATCACTAACAAAATTGATAACAATTTCTGTAGTGAAAAAATAAAACTTCAAGTTTACATTTCTAAAAATAGACAAATCAATGATAACTGACCTTGAAATGTCAATTGCGCAAATAATTTTGCAAAACGAAACCTGTGTTTATAACCAATTACACAATAAGTTCGTTTCCCGTATTTGTCATCAGTCCGTAAGATGCATCATCTGATAGAAATAGACTTGTCCAAATGTGGACAGGTGGAAGACATCAAGTTAAAGTACTGAATATTAAATGATCATTTGGTATTTTCTTGTTTCATAGATAATAAAAAAATATCGTCCATTTGGATAAAAAAATGGGAATGCAGGACAACAGATTAACCCGATATTTTCGTTTTTCTCGTGGACGAGTCTATTACATGTTTGACACGTGTGTTGAAACTTATTTTCGTACGACATTTTTACATTTTTTTTCTTTGTCAGTTTTTGTGCTTGAATATCATAATTCACCAAGTTTTCTGGAATTGATTAAGAGCTACACGAATCTGTTTTTCTTGTTTGTGAAATGACGATTTAATTTCGTCTTTGTCCGTGCACCCCCTTTTTTACGGGAAATTATTAGAATGTCCTGCGATGTTTATGACAGCTGAGCAATAAAATTTCATCGAACTAAAATCTAAGAAATGATGACAAAATAGCATAACAAACATATTGTTAGAAAGATATTTATTTTGCATATTTTTCTGTCTTGAAAGATATTTTTTTTTCTTTTTTTTTCCGACCGACCGACCCGACTTTTTCATGGGGAAAATCCGTAAACCAACAAATTAAAAAACCCTGGCCTAAAACAGAAAGGAAAAAATAATGCCTCTTCCTAATGATAGCAGGAGGTAACATATAATAACTTACCAGTTCAACATAGCACCTGAGTACATTAAAATATTGGTTACAGTTTTTACAATGATCTATCACATCTTTGTTCAACATCTGTAGAAGGTGTTCCAGGATTTCGTTAAAATTTTTATCTATCTGTAAGTAGAAAAATGCAGGATTAATAATTTTCTGCGATATGAGGTAAAAGGAAATTACTAACATGAGATTTAACAGGAATATATACTAATCTAAACTTGCTCTACTTCATTCAAACATAAACATTTCAACTTGCCTGTATTCCTCCATGTGAAAAGAAGTTTGACATCATATCCTGTAAAATGGCAGCTATAGTACGTCTGACATCTGAATTAGGGCACTCTAACAAAAATGGTCTGTAAAAAAACATACAATACAATAACTTGCATCAAAATGGTATTGAATAGTATCTAAAATATAACTCCTTAATAATAAGACAGAATGACAAGATGTTGTATATTAATCACTTCTGTTCTAAATATTGTAAATTCAAAAACAATTGTGTTCATTTATTATTATCATTAGATTGGAACAAAGCACAAGTAACAACCAACATAAAGACAAAAGATGCTAATCAAGGAGATTTATACTTCTGTAAAACACAAATGGCTTCATCAGCTTATTTCTACAATAAATTAGATAACCATATCATCTGGAATATAGTCTTTAATGGTACTTGACACAAGCCGAAGAGAAGTGGTCAGCAAATCTCATATTTTTGACTGTTTTTAATACTTCTACAAATAAATCTCATATTTTTGACTGTTTCTAATACTTTTACAAATAAATCTCATATCATGCAAAATAAACTTGGTTATTCGTGTAAAAATATAGTTATGGTTTTCTTTCTTTTCGCAGTAATAGTTTTTAATTACAGCCAATTTTTTAATATAAATTTTGACTATTATTTTTGCTTGTGGCATGCATATATCATGTGAACTATTAAACACCAGGAAGATAAAATATATAGACTTATAATAGCAAAACGATACATACTTGATGTAAGCAAAGCCTTCCTCTGTTGACAAATATTGTACCAGCCACATACACGCTTCCTTACATTTGTGTATTAATGTATCAAATACTTCTAACCATTGGTCTAAATCAACTCTGTAATAACAATAACATCATTGTACATTTGTGTATTAATGTATCAAATACTTCTAACCATTCGTCTAAATCAACTCTGTAATAACAATAATAATTTTGTAAGAAAATACTGCAAATTAATTCTAACTAAAATACAGATCCTGAGTCCAAGGTTTGCTTACTGCAATTGAAGAGTGGGGATCTGCATTTAATTCAGATTGCTGTAAATTCACAAATTTTTACAAATATGCTACAGAAACTGACAAATTTGGAGGTTCTCATTTAAATTCAGATGATGGTTTAAATTTGTCTAAACACAATTAATGAAGGAAATATTTGACATAAACAAACACAGGGAGACAAGTCACTCTTGTTTTAAATTAAAAAATAATTAAAACATTTGTATACCAACTGAAAACATCAATTGTTTAACAAATCAAATACCATATTCATTTAGAATTTTCATAACAATTTTAAGTCAGAATTTTAAGTTCACAAGATCATGGCAAAGGAACTTCAATACTTGTTAAATAGTAATTGAATTCAATCTTAATATTTTAATATTGTATGTAAATTGTCTTCTGTGGTTTTTAAAGTTTTTTTAAATCGGTTATACTGAAATCTGCTTATTAATAGTTAGTTACTATAAAATACAAGAATCAACTGAATATATTTCGAACTATTATATATTCTTTCAATTATTTCCATACAGCTAAATATTTTTAAGGAAATAAAATACCTTGTTTTTAACTTTGATCGAAAGTATGTATTAAAGACAAATTTAACACCAAGCTGCAATCCCTCAACACACATAGTGGAATAATCCTTTCTGTCAATTTGCTGCTGTAAATAAAAAATCATGTGTTTAAAAAGCAATCTAAAGCATTGAAGTGGGAAAAATATAAATGATAGGGTCGCCTAAAAACAGTGTATTGTTCTCCACACTCTCTCAATCCTTTAACTTCTTGCTTATCTTTTTAAAAAAATAAAATTTCCAAATGATAGTCTTCCAGATTTCTAGTCCCTTTACAAGAAAAGGACATATAATTTTAAGCATCACTTATTCCAAATAAAGGATTATTGTATTGTCTACTTGATAAATAATAACTTATCACTCCAAAGGTATAACTTTCTAAATTGAAATGGGCGAGTGTTTCTAAGAAAACATGTGCCATCTGTTGGCTCGAACATATATATGCAAAAATAGAAGAGTCTGCTTTTTGGTACTGGAAATCACCAAAATCACACATATAAAAAAATTAAATATCAGTGGCACAACTTCATAATATGTGCAAGTCTGGTTGAATTCCTTCTAGACATTTTAAAGTAATTGTGACAGTTCAAGACAACAGAATTGATCTCTATGTGTAACCCCAGGGGGATGCTGTCAGGTGACACAAACATACATTTTAAATTTTAAAATACACATCTACATACACAGTTTTTAGCAGCCAAATCCCTGACAAATTTGAAATATTCAGTATTGTAAACATCTCTATTTTTGACAAATGTTAGATTTTCAGCTTGTATGTTTTGATGTATTCTAGCTGGCATATCATCCATAAATATTCCTCTTCTTTCTCCTTTATGTACTAATTCTGTTAATTCCATCAAACTATCAGAATCCATTCTTCCTTTCCTATCAAAAATATACAGGTGTAATGTTTACAATGTAATAATATCACTGTTTTAGAAAGAACATCATTATCTATAACAGTAACTTAAGAATTGTATCAGCAAGAAAATGTGTACCATACTAAAAAATGGATATTTTGACACATAATTTTTGTGAGATCAAGTGATATACTTATTGTGCAGGGATTATGTTGCACATCAAAATATAACTGAGATCTTCACAGCAATACTGTTGATTTGCACAACTATTTATGAAGAGGAAATTAGGCAACATTTATATTATTATGAACTAAACAAAATAACCCCAGTAAGAAAATGTTGGTGTTACAAATTATAATTCTAACAGTTACATGTTTCCATAAGACATGATGCCCTAACAATATATTATTTTCATATTCAATGAACTGTGAAATCAGGGTCAAAATCATTATGTGGCATATAGTTTGAATGGTTCAAATCATAATGAATGCATGTTTTTTAATTTCGGTTCATTCATATGTTTTGGATTTTAGTATGTCGTTCATTTTCACTGAACTAGTACACATTTTTATTAAGGAACCAGCTGAGGTCCGTCTCCGGGTGCAGGATTTTCTCACTGTGTTGAAGGCCCATTGGTGGTCCTCTGCTCTTTGGTAGAGTTGTTGTCTCTTTGACATATTCCCCATTTCCATTGTCAATTTTATTATGAGCTTGTATAGAAAGTTTCAAGTTAACAGTAACTAAAGAATTGTATCAGCAAGAAAATATGTACCATACTAAAAAATGGATATTTTGACACATAATTTTTGTGAGATCAAGTGATATACTTATTGTGCAGGGATTATGTTGCACATCAAAATATAACTGAGATCTTCACAGCAATACTGTTGATTTGCACAACTATTTATGAAGAGGAAATTAGGCAACATTTATATTATTATGAACTAAACAAAATAACCCCAGTAAGAAAATGTTGGTGTTACAAATTATAATTCTAACAGTTACATGTTTCCATAAGACATGATGCCCTAACAATATATTATTTTCATATTCAATGAACTGTGAAATCAGGGTCAAAATCATTATGTGGCATATAGTTTGAATGGTTCAAATCATAATGAATGCATGTTTTTTAATTTCGGTTCATTCATATGTTTTGGAGTTTAGTATGTCGTTCATTTTCACTGAACTAGTACACATTTTTATTAAGGAACCAGCTGAGGTCCGTCTCCGGGTGCAGGATTTTCTCACTGTGTTGAAGGCCCATTGGTGGTCCTCTGCTCTTTGGTCGAGTTGTTGTCTCTTTGACATATTCCCCATTTCCATTGTCAATTTTATTATGAGCTTGTATAGAAAGTTTCAAGTTGATGTGACTACAATTTCATGGTAAACTACCTTATCCAAAAACTTAAATCTGAGAATTTCTATGATCAGTGAATCAGCTTAAAAAAACCTAGAGAAAACTGACATAAAGAGATCTATAAACAAAACAACTTCCTGGTAATCTACCTAAACCAAAACATTTAACCTTATATTGCACAGAAGGACAAAATAACGGGCAAATGGAATATCATACAGACATGATTGGAGGAAATCACAGACCAGAGAACATAATGCCCTCTACTATCTTAGGTGGGGATTACAAAAATTAACTAAATATGTGTAAGACTTTTTTAAGGTCTGAACTTACCCCAAATCAGGAACTGGTCGCTTTGCAGTTATCCTGGTTTTCTTAGCTGATCCTGGAGTTTTCACTTCGGCCATTTTCTCATAGAACAGCATATAACCATTCCAATACCTCACTCTCTCATCTGGATAATTTGTAGCTAAATAAATATGTGTATTTATGTTACTTTCCATTAAATTTACAGAACTATTACCTCAACATCAGGTTAAATATATACCCCTTTTGAAAATATAGCCATTGTCCACATTTCTTGTTAATTCTAATTTTCAATAAAAAAAAATCATAGTACTTTAGACATATGGATAAAAGTAATCATTTTAATGGCCTAATGATGACAAATAACATCATTTAATGCAAATTCTGACCATTTGGACGTTTTAAAATCAATAAATGTTCTTGCAATTTTTTTATAATTTTTTTTTTTTTACGTTAGTACGTGTAACAAGTATAGAGGGAAATGTAAACCCACCACAAATAAAGGAAGTTTATTCATTTAATATTATTAAATTTACTAAAATTGATGGAGTAAAAATGTTACTCATTTACTTACATGATGACTCATTAGTCTTAGTTTTATAAGTTCCTCCAAAACACTCTGCTTCTACGCTGGCATCATTCATCTCAAATTCTTCTACAAATGTGTCGTTAAATTTAAACCATTTTCCTTTATTAGGATTGGTCATGGAATTCCCTCTAAAAATAAAATAGGTATAGGTTTTAAAGTGTTCAATACGACGTGCTAGTGTACATAATTTATGAAACATTTATCCTTATTGTTAATAAAGCATTTTAAATACAATTTACAGAAGTCCTTGCTTGTCCTTTTGAAAATTTAACACAAGACTGGGCTATTTTCTCTGTTTTGTTAGCCTTCAGTCCCTTAATCAGAATGTCTTCATTATAAAAATGATTTGGCAGGTTTTATAATTTACTGTCAAAGAGTTTTCTATAAGGAGCAAGAGTTGGCTTCGTTTGAAGTAAAACAAAAACTAAAGACTGTTTTCTCCAAAACTAAGACATTAGGTTACCTCCTTTCTTTAATAAATAAGTAACAATATTCAGTATTAGCCTTTCAGATGACTTTCTACAAATATCCTACAAGTTCCTAATTTTATTTACCTTCTTTCTTTAATGAATGAGTAGTAATGTCCAGCGTTAGCCTGACCACTATGTACAACTATTCCTACAAGTTCATAATTTATTTGTTTAGGTTCTGGAGAAATTCCAATCACAATGTCAGGTAATTTATCTTCAGTAGGATTTGTCTCCCCTGAATCTGATGATTCTGAACTGGTTTCTACAGCTTCTTCTCTTCTAGCCATGCCCTCGGTCGTATACGGTTCCATATCTAATATCCATGGAAACTGAAAATAATGACAACAATACATATTGAATGGCATAATTATACAAAATCTATTTTAAAAATTTAAATGGTATGCAGATGCCTATTTAAATATGAATCTTACAAATATAAATATTAAACACTCACATGCAAGTATGTGCACAACCTCTCCTATATTTTATACAAGCCTTTCAAAGCTTACATTTGGAAAAACTGGTTATAAACTCAAAAGTAATTTTCAAATATGACAACTTTTCAGGCACTCCATTGAAATACACTTAATAAATCTTTGACCATACTTTTTAGACTAGATCCCTTAACACATAAATACATAGTCCAACTTTCATAACTCACCTTAAAATAATCATCAAATTTTAAGGCTCTGTTTGCTTCCCAATCATAACCAAATCTTTTAAGTTGTATACACAACAATGGTGGCAGTGTTTTGATACACATTCTCTTCATGGTATTCCTCTGAAAATGAATGACACTTATGTTTTCAAAAAATATATAGGACATTAAAGAGTAACTATCAAAATAATACTTTTACAAAAATTACTATAACTTGTTATTAAACTACAACAATTTGAAAGTTCTTCTTTGGATACCAATTCCCTAACTGAAGTTTGAAATGTTAAATTCTTTTTAGATAGCATGTTTATTAAATACCAATTGAAAATATGTCTTCAATAAGATATGTTTCAGATTTTTGAAAACCAAACAATACAGATCTTAATTCTGAATGAACAATTATTAAATCTTAAGAATTATAGTGTCTGTCATTTTTGTTTTTAAAAAATGTGTGCATCTAAATATCTATCATGTTTTCCTTAGTACATATGTGTGGATATCATTCACATTCAAAGAAGGACTAACTCACTGTAACTTTGAATAAAACCTTGTTTATGTGATACTGAAAAAGCTTTATTTTCCATGCTATCTCCTTTAATATTGTGTGTATGTACTTTTGTATTCTTTCATTTATCATTAATTAAAGTAAACAATCAATCAATCAACCAAACATCCATTTTTCTTCACAAACACTTTAATATTTTTCTATAGTCTCCAGAGAAAGTATTGTAATGATAAAGAAATATTATATAAGTATCTCATTTTACAAGGACATTTAATAGTACCTTAGCCTGACACTTTTCACAATAGTATGCATTGTCTCCCTCTAGTATTTCTCCTTTAACAAACTGGTCTAACGAATCTTGTAATGTAGCATTCTTTACAGTCAGGTTCAGCGCAAAAAATTCCTCTTCTCTCTCATATCTGTAAATATAGTTATTATGTATTCAAACCTATTATGAGAAATTTTAGAATATTGAGGATATACTTGCTTTTTTTGTTATTCAATTACCACCTCAGTGGTCTTGTGATAGTGTGCAAGCTGTTAGTGTCAGGATGTTAGCTTGATTCCACCTAATGTTAAACCAAAGACTTCAGAAGTGGTATTTGCTGCTTTTCAGCTAAGCACACATAATTTGGGAAAAAGAGCAAAGACTGGTAGACTCCATGTCAGAATTAAGCGTCTGAGTAGGATGTGTGGCTTCCTACAGACTGTTATATTATGTGATAGAAAAATCTGACTAAGTGTGTTAGTTTATGAAGTTTTTTTTTAAGATACAGATGAAGATGTTAACTACACTGTTTTATAATATCAACTTAAATTTCTTAGTAATCTGCAACGGTCTACATATTGAACTCAATAATAAAATTGAGAATAAACTTACCTATGTGGACAATCTTTACATAACTTTTGATCAGAAAATATCCCCTGGAAATTCTTTTTGAATATTTCATATTTTCCAATTCTCTGAAATAAAATATAAATGTTGATCGTTTAATAAATGCTTAGAAAAATAATAGCCTCTCTAAGCTTTTACACTTAACTGAGATAACACCAATAAAAAAAGAGTTAATGATGCAAAACTTCAAGCATTTAAATTCTTTATACAAATCAAATCTATTAGTGTTTGTAAATATCCTGCAAGTGGTTAATAATATTTTAATATTATCAAAAGTAGTGAAATAACAATATTAAATGATGAGATGAAATTTGCAATATAACTTTCAAATTGTCAAACTTTGAAAGCAGTAATTCAGTCTTACCATTCCCAAATTGAGATTGTGATTACAGTAAAGATAATAAAAAATTCATATACAAAATAAATTCAGAGAAACTAAACTCTGATTTTTTTTTACCTTAGTGTATTCATCTGCTTGATCCATTAATGCTGTGAAGAAATCAAAGGCATCTTGTTGTTCTCTAATATTTACAACTTGTCCCCATAACTTGAATACTTTCCAGAACTTCTCTGGTTCAAAATACTGTAGTTTACTCTCCAGTAACTGACCAAATACTTGTTGTAACTGATAGAACACACTGAAAATAACAACATTAACAGTAAAACTTACAGCATTATCACAACACATGTTGTTACAAATAAAACACATTGAAGATACAACATCAACACTAAAAATAATAACATTAACACTGAAAAAAAAACTAACATAAAACCTGATTCATCTTTTAACTTCTCTAAGGACAATTTCTGTTAACCTTGTTCTATGTAAAACAGCTTCACAACAAAGTTTACTACTGATTTTACATGGGCTCCACTCTACTTAACCAAGGACAACTTCTTGTACTCAGTCATAAATATTCACTCGGTACAAACTTTGTGCTAAAAACACCAAATCTAGTATTTTGATTGGTTGAATTCTGAGAATAGAATAATCATACTTAAAGTTTTCATGACCATGGGGCCTTGTGTGTTATTGTATGTATGACTGCTCGATAACAAGGTTAATTACATGTCTACATCAAGATATTTTCCACAAAAAAAAATTCTGGTACCCTGGTGCTAGATTCAACTACTACACAAATGAATTAATTACCTGTCTTCATCAGGGGTGTCTTCCACTACACCTAAAACACTTTCTGGTACCCCGGGTGTCATGTATAACTGCTGGATTACAGCGTTCATATAACAGGTGGCACCACCATTGCGTAATCCAACATATCCACATCTGGCTCGACCATCAACAGGTGGCAAGTACTAATAATAAAAAACAGCCAAAATTACTGGAAAAAACATCAACTTTTAATCAGTATCTTATCAAGACCAGTAATTACTCATAAACAATAATGTGTCCATAGTACATGTGTGCCCCACTTGCAATATCATTTTCTATGTTCAGTGGATGGTGAAATTGGGGGTAAAAACTCTAATTTGGCATTAAAATTAGAAAGATCATATCATAGGGAACATGTGTACTAACTTACAAGTAGATTAGACTTCAACTTCATCAAAAACTACCTTGACGGAAAATTTTAATCTGAAACTTGCACTATCATTTTCTATGTTCATTTGATCGTGAAATTGGCATCAACATAATTCAACTCAAACCATGTAAAATGCATTTATCCTGTGATTGATGAGAATTCTTACTAAATTTAAATATTAGATGTACAAAGAAGCTACTATAAAGTTTTATTACATTAAATAAACAGAAACTGAAACCAACAACAAAATACAAACCTCCCATTCATTGGCTACTTCAGGGTGAGGCTGATGATGCATATCTACAAGCTGTCTACATAAACTGAAACCAACAACAAAATACAAACCTCCCATTCATTGGCTACTTCAGGGTGAGGCTGATGATGCATATCTACAAGCTGTCTACATAAGTCTTTTAATATAGATACACTTTCCCTGGATAATTCTATCAACAAGTCATATGCTGCTATTCTGGATTCTGAATTCCTACATCTAAAATAAGACAAATTTTCCAAATGTTATTAGATTAATTGTTGCATGCTTAACGTCTAATTATAAAATTAGGTAAACATGACCAACAAATTAACCAATCAAATTTAAACAATGAAGGAGAGTGAGATACAATCAAGCCAGAAGTTTGAAACTTATTTTTTTAGTTTATTAATACTTTGGAAAAAGCATAACTTTGCCACAAAATATTCTTTTAGCAGATGGTATAAATTAATCTTGCTTTAGCAAAAATGTTCTGTTTATAACTTCTAGTTTGTGCTTACTTTGGACTGACTTCAGCCAATGCTGTTTCTCGTTTAGCTTCATCCATACTGTCCATCATTATTTTTGAGGCAGGAAAGAGGAAATCATGTAGAAGATCATAGACTAAGGTTCTGCCTGAAATCATAAATATTCAGTTAAAATTTTCAGCATCTTGTCATAATAAACTTTAAATTTGCATAGATCTGAAATATAAAACCTCAAAAATTAAATCAGTGACTTCCAAGTCTATTATTGTTAAAGCTAAAACAAGAAATGTGTCCATAGTACATGGATGCCCCATCCACACTACCATTTTCTATGTTTAGTGGACCGTGAAAATGAGGTAAAAACTCTAATTTATCATTAAAATTCAAAAGAATATATCATAGGGAACATGTGTACCAAGTTTCAAGTTGATTGGACTTCAACTTCATCAATAAAGGGCTGCGCTTTAGCGCATGATACGCCCGTTGCTCTTTTAACTTGTCTTTTATGCTTTAAATGAATTTATATGATCAACTAGAAATATATATACAAATCAAAAGGGATGTTACATTAAAATATTCACCAAAGTTTCATAAAATCCCCCTTTTTTTAAGTATAAAAATTCATTACTTAAGAAAACGTAAAATCTAAAATTTATAAAAATGGAAAGGGAGCTTATGTCAATAGATATAAACAATTTATCAAAGTTGCATAAAATTTTGTGAAAGTGTTAGTTATTGTCCCAAAATTGGAAAATCCCCCCTTTTTTAAGCATAAAAATTCATAACACGGAAATGTAAAATCTGAAATTTATAAAAATTGAAAGGGAGCTTACATCAATAGATATAAACAATTCACCAAAGTTTCATGGACATTGGTGAAAGCCTTTTTGAGTTATTGTCCGAAGTGTTGAAAATCCCCCTTTTTTTATGAATAAAGCCCCATAAATCCAAAACTTAAAATCTGAAAAATATAAAAATTGAAAGGGAGCTTACATCAATAGATATAAACAATTCACCAAAGTTTCATGGACATTGGTGAAAGCCTTTTTGAGTTATTGTCCGAAGTGTTGAAAATCCCCCTTTTTTTATGAATAAAGCCCCATAAATCCAAAACTTAAAATCTGAAATTTATAAAAATTGAAAGGGAGCTTACATCAATAGATATAAACAATTCACCAAAGTTTCATGGACATTGGTGAAAGCCTTTTTGAGTTATTGTCCGAAGTGTTGAAAATCCCCCCTTTTTTATGAATAAAGCCCCATTAATCCAAAACTTAAAATCTGAAATTAAAAAAAAAACGAAAGGGAGCTTACATCAATAGATATAAACAATTCACTTAAGTTTCATGGAAATTGGTGAAAGTGTTTTTGAGTTATTGTCCGAAGTGTGGACGACGGACGGACGGACAACGGTATACCATAATACGTCCCGTCTAAAAGACGACGGGCGTATAAAAACTACCTCAACAAAAAAATTTAACATGAAGCGGAACAGACAGATGGACGGACGAATGAACGAACTGATAAAGTTAAAAGTGATAGTAAATTAGCACTGGAGAAGTAATTTGCAAGGTGTAAGTTTTAGGCTGCATGCAGTGAGATACTATTTATTTTATTCTAATATTAAACTAAGGCCAATGTTTAATTTCTCTTAAACTAGGTAAAAATTACAGCTCAGACAAAGGTAAGAGCTTATGCTCAAATAAACATAATTATCGCTATTTTGTGCATTTTTCCTTTGATCTTTTTTTGTGATAACTTTTCATATCATACTACTTGCTTGAGATGGAAAATTATCGCTAGAAACTAAGGAGGCATGTGACGTTGCTAATGAAATTGATAACGTCGTCATAGGTAAAATAGCGATAAACAGATTATCATTGATCATCTCAACTCGATTGCATTTCTCGCTTTCACTGTACCGGCTCAAGCGAGAAAATAAATCTCGTTGAGATGATCAACAATAATCTATAAGTACTAGAGTACGGATAAAGATAATAGAAAAAGTACAAAACAATAAGCATTGGTTTTCACAAAGGATGTACTAACATAACATAATTTTCAACATCTAGTCCAGTCTGTTAAAGAAACTTCAAAAATAAAAACAGTGACTTCCACATTTATAGGAACTATAATTTTCAAAGCTTAAAAAATATGTTCTTAAAATCTTTAAATAATATCTTACCAAATTCTTCTTTACAAATTCCTTCACATGTAAAGAGATTCCTGATGAGTTTAAGATGACCACCTAGTAGTAAGTTATCAGCATCAATCAGGTCAGGATTGGATGATGTCTCAAAGTTCTTTAACCAGGCTATCTCATCTTCTAACATATTAGGCAGATCTAAATTTAACTTGGTTTGGTCTGGCACTGAAAAAAAACAACAACATAAAATACATTCAATTTCAAACATATAGGGCAGTTCTTTTTTTGAAAATTCTAATAGAACAAGAATTCATGAGTTGTCGTGTTAGCATTCCCCCATTTGTATATCTTATTTTGCTGGATAAAGTTCTTTCCATCTATTAAATTATTTCAGGAAAGAAAAAAAACCACAATAAGTGGGTAAAATGTCATTTCTATAAAATGTGGACTGTAGATTTCAATGCTGCTGACTTATTTGTCTTGCTCAACAAATTTCACTATTTAAATTTTTTTCCTCTACCTCTAAATTTTTTTTATGTATAAACTCAAAATATGCTGATCCTTTTATTCTATTTTTAGAGACAGCGATGGATCAAATTTCCAGATAAATTTACATACAAAATGACCTAAGGAACATTCAGATAAAATTGGTAAAATTCAACAAAGAGCATATCACAAATTTAGGCACAAAATGTACATGAATAACACAATAACTTACTTGATAAATTCTCTAATAATTTACACCTTAAATCAAAGTACTGAGAACATTGGAGGATGAGCCTGGAATATATCAAGAAATACGTACATGATAAATGATACTTACAGTTTAGCATTTTTCATCTTCATCAATTGTATATGTGATTCTAAAGACCAAAGTGTCTAAATTCACAAAGTTTTATAAGAATTACCATTCTTAATTTGAGGCTATTACATTCATTTGGTTTTGTCATTTTGCATATTTATCATTTTCCTTTTCTGTAAACCAACTAAAAGTTCATTTTTGTGAGTAAAAAAATAAATCAAATATAAAATTGTTATAGAAATATGTCACGCTTGTCACTTTTCTTACATAAATACATCAAAAAAATAAAAATTGAGAAAATATATTGTTGCAAAATTAGCTGATAAAGTCTGGACTGTGTGCAAGGGGCAGTAACTCTAAGTTTTCACTTGTCACAAATAAATCACAAATTCAAAATCTATATATCACACCTTATATAACCACAAGGGAAGATATGCCTTGAGTAAAACTTTTACTAGTAATACAACCTTACCTTTGACTAGCACCTCTGGTTTGTGTTGACGACACCCAGAAGGGAAGATATGCCTTGAGTAAAACTTTCACTAGTAATACAACCTTACCTTTGACTAGCTCCTCTGGTTTGTGTTGACGACACCCAGAAGGGAAGATATGCCTTGAGTAAAACTTTCAACATGAATTGATGGGGTGTTTGCTGTACAGAGTCAGATGATAATGTAGTTTGACTGAGAATGAAGAATTGCTCTAATGCTGCTGTTCTTATATCTGATTGTGAACAACCCACTAAAATATCTATTATGAAGTCACTAATGCATGGTAGAGTGTAAAAAGATGCTGAAATAATAATAAATATCAATGTAGAATAATGGAGTCTTTGGAAAAGCAAAAATAACAGAGGTTGTTTTTTCTCATCTCATGGTTTATAAGTTATGTTTTGAATCTGTTTTGTTTATGTTTACTCTAACCTATAAGGTATTTAGTGTTGAAGGCTGATCTAATAGTCTCTGTAAATCAAATAAAATTGTCTAGACTTGTGATGTTGCTGACTCATAGCCCATTATGTCCTTTATATGTCACATTTGGGGGGGACAGAACTGTTGATTTTATGACCAATTGACAAATACCCCATATCTGCTTTTATTCATTTAAATAGGATATAAAAATTGTTATCATTAATGCAAAAAAACAAAAACATAACCAAATAAGTCTATCTTTTGTATTGTTTTTTTCTACAGCTCAACGAAAATTATATGTTAGATTCAAGGATTCCGAAAAAATTTTCACCTAATTTCGGTCATTTTCATATAATTTAAATGCTGGTGCCCTTTTCAAAAAAGGATTGTCAAAATCTCATAACTGCAAGAGTATGCTCATACTCGTACTGGGTAGCATCATCAAACTTGTTTCATTGTTGCATCTATAGCATTTACTTCACGATTTATCCTTCCATTTTCCTAAAATCAATCAAGAGCATTTAAGGGAAGGCAACAGCTTAAAAATAATATGATTTTAATGACTCAAAATGATAATTTTCTCAGTCATCGCTTACGTTTCTTTCGATTCTGAAGTCGAAATTCAAACCGGATGTAATGCGACAATACTATAGTCGCCGTCAGCTGAAATTCGTAGCGGTTATCAGTAAAAATAATCTAAACTATCAATCGCGTTCACTCGAGATATAGTTTTTCACATTCCATTCATAAATCGCAAAAAGAAAAACCACTACTGACCTACGTTTTAAGTGATCGCACTGTAATAATCCTGACCTTCACTTTTTCATAGACAATTTTGAATGGTGGAATCAGCCATTGTTTTTACCGGAAGTGTTTCCGTGGAGTTCAATTTCATAAAATTTGCATAAAGCGCGGGAAACCTTATCACATCAATGAAAGGAACATTTCAGGAAACTGCGTACAGTGACGAATGTCATATGTAAACAAATGATCCTCATAGAAACGAAGATGGCGGAATTACAATGGAAAATATTCTGGAAAATGTGAAGGTCAGGATTATTACAGTGCGATCACTTAAAAGGTAGGTCAGTAGTGGGTTTTCTTTTTGCGATTTATGAATGGAATGTGAAAAACTATATCTCGAGTGAACGCGATTGATAGTTTAGATTATTTTTACTGATAACCGCTACGAATTTCAGCTGACGGCGACTATAATACGAACAATTCCGGACTCATTTCCGGGATTAGTTTTGTTTATCAAATTCACAGATCATCGGCTTTTTAATATTTTACCTTTAATAGTGTGAGAATATTAATGAAAATAGTTGCACTTGCTTTATTTAGCATGAAATCATTTTAAATTTACGATTTAGTGTCTAATCTGCGGAAGAGAATTTCAGGCATGCATATTACATAGTAACAAAGCACGTGTATTAGTAGTGAAAAAAAAACTTTTTTCTACGTAAATTAAATCAAGTTTTAATTCAATTTTAAATCATAATTGACAATTGTCTTAGCTGAAAAGTAATTAAATTATGAAGACAGTTGGTATGGAATTTTAATTTCTTTATAATAATATGAGGCAAGGCATAACCTGTGAATGGGGACGAAGTCTGTATGATTTTTTTTTTATAAATCTAACATGTTAAAAAGAGAAACGGAAATACCGCAACGTTTCCGATTTTGGTTCTGTTGTTCGGGATTTAGTTGTGACATTATTTAAGTCATGACGTCATATTCAATGTAAACAAAGAAACGCTGTCATCAGGTAACGTTTTTTTTTTATATAACAAACAATTTTTAAAAATGAATTAGTATTGAGTTCCTTTCTTAGACTGATAAATATACATTTTATTCAAAGTCTCATGCAAACAAGACCGGAAACAGAAGTAGATTTCTGCGCAGATCCGGAAATTCAAAAACGCGACAAAAAAAAATTGAATGATTTTGAGTTCATTAGTACAATGAAAATATCGAGAAATTTTTTTTTTTTTATTGAATTTTCTACTGTTATTGGGGACTTCGTCCCCATATTAGTTCGGGGCTTGTGATTAATAGCCAGGTGTGAATTAAAAACACAGGTAAAGAGATTAGCGATCATTAGCCAATAGTTCCCCGAGGCATTAATATAGTTATTAGGAGGGCCCTCAGGATTATAACACTTTACTGAAGTGACAGTTTAATTACATAAAATCTATAACAAAACAAAAATATGTTCAAAATGGCGATTTTGAAACTCGATCTTAAAGAAATGACCGAAATTATTTCTGTTGAAAAATAAAATTTGACCTAAATCCCAATGAATCATTTAGGACTTTTGAGTTTCCAAATCGGTCATGTCTGGCATATATGACCGTTTCCAGACCCTTGGTTAGATTACAAGTTGAACAATAATGTTCTATACCTGCTATTTCTCTGTTTGCAGGTCTTCTTTTATATTACAAATTTGAAGGTATGTTTGATATTGTTGGACCTTCAGGAAGAGATCAATCATTATCTCAAATAATAAAGATAAACTACAGGTTAGATATTGCAATAGCCTCTTAACAACAATGTGCCTTACCTATAAGTTCACAGCGGAGTTGAAGACATGTCACAAGGATTTCTAAGGCTTCTTTGGCTATTGTACAGTCCTGAGAAGATATAATCTGTTGTCGGATACATACACCAGCATGTAAACTTTGACAATCACTGTCACTATTTGTACTACCTGTGCTACCTACAAAATATACATGTAATGAGGACACATTGTACACACACATCATGTACACTTTACAATCACTGTCACTACTTGTACTACCTGTGCTACCTACAAAATATACATGTAATGAGGACACATTGTACACACACCATCATGTAGACTTTGACAATCACTGTCACTATTTGTACTACCTGTGTTACCTATAAAATATACTTGTAATGAGGACACATTTCGCACACCATTATGTAGACTATGACAATCACTGTCATTATTTGTCCTACCAAAAATACCTACAAAACATCTGTAAATAGTATTACATGCTATTACCTTCCAATAAAACTGAGACCACCCCCATTTTTTGCTGGGATACATGATGCTCAGTCTTTATTTTGTTTTTAAATAGAGTTTTGTAGACTGTTGTTCGTGTTTTGGTCTTCTTTTTGCATTTTGCCATGAATTTGTCAGTATCTCTTTAACTTTAAGAATAGTGTTTAATCTACCTTAGGTATCCTTTACCTCAGATTTATACATGCTCCAGCTCTTAAAGTGTTTACTAGCAAAACTACTGTAAGCTAATTGATCATAAATCAAACATAAGTAAAATTTACCAGTACTACTTTGTCGACTTTTCCCACAGGTATACAACCCTGTTGTACTTTCAATGATTGGCTGAGATGACCCAAGTAGGTGGAGTCTTCCAGCAGCTGCTGCCCATGTGACTCTCATGAAACAGGAAACTGTTTCAGTAAATTCATGCACACCCATTGTCTTAAAAAAAGAAATATTAACAATATATCAGACATTTTTTTAACTTTACCTTTTCAAGACTACAATTTGTACCGGTACTCAAATGTATGTTTTCCCTAAACCTTAAAAAGTATATATACAAGGTACAATACGCTTTACTCGTAAGAAAAGTATTTGTAAAAAATACAGTTATGTTTGTGTGAATACAGAAGACAATTGTTTTGTATTGTGAGTTCTGGTGGGGGGGGGAAAAGCATTTACCATTTGAGTTCAACAGTCCTACTGTAATTGTACTTTTTTTCGTGGGTACTTTTTTCGCGAATTGTGTATTTAAAAACAAGTTCCTGGTATTTATTTTCTAGAAAGAAAAAAAATGTTTTATAGTTATTATTGCCTTGTGTGTAAATCTGAACTGCATTTAAAGTAAAATCGTAAATAGCCGTCAGGTATACTGTATTACATGCTGGGTGGTTAGTGCATGCATTTCAGAATGTAAAAGATAACAGCTTGAAAAGAGATTGGGCTAAGACCAGTATTGCAGGAGTCGCACTCGGTAAATGACAAACTGTAGTGACTTTGGTTATTTGTAAATATTCTTCTTGTGTATTTATTTGTGCTTGTTTTATTTTCATAAAATCTAATTATAATTACAATTTTGTCTGTTATCAAATGATTGCAGTAAAGCTTTCAAAAACATTGTCTGCTACTATACACACATGTTTGTAAATTAATCAATATCACAACAATAGACAGTCATATGGTTCTAGGTAATCTGGAGTCATTATTGTTTCTTTAATCTTTAATTGGTTTTTACTTGTCAACTGTTGATTTCATTCTAGTTTGTTTATTAATCGGATAAACAAGGTTGACCGTTGTAAACATGTCTTGTCATCAATGTATGCATATAGATGAACAGTAAGCTTTCAGTTAAAAAGTTGGATTAACATTCGCGTGTATTTATTTTCGCGAAATTCCTGAAAATAAATACACCGCGAAAATAAGTACAATTACAGTATGTTAGCTGAGTTACTTAATATAATTTTTGCAACCATCAAATCATAGATTGATGTCTGAGAATATTAAAATGCAATCTGTTTATCATCTTTCTAAATGCACCTTTCAAAATACGAACTTATTATATCAAAAGCAGATCAATCACTTGACAAATACTTTATGCTAATATTCTTTGATATGATTGAATGAATTTTTTTTAAAATTTAATCAATAAGAATTAATGTTAGAAATAGCTGGATTAGAAACAAGATTTATTATGCATAATTATATGTACCTGGACAGCATGACTGCCTGCAGATGGTTTTTCAACTATGATTGTTAACGGCTGAGTTAGAGAGGTTGGAGTCGCTGGTACACTAATTGCTCCTGCCTTAACTTCATCCAATGAGGAAATAGAACCAAGTCCATCTCCTGTCACAGTTTGTCCACACAATAAAAACCGAGCTAACTGTAGACATATAGAATAGCATCCTTGTCTAATTGTATAATTAATGTCTGGCGCTAAAGATTCAGGTTGTAATACATTCACTACAAGTTGCAATCCTCCGGCATTTAAAAAATCTTCACAAAAACTTTGAGCACCAAATTTACTTCCAATGTCTTGTGTCACTGGCATTAGTTTACTACTTAAAACCTAAAAAAAAAAAGAATTCATAAAAATAACAGAACAAATTTATTATATTTTAGTAAAGCAATATAAAATTCCTACTTTATTGTGACCATAAATGTTGAAGCCCTTCTATTTACATTTCTAACATTAGTTAAAAAAAACCTTTCCATTGAAAAGGGTATGATAAAGGTAAGTTAAACAAAAAATATATATTAAATCTATCATACTATAGTGAAACTTTGTATCTGTTATAATTTAAACCAGTTTCCTGGACATTGATGATATATGGAAAATCTTAAGGATTCTGCATCCTTTTTACTACTTTTGGACTTTAAATTACAATAATTTAATTTTGGATGTAACGCGTCTTCTGATTGGCTGACGTTATTTTGTTATGAGCCCATAGACATAATTTAGTCATGTGACCGTGACGTCATCAACGTTTTTTCATGGTTTTCTACGGTTTAAAATGGAATTTAGAATTAAATTATAAGAAATGACTGTAATATTTTTTCGGTCTATTCGAAATAACATAAAAAATGTGGTGCACACTGTTAAATAACCCGCTACACGCATTATTCAGTGTGCACCACATTTTTTATGTTATTTCTTCATAGACAGAAAAAATATTACAGTCATTCCTTAAACAAATTATCTAGTATGCACAAAATGTATTAATTTATAATGTAAAATGGTTGATGAATATAACTATTTAAAAAGATAACATACCTCTAAATTATATAAGACTCTAAAGGCTGACATATCATGTGATTCACTATCAAACAAAGACTTCAGAATATCTTTTGGTGGTAATTTAGGACTGGGTATAGGTGTGGTTTTCCTGGGGCTAGTTTTTGGACTAAGATCCTCTCCTGATCCAAACTGTTTCATTCCCTATAGAAATCATTAAATATTTATTTATCTAAGTAAAATTTGTGTGAATATCTTTTTCATTAGGTCACATTACAAACTTGTTAACATCAGCAAACTAAGATGTATTTAACTTTTTTAACTTCCAAAAAATAGCGCTCTCTTTTCATATTTTTTAAATCAAAAGATTTTTCTTTTCAGTTTAAAATATCAAATAAAACAACTGTCTTTTCATCAACCTTTTTTTTTAAATAATGAAATAACAATATACCTTTTGACTTATAGAGTCCAATACATCAGATATACCCTGGTCTGTTGGAATTAACATCAATAATTTCCTCACTCGGGATGTTATCCTGAAATATATGTACATTTCATTTAAATGAAAACAAATTATAAGAGACCTCAGGTAAAGGGAAAACTAATAAAATACTTAAAATGACTGTGTTACATCAATGTATTATATCATGAATCAATGAAAAATCTTGCTATTTCTAGAAAGAACATTAGTATTTTCTTTTATGTTATTGACATGATGTAAAATGTTTATTTTTCTAATATAGGTATTCTACTAACCTTGCTTCATCTAGATTGGCTAGTTGGTATAACATCTCAAATACCTGTCCTCCTACTGCCATTACTACACCGGGTAAAGTTTTCTCCTGAAATATTCATAACATTAATAGAAAGTCAAAACTAAATCAATAAATACCCATATAACATGCGTCAAACCAGAAAACATTTTTTGTACATATAATATGGATTATTTATTTGAACTAAGTTGTTACACACCTTCCAGTAGTAGTGAAAATCATGTCAAGTTTCATTAATTGACTTTGTATTGTTTTGAAGTTAAAGAGCCAAAATTATATGCAACAGAATGATAGATACGAAAAAGGATTCACAGACAAATTGAAAAGCTACTGCTAAGGAAGTGTTGCATGATTAGCAAGTCAAGATGATAACTATAGGTCCTCTGCTTATAAATAATCATAAAAAATAAATGTTTCAATCCATCCTTAATTGTGTCACTCTACTTTACTTTACATTTAATGCATTTCATCATGAAGATGTTTATCCTCTTGAATTTCAAGATACAGAGTCAAAATTCCCTGACAAGACAAATAAACAGTTGCGCCATGAGCGCATGATACGGCCGACGTCTTGTGTGGAAGTTTTATGCAATAATCATAAATAGTTTCTGAGAAAGTTTTAAGCAATTACCATTTATTGCTTTTGAGACACGGCGGGATATGTGAAACCCCCCCACCCTGTTTTTTTTTAACAAATATCACTAAAATAAAATTTTGAATCAAACCAAAAAGTATACAGATCTTTAGATTAATATAACAAAGAAGTGTGTACAGTTTCAAGCAATAATCATAAATTGTTTTTGAGATACGGCGCGACATGTAAAAAAAACCCTCCCCTTTTTTACAAAATACTCAATAACTCAAAAATAAAATTTTGAGTCATCACCAAAAAGTATACAGATCTTTAGATTAATATAACAAAGAAGTGTGTAAAGTTTTAAGCAATAATCATAAATCGTTTTTGAGATACAGCACGACATGTAAAAACCCCCTCCCCCTTTTTTACAAAATACTCAATAACTCAAAAATGAAATTTTGAATCATCACCAAAAAGTATACAGATCTTTAGATTAATATAACAAAGAAGTGTGTAAAGTTTTAAGCAATGATCATAAATCGTTTTTGAGATACGGCACGACATGTAAAAACCCCCTCCCCCTTTTTTACAAAATACTCAATAACTCAAAAATGAAATTTTGAATCATCACCAAAAAGTATACAGATATTAAGATTAATATAACTAAGCAGTGTGTAAAGTTTTAAGCAATAATCAAGAATCGTTTTTGAGATACGGTACGACATGTGAAAAAAAACACACCCCTGTTTTAGTTACAAAGTGCCGTAACTCAAAAAGTTTAAATCTTATTTTCACCAAAAAGTATACAGATCATTTGACCATCATAAAAAACAACTATATTAAGTTTCATGAAATTTAGATAAGTCGTTCTCAAGTTACGATGTGACATGTTTACGCTGGACAGACAGACGGACAGACGGACGGACAGACAGACTGACGGACACTTGTATACCATAATACGTCCCGTCAAAATTTTGACGGGCGTATAAAAACTAAATAACTGCAAATAGAATATGTTATACTGACCTGTTCCAAGTCAAAATTGAGCTTTGATGTTGGAGTCGTAGGTACCTATAATAAGAAATAAAAAGATAATATTTTCATCATTGTTTGCACTGAAACAGGTGTAGTTAATAATTTTACCTGAGATTATTGCACTGATGCATACATTACCATAGCTGTTAGTTAGCTCTTAAACAGGTGAAATAATTTACCATGCTTGCAAGGACAAGACCAGGTTGTGTACTAAATAATAACAGACTAATAGTATAATGTCAAATCATGTTCTTTTGTAAAAATTAAAAGAAACTCTTGTAAATGGCAGTCTTAGTTTTGGTCAAAGTGTGTTTTGGTCTTTGATATTTTTTGTTGATAGCAGATCTTTAGTAGTCTTTGTTGAATTCTATATCAGGGAAATTTGGAGCTTGACATAAGATATTGACACTTCACTGTGGAAGACCATACGTTTACATTTAAACTTCTTAATTTTTTTTATAGTCTTCCTTGATCTAATTCTTGTTCTTTTTCCTCAGTCTTTTGTTATCTATGTTGTGTTTTGTGTACTGCTCTATATCTTTTAGTCGGTTTTCGTTTTTTGCAGTTTGCTTTGGATATACAAGGTTGGATGTCCTCTGGTATCATTACCTCTCTCTTGAATGATTGTCTTTTTGACATAAACCTCCTTATTTTCTTTTTATTCATAGTAATTTATTTTCTAGTAATTTATTTTACCTGAGATGATTGCACTGAAACCGGTGTAGTCAGTTTGACCATTACTGTCTGGTTATCTTCAAAGTCAAGCTGATTCAGTAACTTTTGATCTTTCTTTGTTTCAAGCTGCAAGTAAATATATCTTGTTTATTGTATCTGTTTAAGTTTTACAAAATATCAGTACCTGTTTAAATAAAAAAAAAAACACTGTACCATATTTGATAACAAAGAAATATTATTGTTTCCTTTCTCATATCTCTCTTTAAGTGAATTTGCCGCCATGGAAAAAGTGACTGTAGAAAAAGTGTTCTTAGTTTGAATTTGTGACTTACCACAATTTGAATTATTCAATATACATTTTATGCATTCAAGTACAAGTTAAAAAATCTTCTTCAAACTGTAAAATATGGACATCTTTAGTAGCATTTGAATTCATATTTTCAATCAATACTTAAGGCAAGCTGGTTATTTCTGTTAGGAAGTCTGATTCAAACAGCAGATAATCTAGTAGACAAGTGAAAATCCAGCTTAACAACATATCATTTCAAACTAAAATTAAAGATAAAGCAAGTGTTTAAGATAAATAATTCTGCTTACCATTTTCTCATTCACAATTATCTGTATAGTTTCTGACGCTTTCTTCATTCTATTGGAAACTTTTGTTCTAACTGAACAGAGGGTCTCATTACTATGGCACTAAAAACAGAAACAAGACTTCACATTTAAACATTTAGTATGATGAACTACATGTATAACACCTTTATAATCACTGACAAAGGATCTATTGTTGTGTAGCTTTCCTTTGCAAGTTATTCCATCTTTACTAGGAAAGTAAAACTCGTATAAGATATCAACAAAGAAATAAAATATCATTCAATTGCATACAAACTTATCTACCTCATAGGAACAATTTTGACTTTATTTGGGAAGGTATAAAAGATAACATTGAGAGTCCATATGATGATGATGAATTTAAGTAAACAATTTTGTACGGTCATACATATAATAAACATTATGCATATAAAGTGAAAAGTTCCAAGTAGTAATATAAAATTAACAAGCTACCATTTCATTAAGAAAGAATACTTACAATTATGATATACCTTTTCATGCAAGTTTTTTCTAACCATGGTGAATTTCAAGGAGTTTTGATTTAAACATGATTGAAACTTTGAATTATTTTTTTAATTTGGAATGCATCAAACTGTTTATCAGATTTCCCAGAAGGCAGCAAAATATTTTGTTTTGCATATATGTGTACCTTGAGAAAAGAAGTATTGTTCTAGTGGTGTTGTGTATATGTGTACTTACCACTAACATAAAATCCTGTTTACTTGATTCACATGTGACATACAAATTGATTTGATATCCCTGGAACGCAGCCCCATGGGGTAATATTGTTCTTGGGGTGTTGTGTGCTTCCTCTACATTTAAAACATATACTTCAGCTATCCACAATAATCTCTCTATATTTTGAAGTTTTATAGATCTGAAAATACATACAAGGGATATATAATATTTAACTGCCTAAGAGGGGTTAAAATTACCTTTCCTTTTCAAAATTTCACTTGTCCAGTTGTCATTTCTGCCTCGATATGAATGAAATTGATAAAAAAAAAAAAGTTAATATACCACTGTACAAGATTAATAATATAGTTGAAATGTAATTAAAATTTTCCAGTGACAATCCAAAAAACCCTCCATCTTTATCAAAACATTTTGCAATAATTTATTAATATTTGTTCTTGTCTAAATATGGTTGAACTATTTGCCACTGGAGATTGAGCAAACAGAAACTAAGTAGTCAATGTACTTACCTACAAGGAAGAGGGATAGTAGAAACTAACTGTACCACAGGTGCTGTCAGTGTTTTTGTAGCTGAGGATATACACTGAGCTAATACTGTACCACCTATTCCTATCATTGCATTCTACAAATATAGTAAATTATAAAACAACAATAATAAGTGCCCATACTGGGTCAATATTTATACTGTCAAATTTTGATTGTAACATACTGGTAAATACATTTAAAAGACTTACAATGTAAAACTTGGTAGCTTTATATGTGAAACATTTTACTAATCCTTTTTGTACCAATCATTGACATAATATTAAAATATGTAGAATTATTTTATTAAAAAAGTATTTTTTCTCTAACGGTCAGACATTATATTAGGTAAAAATTTAAACATTTCAAGGTGTTTAGTTTTACGCAGTTCAATTGCAGTTTGCCATATCTTAGGCCTTCTTGTTTTATTGTCTACAGTTGATAGATTATGCCTTTTTTTGTCAAGACTAAATACAACTACAATATATTTTGGTGACAACATGACATACCTCTAATCTATTGTAACACTCAGTGATAAATTTTTTGTGAAGTGAAACAGCATCCTAAAAAGTAAATCTTTTTCAATTAGCAATTCAACTAAATATATAAATAGAACTGGTATTTAATGACACTGAAATTAGAATTGGGCAACTCAAATGGTCAACTGAAAAAAAGTTGGTAAGGACATGCTCTATATTCCTGTTGTACGCTTGTGTCATATTAAGAGAGATTATACAAATTGGTACTGATAGATTACTGAAATTTAATTTTCTTGTGAAACTTGTTATTACATTCAAATTCAAAAACTATAATCTGTTTTTCTTTCAATTAATGAATCCAGTTAAGATCATATATATTTAACTTATTTCTTTAGCTTCAATAAAATTGAGAATGGAAATGGGGAATGTGTCAAAGAGACAACAACCTGACCATAGAAAAAACAACAGCAGAAGGTCACCAACAGGTCTTCAATGTAGCGAGAAATTCCCGCACCTGGAGGCATCCTTCAGCTGGCCCCTAAAAAAATATATACTAGTTCAGTGATAATGCAATTTCTTAAAAAACACACCTTTTTCAGCCTAGGCGCCAAGTTTGTATATGACACAGTCATCAGTAACTGAATAGAAATGTTAGCTATGTTTTCATCTGATGTATTCAAGCAGATATCCCATAGGTAATCTAGACCTAACAGTTCTGTCTTCTCCACTATCTACAATAAATTAAATTGTAATTGGAACAAATAAATAACTCTTCATGACCATTTCAAAAACAAATGTAAATGCAAGCTCTCATTGTGTAATCTAGGTTGTTAAAAAACTTTGTAGTCCTTTAATTACTTTGCCTTCAAACTGCCATATAAAACTATTATTGATTTTTTTTGTTTATTTCATATTGACAAAAATCCATTTAAAAAAAAGGAAAATATACTCTTATAATCTTAGATGTAAAAGCTTACTTGACAAAAAAAATTAGCTTGCCTACAGAAGACATACACATAACTTTATTTGGATCTGGTTAATATTAGAATATTGTACATAATCTACTTACCAATTTGTTACCTTCTGGTTTTAATCTGTGTTCATATTTGTTCACATTTTCTAAGAAACTTTTAAAACAGGTAAAACCTACAATAGAATCATTTCTATTTAAAAACATTTTGATTGTCATGCAGATAATATTTCTTATGTTAAGACAATTTTTTATCACTTTTTTGCATAAGGCATTTCACGGTACTTTTAATTTTTCTGTTTGCTACATTAAAGGTATATCTTAATTTCCTTTATAGCAAGAAACTCACATGTTTATATCCTAAATATTGCCGGACTTTGTTATTCATTTCTTCCAAGTGATATTTTATCTTGGTAAATTTAAATGAAGAAAATTCACATATCATATTTTTAAAAACATTTGTTCAAATAATGTAGAAAAAAATCTACTAATTATATTTTCAACAAACCTTTTTCACTGAGTTTAACTGGGTCAAGTTTTAACAATTCTTTCTGAAACAACTGACTCTGTGTGTCCATCTCTAAATCTGGTAATCCTTTTGTAAACCATTCAAAACATGTCTGTTACATACAAAAACAAAATATTAGCCTTTAAATGTATTAAAGATAGACTTTAATATATACATCTGAAAAAATAATAATACTACCTTAGGACAAAAATCCTAGTACCATTTGAGGAAATATTAAAAAGAAGTCTGGAGAAAAGTATGATTTTTTTTCAAATACTGTGGATTCATTATTTTAAAGGTACATCAATATACATGGATTCTGTGTGTATTCATAAAACCACAAATCTTACTGTTCAACAAATAACGATTTTTAATTTCTACAGGAAGGTATACAGACTTTGGCAAAACCATGAAACCAAATATCCATGAAATGACAACTTTTCACAATCCACAAAAATAAATGAATCTACAGAAGGTCTTCAAAAAATAAAGTGTTACCTCTCTATCCCATTCACATGCCTCTGGACTGGCTATGAGTGTCCCCCATATATCTCTTGCTCTGCTCCATGGCAGGTACAAGGCTCCCTCTTGTAACATATATTGCAGAAACAGTAGGTGGGTTGATACCATCTATAAATACAATACATTTGTTAAATATCTGGAGTTTTTGTTTATTCAAGAAACAAGCAGGGCCTATTACCATCATGTTGATGTGATTCTATACTCTTGGAATGTGATGCTATCTGAAATTATTTTCTTACAGGTTGTGTTTTGGACGTGATGCTTTAATTAAAGGCAACACAATGGGCTTTCAAAATTTATTTGAAAGATGATGATAATTTTTGCCATTATGTATGTGTTTCAACCGTCCCCAATATTCCTGTCATTTTTTTCTTAACTAGTAAAGAATACCTGTCATGGAAGATTTGCTATACGGTTTTAGAGTTATGATTAATCATCACAAAATCATTTACATAAAACATTAAAGGTAACAATGAAATCCTACTCAATGTTTAAAATTCAAAATACAATACCGCTATCATCTCTTTCTTAAAATGTGAATGTTTTGATACTTACTTCTGAATGTGCATAGAGTCTATTTACAATAGTGTCTGGTCCCAACTGACCATCTCCTACAGCTCCTGATGCCTGTTTGTGACATTTTACTAAGCTCTGGGTAACCAGTTTGATAACATCATGGTTCTTGTTTAGATCATGCAGGATTCCCTATAAACCAAAAAGATAACAATATCTTACAAAATTAAACCAATGAAATAACAGGTAAAGACTCCAATTTATCCAATCTTTGATTATTTGGCAGTATTAATTTAACTTAGTTTGCCTTGTTAATTTCTAAATTAAAGAAACTATTTTTTTTTTTAAATTGTAAGACAATTTATTTCCTTATTCCTTATTTATCACGCATATAAAATACATATTTTTGCAGTGGTTTATCATTTGTACATTTAGGGATTTGATTTATAAACAGTTTTTAAATTATAAATGATAAGACTAAAATTATAACCTTTAAATAAATACCTGAATAAAAAATCACAAAAATATCACATCAGTTTTCTGGAATTTAACGTAAATCAATCCTTACCAAAACATTCTTTCTATGAAATCTAATTACTGAAATGTACTTGCTGACCTACCTTGTCTGTTTTCTGTGAACTTAACTTCAGGATATTTTTACAAATATGCAGTAACTGTTTTAACGAGTGTAACACACATACACCCTACAATTATAAAGGATGAACATATTCAAACTACAACATATTTCCGCAACACATAACAACTTATCTTATAAGGAGCAACTTACACAAAAGACAATGTTATACAATTCATTGCATACATCTGTGAAATGAGTGAAAATGATTAGCGATCTGGAAAATTTTCAAAGTTTCCAAGAGTACAGATGGAATTTTTGCAAAAGTCTGGGGTAACAGTGACAATTTCAACAATAATTACAGATGCTTGTAAGTGTATGGCAAAATCAAGCAATTTTTCAATTCAAAAAGGCACATAACTCAAAAAGAGTAGTAAATGCAAACTAGATCTGTGTTTGGTGGTAACAAGCATCGTGTATATGTTTAATATCATTTGGTTGAGGCAAACTAAAGTTAGAGAATGGAAATTAATCTGAGGATGTACGGAGAGACCAGATTACAAATTAACGCCCCCTTTGCTGCATCAGTGGCATGGAAAATATATGCAAGGACATAAGCAAATAATTATTCTTAAGGATTCTGATTATATTCAGAGGAGAGCTGTTGAATTTATTTTTATCCTTTAGTAAACAAATATGTATTTACCTTCTTGATGTCTTCCACACATTTGATAACATATTGTCTTTTAACTTGTTCTCTGACACTGAAAGAATCACTCAGTATGGCCAGATGTTCCTCTAATGCCAGCTCTATTAAATGTGTAGATAATGCAGGAAGATGGGAAAGATCCCATAACAACTCCAGGACCTAGTGTCATATATATTTATTTAAAGTTATTGGTCAAAGAAAACAAGGCATGTTAAAACAGATGAATAGTTCCAGCATGTCTTTGAATTTATAATAAAATAAATGTTAACTTTACAAAAAGAAATGAAATATTTTTCTCTTTTTGTCTCTCTGAACTAACAAGAAGAATACTAATGTCTCATCATAAATAACTTTGAATTAAGATTTAGATTTCAAAGTATAGTTTGTACATTTTTCTATCATTGAGGACCAGATATTGACCTTGGACAGTTAATTTTTGGTTTATAACATTGTTGGTGGGTTGCTGTCCGATTGATGTTTGCTTCTTAACAACTTGTCTTTAAACATTTCTTCTTGCTTAGAATCATTTTTTATAAATGTAATCAATCTACATAATGTTCATTGAATTTAATAAAAAAATATTAAAATATAAACAATTACAATATTTTGTGTAAATTAACATGATCTTACCCTAGTAGTTGTTTTTGGTTCTCTGCCATCCCTTCCTATTCTACCTATCAAACTAAGCAATTTTTCCCTCATCCTATCTGACTCTTCTTGCCATTTCTGTAAAATATCAAAATAAAACTTTGTGAATATACTTTTTGTGCAGAACCAATTTTAATGGATTTCAAGGTTAATCAAGATTACAAATTTTTAAAACTCTCCAAATGCAAATTGTCCATTTATTTTTTAAATGTAAACAATGAGTGTTCAATGATCATAAGAACAAGAAGTTGCACATGAGCTTACCCCACTCATAATTTGAAGCATTGAAACGAAAAGAAGGTCTCTAGCAGATCCAAAAAGCATTCACATTTTGACCCATCAATGTAAAGCTGCTGAACAAATATGAAGTCGTTCAGTTAAGTAGTATCTGAAAAAAGTGTACTGTGTTACGAAAATTTTCAGTTCATTCAACATGTATGCGAACAGCTAGTAGCTATTAACCATGAAGTCTGGAGCTGGCATGTCAGTAAACTGGTACTAGTCTGTTGTTATTTATGTATTATTGTCATTGTGTTTATTTTCTTTGGTTACATCTTCTGACATCAGACTCAGACTTCTCTTGAACAGAATTTTAAATGTGCGTATTGTTATGCGTTTACTTTTCTACATTGGCTAGAGGTATAGGGGGAGGGTTGAGATCTCATAGACATGTTTAACCCCGCTGCATTTTTGCGCCTGTCCCAAGTCAGGAGCCTCTGGCCTTTGTTAGTCTTTATTATTTTAGTTTTAGTTTCTTGTGTACAATTTGGAAATTAGTATGGCGTTTATTATCACTGAACTAGTATATATTTGTTTAGGGGCCAGCTGAGGGACGCCTCCGGGTGCGGGAATTTCTCGTTACATTGAAGACTTGTTGGTGACCTTCTGCTGTTGTTTTTTCTATGATCGGGTTGTTGTCTCTTTGACACATTCCCCATTTCCAGTCTCAATTTTATACATATATATATATGGGCATCATTATAAGCAAAGTTTGAGGTTAGAAATTCAAAAGAATGAAATAAAACATGAGCAAACAATTAGTATTAACAAATAAAATCAAATCAACAATACTGTAATTAAATCGAAAAATATATTCAAGTTATATTTGAGCCGCGTCGGATAGAAATCGACCTTATGCAATTGAATATCAATACATCTGTAAACTATATCTATATGTAAAGTATGTAACTGTTTAAAATTGAGATTATATAAGAAACCTACAAAACAAACCATGATTCAACTTTTATTAAATATTTGAATGTTCCAAAATCAATCACAGTTTCATTCATGTACATGTATAAATATACTTGCATAAGGTCGATTTCTTTCCGACACAGCTCATTTGTTAACCTAATACCTCACCTTTTGTATAAGAAGGAAAAGACTTTCTAACTGTCCTGAATCAAATTTAACAGCTGCAGCAGCTATGATAGTATGCATATTATCTATAACATTGTTTGTTTGACCAATCTGAAATAAAATAAAAAGAACATCTGAAATTTTTTAAACATATGCATTCTGATTAAATTTGATTTCCAGTTTTTAATTTTTGAGTTGACACCAGCAATATTAAAATATATTATTAATTAACTACACTGTTATTGGACTTAATATGATGAAAACTGCCTATGCAATATAATGTGTAAACTCGGCCAATACAGAATAACTCGGCCAATACAGATTTTTTTCTGTATTGGCGGAGTTATTCTATATTGGCCGAGTTGACAAAAGTGCAGATTTCGGAACGTCTCTAGATTTTACATCGAAAGTCAAGATAAACACAAACTGAAAGTAAACAGTTCTTTTGAAGACGCAGTTGTCATTTAGTTATCTTAAACATGCTGAAAATGTCAGTATGGCATACATTTCTTCAGGCGAAAGACAGTCACGTTCATTTAAAAGGTTTTTTGAAAGCAGACGATAGAACTATTTCAGGTTTGGGGAACGAGTAGATTATCACAAAGTTCATTTCTTGACGACCAATTTCACGATTGTACACATCGATTTTAAATTAGTTTCTGCATAGTATAACACATGTAATGGCAGTACCTTTCCAATTACTATTTATGTGTTGCGTCTAAATTTAAGTTGTAACACTTTATAGTGACTGAAAAGGGTAGAAAAATTCATCAGATGAGAAAATGCTGAAGACACCTGGGAACAGTCTGAGAGCACCAGATCATTATGTATTGCATCTAATAAAAAGAAACAAACTGAGATTTGGATAGTTCCACTTCCAGGTAAAAATATGTATCTCTTTTGAAATGAAATTAAAAATATATTGTAACACTGTAGTTAATTAATAAAGATACTATTACGTGTATTTCTGTATTGGCCTTGTTATTGGTCCACGGCCAGCTGTATTGGACTTCGGCTTCGCCTCAGGCCAATACAGCAAGCCTTGGACCAATAACAAGGCCAATACAAAAATACTTACGTAATAATATCATAATACGGCTATGCCTTTATAATTCTTGGTAAAAAGCTGTTTAAACCAAGTGAAATATTACTTGTAGTGTTTCAATTTTTATAAATAAAGGCATACATAACATTAATTTCATGAATACCTGCATCTTCCAGATCATGTTCAGTTCCTCAGTAGACAATTCTGAACCTAGGAAATCTACCAGACCTTTTATTTTATCACAGTATTGAGCCTGGTCTATGTTTCCTGAAATGATAAAGAAAAAATACACACATTTTAGCTGAATGTACTTTGATTTCTACGATACAGTGAATATCACATCATCTTAGCAATCTGGTTTATGGACATTAAACATAACTTGCTAAGTCTCACCATCCTCATGAATAACATTTGAATTCAGCAGAATGTGTAATTTTCAAAATACCTCATATTATTTAGGTATGGTAAGATCAACAAGACACTTGAAAAAACTAGATGTGTCAAAACGACACAAATGGCCTCCCTCTTCAAAAGTTGAAAAATCTGCAATTTCAATAACACAATAATTGTGGACACAAACATGATGGTAGTCACACATATAAAAAATCAGCGTAAAATCTGAAGGCATATAGAAAAAAGTCTGTATAACTGTGATTTTCAACAATTTGTCAAAGTCCAAAGCCTGTAATTTCGGCAAAAATTAGCGGAGCGGAACGAAACTAAAACTTTTTTTTTTGTAATTATTTTATTTTTCAACATGAAACATGTGAAATTACATAATACAGTATTAGACACGAGTATAAAAAGCTAATTAACACTTGTAAGATCTTTTAAATTATAATGGTATAATAAGATATAAATATTACAATTGATTTTGTTAATTTAATGTTGCTTCTAACAATTGCCACTTCTGTTCCATTTTTATTTTTTGTGTAGGGGTTAAGAAACATACAGAGTATTTTTCTATTTTAATCCAATACTTTAAATATTCTATCCCACCATATCTTGTGGGCAATATGCTCTTAAATCTACATTTGTATATATAGTATTTAAGTAACAACAAAATATTATTAACATTTTTACTAAAAACTAAAACTTGATCTGTAACTCATCATGGTTAACTAACATACCAAAAATCAGCCCAATATCTGAAGGCGTTTAGAAAAAAACTCTGTATATTGGTTTGTTGTGGAATGACGGAATGATGGAATTACGGAATTATGGACAAGGGTAAATGTATATTGGTTTGTTGCGGAATGACGGAATGACGGAATTACGGACAAGGGTAAAACTATATGGCACCGACAACTTCATTGCGAGGCCATAAAAAAAGAATTGAGCAAATCTCCAACCCCTTCCATTGTACTTGTTTAGGTAAATGTTGATTTTATCTACTTTTAAAGAAATATACAAAAGATCTTTCCAGTAAATATTATTTTACAATGTATATAAATTACAAACCTTCCAAGGCTATAGACAATATTTTGTTATCTACCAGCCATGTTAAAATCTTTGCCTGATTCATAGCTGTCTTTGAACTCTTAGCTGATGTAGCATCTTCTATCAGCTTTGCTACCTGAGGGTTGCAAAAAATATATACGTCATTGAAAAACAACTAAATTGTATATTTTAAGCACAATGATATAAATCAGATTTTCATTAGAAAACTGAAGTCATCTATTGTTAACTTTTTAGGAAGAAATAGTTTTGTGTACAATCAGTTTGATTTTAAAGTTGTTTGATAGATATTTTTTGTTTGCCAGCATGTATTTTTCTTCTTTTCATTTTAAAGGATAAGTTCTCAAGTTCAGGTACTCATTATGAATAAAATACCAAAGTTAACAATTATTTTGAAACATTGCTAAATTGTTACCTCTTTCAATGAATTCATCTTTGCATTAAAGTGAGGAGATTTAAGCATTTTAAAGGCTATTTCTAATCTAAGATCATCCAGTGAATCTGTATGTTGAGGCCACATCTGTATACATAATAACTTCATAGAACCTAGTAACTCAGAAACACAGCCAATATTCTGAAAATAAGAGAAAACATAATTAGTAAATACTGAAAAAAACAAATATCAAGGTTAATTTTTAGTGACATTACAGTTAAAATAATAAAGCATGCAAACCAAGAGTTTAAATGCATTGCTTGCCAACTTTGGTTGTTTGTTTGCTCAGACATTGTAATTAAGATTGACACCTAAATTCAATGGGTAGGTGAAGTACAGTTAACTCTCGTTGTCTCGAACATGGTTGACTCGAAATTTCGGATGAGTCGAAGTTTTCACGTGGTCCCGAACTTTGTTCCATATAAATGTATGTAATTCGACTCCTGATGAGCCGAAATTGGATGATTCGAAATTTCGGTTGAGTCGAACTAAATTTACGATCCTAAGGTTAACAAAAGCATTAAAAATTCATTATTTATCTCGAACTAGTACACATATGTCTAAAACATGACCTCCGGCATTCAAATGGATTGAAGAGTTAATCTGACAATACATGTGTAATTAAATTTCCAGTCACTGACCACTGTATTGATTTATGACATGCTATTTCCACGAGTCAGTGTTACCTAAGATTATCTTTTATAGAATTTTTATAAATAATTGGTGATGCATTGTTAATGTTCATAAAAAAGTATTTGAAATGTTTATAAAACAATTAATCATTGTGATTTACACTAACGAGCTTGGGTGTGTATAAAGTAAGGATTATGACTTCCGTTGATGATCACCTAAAAACTACTCAATCGGCGTCTTTAATCTTATTGTATTTTCTTTTGAAAAGAAAGAGTGAGATAAAATAAAATGAAGAGGAATCTAAATTTTCTAAAGTCTCTTGTATCCGAGAATAAACAGTTTTGTCAACTATAAACGACCTGAATAACGGAAATATCGATTGGAAATTACTCTATCGGATAAAAGGAAAAGGTTGTAACTGAAACAATTGAAAAAGTAAAAATAATGTTATCATAATAATGAAAGACCTTGACATACAAGTACATCAATCTGATACCAGAATATCGATCCCCTTCCAATATTCACTCAGATTTATTTTAGCTTTACCAAGCTAAGCAAGAGTTGTGTCCCTTGTTCTGTCAAACTTCTGGTTTTCTTTTGAGTCGAACTATGTGTATCTTGAAATATTTCTCTGGTCCGGCTGACTTCGAGATTACGAAAGTCGACTGAATAACAGTCTATTTACTATACACAAAGGTTTGATTAGTCAATGAACGTTTGATTAGTCAATGAATATCAAAATTGATTCCAATATAATATCCATTGTCCAATCAACTCTTTTTTATATAGTAAACAGTTACTCCACCTCTCCATTGAATTTAGGTGTCAATCTTAATTGCAATGTCTGAGCAAACAATCATCCAAAGTTGGCAATCAAGGCATTTAAACTCTTGGTTTGCATGCTTTATTATTTTAACTGTCAGAAATATACCCTGTAATGTACTTTATATTCCTTTAATTCCATTTAGGCCAATGGTTGTCAATATTTTCCTGACTAATTAATAGCTGGCAAATGAATAAATAAAGAATAATACATGGCAAAATCCGTATCATATGTCGTATCATCCCGAGACATCAATATCAGCCCAAGGGCCTTTAGGCCCGAGGGATGATATTGGTCGAGGGTGATACGGCATGTGATACGGATTTTGCCATGTATTATACGCTTTATCATATATTTCAACAGAAGAGTATTATATTATATGAACTGTTTTCTGATCCCGATAGATTAGCACTGGGTTACCTTCAGTTCTGCTTTTGTCTTGGTTCAAAGCCTTAAAATAACTGCTTATACAAAGCACCTGGGTTACCTTACCATTTGCCTGCTGCTGTTTTAAAAATATTTTGTTTATTATTGTATTTATTTGAGTGTTTTGTATTTTTTATAGTTGCATTTAGTGTGCCAAAAAATATGCAAACTTGATATTCGTGACGTCACATACAATATGAAAACTTGACGTTCGTGACGTTACATACCAAACAATGACGTCATTAAAAAAAATGACCTATTTTGAGGAAATTTTTTCTTAAGCAAAAAAAAACCAAAAAACTTTATGTAAAAAAAAAAAAAAAAAAAAAAAGGTATGCGATACGGGTTTTACCATGCGATACGGGGTATGCGATACAGGGTATGTGATACAGACTGGAAAAACAACCTTTATTAGATATACAAAATAGCTGTATTTTGTACTAAATATATGATAAAAGGAGATACATTTAGGCGACAGCAACTAATTGACACCAAAAGACATCTATAATTCAAAATATAGTATTTAACTATGCACCAGTGATGATACAATATGTCACCCTCTAACTCATCCATGTACAAAATATTTGTGAAAAAATTAAAATGAGAACATCATAGATCTATTATCAAAATAAAATTCTACCGGAAAATTTCAAACATATAATATACAACATTGTTAGAAACGTATCAAGTCAGATTCAAATATCAACATACCTTTTGCTTGAAGTCTTTCTCATCCAAGTTTTGTACAAATTTAATACATTTCTCCATTGCTGGGGCTAATACTTCTTGTACAACTTTTGGATTTAAAAATTCTGCACATACTCCAAGTGGACTCAGCAATGCAGACATAGACTAAAAATAATTAAATCAATAGAGTACTTTCATTGATTCCATAGGTATTTTTACATTCTTCAATCAGGATTATCTATGATTATCTATGCATTACAGAGGGAAAAACTTATATAATATAACTTGTGATTAGTAATGTACATTAATCAGTGAAACAGTTCATACTTACTGTGTTTTATCAGTACAGAAATTGGATTTTTGTTTGATGCCTAAAACAAGTTCTTCTATTCATGAGGTTCATAATGGTGGCAAAGCAAGATGTCATAATATAGTTCTCATTATTAAACCTCACAAGAATGGTTGTGTTTAGTTGCTGATTATTATATTTGTTTTTTGGTTATTGTGTTGTACCTAAATTAGGCTGTTACTTTTCATTTTTGAATTGTTAAACATTTGTCATTCAGAACCTTTTATAGATTGCTATGGGTTTTGCTCATTTTTAAAGGCCATACAGTGACCAATAGTTGTTAACTTCTAAGTCAATTGGTCTGATGGAGAGTTGTCTCATTGGCAATCATACCACATCTTCTTATTTTGTGTATAAATATTTCATATACAAAAATGTTAATAACAAAAAAATCTGTTTAATCTTTTCTAGCAAAATACATACTATTGCATCTAGATCATCATCTTCTAGTTTACTTCGGACATGTTCAACACCATTTTTGCATGCAAACTGAAAAAGAAGATAACTCAATCTTACAGTACAGTCACCTTCTTAGAACTTCATAGCTCTAGCAAATATATCTATTTGAATGACATAACGAAACACATGCACTTTTTTCTCAAACACAAGTATAATTTCCTGTGTTTTAACATTTTGACTCCGATATCCAAAATTATCAAAGGAAGGGAATAAACTTTTCTTACTATGGAGGTTACTACTGTGTAAGGTATACATTTAATAAGAGAACATGAAAAAATTACAAAAACAAAATTTCAGTCTTGTTTTGTTTATTATTTATAGGATCATTGGTAAAATGATGTCTATACTGTTATAAGACCTCTGACTTGTCTTTAAATGTTGATTAAAAAATCACTTACCCTATTAATTAAGTGTGTCAACCAACCATATGGATCCTGCAACAAAGAAGACTTATTTATTTAAAATACAATAGTGGTGTTTTCCCCAGAGTCTTAAAAGCCATGTACATGTACAATGGTGCTAAATTTTATCTTAAAAATCTATTATAGACATGTGATGCTGTAATTGAATGGAAAAAGAGCTAGGGAGAACACAGTGTGTTTTCATCAAATATCAATCTTTTTAGTCATTTTTTATTTTATTTGAAATCATCTTTAAACTATTGATATTTTTGCAACATTTACAAGCTGTAAAGTTTTATTCTTAAAAAATCCACACTTACAATACAATCCCGTTGAATTTCTTACATATTTAAACAAATCACTTTCACAAGTTGCTAAAACATATATTTGTTTTTCAATTTTTGTTTTAAACATAAATCAGACTGTTAGTTTTCTTGATTGAGTTGTTTTATATTTGCTATTTCAGGCATTTTATAGCGCAGTATGCTGTATTGCTATTGCTCATTGTTGAAGGCTATAGGGCAGCATGTAGTAGTTAACTTCTATGTAAATGATCTCTGGTGGAGAGGAGTCTCATTGGCAATCCTACCACATCTTCTTATTTTTATACAAGATAAAAACTTACTACAGTAGATTTGTAGCTTGTATTACAGGTATACAACACACCATCCTCTATCTTATCCTCCCAATACGTTCTATCTCTCTTCTGTCGGTTCTTGTAATGAAACTCACTATCTTTATTCAATGCCTATAAAACAGTTCAATTAAATATTAAATTGCATTTACATTGAAATAAAATTATGTAGTGACAAATAATATAAAGTAAAAAATAAGATGGAGATATTTCAAGTGAATAGAAAATCAATGATAATCAGAAGTCATGATCAATTTGAAATAACATGATAAATTCTAATTGTAAGATTTTATTAAAAACTTGTAGATCTGAATATCTGTTCTTTTTTTAACAGTAAACATGTCTTGCTTCTTGCATCTATTTAAAATGACCATGTGACATCATTTTAATACAAACAAAGAAAAGACAATTGATTTCAATAGTTCAAATTGACATGGTGCAGGAGTACACTGGAACAATTGAGATATTGGACCTTTAGACATACTAAGATATTAACATACCAGATAGAAGACTTCCATTAAAACTTTAGGTACAGGAAGGTGTTGTATTCTGGTTGCTACTAAATCTACCAACAGCTGTAACATGTTAAAGATCCCTTCCTGTATCTCGGTGTTCCAACGATGGACCGCTGGAGAATTAGTCAACTAAAACATCAAAAAACATTCTTATTTTGCTGTGTTACAAATCAGAACTTTTGTGATATATTATGATTTGAATTGAAATCTGCTGCATTTTTATATAAAGTTTTACATAATAAATCATGGTTCTTGGAAGGATTTTTTTGTCAAGTGCCAAGTCCATACTTTTAAATTTTGGTGAGTCTAACCATTAAATTGATCCTTTTCTTTCAGAAAGTTCTAACCAAAAATAGTAAGTAGCAAAATTTTACTCTGGATGTGGTCTCTTGGTCATGACAAATCTTCCGTCTAAATTTCATAAAAATCCATGAAGGTTTGACAAAGTTATTGATGTCTAAAGAAAACATAACCATAGAATTAACTGTAAAATCAACTACATGATGATGCCAAAGAAGGAAAGTAAAATAGCTACATTGTATGTCAAACAGGCGAAAAAAGATCTAAAGTAAACAGTTTTAATTCAGCATTCTAACCATAATTAACTTATAAACAAACCTTCCTAAAAGATTCTGGCATACATCTTTCAATAAATCTCTTACAATTCTCATCATTTTCAGTTAAATCTAAAAGAGAAATAAAAATGTATGAATAATACTTTTACATGTAAATAAAATTGAGAATGGAAACAGGGAATGTGAAATTGAGACATCGACCTGACCAAGAGCTTGTCATGCACTGTCACAGGATGTTTATACAAATTGTACAGTAAGCTGTGTACATGTAGTTGAAAATCTTAAAAAGTTGACAACATCTAAGTACCAAGTATTCAATAAGTTTAAAAAGACCTGATTGTACATGCATACTGGACCAGAATGGACATCACATTGATTTAATGTTTGTACTTAATCCTTTCCAAAGTCATTATGTGCATTTATCCAACTTTTTGACAGGCAGGATACATTGGTAGCAAAAATGGGTGAAAAAAAACTACCAAATCAATTTATGAAACCAGACTAGAAAGTTTAAATGTTGACATACTTGCTTCAGCCAAACGTGTTGCAGCTAATAGACATTTTCCTAATGATTCTTCTTTCTTATAAGGTATTGACCAATGTTCAGCAAACACTCGTCCTTCAAGTTCATACAAGTTGGTGACAGGAAATTCAAGTGGGTTTCCACCTTCCTCCACCATTTCTGAACCATTGCCATTCTCCACTGCTGAGTCTCTCTAGAAGATAACAGTCAGAAATAAATAAACATTAACAACAGATCATGGAAGATATTTTGTTATTTTCTTACAAATACTTACCTGCTTTAGGTGATATAGTCCGTTTGACTTCTATAAATCTTCAAAAAATAATTCTTAAAATTTCATTTTTAAAGATAAATATTTTTTTTTCTTCATGTATGTTAATGTATGATATATACGAACTCTGACTATGCATATCATAATTCTAAACCTATAATCAAAAAAGTTACTCATTAGGTCTCTATGTTACTTCAATTTATTTTAATATAAAATACTCAATGGAGTACGTATGAGTAGTGTAACAGCCTTCCATTTAAAACAAAAACATTAGACATGTGCTCTAAACCTGTTTTATTGTACCATGTGACTTTACTCATTTAAATAACTCTGGTCATGTGATTACTGAGCTTTCTGTATTCAATGAGAAATACAAAAGCATGCACACATGACCAGAGTTATTTAAATGAGTAAAGTCACATGGTACAATGAAACAGGTTAAGAGCACATGTCTAATGTTTTTGTTTTGAATGGAAGGCTGTTACACTACTCATACGTACTCCATTGAGTATTTTATATTAAAATAAATTGAAGTAACATAGAGACCTAATGAGTAACTTTCTTGATTATAGGTTTAAAATTATGATATTCATAGTCAGAGTTTGTATATATCATACATTAACATACATGAAGAAAAAAAATATTTATCTTTAAAAATGAATTTTTAAGAATTATTTTTTGAAGATTTATAGAAGTCAAACGGACTATACTAGTCTACACTTTATTAGTCTTTAACAATATTTTTTTTTACTTTTGTTAAAGTTTTACATGTACATGTATTCCCTTACATTTTATACATGCTGTTGTAAAAATAAATTTAACAGTAAATATGGTAAAGGATGATCAGTTGTCTCCAGCAATAATTAATTGTGCTTACCTAGTACTAAACTTATAAAATCAAACCCTGTTCAACTGATTTTAAATGTTACGTTCTTATATTTATTCACATGTTAACAACACTTTCACAGCTTTTGGGTAGGGTAGAGTGATTATAACATGATAAGACCCACCAAATTCTTGGTGTCCCTGTCCTGGAACCTGCAATCCAATGGTTGTCATTAGTTGCTGTCTTTCATAATTATTTTGTTTCAAACATTCAATGTTGTTACTTCTTCATGCATGTACAAAAATGTAGTATAAATCAAGTGTTGGTTAAAATTCTCTCTTGAATTGTTTCAAAATTTGTCATACCAGAGCATTTTAAATGGGGATACGTCCCCACTAAGGCACTTGCGGTAGAAAAATTGATAAAAAAAACAAAAAAAATCGGGAAAATTTCCTGAAATTATCATTCTACCATGTCTACTAATGAACTCAAAGTCGTTAACTTTTTATTTTTCAGACTTTTTTAAATCCCTGCATCTGCGAAGAAATTTACTTCCTTTTTACGGTCTTGTTTGCATGAGACTTTGAATAAAATATATATTTATCAGTCTAGTAAAATATTGGAAGGAACTCAATACCAATTCATTTTTAATAATTGTTTGAGAAGAAAAAAACATTATCTGATGACAGCATTTCCTTGTTTACATTGAATATGACCTCATAATTTAAATAACGTCACAACTAAAATCCCTAACAACAGAACCAAAATCGGAAACGTTGCAGTGTTTCCGTTTCTTTTTTTAACATGTTTCAGTTTTAATTAAACAAAAATAATTCAAACAGACTTTGTCCCCTTTCACAGGTAATGCCTGCCTCATATTAATTTATAATATCATAGTTTGGATTTTGCTCATACCTGCCAACTGTCACTATTCCCAGGGGTTTTCCCCCATGAAAGCTACCAAATGCAAATTTTGAAATAGCAATTTTGTACACAATTTAAAACAAAACAGTCATAGTACAATGGCTTTAGACTGTTGAAAGTATGAAGAAGCCAAAAAACAACATTAAAATACATTTGAAGACCCCTTGAAAGTTTTTAAGGACTATATAAACCCTCTTGCACAGAAAACCCCCATGGGCATTTGAACAGTTGGCAGGTATGATTTTGCTTAATGTTGAAGTCTTTATCTTGAGTTATAATCGTTCACATATTTGTCCTTTGGACTTAATGGATATTCGTCTCATTTGCAATGATATCACATCTTTTTATTAATATATTGATAAGGCAAAAGTGGTGACAGACATGAATTGTGCACTACATTTCCTCTTCCTTTCAAATTTTTCCAAAACATGTAAATGTACTTCCCTAATATAATATACAGCAATTTTACTTCAAACTTTAGACTTTATCAAGCTTAGTTCCCAGAAAGTTCATGATTTTTCACATTATTTTGTGTATAACTTAACATATTAATCAGTTTAAGAAACAAATACATAGATGTATTATACAAATGTTCACCTCTGTATTTGGTATAACCTCTTCATAACTGGGAGGTGGGGCAGGTCCATAGACAGGCTGAGATGTCCTGGAGAGCTCTTTCATTTCGACATCAATATCATCTAATGTGTCATACGATGAGGTAGGGTGGTCGTTGGTTAAAAAGGCAACTGCTTCGTTCAAATCATTATTTGCAAGACGAAGAGCTTTTCTACATTCATTTTCACTAGGGAACCCCATCGCCAGCAGCGTACTGACATGCTCTTCGTCGATTTCCATTATTGCACTTCAAACCTTGTCATTTTCTAACTACAACTGCATTACATTTTGTTATAAATTATCAACATAAATTGCGAAATAACTAAGTTTACAAGATATCACTCTGTCAACATGTTTTCCGCCATGTTAAAAAATTGAAGAGCAAATCAAGGGCCGACAACTCTGTTCCTTAAAAAGAGGGTACACGACATCTCGTACCTAACCAGCTCGGACTCAATGTGAGAGTAGCTCTAGTCCAAAATGTCGTTTATATAATTAAGCCTAACAGCATTTTAAGATCGCGTTGAATTATGGGTTTTTACACCCCTTTGGTAACTTCTGCCTCTCTTTAATACTTTTGTTTTTAATTTTATGTAATTAATGATAAACTGACATACGGATATATTCGTGACGAAAATGTGGATAGCTTGAGATGTTAATTTTCCCTTGATAATTCAGTTTATGTACATTTCGACAGTAAAGTTTATCGACAGATTGTAGGTATTCCATTGGGCACTAGTTGCGTTCCATTAATAGCAGACTGAGTGTTATTATATTGTTATGAATCACAGTTTATGACCGACCAAACTCATGCAGTATAGGCTCGTCTAAATTGCATTTAATTGATAAATTCAACAACACTTACCGTTATCTTGATGAAATTTTTTCGTTAAATTAAAAAGAACTTTCTAAATATACAGCCGAAATTTACCCAAAGGATTTGTATAGCCATTATACAAATATTTGTTTACCCGAAGGAACTTATTTTGAATAATTCACGTGCAAACGATAATAACGGTAATAACTGTCGATTCTTTCCTTTTTTGCTTTTAGAATTTCCTGAAATGTGTTTTTTTCTTGAAACAACTTGTGGTGAACACTATTAGTAATTTCGTGTGTTCAGGATTTAAATAACTTTTTTTATATTATTATGAGTAACAATGGATTGTGTTTTTCGGATGTAAAAGCAGGGGTTTCAAAATCCATTGTTATTAGTAAAAAAAGATATATACATAGATATAGGAAGATGTGGTGTGAGTGCCAATGAGACAACTCTCCATCCAAATAACAATTTAAAAAAAAGTAAACCATTATAGGTCAATATACGGCCTTCAACACGGAGCCTTGGCTCACACCGAACAACAAGCTATAAAGGGCCCCAAAATTACTAGTGTAAAACCATTCAAACAGGAAAACCAACGGTCTAATCTATATAAAAAACCGAGAAACGAGAAACACGTATAAATTACATAAACAAACGACAACTACTGTACATCAGATTCCTAACTTAGGACAGGTGCAAACATTTGCAGCGGGATTAAACGTTTTAATGGTACCAAACCTTCTCCCTTTTTCTGAAACAATAGCATAACATCACAACATAGAAACACATACGATAAAATATCAATTGGCAGACTTAGCTCAATCAAAAAACGTAAATTAATACACTATGAACGAATAAATTTGATCTGCGATATCTGAATGTAAATGCACAGTTAATAACATATTAGGGATAAACATTCAAGGCCAAAAAGCAAACAAATAAGTCAAAACAAAGCCATGGCAAGACACCACTGCGAAATATTTAACCCTACGAAAATTATCACATTTGAAAAAAAAAACCGGTTTTAATAATACAGGTAAATCTTGAAGTTTATACAAATGTAGTAAGTGAAAATTAGAAGATATTCCAAATAATCAAAGCTGGTATATAGAGAAGTTCCATATTAATATAAAATAACAAAAAGGCATTATAAACAGTATCAACAGGTCGAATTAACAAAAATACGATTTGAGAGTACTCGCAGTTACTGACAGCTAGTTAAAAGCCAAAAACAATTAATAATAAAAAAAATCATGCATCAGAGACTAAAATCAACTAAAACACATCCCAGGGTATATACGCTTGCTTCAGAAATAGAAACTATGAGGTATAACAATAGAACTTGGGTGTAAGTTCGGTCATTTCACTATTTTCAACCAATTTATTGTTTAAAATGTTTTGCGAACTCTGCGAGAAAAAATTATGTACAGTTAACATAAAACAGTCCGTACATGCATGCTATACAGAATGGTCATCTGCAGAGGCTGACTGTTGATATTCATGAAAATGCATGAGACATTAACCACTAGCTATAAAAAATCAGCATCAACCATTTTTGACATGATTTAATGTAATATTGGTGAAGTCCAAAGGCATAATTAATACCAATGAGGGAACTATAAACCGTTGTGATATTTAAATCGTTGGTATTCTGTAATGAAATGTTTCATGTTATAGCTTATTATACGGTATACGTTTTGCTAATTTTTCAATGTCGTACGACAAAACCTACGGTTAAATCCTCTTCATTTGATCTCTGTTGGATAGTTTTCTAATTGTCAATCGTATCACATTTCCCAGTTATTAATGTTTCGTTTCGAACACACTTTTATGGGTCAAATATGAATAACACTTGTAAAACCAGCTGTACATTTGTGTGCAGTTTCAGAAAGAAATTATGCCACCAATGTTCACGGTTTCATAAAACTCGGTCAATTCGATACTTTGGTCATTTCATGTGCATGTAATATAATAATGATTCTGGTAAATTTAGAGCTTGATAAGCTTAATCGAGTGATGCAGGTTGTTAGTACTCATAACCATGCTATTTTTATGGATGGACGAATGTTTAACGTCAAGATGCATATCCCAGACGAGCACATATTTCCGTAAAATTAAACGAAGTCTGTGTTTATCAGACCATCGCTTTCAGTCGGACTTGAACCTCTAAGCTCATAACTTAAGATAAATCAGCATTAAGGCATGTCATAAAACCTGTACACATGAATCTAACCTCGAGACAACAGAACTTGTGTCGAAAGTACTCGTGATAACACTGCTAAAGATTGCAAGCTTAGCAAAAAGGCAAACATCAACAGTTTTAAAGTTGATGATGAATCTAACCAACGACCTCTCGCACTGTATCAGAACGAGTAAGGTGTGTTTGCTTTTTATTTGGCTGTTGCATGTGCGTAGAATTTTGTTGTATAAATACTATTTAGTCTTACAATGAAATAGATACCAACGATAATCAATATAGTCCTTCCGAAAATGGTAGCACAACGTTATTCGCAACATTATAATGGCTTCAACGATACTTGGAACAGTTTAGAAACAGTATATACATAATTTTTAGTGTACTTTGACTAGAGAATTTAAGGCTACTATCGGTTATTTTTGCGCAATCTGTATAAAAATGTCATGAGACGGAAATATGTCCTATGGATAAACTAGATTGTACAGTTTATGACTTTGGTCGTAACTAAAGAATCACGTATTGTTTGCACTAAACTTAGTATTTATGTTACTATTCATAAAAGAGATTTAAAATGAAAATAACAATGAGTTCTTTACCATGCACTTTTTTTTGACTAAAAAGTTCTTCAACTATGGTATCTTTTAAATGATACATTTCTAAAATTCTAAGTTGTCAGTTTATGACCTTAAATTAATACAGAATAGAGGCGAACGATGCAGCATGGATATTCAAACTCATAAGCCGTCGACACAAACTGACAATGCTATGACAGAAGTCTAAAAGACAAACAACATATACACAACACATCATAGAAAACCAAAGACTAATCAACAAGAACACGACAAAAAACTAGAGGTGGTCTCAGATGCTCCGGTAAACACTAAGGTTACAATACCACCCATAAACATTCATCGGCATGATAGAGCAGACAACCAAACAACCTATATCCATAACACTACAGCAAATTTTAACGCAAAAGATATTCTACATTGTAACACCTGATTTGTCTGTTCTGTGCAAGTCTTTTTTGGTTATGATGCTTCGAAACGATTTATATAAACTCATGTTATGGCGGAAACCTGATGAAGGTTAACCCAGAAACCTGTCAATCTCATTGAAATCGGTACCCTAACATATATGTTATCATTCCATTCCGAGGATATTCTGTACTGTTAAGTTCATTGTAATCCGATTTTTTTTATCCTTTTTTTTTTATAATAAAAAGGTATTAAACTATAACGATACAGAACGTTTACTACAAACGAATATGTGCATTACTTAACCATGTCTCGTGTTTTGTACCATGCAGGATGTTTTTATTTATGTTTTCCCCTAATTTTTGTTGTTTTTGTGTTTGTGTGTTTTCTGGAACAATAATGTTACAATATAGCTATATGTTACAAAATAAAAGTAACAAAAAGATAAGTTGGAAAAGTTTTTGGCTTTTCTGTACTGTACAGTCTGTCTGGAGTTTCTGGTACAATATTTCAAAACTGAGCCTGTAGTAGTCAAAGAAAGATAAAACACACTATAAAGAGTATTTTTAAATTTTTTATGACATTTGCATACTAACATTTAAGTGCAGATTATCATAAGTAACAAATACACAAAACTAAAACAATAACAAAAATAAATTCAAATAGCACCATGGCGAGGTAGCGTCGTTAATTTTCTGTAAAAATTGAAAACATGAACGTCATTAAAAACACAATTACTGTCTTTACTTATCTGATTCGTGAAAATGTCAACACTGCTATTGTGTGTCACCCTCGTATACAATTATTACACAATTTGTAGTCCGATGTTTAAGTATTGGTTTTAAACATTTTCTATAGTTTTCTATTTTTGATTTTGAGTTTTTATTTAACACAACTGGCTTGAAAACATCATGTTCTTCGTTAAATATCCGAATGTCGTCTGCATCTGCCCATGTGACTTTTCTAGTTACTTTGGAATTGTTTTCAGTCATTGAAACTGACAAACCCATCTTTGGCTTATTTCTTGGAGAGTTCACTGGATGTTCCTCTTGGCATTTATCACAAGGTCCATACAAAAACATGGACGAATTTTGATGACTACAGTCTATGACCATTCCGGCGTGTAAACACTAATCAGCCTCAGTTGAATTTCAATCTAAGTTGAGTATAAGTAATGTCTTTCAGCTCTTATCCAATTTTTTTAAAGATTTTTTCAAAAAATCTCTGTCTTTCTAGTTATTGTCCTGAAATGTTTCGTCTGTGATTTTTACAAGCTATCCATTAACATGTGTTATTCAAATTTCAGATAAAAAGAAATCCCAGCTATTTAACTTGACATGTTGAGAATTTATAGTGATTCTACCAATTTATGAAATAACCGCTGAGTATTTATAGTCCTTTAATTTATGATAGAATAAGAAGCAATGTCAATCAGATTTTAAAATATCAGTGTGATATACCTATATGGGTGTAGCTTAAGAGATTTATATGGGTTATTACTTTAAAATCTAGATACAATGATAAATTCATTTCTTTTCTGTGATTTTGCACAAAGACGTCTGAAATCGAGTTGTAAATAGGTTAAACTGATATTATTTTGTGGTTAACGCCTTTCTTTGTAAAACATTTGTTTTTGCATCTGGCAAATCGGTTATCTTGAAAAAGGAAAGCTAGATTACAATTTGATTTTTAAAAACTAGTATTTTGATAAATAATTTTGAACTATCCTCTAATCATTTGTCCACCCTTTTCTTCTATAATTTGATATTTCGAATGTGATTTGATATTTTTCAGTCATTGACGTAAATCACGATGTTTTTTCTCCTTAATTTACTTTAGATATTAGAGGAAATTAAATGTCGGTTGATGAAACTGATATCAAAACAATATACGAGTCATTGCTTACTAGAACACTGGGTTAGTAGGCCAACTGTGCTCAACTTACACGTTTAGATCACGTACAATCGCACTGTGCAAACTTTTGTATTTGATGTTTTGGTTGAAAAATTGAACTCAATCTTGAAGTTCTCTCTTGTTACTGCTTTTGAAGGACGATGCGTGTTAATGTTTGAACAACATATGTTAAAAAATGTCCTTTCAATTATTAAAACAGCACAATATCTAAGGGAGAGAGGTGAGTCCAATTCTCACCCCCCCCCCCCCCAACCAAAAAAAAAAAAATTAAATTAAAAATTATTAAAATGATATTAAAAGAAAGGGTATCCAAAATAGCATGTAGGGTTATGAATGAGGAAAACTTTGTCATCTGTATGATTTGATTATTTGACACAAAACAACGCTGTTATATGATATTTACAGGGACATTTCAACCAACATCATGGGTTGATGCGTTTTGTAAAATCACGGGGTGGGGGGATTATAACTAAGTAGTATGTAACACGGACTTTATTTGGTGCATAGACATTGTGATCATAAAAAAGTGTAACTGTAATTGAGAAATATTCAAATTTGATTTGGAATTTTCAGTTGAGAAAAAAGCCATGTATGATTGACCAAATTCAGACAGTTCGTTTTGGCAATAGAAAAACATGTGAGTCGAACGTAACTTTCGTAGTTTATATGAATTATTGTTTTAATTCTAAATCCTGTATGGTCATGATTTGATTATGAACTGGCCATGTAAATATTCCATGGAGTCTTGTATACGTTTGTAGTATTCTTTCCTTATGTTAAGTGGAGTGTTTGCCAATTGGCGTTATGCAGTGTTGGTACCAAGTATGCTCGCATTCTCAAGAGGGCATATAGAATGTTAAGCAATAGTTATCAAAAGTACCAGGATTATAATTTTATACGCCAGACGCGCGTTTCGTCTACATAAGACTCATCAGTGACGCTCAGATCAAAATAGTTAAAAAAGCCAAATAAATACAAAGTTGAAGAGCATTGAGGACCCAAAATTTCAAAAAGTTGTGCCAAATACGGCTAAGGTATTCTACTCCTGGGGTGAGAAAATCCTTAGTTTTTCGAAAAATTCAAAGTTTTGTAAACAGAAAATTTATAAAAATGACCATATAATTGATATTCATGTCAACACCGAAGTGCTGACTACTGGGCTGGTGATACCCTCGGGGGACGAAACGTCCACCAGCAGTGGCATCGACCCAGTGGTGTAAATAGTTATCAAAAGTACCAGGATTATAATTTTATACGCCAGACGCGCGTTTCGTCTACATAAGACTCATCAGTGACGCTCAGATCAAAATAGTTTAAAAAGCCAAATAAATACAAAAAAAGTTGAAGAGCATTGAGGACCCAAAATTCCAAAAAGTTGTGCCAAATACGGCTAAGGTAATCTACTCCTGGGGTAAGACAATCCTTAGTTTTTCGAAAAATTCAAAGTTTTGTAAACAGAAAATTTATAAAAATGACCATATAATTGATATTCATGTCAACACCGAAGTGCTGACTACTGGGCTGGTGATACCCTCGGGGGGACGAAACGTCCACCAGCAGTGGCATCGACCCAGTGGTGTAAATAGTTATCAAAAGTACCAGGATTATAATTTTATACGCCAGACGCGCGTTTCGTCTACATAAGACTCATCAGTGACGCTCAGATCAAAATAGTTAAAAAAAAAGCCAGCAACACTCTGACTAAATCAATCAAGAAGACATCGACATTGGTTATGGTAGAGTACAATGAAGTTATGAGTTAACATATGAAAAAGTTCTTAGTTCTAAATGGTCTCAGTTTTTGAAATGTGCATATAATTTTTTCTTTAATGTCCTGACATAAATTGTGTCACCGTTTTTATGGCATTTATTATGCAAATACAACAACAAAAAACAAGACGCCAAATTAGAAAAATCTGCACAAAATTTTTAAAATGGTTTGCTAGTCATGCCAAAAAAAAGAACATTTAGTGATCAAAATTAATGACATAAATGTCAACTAAAAAATATCACATATATCGTTCAATCAGTTAGCACTGGAAATGTACTCTGGATTTTAAACTAATTACAATTATAGTACATTAAAAGTCGATAAAATGCTAAAATTGGTTTGTAACAAAAAATAAATAACAAGCGGAAAGGTTAGTCAGAGTTGAGGGTACTTTAATTCTTGCTATTAACTTGTTTGGTATACATCATTACACGTTTGTTAATTATAAGTAAAGTTAATCATTGGAAATGCGAAAACAAATCTTAATATATCCACGTGAACTATTTCTTGGCACGCAATTTCTTCAGTTCATTCTTACAAAATTGTAAAAAATCGGAAGTTCAACTACAATCCTTAATTCACGATATAGTAGTTGTGTATTTTATCTGTCCTCATTTGAATTATTTTAAATTTGTTTTTTTCGGGGCCTTTTATAGATTGCTATGTGATATGGGTTTTGCTCATTGTTGAAGGCCGTATGGTGACCAACAGTATTTAATTTATGTTTACCAGAGGTTGATGAAACCAATTATATGTCACCATTCGGCGTTCTAAAATTCGAAAATCTCATGCCATATAGTCAGCTATAAAAGGCCACGTCATGAAAAAAGTAAAATCACAAAAATACTGAACTCCGAGAAAAATCAAATCGGAAAATCTCTAATCACATGGCGAAATCAAATGACAAAACACATAAAAAACGAATGGACAAGAGAAATGCATAACCATTCAAACCAGAAAATAAACGGCATTATTTATATTACAGTACAGAACGTTCATGCCAGTATACTTGCACTATATATTAAGTCACCTCGTTTCAAATGACCTGTGTTGAGAGTAATCCACTTTATTGTAACCTTTGTTGTTATATATTGCCTTGTTATCTACACTGCTTAACTATGTTTAAAAACTATGTTTAAATATAGACTGCAGGATACAGAATTGACTAATTTTTCAAAGAGGTTTATTGTTGTTTATATCCAAGATGAATAATAGTTCATCTATTATTAGTTTTTTCTTTAAATGTTATACTCTTTCCGTCCATAAAGTACATTACACGTTATCTTAACATGTTCATGGTCGCAGCACTTGCCACTGAATATACCTTAAACATTGTATCACTGATGATGCATTGGTGACTGTTTACTTTGCTGAACCACATAGCCTCCCTCTGTTGCGATTAAAATGATTCTAAATGTTCTTTCCAAATGTTTCTTCCTTTTATATAACTGACATCAACAAACATTGTACAACCTTTATGGTTAAGTGTGAAAAATAAAAGGCCTCTTATTCGATTCCTATTGCAGAAGATCTAGCTTATTTTTGCGATGATGCGATGTAAAGCAGTCATCAATCAATCAATATTGTAAAAAAGGCAAAAAAAGGGACTGTAAAAATTATCACGCAACTCATCTTTTAAAGAACACTTTATAGGAGTCATTCAAAAAGAACACAATTAAAAAGTCTACAGCATAAGAGTAAGAGGCCCATGATCCAGTTATTAAGGAGAGGAACTAAGTTAGCAAGGGGGTAATCAAACATCATTAGTTTGAAAAGTTAAGGCGGCAATAGTTTACTGATGTTCAAATCTCGAAAATCGAGATGGGAGCAACACATCAGGGTATTAAATAGGAACTGATGGAATCGCATGAACTCGAAACGGAGCGAGACCTGACAGACAGACATCATCACGATCAAAAGAACACTAACCCACAGACGATATCCAACAAACAAAAATAAATTCCTACCTATTTTTTTCGGACTGGTAATTTTTAACAACTTCCGACCAATATTTTCCCTTCTTAATTGATATGTAATATTTCATTTGATAGATGAAATGGACAATATAACTAAAAAATCTTTGATTATATGACAGCTAAAAAGAAAAACAAATCCTGAAAAAAACAATTTTTCAAGAAGATCATGAGGAATTGTTCGCGTGTTTAATTTAGAAACCAATTGTTTAACCCCTGTTTGAAAACAAATTTTGTTTCCTACAAATATGATTAATTGTTAGACATGGGGATATTTTTTAAATAGTGCCATATGTGGAGATTTTGTGTTCGAAGATCAGAGGTGAAATATAACAGTTTCTGCGAATATCCCGTTTTTCGTGATTTGTTTTTTGTTTTTTTTGTGAGATTATTTTCTATTTATCTGATTAACGCCTGTTGTAAAATGTTTTTAGATATCCCCAAAAAGTTATGTTTTTTTTCAGCAAATTTTAAAACAATTACATGTATCATGGTTGAACTTTGGACCGCATGCCATCATGGATATGAATTAATTCAGTTAAGTGGAACACGAATATATATTTTGACTAAATGCTGTTTGTTAGTAGACCTTTGTACCCGGCTGTTAAAGTTAATTAGTTTGCAGAAATGAGAAAATCAATCTCGGTTGTTCTTTTAAGTACCATAAAATAATATAAATGTCGAAATAGACAAATTCCCATCATAATGCTAACAATATTTAGTAAAATTTGTCATAAAATTATGACGAGCTTTCGAAAATCACTTCAAGTCGTTGTTCAAATAATAAATCTAAAATTCACATCATGTTCATAAATAGGTTAATAACAGTTCTTATCAAATTATCATAGTATGAGTGTACATATAGATCATTGCAAATAAAAGTAACCGACAAACTTCTTTCATTTTTTCATAAAATCAAATGTATATGTACCTACATATTAAGAAAAATAAATACTTTTTGAACCAAATATATCCATTCAAAGTTTTAGCTTATGCTACCATAACAAATAAACTATTAAGACGAAGAAACCCCTGCTCATACTTGACATATACGAAAGAGACACAAAGTTTACATTTGCGCTTCGTTTCATGTGGCTTCGGATTTTGTACATGGCTGTTAACTGTTAGAGTTGCTTGGTCAATACGCGGACATATCGTATGCTATGTGTATCGAACAAAAAACTCTTCAACTGTTCCGATAATTATATATCCTTGGTTTTCAAATATTCTGCTTTGAGCGTTCTTGGTGTAAGTAAAAAGAACCAAAAACTCGTTGGACATACGTCGTTGTATATAAATGGGCCTCAAATACTGATGTAGCTAAGTATCATATCATGTACGGTAAGATTAATGAGTGCTCTGTTTAAAAGTTGTTCCATCAGCACCATATTCTCCAGATAACAAAACTATTAAGTTATGAACGAACACAACCATTAGTTATGTTTCTAACAGGGAAGACATACACATATACGGCGCGAAAAAATCATTGTAATCTCATTTAGTGATTAACAATAAGTACATACAAGACCATGCAATAAAAATTGGTCCAGGAAATGCGTAACGCTCTAAAATAATGTGAAGGGATGACACATGTTTGCAAGCACTCAACCCTTCTTCACTGGAAACACGTGATTCAACACCCGTGCACACTTGACGTATACATCAAAATATAGACCATGTAAATAGAATAAACAAATAAGTTGTAATTCAAACAGTACTTCAGTTGGTCAGTTGGTCAAATAATAACAACACTCATATAAAATATAAGGTAATATGTCGCATCATTTTCATTATTTGGGGTTTCACACCAAAATTGTGTTTTGAATATATCTATCTTATTAGATAAAAAGTTAAGGAATTTCCATTCAAATCCTTTTATATGCTGTAGTAGACTTTGTTTACTTAAGATTATTTTATAATAATAGTGTTGCTTAATTATTGCGTCTTTTGTTAAATTTAAGTTCATATGTTTATACTATTTTTAATACAATTTCGTTAAACTAAAATTGACAATTTCAATCTAAAGCCTGTCATGCGTCTGTTCTGAGTTCGACACCTTTTAAGTCGCTGTGGTCTCCATTTCAAAGTGTTTTTGCTTCTTTTGTAACTTTGGTGGTCATTGAAGGTTTTTAACTTTTCAAGACTTTTTGCGATTAAAGCTTGACATAGTGAAAATATCTGCTGTATTTTATTGTTACATAATCACATCACTGTTTTTGATATCCTGTGGTGTTTGTCGTTGATATACTATGTTCGTTGTTGTTCTGCATTTTGCATGTTGTGTCGGCTATTATATTATTTGTTTGTGCGTTTCTCTGTGATGAATTTTCTTGCGTGAGTTTGTGCTGTGTCTCTGTCACGAAGTATTGTCATTTTAGCGATATATTTTTTCAACATTGTCATTTTAGCGATATATTTTTTCAACATTGTCATTTTAGCGATATATTTTTTTCAACATTGTCATTAAGCGTGAGGTTTGACTAGCCATTACACCAGGTTAAACCCACCATGTTTTCTTAAAATGTCCTGTACCAAGACGGGAATATGGCAGTTGTTATCAAATAGTTCTTTTCTATGTATGTTGGCGTTTGTTTTTGTTGCACTTCAGTGTTCCTGTTGTTTTCCTCTCATAGTTAATGTGTTTCCATCGGTTTTAGTTGGTAACCCGGGTTTGTTTTCTCTCAATCGATTTATGAATTTTCAACACTGGTATACTACTGTTGCCTTTATGTATTAACCTTTAGATATGTTATATTTCTTTATGTTCGTGGGTTGCAGTCCTATCAACCTATACCCTTAATATATCTTTGAATAATATTTATGTCTATGAAAACAACAGTCACCTTTATTTTCGCTCTTCACCAAGCTATCATGTAAGAAGACCAATTTTATAGTAGATTTATGACAAATTTTATGTACATATACGGCATTTATGATAATGTGAAAGGAATTCTATTCTCAATAGACGATGCGCTAGGTGTCCTAAAAAATTTCAGAATCTGTTCAATTCCGAATATAGTAACAATTTAATATTACGAACACTTAACACTATTTAACTAGTTATTGGAGAACTCGAAATATGTTTTCGCCATCAATTCTGGGTTGATATTTTTTTCCAGAACTATCGAACATTCGACACAGACAATCTTTATAATAATCCATGACTACATCATATTTTGAATTCATTAAAGGTACAAGTATTAAAGAAAATTTAATAACAAATTTCATGAAATATTCAACGAACACTGCTCAGTAGTAGTGAAAGCGCAGAATGAGGCCCCTCATTGGGGGGGGGGGGGGGGGTCCTAGTAATCACATAATCACCATTTTTTTGCCAATATAATCACATAATCATCAAATATTTGCTTATCTTTAGTAATCAAATAATCATAAACTAAAAATACAGTCCTAGGTAATCAAATAATCATGAAATATTTGGCTTAATAATCAAATAATCATTAAAAAAACGGCCAAGTAATCACATAATCAAAAACCCCATGAGGGCCCTCCAGAATACCTAGGTCATTTTTATTTGAAATGGGGGTGGGGTATATACCCCCGACATCGGAACATGTTTATTAATAACTCGATTGTGCTCTTTCCAATAAATATTGAATTGAATTGAATAAAAGGAAAACATCACTATTATTTTAAAATACCTCTCTGATGTTTGGTCGGGTATGTTCAATTTTCCTTATTTGAAACGTCTCTAATATTAAAAGGAACTGTTCGTTGAATTGATGATGTTAAGAAAATAAAATTAGAAGACCTTACCCGAAAACCTACCATGTTTCTTCTTGTCTACTGTGAAAATATTTTGATGCAAAATGGATATTAAATGACATCTATAAAGTTTGGATGAATGGCAAATATAATTTTATAGAACAATTTGGATATGTATGCACTTTTGTGAGCTGTTAGAAAATATGTGTAGGAAAAACAAATCCAAATTAAAAGGACATCTTGTATTATCAAAGCACCAAAAGAAATGCCTATCCAACAAAAAGGCAAATGTATAGGTTTTTTTCTTCTATTAATAATAGTCAACAATCAAGTTTGTGATATATAAGCTTTTTAAATTGTTTAGTACAAAATGTTGATAAGGGGATAAAATATGAAGCAGCAACTTTTAAATCAGATAATTAGTTTGGGTTATCGTTTATAAGCTATGTTTTATATTGCTACTTTTCTTTCATTTTAGATTCGGCAAATGTTTTCAGAATATGTCCACTTCACTGAAAACGTGCGTACCAAATTAACACCCGTGCACACTTGACTTAGAATCCAAAATTTAGACCATATTAACTAGAACAAACAGTTGTAAAATTGTAATTCAAACAATATTTCAATTGGTCAGTTGGTCAAATAAATATAAACAAATAACAACACTCAAATGAACTATATATATGTCTGGTAAGTGTGATGATTAATACCATATTCAATCAAGCTATAAAAAAAGAAACTAAAAAAAAGTTATGGGATGACAGAAGAAATTTAAAAAAAAGTCTGGAAAATACCATGGATACATTTAAACACAGTTGAGAGAACATAGAAAATTAAAAACAAAAACAATGTTGGCAAATGGTCAATACTAGGATTGACAGGTCAGTAGTAAAAAACCGGCAAATACTGGAAATTACTGGACAGTCGAGATAAAATCCAGTCCATGCCAGGTCTTTTACTTTGTGATTTATAAAAAAATACCCTACAACATTTAAAAAAAATGTTAAATATTCAAAGACAACTTCAACTTTTTATGTTATGTGAATTCATGTTTATTTGGAATTTTTTTACAGGGGTAGTAAGAATATAACGCGAAACTACTCCAGAGGTGAAAGTATGAAAAAAATAAAATAACAATAATACTGAAAACCAAGGAAAATTCCAAAACGAAAAGTCCTTTATCAAATGACAAAACAGGTTCACAAAACCAATATTGGCAAACGTTAAATACTAGTATGGACAGGCGGTGCTGAATACGGTGAAAGACTCTATGTTATTCATGTCTCAGACAGGGTATAGAAGAAGAAGAAGAAGAAGAAGAAGAAGAAGAAGAAGAAGAAGAAGAAGAAGAAGAAGAAGAAGAAGATGCTTTATTTCCATAAAATGGGCTCACAAGGAGCATAATATAATATCATTGTAATATAATACTCTTTTACAAATATAATAAACAACACATAGTTACAAACACAAATAAGAAACAACAGTTTTCACATATTAGTATATAAAACCTTTTGTCTCAGGCACACCTCTGGAAAGTAACAAAAAAGAATACTGTGAGTAGGCTAAATATATCTAGCTGAGCTGCAAAAGGCACCAAGGGACATAAATATGACATTCCCGGCATCGAGTTTTTTTACAGATTCCCTGATTAAAGTCAGTGAATTTGTAAATAAAATGTATTCCTTTTTTATTTAAAAATTCAATAAAAAGCCTACACTCAACAAGTTTGAGATGAAGTTAGCCTCTTTTTTTTTTTATTATTTTGCTTCTTTAGTAATTACTGAACAGTATAAACCTAGTATGTCTAATTTTTAAATCACATATAAAGACTGTTCATTGTAGTGATTGGAAAAGGAAGAAAATGATTTGGTAAAGCTATGTGATCCAGTGGCAAATGTAGCCCCAGTCCCACTAGACCACGATCGCACCACGCTCACCGCGATCTAAAATTAATCCAGATTGTGGTGAGGTCGCGGTATGAGCGGCATGAAAATGTTAATTTTCGTTGTGTTCACGATGATACTACGTTCTCATTACGCTTCTACAACGATCCCGCTAAGATTATACCACGTTCTCACCACGCTTTTTCTACGATTATTACGATCTTACTACGCTCATCATGTTATCACTACGACTATACCACGAGTTATCCGATTGCAACACGATCTTATCACGCTTCTACTGCGATTATACTACGTTCATACCGCGTTCTTACTACGATCTCAGCAATAACGTCAACATCGTGTTCCATATACTGTTCCATTCCTTCTATTTCTGATTAATACGTACATTTCTCGGAATATACAGTCATGCTACCAAAATCTACTAGAACACGTGGGCGTGGTGGTAGGGGTAGATGAAGAGGCAGATGGGGCTCTGACAGTAACGAATCCGAATCCAGCAGGGATGTCGGACCGACCAATCCTACCTAAATTACAACCTATTGCTGGTTCATCAAGCTCAAATGATGATATTTTAGTGAACGATAGCAGAGATGACACAGATGTGTCAAGCATGGTTGAGCCGTTAGAGAAAATGGACAAAAATTTCTAATTACATGCAGACAAACAAAACCTGGAGAGATTAAATATATTTTATGTGAAAATGACAATGAGTATGATGGTCGTAGTATGAACGTAGTCGGGTCGTAAGAAGAGCGTGATGAGGACGGCATTAGTATGCTAGAATCGTAATATGGTCTTGAACAGCGTGGTGTAAACGTGGTATAGTCGTAGGAGAAGCGTAGTTGGTTCGCGGTGAGAACGTGATGGTCGTAGTGAGGTCGTAGTAGGGTCGCTGTGAGATCGTATCGCAGTCTCTCCGAATAGAATCACGCTTTCGCAACGATGGTACAGCGACATTTGCTATCTTACCACGACCTTAGTGCGCTCTCACTACGCTTCTACTACGACCTGATTTCGCCACGACCGCATCACGATTATTTTGAACATGTTCAAAGATGGCCACGCTCATCCCGATCTTGAAGAACTCACCACGATTGTGATACGACCTTACTGCGATCTACAAGATCGCACTACGATCGTCAAAATTTGCATTGTTTCACAGATCGTAGTGCGATCGTGGCCTAGTCACTGCGGTATTACATGCACATCTTATTGTGACATGACATTTGGCATGTTAAAAGCAAATAAGTGTTGTATTGTTAATTTGCAGCCTTCAAAAGACAAATGTATCCACAAAATAATAATTATAACAAACAAGACAACCTAGGTATAGAAAAAACTACTTTTTTATTGTTTCGTATTTGCATTTCTTATATTTGTCATATATATCTCAAATTCTGTCATATGCACATATTCAATCACAAAGTTATAAATCTTTAAAAACGTTTTTATACTTTCTCTTTAATTTAGATCTAAATCCAATCAAAAGTAAATATTTGTTTAAGGCAGGTATGAAGTTTTTAAATGTGGAAATGTGATGAAAAATAGTTTTAAAACAAACCATATTCATCAAATGAAAATATCAAATTGTCTGTATGACTTAAAGACATTCACAGAAATACTAGTCTTGTTATCAAACCTGTCTTTTTGTTAGGGTCATGTACACGAAATAGAAGTTCATTCATTATATTATAGTTCCAAATGGTCAAAATATTCTGGAATATTATTTCCACTGGAACATTATTTCCACTGGAATAAACATTATTGTAAATGTTCTTAACGGAATAAATGGTATAGAGTATTTGTTCCAGCAGGAATAGGTATTATGACATTGTTTTAAACAAAGTTTCCAGTGGAACTTCTGTTAGGTGGAACAAATATACGTTGACAATACTAGAAACCAGCTTGAATCAACTGATTCCCAGTTTTTGAGTCTGTCAGCTGTGTCAATTGACAATTTCATATCTTTTCGACAAGCAGTGTTTTGCATTTGTGATTGAAAATGTTTTTTTTTAAATGTGGATGTTATGCAATGAATGAATGTAAACAAAATATGTGTTTTTGTCGAAAAGCAGGGCAATGATATCACCAGTGCTATTCAAAAATAAAGTTTTAACTAGTGTTAATATTAAAACAAATTATTTCAAAATCATTGGTTTATTTAATTTGTATTAAGAAAAACACATTTCTAATACTACGTTTAAACTTGTAATCAAGGATTTTACAAAATTGCTGGCAATATTTTCAGTGATTTTGTAAAATCCCTGAAATTTTAGGGATTTTACAAACACTGAAACAATTATTGATTTTACAAAATCACTAATTATTTCAGGGATTTTACAAATTCACTGTTACATATACACATAGAAAAACGGTTAAAAAGTATCTATTCTAAAATATTTCACTGATTTACTGATAATCATAAATTTGTTTTCGTCCACAATTATGCCATCAGGGCAAATATACTACTATTTAAAACCTACAGCTCAATGTACATTTACAGCGTAAGCAGTGCGCTTAGTTTCAGGTTCCTACGATTTGGGGTGGCTCAGATTATTGTTACGAACATTTTAACGATTTGCGGTGGCTCAGATTATTGTTACGAACATTATCACGATTTGGGGTTGCTTAGATTATTCTTACGAACATTTTAACGATTTTGGGTGGCTCAGATTATTCTTACGAACATTATCACGATTTGGGGTGGCTCAGATTATTCTTACGAACATTTAATCGAATTGAAATAGTCAACAATCAAGTTTTGGATAATTTGGCTTTAAAATTTGCGTAGTACGAAATGTTGCTAATAAGATAGAATATGGACCAGCAACTTTTTAATCAGATAATCAGGTTGAATTATCATTTCTAAGCCATGTTTAGGTTGTTACTTTTCTTTTCTTTGTAGATTACTTGGCAAATAGTTGCAGACTTGCAGAATATGACCACTTCAATGAAAACGTGCGAATCAAAACATCATCCATGCACACTTGACTTAGAATCCAAAATGTAGACCATATAGACTAGAACAAACAGTTGTAAAATTGTAATTCAAACAATATTTCAATTGGTCAGTTGGTCAAATAAATATAAACAAATATAACAACACTCAAATGAACTATATATATTATATATATATAGTAAGTTTGATGATAAATACATAAGACACTCAAGCTGTTAAATAAAAAAAAAAAAAAAGTTATGTAATGCCAGTAGGAAAGTTTTTCAAATACCAACGAGACATTAAAAACACAGTTAAGAGAAAATGGAAAAGTTAAAAAAAAAAACAATGTTGGCAAATGGTCAATACACGGAGTGTCAGGCAAGTAGTAAATACCGCCAAATACTGGATAGTACTGGACACTTGAAATAAAATCCAGTCCATACCAGGTCAATGGACCGATGTTGTCATGACAGAAAGTCACGTATTAACTATTTCTTACAAAAAAAAAAAAATCGCAAATTAAAGAGTCACGATTAGCTTGAATACTTTACGGAAAATCCATTTGATAATGATAAATTCAATGCATTATTTGAAGTTGTTTTTCAGCATCGTTAAATTAAACAAGGGACATCTTTCTTGGCACAACGAAGTCAGTCACTATCAAGAGACTATAATAGCGTTTTTCTAACAATAATTTCGTCAATGTAATAAAAAAATGTAAAACGTCGTTTTATATAAATGAAATATTTTTAGAAATAGCATAAATGGTATTGAAAATAAGACCTTTCTTAATTAAAGAACAGTATCTCTCAAAAATAAATTGTGATCTTCTGTTATGTGATAGTTTGCCCTTCATTCGATAATTGTTTCATCATGAAAAGGTTAAGAAAGTCATTTATCAAATGACAAATTCAAAACTCGAACACACCAAACGAATGCATACAACTATTTTGTTACTAAATTTGTACAGGTATTTCCTTATTTTGAAAAAAAGAGGATTAAACATGGTTTATGGCTAGCTAAACGTGTACGATTATAGGTTTATAGGTAATTAATTTTCTTAATTCAAAATTTGAGTTAGAGAGGTAAAGTTTTAGCAATAGATTTGGATCAAGTCCTTTATGAACATTTAGTTTACTTTTATCATCAATAGTACTCAACTTATCGATCAACAAGTTGTTGTAATATAGTTATCAAAGGTACCAGGATTATAATTTAGTACTCCAGACGCGCGTTTCGTCTACATAAGACTCATCAGTGACGCTCAGATCAAAATATGTATAAAGCCAAACAAATACAAAGTTTAAGAGCATTGAGGATTCGAAATTCCAAAAAGTTGTGCCAAATACGGCTAAGGTAATCTATGCCTTGGATAAGAAAATCATTATTTTTTCGAAAAATTCAAAGTTTTGTAAACAGGAAATTTATAAAAATGATCACATTATTGATATTCATGTCAACACGGACTACTTGGCTGGTGATACCATCGGGGACGAAACGTTCACCAGCAGTGGCATCAACCTATATGAGTGTATATGTAAAGCAAAATTACATCCGGGTGAAATTTGATCCGGAGGAAAAAATGTCACAGTACTTGTTGTTATTTTTTTTTCTGGAGGAAAATATTGCCCTGGGATATTTTTTCCTTTGCCGTGAAATTATATCTGTGTAGTTAACTTATTGAATAGTTATTAGAAAAAAACTTATCCTTTAAAAATACTATGAAATAATAATAGTGTAGTTGAAATAAAGCGAAATTGTAAAAAAAAAATGTATAACAATGGAAAATAATTTCACACATTATCCTTGAAAACTTTCCTGAAATATTCAAGTCAATATCATCCTTTTTAAAAGAAAATTATCATGAATATAAGGAAGAAAACCAGAAGTAATTTCAAAGATCGTAATTGTGAAAATAATATCATGACTAAATAAGGTTAGTGAAAAGTAAAATCACAAAAATACTGAACTCAGAGGAAAATCAATTTGGAAAGTCCATAATCACATGGCAAAATCAAAAAACAAAACGCATCAAAAACGAATGGACAAGAACTGTCATATTCCTGACTTGGTACAGGCATTTTCAAATGTAGAAAATGGTGGATTAAACCTGGTTCTATAGCGCTAACCCTCTCACTTTAATAACAGTCTCATCAAATTCCGTTACATTTACATGATGCGTTAAATAAACAGTCACAATCAATAAAATAGTCAAAATATGGGAACATCAGTCATCATCGTATAACAATTTAACAGGACACAACAACATCTACTATCTACGAACACATGGATTGATTTGAGTGTCTGACGTCAGAAAAATTATATACGTCACATAAATTTGTCGTTGAAATACATGTAAAAGTGAGTTGTTTTCAGATCTCAGTACAAATATAAATTTTAAAGTAAGGTAGAAATATAGTTGCATTACTACTGTTAACAGTAATAGAAGAATTTGATTATGATGATATTTTTAACTATATAAATAGAGATGTAGTTGTTGATTATATAGAAATCAGATAAATCATAGCATATCAACATAGTGGAACAAAAGCATGTTTAACAGCTGGATAGTTTTAACCTGTGAAATGTTATCTGTCTTATTAAATCAAGTTGTAAGTCATCTTTTTATATAAATGAATATATAAAAAGTAAGATTCAAGGAAAAATTTCACTATATAATAGATTCAGAAATATACTATATTAATATCTTTAAAATATAAATTGCTCATAATTACCTCCCTTTGATAAATTATGCAAATTTGGTCTACCTTGGTGAAACATTTTATAATTATAGTCAGGTATATATTGATTGTGAGAAACTTACATAGTAGTTAAATGGACTATTTCACACGGTTCTGTGAAATATAGTACGGCATATATATACCGGTACATACTATCCGCACATCACAGATAGATTTTCACTCCTCTGTAAAAAATCAACCTGTGAAATACCATGCCTGGAAAAAAAATACCGGGACAAATTAAACTCAGGATAAAATATCACAGAGGAAGAAATAAACCGTTACATATATGGGTTTAATATGGTTTTATAATTTTTAATATTTTTAAATTGTTTTAATTTATTACAGGTTTTTAGTCCATCTACATCAATGTAGGTTTCAGAAAGAACATATTTTGCAAAAGTGAACCATGAATAGGTCCCACTAGAATCCAAAGTTTTAGTTTATTGAAAAGATGAAAAAAAGGGATTCAAATTCGAGATGAAAGGCCGTGCTAAATACATAATGGTTTTGGGTTTTTATATGACATTTATCAATGCTACAACTGTAAAATTGAAACCACAATGAAAGAATAAGTTCAACTTTGTCTATTAACATAGAAAAATACACCTTAGCTGTGAAACAATATTTTTTTATGTTTCATTTTTTGATGTAAGTGTCCATACGAACATTTAGATCCCATCTATTGAACTCCCATTAATAAAGCAAGCAACTGGATAATAAAAAATTTACATTTTACTACATGCTTAATGACTTGATGACATTTTCATCTTATTATGTTATGCTCTTGCATGTTCACATAATTCGGATTAACTTACAGCGGTGTGGTTATAACGCACAACTGCTCTAGTAAAGTTATGGGATAATAATGACTGAAATCTACACCCTACAAGTTATATGGTAACCATTGTGATTTGGTTTCAGTTACGACACGTCTGTGTCTCATCTCATAAGGAAACATTCTCCCTATGCACCAATGCCTTGAAGTAATTGACATTGCACATAGAACTAGTCTTCTATTCGTTGCCAGACAAATCGTTTCTATATTAAATTACAATATAAATGGAAACTCAAGTTGCTAAAATCTAAAAAAAATTACGTTTTTCCGTTTCTCAGTACCAAATGTCGTTATACATTAACAACCAGATTACACTTCGTAAGCACCTGATATAACCCCCAGTTATTTAGTGGGGTTGGTGTTTCAAAATCTTACGTTTTCTATGTAGTGTTTTGTGTATTTTTGTTTTTCTGATGAGTTTGAATATTCATTCCCTTTCTTTTATTGAACTGATACTGAAATCGTCACAAACAACTTGCTTTCACTTATATTTTGCTGATTATTTAAACAACTCGCAGAAATAGACATAGTGCGGCTAAAAGGTACAATAGAATATGGATTTCAAAAATTGAATTATATGAAGGACTTTAGTTGTTAATGTCTGTGTCATTTTGGTCTTTTGTGGATAGTTGTCTCATTGGCAATCATACCACATCTTCTTTTTTATTTTTACGAGTAAATTATATAATCTTACCTCCTATACATTTCTAGGAATATGATTGGTTAAAAGCGACCTCGTGGAGACCGTGTATATTCAATATTAGGTTAGTAGTGAGGCGGGGTTTATTTCAATACACAGTTAGTAATGGATTTACGACTTAGGCACTGTTTGATTATTTAAAGGTATTAAAAGTTTTATATCAAGGTTGTTGATAATAGATATTTATCGTTTAGATAAAAAAAAATTAATTGCAGACCAATTGAAGAAGGTTCTTAAAATTGAACACTTGAACACTAAAATACATAAATAAGAAGATGTGTTATGATAGGAAATAAGACAACTTTAGTCTTATTTCAACAAAAAAAGATAGTCGGTAAGATAAATTTGTTACATAGTGTGCTAGTGACATAATATGATATACTAGTATACAGGGTAAGTAAATTCCATATGGGTTTTGAGCTTCGCTCTCACCCCATATGGAATTTACTGACCCTTTATATATCATATTAGTTCACTAACACACTATGTAACTAATAATCTAAGGCAAAATTTGTTCCCTCGTACTTATTTACATATTTATACTAAAACTATCCCTGAAAGAGCTGATAAACTGCTTGGTTTGGATACCCACAAAAGTTTCATAGTTGATCTCCCTCATCTTGTGGGTGAACTTGATGTGTTTCCATATGTGTTTGGTTTGTGACCCGGAATTTTTATTTCTCTTCAATTTGTGTCTTTTGAACACAGGTATATAAATAAACTTATCTTAGATGCCAGGATTAATATTTTATATTTAAGCCAGACACGCGTTTCGTCTACAAAAGACTCATTAGTGACTATTGAATCCAAATTAAGTACGAAGTTAAAAAGTATTGAGGACCAAAAGTTCTTAAATGTTTTGCCAAATTCATCTAAGGTCATCTATTTCTGAGGTAGAAAAGCCTTAGTATTTCAAAAATTCATAGTTTTGTTAACAGTTAATTTATAAATATGAACATATCAATGATAACTCAAGTCAACGCAGAAGTGCTGACTACTGGGCTGGTGAAACCCTCGGGGATTTAAAACTCCACCAGCAGTGGCAAACTACTGTTCACCTTAATTAACTCTTTTTGTATTTTTTATATGCTTGTTCGAAGTTAATTCAGAAACACGTGTCGATCACACTGCAGTTTATTTTTCTTCTCTCGCGTCGTATGTGTTCTACTTTTCGCATGACGTATCTAATGTACTGACAATATGTCAATATTATGTCCAACTAAGGTCAGTTGGTCACAATAAGACGACACTTTTATTGATAAATAAATTATGAAGTTTTTAGTTGACATACCTATATTACAATACACTATCAAATTGTCAACAGGGTTAAATTTAAAACTGAAAGTATATAAAAATAGAATCACAAAAGACTTCGAATACCCGGTGAATTTGATTATGAACTAATAGTACTTTTTAATCTAACAAACTTGTGTGCTATTGAAAAACAATATTTGTAACTATTTTATCAAAACTGTGGTTTTCATGTTACAAGCATTTTAAAAGACAAATGGCTGAAACAGTTAAGGATTTTACAGAGCTGTATTAAAACTATCCATGATAAATAAAGGCAACAGTACTGTACCGCTGTTCAAAAGCCCCAAATCGATTGAGAGAAAAACCATTGACCCTCACTGGTATAAGCTTTTTTCTAGTCCCCTTTCGCTTATTCAGCTTCTTGTGTATTCATTTATCCCTGTTGAGTTTTCAACTTCTGGTGGGTAAATATCTATATAAACATTTATCCAGACACACACATCCAACGCGATAAAGAAAAACAAATTGGTATGTTTTACTCAAAAGCTAGTCCTGGAGTACAGAGTATGATACTTTCAGATTCAACAGTGGCTCCGTTTCCTTTCTTAAATTTAAACAAGTGAAACTGCGAGCTACTGCTCACTGATGATACCCCCGCCGCAAGTGGATAATATTAATAGTGTAAAAATATGCAAGTGTTCGGTAAACAGGAAGTTGTCGAGTGATGAATCTGAAAAACGGTATAGCTGACTTATATAAATCCTGAAACCAAATTTCAGAAATCCTTGTATTGTAGTTCCTGAGAAAAATGTGACGAAAATTTTCAACTTGGCTATCATGTGTAAAATCATGCAAGTGTTCGGTTAACAGGAAGTTGTCGAGTGATGAATCTGAAAACGCATCACACGGTATAGCTGACTTATATAAATCCTGAAACCAAATTTCAGAAATCCTTGTATTGTATTCCTGAGAAAAATGTGACGAAAATTTTCAACTTGGCTATCATGTGTAAAATCATACAAGTGTTCGGTAAACAGGGAGTTGTCGAGTGATGAATCTGAAAACGCATCACACGGTATAGCTGACTTATATAAATCCTGAAACCAAATTTCAGAAATCCTTGTATTGTAGTTCCTGAGAAAAATGTGACGAAAATTTTCAACTTGGCTATCATGTGTAAAATCATACAAGTGTTCGGTAAACAGGAAGTTGTCGAGTGATGAATCTGAAAACGCATCACACGGTATAGCTGACTTATATAAATCCTGAAACCAAATTTCAGAAATCCTTGTATTGTAGTTCCTGAGAAAAATGTGACGAAAATTTTCAACTTGGCTATCATGTGTAAAATCATACAAGTGTTCGGTAAACAGGGAGTTGTCGAGTGATGAATCTGAAAACGCATCACACGGTATAGCTGACTTATATAAATCCTGAAACCAAATTTCAGAAATCCTTGTATTGTAGTTCCTGAGAAAAATGTGACGAAAATTTGCAACTTGGCTATCATGTGTAAAATCATACAAGTGTTCGGTAAACAGGGAGTTGTCGAGTGATGAATCTGAAAACGCATCACACGGTATAGCTGACTTATATAAATCCTGAAACCAAATTTCAGAAATCCTTGTATTGTAGTTCCTGAGAAAAATGTGACGAAAATTTGCAACTTGGCTATCATGTGTAAAATCATACAAGTGTTCGGTAAACAGGAAGTTGTCGAGTGATGAATCTGAAAACGCATCACACGGTATAGCTGACTTATATAAATCCTGAAACCAAATTTCAGAAATCCTTGTATTGTAGTTCCTGAGAAAAATGTGACGAAAATTTTCAACTTGGCTATCATGTGTAAAATCATACAAGTGTTCGGCTAACAGGAAGTTGTCGAGTGATGAATCTGAAAACGCATCACACGGTATAGCTGACTTATATAAATCCTGAAACCAAATTTCAGAAATCCTTGTATTGTAGTTCCTGAGAAAAATTTGACGAAAATTTTCAACTTGGCTATCATGTGTAAAATCATACAAGTGTTCGGTAAACAGGAAGTTGTCAAGTGATGAATCTGAAAACGCATCACACGGTATGGCTGACATATATAAATGTTGATACCAAATTACAGAAAGGGTGGATGTGTAGTTCCTGAGAAAAATGTGACGAAAGTTTCATGGGACGGACTGACGGACGGACGGACGGACTGACAGACGGACGGACGGACTGACAGACAGAGGTAAAACAGTATACCCCCCCTTTTTTTTTTTAAAGCGGGGGTATAAAAACTAAGTGCGTTTATCTTTCCTTACTAAATTGAATGCTCTTCAACTTCGTACTTTATTTGGCCTTTTTAACTTTTTTGGATTCGAGCGTCACTGATTAGTCTTTTGTAGCCGAAACGCGCGTCTGTCGAATACTAAATTTGATCCTGGTATCTATGATTAGTTTATTTACAGCCACTGGGTCGATGCCACTGCTGGTGGAGATTTATTTCTCCGAGGGTATCACAAGCCCAGTAGTCAGCACTTTTTGTGCTGACATCAATTGTCATTGATATGGTTATATTTAGAAATTTACTGTTTACAAATTTTTGAATTTTTTGAAATACTAAGGCTTTTCTACCTCAGGCATAGATTACCGAAGTTGTATTTGGCAAAACTTTTAGGAATTTTGGTCCTCAATGCTCTTTAACTTCGTACTTTATTTGGCCTTATTAACCTTTTTGAATTCGAGCGTCACTGATGAGTCTTTTGTAGATGAAACGCGCGTCTGGCGTATACTAAATTTGGTCCTGGTATCTATGATGAGTTTATTTGCATTCACACAGTATATACAGTGTCAGTCTGGGATCGTATTTTTCAAGCGTTACCACTTGTGTTTTATTTTCTGAGTTTGTATGATCAAAAATGTGAACAAAGAATTCCTTTCTAGTAAGGCGTGAATTAGCTGCTTAAACCTAATATAAAATATCATACAAGATCAATTAGTATTTGTGATAAAAATATATTATTATAAAGTTAAGAATGAAATCGGAAATGTGTCAAAGAGACAAAAGCCCGACCAAAGAGCAGACAAAAGCCGAACTGGTTTTAGAATTAATGGGTTTTATTTCCGATGCAAAGACCCTAAAAGTGAATTAATATTTATCCCAAAATATGCAATATTTAATGACCTGACAACAATAGCGATACAATATTTTGTTCAAGCCTTAATAATGCTTTATTAAAAAAAAATACATTTTTAGGGCAAATATCTAATATTTGATATATCTGGGTTTATTCCGGGGCAGTCCGAGTTTTTACGAGTGCGTCAAATTTATATCGAGCGAAACAGCATTATATCATGTGGCTTTAAAATGTTATATGACAGTGCACTTACGTTTAAAAATTACAAAAAGGTTAAAATAAAGTGTGTTGTCAAAGCACGAATCCAATACATTACATATTCTTTTTTGATGCGTTTTGTTATTTGATTTTGCCATGAGATTATGGACTTTCCGAATTGATTTTTCCTCTAAGTTCAGTATTTTTGTGATTTTACTTTTTATACCAGCTACTAGTAAATCTTAAAACATTCATAATCATTCGGATACATGTATGCAAATATCTCTTCTTATTACTTGTCTGGGCACAAGTGAAGACTGTTCACATCACGCACATCCACTGTACCAAACAGGTTTGTGTATGTTTTGAGCAATCCATCATGCAATGAAAAGTGTCAACACATACGTCGGAACAATCCAAGATGCCAACGCTCATGTTAACATGTTGGAACAATCCAATATATCAACGCTCATGTTAACATGTTGTACCGATCCACACATACGTAAACCAATGTCGATTCCATACAGTTAATTTACTTGATGTGAACAATCTTTATGTGAGCACAGACATGTTGGTACATATTATGTGTAAAGCAGGTGAACATGGGTTTTTTTTACCAAAAAATAAATCCTAAATGTTAAATCAACTATTTATATCTTGAGAAGTATTTGTCTTATCGTTGAAGAAATGGAAAACAATAAATATATATTTAATATGCGGTGGAGATTTATTTCCCCGAGGGTATCACAAGCCCGGTAGTCAGCAATTTTTTGTGCTGACATGAATTATCATTGATATGGTTATAAATTTAAAAATTAACTGTTTACAATTTTTTTTTATTTTTTGAAATACTAAGGCTTTTCTTCCTCAGACACAGATTACCTTAGCTGTATTTGGCAACACTTTTAGGAATTTTGGATCTCAATACTCTTCAACTTTGTACTTTATATGGCTTTTTAAAACTTTTTTGGATTCGAGCGTCACTGATGAGTCTTTTGTAGACGAAACGCGCGTCTGGCGTATATATAAAATTTAGTCCTGATATCTATGATGAGTTTATTTCATGATGAAGGGGAATGTGATCAATCGTATGTTATACTTAATCACGCAGAAATAAATCACCATCTCATCTTCCTTATTTTTACAACTTACGTTTTTTGTTAAATATTTCAAAAGAATCTTATTAAAATCTTATAAATCAATAAATACACTTATGTGCAGCATAAGTGACTTTATGGTACAATGAAAGACTGTAAATCATGTTAAAGTCATAAGAAACCTCAAATTAAAAAAAATCATGCATAGGTTTTTTATAACTTAATGGATAGTTTTCATTATACAACTTATGTTCATATACTTGTTTGTTGAGGAAAATTCTTCAATTTGTCTACATTTAAAAGAAGTTTACTTATTTTAAATTGCTTGCTTCAAGGAAGCAATTCGCCGACATATTTTCCGTATGCATAGTGACCTGAGCGTAACCCTCCTCGTCAAAATCCGGTGATCTCAATACGCATAGATCTGTCATTAAAATAAACAATTATCTGATTGTTAAACACGTGCTCAATACACATGCTTTGTGTTACGTGTTTACTATAAGGTGACAATCGGTAAACTTCGGCTTTTAATGAGCAGCCATATTGGTTAAATCGTAACAGACAGAGAGAGAGAGAGTTCTAAGTTTATGATATATACATGCATTGATTCAAGAATTGGATAAACATTTGTTTTCACCACTCGCTTGTTTCATATGACTTTAATATGTAGAAAATAGTTATGTATGGCACACATGTGATTATCTAACTTGGAATGGAATTTTGTAATTAATAAGGGGCGCTTCTTCAAGCACATATTTAAATATCCAGCCTCTTTTCCAAATAGCTGCCGAAGGAAAAACACATACTAGTACATAAATTTGGTGACATTCAAGTCATAAGATATTTTAATCCCCTCACTCTTCCCCTTCTGCCGCCTTGAAAAGGGGTTTGTTAATTGTTGAATTGAATGAGGACAAAAAAAAAACCGGTATACGCGGTGGTATCTGCTCCCCAAAGTTGAAATGTTACACTATTATTAACAAATTTAAAAATTTAAAAACGCGCGTCTGGCGTACTAAATTAAAATCCCGGTACCTTTGATAACTATTCACACCACTAGGTCGATGCCACTGCTGGTAGACGTTTCGTTCCCGAGGGTATCACCAGCCCAGTAGTCAACAATTCTGTGTTGACATGAATATCAATAATGTGGTTTTTTTTTTTATAAATTTTCTGTTTACAAAACTTTGAATTTTTCGAAAAACTTGGATTTTTTTCAATATTCCAGGCATAGATTAGTCAGATTACCTTAGACGTATTTGGCACAACTTTTTTTGAATTTTGGGTGCTCAATGCTCGTCAACTATGTACTTGTTTGGCTTTATAAATATTTTGATATGAGCTAGCGTCACTGATGAGTCTTATGTAGACGAAACGCGCGTCTGGCGTACTAAATTATAATCCTGGTACCTTTGATAACTATTATAGTCAAGAGGAGATAACTCTAAATTGATTGACTTTTCAAAAAATTCAATTTCAATAATTGATGACATTTGTCTTTTCATTTATTACATAATATGCTCATCGGTGCTGACTGTAATGAAAGTATTTGTATATTCAAATTCATAATTGGTACTTTTAATTGTAGTGTATGCAAATTTTAAACATGTTTCTTTTGATATGATTTAGTTTGAAACATAAATTGTCACATCTGTGGCCTACATCATCTTAAAATGTGTTAGATGTTATTTCGAGTTTAACGAACCGTTATTATTAGTTTATTACTTCGGTACTGCCATCGCTTATAACAAATCTTTCTAAAATTGTTTACTATCAAGAATAAATGGGGAATAGAAATATGATCACTTAAGTCTTCTTCCAACCAGCATTAATTAAAACCCTTGCAAAAGTGAGGTGTCGGTTAGATTGTGCGGGATGTACAAGTACGCAGCCGCGTCTAGTCTGAAAGGGGATTTTATATCTGTCGCATAGTGTGTTAGTACACTTTCAACAACTCTTTGATGGGTCCGTAGCTGGCATGTTACAAGGCTAACTTTCAGTCCACATTCAAAAATACTTTTTAGTACTGTGAAGGGCATACCAATAAAACTATAATCTGGAATATGAAAATAGAATTACTATGTTATTTTCATACAATCTGGCCTGGAGCAAACCGTTTTCCTAAGTTATAAAGAGACATTAAATATATCAGGTATATGCTGTCAATTAGGCTGTCCGAGATGAAGGTCGAGGAAATTTGAACTCCCATTTAAAAACGAGGGTATATTGGATAGGAACAGAAAGTTAGCCTCGCATCAGGCTACCTACGGGCACCCCGATAATTTGTAGCAAGAGTTTTTAATGTGAAGAGAGCGTGGTATTCTCCTTACACGAGACATTGGATTGAATTTCCCCCATCATTAATTGGATGTTGCTACGTACTTATACATCCCACACAGCCAAACGGACACGAAAGTGTCGATAGTTGGTATCTCTTGGCATCCTTGGGGGAAATGGAACGTATTGTAAAAAAATCATAAAATAAGTTATAAACGAAAAGTAAATTCACAAAAATACTGAACTCCGAGGAAAATTCCAAACGGAAAGTCCCTAATCAAATGGCAAAATCAAAAGCTCAAACACATCAAACAAATGGATAACAACTGTCATATTCTGACTTTGGACAGGTATTTTCTTATGAAAAAAATGGTGGATTGGACCTAGTTTTATAGCTTGCTAAACCTCCACCTTACATGACCGTCGCCACAAAATCAATTATATTGACAACGATGAGTGATCAAAACTAACAGACGTAATAGGTAAAAATGTTAGAAATACAGCAGTCAACATTCTGTTATTTTATTTTATTTTTATTTTTATTTTTTACAGAGTTTGTCTTTAGTGCCGTGTGGAGACAGCAGAGTGCCTCCCCGTGCTTAAGGTTTATGCTCTTATATTATACTAGATTATTGAGTGTGTGTCCGAGCGAGAACTTCTCTATGTTCATTACTTTAGGAATATCTATCAAAAAGTAGTATTTTAATATTCAGCCCCATTCATCTATTTAGTCAGACGTCAGTCGCTACCTTGATATACCCTATCTTTTGTTAAATTTGTCGGGTAACTTATGACAATAAGCATTTGACGTCTTGAGCCGAACAGTTTTATCATTTTTACACAATTTAATCTACTGTGTGATGGTTCATATTCTGGACGCCAGTCTTTGCTCCTTTGTAATAAATCTACATACCAAAAAACAAATATGAAGCTTAGAAATGGAAAAATATTAAATACTAAACTCGTTCAAAGGGTATCTACACGTCTCAATCTTCAGAATCGCTTATCTAAAAATACTACCATCGCTAACGTTTTTAACAATAAAAATCGTGGTTACCCTTCTATCGATAAGTGTCATGCCAAAAAATGACTTACGTGTCCCCGTCTTTCCACCAACAATACAGTAAGGTCCACATTTAATGGTCAGAGGCGGATTTAGGGGGGGGGGGGCAGGGGGCCCGGGCCCCCCCTTTTTGGGAAAAAATTTGGTTGCTTATATAGGGAATCACTGAAGCCTGACCGGAGCGGGCCCCCTCTTAGGTCAGTTAGTGGGCCCCCACTTCTGAAAATTTCTGGATCCGCCACTGATGGTCGCACATTTTCTCTAAATTTTGAAACTGATATTACTTGAAAAACAAACAGTATAATTTATTTACTCACATGAAACAAACCGGGATGCGGTATTCAGTACGTAGGTGAAACTGGGTGATATTTATCTAAACGCACGCAAGAGCACTTGTATCGTTTTAAAAGACACAATAAATTCAAAAGTATCATTTATCAACATCTTAAGAAGCACAGTCATCCTATTAAATATTTAACAGTTCAACCTTTAGAAGTAGTAAATAAGCAGCCTGGTGAATCTCATTCAAAATTTGTACGATCACGAAAAATAATCGAATTAAATTGGATTAAAAAATTACAGACAGTCTACCCTCTCGGTATTAATGATAATATCATGGGAGTTGGCAATATATCAAGAACCGATTCTGTTAACATTTTGGATATAGTTTCTAAAACTGTTCGTAAAAATCGTTCTCATGGACGCAGAAAAAATCGCAATCAAAGAAAATTTCGGACCAACCATACAAATATTTCGGACCTAATTTCTATTTAAAAAAACAACAGCCGACATTATCTGTTAACCAAGCTTTGTTCTTTACCTATAAATAAATTAAATAAAATTTTAGAGGATTGCAACACAATTTCATATTACTGTCCTAAGTAAGAAATTGTCCAAATTATAAATGCATATTGTTTTTCTAAACTGTTTCCAAAAATTGATCGCCCTGAAGATCATAAAAACATTTTATTAAAATAAAGTATGTCAATAAAGGTTTTGATTTTGTAAATATTGCCGGTATTTTTAACGACCATTCTGTTAAAGACCAAATTCCTGGATATTTTGATAATACAGAACTCTCTCTCATTTGTTATATTTACAAGAAATCTACCCGAAAATATGTGTTTAATTATAGCCAATTGTGTAAAGATGTAAATATCACTGAAAATACACCTATGTCGTGTAATTGCAGTAATTCAGTATACACCTATGGCCCAATTTCCCCATGTTATAACAGGAGACCTTTACATCGTTCGCGACCGAGAGTTAAAATCATTCCTCAGTAAAGGACCTAAATATCGTCCCCCGTCAACTATTAACTGGAATGAGTGTCGTAATATCATCCACGACTCACTCTGTGCCTACTGTTTGAATGGGTAAAACGGGAAAAAGCTGACAAAAAATCTTTGGACTCTTTTTTTAATTCAGTAATGAAGATAGTTGATATTCGAATACAACATTTTAAAGAACATTTTACTCTTAACAAAAACTATAAAAACCCTATTTCGCGTATCAAAAATAAACTAACAGAACTCGCCAAGAAATTTGTTTTTGTCCCGGCTGATAAAGCTGCTAATAATATCATTATTGTTTGACGTAAATTTTATATAGAGGTTCTGCAAAAGGAAATCACGAATTCCAACTGACTTCATTTTCAGAAAACGACATATGTAACAAACATAAACTTTTAGCTACTTCTTTACAAGCAGAACCAAACACAATGAAAGTCCCAACTATGTACTGGCTTCCGAAGCTGCACAAAAAACCTTACAAATATAGATTTATTTCATCTTCTAGCCATTGTTCAACTACTAAATTGTCTGTTTTACTTACTAGTACACTTGGTACAATTAAAAACCTGATAATAAATTGTTCAAATAAGGCCTTTGAAAATAGTGGAATTAATTACTTTTGGAGTGTCAAAAACTCGTTGGAAGAACTTGATCAATTGCATGCATATATTGGTGATTTTGAATCTGTTCAAAGTTTTGATTTTTCTACCCTATATACCACTTTGCCTCATATTCTTATTAAGAAAAAATTCACATCCCTAATTAACTGGGCATTTAAAAAGTCGGAATGCGAGTACATATGTTCAAACTCTTTTAGATCATTTTTTAGTAGCAATAAACAAAAGAACTATGTCAATTGGACATGCTTTGATACTATTTATGCGCTTGAATTTTTACTTGATAACATTTTTGTTCGCTTTGGAGATTCCGTATATCGTCAAGTTATTGGAATTCCAATGGGGACTAACTGTGCACCACTTATTGCGGACCTGTTTTTGTATTGTGATGAGTTACAATTTATGACTAAAATTAGCAAAGACCCATCAAAACAACATTTGATACAAAAATTTAACAATACTTTTAGATATTTGGATGATATATTGGCTCTCAATAATGACGACTTCAGTATGTATACTAAAGACATTTATCCTTTAGAACTTACTTTAAATAAAGCTAATGATAACAATGACCACTGCCCTTTCCTCGATCTTGATATCTATATCATAAGCGGGAAGCTTAATACAAAAAATTATGATAAAAGAGATGATTTTTCATTTCCTTTTGTTAACTATCCATTTTTAGATGGTGACGTTCCCTTGTCACCATCTTATGGTGTTTATATATCTCAACTTGTACGATTCGCTCGTGTATGTAACAAAGTATTAGATTTTAGCGAGAGAAATTTATGTATTACTGAAAAATTATTACACCAGGGTTTTCGATATCACAAACTGGTCAAAACATTTACTAAATTTTATCACCGGTATAAGGAAATAATTCGTAAATATAACTCAACATGCAGGCATCTTATACGTTCAGGTATTTCACATCCAATTTTTTATGGAAATATTCTTTATAAAGCACAAAAATGTCAGTATTCTCCTCAGAAACTAACAAAACCTTTAAATAGACTTATTAAAAGGGGATATAGTTACGATACTGTTGTCAGGTCATTAAAGATTGCATATTTTGGCTTTAACATTGATTCACTGATAGGGTCTTTGCATCGGAACTAAACACATTTAATTATAAAAAAACCAGTTGTTGGCATGACACGGTTTATGTTCTTCTTATATATTTTATGATAGTATGATACTAAACCCCTAACGGGAGGGATTGTACCTGATATTCATATGATGAAGACATAATATTTCAATCAGTTTAATTTAGGTCTGGAGCTGGCATGTCAGTTAACTGCTAGTCGTCTGTTGTTATTTATGTATTATTGTCATTTTATTTATTTTCTTTTGTTACATCTTTTGACATCGGACTCGGACTTCTCTTGAACTGAATTTTAATGTGCGTATTGTTATTCTTTTACTTTTCTACATTGGCTAGAGGTATAGGGGAGGGTTGAGATCTCATAAACATGTTTAACCCCGCCGCAATTTAGCGCCTGTCCCAAGTCAGGAGCCTCTGGCCTTTGTTAGTCTTGTATGATTTTAAAATTTAGTTTATTGTGTATAATTCGGAGTTTAGTATGACGTCCATTATCCCTGTACTATTATGCATATTTTTAGGGGCCAGCTGAAGGACACCTACGGGTGCGGGAATTCTCGCTACATTGAAGACCCATTGGTTGCCTTCGGCTGTTGTCTGCTCTATAGTCGGGTGGTTGTCGCTTTGACATATTCACCATTTCCTTTCTCAATTTTATTATATCACTAAAAAAAACCCATGTGTAACAAAGAAGGACAACATGGCATATCGACTAAGCTTATTTACAAAATTCAAAGACAAGAATACACAAATTTATCATAGTACAATAACAAAGTGACGGGATGTATAAGTACAAAGCCACGTCATATATGTTACAAGATAAAAAGGCATATAGACAAAGCACACAGCTAAAATAAACGACAAGCACAAACAAGTTTTACAATAGCACAATAACGGGATGTATAAAAATAGAGCCACGCTATCTGTATCGAAGAAACTCCAAACAGGCATATAGTCAAATAGATATAGTAAGATGTGGTGTGAGTGCCAATGAGACGACTCGCCATCCATATAACAATTTAAAAAAGTAAACCATTATAGGTCAATGTACGGCCTTCAACACGGAGCCTTGTCTCACACCGAACAACAAGCTGTAAAGGGCCCCAAAATTACTAGTGTAAAACCATTCAAACGGGAAAACCAACGGTCTTATCTATATAAAAAACGAGAAACGTGAAACACGTATAAATAACATAAACAAACGACTTAGGACAGGTGCAAACATTAGCAGCGGGCTTAAACGTTTTAATGGTACCAAACCTTCTCCCTTTTTCTGAAATAATAGCATAACATCACAACATAGAAAAACACAAGATAAAATATTAATTGGCAGGCTTAACTCAATCAAAAAACGTAAATTAATACACTATGAACGGATAATTTGATCTGCGATATCTGAATGCACAGTTAATAAAATATTAGGAACAAACATTCAAGGCCAAAGAGCAAACAAACAAGTCCAAACAAAGCCATGACAAGACACCACTGCGAAATATTTAACCCTTCGACAATAATCACAATAAACAGTATCAACAGGTCGAATTAACAAGAAAATACGATTTGAGAGTACTCGCAGTCACTGACAGCTAGTTAAAAGCCAAAAACAATTTATAATAAAAAATCATGCATCAGATACTAAAATCAACTAAAACACATCCCAGGGATTTGGTATTTTAAGTCATGAACAGTCAGAGAAGACATGACTTGTGCAATGCAATAATTAAATGTATTGACAAGTGGTAGGAAAGTGAGGAGCGACTTCTATAGAGATAAAAATTAACGTGTCTGTGTCTCTATACATCCAGCCTCAAAAGAAGATACAATTTAGTTATGTTTTAATTTGCTATTGACAAAATCGATATTAGTGCTAATGTAAACTATATTCAGAGATCTAATTACAATATTGGTACGATAACCCTTACTTATATAAGTTTACGAGTATACCATAAAAACAACAATGGCAGAAATGCAAGTACCTCAAATATTTTAATCACAATAAAAACAAACAAATATTTAACAAAGAAGCACAAAAAGGCATATATAAAATTCAACAACCTCATTCTTTGCTTTCTTATTTTGCTTTTTTTATTTATGCATGCCAAATCAACCCATAAACGATCGAAAGACTTTAAACTATGGAACCGAATGGTTAGATTAACATTGACTCTAACGTAGAACCACGCGGTTTACGTCAGAATGTAAAAGTCACACAGTTAGAGATATAAAATAATTTTGTCGTTTAAAGTATGCCGGAAAATAATACAGTCATTTAGTTCTCTAGGCATATCCTCTGTAAAATTTAAATTAGGAGTTTACCTTTCCTCTTGTCGCCTTCCTTATGCTCTTTTGTGTATTTCTTCGTAAAAGAGCCACGTCATTTATATGTATAAAAGAAACACAAAAGAGCATATAGGCAAAGCATTAGCAAATATGAAAGACCAGAATACAAAAATTATAATAAATCAATAACACAATAGCGGAATTTTTAAATACAGAGCCACGTCATATGTATAAAAGAAACACAAAAAGTCACACAGACAAAGCAAATATGAAAGAAAATGTTAACAACACAATTACGGGATACATAAGCACAGAGCCACGTCAAATGCATAAGGCACAAAGGTGTCAGTATTCACCTCAGAAACTAACAAAACCTTTGAATAGACTTATTAAGAAGGGATATAGTTACGATACTGTTGTCAGGTCATTAAAGATTGCATATTTTGGCGTTAATATTGATTCACTTATAGGGTCTTTGCATCGGAACTAAACACATTTATTAAAAAAAACAGTTGTTGGCATGACACGGGTTATGTTCTTCTCATATATGTTATGTAGTGTGATACTAAACCCCTAACGGGAAGGATTGTGCCTGATGTACATATGATGAAATCATAATCTTTCAGTCAGTTTAATTGAAGTCTGGAGCTGGCATGTCAGTTAACTGCTAGTAGTCTGTTGTTATTTATGTATTATTGTCATTTTGTTTATTTTCTTTGGTTACATCTTCTGACATCAGACTCGGACTTCTCTTGAACTGAATTTTAATGTGCGTATTGTTATGCGTTTACTTTTCTACATTGGCTAGAGGTATAGGGGATGGTTGAGATCTCACAAACATGTTTAACCCCGCCGCATTTCTGCGCCTGTCCCAAGTCAGGAGCCTCTGGCCTTTGTTAGTCTTGTATTATTTTAATTTTAGTTTCTTGTGTACAATTTGGAAATTATCACTGAACTAGTATATATTTGTTCAGAGGCCAGCTGAAGGACGCCTCCGGGTGCGGGAATTTCTCGCTACATTGAAGACCTGTTGGTGACCTTCTGCTGTTGTTTTTTTCTATGGTCGGGTTGTTGTCGCTTTGACACATTCCCCATTTCCATTCTCAATTTTATAAAAAAAACACAAAAAAACAGACGAAACAGTAAAAGGAATATTAATGAAGACAAACAGAAAAACACTATATCACGTATTAAGATGATGAACAATGGCTGACAAGTGTTAAGACTGATCCATATCTCTTGCACGTTAAAGACACCTTTGTAGACTTCGAAAAAAAAGCAGACTAACGCCGCTACACAAGGCAGCACTCACAAAGTGGAAAGGGCTTAAGTTGCAAAACTTGTTTCTAAATACACTTTAAATAAATATGTTTAAACTAAAATCAGTACGCAAAATCTTTACTTCAAGCCCATCGTGTATTATTTGTGAAGTTGATACGGAATATTTATCAACAAGGTCTTGGTACCTTACAATGAATTTTTTTTAGAAAAAGGACGAGACTTTCTTTCACATACCCCTGGTTTATCGACTTTCTGCTTATGCACTTAAAAAGTTTATAAATCATATGTTTTATCCTTTGCTAGATATATATTCAACGAAAAGTGTTTTTAATCGTCGTCTATATTACAGCACAAATTATAACATTGAAAGGGAAACAATTCAAAATCAGGAACCCCATCTGCCATAGTTTTTTTTTCTCCAGATGTGATTGCAGATATTAGTTTTAGACTCTGTGTATATTTCTTCTTTAGAATTGAAAGGCTACCGGCGGCGCTGTAACGATTGAGGCGGCTTTTTTTGACAGCTCAAGAAAATTTTCTGGAAATCACATTTTTATCCCTCCCAGGGTTGAAATAATTACATACATACATTCAGATAATACCATCCTAAGTTGTTGCAACAAAATTTCCCCCAAAAAACCAAAAATCGTCCTTGATAAAAATTGACAGTTTAGCGGGAAAAGATGTCATTTCATTGTTTCATTGACAACAAAACTACTTCCGTTTATAAAGATGAAATGAGCAGTAAATTAAAGAGATATATAGAGCAGCAACCTCAGGAACCAGAAGGATTCAGGTACAAAACACCAATTTTGGTATCTGACAGCAAGGGGTTCACGTTGAGAGACGCATGCAATAGATACAAATTCCCCCTCGAATCCTGGTGCCTCGCCGGCGCAAAAACAGAGGTACTTTTAAATCTCATTGAAAGCAGGATAGAAAAGGCCCTTAAAAGACATCAATATATAATCATATACCTATGGGCAGGAACTTGCGACCTTACAGAGAAAAGGGGTAAATTTATAAACCTGAGACACCATAGCAATAAATATGTGAATAACATAGTAGAGCAGTACAATAGGGCCCTAAAAATAGTGAGCAAATATAAAGGGGCAGAGATCAAATTCATAGACTGTTAAATTCTCTCTATAGTAAAGTGGAACAAAAGTAGAAACCACCAAAACCCTGCCAAATACAAATCTGAGGACTTTCAAATAACAAGACAAGTAAAGTTACTGAACTCTAAGATATTAGAACTAAACAAGTCTATTGGCAAAAACACTGTAAAAATAAGCCAGTACTTCTTTAGAGGAAGAAAGGTCAAAAGAGGTGGAGTGAGAAAATCAGTGCGGATCACAATAAATAAAAAAGACGGGGTACACCCAGGCACATTGTTTAGTCTTGTCATAACAAAATACTTACTCATAGATACATACCTGAGTGCTATCATATTAGACAACAGTCAGACATCATCCAGTTGCATGTAGAGGAGGAGGAGCTTCTTAACTTTTTCTAATATCAACACTGAACACCAGTGTAAGTAGGATCCTTGTAAACATTTAGAGAATTATTCAATACTTACCGTATACACTGCGACAAAGGGTTTCGGTGAGGTTATCTTATCAGCCTTTGTCAAAGTAACCAAGACATAATTATTGAAACTTATATTCTCTAATCTACTTACAGATTCATCCTACAGACTCAATTAGAAACATCAAATATCTTCTAAACTCACCACAGAACAGTGCTGATTATTTAAAGACAGCATATGTAAGTTGAAACATTTATTCATATAACTAATTGCTTGCTTGCTTTGCTTGCTTATTAACCTACACTCATGCCACATACCAGGAGAAGCACCAGAATTAACAGCAGAAATAACAGTATAAAGGACAGCCAAGACGAGATCAGTAAACCGTCCAAAGAAATCAAACAAACTAAGAAAACTGGTAAAAAAGAAACATCAGCAAATTTAAAACAAGAAAAAGTCATATGTGCTTGTTGTGCTCAGGAAGACCCGCCAAAAACAGCTTTGACAGATAAAACAACAACATGGCTTCCCTGTGACTTATGCAGCCAGTGGTGGCACTGTATATACGCTGGATATAACTCAGATGAATTGGAAATATTTGTCCGTGAACAAATAAAATTCCCTTGCGCACTCTGTATAATAAAACAGCCTGCAAAGTACAACAAAATACTGTACAGAAAGAAACAGATAGAGACGTAAAAATAGACAAACTATTAGAAATCACAAAGAACCTTGGTGAGAGTGTCCTAGAATATAGCAACACAGAAAAGATCTCAGGGGTAAAGAAAAACAACTACAAAGCAGACCAAACAGACCCAGACACAATAATCATTATAGACAACATTGAAAAATCAAGCACTGCAAGAGACAGCACTTCAATTAGGAAAGAGCTCACTAAAATACAAGACCTCTCAGGTAACATAGAGGAAGCTTATAGCCTACCTAAAGGGGGAATGGCTGTCCACCTCAAGGACAAGAGTACCAGAGACAAGATCATACAGAACTGGCAAAAGCACAAAACACCATTTGGAGAAAATTCTGCTGCACAGAAACCCAAATCTGTGGCTGATGGTATAAATATAGTGTACCTGCACAATATCCCAACATATATGACAGAGGAATCCATCCACCAGAAATTAAAACACCTATATGATATAGGGGTGGTAAATAGAAAAAGATACAGGGACACCGGTAAACCAATGCCAGTAGTGAAAGTAGTTTTCAAAAACCAAAACCAGGACAAAATAGCACTTGCCTCATAAGGTTTCTGTCACCCGGGAACAAACACATACTCAACCTTTCAACCAGATAGAAAATTTAAAATAGTGAGGTGCTATAACTGCAACAAATTTGGACACATCAGTAAGTGGTGCCTAAACCAACACACTTGTGCAAACTGTGGAAAAGAAAACTGTGCAGGCAGCAACTGTAAAGCCACACCCTGTAGTATAAACTGCGGTGGAATTCACCCGTCAACATCAGGGAAGTGTTTGAAATACTTAGATTTCAACAACAGGAGGAGACTTTATAACATCTTAAAACCAGAAAATGAAGATCTTCCTACTTAAAGTCATAAGAAACGAGTGACCGGTGAAAAATAATGTTCTTCCAATTCTTGAACCGATGCATACAAACATCATAAACTTAGTCTTCTGTGCTCGAATTTATCATTTTTTTCGTGTAAATTTCGTATAATTGTCAATTTTGTTTTCAATCGGTCAGTGTTGTTGTGAAAATATGGCAGGTAATTAAAGTTCGTGTTTTGAAGCCGAAGTTTAACGATTGTCACCTGTTTGTCAACAATTGACGAAAAATAAACAAAAAAAGCATGGAAATTGAGCACGTGTTTAACATGTAAATTCAGATAATAGTTTATTTTAAGGACATCCATGCGTATTGTGGTCACCGGATTTTTACGAGGTGGGTCACACTGAGGTCACCTTGCATACGGAAAATATGTCGGGGGAATTGCTTGCTGGAAGGAAGCTATTCAAATAAAGTAAACTTCTTCTAAATATGAATAAATTAAAGAATTTTCTTCAGAAAAAAGTATATGTACATAAGTTTTATAATGAAAACTATCCATTGAGTTATAAAAATCATATGCATTATTTTCTTTGATTTGAGGTTTCTTATGACTTTAATATACAAGCGATTAGCACAGCCTATCAACAACTTGTAAATATTGTAAATAATTATGATGTAGATATTGTTTGTTTAAATGAAACACACCAGAGTGAGAATAAAAAACTAAATTTTTAGACTGGCAAGTACATGATGCACCTAGAGTAGGGAGAAAAGGAGGAGGAGTAGCCATATGTATAAACACACACAAAAGTAATTTCATAGCTACCAGGACCCCAGTCTTGGATGACAAAGACAATGAAAGTGTTGAAATCAACATAAAAACTGACAGCAATCATAATTTCAACATAGTCACACCATATATCCCACCTGAGGAAATTGAACAAATGGAAAAACTGAGTCAGAACATAGAAAATTATACCTCAGCAAGAAAACCAAATGTAGTTGTAATGAGAGACTTAAATGCCAAAAGCCTAGAATGGAACAATGATAAATCCAACAAAGCAGAAGAGATTATAGAAAACTGTATGACAAAAACTGGTATGCTATGTAGAAATGATGGGACAACCAACAAGAAGAAATACAAAAAGCGTTATAGATTTGGTATTGATAACTCCTGGTATAAACAACAAAGTAAAGGAATGTACAACACTAGCACATGAAGATGTCAGATCAGACCATATATGTGTCCTTCTAGAATTAGATGTTTGTAAAACACAAACAACAACAAAGGAAAAAAAGCAGGTATGGCAGTTGAACAAGGTTGATTAGAACAACTGGAAAGAGCAATCCGGAAAAAAAACATGTCTCAATGGCTTACCAACAGTCGATCCAGCAATGACGTAGATGAAGTTAATCAATCCCTTAAAGAAACAATCGACAGAACAATGACAGAGGTTATAAAAAAGAGGGAGGTTAAGAAAAAGACAAATACAAAGCCGCCATGGTGGAACATAGAAGTCAGTCAGACAAAAAAAGGATCTAAACTATAGACAAAAGCAGTACAAAAAAAGAAACATCACTCAACATAAGATAGCTCTTGAAAATGCAGAAGATAAATTCGAGCTCCAGAAAGAAAAGGAAATGGAGGAGTGGAGCTCTAAGCTTATTAAAAGATTCAACTCATCACGAAATTCAAGAGAAATATGGACAACTTATAAAAAGATGAACAAAAAGAAGGGCTGCAACACAATACTCCCACTGATTGCTGAAGGTAATGCACCAGCATTTTCTGAAGAGGAAAAATGTACTATTTTGCAAGACACTTTCTTTAAAGGCGGACAACAAAAGTCACATGTAAAGAAAAAATCACTGTGTAGTGATATTGGACATGTTTCTATTTTTAACAAATGACTGAACTTTATTATTTGAGGTGATTATGAAAGCAGAGGAACATAGAATAAATATGTAAAAACTATGGAGATATTGAATGTGTTCAAAGTATTAAATTTTCAAAGAACTTATTGTGTTAAAAAGGGGATATTTTACCACATGGAGCCGCATCATAATAGGATGTTCGGGGTTTGCTAATTTACGGAAAAAGTAATCTCACTTCGTACCCCGAAAATTTAACCACATATGTGAAAATGTCACAGCTTCGAAACGAGCTATCATACATATCCAAGTTTACGATATGGACTGAGCTACAGGAGAAAAGGTTACCATTACCGCCTATGGAAAAACAATTAAAGATTTTAGCCAACTACTATTCTCCGTCATCTTAAAGACCAATCAGCCTCACTAGTGTCATGTTTAAAATAACAGAGAGGATAATCCTAAACCGACTTGCAGCCTTTATAGACGGAATGCAGATTATTGATATAAATCAAGAAGGCTTTAGGAAAAACCACTCTACCTCCAACTGTCTACTGCGATTTATTCAAAACGTCATAGAGAAATACAACAAGGGTGAAATAACTTTTGCATGTCTAATTGACCTGGAAAAAGCATATGACTCAATCTGGAGAGAAGGCCTAATGGTAAAGCTACATTAACTAGGAATCCAAGGAAAAACATAGAAATAAATTAAAAACTTTTTGAACAACAGAATGGAAAAATGCATATTTGATGGGTTCATAGGAACTGAATTTGAAACAAATATAGGACTACCACAGGGCTCTGTGCTAGCTCCTACCCTGTTCAACATCTATATAAACGATTTTCTGAATGACATCAAAGATGAAAACACAAAATTTGCACATGACGGTACAATGTGGCAATCCAGAAAGCCAGAGAAAATAGATGAACTGAAAGAGGAAATGGCACAAGACATCGGAAAAGCAATAGAATGGACCAGAAAATGGAGAGTAAACATCAGCATTGAAAAGACAGAAGTATGCATGTTCACCAAAAAGAAAATCAGTAAAGAGGATAAAACAATCAAATGAAATGGAAAAGACCTAAATTATAACCCAAACCCAAAGTTACTCGGAGTAATACTGGACGAGAAGATGACGTTTGGAAAACAACTAGAAAAACTGGAAAAAAGAGCAAGAAGAAATCTGACCATATTAAGTAAGAAAAAGCAGTAAGATGAATACCAAGAAACTGTTACAATTGTACTTTTGTCTAATAAGATCTGTTGTGGAATATAGCTGCCCAGCATGGCAGGTTGCTGAACAAAAAGACCTCCAAAAACTGGATAGGTTATAGAGGAAAGCGCTCACTCTGTGCCTAGATATGCCATCAACATCAGGCAGAGAAGCTTTAGAAATTGAGGCTGCAGTTTTACCAATAGACCTGAGAATGGAAGAGATTTCTATAAGAGAAATTGCAAAAATCATATCAAAGTCCATAAAAGAACCTATTAAACAACAACTTATAAATTATCAAGAATAAATAGGCCATGACATCCATATAACACCAATGGGCAAAGCGCTATGTCAATCATTTGAAATGGAAAAAGAAACTGGCATTAACATCAATTTAATAGAGCCGGAATTTACTTATAGACTTGGAGAAACATCAAGGACAAAAACAACACCATCATACTGGAACAGACTCGGCAGCTCGAAATCAAGAACATCAGAACAAAAGAAACTATGCATAACAGTCATGACAGAATTAATAGGTAACACAGCAAATGATCAAGCAACTGCATACACTGATGAATCATGCATGGGAAACCCTGGACCATGTGGAGCTGGTGCAATCATATACACAGAAGACTCAAGACCAGCCATAATACTACACAGACCTGTCTCTCAAAGAGGATCCATCTTCACAGTTACTAGCAGAGCTTGTAGCAATTGTAATGGTACTGGAATTTTGTATACTGGAAAGACTACACAACACCATCACCACACTTAAGATCTTCTCTGACAGTCAAAGTGCAATAGGACTCCTCACACTAAATTGGGCACCCAAATCCTATATTGATGTGATTCGAGACATCAGAGAACACATCGAGGACCTTAGAACTAAAGGGATGGAAATTTGCATCCTATGGACACCAGGACATGCAAATATTCAAGGGAACGATGAAGCGGACTTATTGGCAAAGCAAGCAGCAGAAGAAGCAACACAACTCTTGCCAAAAACCAACATAATTACCCTTCAAGACGAAAAACAAGGTGCACACAAGAGTGTCATGCTGAAATGGCAAAGACGATGGGAACTAAGCAAAACAAGAAGAGACCTCTTTGAGATAACACCAAACGTTAAAAACATCTCAATCTTTGACTATCCATCCAAAAAATTCTTCAGCATCCTTATACAACTTAGAACTGGCTACACAACCCTTAACTATTATAAACAACGCACAGGGCAAAACACCACCGACTTATGCAGCTGCGGAACTAAGGAAACACAACAGCACTACCTCACAGAGTGCCCCAACTACGAGAGTTATAGAGATGAAATGTACCAACAAATTACAAAAGAAATTGGAATACGCAAGATCAACACATGCACCATGCTAGGAAGACTAGATCACGAAAACACAGAATATAAACGGAAGTTAGAAATCATTTCGGCCTTTATTTAAAAAACAGGACGTTTCGACTTACCCGAACATCCGCAACCTCAATCGTAACAGCAAAAACAACATTAAAGTACATGGAGGAAAATACATGGAGGAAGATACACATAGGGATTACTATGCACCAATGAGAAGAGTTGTGCCATAAGGCCATACGATTGAGGATTAAGTATGCATCACGAGGGAATGTATCAACTTGAGTTTTTAATTGCAAATTTAAAAAATATACGAGCCATTTGAAAATTTATAATTATTAAAAAAGCTGATTTAAAGCGAGAGCCAATTCTTGCGGGTTTATTTATTTTTTGTCTAATGGTAATGCGGGGTTCACACATTGCCGATTATTGCTCCCGTTTGAGATCAGACAGCGATACGACACGAAAAGTGAAAAAGTCGGATTAGTATCCTCAATTATCTGGAATGTCCTATTATTGTCTGAACGCAGTCGTTTTAGTTCGTAACAGATTCCTACTGGTCGGGAAGGGTCCGAATAGTTCGGCAAAGCACCCCGACAGTTAGGTGCGTCCCGTAACATTCGGGGAAACTCAGCCGATTTTGTCTAGTCAGATTACAATCGTGCCTATGTCGTGACAGATTCTGCTGTATCGGATCGAATTCCTAACAATGTTCTGTGTATTCGGGACGGTGTCCTGTGGAACGGGAATGATCTGGAGAAGTCCCGACAATAACAGAATACAATACGACTGAGACCAGACAAAGCCGTTTGCAATGCGATAGAGCGGACCGTGATAGGATTACGTTCCGACAGTACCTGATCATCCCGATTATGCCGACAGTTTTCGAACGGATAACTCCCGTAAGCGTCGGTTCACTGTCTTGTCACTATCTGATCTCTGTCGGATTACATTCGGTAGAATCGGGACGCAGTCGTGACAGACTCGGTCGAATTTTACCTGGCGAAAGATACAAATCGAATTTCCATCCACGATTCACAGGATCTTGATCAGACTTTTGACAAATTTTAATCGGGAATGGTCCTGTCAAGGACGGCAGTAAAAATCGTGAATGTGTGACCCCAGCTTAAACATAAATTTTTTGTGTGAAATATTTTTCATCTTCAATATAAGTGCGCTTAAAGAGATCTTTGTGTCAGGAACCCACAGTAAATCAAGTTTTCAATTATTTTGTTCGCCTCAAAAAGGACTCAAATCTGACGAAAAGAATATTTTAGCAGAATTTTATGAATGATATGTATTTCATTGAAAAAATCACAAATCCTCGTTGCGAAGGGTCCGTTGTGACCTTTCAATGTCATTAATGACATAATAAATATTCAATGGAAATGTCGCAATTTCATAACACATTGCAAAATATTTTGTCTAACAAAGTTAACGCAGTTTTTGTGTCACTTACTGTCACACTCCGTTCATTATAAACATGGCTGGATCCATACCTACGGGAAAAGATAATGTATCACACCAGAAAATCCCTTGTATCCAATTTCCAACCATTTCTAAAAACATGACGAAATGAATATTTAAAACCCATGCAATATATATACACATGGTAAAAAGTATTGCAACACCTTGATTTTTTAAAACTTTAAAAGAACAATATATATCCTAATCATCATGAGGTATCTTGAACAAGTGGTGTTAATTAGATGTGGATTCATAAACACTCTTAGGTTCTACTCCGAAATCTTTCGTCACAACCAGTAATATAGTGATATAGGAAGAAATTTAACTTAAAATACTGAACCCCAAGGTAAATTAGACTAAAGAGCATGTTTCGATCATCTGCATCTTCAACAATGGTTATGTTTTAGTAAAACTTTAGCATTAAACCGGAACAAATCTATAAAGAGTTAACTGACAATTTCAGTAATAATGACATATTATAATTATCCTGTTGATATTTTTTTCTGTTGATAGTTTTTATTTATTTACATGAAGTACAGTTTTCACGATAATATGCGAAAATGCAAAAAATGTATCAATAAAAAGTAAAATCACAAAAATACCGAACTCTGAGGAAAATTCAAAGCGGAGAGTCCCTTATCAAATGGCAAAATCAAAAGCTTAAACACACGAATGGATAACAACTACTGTCATATTCCTGACTTAGTACATGCATTTTTTTATGTATAAAATGGTGAATTAAAACTGGTTTTACAGTTAGCTAAACCTCTCCCTTGTATGACAGTCGCATGCTATTCCATTATATTGGCAATTATGTGTGAAAAAAACCCAGACATAATAGGTAAAAATGTTATAATAGAGATACAACTGTTACAGTCAACATTTTGGAATAATCTTAATCACTATAAAAACCAACAAATGTGTAACAAAGAAATACAAAAGGGCATACAGACAAAGTACATTAGCAAAAATGAAAGACAAAAATACAAAATTAAACCGTAGCACAATTACACAATGAGTGAATGTACAGTACCGAGCCACTAAAAAACACTAAACAGTAAAAGTAATATTCAAAAAGGCAAATAAAAGAATTATATTATTAAGATGATAAACAAAGTCAGTTTTTACCTGTATAAGAATGACCGAATCAGCCAACCAAATGGTTTGCTCTTATTTCACTGGAAATGTTTTTAATAGCTAAATACGCTAAGTTCATACGTAACCCATCACTAGCTCAAGGGTTAATTGAAGATCACGTGAATACGGATTTAATAAGGGTTATAATATTTTATTTTTTCTATATAACTATTAATAAAACTATTTTAAAATTCATATACAAGTCGAATGTTGTTAAGGCAACATATACGTAAATGGATGATCTCACGGGATTCTATGAAATTATGTATACAATTAGGACATGAGGAACTGCACATGAGTATCGAAATACCTTTATACTTTCTTAGAAATAGCAAATAAAATAACCGCAAAAAGATGTACAAATGTATAGAATATTAATAAATATTGAATAAAAGTACATCAATTTTGAAATAAAATGGACACTTCTATGAATTTTCTTTTAGAAAGATGTTATTGCCACTGGAATTTTCGTGTTATTGATATACAATGCTAGGGGTTAATAACTCATTTTGTGTTTAGTTTTAAAAAAAGTTAAACACTCTATACAGCGAGGAAAATTAAAAATCTAATATAATCTTGATTTCGTTGCTAGAAACCTTTAATTTCGACGTTTTTAGATATTGCAGTGACACTTGCATGATTTATACTGTAATCACAAATTTGGTGACCCTCCTTACTTTTATATCAACTAGAACACACCCGCGAAATCGCGGGGATATACAGCTTGTGAACTGTTGTAGGATGATTTTTTGTAAAAGATATTAAGTATGGAGAATTACATAAAAGGTATCTCCCTTTTTCCAAAGTCCGATATGTGTTTCCTTTCTGTTAAATTCAATTATATTCGTGTTTCTGGCCTACGACCACAATTATTCTCCTTTGCAACGTGAATGCTTCTTTTGGTGAAAGTCAAATCAAATTAAAATTTTGCACCGTTTCAAACATGAAATAAATGTAACTGCTTATATCTATACCCTTATTAGTCTAAAAAATGCTTCTATGACAAACCATCAGTACTTTTTTTTAGAGCCTTATTAACATGCCAATGGTAGGATTTGAATCATGTATGAATGACTAATACCGACTAAGGCTAATTTGAGGGGTTGTCGATCGGAGGGGTCCTAATCCCGAAATCCCGGGCTTAAATCATGAAATTCCGAGATTCAAAATTTAAAGAAATTAATATCCCGAAATCGAAAAATATATTCCCGGATCTCGTAAGGATCAATCCCCAAATCCCGAGCTTAAGAACACCCGATCCTGACGCCCCGAAAAAGGTCCTGCCACCCTCTAATCTCTACCTTACTTTTATTTTTGCCAAATCACTATTTTCCCTTTTAACAATAAATTTTTATGACCCAATTATGGACATTATGCTTTCTAGTCTGTGCATCCGTGCGTTCGTTTTCGTTTGTTCGGTCGTCCGTACGTCCGTCTCGTCCGTCTGTCCCACTTCAGGTAAAAGTTTTTGGTCGAGGTAGTTTTAGATGAAGTTGAGCATGTTTTATTTATTTTAATATATATGCAAGTGGTATGACCCCTTAAATAGTAAACATTTCAAAGAAAACAGAATCAGGGACTTTCTATATACTAACATAGAAATTCCCTGACAGAATACAGAGAGTCTCTATATATTAAAGTCGTATAATCGTAGTTTACATGTAGATAAACGCGAAAAATAGTTGTCTTCTCTAAGGAGGTATAATAGTTGTGTTTCTTGCGATCTAAACACCGTGATATGAAACGCGAAAAATAATTGTCCTCTCGAAGGAAGTATAAGAGTTGTGATTTTTGCGATCTAAACACCATGATATGGAGAACGCTCTACGATTGGTTGTACTTGTGTCACATGTTTTACTTTTTTAAATATAAATGCAACTGGTATGACCCCTTAAATAGTAAACATTTAAAAAAAAAACAGTAGACAGAATACAGAGTCTCTATATATTAAAGTAGTATAATCGTAGTTTACACGCGAAAAATAATTGTCCTCTCTAAGGAGGTATAATAGTTGTGGTTCTTGCGATCTAAACACCATGATATGGAGAACGCTCTGATTGGCTTATACGTCGATGACAGAATCATATCCAGACTCCTTTTTTGTCGTTTTTCTCCAAAAACAACTCAATCTGAATAATCATAAGAATAGATGACAAATGCGACTATGCATGTTACATATAGGACACTGAGGCTGATGATTGATTTATTGTGGAAGGAAGAGAAACGACACACAAAATGAGGTCTTCTCGTTTAATAGTATAGATAGATACTTCTGGAAATATAAACGGAAGAGGAAGTTGTCTATGAATAAAAGCCGGGGTGATGACGGACACATATACGGACATCTTTTTTTCCGTTTTTCTCCCAAAATAACCGAAACTGAATAATCATAAGAATGGATGACAAATGCGACTTTTCTAAAAACACGTCATACGAAAAATGAATTTGATACTAAAATGATATTGATATAAAAGAAAGGAGAGTCACCAAATTTGTGTTTACAGTATAAATTTATGCAAGTGTCACTGCAATATCTAAAAACGTCGAAATTTAAGGTTTCTAGCAACGAAATCAAGATTATATTATCACAAAAATAAATGGTTTGTTCTGTGGTAGTTAGAAAATAAATTATCTGACTTGCAATGTATTGAAAATAAATAACTCAGCAGGTCTATAGCTTCTTGGGCCTTCAGCAGTTCCAAAACCCTTCAAAATTTTTTTTTTAGATATGTTTGACAATACTTTTGAAAGCGGCTAGGTAAAACCTAAATAAATTAACTTTAATACTATGTATGTATGCAATGCGTGCGTATTGCTTGGGAATTTAAAGATTCATTTCGTGAAGAAAAATATAAAATACTTAATCTAATTATACCAATCGTCTTTTATAATATACTTATTACTATGTATTTGTGTTTCGTTTGTCCTGTCTCGCTATGTATGATCTTAAAATGTTTGTATATATTGTCCTCTTGTACACAAGTATGTGTCTGGGGTTATAAATGAAATCTTGAATCTTAAAATTTCTACAGAGATAATGATCTATTCTGATTAAATAGTACACAATGACTTGACTATACATGTATTAATGGTTTACCTTCTTTTAAATTGTTATTTGGATGGAGAGTTGTCTCATTGGCACTCACACTACATCAACCTATATCTAATTATTCATAATTAACAAATATTTAATACCCCCCCCCCCCCCCCCCCAGAATATCAAATGGTCGTCCCCTAAATATCTAGAAAAAAACAATTAAACCATTTGACTCTAAATTGTCTTTTCTAAAAACACGTCATACGAAAAATGAATTTGAAACTAAAATGATATTGATATAAAAGAAAGGAGAGTCACCAAAATTGTGTTTACAGTATAAATTTATGCAAGTGTCACTGCAATATCTAAAAACGTCGAAATTTAAGGTTTCAAGCAACGAAATCAAGATTATATTGGATTTTTAATTTTCCTCGCTGTATAGAGTGTTTAACTTTTTTTTTTAAACTAAACACAAAATGAGTTATTAACCCCCAGCATTGTATATCAATAACACGAGAATTCCAGTGGCAATAACATCTTTCTAAAAGAAAATTCATAGAAGTGTTCATTTTATTTCAAAATTGATGTACTTTTTTTATACAATATTTATTAATATTCTATACATTTGTACATCTTTTTGCGGTTATTTTATTTGCTATTTCTAAGAAAGTATAAAGGTATTTCGATACTCATGTGCAGTTCCTCATGTCCTAATTGTATACATAATTTCATAGAATCCCGTGAGATCATCCATTTACGTATATGTTGCCTTAACAACATTCGACTTGTATATGAATTTTAAAATAGTTTTATTAATAGTTATATAGAAAAAATAAAATATTATAACCCTTATAACTTAAAACTTAACCTTATTCACTGGTCCATGAAATGAGGTCAGGGTCAAGCGAAGGGGACGAGGACCTTGCAAGGTACGCACATACAGAATATAGTTATCCTATTACTTATGATAAGAGAGAACTTAACATAACGAAAAATCTTAACTTTTTTTCAATTAGTCACTGAACCATGAATAGAGGCCAAGGACATTGGACATGTGACTGACAGAAGCTAACGCAGTCGCCACCGCCGCCACCGGATCACTATCTATGTCGCGCTTTCTGGGACAAAAGTCGTACGATCGACAAAAATGACAACATTACATGACAAGACTCCCATACAAATGAATGAGAGAACTTATAGGACATAGAAACACACGAATAAAAGCTAACAAACGATACTAGGTTTAAAGTTTGATAAACTAGTGTAAAAAGTTATCAAAGGTACCAGGATTATAATTTTGTACGACAGACGCGCGTTTCGTCTACATAAGACTCATCAGTGACGCTCATATCAAAACATTTATAAAACCAAACAAGTACAAAGTTGAAGAGCCTTGTAACCTCTAATTAATGATACAAGAACACACCCGCGAAATCGCGGGGAAATAGAGCGTATATAAAAGGTAAAAAACTATACTGACTGGAGAACTTCAGGAGTGGTGTCAAAGGTACTTAGGGACTGGGCACATTTTGTTGCCCTCCCCTATTTTCCAAATACCGTATTTTATACCTACTGTTTTTCTGTACTCTATGAACATGAATATATACTTTAATTACTATACAGAGAATTTCAGGAGCTGTATCAAAAGTAAAAGGTACTTATATTTAAATATATATATACATCAGTGAACGCCATGAATAGTAAAGAGCCCCCCTCCAGATAACCATTGAAATTTATAGCAAATTATAACAAATACAGTTATTTATAGTAAATGTATGTAAGTATTCAGAAATATATATCCGCAGTGACCGCCGTTGATAGTAAACCAGTTGTTGAATTTATGGGGAATCACTGAAGCATGAGAGGAACGGCCCCCCTTTTTAGGTCAGTCAGCGCCACCCTCGCTTGTGAAAAGTTATTTGTGTGTTCAAAGTACAGAAAAACACAAACCGGAAGTATAATCTGACTTAAAGTTTTGTCAAATGACGGGAAAATATCCGGACGCATTCTTTTTTGTTTTTATCCCAAAATAACCCAAACTGAATGATCATAAGAATGGATGACAAATGCGACTATACATGTTACCTATAGGACACAGAGGCATGATGATTAATTTATTGTGGAAGGAGGAGAAGCGACACAAAAAATGAGGTCTTCTCGTTTAATAGTATAAATATTCGATGATAAATTAACTTTAATTGGAAAAAGAGGATGGAAGTATTGCTTCCACAATTTCAACATGTGTAACTAAACGCTATCTTCTACGCAGATACTAGAATTACATTCAACGAAACCATATTGACGTTTGTAGAAATTTTATGAGATGACTTGAATTTTTTTTAAATCTTCATGCCAAAGCTTCCTAATAAAAACAACTTTCGACATGTTGTAATGTAGGAAAAATAATTAACAAAATTACTAAACTCCCAAGGTTAATTAAACAATGTGAAAAGTCCATAAAACATCATAAATGACACGCGCGACCATATTACCAAACATAATTATGCATGTAAAGCAACTGTCATATTCCTTGATGTAACATTGGAATAATGAATCAACTGGGAGATATACAACACCATACGAAAGTATTGTTACATAAATGTGAAAGGTCCACAATGAGAAAACTGGCAGTTGATCTAGGCTTTCTATGTCGCTGAAGGCATAAGGACAATTACTAAACAATATATTTTTTGTTGTATTACACCACAATGACATGAAACTATAACACCTTTCTTCCACTAAAAAACAAAACAAATGTCGTCTTTCCAGAATATTAAGTATCAAATATAGTTACTTTATTGCTAAAAGGTGTTAAAAAAGAAGTTAAAATATGACTAGGAATTAATATAAATGAAGTCTATTTTAAAAGCAAACTTTATTTATCAATTCCTCTATATCATGCTAACCACAATATATATATACTAAAATATATAGAGCATTCCGAAGTAGATGTTCATGGATTCGCTATATGTTTCCCATTTATGTATACCAATAAGCTAATATTGAAATATAAATAACCATGAAATAAATATAATACAATTCATACTATAAGATAAGATAAGATAAGAATTTTTTTTTAATAAGAACCCATAAAGGGCATCATTTTACAATACAATATGATTGGAAAAAGCAAAACAGAAAACTAATACCATACTATAACGTTATGGACAGGATCAGAGCTTAACACAACATGTGTTTTTTTATATATTAAATCTTATAACAATAAAATATTATATTATTTCACATATTTTGTTAACATCTGGATCTTATTTCTAAACCTTTAATAATGTAATTTCCTAGACACATGCGAGTTGGTAAATGCTCATTTGATAACTGCCAGAAATATTTCTAATCATTAGGTATTTTTTTTTAAATTAGTACAAAAAGTGATAACTTTATCAAGTAATAAGTTCCTTTGTTCATTATGTAATGGACAATTTACTTTAAAATGGGTCTTATCTTCAATAGAATTTGATCCATGTGATAAGCAGTGATGACATAGACGTTGAGTTCTCTCTATGTATTTTTTACTATATCTATCTTTCTGAATTCTAAGATAATGAGCACTTATTCTCATTTTAAATATAGCTCTTCTTATACCAAAATCTTTAATTGATAAATAAGCCTCCTTTCGAAGTCAGTCTTCAGGTTGAAATAATTTTCTCATTAAATATTACCTTGTGATAAGGTTTCAGATCTTTTAACCAACCAAAATGTTTTAAAACTATTACAAAGATTACATTTAACAAATTTAAATAATTTATTGAGCTTTGTATCTAACTTTTGTATATCAAATGATTGAAGTACATATCGCATAGATGAGTATTAACAATTAATGTTTTCTGCATCTAAAATTTTATTACAAACATAAGTTTCATAAAGTAACCCTATATAATAAGTATTGAAAGGAGTAGGTCCGGTTAGGCCCGATTTTGGCCTCAAATTTCAGGTTCATCTGCAAAAGTTTTGACCACTTTTTAAACACTTAAGTGTCTATTTTATTTGAATCAATTAGTTTATGTAAAAGATTTTAACTGATTTAGTCTTTAAAATAGATCCGATTCAAGCTCAAGTATGAAAAATCTACCAAATATGCCGAAATATGTCACTTTTCAGATGGTTTCTGTCAAAAATGAAAGTGGCCGCATCCGTGTTCATCCTCAACCTTTATATATATTATGTATTATCATAAAATACAACTTGCATTTCAATATTAAGGATGAACACGAATGCGTCCACTTTCGTATTACACGAAAACCGTTTAAAATTTAACTAAAAATTGCTAGAATTGTGAAGATTTCAGTACTTTAGCATGATTTTATGGTGCTAGTACCCGATATATGTGCATTGTTATGTCAAAAACAGCCCATATTTGTGGAGCAGAAGTATTCTACTGTCCAATAAATAAGTAAAAGTTTACATTTTAACAACTTTTAAAACTGCTATATTTTGGGGCCAAAAAGGGGTCGTACTGGACCTTCTCCTTTTATTATGATAATCTTTACAGATCACAAAGAATATACTTTGAAATCGAAATCTACATTATCACCTTTATGACGTGAACACTGATAAAAAAAATATATATCAAAGTGACGAATCATCACCTGTTAAGCAAGAACGCGTTTCATAAAAAAAATTGGTGTGAATAGTCACTTGTTTTCATGTATAATAAATGTTCGAATAGAAAAAAGTATTCAGTTTTTCACTAAAAACAACTAGCTTGATTATACATTTTCTTACTACACTAAGAAACAAAAGTTCTTTTGCTGGAACTGTACAGAAAAAGAACTTTATTCAGTTTGAATAATTATATATCTCTGAAAACATTAGCATTATACTTCGCACTAACGTTCTTACATTTTATTTCGATACTTCTCGTCAAAATAATACCTTATTGAAAGAAACGAAATCAAAATCTGCAGCGTTCAAAAGTTTTGAAGAAATGCACCATTGCAAAATTATTTGTTTGTCTGATTTTTGAAACAGTGAACTGGTATCTCTTTTCTAGCCAATCTTTTTCATATGTATACATTGATAAATTTACTTTATTGTATGCTCTATATTGTTGTCAATTATCATAATCGGTATTGGGAAAATAGCGATTGCTTGTGTCATCAACAGATGTAAAAAAAAAAATACTCACCTTAGATACCAGGCTTAACTGTAAACTGAAGTCCCGTTGTCACTATCAAAATGTTCTCTCAAAAACTTGGTTAAAACAACTTTGAACAAACAAATATGTTAACATTCATCTATTGTTACTATCGATATGTTAACATTCATCTATTTTTACTATCGATATGTTAACATTCATCTATTGCTATTATCGATATGTTAACATTCATCTATTGTTACTATCGATATGTTAACATTCATCTATTGTTACTATCGATATGTTAATATTCATCTATTGTTACTATCAAAGTTTTTCTTCAAAACTTCTCAAAAACTTCATAAAAGAAAAACAGGAGTATAATGTTTCAAAGTGAAAAATGGTTACAAATTCTCATAAAATGACATAGTATGAAATTCAAAACAGTGTAGCTGTGGCCATTGATTGACACATTGAAATCATTCATTGACTGGGACAATTTAGGTGAACGTTTGTATGTAACGACCAATGCTCACTATGTACTTTTTAAATACACTTAAACTATGGGGTCACCAAAGGTTCTCAACACCTAAATAAAGTAATTCGAAAAATTAATCAGAAATAACACGATATTTTGATTTATATCAATTATATAAATCAAAACACAAAGGTTATTCCTGATTAATTTTTCGAATTATTTTATAATTAAAGGCGTTAAGAAACCTTTGTTGACCCCACAGTTTAAATGTCTATCGTAGGTACGTCATGAACAGTGGTTGTTACAGACAAACGTTCACGTAAATTGTCCCAGTCAATGGATGATTTTGATGGGTCAATCAATGGCCACAGCTACACTGTTTTGAATTTCATACTAATGGTGCTTTCGTACAGGGATGCCACTATAACGGGACAATACAATGATCGCTAAGAAGAAGAGAGTGGTATACATGCATTACTCTCCTTTAAGAACTTTGTAGTGAGAACTCGGTGGAATTTAGGAATTATCTTTAAATAGTTCCCATAACATTTAATGTACTGATAAGGAACTTTTCGTTTTGAATATTCCTCGGAGTTCAGTATTTTTGTGTTTTTACTTTTCAATATGCTTCTTTGTAAACTCGACTATCAATTTCATTCTGTGACATTAAAATTATGACGTTTTTAAATGATCTGTGGTAGATTTTTTTCTTATCAAGATTAATGCAGTTGCATTCGTTTGAATCTTATCATTATTATAATTGCAATTTTCGCTTTCACCCTATATTGTTAGATAGCAGTTTTATTGTATTACGTAATTAAAGACATGGAATTTACCACTGTCAGTTTGTAAACACAGTTTCTTGTTTTGGTAGTTGTATGCAATATATTGAGGGGCTGATATTTGACTTTCAGATAATAAAACCTCGGAATCACCATTATCTGGACCGATTTCAAACACTGTATTAAACCGTTTGCTTGCACATACTATGTTTTTGTTCTTAAGTGGTATTCCAGGTATGAAAATAATACCTCTTGGACTGGACATAGGGACTTGCCATTTAATCTGACCATCGAATTCTACGCATGAAACGGCCTTCTTGCCTAATGTTGACACAAATATTCGACTTTTTTTAAATTGTAATGCTAAGCGAACACTATTGCCAGTAAAATATGCAAAGTCACCGGTATTTGGTATTCTATGTTGAAGAAGTCCATCTTTAGAAAACACACCAATATATCCATTTCCACCTTCTCCAATTTCAACTGCAAAATGGTTCTCGTTATAAGAAATACTAAATGGTTTCCCTTCCATATCTAGTACGTTTAAAGTTATCCATTCTATGCCTTCTAATTCAAAGATAATGATTTTCTTCATTTCCGCAAATGTAACTGCAATTGTCTGCTCAAGCATATGCACTAGACCTCTCGGTTCAGCCTGAAGACCAAACTTATTTATTTGATTGTCTGTTGGCAGTAATAATTGCTTATTGTCTGAATCTCCTACGACTATTTGACCATCACCTAAAATACACACACCACATACACGTGTTGGTTCAATTTCAAATTGTTCTAAAGGTTCCAGTTCAGATGAACAAACAGAGATGGCGCGTTTCCCTCTTGGTTTGAGTTTAATTATTCCTATTTTGACTTTCTTGCCTTCATGATCACAAGTCTTAGAACAAATACCACAAAGTAGTATCTTACAAACTGTACAACAAAGAGTAGGTTTTTTATCTTTACATTTACTGCATTTAACGTCAGATCTACTTGTAAAAGTGTGCTCAATTTTACACAGGTTATGCGTCGGTTTAGTTTGAGAATGCATATCGCAACATGTCTCGCAGTAAAAACAATGGCAGTCTACACAGATAGCACAAACAGACAGCATTGTACACCTACGGCATTCATTTGCATATAGTGCATGATCTAAATAAAAATAAGAAAAAAAATAAATACCTGTGTGAAGTCAAAATTTTAAATATCTCAACGACAATATTTTAAATGATAAAAAACCCATTTCAGTTCCTTAAAGATTTCTTTTTCAAACACTTAATGCAAAAATTCGCATTTGAAAGATTTATTATCATACTTTATCTGGATCAATACATCGAAAGCCAGTATAGGATCACCTACAATTTTATTGAGATCAGTTTTGCTCAATCTTCAGTTTTCTGTGAAGTGTTTGTGACTTAATTGTATTTTGTCGTTTTTCTTGTCGGTCTTGTTGATGTTTGTTATTCTAGGTTCTTAAATATTTCTAGATTAGTATCATATAATAGTGACGCAAAAGTGATATTGAAACTCATGGTTGAAAACAAATTGACAACACCTTAGTAATCGGAATAAAACGAAGACAAAATACATCACAGAAAACTAAGGACAGAGCTTAGAGAACCCATCAAAAATCTTAGTGCAAAGAATCAAAATGTCACAGAGGCATTGATTCAAATTCTGCATCAGGAAGAAAAAGTTAGCAGATAAAAAATTAATTGGATAAGTTTCATACCGAATAGATATACATTTAATAGAGAGGTTAAGCAATCGTGTAAAATAGAAGTACACGTGCCCTTTTTGTTTAGAAAAATCATACGTTTACGTATTCGTGTAAAAGACATTATACAACATCATGTATCATTGGCTGAAAGCAAAGATATTGTTGCCAATAAATGCCTTTGTTTTATATTTTATAATTATGGTGGTAAATGTTTTAAAAAGTGCTAGCAGCATTAGAAGACTTCGACGAATTACTGCTTTTGTCATTATGTAAAGAGGAAAAGGGCATTTTTCAGATATATAAGTTGAAAAACTTACAAATGAACAGTGTCGATCTTTTTTTTTTTTAGATGAATAAAGAGGACATTGAAAGTCGTCGTCGCGCCCTGTGTATACCACAGAAAGTTGTATGTAGTAATCGCACCACGACAAAGGGTATTGATGGTACGACGAATTGTCTACCCTAGTCAACTTGAAAATTAAGGATATATATTTGGCAGATAAAAAACAGAATCTTTCTAATCATCCGAGTAGTAGTTTTTGATTACTAGCATCACAATCATTGTCATCTTCTCTCAGACTTCAACTGGAATTGACTCTCACAAGAAATTTTAAAGCGTTTTGCAGGTGCGGTTTCCGATCGTAACGGGCCTTATTAATAGATAGCTGCTGTTTTATCGACAGTACTGCTAGGCCAATATGCAAACCACAGGAAATACAAAGAGTTGTGTTTAATGGCAATAGGTCACATGCCATGAAATTTAAACCATTGTTTAAGTGAATGTTAGGGTATACAAAACGTTTTTTATACGGCTACCCCATTTAAAGAAATCATTGCTTTCCACATAAAAGAAATGAATACGACTAAAGGAAGATTTAGGGTATAAGCGACAATAAAAAAATTTCATATAATGATTTCGACCGTATGTTATTGTTTGTAACAATTAAATCGAACGATAGCCATAGATTTAAAATAAGCTGGATAGCTCATCTAGGAGTTATACTTGAACGTTTTATGTAAATAGTGGTGTTATCTATTTCTATTTAATGATGAAATTATCTGTTTTAATGTTTCCATATATTTAGTTGTATATACAGTTCATGTACTATGTCTCAACCCAAGATGATTCTGATGAAGAAATGATTCAATCTACTAACGAAAGATGTCGACAACACCCTTTTAATATTGCCATTTGAGAAGCGACTTTCTGTTTTGAATTTACGATGTAGTTCGTTTTTTGGGGGTTTTGTTTTGTTTCTTGTTCTTATGTTTTACTGTAACACCACTGTCCCTGCTTTGGGGAGGGTTGTAATTCCGCTAAGATGTTTATCCACTCCACATTCTGTATGTAAATGCCTGTCCCAAGGCAGGTGCCTGTAGTGCAGTGGTTGTCGTTTGTTTATGTGTTGCATTTTTGTTTTTCGTTCATTTTTTGTATATAAATTAGGCCATAAATTTTCTCGTTTGAATTGTTTTACATTGTCATTTCGGAGCCTTTTATAACTGACTATGCAGTATTGGCTTTGCTCGTTGCTGAAGGCCGGACGGTGACCTAAAGCTGTCATTTTTTTGTCATTTTGTCTTTAATGGAGAGTTGTCTCATTGGCAATTATACCACATCTTCTGTTTTATATGATCTATCTAATTTCTAAATTTATTTAGCCCTTTAGTCGAAGGATTGTGATTAAAGAATATGTAACTATCATGACCACTAAATTCGTTAAGAACGGCAACAGGTTATAACTAAAGAGAGCCAATACTGTTTGCTTCTGAATTTTGACAGACCCGTGCACATATGTAACGCAGATGAACAAACTCATGCACATTTATGTCATTTATAACACAGATGATAATAGATAAATGAAATGTATACTATATATACAAAAAACGTGCTTTCTTTAAATGGGGTTGCCATATAAAGGACGTTTTGTAAACCTTTAACGCCCACTTTTAAAAGTTGGCAGGTTTGATTTGAATCCGGGCTCCTTTCCCGCAATATTTTATAGCCATCAAACGCATGATTATTTAGTTTAAAACTTATCCAATCACATGTCATTTTTGGGGATTTTATAGCTTAGCAGGGACTAATGTCACATAAATAAATTAATAAATATTTGAAGAAATAAAATAAAACATCTGTTATTTGATATTTAAGGATGCGAATTTAAGCATGATGCATTTTGGGTACGCTCGTTACAGAATCATGTATCGTTTAGAGGTCGGTTCAAACCCATTTTCTATGATTCACTATAGATACAAATTAAATTGGTGAAACTATATAGTAAATAATAGCACACCTAAAAAATAAACACAAAATGGACAGTTTTGTCTCGACCACACAAAAGCGTAGGTAAAAAAACTGTCAAAGAAGGTGCAACTTTGTCTTGACCATACAAAAGCGTAGGTGAAAAAACTTTCTAAAACGGTGCAATTCAAGAACCCTCACGTAACACAACTTATCATATTCAAAACAGTGTGGTCCTGGCCATTGATTGACGACCTAAATTATCCCATTGACTGGGACAGATTAGGTGAACGTTTGTCTGTATCACACTGTTTTGAATATGATTCTATATATCTTATTTAGGCCGTTATTAGGCAGCAACCATTTGATTTTCTATGTTTTTTTTTTCTGGACAAACTTTTTTTTCGCCTTTGGCGAAAGACATTCTATTTTTTTGGCGACAAGTCGAAAACAATTTTTTTCTTTCAATTTTAGCATTACATATAGCATGTATAGTGGCAGCTGAGGGTGAAACAAACAAATTTTTTTATCAGGGTCAAAAACAAATTATTTTTTTCTCCAAAAACTGGAAACAAACTTTTTTTTCCAAAAAAAACCATAGCAACCCCCCCAGAAAATCAAATGGTTGCTGCCTTAGTGAATATTTATGCATGAAGTCATGAATAAAGTTGAAATCCCCAAATGTCGCGAACTTTCAAGCATAACGAACTTGCAATCTTCGACGATAAATTATAGGCGAGTGACATTCAGACCTAAAAATTATTTTTAATGCACCTATCTAACACACAGCTATATTATATATTATATATCATTCGAAAGGAAAAAATGTGTCGATTCCATTTTTCCCGGTCGTAAAAGTGAAATATGGTGCAATTTCTTTTTAAAATTGGGGTCAAAGGTCATTCGTGAAAAATTGAAAGAATAACACTTTTGTAGTATTATTGTCTTATTTGAAGAAGCTGGTAATATAGCTAATTCAAATTTTACTTTACACCACGATATAATGACAACATCTCACAGATTCTTAGTTGCATATCGTTCATAATTGACGTCATTTTGCCGTTTTCAATCTGCTATAGGTAAAACGGTACTTTCTACAAAAACGACGTATAACAAATATTTGACCTTAAATGTGTTAATTTTTACTTTAATTGATGGGTATGCCATGCGAAATAAAAAATATGATGAAATATTTGTAAGTTGGTTGAGTAAAAGGAAACAGATTAATATCAAGGAAACAGATTAATATAAGCAATTGTTGCTTGTTTCTGGATCCTTATTGTGTATGTGTTTATAATTTATACGTGTATTTACCATAATAAAATATTGTTTACACTAAGGGAGAAAAAACAACGCAATAAATAGAGTAAAAAATAAACGTCTTTGTCTCGTCAACAGTGACAATAGTCTCCTGTTTGTTAACAGCCTACAAACCATGTCAAGATCGGAATTCACTATCTTACATGTTTAATACAACCACAAGCCAAGTTAAAGAGGATATATGAATCATATTTTAAGTCTGTCCGTCCGTCAGTTCCCACTTGTTTGCGGCCCGTGTCGAATTAAATCAGGTAACTTATACAAAAACCAATGATTTCAAATATAAAATGCATTGCCTTGAACTATAGAACTGATGTTAAACACACTTGATTCAGAGATGTATTATCGGATGGCACGTGGTTCTTCATAAATTAAATCAGTTCATTTTAACATTGGCATTGGCACTTGAGTCGTCAACTTTTTAAACATTGTTTTGATTTGTCCTTATCTGGTTTGTGTCCGGTCCATATCGTTTGAACCGTTGAACCTGGATTTTCCAAACTAAGTATGCATACACATCATAAATAGGTGATGGTCAAAAACTAAAATCAGGTTATCATAATATGGTTCCAATCATAATGGAATCCTGTCCGCGACATATGTAGCTGCAAAACTAAGGTTTACCAAACTTCAGATACAGAAGTCGCGGTTTCACAAAAAAACTTAAGACAAGATTAAGCGTACTAAGTAAACTGAATTCATGACTTACGACCAGCTTTAATCGAAATATTTATTGTTAAACTGATCCCAGATGCAAAATTAGAATTAATGCGGTGATTTATTAACTAAAGTTATGTCTAACGGAAACCTTTATTTTGACATTTGGGATTGTATACTTTACAAACACTTTAATTTCTGAACGTGTTTTTTATTTTTATTTAAAACTGCATTTATTTTCACTCACGTTGTTGCAGTCAAAAGGTTTGCAGTTAAAAATGCATAAATGCCTTACCAGTATCCAAAACTTAGATATATATAGATATTTATCAACTAATATGAATTTGCGGGTTATAGTTCGGCTTAACCTATATAAAGTTTTTTGTCATTCTGGAGTAGTTTCTGTGAATAATCTATCTCTTTACAAGAAACGAAATAGATCTAATTTATAACAAATAATGCAATTTTCTATTTTGTGATTTGTAAGACAGTAGAAATTTATATTTTAAAAGTGAGCCTGTGAAGCTTTTGATTTACTGAAAAAATTCCTGATACTTCGCTGCTACTGACATAATTCTGTGAAACAGATGCTTACAAGTATTTCAGTACATGTACAATTTCCGTATTTGCATATATTTTTCCTTCACAAGAACAAATTTATTAAATCCTGAAGAAAGCATGACGTATTAAGATCCCCTTTGTCATCCGTATTCATACTTAAGCAAACCTACTGCCGTATTTGTTTGTTATGACGCAATGTCTAAAAGTTTGTTTACCAGCTTTCAGAACATGTAGTTTTAAGGATAATGCACTTGGTGGGAGGCGTGACACGATGGCAATCTTTTTGGTTGGAAGTCTGACATTATGTAGCTTGCTCAAATCGTCTTGCTTACATACTTATTTTTGGTTTCGGACACTTTAGAGTTTTCTTGCAGCACCGATCTACGTGTCAATATGAATTTGTTTAATTTGTGATAGACCCGCCATCTATTGATGATTTCGATAGCGTTAAATGAGAGTTTTCTTAGGAACAAAAATAGATGATGAGCTATAGAACCTGCAAGAGCATGACCTGACTGCTGGTAAAGGTACATATATTTAATAAAAGAAACTATACATGCACAATACACATAGTTCATCGCCAACCCTAATTCCCACTGGTTATAGAACTCGTAAACAGCACACAGCTGTTCCATGTCTAGAATACAACGAAGTGTCACGTCATCGTTGACCCTCTGATATTACTCCTCTTAAATTGTTAATCCGTACTAAGAATAAGAAGCCTGATGATATCATAGTATAAGCCCGGTACCTTTGGTAAGTATGATTAAAAGGACACTATGATCTCTGATACCAGAGACTAAATGCTTTGAGGTAAACAATTATAGCGTATCGTATGGCCTAAAACAAGAAGCAATAGCCAACACTGTATAACAATCTACAAAGGTTCTTTTAAAAACAACTTTAATTAGATACCCAAAAGCTTGGTTCATGCTCAAAACTACAAACAAAAGCAAAAATTATAAAAAGCAACTAACGACAACCATAAATTTTACTATGAATAACAAATCAATTTGATAGATATCAGGCATATGATCGATTGTTTACGTTAGACACTCGTTTCGTCGACATACCTTAAGACTCATTGGTGACGCTCGAACCAAGTAAAACTTCTAAAAATATCTAAAAACACATAATCCTATTTACAATACGGCTTAGGTAATATATACCCCCTGAGGTAAAACATTTATTGTATTTCAAATATCTATATACGAAGAATTCAAAATTGTCAACTGAATGGATAGATATACCCATATATTAAAGTATTCATAGTATGCCAACATACAAGCTTTATGCGTGGCCCTAGCACATACGCTATGCTTCCTCTAAAATACTGACCAAATCAACAAGTCTACCGTATGCCACGGTTTTTTTGGGGTGGACATATCTCACGTTCAAGTTCATGGGGAAAATATCAGATTTGACACATTTTTGCGTACTTTTAGGTGCAAAACTAAAATGTGCATTGATCCAATCGAGAAAGAAGTTTTTTTCAATAGTTATATGATTCATAATCTCTGCCTTTTGTAAGTGCAAATTGACTAAGAACAATAAGATATTGGTTTTCTACCAAGAAAAAACGTTGACATCGTTAACACAACATCGTTAGCGTTTTTACGGTATACTTCATTTAAAGTTGCGTTCTTTGTGAAAAAATCCAACAAAACGTCGATATAATCGTACGCGTTGCAGGCCGTAAAACGTTGATTTTTGACGTTTTTCACTACCAACAAGGTACCAAATAGACAAAAAAAAAAGTCGGTGACCCTATGATTATTTTCTATCATTAAAACAGAAATTCATGTGTCAACAATATATAGTTTTTCAAGAAAAATCTATGGAGTGGAATTAGAGATTTGGCGATTATAAGACAAATTTTAGAAGGTTTTTCGCCGATTTTATGTGCTTTCTATACAAATATTCACCCATATTAAAAGAAGTCAATCTGCAATTTTTCCGATAATAAAAGAGATAAATGTATTATTTTTTCGATTTTCAGTTATAGTCAGTCAACGTGCCAAGGTTGTATGCAAATTTTTAGCAAAATCTGCGACATAGTCCATTTACTGTTCCTTGACCTTAAGCACACATTCCTAATCTTAAAATAATTATATTTAGATAAATAAGTCTATGTTACCCTATATAAAAAGTGCATGTATAGATTTCATACCTAAAAGAGGGCTCTCCTCTTCTCCCTGACGTAGATGAAGACGAAAAATTGCTGTAAATAAAGCAAAATAAAAATATCTATGAAAACTGATGTTTTTCTTCGCATTAGGTAACACCAATTTGTATTTTACCTTTTAATAAAAAAAAAATGGCAAAGTCTAGGCATTATGATAATGATTATTATAATATAAAAAAAGAAGATGTGTTATGATTGCCAATGAGACAACGCTCAACAATAGAAATGCCAAAGAAATTATCAACTATAGTTCAACTTCACCATATGGCCTTCAGCAATGAGCAAAGCCCATGAAGCATATGTAGTAACCATAAAATTGTGAATGATAATGGGGAATGTGTCTAAGAGACAACAACCCGACCATAGAAAAGACAACAGAAGAAGGTCACCAACAGGTATTCAATGTAGCGAAAAATGTCCCGCACCCGGAGGCGTCCTTCAGTGTGGCCCCTAAACAAATATATACTAGTTCAGTGATAATGAACGCCATACTAAACTCCAAATTGTACACAAGAAACTAAAATTAAAAATTATACAAGACTAACTAAGGCCAGAGGCTCCTGACTTGGGGCAGGCGCAAAAATGCGGCGGGATTAAACATGTTTATGAGATCTGAACCCTCCCCTTATACTTCTAGTCAAGGTTGTTTATTCCTCAAATACCACAATAATAATGATCGAAAAAGAAAGAAATACTTCGAAAATTACGACTAAATGTGCAAGTTTATATAAACATGGGGGATGGGGAAATCGTCTTGATAGTCTTCTAAAATACTTCACGGAAGTACTTCAGAAAGAAACTTAATATGTTTTCAAGTGAATTCAAGGCCGTATGCTTAAAAGAATAATCATGTCAATACAATACTACAGCTCATTTTAAGGTCTCTGAATTTTTTTTTATCTCCGTTCCTAGTAATTGTTCTACACCTAATCTTATTGCTGTTGTTAACTAGTTCCCTTACTTATATTAAATAACTTGTTATTAATTTCTGTTATAATACACGTTATAACAGATAAAAGAAAACGTGATATGAGTGCCAGTGAGACAACTCTGTATTCAAGTCAAAATAAGTTCTAAAAGTAAACCATTATAGGTAAAAGTATGGTCTTCAAAACTGAGCCTTTGTTCACATCAAACAGCAAGTTATAAAAGGCTCCAAAAATGATTAGTGTAAAACCATTCAAACGGGAACACTAACGGCCTAATCTATATAAAAACGAGAAACACTTATCAACCATATTAACAAACAACAACCTTACTACTAAACATCAAGTTCCTGACACAGGACAGGTGCAAACAAATACAGTGTTTTTAAACGTTTTTTTTTATAGGTACCAACCTTCACCATACTTGAACATCACAACATAGAAAGACACACTATAAAATATCAATTGAAATTGCTAAACTCAAACAAAGATATATCAGCACAAGTGAAAATACACTGAACGAATACATTTGATCTATGACACAATGTTATATGAAAATAAAATCTGTAAATTACAAGATTGATTAGCTGACGCCAAGCCGACAAATCTTTGCACATTATAAAACAATTCAATTTAGAAAACTTACGGCCTAATTTATAACAAAATTATTTACTTCTGACTTGGGACTGGCAAATAAAGAATGTGGTGGGATTAAAATGTTTATCAGAGCTATTTAAAGCGTCTTTTGACCTTGGACAGTGGTGTAACAGCAGAACATAAGAGCAATTGTAAAATCAGTTGTTAATTGTAAAATCAATGGTAAATTGCTGAACTCCATAGATCTGTACGAAGTATCTAACAACTAACATAATGAAAACAATACACAAAGCATCAATGTTAAAGTAATCACAGTTACTGAAAGCTAGTTCAAAACCAATAACTGATAAATAAATCTTCAAGCTAATACATCAAATTAATTCAGAATCTTGTAACATTTCATAAAATTAAGAATGGAAATTGGAATATGTCAAAGAGACAACAACCCTACCGTACAGCAGACAACAATTTATCATAACCACTGGCACTTAACAATCGCTACATTATTAATGGGGTTTTCGAAGCAAACTTTTGTTTTTTGTATGTTTCGAGCATGGCCTAGGTAGACAATTATACGTTTATTTGAAAGAAAAACATAGATGATACATGTATATATGCTGGCAGTGAAAATTCGATAGAAAAGACCGTGTTGACTCAGAACAATTATGCTTTTATTGTTTAAACTTTGACGGACAATATTTATGGAATTTTATTATCTAAACTGCTAGACGTAAACTAACTCTTTATTTCTCACCTAATTTGCATACTTTTGTCATTAAAAAGTTACAAATTTCTAGTTTCACCATCACAGCAACAAGTACTATTATAATCAATGACACAAACATAATAATCAAGATATCCCTCGTACAGCCTGAAAGAAAATAAAACAACTGTTATACATAAACGCAATTATTTGAAATTTCATCTTCGGTGTATCTGATAGTACAGTAAAATTAAGGTATATTCTTCTCTTAAAAGCATTAATTTGTATATTAAAACCTTGAATTTGTTGAATATCCATCAAACTTGATCGTGAAAGATCAGGCAACACATTATTTTGAACTTGAAAGATAATGCGTGACCAGACTTATTACTAGTAATCAGAAATCAGTATTTCTTTTATCATATGATAAACCTGCAACTGGTTTAAGCCTGTAACTATTTTGATACGGATGAACATTCAAGCTAAATTTTTTTATTCAACACTTTACCTCGAAAGTTAAAAAAAACCAACAACTAAAAACGTCTCTTAATAAGTTTGAAAGATTCAGCTCTGAGAATCGGTCAAGTACAATTCGGGGTGACCGACACTATTTAGCCAATAATATGGATATGCAACGTTTAAACCAAAATAATAGCCATCAAACAAAAAACTACAGCAACACAGCATCTTTCGTGAGTAATTTGAGATTTAACGATAACCAACATTTTGTGCAACAGTATTTTCTTAAGTTCTGTATATATAACGCAGATGTGGATTGATTTAACTATATACTACAGACTATAAAATACCAGAGCGCAAATGCTGTAATGTATCGTCTGCTTAACTTATGATAGTTAATTTTTTGAACGTCTATAATATCAAGGGTGTACTAGAAGTGTCAAATGCGCTCAATGCACTAAATGTATTTTTGTCCATCTGATGAGCTTAGCCTTTTCAATTGAATTTTATAGTTCGTTCTTATGTTGAACTGTTATACCATTGTCTCAGGTTAGGGGAGGGTTGGGATCCCGCTAACATGTTTAACCCCGCCACATTATTTATGTATGTGCCTGTCCAAAGTCAAGAGCCTGTAATTCAGTGGTTGTTGTTTGTTTATGTGTTACATATTTGTTTTTCGTTCATTTTTTTTTATACAAATAAGGCCGTGAATTTTCTCGTTTGAATTGTTTTACATTGTCATATCGGGACCTTTTATAGCTGATTATGCGGTATGGGCTTTGCTCATTGTTGAAGACCGTACAGTGACCTATAGTTGTTAATGTCTGTGTCATTTTGGTCTTTTGTGGATAGTTGTCTCTTTGGCAATCATACCACATCTTCTTTTTTTAAATTAGGATTGTCAATGGTTCATACAAGAGTGCAAGGTCAGATGAACCATGACATACAGATCTCTACAAATATCTCTTAGACCAAATAAATGTGTTCCGATCCTTACAATGCATTAGAAACTGACAAATGTAGAAGTTATGCTTGGCCAATTAATTGGAAACATAAGTTCAAAAGTATATGAACCATGACCGACAGCCAGACATAGACATCTTTATGGAACGCCGACACTGTCTTATTATGACATTTCTCATTATATGATGTTCATTTGCCATGATTATATGATGCCATTTTATCCTTATATGATGTGCGAATGACATTATATGGTGTGCACTTGTCCTTATATGATGTACACTTGTCATTATGTGATGTGAACTTGTCCTTATATGATGTACACTTGTCATTATATGATGTGAAGTTGTCCTTATATACTGTCCAAACACATTTATATGAGGTGCAAACATCTTTATATCATGTCCACAATTCATTATATGATGTGCTTTCTACATTATGTGATGTGATAGAGTCCTTATATTATGTGATGCTTTCCTTAAACGATGTAGAAACGGCATTATGTGAGGTGCAATCACCTTTATATGATGGTGATTTGACATTATCTGATGTGAAAATTATGTTATATGATGTGCAAATTATCTTATATGATGTGCAAATGGTCTTGTATGATGTCCAAATTATCTTATATCATGTACAGATGTCTTTATATTATGTACAAACTTCTTTATATGATATGAACGTATCATTATGTTATGTGCTAACATCGTTATATGATGTGGTAATGTCATTATATTATGACAATGTAACATCATAGGGTGTGGTTCGGTTTACATCTTTATGGGTTGTCAGAACATCATTATGATGATGATGTGCATTCATCGTCCTGATGGTCAATGAACATGATTACGATTAAAGCGATTACTCACTACCAGAGTTGGGGTAATTGTAATTGTAATCGTTAATCAGCTGTAATTGATTACAATTTTTCAAGTAATCATTGTAATCATTAATCACCCAAAAATCTGATTACATGTAATTTAATTTAATCAATTACTTTTCAAAATACCCTGTAATCCTGATTACTTTATGATTACATTCTGATTACAATGGAAAAAAAAATAATCTTAAACTGTGTTTATGGTCATTAACGGAAACTGTTTGTTATTCTTATTCAATTTATTGAACATGTTAAAGATAGTTTTTTTTTATAAAGCATGACAATTGGGTTGTATACTTCAGTAAAACATAAACTGTTACAGTATTTAAAAGTCATCAACAATGATCAATAGCCTAAAAAGAGACCTATAATACAATTTTATGTTTCTGGCCTAAGTGAAAGATATTGTACATACATTCACAATTTAAAGATGTACATATATATTTGATAATAATTTATCAATGATTTGTTATATTCAAGTAATACTTTTCTTTAACCCTTAATTATAATCTTTGTTAATGTTGTGATTTTTGTCAACTTTGAATTGACAGGTAGGAAACCAATTAAGGTTTGTTTTTATTGCAATTACCAAGTGAGTATAGCTGTAGGACAATATATGGTAAAAGATAAATCAGACATGTGATCAATTATCTAATTAGCACAAAATGTATTAAAAATTTAAAAAACAAATATCTTGTTTAAAATAAGCAATTTTTTGTATGTATTTGGACTGGACATGTAAAATGCAATGATTTTTAGCACTTGTATTTTGTTTACTATTTGATTAAACTGGTCACTTTATTTCATCCATATTTTAACTCCCATAAACTGCACCTTGAAACAAATATAAATTAAAGTCTAAAATAGGTCAGAAGACAAACAGCAAACGCTTTTGATAAAGCTATATTCAATTGAAGTCAAAATAATAATCAGAGATTAATGATGATAAAGTTCGATGGGTCAACATACCAGTGACACAATGTTCATGTATGTATGAAGTGAACTTTTGAGGTTTATTAAATAGATGAAGTTTGAAGTTATCATTTTATAATATAGAATACACAATACTTTCTAAAAAATGCTATAGTTATATATTAAACATTTATTCATTCACATCATGCAAAATGTGTTTTTTTTAATTCATTGTAATCAGATGTAATCATGATTACTTTGCCAATGTAATCATTAATTTAATCAGACACTTTCAGAAATGATGTAATCATTAATTTAATTTAATCGTACAAATGACAAAGTAATTGTAATTTAATCAATTACATTGAAAGTAATCGGACCCATCTCTGCTCACTACGTCAGAACTGATTCCGATCTGCTTCTGCGGAGTAACAATTAATCAGGCTCAAATTTTTAGCTGTCGATTGGAAAATGGTTGAGATTTAAAAAAAAATAAACCTTGGCATTTTAGTACCTCGTTTTAAGAGGTAAAAAATCACATATAATATTGTTGGAAAAATGTCAAAATATATGAATTGCAACCGTTTTTGTTTTAATCGACTGGTCTACATTAATAAACACATACGGAGTCTGCAATAAATAACACACGGTTAAAATTATTAAATTTAAGAAATAATTCTTTTATTTCATGCTCTATGCTAATCTTAACAAAGATGAGCATTTTATTTGTCAATTTCTGTACACCATAAAAAATTCTATAAGAAGTTAATACACGAATTTCTAGTATGTACATTAATGTAAATTTTGCATTGCTGATTATTTTAGCTGTTCGAGTTTCTCTATTCTCAAGATAGACACAAAAGAATTGGTAGGGGGGGAATCGGACTGTGATAGGGTAATGGTTCATATAAGGGAACAGTCATTTGTAACCACAAAAAGGGGGATCGGAAGAAATAAAAGGGGCCTTTAATTTCATAATTTTTTAAATGGAAATGTGCATTCAATTTTATAGAGTTATAGATTTGCGGTATAATGTTATGGCGATGTCTTCAAAATCCGTAGGCATCAATTTTTACGCCTCGTTCCGCTCGACTCAATTGTTAAAACCTGAATCCTTAGTTTCAACAATTTCACTAGGAGAAAATTTTTCATCTGAAGCTAATATCGAATGAAGTTGTGGGAAATATTAATGAGACCATAACCGGCAAATCCAAATTAAGTTCGTGAATCTACAAACAACTGCCACACTTGAAGTACTAGATTCACAACTGACGCAATATTTTAAACTTATTATGCATTTAGAAACTTAATACGATTTTTTTGTTATTACGAACAAAAGTATTGAAAATGTGTGTAAATGCGTTTGTTTGTAATTGTCCGGTGGTGGCTTTTGGGGGGGGGGGGGGGGGGGGGGGGAGGGGGTTGAAATTTAGGTCTCTGTGGTATTTATTGAATGTTTTTCCTTCTTCAAAGCTTCAAGGTGTAGACTTGAAAAAAAAAGAAAAGAAATTCCACTTTTTCCTCACACGTCCCTACCTCCAATGAACGAAAATTACCATAATTATTACTTATTTATTTATTTTTACATTCCGATGTATTGTTATCCGAAAGAGATTTCTACTTATTATGTAGCTTTAATTTTTGACTGGTAACCGATTTAATAGAGTGCAAAATAACATTCCTTATCGCTTGTTATAAATTTATTTCTTCAATGAATACTCGTAAAAATATTTTGTTTAAAGCACAGATTAATTATAATATATAATTTGGATCACTAGTGAGTCTATAATAGTTATTACGGTGAGGTTGAATTCCCGAACTTTCGACAGAAAAAAATATATCTCTGTAGATTAACACTACTTTCAGGTACAGATATGATATTAAAAGCCGTTGCTGTAAATCTACACTTTGAAAAATTCAAAACACAACTCTCTATCAGTAAGAGAACAACAGGTCTCAGTAAACAATAAATAAATGCAGTATGTTTAATAGATATAGGAAGATGTGGTGTGAGTGCCAATGAGACAACTCTCCATCCAAATAACAATTTAAAAATTAAACCATTATAGGTTAAAGTACGGCCTTCAACACGGAGCCTTGGCTCACACCGAACAACAAGCTATAAAGGGCCCCAAAATTACTAGTGTAAAACCATTCAAACGGGAAAACCAACGGTCTAATCTATATAAACAAAACGAGAAACGAGAAACACGTATATATTACATAAACAAACGACAACTACTGTACATTCCTGACTTAGGACAGGTGCAAACATTTGCAGCGGGATTAAACGTTTTAATGGGCCCAAACCTTCTCCCTTTTTCTGAAACAATAGCATAACATCACAACATAGAAAAACATACGATAAAATATCAATTGGCAGACTTAACTCAATCAAAAAACGTATGATTACACAATGAACGAATAAATTTGATCTGCGATATCTGAATACAAATGCACAGTTAATTAAATATTAGAGACAAACATTGTTCATTTAGACACCAATCTGATTAAATTACAGGTATTGTGTGTTCAAGCTTTGCTTACGCCGATCTGAAAACGCTCAATTCAAGACCATTGGAATTCTCTGTTTTTGTCGGATTTATCCACACACCTTCAAAAATATGAAGGCTGAATTATATCGGCTGATGTTATATTAACAAGGACAGAAAGTAAAACGAAGTCTTGTCAGATCCTTGTAACCAAAGGTTAGACAGATGATCTGTACATTATATATTAATTATTTGTTAGACTGTAGTGTGGGTAGGAGCACGTGTATTTTCTTAATGGACTTTAATAATGTAAAAAAAAAGAACATGGTTATTTTTTTTTTGATTTCATTATTGTTTTACTTTTCCCTGATTTTAAGTGGAAAACAAATTATTTCGCTTCGCTTCCCTCCCACACCCTCTTCAAACAAAAATGAGCGACCTAACACAAAACCTTTTATATTGCGGGTTACTGCATGTGGTGGTGCTTTCGTAGTAGCATGTTCGCAAAGAGTGGGAGAGGTCATTGGTTCGACCCCGGTCGGGTCAAATCCAAAGACTTTCAAATTGATATTTGCTGCTTCCCTGCTCAGCTATGCACGCGAAATTAGGAAAAAGAGCAAACGCTGGTCGGCTCGGAATCAGAAGAATTTGTCCGGGTAGGGTGAAATGTCTCCCTTCGAAAAATTACCTTGTGAGCTAGCATGTTAAAAATGTCGGTCTAGTACAAAGCAGGGTTAATATTCATATCACATTACAGCTTTTTTCCTACAGCATGTAGTTCAAAGGTTTGATTTGCTTTGTTTCTATTACTGTTTGCTCATGCATTCAAATTAAGTTTTACAATTCTAATCAACAGATAGGCTGGGTTTCTCTTTTTATACATTTATACAAACAAAGCAAGCGTGTAACATGTTCTTGTACGAATACGCATATCAATTTGCCGCTGCACATCAAGTCATACAGACGTTACAGACAAACGTTCACGTAAATTGTCCCAGTCAATGGATGATTTTAATGTGTCAATCAATGGCCACAGCTACACTGTTTTGAATTTCATTCTATCTATACTGAAGTTGTGAAATATATGCTCGCTGGTCGTGTGGTGTGAATAGTCGAACTACTGTATCACTAGTCTGTCGACAATTAGGTGTGTGAGTCTGAATACCGCATGTGGCAGGTAAGCTCGACGCCTATCTTAATTGACCAGAATTGTAATTTTTCCAAACAAAGGTCGGGTGGTCTCTCTGGGAACTTCTGCTTCCTCCAATAATATAAACTCACCGCCACGAAATAGCATGAAAGTGTTGAAAGTGGCGTTAAATACTTATCAATCAACAAATTAATCAATCAATCATAATAATGGCATCTAAATCTATATCTTTATTCTCATAAAGTCAAAGTATGACATCAGTACAGAGATAACAAAAATAACTTTACAATATATACAAAACAAGAGGGAGAGGTTTCAAAAGTCTTTAGGCAGGAGGACAAACGCATGTCAGGCGCGGATCCAGAGGGAGGGTTCCGGGGGTTGGAACCCCCCTTTTTTGGACAACCAATGCATTTGAATGGGGACATGTAATTGGAACCCCCCTCTTTGTCCTGGAATAGGAACCCCCTTTTTAAAATGGCTGGATCCGCCCCTGCATGAGTTGATATATATTTTTTTATAAGTGAACAAAGCATCTTCAAGACTGGTTTTCGAATACTCAACACAATATATTAAAAAAAATAAGATATATTTCTAATTCTCTTTCCAGGTCTTCTGGTATAGTTCTGTTAAGTCCTGTAATATTTTACTCACTAAGGCATTTTTTTTAGTCAATCAAAAGTAAAGAATTCAAAATAGAAAAGGTGACAATTTTTCTCCTTGTCTAACACCATTGTCGCAAGCAAGCAAGATATTCCGAATTATAATTACTAGAAGATGCCAGCGAAATCGCGGAACAATTGGGCAAGTGTTGAAACAAAGAGTGTGGACACAGTAATAAGGTTTTCACATTAAGGATTTGGACACGGTTAATGCATTTAATTCTTCTTCGTTAAAGAGACGAAAACGAGGAACATAATGCAAAAGACGGGCATCACCCAATTCATCTCTGTTGGAAAATAAAAATATTAAATACCCTAAATTGAAAAAGTGTGGCAAAGTGTGATTTTCAGTGGGTTTTTTTCCCTTTTAACTAAATAACCGTATGAACTACGTAAAATCATTTGACATTACCGAAAACAATCAAAATGAGTACACAATGAAAAAAATCCCATATAATCGGATGAAATATAAAATCCAAAACACTTCACTAGGAATCAACCCCTCTGCATCTCAGAAACCGTTGACGCCACTCCAAATCTGTTGACATACTCAAGCTGCAGAATATTATTAGCAATTAAAAAAATCTCCAGTAAAATAAACAATCTGTATATATACAAATATGTGAACATTACCCAACCTGACCATTTCGCATTTCGCGGGCAATACGTGGACTAAGCATGCGGTCTCCGAATTTGGATATTTTGGCATTTTCTGTGGAAAAAAGGTTGTTTCAAAGACAAATAAAGGAAGTACATATTAAACACTACATGTTTACGTCATATCACAAATATTTCCGACCTTTTTATGGTTTTTGAGGAGTAATACTACATTATATATCTTACCATTTATATCATTCAATAACATTTTATAAAAAACCATCTCGCCATATTATGCATGAGTAGATAATTTTATAGCTATTGTTGTGAGATATTTTTAAAACTGACTCTGAGTGTAATGGTGTATTTTGCAATGAATAGAAATAAGAAGATGTGGTATGAGAGGCAATGAGAAAACTCACTATCCAAGTCATATAATTTGTAAGAGTAAACAATCATAGGTCAAAGTAAGACTTTCAACACGTAGCCTTTGCTTAACCCAAATAGCAAGCTATAAAGAGTCTCAAAATTTGTTTTATCATATTTTCGCCACAGCCGCAAATTTCTCCAATTAGCTCTTGTATTAATTAATCTTAATCTCCCGCTGAAATGTTTGAAACGTTGATTTTGTTAAATTCCATTGTCTCATTTTTCCTATTAATTGCGCTTTCGCTAGCGATAGACACATATTTGAGCCGGGTTTATAAATTACAGAAGCAGATCGGAATCAGTTATGACGTAGACGGTAATCATTCTTATCATAATCATGTTCATTGACCATTACAACGATGAAAGCACATCATATAATGACGTTTCGACATCATATAATGAAGTAAACCAAACCACATCATATAAATAAAGGCAACAGTAGTATACCGCTGTTCAAAACTCATAAATCCATGGACAAAAAACAAAATCGGGGTAACAAACTAAAACCGAGGGAAACGCATTAAATATAAGAGGAGAACAACGACACAACACCGAAACGCAACACACACAGAAACGGACCAAGCATCAGACAAAATACCACGAGAATAACAAATATAACATCAAAACCAAATACATGAATTTGGGATAGACAAGTACCGTGCAACGTCTTATCTCAAAATAAGAGAAAACACTCAACGTTAAAATGCAACACACACAGAAACGAACAATAATATAACAATGGCCATCTTCCTGACTTGGTACAGAACACTTTTAAAGGGGAAGATTACAATCACATAATATAATGACACAACCATATCATATAAAGATATTTGCACATAATATAATGGTAACTGCACATCATATCATGAAATGTACACATGATATAAGTATAATTGCACATGATATAAGTATATTTGCACATCATATAATGATCTTTGCTCATTATATAAGTACATTTGCACATCATATAAGAATGTTTGCACATGATATAAGTACATTCGAACATAATATAAGCATATTTACACATAATATAAGCATATTTACACATCATATAAGTATATATGCACATCATATAAGTAAAAATGCACATCATATAATGATGTTTGCACATCAGATAAGGATGTTTGCACATCAAATAAGGATGTTTGCACATCATATAAGGATGTAAGAACATAATATAAGGATGTGTGCACATCATATAAGGATGTTTGCACATCATATAAGGATGTTTTCACATCATATCAGGATGTTTGCACATCATATAAGGATGTTTGCACATCATATAAAGGTCTTTGCACATCATATAATGACAAATGCACATCATATAAAGGTAAATGTACATCATATAATGAAAATGGTCATCACAAGACAGTGTTGGCGTTCCATACATCTTACTATCATTCAATATATCAAATACAATTCACGTCATCATGGTCATATATGAAACATGCAGACAGACATGTACACCATATACGAAGAAATACCATGGCGCTATAACATACAGGTATATATCCAAAAGGCTAAACAACATAAAATGAACATTGCCGAATGATGAATGATAATGAGTTCGATGTTATTTGAAACCTTGCAGAAGTCGAAAATGTACACCTCACAATCATAACAACAGACAATAACTCCTTAAGGAGTCAATTGGCAATTTTGGTCAATTTGACGTATTTGTAGATCTTACTTGGTTGAACAGTAGTAATGCTTTTAGTTTATCTCTATCTGTAAAACGTGTTATGAATTGTTCTATATAATAAGAATGTTCTTATCCCGGGCATAAAAACAATGCCGCATTTTGCGAAACCTTTTCAACTTTTGATCTTCAGTGCTGTACAACTTTGTACTTTTTTCACTTTCGATCTTTTATATCTGGGCGTCACTGGTGAGTCTTGTGTGGACAAGGCGCGTTTTTGGCGTATTGAATTTTAAACCTGATGCTTTTTGTTATCTATTAATCATGTTTTTCTGTGTCTAATATGTTCTCCTATTTATTTGTATTGTAGTCCTGTAATATTATGTTGTCATTTCAATGTTATATTTAACTTTGCCATTAAAGTGCGAGGTTTGGCATGCCTTAAAACCAGGTTCAACCCACCACTTTTATTCCCCTTTACAAGTGTCCTGAACCAAGTCAGGAAGATGGTCATTGTTATAATATTGTTCGTTTCTCTTTGTGTTGCATTTTTACGTTGAGTCGTTTGTGTTTTCTCTTATTTTTGAGATATTGAGATATGACGTGGCACGGTACTTGTCTATCCCAAATTCATGTATTTGGTTTTCATGTTACATTTGTTATTCTCGTGGTGTTTTGTCTGATGATTGGTCTGTTTCTGTGTGTGTTGCGTTTCGGTGTTGTGTCGTTGTTCTCCTCTTATATTTAATGCGTTTCGCTCGGTTTTGGTTTGTTACCCCGATTTTGTTTTTTGTCCATGGATTTATGAGTTTTGAACAGCGGTATACTACTGTTGCCTTTATTTATAGTTGTATACAAGATGATAACCAAACACTGCAAAATGTCTTTAAAATTACTAGTTGAGGGAAGGCAACCCAACAAATTGTTGTCCGATTCGTCTGAAAATTTCAGGGCAGATAGATCCAAACCGAAGAACATTTTAACCACATATCAGATTTACTCTTAATGCGTAATGTTGAAGAAAAATAAGCCAAAAACTTCATTCCCCCCGGTGTTCTATTTTGAGCCATGGCGGCCAAGTTGGTTGGCAAACGGGTTTGTCACACACACATTTTGAACTTAATACTCCAATAATGATTGTGGCTAAGTTTTGTTAAATCTAGCCCAGTAGTTTCAGGAGATAATATTTTTATTAAAGTTAACAGACGACGACGGACAACGGGCGCGAGAAAAAACTCACTTGGCTTGTCAGGCTTTAAATTGTGAAAATTTATAAACATAGTCCTCATTTTCAAAAGTTCAATTGGCCGTTCTCAACATTGTTTCGAATTTTTTTTAAAATACTAATATTAAAAGTTACAATAAGTGTTATACATGTATATATACCTGTTCGTGCTTGCATATCCACGACTTCAAAGGTATCACTACCTAAACCTGTACCATGTTTACACATCCATTCTCCATAAAAACTAAACGATTTGGTCTGATTTACTACCAATTTTGTTGTTTTCGTAGATAAGTTTTGTGTCATATTTAACTTTTTATCGCAAATTTCCAGATTCTTGGAGTATTTTGTTGGACCAAGACAACTGCCAAACAGCTTTTTATCGGGACCGTAAATTTCTATATCTGCTTTCAGCCATTCAACTTTGCAAGACAAATGTAATGCATCATCAATAACTTCTCCTTTCAGACAAACAGCTTTGATAAATCTGACTGTAAAATAAATAAAATTCTATTCATCTACAGAAAAGCAGAGTCAATGAAAATAATCAGATCTTTCACTTCACTTAGAATGGTCAGGTATATATTTTGTAAACAACCAATCACTTTGAATGACGCCTTGGCAAATTATTTCAACTGTATACCCGCAACCATACCGTTAGGCCCGTACATCTTAATAAAATGCGTTATCGACTGAAAGTTTATGGTACATACATGCATCAAATCGAAATGATGTCGGGCAAATTGAAAGGCGGATTTAATTTGCAATTTTTGATAGTCTCCAGTAAAAGTACCAAAACTGTTAAAGGTAAAAGATGCAATTAGATGCTGAACGGTTAGTGACCATGGCCCCTTATGTGACGATTATTCCAAGATCTCAAACGCCACTTCATAGAACTCAAATGGATCAGAATTTAGATCTAGTTTTATTCAGATTGTCAAAGAGTCATAAAGAAAATATGAGAACTATTTTGTATCGAATGAAACCAGAGCACTAAACATCGGATGACCGCAAGTTCGTGTGGATGGTCTGTCAAGCACTTGTCTCAGAAAAAAAATCACATATCTATACCTGAAAGTGAGGTTAATGTACAAATATATTTTTATTTCTATAAAACAACAAAAAGTGCCTAACAAGTTTTGTGAGGTAGACGAAATTGACTTTAAAACGATCGTATTGACTTTTGATGTCCAGAAATAGGCAGATCGGATATATTTTGCATTTATTTACTTAATTCTTAAGTTTGGGATTAATTGTAATTAACATATTCCAATGAGACTGAAAAATGCTTTTTTTTTTGTTATGATAAATAATAATTTTACCTGCCGCAGTCGTGCGTAGAATATATTTCGGCATTTCGCTTAAGAAAATGACTTGTTTAATGAAACAAAACGTCTTATTTGTAAACTTTCTCTTTTGTCTCAACAATAGGTTTTTAGAAAATAATCTTTCAACTGTTTATTCTGAACAATTTGTGAAAATAGAAGAAGTGGCAATTTTACTTTATACCTTAACTTTCATTGATAAAACATATTATCGCTATTTTGTGCATTTTTCCTTTGACCTTTTTTTGTGATAATTTTCATATCATGCTTCTCGCTTGAGATGGTAAAATTATCGCTAGAAACTATGGAGACCACGCGGCGTTGCTAACGAAATTGACATTAAAATTGACAACGTCGTCATAGGTAAAATAGCGATAAACAGATTATCATTGGTCATCTTAACTGTTCCAGCTCAAGCGAGAAAATCAATCTCGTTGAGATGACCAACGATAATCTATAAATATTGACTCGTCCAGTGTCCAGTTTGAAGTTCATTTTAGTAACCGTACACATTCATGCACGTTCTTATTAATCAACAGTCATGTATGAAAAGCGTAAACAAGTTTGAAGGTAAACTAATAACAACTTAATCCAATAAAATTGCCTACGATTCAATAACAATGACCAGTCGACATCATAAAAATGTATAGGGGTAAATTGGGTAGGGAGAAAATGTCAGATATTTTACGTTCATTATTTTGCAGTATCGAATAAACAATTGTTTACCAATAGATTTGATATATTTAATAAACATGTCGTTATATAATCATAATGGTATAGTTTTTGAATGTTTTATTTGCGTATTTAAGGCTGTAGAAAGTTTGGCCTTCAAAAGTCAACATAATCATTGACTTTATACAGAAAATTTGCCCTTTTAAAACATAGAATGTTTCATAAATAATACGCGACAACAAAGTAAAATCATGTCTTAAAACACTGCAAAAAAAATCTGATTGATGCAGTGGTATTGTCATATATTGCGCTGGAGTGAACAGTGGTACAGCAAACATCGAATTCCCTCACATAATGTTATCACACACTACAGGACAAGTTCGTGCGTGGATTGATAAATTAATGACAGGGAATTTAACCTCACCGTAATGACTATTATATTGTAGAGATACAAATAAGTATACTCTATCTTGTATTTGATTTATGATTTTTGGTGATTAAACGTCACTTTTAAGTACCGCATTTAGGCTATTTCGTTGGGCCAGTTTTTAATGGTGGAGGAAGCCGGAGTGTCCGGAGTCAACCACCGACCTTCGCTCAGAAAAAATGACAAGCCAAGTCCGAACTCACACCTCACTGTTGACTGGCTAGTGATTACAGTAGTAACTACTTACACCACTCGGTAATTGAGGCCCCTTATATATTATATTTACGGTAGGTATAGTGTCCGGCTAGGATCGTGTTTTTTTTAAATGATTTGATCGGGCTTTTTTTAGTGTGACCACTTTTTTTTTTTGAGTGAATATGATAAAAAAATGTCAACAAACAGACTTATTTTCTGACAAGACGTGATACAGAAGCTTGAGTTTAATATACTAGGATATGCTAGGTGTGTTAGTATTTGAGATAAAAATATGTAATAAATCCGACATTATTTTTCGTTAAAAATGTTCAGTTTAGTCTTGTACTGCTTTTATTCCAAAAAACTAAGAACATTATGTATCAGTGTATTTACGTTTAAATATAAAATATCTAATTGCTCAATATTGCGCAATAGCAAGAAATTTTCAATTGCACAGTATTGCCAATAGCCAGAAATATTCATTTGCACAGAATTGTTCCGTTTTCAAATTGGTCTACATTAAGATCCAAAGGGTCAAAAATTGAACTTTGTTTCATTTCAACAAAAATTGAATATATGGGGTTCTTCAATATGCCGAATCTAACCGTGTGTTTAGATTTTTAATATTTGGGCCCAGTTATCAAATTGGTCCACATGGAGGTCTTAAGGGTCTAAAACTAAACATTATTTGATTTCACAAAAAAATTGAATTCTTAGGGTTCTATGATATGCTGAATTTAACCATGTATTTAGATTTTGGATATTGGACCGAAATAGGTAAATGTCCAATTTAAAATGTTTAAGTTGAAGTTCTTAGACCACATTCATTCTGTGTCAGAAACCTATGTTGTGTCAACTATTTAACAACAATCCAAATTCTGAGCTGTATCCAGCTTGAATGTTGTGTCCATACTAGCCCCAATCGTTCAGGGTTCGACCTCTGCAGTCGTATAAAGCAGCACCCTGCGGAGTATCTGTTCCATTCGTTTGTTATTTCTTAATTTGTGTGAATTAACATTGTTACCGTGAGTAAATGTGAATTACTACACTTTCATACCACAACAAATATTGTATTGGTACATGTATCACTTATATTTGTATCCATATAACAAAACAAAAAATGAAAAGGAATAATTTTGCAATACCTTTTGAAAACTAAATAGCTTTTTAGGTATTTAGACATATTAAGACTTATTAAGTAGATGTTGATGATATCAGCTTGACATGCTTGAAATTCTATCAGATTACTTTTGGAGCAGTTATGAGTCTTTGAAGCATGCTCACAAAGGTTTATTGGTGAAATCATTTTCATATTGGTCAAAATTTGTCTTTCAAATTGCTTCGACCAGCTTTGGAGGAGATATAAAGAATTGATATAAATCAGCACAGAGGTTTACTTCTCATTAAGCCCCAATAATCATGTCAGACATAAGCCATTGTCATTACTTAAAACCAATAAATGTATTCTAATCTGAGGAACCAATTCGAATTTTTAACAAAAACATTTACTAATGATAATGACGATCCACCACAAAGTAATATAAATAGAACCATACCAATAGTAAGCAAATACATATAAAAAAGATGTGGTATGATTGCCAATGAGACAATTCTCTACAAGAGACCAAATCGACACAGAAATTAACAACTACATGTCACTGTACGGCCATAAACAATGAGCAAAGCCAATACCGCCTAATCAGCTATACTAGGCCCCGAAATGACATTATAAAACAATTCAAGCGAGAAAACTAATGACCTTATTTATGTTAAAAAAATAAACAAAAAACTAATTTGTAACACATAAATAAACGACAACCACTGAGTTACAGGCTCCTTATTACATGTTCTCAAATCTAGATATCATCTCCCATTTAGAAAAAAAACACGTGAAAAATTAACCTATTATGTGTTGCTCTCCCAGCTACCAAATGTATCCAAAGATGTAGAACATGTAATATCATAATCATTTGGTAACTAATGTAATTACTGTCTCCCTATGTCTGTATTGAACATAAAAAATTATTAAATAAATAACACTCCTAATGCTCAGATCGGTTGTCACCGTGCAACAAAGTTAATAACACCATATAGGAAAAACATAGAACTCTTTTTATCATAAGACACTGTCAAACATCCAAACATACTATCCACACTCATCTGTGTCCACACTTGTTACGTTTAAAAATATAAAAAAGGGTTACGTTATGTACTTTTTAAGACACAAACACTCTAATGTAGGCATAGACAATTTGGATTGAGACGTACGTACAAACATTGAATTAAGTTGATGAATTATTCATTTAATTTTTAACTATACATGAAATTTAGTTAAGATTTTATTGCATTTTTCAATTCAATATTTTATTTAAGTCTCATCTCTCAATAATATATATACAACATAACATTAAATGTGAAAATATATAAATATAAAAAGAGAGCCATTCTGTACAGAATTACAAGAGACTATAACATTAAAATGAATATAAAGAATGCATCTATTATAATTTTATAAAACATACTGACATTAACATTATTTACAGTATAAAACATTTCTACGTCTATTTAAAAGACTACAGGCTTTGGCACAGCTACGAATCATATTATTATCTGTAAAAAAAACCACTAATTTCTGTTTATCATCAAAAGACATAAAATCACTATTAAAAATATGTTGCTTCATCAAATAATTTTTTTTCAAAAATCATCATACAAAGGACACGATAAAATAACATGGGTTTCATCTTCTAAAATATTCATACAATTATCACAGACTCGATCTTTTAAAATTATTTTTTCAAATCTCCCCGTTTCTATTCTTAGTGGTGCTACACCACATCGAAATTTAGCAAAAGAACTCCTTTGCGAAAATGGCATTGGAATTTTACAATAAGTTTCCGTTAAAAAACTGGTCTTAAATAGATTATATGTACGGAGCTTGTTACCACCTTTACCAGATAAAGCTTTCTCTGATTGTAAATTGCCTTTCTACTTGTTCGACATATTTACTAAACATTTTAGACATAACAGTATTGACAACTGAGGTACAAGGTACTATCAACATAATCTGTAATGATACACAAATGTTCTGCATAATACTCAGAAAACGTTTTCCTTACATAAAAATTCCAATTTTTTTTACACTTATGTTTTTTACTTATAATGTCTGCCCATATGATTTTGTTTCTGTTTAGGGTGCTATAAACAGTTTTGTATAAAAAAAAACTAGGGGTTATGATTCCCCGACTAAAAATAACCATGGAGGGAAACCCCTGTTTATTTACTCAATTGGTGTTTTTTGTGTTTGATTGTAAAAACTAGTTAATTAGCTTTCAATTAAAACAGGTTGAATGATTGAAATAATTCTAAAAATTATATTTACTTTACATGTTTTGAGGGGAGACAACACTGTTAACATCCTGTCTTTTTGGCAGTGAAAATTGAAAACTTATTTGCAGCCACTGTAGCCCTTTTCGGAGCAGGAGACCGTACACTGTAACACGATTTTTTTTGAAAGGCCAGGTAAAAACCTACAAATTTCATACATTTTTGATTATGAAAAATGTGCATGGATCATGTCTTCATGGCTGTGCACATGACCTGGTTTCAAGTTTTTTTCTATACAAAAATGAAGAAGCTGTTTTTACACTGAACTGGTCTGTTGTAATTATACCAAACTGAACACGAAGAAAAAGAAAAAAAGACATTTACTTAAAAAAAAATTGTTCAAGGAGGCAAATGAGGCAAATGTCTCATGTTGGAAATTTCCAAAAAAAAAAAGTTGAATCAAAACTTGTCTTCACGGCCGGAATGTCTTGCAAGAAGCATGATCCAGGTTTCTGATTTACTTTTAGTTTTCCGTGTCGACTGTCTTTTGTTTGTACTTATATGTCTTATTTGTACCCGAATTTGTCTTTTGTTCATTTATTGTTCATTTTTATGGCAACAGTCTTGAGTGTAAATTTTCATTTTTAAATGTTTGGAATCGAAATGTGGCATGTCCACCGATGTCTAGACATTGTGCGAATTTTTTTTTTAAGAAGATATGATGCTACTAAAAACAGAAAAAAAATTGGCGTTTCTTTATGAAGAATTGAACGTTAACATTAAAGAATACAAAACTAGCTCTCTTTTTGTATAATATGGCCTCTTACATTGAAGGGTTAATCTTAACTTGCATTAAGTCATGTCCAAACAGACACTTTAATAGAAAAAACAATGAATACGGAGTAAACATGCACGGGACCTAATCGCACATTTAGTCAATGCATAACAAAAATACAAATTATCAATGGTCAGGGTTTTAATTCCTGTTTATCTTGATAGTCGCTGAAGGGTCTTCAACAATGAAACTATTATTAGTAGCATCAAATAAGGTCAAGATGGTCCCTAGTGTCGATTATGCCGTATTTAAGGTATATTATTGCACTGTAACTACGTATATTTAAATTCAGTCATAAAACAATTTACCAAAGTCTAAACACAATATAAGAACACACAAGATCCGGTATTAATGATTATGAGAATTAAGATGTTTGCTTTATCCTACATATTGGTCTTTTGATGTTCTCCCTTAAACCTAAAAGTCTTAAATTACAATTAATTTATATATATTGTCGAAAAAAATATAGTAAAAAAAAATTGCGTTTCAGAGAAAGAAAGAGTCTGGAAAACGCTCGGAATGCATGAGTTTGCGTCATTTTTCACAGCTTCAGTAGGCCTTGAGCGACCGCCAGACCCCTTGCCAACTTTTTATTTTCACTTCGCTCGTCTAATATATTTTGCCTCACTTTTAAAAGAGGCTAGTTAGGCCCTGATTGGATTTAATGCAGACAAACATAAAGCATTAGCACTGAATTGAATAAATTTTAATCCGATTTAAATCAACTTATTTACAAATGGGGTTGTGTTTTTAACTAAATCAGTTACGCATGGAGCGCCACTTATTTATCTCCTTAAAAGTCATCCCAACTTCTGTCGATTAAAGACGAAAGTTTTAATTTGATTTGCGTTAACTTTACAAAGACAAATCAAACAGGTCCAAAACTAGAAACTGAAATTACCATAACAGAAAATAAACAGAGTGGACGTAACCTGGTACATCCCAAAAACAAAAAGACACTAGTAGGTAAATATTTGCGAGTATTTGCAGTTACTGACAGCAAGTTCACACTAATACATTTAAAGCCTTCCTGTCATTCATCTCGCAATTGTTTATTTTTTAAGACCATACGTGGATGAATAATTTGAGTTTCTATCTCAGTACCTGCGCATCGTAAAATACTTGCCACTGAACATTGAACCAAGTTAAATCAATACCACACATCGATTCATATAAAAAAAACAATCTACAGATGATGACTAATTTCTTTGTTGGTTATACTCCTTTGGAGGATACTTGACGTTTTCATCTACCACCAGACAGATTTATTCAAATACAAAATGGTCATGCATTGAATTATTTCAATTGAAATAAAAAAAAAGATAACATCCTTTTATTCAACGAGTTTATTTTGCTTGTAGGTAACAAATCCGAAATATTTTAGAGTCTAAATTAATAACTTTTGATATTTCCTAAACAAATTTACAAGAACATATTGCATTGTTGGTAACAGTTTTAAAACAATATCCGCGGCAAAATATTATAAAAGGATATTCAAAATTTGCATTGAAAGACAGATCCATATAATAACTTTAATTGTTATGTAGCTGAAAAACTAAAAGAACTTTTTATTTTGGAGTTCAGTGTGGAGTCCAGTTCAAATAACAAGTACTATTAGATATACCTAGAGCGAAGCAAAAAGAATAGCCCAAAATAGAGTAAGACGGAAAGCGGCCCTATGTTCCACAAGGAACGAAGAGGATTAAGTCAAAGTAAGTAAGTCCAAGAATCCATGCATGAAAATGGTTTCTTCAGCTTCAAGCACTATCCCGAGTCTGCAAAGGTCATGTACATGTATCGATTATTTAAATATATTTTTGTATTTCTAAACCACTGATATATGTACCTCATTGTTGGATTTAATTTAGATAATTTTAGCATTTTCTACGAAGAAATGAACCCTTAAGGTTTGAAACCATTAATATCCATAGAAGTGTTGCCAAACTGTTTTGTGAATGATGACATATAATTATTTTGATAATTTAACACACAAATTATTCTAATATCGAAAAAATGTAAAGTTCATCATGAGACCAAATAATGATGTACGTATTTATACATTTCCAATTCGAAATGTAAAGTATAATGCATAAATGTCAGAAATATTAGTAATGTTCAAAATTGACTCACCAATAATACAGATAAATATAGGTACTGATAAATAAGTTGTCTTCTTCATTTTCTCAAACAGCCAACCAGGTTATTAATGCTGAAACATATTGAATATTCTTAATATATATCAGATTGATCTGGAGCATAGAGCATGTATTTAGAAATAAGAGACAAAAACTAAAAAAGCGATATTCATATCACTGGGCCACTTCCGACATGTTTATTTGATTCAAAGATGGCGATTAAAATAAATAAACAAATAAAAAATATCAAAAATCTAAAATCTTAACACAACTCTAAAGATAGTACTGGGGATTATAATGTCAGTGATAGAAAAGACTATAGTTCATGGCAAACAATAAATCCGTCAACTATAAGCAACTATTGCCAACCCCAAAAAATAAATAAATCTATAATAATAACAAAGGACCAAAAAAAAAAAAAAATCAAAACAAAGTTATCAGCATCCTTTACGTCATATTCCGCTATAAAGATGATGTTCTCTATATTCGATTCCAAGCCGAAGAACCATTTTTATACATGGGTTCGAGCGTCACTGATGAGACGTAAATACGATTGACACACTTAATAGAAATAAGAAGATGTGATATGAGCGCCAATGAGAAAATATCCGTTGCCCTTTTTGGAACGATTACCCTACAACGGGTCAACAAACTCATGATGGCGTCCGTAACATTTACGAACGTGAGTAGTAGGGAGTGATCAGTTTTAGGTGCATGAAAAAAGGTAGGCACGCTGGCACGGATAAATATGGTCATGCCCCTCCTTCCCTGTCAATCAACAGAAGTCATAACCTTTCGTTTCGAAAGGGAGTGTTCAGTTTTAGGCCTATGAAAAAAGGTAGGCACGCTGGCACGGACAAATATGGTCATGCCCCTCCCTCCCTGTCAATCAACAGAAGTCATAACCTTTCGTTTCGATTACACTGTCTATGAAAAAAGGTAGGCACGCTGGCACGGATAAATATGGTCATGCCCCTCCCTCCCTGTCAATCAACAGAAGTCATGACCTTTCGTTTCGATTACACATAAACTTATTTGGTCATAACGATCTGTGAAAAATCTATACATTCACACGTTGTATCCAAATAAGTTCATCGGGTGAAGGCAGGTCACGTGATCGTATCGAGGAACGTTAACTCTTGTACAAAACAAGGGAAGCAACTCTGTATATATATCTCTCGTGGAGTGACAATTCAACGAGGCAAGGTCACGTGATCGTATCGAGGAACTCTGATACAGAAAAGGGAAGCAACTCTTCATGAAGTGAACATCAATCACCGATTAATCGTATCGTGTTCGGGGCAAATAGAAAAAATACCAACGCAGATGTCAGTTTCATATATATTTATTACATTCATTCGTACAATGCAAGCAGTTTGTCGTCGTTACTCATCAAGTCTCTAGACGAAAAATCTTTCACAATGTCTTCCATGCTAATGTTTCTATATCTCATCTTCACGAAATGTACACAATAGAGTCCGCACGTATCGGATGATCCCGGTTGCACTTGAGTCGTACTGAATCTGTATTGAGGTCCATTGGCGATGAGCACGTTCATGAAGCGACGATGGTAATACTCCGGAGAACGTCCGAACGAATCGAAGAATTCGACGGGTCCCTCTCGCGGGAAGTGGAACGCCAACCAGTGAATGCCCTTGCCGTCGCAGTCGTCCGTGTTGACGACGAAACTGCGGGGCCTGTTCGAGACTTCATTTGGCAGTGCATCGGCACAGCACACGGTCGCCGGCAGGTCTTCGAGATAACACTCCAGTTCGTATCCGTAGGTTCCCTCCACGCCGTCGTCTTCCGTTCTGCATCGTTTGGCGGATGGTTCTCCGCCACAGTCCCTCTCTTGATGGATCTCGAGTCCCCGGGCGTGCGCAAATACCAGTCCGCATGCGCGGCAAGCCATCAGGTCCGATTCGCTTCCGACGTCTTCTTCTCCGAATTCCATGGTGTTCGATTCGCTTCCGGTGGAATCGACGTCTTCGTCCTCGGCTTCGGCGTCGTCCTCGCCTCCGCCCAAGACGTCGCTACGTAATCTCAAGTGTTCGGGTGTAGCGGCCTTCAGATCCACCAGAAGGTATCCGAAGGGTCTCCTCGTGGCCTCTCGGAACGTTTGCATCAAGTGGTGTCTCTGACTCGGATACATCTGTCTACCTAGCGTGGCGACGGGCTGGCGATCGACTGGATTGTCGAAGAGGACCAGGTAGTGACAGTTTCTCCTCTGAGTCGGATCCTTCCCGAAATACAGGTTCTGATTCACAGCTACCACCGACAGGTTACGATGATGCGATCCTTCCGTGAACAAGTCGTTGATGCGACGGTCTTTGGCCGAGGTCGACATCAGGTCGTCCAGCACGAGTAAGTTTCTGGTCCGTGCATCGAAGAAGTGATCGGCTTCCAACTCGGTCGGGATACCGCGAACGAATTCCACGGTGGGCAGCACCGTCTTTCGAATCTCGTCGTAGAGGGGTTGCCATCGTCGGTACAGCCAGACGATCCTCTCCGGTACCGGGTTGCACGTGGATCTTCGCAATGCTTCCTTCACGAAAAACGTCTTGCCGCAGGAGGTCGGACCGGAGACGATCATGGTGAACGGGTGTTGAAAACGAAAACTTTCTTGCGTCGCATTTTGCGGTGGCGGCGGCGGCGGTGGCGGCGGCGGCGGTGGTGGTACGCCAGTACCATGCTTATTTCGATGATGCCTCAACATGACGTCTCTTCTCGAAAACATTCTTTGACAGCTAGGACACTCCATCCTCACTTCAAGGGTGGAACTTTCCCTCTTATAACTTTTGTCGGAAATGAAGCAAGCAGAACACGTGATCATCTTTGCAACGGCACACGCGAAGTCGATCGTCTCTCAAGGTGATTTCCAATATTTCCATCTCGCCTCCCCTCGACGCGAGGTAGAGCGGTCTCTCGAAAATTATCTCCGTGGTCTCTTCTTTTCTGATGGCTACGGATTGAAGCAGTGGCAGGTAAGTGTCTCTGACGTAAGATTCATCCCTTACCAGATCGCAACACACGTACATCCTCTGCGTAGACGTTTCAAAAGCCGGTACAAAGGTCATCTCCAACAGAGCACACTCCCACGTTCCTTTCATTAAGTGTGATCTAGGTAAACGTATTCTGAACTGTCCTCCCCTATTCTGGGGAAAAAGTTGGAGCGAGTCTCCACTATTGACGAATAAGAAAAACTCGTCCATGGTTTTGATTAAGCATTCGATCCTCTTCCTCTTATAACCACCGCCGCCGCCGCCGCCGCCGCCGCCACCGCATGACCATGTTTTTTTTATACAAGTAACCATACATTTCATATGTCTCGAATGAGTACCGAAGTTCGATTAAAACCACATAACACCATGCAAAGATTTTTTTTTTGTCAACAATAAATGTATATTGTGTATAATAAAATGTATATTGTGTTATGTTTCATATTGTCGTGCTTCTGGCCTGATGGAAAGTCGAAAACTACTTTTCGTCGTTATCTCCCCTCCCTTCCTTGTCATAACGAAAAATAGTTCTCGACTTTCCAGTCTACAATAAATAATAGGAAATGAATGAAAGCAAATTAGACACTAAATATTTATTAACATTAGTTACAAATTGAAAAAAAAAAAAAATACCCAGAAACATCATCTATATATTATTAATCCATAAATAATTAGCAATGTTAATTTGTAAAGCGGTCACCAAGTTGGATTATTTTCTTTGTCATTTCATAGAATCCATCTTTGTCTGGTAAATTATTTTCTCGCCATTCACAGTTTTGTAAAAGGTTTATAAATGTATTTTTCAACTCCAATGATATGTCTGTAAGTTTAGTGTCCCTTTTCCACAATTCTAAGAGTTCTTCGCAATCAACATTTTCCAAGGCATCGTCGAAGTATATATTCAGTTGTTCTAACTCGGACATCATGAGACAGGAATGATTTCTCTGACTGGGATGATTGTTTCTACATCCAAAACAATGTTTTCTGGTTAAAAGTCTGACTTCTTCTTCCACTTTTCTAGCATATAAGAACAAGTATATATCAATCGTCATTCGAATCTCTTTACCCTCAGTTATGGTTTGTGTTGATTCCATCTCGATAGTTTATGAAGACTCTGTGAACGTTGGATTCCAACGCTGTTTATAAAGGGTATTTGATCACGTGATGATGTGTGGTTTGATTGGCTTAAAGGGAAAATTCACGATTTTTTACTTATGGTTTAAATATGTTCATTATGACATAATATATATATTCACAAAGTTTTATCGCTATATGTGCAGTAATAAAGGAGAAATTCAATAATTAATGAAAAAATATTAACTACTTCCTGTAGGTCGTGACGTTTTCTCCTGATTTTTGCATGCCGGGATTTAAAATACAATCATTAAAAGTCTTGGTTTTTAATCATATTTTAACGTAATCGTAAGCGCGCCGATGACTTATGCTTTATCTAATAACCATCCGATAATAAGAAGATAAAACGCACAGACGTTCAATTGTACTCATTCGTGAGATAAATTATCTATGTTAAACGTATATATTCGAATTATGTTTGTAGACAACACAAAAAGTTATAAATTTATTTTTAATAAATGCATTTTCGGACTGATAAGGTGAACAAATTAAAGTACAATAATCTGTAAAGACAATATGTTGGTGTACTCATGATTATTGACCTTTTACTATCTCTGCTATGACTAGGTTTATACGATGTGTGTATTCCCGGTTCTGTGGCAATACTCGTAGATGGCTTGTTGAAAGGTAAATTGTTATTTGCACTTCGGTATTTAACCACGCCTCTAGGGCACACCTTGCCAGGTGTGACTGTCTATTCGGATCAGTGGGAGCATTTAATACACACATTACAAATACATATTCAAGTTGGTGACAAATAAAAATTGGTCGCCGTGGAATTATTTAATTATATTTGGTGCTATTATTTATTTGAATTCAAATAAGTTAATTTACTAAGAAATACACAATTTTCGGTTAAAGACGGGAAACTTAATTCATATGTCAGAATGAAATGATATACAAGTCTTGTCCTTGATTTATGTCTCATAAAAAAGGGGGACTTAGAAATTAGAAATAGCTTTACTAAATCATTTTTATTTGTTTTTATTGGGCGAAAAAATGTACGAGAACACTTACATTTAGACTTTTGAAAGCCATGTATTAATTAATATATGAAACTATCTGAAGATAACTCTACCGAAGCGGAATATAATATGTACGAATAAAGAAAAAATACTTTTGTATTGGAATGGAATCGAAAAATTACAAATAGATATTCTTTTCAAGTGTGAAAAACGTCAACCAAATTTATTCATAATCGGGAACGTCCTTATTAAAATCTGAGACTACTATAATAATCGTCGTCTCCCAACGTATATATATACTTAAATAACTATTTGACCAACGATGTTTAAAATTAAAAGACAACGAATTTAATGTTATCATTCCCTATTTTTGAATGTTATTATAAGTCTGTTCAACTTGCAAGAATACCCCTAAAGCGGACAAATATCCGACAAGCAGTTTATTCTTTAAATTGCTGTCATTGAATATCAAGAAAGAAAATAAATCCCGAAATTGATACTCAATAGTTTTCCTAGAAAATATTCACATCCCTTGGGGATTATTAGTGTACGTCCAGTTGCATATATTTTACATGAATGTTGGAACAATTGTGATGATGACAAATTTCGTCCTTTATTCGAGAACAATCTAATTGATATATAAATCTGTGAGTTTACTATGTTCTTAACTTCGATGAACCAAAGCAAGTTATAAATTGACCTGTATTTAAATCAAATTGTTTCTTTTTTTTCTTCTTCTTCTTTTGGTATACAATAGTCTATCGAATTCGTTGATTACATACTGTTGGCATACGTGGACTAGTCTATAATAATTTACAAAACTTTTACCACAATTTACACAAAATGTATGTTTCTTTCTTATGTTCAATGTATACATGTATACATATTTTAAATTGCGCTACTGACTATAGTTCCGTAACTTTCTACCTAGGCGTATGTATACACGAATCGTCGACAAGTGCGCACATTTTTTTAAATCAATAATTCTGGTATGTTCCAATCTGTCCTAAACTATTGACAATGAGTATATATTACATTTCCCCAAATTAACCCTTGGAAACATATGTAAATAGATTTGTATTTCTTCAATTTTTTTTTTGTATTAATTTTTTTTTATAGATAATATTCTTTACACCAGAAATGTTATTTATAAACAAGCGTATGAGTTCAGTAATGACTAGTATAAATATCACTTTCGGACACGCAAGACAAAAATGTATATTACACATGCACCTGATAGTTCAAAATGGAAAGTTATAAGTAACGGTCGTGTACACTGATCAATACCTACAGAAGTGAAACGATGCATGAACTTGCAAGCCAGCCGGACAGGAAATCGATTGAATACCTGGACGTGTCACCTTACACCCCTTCCAATACCTTTGGGAGTAATACCTTTAGCCATGCTGGTGATCAGATGAGGGAAGATCCGAATTTATTTAAATAAAGTTTATTACTTGAAAGAATTATGAACGAATTAGATTTTCGAAAACAATTTCCACGGAACACTTATTTATGATTTGAACTTTGACATTTTAACTAATTACAATATTATCAATTAAAAATAACAGACTATATGGTTATTTAAAAATATAAGACCATTTTCCGTATCAAGTTAGTCAGTCAGATAAAACAACCGTACGATTGACAAGATATCGACACGCAATTACGACTACATCGTTTACTGTAGTTTTGTTCCTTTGTGGTTTATAGACATATCGGGATTTTTCATCGGAGAAGGTGACAAGATGGCGGAGAGCAGAGAACTGATACTCAAAATTTAAAATCGATGGTGATCTCTTATTTAGCGGAATAAAACTTTAATATCTATAAATTTGAGCATTTTTATACAGAATGGACATAATATCAATTTTTGATTTTTTTGCGAAGTTTCCCTTTAACAACACTGGCAGATGTCAAAATCGGGAATTTGATGTGGTAGCGAAGAGATAATTGGGTTCCCATTTTAAATGTTCTGTTTGTATACAGTCGTTTTTTTTTTGTCTAAGCCAGTAGTGTAGTTCCATTTTTTGAACGACTAAAACACATTCTTGGTAAATGAAAGCGATTAGAAACGACCACTGGGTGAAATGAAAACGTTCTAAAACGTAATGGAAATTACACGAGACTGGGACCATTTTTCCGTGAACTTTTAAATTTGATAGATAATTTATTGTAAAATAATATTGATGATGATGAAAGTGATTCCTTTGAGGATTTGATATAATTATCTCGCTGTGCACTTATGTCCATCTGGTATGAATTTAAAAGTGTGTAAGAATAACAATAAATAATTATTATTTACAGGGATATAATAAATGTCATTTATCATAACATTGCGATTTCAATAAATGAGAAACTCACGCATCTCAAATAAAAGTAGGCTTCATTGAACAATAATTGTATTTAGCAGGAAAGTTCTGTGTATCTAATTAGTCACTCGAGTTATCTTTGTTATAAATCAACAAAGACGTGAAATTCAATCCCCAGACATATATATACACACACTGATCAATGTATCAAAAGATAAGACTAATGCGATATGTATCGGTCAGTCTTCTAACATATGTGTGATTTTTCAATTATAAAAGGAAGCCAGCTTTATGATACAGCAAGACGTACACGCGTGCATTTCTTGTTGATTGGAATATAATGACTACAAGCGACGTTCGGATAAAGTAAGTAAGTAAGTTTGTTTTCATTTATGTATAATTTAATTATTTATTTGATCATTTGTTTTAATTGCAACGCATATTATTCATATATTTACTTTTGTTATAAAAAACTAATATAATGGCATGACGCTCAAATCTCGAGGTTCAAATATATATAAGTCGATCTGAATCCATGGACAGACATTTCCCGTTACAGTTGATGATTCCATTAGAAAATAGCAAACAGTTTCCTCCAATCTTTCGGTGTTGCCAAATGAGGGCCGAAAATGTACGGGGATCGTAACGGACGTTGGGTAAACTGTAGGCCAAATCTCGTAGATTGAACGAACACCCCAAATTCGCCTGTACGACAACGTTGGTCAATTGCATTGCAGTAACTCTACTAATTCCTCACAGTCGTTGAATAGGAGAGCGTCGACGAAGTTATGGAAAGCTTTCGGTCCTCTTCTGATTATTGTCCTCAACAATTGTCGTACTTTATTCTTCTCTGTATTCTGATATACGATGTCTTCCCACAATTCGTCTGTAAGAATACCAGATTGTCTGAGGTGATCAGCTACAGTTTCGACGGGAGTTTCGGCAACTAATCTGACGAAATTCTTGGTCAGCTTCTTTTTATCGCGTGCGTCCATGTAGAAAGTTTGTTTTGAAGTGAAGGTTTTGTGAACATTCCTAATTAAATATGTGATTGATTGATATTTGTGTGTAGGGCGGTACTGTTTTTCTCATTGGACGAAATATCTTGCAAACCTACATTCATGATTGGTTGGCGGGGTTTTCTATTGCGAGTTTTAGGAAGAATGTCCATCACACGTTGTATCCAAATAAGTTTATGTGTAATCGAAACGAAAGGTCATGACTTCTGTTGATTGACAGGGAGGGAGGGGCATGACCATATTTATCCGTGCCAGCGTGCCTACCTTTTTTCATAGACAGTGTATTCGAAACGAAAGGTTATGACTTCTGTTGATTGACAGGGAGGGAGGGGCATGACCATATTTATCCGTGCCAGCGTGCCTACCTTTTTTCATGCACCTAAAACTGATCACTCCCTACTACTAACGTGATATTTCAACTTCAACACTTGGAACTCTTGGCTAAACAGCTTCATTGTGAGTAGCAACCCTCTTTTAAGGAAATCATGATAAGAAATAAAAGCCCTGCGATGCTTAAATGTTGCTTCATAGAGAAATAAAGTTCACAATTGAGAAGCTGAAATCATCTTTTTTGTTTTCAACCCATCCTTGTCAATTTTTAGATGCAAGTCAAGATATGAGACAGACTGAATATGTGTCTGTCCGGTGCAAGTCAAGATGCGATGCAGACTCAATATGTGACTGTTCCAAGTCAGGATTTTGTAATTGAGTGGTTGCTGTTTGTTTTGTCATGTTGCACCACTTTCCTAGGTAAGTGGGAGGGTTCGGCACAATCTACCTAGAATAAACTCGTTGGATTTTTTTGTACCTGTTCTAAGTAAGGAAAATATTGCTCAGTTATGGAACGCCAACACTGTCTTGTTATGACCATTTGCATTATATGATGTGCATTTACCTTTATATGATGTGCATTTACCTTTATATGCTGTGCACTTGTCATTATATGATGTGCAAACACCTTTATATGATGTGCAAATATCCTTATATGATGTGCAAATATCCGTATATGATGTGCAAACATCATTATATTATGTGCAAGCATACTTATATGATGTGCATATATACTTATATGATATGCAAATATACTATATGATGTGCAAACATTCTTATATGATGTGCAAACATTATTATATGATGTGCAAATGTACTTATCTTATGTGCAAAGATTTTTATATGATGTGCAAATATACTTATATGATGTTCAAAGATCCTTATATGATGTGTACATATCATTATATGATGTGAAGTTTCCCTTATATTACGTGCAAACATCGTTATATGATGTGGTTGTGTCATTATATTATGTGCTTGTAATCTTATATGATGTGGTTGTGTCATTATATTATGTGCTTGTAATCTTATATGATGTGGTTGTGTCATTATATTATGTGCTTGTAATCTTATATGATGTGGTTAGGTTTACTTCATTATATGATGTCGAAACGTCATTATATGATGCGCTTTCATCGTCGTTATGGTCAATGAACATGATTATGATTAGAATGATTACTGTCTACGTCATAACTGATTCCAATCTGCTTCTGTAAACTATTAACCTGGCTCAAATATGTGTCTATCGCTAGCGAAATTGCAATTTATTGGGAAAATGAGACAATGCAATTTAACAAAATCAACGTTTCAAACATTTCGGTTGAAGATTAAGATCAATTAATACAGGAGCTAGTTGAAGAAATTCCCGGCTGTGGAGAAAACGATAGAACAAATTTAAGAGCTCTTTATAGCTTGCTATTCGATTAAAGCGTAGGCTCCGTGTTGAAGGTCGTACTTTGATCTATAATTGTTTTCCCTTACAAATTATGACTTGGATGGAGAGTAGTCTCAGTGGCTCTCATACCACATCTTCTCATTACTATTCATTGCAAAAGACACCCATGAAATCACAGTCAGTTTCAAAAATATTTCATAACAATAGCTATAAAATTATCTACTGATGCATAATATGGCGAGATGGTTTGTTTTATAAAATGTTATTGAATAATATCAATCTGTAAATGGTAAGATGTATAATGTAGTATTGAATATGTACAATGATATTAAATCTAGTATATCATATAATCTATGCTACTAAAGGAAGAGACCGATTTCATTGAGCCGCAACTCCTCTAAAACCATACAAATTCGGAAATATTTGTGATATGACGTATACATGTAGTGTTTTTTACTTCTTTAATTTGTCTTTGAACCAATCTCTTTTCCACAGAAAACGCCAATTAAGTGAGAAAATACCCAATTTCGAAAACCGCAATTTTAGTCGAGGTAGCGCCCACGAAATGCGAAATGGCTATGTTGGGTAAATAAATTATAAAAAAAAAGAATATGTGGTATCTTTGCTAATGAGACAACTCTCCACAACAGACCAAATGATACAGAAATTAATAACTATAGGTCACCGTACGGTCTTCAACAATGAGCAGATATTTGCATATACAGATTGTTTATTTTCAACTTATTTTAATGGAGATTTTTTTAATTGCTAATAAAATTCTGAAACATGAGTATGTCAACAGATTTGGAGTAGCGTCAACGATTTCTGAGATACAAGGGGTTGATTCCTGATGAATAGTTTTAGATTTAATTTTTCGTCCGATTAGATCGGATTTTTCCCATTGTGGTACTTATTTTGATCCTTTTCGGTAATGTCAACGGATTTTACGTAGACGATACAGTTATTGAGTTAAAAGGGGGGGGGGGGGGGGGGGGGGACACTGAAAATCAATTGTTCCAATTTAGGGTGTTTAATATTTTTATTTTCCAACCGAGATGAATGGGGTGACGCCCGTCTTTTGCATTTTGTTCCTCTTTTTCGTCTCTTTAAAAAAATAGAATAAAAAGCATTAACTTTGTCATTACTGTGTCCACCTTATTACTGTGTCATCATTCTTTGTTTCAACACCTGCCCACTCGCTGGCATATCCGTGTATCATCGGTACAGCGGATATAGATACTAACCAAGCGGTCGTGATCGATTTTTCTTCTGACACGGTACGAAAATCTTTGTTTTGTTTACATAATATCAATGTGTACTTCAATCTAAACATATTTGTTGTTTTAAGAAATGATTTGGTCGTAGGTTGGTGATTAGAGAAGTCTCACTATTTGCTCAAAACAAGAACGCTAACTAAAAACATTTGCAAATACTTGTCAAAGAAGTTGGTGCTCGTCTCATCCGATATGATTCTATATTCATTGCAACTCTTTTTTCTGATAGAAGGCTACTGTTTGTGCGTAATAAGTATAGCTGTTTCAATAATTGGCATTGAAATATTTTATACATATGTTATTTTTCGATATTTTATTCCGACAAGAAGCGTTGTGTATAGCTGACACATAAATCCTTCTGTACGGTGCATAGTTAAATGAATGTACGGTATATAGTTTTTCACGCTTCGAAGTACCTATAAAGCTATGTCCGCTGAACCGATGATACACGGTGGTAATTATAATTCGAAATACTTTGCTTGCTTGTGACAATGGTGTTCGACAAGGAGAAAACATATCACCGTTCCTGTTTTATAAAAACGAAGATGTGGTATGATTGCCAATGAGACAACTAGCCACAAAAGACCAAAATGATTATTTACTTTTGATTGACTAAAATAATTTCTTAGTGACTAAAAATATTACAGGACTTAACAGAACTATGCCATAAGATCTGGAAAGAGAATTAGAAATATAGCTTAAGTGTTTTGTTATATTGTTTGCAAATGACACGGTTTTGTTGGCTGACACAGCACAGGACCTGCAGACTCAACTCAATGCTTTCCATGATTATTGTAAGGGTTGGAACTTGAAAGTAAAGTTGACAAAGTTAAAGTCTTAGTGGTTTTTTTTTTGGACAGAAGCCAAAAAATCTCCGATTTTCTTACAATGATTCTAACATTGAGATGATAAAACAATATAACTATTTGGGAATTGTTGTTACTAAAATGGGAAATTTTAATGTGACAAAAACATTTATCCGATAAGGCCTTAAAGCCATGTACGAAAACTTGAAAACAGGAAGGATGTATAAGATTTCTGTAAAATGTCAAGTTGAACTTGATCTTTTTGACAAAATTATCAAGCCCATTCTGGTGTCTGGGTGCGAAGTATGGGGTTTTAGTAATAATTATATGTTAGAAAAGATATATTTAAAATTCTGAAAATTACTTTTAAATCTGAAATCCTAAACACCAAATTATAGTGTGAACTAAAAACTGTTACCTGTATAAAGCAAAGATTGTGAGACTAGTTTTTCAGTCTCGGAACTGTCATTCGCTAATCCAAAATTCGTCAAAAGCTATTAATTACAATTTTTAAAGAAAAACCAGGAATTTGAGGGATATTTTAATATTTTGAACTTTAAACATGACGTTGTTTTCCGTCGATTTCGAATGACTAATAACAAATTGCCGATAGAAACAGGAAGGTGGCAAAATCTATTAAGATAAAACCATGTTTGCCATCAATGTAACAATCGACAAATTGGAGACGTATATCACTATACAAACGTAAAGAGTATTTATCCTCCAATTTTATACGACGACATGATACACTACTGTAATAACAGTTAAATTCTATGATACACTACTGTAATAACAGTTAAATTCTTTGAACTTATGTCGAGTACTCGAAACAAAGTCCTGAAGAAGCTTTGTTCGTTTATAAAAAAAAAATATAAACACGTGCGTGTGTCCTCCAGCTGGCTTAGTAATTTTGAAACCTCTCTCTTGTTTTCGTTTGTATATACTGTAAATAGTTATTATTGTTATCTCTGTATACTGATGTCATACATTGACTTTGTGAGACTAAATATATAGATTTAGAGGCCATAAGTATACCGGTATGGATGATTGATTGACTGTTATTTAGCGCCACTTTCAACACTTTCATGCTATTTCGTGGCGGTGAGTTTATATTGGTGGAGAAAGCCGAAGTGCCCGGAGAGACTCCCTGACCTTCGTTTGGAAAACAGACAATTCTGGTCAATTAAGATTGGAGTCGAGCTTACCTGCCACGTGCAGGATTTGAAATCGCAAAGTGTTGACATGCTAGTGATACAGCAGTTCGACTACTTATAAAAAAGAAGATGTGGTATGACTACCTATGAGACAACACTCCACAAGAGGTCAAAATGACACAGAAATTAACAAAAATTATAGGTCACCGTACAGCCTTCAACAATGATCAAAATCCATACCGCATAGTCAGCTATAAAAGACCCCGAAATGACAATGTAACCACTCGACCACCGAGTGCCCATCACTTTCACCCGAAATGGATTAAAGGAGATATGGAATGAACCTGCACTCGGTGCATTTCATATACGTGCAGCTTTTTATCATGTTTTTGTGCATATATTTCACAGTTTCAACTATAGATGATTATGGGTGGATTCTTGACGTCGAGCGGCAAATTGATATATGCATATTCGTACAAGAACATGTTAATGTGATATGAATATTAACCCTGTTTTGTACTAGACCGACACCCAAAGCCTGATTTTTTAACATGCTAGTTCAAAAGGTAGCATTCCGAAGGAAGACATATATGTCACCTTACCCGAACACATTTTTTTTATTCCGAGCCGACCAGCGTTTGCTCTTAATCCTTAATCCCGCGTGCATAGCTGGGAAGCAGCTTGTAAATATGAATTTTAAAGTCTTTGGTTTTGACCCGGCCGGGGTTCGAACCCACGACCTCACTCACTCAAGGCGAACATGCTTCAACGAAAGCACCACCACTAGTTATGCAGTAACCCGCAATATAAAAGGTTTCGTGGGAAGCCGCTCATATAATAGTATACACCTCTAGACTCAATTAAACATGGCTAACGTACCGACCATTGATTTTTTATGTGAGTTTGTGTGTGTGGGTTGAGGGGGGGGGCAAGTTTTATTGTAAATGTTTGATTCTAAATGTCTTGAAAGAGATTTTATCTATTTCAGAAGGGAAGCGAAATAGTTTGTTTCCATTTAAAATGAGGAAAAAATAAAACAATGATGAAACTTTAAAACAATTATACACCGTGTTTTTTTTGTTTTTTTATTAATTTCGAACAAGGAAATACACGTGCTTCTTCCCTCACTCTAGAGTCGGTGTCTAACACATTTATTTATTAATATATAATGTACAGATCATCTGTTTAAGCTTTGGATACAAGGATCTGACAACACGTTATTTTACTTTCTGTCCTTGTATATATTACATCAGCCAATGAAATTTCAGCCTTCAAATTTTTGAAGGTGTGTATCAATCCGACAAAACCAGAGAATTGAGCAAAGCTTAAAAACACAATATCTGTAATCTAATCAGATTGGTGTCTAAATGATAAAATTGAAAATGGAAATGGGGAATGTGTCAAAGACACAACAACCCGACCATAGAAAAAACAACAGCAGAAGGTCACCAACAGGTCTTCCATGTAGCGAGAAATTCCCGCACCCGGAGGCGTCCTTCAGCTGGCCCCTAAACAAATATATACTAGTTCGGTGATAACGAACGCCATACTAATTTCCAAATTGTACACAAGAAACTAAAATTCAAATAGTACAAGAACTAAAATTAAAATAATACAAGAACAATGAACTTGAAACACTGCATTTATTTATTGATTACTGAGACCTGTTGTTTTCTTACAAATAGTGAGTTGTGTTTTGAATTTTTCAAAGTGAAGACTTACGGCAGCGGCTTTTAATATTTTGCGTTTATCCTGGAACAAAATAGATTTAAAAAAAAACAAATAGTGCAATGTGTCTGAATTATACTCTATAGTAAAGGTTCTTTTTGAGCAATTTTTGCTTTTCAGATTTTTGTTGTTTTGTTGGCTATTATCTTGATAACTAATAATAGAGAAACCTTTTCTTGCAAGGTATAGACAAGAACATATTCAACCAAAGTACTGAAGTATGAAAGTTGTTTGCGACTTCAAGGAACTTAGTTTGGATTTAACGTTTGTGGTTTCATTAACCTTCATTCAATAATAGCATCAGATGAAAAATTCTTTGCTAGAAGAAATTGTTGAAACTAAATATTCATGTTTGAACAATTCAGGTGAGCGGAACGAGGCGTAAAGATTGATACCTACGGATGACAAAGAATTCGCCATAACATTATACCGCGGCAAATCATAATTATATAAAATTGAATGCCACTTTTCCATTCCAAAAATGATAAAATGAAAGCCCCCCTTTATTTCTTCCTGTCCCCCCCCCCTTTTTTTTTTGGTTACAAATGACCGGTTCCTTATATGAGCCGTTACTCTATCAAAGTCCGATTTTTTTTCCCAATTCTTTTGTGTCTTGAGAATATATAAAGAGGAACTCGAACAGCTAAAATGATCAGCAAGGCAATATTTACATAAACGAACATACTAGAATTCGTGTATTATCTTCTTATACATGTAGAAAAATGCTAACGTTAGGTATACCGAAATTGACAAATATAATGCCTTCCCTCGTTAAAACGATCATAGAGCATGATATAAAAGAATTATTTCTTAAATTTGATAACCTTAACCGTACTGTAGACTCCGTATGTTCATTATTGAATACCCGTCGATTTAAACATAACTTTGCAATTCATATATATTTTTACAATTTTCCAACAATACCAGATGTGATTTTTTGCATCTTAAAACGAGGTACTAACATGCCAAGGTTTATCTCAAGTCTCAACCATTTTCCAAACGGTAGCTACAGATTTGATCCTAAAACAAATATACACCGTGTTTTTTTTGTGTCTTGAGAATATATAAAGAGGAACTCGAACAGCTAAAATGATCAGCAAGGCAATATTTACATAAACGAACATACTAGAATTCGTGTATTATCTTCTTATACATGTAGAAAAATGCTAACGTTAGGTATACCGAAATTGACAAATATAATGCCTTCCCTCGTTAAAACGATCATAGAGCATGATATAAAAGAATTATTTCTTAAATTTGATAACCTTAACCGTACTGTAGACTCCGTATGTTCATTATTGAAGACCCGTCGATTTAAACATAACTTTGCAATTCATATATATTTTTACAATTTTCCAACAATACCAGATGTGATTTTTTGCATCTTAAAACGAGGTACTAACATGCCAAGGTTTATCTCAAGTCTCAACCATTTTCCAAACGGTAGCTACAGATTTGATCCTAATTAGTAGTTACTCAGCAGCAGCAGATCGGAATCAGTTATGACGTAGACAGTAATCATTATAATCGTAATCATGTTCATTGACCATAACGACGATGAAAGCACATCATATAATGACGTTTCGACATCATATAATGACGTTTCGACATCATATAATGAAGTAAATAAAATCACATAATATAAGATTACAAGCACATAATATAATGACACAAACACATCATATAAAGATGTTTGCAGATAATATAAGGGAAACTGGACATCATATAATGATATGTACACATCATATAAGTATATTTGCACAGCATATAAGTATATTTGCACATCATATAAGGATATTTCAACATAATATAAGTATTTTTGCACATCATATAAGAATGTTTGCACATCATATGAGTACATTTGCACATCATATAAGTACATTTGCATATCATATAATGATGTTTGCACATCATATAATGATGTTTGCACATCATATAATGATGTTTGCACACCATACAATGATGTTTGCACATCATATAATGATCTTTGCACATCACATAAGGATGTTTGCACATCATATAAGGATATTTGCACATCATATAAAGGTGTTTGCACATCATATGATGGCAAGTGCGCATCATATAAAGGTAAAAGCACATCATATAAAAGTAAATGCACATCATATTATGAAAAATGGGCATAACAAGACAGTGTTGGCGTTCCATACTCAGTGGTTCTCGTTTGTTGATGTGGTTCATAAGTGTTACTTGTTTCTCTTTTTTTTAAATAGATAAGATAATTGTTTTTTCTGTTTGAATTCTTTAACACTAATTATTTTGTTTGGCGTGAACAAAGGCTCCCTGTTGAAGGCCGTACTGTGACATTTAATGGTTTACTTTTACAATTTTAACAGGTTTACCTGAGAATTACTTGTGCGTTCATATTTTAAGTTTGAAGCGCTTTGCCGGGTTTTTTTTAAACTTTTTTTATGCGGTGCATTACGTTTGCGCGCACCTTTTGATTACAATTGCGCGCATTTTTTTTTACAGGTAAATAGACAATAATAGTGCATTGACTTGACATATCAACGATATAAGGATGAGGCTTAGAAACGGGGAAATGCGAGGCTGTCCCCGTTTCGGGCCGAATCCTTATATCGTTGATATGTCAAGTCAATGCACTATTATTGTCTTTATACTGCAATCTAAAAAAACTTTTTCTATTGTTTTTTAGTGTGTTAATGTTATTTATTTGATATAAATATTGGGGAAAATCCCCCTTTAAAAAGGCCTCATATCACACAGGCGAAGAAATATACAACACGATGAAATGAACATCATCCGCAATCAATGGTGAACGAATTCGTTTGTTTACAGACTAAAATATCAACAATTAACATAAAACATAATGACTTATAAGTTGCAAACAAAAAATAATAATAAGTGAAATATGTTTTCCAAAAAAATGTAAAAGAAACAAGTTTGAGTCGTTAAACGCATCGTTGTTTACATTGGAAACAAGAACAGGTTGAAGAGGTTGTATGAATAATTAAATATAATTTCGACAATTTCTATTTAAATATTCATGAGGAAAAGTGATATCAGGTCAGTGACTGTATATGACATAGAAATATACGGTCAAAGCATTTTGACTGCTCAAATAGAACGAGTGCAGTATAAACTCAGGTAAAATACAGGTAGTAATACTTATTTATTTATAATTAGTTCAATTATTTACAAGTATAAGTACTCATTCCGTTAGTTTGGGTCCCCTACTCACCAACGATGAGGTGGAAGTGGGATTTCGAGCAAGATAAGTCCGTATTATTATGCACAAGAACTAAATCCTAGAAATATGTACAGATAGAAATGTTAAAATGTTAAAACGCTAAAACATAGCTAATGATAAAGGTAAAAATATTGATAATTTAATTACTTTACATGTAGGTACGTGTCGAAACTCCATGTTTGTGTCTTGGTGTAACTTTACAAACTAACTTAAACCTTTTCACTCTGAAATATTCGCAATGAAGTTACATGTATTTTAAAGCTATACTACGGAGTTTATAATGATAACTTTATAATTGGTTTTATAATTCAATATGAACAATATATAGTTTGAATTAAGAAATATTTTCAAAATTAATAATTGATAGTCATATTTATTATGAAAATAAAAAATATATAGTCAATTATAATTTTATTTAATTTTTATTTATATGTTTACCTGAGTTTACCTGTAAAATGAATGCGCGCAAATGTAATCAAAAGCTGCGCGCAAACGTAAAACATTTTAATCCCAAAATGCGCGCAAACGTAGTACCCATATGTACAGTTTAATATCCCACAGCATTAACCTAGCAACCTTGTACTTCCTTTTATAATGAATTTCTTGACATTTTCAAAGTTTTAATTTCAGTCATGTAAACATATAAATACTTTAAAGGGGCACTAGCTATGAGATATATAAAAATCAAAAGCAGGATTTTTTTTTGTTCAATCATTAATGAAAGTGAAATAGTGAAATAATAATTTGCTTTTATCAGCTAGAATACTTCAATTTTGTGAAATTAAACAAATAAACATTGATAATGACTGCAAGTGAATAAGGCCGTGTTCACACCAAACGCCGTGTACAGTAAACATGTTTACAATTAGTTTAATGTAATGGACACTGGTTTCACATTAAATTTGTTCACATCTATACACCTTGTTTAATTACCTGTACATAAAATTTGTTCACACTTGTAAGCTATATGTCATTTAAATGTTCATTACGTAGAACCGAATGCAAAGTTTTCGGACAACTTTTCTAGCAGTAAGGGAACGACCATTTGAATTCAAAAAGTGGTGATGGAAATATTTCGATCCCCAATTGGATGAAAATAATCTGATCATACAGATAATAAAAATAAATATTCTGAATCAAGAGTTTCCCCATACATTATAGTGTCAAATATTTTTAGAACTTTTTTTTAAACGTTCGCGCGAAAACAAATCTGTTTCAGATATCCCCCACACACACACATTTTGAAGTTAAGTGGTTGCTCCCTTAATAAAATAATATTGAGAATGGAAATGGAGAATGTCCTTTTGATAATTTGCAGTAGTTTAAATAATCTAAAGATGTCTCGATTGCGCATTAGAAAACGTAGGCTGCAGCAGCGTGCTCACAGACGAAAAAAAAAGGATTTATATATTAGGGATCACTACATTTTTTATCTTTTCTGTTTGTTTCAAATGATATTTCTTCTCCAATGAGTATTTGGCAGAGGGAGAGAGTAATGTTTTTTTAAGGGTAATTTAACGGATCTGAGATACTAGACAAACATATCATTTACCTCACACTTTTTTTTAGTAATGCATTTATGCGTGAATCGTTTTTTGAGTAAAAACCAGTGGCGAATATTTCTATGTACGTCAAGTCGATTCGGGAAGACCTTTTCAAATAAATTAGGCAGCAACTATTATTTTCGTAAGAGGGGGGGGGGGGGGGGTGGATTTTTTTCATGACAAATTTTGGTGACAAGTCGAAAACATTTTCTTTCAATTTTAACATTAAATATATTGGCAGCTGAGAGCGAAAATTTTTTTTAAAAAATCAGTGTAAAAACATTTTTTTCTCCAAAAACTGGAAACATCCATAGCCCCCCTCCCCACTTCCCCGAAAATCAATGGTTGCTGCCTTATTGGTTCAGCAATGATGCTGCTTTGAGTCTTGATCAGGGGTTAATAAAGTACGTTATTAAGAAAAAATTATAAACATAATATACATTTTAGACAACAATTTCTGTAAGGAACTTTATTAATAATTGTTGAAATTATCCTCAAAATTATCAATTTTATTCCAAAAAAGTGTCCTCCTTAAATATAAACACGGTTAAACTAATGTCCTAAATGCCTAGTTTTGTGTACACTTAACCTACACAAGGCCTACATTGAGTATCGACTGTGGAAATCACTGTGTGTAGATAAAACATGCTTTACACTACATGTAAACATTGAGTTTTATCAATGGGAACACAATTCTGTTTAGTGTACGTGTGAGTTACACTAACACAACACCAAATTTAGGTCAATGTGAACATGGCCTTATAAGTCGACCTCATTAAATCCGTATTCATGTGAAATCCAATGTAACCCCGTAGAAAGAGATAGAATAACGCATGTATTGTCCGTGTACCGGTATTTAAAGGAAAAGAATGTCAACATTGAAAGTGAAACTAGGTAAATAATTTAGTTTACTGATTCGATCCACACAAAAACATTCTTATAAAGGTTAAAAACTACGATAAACATAAATTTTTAATTTATGATACAAAATTTAACATACCTAATAAAAAACAATCGCTCGAGTTGCTTAATCTATTCATATCTATTTTTATGTTTACATAGCTTATATGGTCATAGAAGGTCAACTCGATAGTTAATTAGACGTCATCTTGGCTAAAATTCACTCGAAACGAAGCTACATCTTATTGAGACTATGTTCTGTAAAATGTTTATTTTATACTTAAGATAGTTTGGAAAAATGTTTTACATTGATATAATTAAAATATGAGAATTTGAGTCAAATCGGTGAACATGAATTTGTTAGTGCCCCTTTAAATGAAACAGGACACAGTCATAAATGCTACGCGTAAAATATTTGATCACGGTCTTATATTCAACTTAATTTAAGTTAACATGAAGTAGAGAACGACCGTTGTTCCATTTAACAAATAACATGGAAAATAACATTACCTTTAACAATACAAGATACTTTTTAATCAGTCCTCTACGATTAAGCCTAGGTTGCAGGAAATTACTGCAGATGTAAGTTTTTATTTCACATGTTCATACATGAAGTCTGTATAACCTTTTTGTTTATATACTACGCACAAAAATTGTAAACATATTAATTTTATTAATATTGCAACTTACCTGGCTTGTATTTAATTCGTATATGGCCAATTTGACAGAGCTCACTGCACCTATTTTAAAATGGTATTGTTCATAACTTAGATATTTTAAATGACATACCTTTATGCATTAATGCAATACTGAAAAAAATATTGATTGTGTCAATAAGAGCCGACAGGTAGTCGCGGGTATAAGCATCAAACAGACTAACAAATGCAATCGACAAAAGCGATCACGTAATATTTGTTTATGTAAGCGTACTCGTCTGGAAAATTTCCAATTTTATAGCAGTTTATATTGGTGTCGATCCATTTATCAATCTAAGTCAGTTGATCTACATTTGTATAGAGTGACATAGTAAATAGTTATCAAAGGTACCAGGATTATAATTTAGTACGCCAGACGCGCGTTTCGTCTACATAAGACTCATCAGTGACGCTCAAATCAAAAATATTTATAAACCCAAACAAGTACAAAGTTGAAGAGCATTGAGGATCCAAAATTCCAAAAAGTTGTGCCAAATACGGCTAAGGTAATCTATGCCTGGGATAGGAAAATCCTTAGTTTTTCAAAAAGTTCAAAGTTTTGTATACAGGAAATTTATAAAAATGACCACATTAATATTGATATTCATGTCAACACCGAAGTGTTGACTGCTGGGCTGGTGATACCCTCGGGGACGAAACGTCCACCAGCAGTGGCATCGACCCAGTGGTGTAAATAGTTATCAAAGGTACCAGGATTATAATTTAGTACGCCAGACGCGCGTTTCGTCTACATAAGACTCATCAGTGACGCTCAAATCAAAAATATTTATAAACCCAAACAAGTACAAAGTTGAAGAGCATTGAGGATCCAAAATTCCAAAAAGTTGTGCCAAATACGGCTAAGGTAATCTATGCCTGGGATAGGAAAATCCTTAGTTTTTCAAAAAGTTCAAAGTTTTGTATACAGGAAATTTATAAAAATGACCACATTAATATTGATATTCATGTCAACACCGAAGTGTTGACTGCTGGGCTGGTGATACCCTCGGGGACGAAACGTCCACCAGCAGTGGCATCGACCCAGTGGTGTAAATAGTTATCAAAGGTACCAGGATTATAATTTAGTACGCCAGACGCGCGTTTCGTCTACATAAGACTCATCAGTGACGCTCAAATCAAAAATATTTATAAACCCAAACAAGTACAAAGTTGAAGAGCATTGAGGATCCAAAATTCCAAAAAGTTGTGCCAAATACGGTTAAGGTAATCTATGCCTGGGATAGGAAAATCCTTAGTTTTTCAAAAAGTTCAAAGTTTTGTATACAGGAAATTTATAAAAATGACCACATTAATATTGATATTCATGTCAACACCGAAGTGTTGACTACTGGGCTGGTGATACCCTCGGGGACGAAACGTCCACCAGCAGTGGCATCGACCCAGTGTTGTAAATAGTTATCAAAGGTACCAGGATTATAATTTAGTACGCCAGACGCGCGTTTCGTCTACATAAGACTCATCAGTGACGCTCAAATCAAAAATATTTATAAACCCAAACAAGTACAAAGTTGAAGAGCATTGAGGATCCAAAATTCCAAAAAGTTGTGCCAAATACGGCTAAGGTAATCTATGCCTGGGATAGGAAAATCCTTAGTTTTTCAAAAAGTTCAAAGTTTTGTATACAGAAAATTTATAAAAATGACCACATTAATATTGATATTCATGTCAACACCGAAGTGTTGACTTCTGGGCTAGTGATACCCTCGGGGACGAAACGTCCACCAGCAGTGGCATCGACCCAGTGGTGTAAATAGTTATCAAAGGTACCAGGATTATAATTAGTATCGTTGAACGTGTTGAGTACTTGGTCCAGTGTTTCGAAGCTATCTTAGGACTGAGTCATTGCTTAGGATGGTCTTACGACATATGTTAGTCCTAAGTGGGTTTCACAAACTGGTCCTAAATTATGACATCTCTAAAAGTTGGTCATAAAGTTAGGACTAAACTAGAGGTGTCATATGATGGTCTTATGGTAGTCATAAGTTTATTTATATACATAATATTCATTTTTATATAAATTTTGCAAATTATCTTATTATTATCATATTATATATTCTCATTTTTTGCTTATAACTAAATCTTTAGAGGTAGACGAATTATGATTTAATAACAATGAAAGTTCGATGCATTGAAATCAAGAATGCACGGTTCAATCCTGTAACCTTATGTTAATGCCCGCGTCACACTGTCCCGATTTTTATATACGATGGACACCCGAATGCAAAAATTGTAAGTTCGTACGAAGTTGGTCCCGATCTCGTTAAAATACCAAAAAGTGACCGATTCAAGTACGATGAATAACGAAGTCTATACGATAGCAAAAGATGGACATACGAAGGTAACCGAAGACGGTTATTTAAGCTTCATATCTCAGCCGAAGCCTACACGATGGATCACGAAGGCTACACGATGGATTACGAAGTCTACACGATGGATTACGATGATGGCGCGATGGCCATACGATGTCTAAAAGACGTCGTGTACAGCTTACGATGCATTTAAATTAATCGCTGTTAACTTTAAAGTTCAAATGTCAAGGTCACAGTGGCTGTTGTAATACAAGGCAATATCACCCTTGTGGACACTTTAAAACAAATATGCTTAAAAGATTTTAACCACATTTGGTATATTGTTCCTCGTTGTAATGATCTGACAACGTTCAAGGTCATGCAGATGGACTTGTTTTTGTCTCCTTGAAATAGCATAATACACAGGAAATTGGTTGCTCAATTTTTTACCTGCTGGTTCTAAAGACTATATTAAAGGTATTTCCAGTTACTGAATGTTTTGGTTGACTTCTGAAATAGTTTATGTATCAAATATGCATATTCAATTTACCATTTTCTGCATGTGTTATATACAAATATAGTGTCCATATGTGTCCCTAATATGTTACATACGAGGGGATACCATGCTTGGCATTGTCTTGTTTGGACCGTAAAATGTATGAACTAGTCTGAATAATCACCCATAAGTATGCCCATGTTTACTGATCTATCTTAAAGGTAAATATTTGGGTGCGTTGATCCCTTTTATTTAAAAAGAGCTCTTTCCAGGAGAATATCATAATAATATATAGCAATTTTACCTGACCATATCGGAAAATAGGTATTAAGTCGGATCTTAACACGTACTTGTGATTTGTTTAAACCGGTTTTCGATAAAAAAAAAAAAATATACGAAGAAATGTCAAAATGTTTAGGACTTAATTAAATCCGTATTTCGGTAATATTGTGCAAGCATACGATTTTTATTGCGTCTTACACTTTGAGAAGCGAATAATCTGTAACTAATTTATTCAAATATTCTGTAAAAACGTTAATTTTGAGCTATGAAAGTCAAGTGGCTCGATAATTTTTCTGAGGAAATTTTAAAAAAGTGCAAAAAAATATTTTTACAGTAGGTTAGCTTTCATTAGTCTTCACTATCTATAGATTAACAAATTTTGGTTATATATATTTGATTTAGAATCATCATTGAAGGTGGAGCACAATTGCGCAGTTAATTAATTATATGGATGTGCCATTTGTATGATGAGTGACATTCCGTGGTATTATGTGCCAATTCGAAAAAGTCATACGAGAATTGTCTCCCCTTAACAGGTTCATTTTTTTTATAATTATGTTTAGGTTTCTGATATAATTTTGAATAATTACAAAATGAATCAATGCAATATATTTCAGTTTTTGTTATTGATGTATCAAAACAATTGATGTACGAATTTAATTTCATAAATTTGAAACGTTAAAAAGTTTTACATACCATATATATAAAGAACTTTTTATCATTTTTGAAATAGACTATGAATAATAATTGCATGAAATTGCTTCCCTTCATGATAGATTGATTGGGAAATGAGCCAGAGTTATCTATTAGTCATCACAGAGAGAGACTAGCAAGCAAATTTTAATTGAAGCTAATTCATTGTTAAAACAATGTTCCACTATAAACGAATGTTATTTTATACAAATAGAATCATATTCAAAACAGTGTGGTCCTGGCCATAGATTGACGACCTAAATTATCCCATTGACTAGAACAGATAAGGTGAACGTTTGTCGGTAACAATCACTGCTCACTATGTACTTGTTAAAGACACTGAATCTGTGGGGTCACCAAAGGTTCTCAACACCTAAATAAAGCAATTCGAAAAACGAATCCGGAATAATACGATGTGTTGATTTATATCAATAATATAAATCAAAACATAAAGGTTATTCCTGAATGATTTTTCGAATTATTTTAATTATTAAAGGCGTTAAGAACCTTTGGCTACCCCACAGTTTAAGTTCTATAATAAGTAAGAAGTGAGCAATGGTCGTTACAGACAAACGTTCACCTAATCTGTCCTACTCAATTGGATAATTTAGGTCGTCAATCAATGGCCAGGACCACACTGTTTTGAATATGATTCTATAAGGACTTAGTTAGCTAAATCTACAAATTTTATTTGAAATTATGAATTTTTATTGCAATAGATTAATATGCTATAATATAGACAAAAGGAAGGATGTGGGGAAAGCATCAATTGAGGCAAAATATATGACATATTAAAAACAAAATGGTTATGGAGTAAACATTCGTGTGACAACAACTCAGACGATACATTAACAATCAGAATAATGAAGAAAACGTTGGTTTCCCTATATACGTGTATCTGCAGTGTTGGTGTACGAGGCGCGTTTATGATTTTCATTGTGTTACTTGATATGAAAAATTGACAAAAATAATATTTAACTTGTATAAAGTAAATCCTGAGCCTGTAATAGCTTCTTGTTCCAATTGAATTAATAGAAACAACGCTGTCGCCTTTCTTGTTCTCGTAGAATCATATTATATGAGCTCCATGTTTTGTGAACGTCTTCCTTAACTGTCGTATTAGACTGACCAGGGCATATCGCGCATGGCACTTTAAATGTATTTTAGGCCGAAAATTAAGTTACATTTAGCTTGATTTATTGCCGTCGTAGTTCCATCTTGTTCCATCTTGTCGCCTTCGTACTTTTATTCGATGGCAACACAACGGGATTACGAGGTCTTCAAGAAGTCATGTTGCCATCGTAAGACCTTCGGGTAGCTTCGTGATTCATTCGTGTAGACATCGTAATGTCAAAACTGCCCGATGGAAACAATGCAAACACGAATGCAATACGATGTTTAAAGATGCATTCCTTGTGACATTACGATGGTGAGGATGGTGATACGAACTCAATACGAACCCTCAACATCGGACGCACCTTCGGGAATATTTTAACATGTTTAGATGCCTTCCAGAAGTTGTCCCCGAAGGCTCGAAAAAGTGCCGATGGTTCTACGATGGTGAAAGATGGCACTACGAATAGCCCGATCTGGAAACGATTAGTCCCGATTTTGAAAATTTTCCATAATCGTGTTGCAATCGGCGTAAAAATCGGGACAGTGTGACGCGGGCATAAACGATGCAGTGACAAATAGAATTAAATTCACTTAGACAACAAAAAATGCCAACATTTATTCTCAATTTTGTATTTAAAGTTTCACATATAATCATATATAAAAGATTGTGTAACAATACCGATAAATAGATGGAAAACAAAACACTAAAAAGTGTTGAATATCATCGCACAAGGATGGAAAAACTGAACAGATGATATTAACTATACAATAATTGCAAATATTTCGGCTCAACAAATGGCCTTCCTCAGTGTGAAAAGTTTTAACAATACTGATGTATAATGTATAAGGTGTAAACATATACCAGTAATAATACAGGTGAGTGTTGGTCGATTGATTTTAATCCAAAATCCTGAATATCATAATATAGACACTAGACTGTAAATTTGATTATTTCTTTCTATTGATTCCATCTGGATGGAGGACACCCAGTGCTTTTATCCAAAACTTCTCCCGATTCTCTCTTTGCCTAATTTGCCATGTACAATCCTGTTCGATCACAAGGATCTTCATGTGATCTGGTAATCTGAAGTGTTGGCTGACAGGAATACAAGGGTTTTTGTTTGTGAGGTCACCCCTGTTGCCATTAAGGCGTTTGTGAAATGGCTGCATATATTCATCAACATATTGGAGACCACATATAGGACACTCAAGAACGTAAATCACGTTTGAGCTTTTACAGTTGACACTGCATAAGATCTTGTATGTCTTTTCCGTGGTCTTACTGTGAAATGTTGATGAATGCTGCAATTAGTTGCAACAGTTGCAGCGCTTATCCCCACAAGGCTGGCAATGACCCACAGCATGGTTTGGTTTGGAAAGGTCAGCACGGACAAGTATATTTCTAAGGCTGTTAGGCTGTTTGAAGACAATCATGGGAGGATCAGGAAAGATTTTGGATAACTTAGAATTGCTGTCCAATGATCACGAATTGTCTTGAAACTATTTCTCAGGCATGGATGGTAAGTGAGCACACATGGGATTCTTTTACTTTTCTGTTTCTCTTTGTAAGTTAGCAGACTGCTTCTGGGGATGGATTCCGCTTTTCGAAAACTATTTTTGATGTTTTGTGTTTATATCCCCTTCTTTTCAAATGTCCTTTGAGCTGCCCCAGACGTTGTTTTGTAGTGTCTTCGGAGGAGCAGATTCGCCTTATTCTAAGAGCTTGGCATATATATACATTGTATGTGATCCGATGGATAAATCTGTTGTAGAGTTGTCACTGGCTCAGACGTACTTATAGATATAATAATGTTCTATGATTTTATCTTACATTAATTTGTAGGATCCTTTACTATAGATAAGTAAGCTGATCTGTGAAAAATAACATCTCCATGCCTTATATATCTTGTACTGTAGTACGACGCTAGATTAAATTCCAGCCATTTTAAAGGGGGTCCCAACCCAGAGTAATAAATATTATAAATTCCATTGAGTCTAAAACTAATCTAAATCAGATTTCTGTTATTCGAATCTTCTTAGATATCATTCTTTTTTGGCAAAAATTACCAAAAAAAGAAATGAGAAACCTTTCGTGTTTCCTAGCTTGAAACTACGATGTTTGTACAAAGTTCAAAAAAAGAGGGACGAAAGATACCAAAGGGAAGTCAAACTCATAAATCTAAAACAAACTGACAACGCCATGGCTAAAAATGAAAAAGACAAACAGAAAAACAATAGTACACATGACACAACACAGAAAACTAAAGAATAAACAACACCAACCCCACCAAAAACTAGGGTTGATCTCAGGTGCTCCGGAAGGGTAAGCAGATCCTGCTTCACATGTGGCACCCGTCGTGTTGCTTATGTGAATACAAATCCGGTAAATAGTCTAATTCGTTCAACTTTGTCGGCAGATGGCGGATTCGGGGGTGGGGGCGAATAGGTCGTTCACCCTTTGAGTGGACAAAGTATCGAGTTTTAGCTTAAAATCGTCAATATTGTTTTTAGTTTCGCTACACTCGGTGATATTTTTTTTTAATTTGGTAGACTAACGCTCCATTCAAAATCCTGGAACCGCCCCTAAAGTTAAAATTAGATTTGAACTGTGCAGTATATCTGGGGAAGTTAATACAAACCTTTGCTGTGCATTATCCAGATGATAGCACAGTAAGAACAAAGAGAGTTTACCCATGGCATGTGTTAAATACTAATATGGTCCGGAACACTGACATTAGATTGTTGACATCACGGATATATACTGTACATACAATTTATAAGATGTAAGAAAAACAATATATACAAATGAACGATACTTGTTTATAAAATGTAAGTGTACACCATGTGCCTTGAAAGTACTTACTTTTAGCCTTTATTTTATAGTTTTTAAACGTAAACACATAACATTTTTAGCTATAAGAAATGTGTATAATCACTCGATTAAAAATGACACACTCGAAAAAGCCCGGATTGCTCTCGAAAAAGCCCGGACATGAAAAACTGAATTTAGTCTCAAAATGTCGTTTCAATAAGCAATAACAATAGTTTATGTAAAGTGTCTGTATATCTAATAATATATATATTATCTGTATGCATTTCCGTCGACATTTGCATTGGTATGTGTAAGAAAATGTATTTTGGAATAAAAGCAATTTAAGGCTAAATTTTACTTTTTTAACGAAAAGCAATGTCAGAATGATACTATCTTTAAATTTCAAATACTAACATATCATGTACATGTATAACCTTGTATATCAACCTCAAGTTCTATATCACGTCACACTAGAAAAAAAACGATCAAATCCCTCGAAAAACCACGATCATAGCCGAACACTATACCTACCGTATGTTTTTTATCAATAGTAAAATTATATTTCTCAAGCCATCTTAAAAACAAGGAGGTACGTTATATGATCACAAAATAATCACAAAAGCATCGTGGCTAACAATATAATGCATTGAAATCAAAAGCATATACATTTGAAAATATATATAACAAAAATACCGAGCTCCTAAAATAAAAAGTCCGCAAAAACTTCAAACCCTATCAATCAACGAAACAAGTGAAAAACAACTACCATATTTCCGACTTGGTGCAATTAAAAAATGAAGTTACCAACAAAAGCACGCTTTTATTGTTTAAAATAGTATAAACCGTATATAGTATACACAACACTTTCTCGATAAAGTAAAAAATATATAAAGAAATCGAAATACAAGTATAAACAAAATAGAAACAACACTGTGCCAGGAATGCTTGTTTGAAATGAGTATGTCAAAAACCCACATAAATACCGAATCACGTCACAAATCATACGACCAAAGGAAACATAATAGAACGGAGACAAATAACAACAAGAAACTAATGTGAAATTAAAAAGTTAAACAACTTTAGCACCTATAATCTATAACTCAAGACCATTTTCTATTACATGTATTTATGATTATTTCATCTATTAAGTCTTTAAAACTCTTTCCGATGACGATGTTTCGAAAAGTCTGAGCAGCATAAATACTTTCTGCAAAAGGTTAGTAGACACACTCTATATTCAAATATTGCGTTTAATAGACTTCCATGTTGATGTTTATCAGTTCAAACTTGATGCTTCGCCAATTTGGAAATAAGATATATCAAATTGGAACTGAAAAACGTAAAGTTGCAACTGGATAATTTTAACAGCATAATTTCCCTACCAGTCGTTGGTTCCTTTCTCATTTTTAAAGTATAGGGAAAGATTAAGATTGAAAATAGAATACCTGACCGATTGCCATCATGTCAATTTACTCATTCTATAAATGTGTACCTTTCATTTATCTTGTTGTTATGCGACTTATTATATTTAGCAATTAATGGATGAAGACGTAATGAAAATGTTTATGAACAATATTCTTTGCCTTGTAATTTTTTTCGATATAACATAAGAAGATACTGTTCGTTATTGGCGACGTTTTTGAAATATAAATTAAAATGTGTTTTTTAAATTTTACTAATATCAAATAAACATTTCAGCAATAACGCTACTATCGAATATTCGATGATAAAAAATGTACCATTAAGAAAAAAACATACAATAAATATTTAGGAAAGGACGTTGAAACTGTATTACGCATCAGAAAAAAAAATTCCGTACAACATCTATGGTGTTGCACCTCCTCTGTGGTGTAGATATTTTCAGGAAGAAATTGTTTCAAGTTTACTATAGTTTTGTTAAATTATTTTTATTTTTTTATTGTTTTGTTACCACCGGAAATAGACTATTAACCTGGTTCCAATATTTCAACATCCTTCCTTCAATTTATTTTGTGATCTTTGAGGTATTTATATATGATAATTTCATTAAAATGACTCAGAATAATTTGACAAAACAAGGGAGAAATTAGATGTTTTTGGTTTGTCATCTAAACATGGAACTACGTATTCTAATTTGTAGTGTATTGGTTTGTTACTCAGGTAAGAAGAATACCTTCTTTATTTTAACATGTTCTTTTTCTTCTTTTATATTGTTTGATTTACTTTCTTCTTTAAAAAACAATAGCAGTACAAATTGAACTGTACCGGGTGTGCGTAACAAAAAAAATATATCTGTAGTAATCCTCAAGGTTAATATAAATAGAAGTCAATTACATGTACAAATTATCAAATTTGAAGAGTTAATTAGACCAAAATGGACTAAAAAATCAAACCTTAAAAAACCCATTACCTGTACTTTCATGCCTTTTAGGCTGACAGTCCACCAGCAGAGTTGTCGATCCAGTAGTAAAAATCACATTAACGGTACCAATTATACTGCACCATATGCACAAACTGTCATCTTAGTGTTGCCGAGGCCGAAAATGTTTAAATTCAATAAAGAATACAAACGTTGCTTTGCCTTATCAAAAAGTAGAAAATACTATAGAAAATGTGGAAAAAGACAAAACAAGTTTGGGAACGAGACAAATCAAACAACACAACTTGGGAAAGGAACATCAACATGTTAATATTTGAAACGATTATAAATCTTTGATCACACAAGAACACAGATGCTCTAGGCATCATATAAATACTAAGCGCGTGACACCTGTACATGTTCTATACGGTGCTTTGCTTTGCGCCAATTTGCATTTCATTTGCGCCAAAAACATCTTTCATTTGCGCCAAAATAAAACCTTTCAATTGCGCCAATATTACAGGTAAATAGTATAAAACATATATATTTAAAAAAAAAAGACTATTGATAATTAAAGTTTGTATCATTGATGTATTATGTCTGGAAAATTTCTGCTCTCAAGTGCATAACATATTGATAAAAGATAGTCCGTTTTTTCATAAACTACAGTCCATTTCAGTTATTATAATTGCTTTGCAAGGTTTATTTCTATTTGGGTATACATACAAGTCTCCGTTTTTCAGAACGTATGATCTGATAATAAACTAAAAGTGTGGTCATCAAATAGTACACACTTAATTCTCTTGTTTTATGTCTAAATTGAAAATGTCCATCTTGACACCTCGAGCATGTGAACACTTTATATATTTATAAACCTTAGTGACTCTCAGCTTCAGAAATGAGTGTGGCATTGAACTCAACCCATTATTCAGAGAAATACTGTCGAGACAAACCTTTTAGAGCAATTCATATTTAACGCTTCCGTTATTGCTTACCTGAATTACCTGTAAAGTTGCGCAAATGAAGTTTTTATTTTTTGGCGCAAATGAAATATTACCTTGTGGCGCAAAGGAAAGATTGTAATTTTCAAAAATAGGCGCAAATGCAATGCGCCCGAGACGCCCCTATATTGCTAAAAGATCAAAAACGGTTATGATAACATTTCGGAAATGTCAACAATTTTTATGAAGAAATGCGTGGTACATCGGGAAATGTATGAAATACTGAAAAAATACAAGAAATGCCTACACTGTCAGATATTTGATCATGCACAAGCTTATCAAATGAGCATTGCATTAGACTACAGAAAAACTATACTTTGAATTCATTATTATTCGTTAGATACCAATTTTCGTGGTTTTCGTGAGTACAAGTGAACCACGAAATCAAATGTTCAACGAATTACATATTTAATATAGGCTTTGTATGCAGATATTGGCAAAACAACGAAATCAAAGATCCACGAAAATGCTGGTTTTCGTCAATCTACGGAAATTGATACCCACGAAAATAAATGAATCCACAGTAAAACGGGACTTAATTTTCCTTTTTTCTCTCTCCACTGCTTCAAGCTATGCTGCTTAAAACGAAGTTAAAATTCAAAAAAATAGATAGATTATAAACCAATGACCTCCTTCCAAAAATGCCTAAACAAAACAACTAAGACAAGTAGAAGATGACAGATGGTTTTTAACAATAAAACCGCAAAACGAAAAAAACTTGACATTTTCAAAGTTTTATATCTCAAAAACAGACAAGATGCTTCCTTCGTATTCTGCTTGATTTGTTCTGTTATCTATGCATAATCAGTTAATAAAAGAATTTTCGATATCGTGCTTGTTATTTTGAACCAGAGCAGCAAACACCATTAAATTCACGTTTGAGTACATCTGTTACAATTTAACCGAAGATGAAATAACAGGTCAATAAGAGAAAATTTACGACACAATTAGGATGATAAAATATTTTATCAGAACTGGTTACATTGAGTCTTTTTTGCAAGAATTTCTTTTCTTTCTTTAGTAATATTCCGCAAAGTTCAATGACTAAAAATATGACTGTAGTCAATGTATTAAAATAATCAAGACGGTTTCAAATATGTGAAATACCTTTCCTCCTGTAGCGGCGTATCCAGGGGACGGGGTTTCGGGAGATGGAACCCCTTTTTTGACAATCAATGCATTTGAATGGGGACAATGGTTGTTGGAACCTACCTCTTTCAATCGTGGGTGGAACTCCCCCTTTTAAAAATGGCTGTATCAAATACTGTACTGCAACCCTCCAGTTTATACCAAGTTCTTACATAAAAAACATCTTTTAAAGTATTTTTATCAGGTGAAGCACCAATGGTTACTCTTTTTGCGAATAGATATGTTCAAAAGGGCAAAGATGTAAGGCTCAACTGTTCTTCAGATAAGATTCCTTCTGGAAAAACAGTCGAATTCATAACTGAGTCTGGAACAATCGGAAATATCCGGAGTCACAAGGGTATTTGTTTCAACACACTATTTAGTCAAACATGTACTCCAAACACCTGCCAGTGTCATGAGAATGGAATGTCTTACGCTATGTTTTATAGACTATATCAGGCATCAGAGAATCTAAACTTCTGGTGCAAGATGAAATTTACTGATAACCAGGTTATCTACTCAGATAGAAGAAATGTCTCCGTTTTGGGTAAGTAAAATAGAAAAACTGTCAAATTTTATTAGTTTAGTTATTAGTATTTTAATTATTTATAATACATTATAACTAGAATTTTTCAGATATCAAAGTCAGGAAATTAATTCGACATTTATACCCTATGACAGTAAAACTTTATCTGTGTTTGTACAGCGCCTTGTACCGTACCACTAAGATTGACCTTTGTATGCAAAAGTACCATTAGATCGTGATGCGTCAAATAACAAAATAAGGTTTTATTTATGTATACAACAATAAACGAAAAACAAATATCACATACAGCAAGCAACAAACAACAACCACTGAATGCAGACTTGAAGAAAGCAAATTCAAAATTGTAGTTGGGTTAAACATCTTTACTGGTACCAAACGATCCAGATAACCTAGGACAGTGGCGCAGCTGTACAACAATATAGAAATCAGATGAAAGACTAAACTCATCCGATGGATACAAGGCAAAATATTCATAGCAAAACACAAACGACATAGAATCGAGTACCCGCAATAACTGTTAAAAGTAGAAAATGTGAGCACTGAAAGGACTACTCAAGTAAATCAAGATTTAAGAACAATGAAGAAACAGAAACCAATAAATATCGATCAATAAATGTTAAAAACCGAAGCTGTAATTGATTTGTTATTACATGAACAATACCAATATACAATAGTGTATATAAAGATAGCAGATTATGATATTTGAAGGCAGACGAAGTAGATAGTGATCAGTATCAACTTATTAAATATATGTCCATTTATTGAAGCGTAATCAAGTTCTAACATTTGTTGAAGTAAGCCACTGTGGTTTCCCCTTGTAGAAATATATATTTTCTAAATAATTATTCAATACGATATCTTATAATCAAACTTTGATAATCCTTCAATCATATGTTTTATGACAGATTTGGTAACACCAATAATATATCTGCCAAGCCAAAAGCTTATTTCGGGATTAATCGTAAGTCTTATGTGTATAGGAAAGAGGACATCAGAAGACATAACTTTTAGGTGGGCATGTGGATTTACATCACAAACAAGTCGTATAAGGAACAATAGTACATCAGTTTGGACCAAAATTCAGTTGAAAGTAGATTCAGCGTTTGATAACAAGCCATGTATTTGTACTCTCCAGTCAACGAGGACAAATTTTTCAGTTTCTAACTCAGTTGTGCTGGACGTTGAAAGTAAGTTAACGTTATAAATCTAGGGGAAAAAAATAGCTTCCAGAAATAGCAATATAAATGTTGAATTAGGATATGCTGGAGAGATTCATTATTCCTCACCTGAAATATGAAAAGTATTTAGATGTGTCAGCAAATGCAGCGGACACATCAGGATGTCCACTAGAGAAGCCCCTTTTACTTAATCAAATCATTATGAAATTAAAATGTATTATTTTCGAAGCAACAATAAACTCCCGACTGCAAACATCATTTTAGTAATTCTTGCATTTCTTATACGATATAACATTATTCAAAGGAGTAGATCCGGTAAGGACCGATTTTGGCCTCAAATTTCAGGTTCATCTGAGGAAAGATGTTGACCACTTTTTAAACACTTAAGTGTCTATTTCATTTGAATCAATTAGTTTACGTGAAAGATTTTAACTGATTTAGTCATTAAAAACGACCCGATTCAAGCTCAAATATGAAATATCTTCCAAATATTCCGAAAAATGTAACTTTTCAGATGGTTTTCGTCAAAAATTAAAGTAGCCGCATCCGTGTTCATCCTCAACCTTTATATATGTTATGTATCTTAAAAATACAACTTACATTTCAATATTAAGGATGAACACGAATGCGGCCACTTTCATTTTACACGAAAACCGTCTTAAATTTAACTAAAATGCTAGAGTTGTGAAGATTTCAGTAATTTAGCATAACTTTATGGTGCTAGTACCCGATATAAGTGCATTGTTATGTCAAAAACAGCCCATATTTATGTCGCTTAAGCATTCTACAGTCCAATAAATAACCAAAAGTTTACATTTTAACAACATTGTAAAACTGCTATATTTTGGGGCCAAAAAGGGGTCTTACTGGACCTACTCCATCTAACGCTCGTACTTATTCATTGAGAAAGAAATTATACTTCTTTTACATGCACTTGGGTATTAAATAAGTGTTCTTTCAAACATTGTTGTACTGATTTCAGATAAAGGTTTCACACTCAATACTATATGCATGCATTAAATAAAGAAAATTCGGTGTTTATAAATGGGTGGAAAAGCAGAACAGCCATAACAGTATCGTGTGCATATTTGGGCTTTTATGGTTGACAAAATATTATTATCGAAATGATTCATGGCATCGGTTGATTTGTAGTAGTTCGGGATGAAATAATCGAATATGAATGTCTAACCCATGGTTAAATGGAAACACATATACGGCTGCAATGAATTATGTCTTACATCTGAAAAAATGTTGATAGACGACATTTAATCCCGATATTGTTTTCGTTTCTTGAAATCATTTTATCATTTGAACACTATATCCATTAGAGGTTCTTTGTATTCCTTTTATTCGTAAAACATGAACATCGCGTTATACTAATTTAACAAAAAGTAAAAAATAAAAACTGAACTTTTCTGCTATAATTTTAAACAGAGTCCCCCTTACTGACTTTAAAAGAAGAGTTCAACTGCAATAGAACAGAAACGGTTACTCTGGTTTGTTCTGTGAGAGGAGATTTGGCAATATTTGGTTTTGATCCATGGAGACACAGTATTGATGGCACTTATATTCGATCCTTAAAAGGTTCGAACGATGCATATGTTTCTCTCTTGTTTATAAATACATGCAGTTACCAAGATGCTGGAGAATACACTTGTATAGTTTGGAACACTCACACAGGAGAAACATTTGTTGGGAATACAACAACTACATTGGTAGTTACAGGTAAGCATATGTCATTATAACTTTACACGCCTAAAACAAGATAACCATATAGGCGAGGATGATATAAAACGCCTTTTTTTTCCAAAAAAGATAAATATTTCGCACTTTTTTCCACCTTGTAATATTCTTCTAACAATGATAATATGTATATTAAAGGAGGGGATAAGACATGCACAATGCTAGGCGTTGTTGGCGTAGAAGTGAGAAGTGAACGTACAGGTTAAAAGTTAAACCACACTCGGGGTAGCTAGATCTACTTTAACATTAAGGCCGCTGACGATCTTTAATGGCGCAACATTTTGGTGATTTATTTTCTAACAAATTATGAATAATCTCCATATATTCATCTATTCATGCTCACCATACTTCTTTTTGTATTAAGAAAAAAAATACCTGACTTACATAAGGCAATTTTACATATCGAATTATTTATGTCGCACGATTTTCATAAGCAATATTTGAAACCCATGATTGATTTTTAAGTAGAATGAAATTCAAAACCGTGTGGCTTTGGCCATTGATTGACACATGAAATTCATCCATTGACTGGGACAATTTAGGTGAACGTTTGTATGTAACGACCGCTGTTCACTATGTACTTTTTAAAAACACTTAAACTATGGGGTCACCAAAGGTTCTCAACACCTTAATAAAGTAATTCGAAAAATTAATCAGAAATAACACGATGTTTTGATTTATATCAATTATATAAATCAAAACTTAAAGGTTATTACTGATTAGTTTTTCGAATTATTTTATAATTAAAGGCGTTAAGAAACCTTTGGTGACCCCACAGTTTAAATGTCTATCGTAGGTACGTCGTGAACAGTGGTCGTTACAGACAAACGTTCACGTAAATTGTCCCAGTCAATGGACGAATTTCATGTGTCAATCAATGGCCACAGCCACACTGTTTTGAATTTCATTCTATTTCTTTATCCGTGATACATTTCTTACAATCCATGCCCACACCTACATCGGCAAAACATGTTGCATTTCCATTTTCTGAGACCGAGCAAGGAAAATATGAATCAGTTAAACAGAATATTGTAGACAAGCATACATGACTATATTTGTTTGTTTTATAGTAATTAAGATTATAACACAATATAACTGCTGTATCCTTTTTGACATTTTTACCTGTAATGTATGTTTGTTTTGTTGACTCATCGTGGTCAATATGATGAAATTTATTTGTCTATCATGCAAGTGAGAGGTTTAGCTATCTATAAAACCATGTTTAATCAACTTTTTTCGACATAAAAAAAGGCCTGTACCAAGTCAGAAATAAGACAGTTGTTATCCATTCGTTTGACGTGTTTGAGCTTTTGGTTTTGGTTTTGACATCGTTGTCAATATAATGGAATTTTATGTGACTGTCATACCAAGTGAGGGGTTAGGCTTTGGACGTCTTTTACGTCCATGTAGATAGGAAGTAAAATCACAAAAGTACTGTACTCCGAGGAAATTTCAAAACGGAAAGTCTTTAATCAACTGGTAAAGCCAAAAACTCAAACACATCAAATATTTGACATGATAGTATTAATATGAATTTTCGTCTCTTATATTCATGTTAAAGGAACTGATTTTTTTTGTTAATGACACAAAAAAGTGTTGAAATTTTCTGTTATTCCAGGGCCACCGGTCATATTGAAAAAGGAGACAAGTCAAATCGGGCCTCGTAACATTTTTGTTCTCTTGATTTACACTCGACCCATTATCGTTGGTGTACAAGTACAGTGTAGTGGTGAATTATTAAATGCTTCTGCAGATATGACTACAGAAATAAAACGGGAAACCTTGGAATTGAATTTTCATGGAAAAGTAGTTATTGTCGGCGCCTTAAGATACACAATAGCATTAACTAACAAACATTGCGTTTCCCAGAAATTTTCTATATGCATAAACAATAAATTCGATGAACAGTGTGAAATTTTCGAGCCACAAAAAGGTATGTGACTAATGGTTTATGTGTTATGCACGGCTAACCATATATCAGAAATGAATGACCAAAAACACATAGTAAACAATTCATAAGGTCAAATTACTCTGTGTCTCGTGGAGAAAACGTACCACAACAAAATCGAGCGAAATCGAACAGAAGTAAATTTATCATATTCAAGTACAAAAATGTACAAAGACAATAACAATCAAAACCAAGGAGTAAACAAAGACGCATAAAACCAAAAGACATTTACATCAACAGTTACAAATAATAAATAAGAAACAACACGAACTCCACAAAAATCCGGGAGTGAAATCAGGTGCTCCGGAAGGGTAAGCATTTCCTGCACCGGATACGGCACCCGTCGTGTTATTTTTTTTGTTCAGTTCGGTAATGATGGAAGATTATTATGACTGAGGAAGAATATCAGATATGATTTCTGACACACTTTTGTCATAATGGCCAATCAGCTCATGATTGCGACCGTAAAATTTCTTGAGTGATGACCTTAATTTGATTGATTCATAGCCCTATTTTATCAGCTTTTGAGAAAGCGGTATTCCTCGTTCAATAAAATCAACGTATTTTGAGCTAGCTCTGGAGTAACGTATCAATTGAGACACATATACTACATATGCTGGTGCCGCTTGGATGTTGCTACACAGAAATGGAAAGTTGACTATAGGATGATTAAAATCATCGCGTTTGTCATAATTTTTGGTATTTAACCTGCCATCAGTAGTCATTTCGAGAAAAAAGGTCCAATATGAAGCAGATTTATCTGTGTCGGTAGTATCTTTAATTTCAAGTTTAATGATTATATATAATACTAATTCCCTTTAAATGTTGAGCCTTATTTTTTGTATTTTGATGCCCAATTTATAGGCATTATGTTTTCTGGTCTGTGCGTCCGTCCGTTCGTCTGTCTGTCTCGCTTCGGGTGAAAGTTTTTGATCGAGGCAGTTTTTGATAAAGTTGAAGTTCAATCATCTTGAAATTTAGTACGCATGTTCCTTATGATATGATCTTTCTAATTCTAATGCCAAATTAGAGATTTTATCCTTTTTTTACGGCCCACTGAACATAGAAAATGATAGTGCGGATAGGGCATCCGTGTACTTAGGACACATACTTGTTTTGTATGTTTTTTTCTCATTGTATGTAAAGAATGTCTATATTTTCACACATCCACTTCATTTGAATTTCGTAGGATAGTTTGTTTTCTCATTGGACATCAAACCACATCTCCTTTGTTTATACAAAATCATGGACGTTCGTTTAAATGAACATCATTGGTCGTATCAAATTCTTAAGATATGTACTTTTATTGAATTATTGTCGTCCAGTACACTTTATTTGCCACTTAGAACTTCGGCGCAACTGCACAGTGCAAGTGCGAGGGAAAACCCTTGATTAATGAATAGGTTACCAAACGAGGAATTAAGATAGAGTGAATTCTAAGAAAAATTCTAAAACACCAAATCATTTAACAACTGGTATAAAAAAGTTGAATTAACATATGAAAACCAAAGACAAATATTAATAAATTGCATATCAATCATCTCACTAATTGTTTACGTAAGCCATCATTCTGTGTTGTTTATATGTATCACCAGCCCAGTAGTCAGCACTTCGGTGTTGACATGAATATCAATTATATGGCCATTTTTATAAATTTTCTGTTTACAAAACTTTGAATTTTTCGAAAAACTAAGGATTTTCTCACCCCAGGAGTAGATTACCTTAGCCATATTTGGCACAACTTTTAGGAATTTTTTATCCTCAATGCTCTTCAACTTTGTATTTATTTGGCTTTTTAACCATTTTGATCTGAGCGTCACTGATGAGTCTTATGTAGACAAAACGCGCGTCTGGCGTATAAAATTATAATCCTGGTACTTTTGATAACTATTATAAGGGAAATGATTTGATTATCATGCACAAATTTAGTTTATATTATAATTTTTATAATTTCAATAAACTCTTTTAAAATTATTATAATTTTATTAACTGGCATTGTGGACACGCGCATTTCGTCTGCAAAAGACTCATCAGTGACGCTCGAATCGCAAAAAGTTAAAAAGGCCAAATTAAGTACAAAGTTGAAGAGCATTGAGGACCAAAATTTCTAAAAATTTTGACAAATACAGCTAAGGTAATATATTCCTGAGTTAGAAAAGCCTTAGTATTTCAAAAATTCAAAAGTTTTGTAAGCAGCTAATTTATAAATATGACCGTTTCAATGATAATTTAAACGGCACAGAAATGCTGACTAATCGGCTGGTGATACCCTCGGGGAATTAAAACTTGACCAGTAGTGGTATCGACCCAGTGGTTGTAAATAAACTCATTATAGATACCATGATTAAATATTGTATTTACGCCAGACGCGCGTTTCGTCTACAAAAGACTCACCAGTGACGCTCGAATCCGAAAAATTTAAAGGCCAAATAAAGTACAAAGTTGAAGAGCTTTGAGGACCATAATTCCTAAAAGTTTTGTCAAATACAGCTAATATAATCTATTCCTGAGGAAGAAAAGCCTTAGTATTTTAAAAATTCAAAAGTTTTGTAAACAGTTAATTTATGAATATGACCGTATCAATGTTAATTCATGTTCAGTACATATTTCCAGTCAAATGACTTCCGATACCACAATACCTCAATCTCTGACGGCATAGATGACTTCAATTTACGTCAATGATGTCACATTGCAATGCGGTCACGAAACCATATCTGTAAAGCGTAATGCGATTGTGTCTCTATTTACTTATACCATGTCATAGAAGTAAGAAGTTTAGCTAGCTATAAAACCAGGTTTAATCAACTATTTTCTGCATAAGCAAAATGCCTGCACCCAGTCAGGCATACGACAGTTTTTATCCATTCGTTTGATGGGTTTGAGCTTTTGATTTTGCAATTTGACTATAGATGTTCCGTTAAGAATTCTCCTCGGAGTTCGGTATTTTTTTAATTTTTTTTTTTACTTCATACTTAATCAGAAACATATATATTGATATCAACACTTTTATACCTTTATAGTTGTATGTGTTTCCCTTGATTTAGTTAGTTATCCTGATTTGTTTTTGCTTAATCGTATTGACTTTTGAACGGCGGTATACTACCGTTGACTTTATTTATCTAATATAAACTTTTAATATCCATTTAAAGATATAGAGGAAGACATGAACTATTTGTGGTTGATAGTTGGAGTTGGCTTTATTGTTTTGATAGTTGTTGTTATTGTTGTTGTTTTGATAGTTTACAAGAAGCATTCAATTTACAGATACAAATCAGGTAATTATTGTGCGATATGTGCTAGTCTATAGTTTTCATCTAACTCACTTTTTTTATGCTTTGTCATCTTCAGCCAAGAAGGCTCAAAAACTGTCAACTGATTTAACAATAAATCATTAAAAACAATTGATAATGGGTGCAATCACTGGAAAAAGGGTAAAGACAGAAACACAAAATTTCGTTCGTCGAGAAATTTACGCGTGCATCTAATATTCGTTGTTTTTCTGTTAGACATGTAACAGTGAAATTTGCACTGAGCTAATATGAGCGTCACTGATGAGTCTTATGTAGACTAAACTCGCGTCTGGCGTACTTAATTATAATCCTGGTACCTTTGATGTAACTACTAACATTATTTGTTCATTTAAATGCATTGTACAAAACCTTGATGCGAATATTTTTCACAGCGAAATCTTAACTGACCAATCTTAGACCTTAATAACCGCGAACAAGCCCTGACGTCAAAATAAACCTCTGTACGGTAATTGAAAATTATGAAAAATAAATAATAATAATTTATTTTATTAAAGTGTCACATACTTGTCTACAGATTGTTTATACAGTTTATATAATATACATTGCACAATAATAAAATAAGACAAATACCCAGCCTAGAAAGGCTTATGAGACACTATATATACAAATATATATCTATTTAACAAATACAAAATAAAAACATAATAAAATGTTAAAAATGTTTAAAATTATCCGGATATTACACATCATAAAAAAAAATATTAACATAAGTAGTAAAAAGAAAAACCCAAAAAAACAAACCAAAAAACATATCTTTTAAAAATAGATATGACAAAATTAAGTATGACGTAAAAAATAAATAAATGATATGTGATAAAAGAATATATTTTAAAGAGGTTATACAAACAGATTGCGAAGAATAAAACGAAGTAATCTTGTTTTATTAAAACCCTCTAAGTAAAATAGTCAATAAAAGAATATGATTGAAATGAATTAAAAAAAAAATAATAATTAAAAAATAACTGTTACTTTGACTTTTACAGAAATATACAATCATGAATTAAAAAATAAATAAATTAAATATAACTTTGACTTTTACGAAAATATACAATTAAGACTGTAGATTACTTTTCAGAGCGCGACGTCTTCTTATCATATTATGCACCAAGATAGATAACTCGTATTGTAATTCAGCATTTTGAATGGCGTCATATATATGATACATACAAATATGACCCATTTGTCGTCTACACAACCCTTTATATTTTTTTCTTGATGCTAACAATATCGCATGCAGTTATCAACAATTATATTTGCCATAAGCAAAATATGTCAATTTATTTTTGACTTTTGACAAATTTTGTAAAGGTTTGTGTTGCTTAAATTGTAGTCATTGTTTAAGTGTTTTCTTAATTGCCTTTTATCTTTCGTCGTTCTCTAAATATATGACATTTGGACATCGAAATACTACTATATTCATAATTCTGTCGGGAATAGTGTTGCATGTTTTTCTATGATACTTTTTGATTGTTCTAAATATATGCCAATACACTTTTAATATATATTTGTATGCGGATTATATCATAATTTTCTCAAATTGACTATCAGTAGATCTTTAAAACTTTATTTGATTTCCGCTGATTTGAATTTAAAAAGTTTAGGAATTTAAAAAAAATCGTTGATTTAATAATTGTAATAATGTTTAGATATATTTGGTGTGTATGATTTGAAAATAAATCTTTTTTTTTTAAAAGATGCATGAGCAGGTGGCGTGAACGTAGTGTAATTCGTTATGTATCATCTTATAATTTTAACTTCTCATTGCTATGTTAGAGAGGCAAGTCATATTTACTTGTTGACTATACCGGCGTCTCTACTCTGTGTCCTGATTAACCAGCTTTTCATTTAAAACTTACTCATTAAATCATGTTTAAGGGTTATAAATTAAACCTTTTGCGATGACTTTTTAATTCGCTAATCATGTACTGTCGGATTCCGTTCTTGTTCAAGTTTTTTTAAGATTCTGTATAATGCAAACGTGCATTTGAACAAATCAAAATCATTGTTCAAAAACACTACATAAAAACTAATTTGTTTTAACTGTTCTGTCACCCTCGGCTTAGATTATTATGGAAAACAGTTGTAACAATAAATGTATCATTTCAATTTCAATTGCTCATTATATTTTTTTCTGCACATCGTGAGCAGCAATTACAAATGTTCGAGCTCGAGCATATCTGAAGAGACATTACTTATCGAAATTTGATTGGGTGCAGTAAAGTTTGTAGCGTTTTTTTTATTCTAAAAACACGCAATATTTTTATCAAAATGCTTTCAACAGCGACATAAAGATGAACAAATTGAAAATTTCCAGTAGAACTAAACAAGCTTATATGCTAACCAAACGATTGAAAAATACAGTTCAAATTATATCTACCTCTACATACGAAATATTTTTGTTGCAGCTGTTGCTCTTACAGAACAAGTTGGGAATACCGATTCTGTTCAAACTACTTCCAGAAACCAGTGCGTATTTTTTAATCATCATAGAATTAATTGCATAACAGTGTGGTCGACAGTAAAACGTTTGTAGGTTGTAACTTGTTTGTCAACGGCTATGATTTTGTGCTCACCCAGTCTGTCAGAGGCCTTCCAGTGGGGATTGAAATTCACTTGTTACACATTCCGATACATAAAATGAAACTTTCTTTTTACAAAGCTTGAAAGTAATTTGTTTTAAATATTTATTATAATCATCACATACAACCGTGTCATTTATAAGAATAATAATGTTCACAGATGATACTATTTAATAATAATAAAAAAAATAGGTTTATCCATTGTAAAAAAAACTATTAAGTTGATGGGGTTAATTCACAAAATATCTCATTGATTAAGAGCACAACTACTTCTACGGTGTGATCATTCAAGAATGGCCTACTATTTATTCAATGCGTATACATGTGGGTTTTGTTTGTGAAGAGTTCTGGATAATTAAAAAATCATTTGATTTCTTTGTTTAATACCATAAAACGATTCATTCTTTCAGATATTTGTCACTTTGCCTTATCTTCAAGTTCAACACAATTTCTCACGTTTCTTACAAAACTTATATTCTTGTGATGTATTCTTTTGTTGAAAAAAAAATGTATAGATATAGATAGATATAGGAAGATGTGGTATGAGTGCCAATGAGACAACTCTCCTCCCAAGTAATAATTTCATAAAAGTAAACCATTATAGGTCAAGGTACGACCTGCAACACGGAGCCTTGGCTCACACCGAACAGCAAGTTATAGAGGGCCCCAAAACTACTAGTGTAAAACCATTCAAACGGGAAAACCAACGAGAAACGAAAAACACATATGAACTACATAAACAGACGACATCATGCATTGTAACTTTTAAAGCCAATTAAGTATAAAAAAATAATCTGAAAGAACGTGCGATATCATATTAGGAAAATTGATGGTCAAACCATAACAAAAAATCAAGTAAAGAATTTTAAGTATTCAACCTTTATAGCTTGCTGTTCGGTGTGAGCCAAGACTCCGTGTTGAAGGCCAGTTTTATTTATTTTCAAATTACAAAGGTTATTCCTGATTAGTTTTTTTAATTATTATATTTAGGCGTTTAGAACCTTTGGTGACCTCACAGTTTAAATTTCTATGATAAGTACGTCGTGAGCAGTGGGCATTACAGACGAACGTTCACCTAATTTTCCCCAGTCAATGAATGACCATAGCTACACTGTTATGAATTTCATTCTATTAGGATTTTTCCACTTCTGAAGCAATATTGATTCTAGATTTAGTTTAACCCAATAGTTCAAAATATTTTACGCTTCTTAGACATATGAGAGAACACATTTCTCACAACAAAAAACAAGACAATAGACAGAAAAATCAGTATAAAAAACAATAAAGTACCGATTGCATATTTGCCACTTGTTACTATTTCTCTAAAGCACGTGCGTCGTAATCTCTTTTAGTTGATGATGGAGGCGTTAATCGTGTTGCTATGACGAGACAACTAAAGCGCCACTTTTATGAAAGTAATGTTATTTTAATAGTTTCAGATTTTACTATATTTTGTGAGCACGAAGTGATATTTTTAAGCATAAGTTAAGTTTTAGGGATCTAATTTTATATACATGTTATAATTCCACATTCAAAAATACATGTTAAATTGCTGTCATGAAATCATTTTAAACTATTTTCAATTCATTTTAAAAAATGAATGAAATAATAAAACAACCTACAGAATTTAAGAGGATAAATTTATGTTAGTTGTACGAAACACATGACGTGGGTGTTATTGTACACATTGCAATCTTAAAAAGATGTAAAACTTTTCATATATCTAACATATGTTTGCCTTAAATCTAAACGCAATGTTCTCCTTTTTTCAAATGAAGATACTTACAACCTGTTCATATTCAAGAAGGATCTCTCCAGTACATAAGAGCATCCAGTAGCAACCAAGTACAGACAAATCAATCTCTTGATGAACACTTTTATGAACTGTCTGATATCATCGTAAATGAAAATCTTGAACCTTCGCAGTTAGAAGCAGTAGACCATGAGCGTGTCCCACCATACCTTGAGTTACAACCAGAAGCAGAGAATATTAGTAGAACCAGCGATGGATACGAAAAAGTAGAGTAAGATAGCATTCTGATGAATTTTTTTGATTGATAACGAAACAGCATATCCGATCATGACGAATAACTTTACTGTCTAGTTGTATTGTTTTGTTAACTATCATTTGTGTTCCGTACGTTTAATTCGATTTTCGAGATTTGGAGGGTGTGTTAAGTAGTTATCAAAGGTACCAGGCTTATAATTTAATATGCCAGACAGTTGTACTAAATAGCTAGATTTTAAATGTTTAATCAGTTATTTTACCGTTTGTGTCCTATTCCCGATTGTAATATTTTGACGGTGTGTGGATTTGTCTGACAGTTACTTGTCTGACTTGTCAACAAACTTGATGCTCAACTTTTTTTTTTGCCGGTTAACTTTTTTTCGAGCGTCATTGATGAGTTTTTAGAGACGAAACGCGTGTATGGCGTACCAAATTGTAATCCTCGTACCTATGATGAGTTTATTTACAGAATCGCCGTGTAGAGCGCCACATGTGGGGTATTGGCTATGTTTGACACGAGGTGGCGTTTTTTTAAGCGGAGAAAAAGTGATCATTGTAAATGAATTAAAAGTATAAAAATTTCTTTTTTGAGAATTTATTTCATCACGAATGCGACCTACCGAATTAGAGTATTTACCGGGTTTGTAATAACATGAGTAACACGACGGGTGCCACATGATGAACAGAGACTGCTTACCCTTCCAGAGCACCTGAGATCACTCCCAAGTTTTGGAGGGGGTTCGTGTTGCTTGGTCTTTGGTTTTCTATATTGTTTTGTGTACTATTATTTGTCTGTTTGTCTTTCTATTTTATAGCCATGACGTTGTCAGTTTATTATTTTCGATCTATGCCACGGTGGATAAGGTTGTCCTGCGAGAGAAGTTCTGTGCTGGCGATTCGGTCCTGACGGGTGTTTGTGGGTCCTGATTCTGTGCTGGTGGGGTTATTATTGTAACAGAACGGTAATAAAACAACTGTTTTGTTGCTTAATTTTTCTCTGATACCATGCAAAGAATATTACAACAATTTTTTATTGTAAAAGTCGTGCAAGTTCGCAAAACGAAATCGTCCTGACGATGTGCTGGTGATTAGAAAAACGGTCCTGATACTGTGCTGGTGGGACCTGGTTCTGTGCCTTTACATTTTAGTTAATGTGGCAAATATTCAAGATCATTGATGCTTAACTGTAATTGACTAATTAGCTCTTATCTGTTTTTCTTATAATTGACATTGTTGTGAATCTGTTTACTGTTATTATGAAAACAAAACATTACCCCTAATTTTTTTATTTTACTGTTTACTGTTTTCTCATTTACGATTATTTTAAATGCTGTTATCGGTTATCAATATTTTAAATTAACTGTAATCTTCTTTATTGATCTGTTAATGGAACCCCTCTTGTCTCCTTTCAAGATAAGAACATATGTTTACTATTTTCGGGATTACGTACGATCCTTTTGCATGATCACAAAATACGGTGTAAAATATACAATATCTATATAAAAAAGATGATTTGGAATGTATGTCAATGGACAAATTTCAATAAGAAACCAAAGGAAGTATGCGTTAACAACCATACGTTATCGTACAACCTTTATCAACAACCCAAAAAATCAAAATGTAAAAGGTTTTGCATAAAAATGGAAAGCATAAATTTAGAACAAAGGACATTTTTCTAATAAAATTGATAAGAGAAACGGGGAATGTGTCAGAGACCTGACCAAAGAGAAGATAACAGCTGACGGCTACCAATGGGCGGGCTATAGCCGGCCCTAAAACAAATTATAATCTATTTCAATGAGAATGGACGCCACACTCAACTTCGTAACATATAAATGAACTAAAATTAAAAAAAAACCCACAAGACTAACAAAGGCAAGTGGCTCCTGACTTGGACCGGGCGCTTAAATGCGTAGGGATTAAACATGTTTTGTAAGAATCTAAAAAGCGTGCTATATACCATTGTGAAGATAAATCAATTTAGATTTACGACATAGCGTGTTTTAGTGGGGTTGACAGCCGAGAAATCGGCATATAACGGAATTTCGTCACCGCATGACATTTTTCGAAATCGCGAGTTAAGTACCTTGTGTTATATAAAGGTATATAGGAATTTTTTTTTCTGAGACGAGTACCTGTGCCTCGATTGATTGTTCACGTCATATGCATATGGACACCTTCCAAATTTTTTTTTACCCGTCCAGGTGTATTGTAAACAGTATGTGTATGTGTAAAAGTGAATACGGGCAGCACTTGTCAATCATATCAAACTACATTTTATAAACTTCATGTAACAAATTGAATAGACAAGTAAAATATACTATTATTTGTAATGTCTGACGAAGAAGAAAAAATTTAGGAATTTCAGCTTTCAGTTAACTTTTCACCATTAATCAAATTAAAATTTGCAAATCAAACACACCTACAACATGCTTGTGAATTTGCTTAATATAATCACTAGATTTTAAATTTAGATTGAAAACTTATTTTTAAACTTACTTGTTAAAGTATTAGATACAATACAAAGGTAACAAAGAAACAGGCCGGTAACAACCGTTGTCGGATAGTTTTTCTGCACGAGTAGTCAGGTCAAGGTCCGAGGGGAAATCCGAGGACCTTGACCTGACTACAAGTGCAGAAAAACTATACGGCAGGTTGTTTCCGGTCTGTTTTTTGTTACTTTTGTTTTGTGGTGTCTTCCTCGAATGCCAACATTTTATATGTGACCTATTCCTTGAATGCAAACAAAAATATTTAACAATGGGTGTTTTTAGAACTATCCAAATGTTTTTAAAAGTATAAAATAATTAGTGAACTTGATAAAATTGCAACATTTTGTTACTTTTTGATAAGAAAAATGGTAGATTTTAAAGTTAAAATTATTATAAATTTTAAATAAATAAATAAAATTAAAACGTTTTTACAATTCCTTGCTTTCTTTTAAAAAAAAAGATAATTTGGAAATGAAAGTGTTTATTTACATAAGACTTATTAGATATATCAAAGAAATTTTAATTTGTTGAACACAGATATTTCTAAAAAAAAAAACTAGAGGCTCTCAAGTGCCTGTATCGCTCACCTGACTCTACTTGGGTTTTTGAAATCATATAATATTTGGGCCAGGTGAGCTAAAAAAGAATATTAAAGATTTATTCAATTCCATGATTTCATTTTAAATATTTTATAAGTTAATATAAACTATACGAAGATTTCAATTTAACAATTCGTTTAACTTTAAAAATCATCAGAATTAATTAATATAAAAGTAAATTTGATAACTCCCAAGCTGGAAACGTTACAAGGTTTTAAGAAAAATCCATAAAATAGGGTAACAAGAATTCTGATGATTTGTGACCATAACAATCACCTTAATAATGTTATTCTATGAAACCCTGCGATAGAAAATTCTAAAAAGGTTCCACAGAACTAGATACTAGCTTTTGATCATCAACAAGGTTATATCCAAGTTTGGCAGAAACCAATGACAATTTGAGATAGTTATTATCATTTTTAAACCTTTTACCACAGAATAAATATTTTTGGAGGACGCCGCCAACTACAACGGAATGTAGGATGGCTATGAATCTCTTTTGCGACAAAAGTCGCAGGCTCGACAAAAGGGAGAAATATTAAAAACAAGAAAAATATCTGAATAAACTGATCAAAATAAAACATAGTAATTTAACATGAGATACAAAATTTCAAGAAATTTTTCGGAGCAAAAAGTCACATATTGCAAATTTAGAGCCTTAAACCTGAATGTGTGCTATTTTTAGCTTTTCCCACCCTGACAATATGCTTTCATATAAAAAATGTTATAAATTGTTATAAATGCACAGTAAGTTGTTTCTGTGGTTTTAAACATTTAAACATAGGTTGATTGCTACCCCAAAAAAATTGTCGTCATGAAGATTTGATGAAATTATTTGATTTTTACCCCTTATATCATTGCGGCATACCATGTATACATGGCAGTTAACATAGCCTGATATAAACACTGCATAAACTCACAAAAATCTCATTTATTATCCCAAATGAAAGTCTTATACACTAAATGTTATTGACTGATAGTAAATAAAACAGTTAAATGACCATGACTGCACTTTTGATCAGTAAATAGTCCCATTACTGACACCAGGTGTAAAAAAGGGGGGTCAATATTCCTTGACTCTTCAATACCTTGGATTTTTTTTTATTAAACTCATTGTAAAAATTGTGGAAAGTCTTTAAAGCAGTAGACCAAACAAGGAAAAATCAACAAAAGCTGATCTTGATATTGAAAGGTTATGTTTCTCTAGTCCAAAATGAGAGTCAGTTTAAATTGAGCTGTGAAATTTGTAATATGAGTCGCATTATGCTCAGAAAGGATGTTGTTAACTTCAAATTGACTAAGGATTAAGAATAAACAAAACAAAAGATTTCTGATCAACTTTTTTTGCTCTTTAGGTGTCAGACCACCAATTACTCCATCCAATTTATAACGTATGTAAAAGTAGCCCTACTCTGACACAAAATAGTGCTTTCGATGTCCTTGTTTACTTAAACTAACCAACAAATTTGCAAAAATGAAACTTTTGGTGAAAGAGAAATATATCTAGATCATTTTGAGCCAAAATTTACTTGTCTATGAGTTTGCATTAAAAATTGAGGATTAATGCGCTCCATAGTATTGAAACGAAATGGGGGTCCCTTGGAATGGAACTTGTTTTCCCTAAAATTATGTGATGATGTTGTTAAAACCTTACCGTAAATTTACTGTTCCTATTATATATTTATTGTACAACTTTGTGTAAACATTGTTAACTTTTTATTATTCTTTCCTTTGTTTTTACAATCGGAACAGCTGTGAATTGTTTACTTTAAATGAAGTACACCAATGACGTCATAACCTATTTTTGTTATGACGTCGGCTCTGGGTTTGGTAATTTAGGTAAATGGTAAGCCGAAATGGTAAAAATGGTAAGCCGAAATGGTAAATGGTAAACCATTTTGGCAATGGTTTACCAAAGTATAAATACGGTGGAGAGAAAGGATAAGACTTCAGTACGACTTTACCCTGGGCAAGTGACACACGCTAATTCCAAGCGATTGAATAACCAGAAATAACTAGACTATTTCCGTATAATGTTGGCTTGTTAGTTCCATAACAAGTTGTATTTAGAGAATTACTTCTCGAGAGAAACGTTATCAGTTTTGACATTGAATTTCCGTTACCATTTGCCGATTACCAAACTATCTTGTTCGTAAACTTTCTAGGTATTTATGTATTATAGTTCCGCTATCCATTTTCTTTACGATATTCTAATAAAGTAAGGTATTTATTTGTTAAACTAGAATACTGTTACTTAAGTTATTTATTATGTCTACGAATTGCTGATATTTATTGCACGTATAAAATACAAGTAGATTTTTATTCGACGAGTCTGTTATTCTTACAAAAACCTAAACGGAACCAAACTAAGATCTATCCGAATACCACAACGTACCACAAAACCTATACAGAACCAACTGTAGATCTACCCGAATACCACGATACCAGAGAACCACGTTACCAAAGAAGAGTCGCCAGTTATAACTTTAGTTCATATATTCCAGTCTTATAGCAACACACTAAGGGTTCCAATATTTATAGTTAACACCAAAGCTTGACCGCTCGGTTATCGTTACAGTATACTAATTTTAGATTTCCAGAAAACCAGGGTTTTTTTTTCGGAGTACCTCTATTTGAAGGTCAGTTATTTTGTTAGGAGGCTTTAAAGGTATGGTGAAAATTGGCATGTAGATAGCTGATACATGTACAATTAAGGATATACCTGGTTTCTATGAAGTTAAACTTAAGGTAAAATATTTAGAAAGCTGTGAAAATTGCAAAATTTGGTTGAACAGATAGGGATTTTTAATTGGTGGTCTGACACCTTGACGTATCCGCATCTGGAGATAGATCAAAAAATATTGTGTGATCCCGAGCTTATTAATAAGACCATGCTTCATTTAAAAAAAACTAATTGGAATCTCTTCCAAACAATCAAACATACACTTTCAATATTTGTAAAAGTGGTGTTTTGTAAAAAAAAATAAGGGGTTCTATTAACTACTTTTAAAAAGGAGCCAATGTAGGGCAGGTACACGAATATCGTACACAATCCTTTAATAATCTAGTTAAAAAAATTATTCAAGATCTTATATGAATAAACACAAAATAAATTCAAATGTGCTACTTGTATACATGTATTAAAGAAACTTTAAATATTGTTTATTTGCGATTTTATCATCAAAGGTAATAGAAAATTACTGAGTATCACTCTATTTGTCAATTAACAATTTGGTTCTACGTAAGAACAAGTTCATACACAAACACACGATTTTACCGTATTCACTCCTATCATGCCTGTAAACTGTTCCAACTATCCGGAATATCTTTAAAAGTCGGGTTACATATTTCACAAAAAAATCGATATTTCCTAATTGTTTTGTGAAATCATTTATGTAAGAAAGTTCTTAGGCTGGCAATAACCGGTTGCATTAGGTCCGTACGTCGTGTCACGAACGTATATCATTTTATTGGAAATCTCTATTTAACGAAACCATCTAATCTTATTCACTGTGTTATTGTCGTCTCAAGTCGAAATTCAGAAAGTATACTTTCTTATAATTACGGACATCATGATACAGTTATCAACATTCATAAAATAATCTAATTATCTATGTCTGAAACACCTTTAATCACAGACTGAACCAAAACGTTGACGACGACGACTACGACGCCTCCGTCACCAATGATAGAATGGATGCTCCCTTTATCGTGCCTCCTTGACAAAATATAGCAGGCTCGATAAAAATGCCCGTCAACTACAGCTACAGCTTAATTATACGAAATAAAGGTTAAAGCATTTGGAAATATCTGTATGGGAAAAGCTGTGAGGCTATTTTGACAGGTTTGGCTGTTTTGAAATGAAATTTGCTCAAAATTCTATGGCAATATGTTAAACAGAATAAAGATATATAAATACTGATATCCAACAGAGGCAGGAGATACCAAAGGTATATACAAACTCATTTGTCGAAGACAATCTGACAAAATCAGGTAAAAAAACGAAAAACAGTCTAAAGATAAACACATGTCTCCAAAACACAACTTAACTAAAGACTGGGTAACACGAACCATACAAAATAACTAGGTTGATCTCAGGTGCTCCTGAAGAGTATACTCAGCTCATGCTTCGCATATGACACCCGTCGTATTGCTTCTGTAGTACAAATTCGGTGATAAAATTTTAAGTAAGTACAAATACGGTGATAAAGACTAATTCGGTAGTTTGTTAGCGACAAATGAAATATATATGGAATACACGTCATCCAAACGTAACGAATTTGTTGTCAATAAAAAATATCAACAATCTTGATTATATCAGTTTTAGAGATTTTTCTTTGAGATTATAGAAGTTTTTTTCTCTCTCAAAGTACCATGATTTATTCTTTGATTTTTCAACTCTTTATACCACTATTCAACATACTAAACTTAAAGCTAGAGTGAAAGAACTCGTCAGCTTATGATTCTTTAACAAAAAGGGCACTATACGTTTTAAATATCTAGTTTTGGGCAGGAATTCAGCTTACTTTGTGAAAAATCATACAGAGTCAAACAAAAAATACACCGAAGAAGATATCACTGCCATGCTGGACTTTTTAATTGACAACATATTTGTTGAATTTGGAGGTTTGGTCTTCCAACAGACTATTGGAATCCCAATGGGTACCAATTGCGCTTCTCTACTTGCAGATTTTTTTTTGTATTCCTATGAAGCAGAATTTATCCAAGGGCTTGTACAGAAAGGAGAAAAGAAATTAGCCAAGTCTTTTAATTTCACCTTTCGGTATATTGATGATGTACTGTCTCTTAATGATAATAGATTCAGTGACTACTAACATTTAATATATCCAAGTGAACTTGAAATTAAAGATACTACCGTCACAGATAAATCTGCATTGTATTTAGACCTTTTTTCTCGAAATGCTTACTGAGGGTAGGTTAAGTACCAAAATTTATGACAAACGCGATGATTTTAATTTTACTATAGTCAACTTTCCATTTCTGTGTAGCAACATCCCAGCGGCACCAGCATATGGAGTATATGTGTCTCAATTGATACCTTACTCTAGAGTTAGCTCAAAGTACGTTGATTTTGTTGAACGAAGAATACTACTTTCTCAAAAGTTGCTTAGACAGGGCTATGAATCAATCAAATTAAGGTCATTACTTAAGAAATTTTACGGTAGCCATCATGAGCTGATTGGCCATTATGACAAAAGTGTGTCAGAAATCATATCTGATATTCTTCCTAAGTCATAATAACCTTCCATTATTACCGAACTGAACAAAGAAATAACACGACGGGTGCCGTATACAGAGCAGGAAATGCTTACCCTTCCGGAGCTCCTGGTTTCACTCCCGGTTTTTAGTGGAGTTCGTTTTGTTTCTTATTTATTATTTATAACTGTTAATGTAAATGTCCTTTGGTATTGTGAGTCTTTGTTCACTCCTTGGTTTTAATTGTTATTGTCCTTGGGGGCCTTGTCCTTATTCCTCCTTAAAATTCCTCCGTTGTTCATTCTTTTTATGAGACAAAGTAGGACCAATTTTTTAATTTTGTATGCGATGGAAGAATCTCTTTTTAGAAAGAAGAAATGTCAAATAATTTTCTTCTATTGGAAGAGTCAAGAGACTTAAATTGTAATACTCTAACAAATTATTGTAATATTTTAGTGTCCATATCTCATTTACATAATCTTAAGAGAAGATAGTTTCACAAGAACTCTAAATCCTGGCATTGATTGATGAACAATTAATACATTAGAAAGAGGTTTCTTGGAGCACGTAGAAGACCAAACAATATAACGTTGTTTGCAAGGTACTTGCGTAGTTTAGATATCCAATACAGTGAAAGAAGATCCAGCGCATCAATTTTGGTCAAACTTTCAACGTGTCATGGTGTAAATTTCTATGAATTTATTTCATAACTTTTTAATACTGTTTAATCTTGTTACAATCTTTGTCAATCCATATGTTGTAATCTGCTTGAAGTTCAAGAAGTAAAATAGAACTTAATGTCATTTTGAGATAACAGATTAAGCTAAACAAGTTCTTGTGAATAGACCAAATTTGTCAAATTTATAAAATATTGTCATTTTATATTTGAGCAATTCAACATTTGTTATAAAAAGAGACATTAAGAAAATATAGCCAGTGATAGTCACAATAGTTTACTATACTGAGCACAGCTCATAACACAACTCACTTTTCGGACAAATCATAATGGAAATCCCTGATGAATTGAATGCTGTATTAGCTGCCATGAACGTGTCTGGTAAATTAAAAAAAAATGGCGGACAGGACAGACAGGGCTTCTGAGCTCCAACAAAAAAGTTATATGTTATGTGGAATATATATATATATATTGGATTTTTGTGATATATCATGTCGAACATTAGGTCCTTGAGCAACAATGGGATCAAAAAAAGGAAAAGGACAGAATGAGAATAAAAGGAAACGAATTTCTAGTAAGACACAGCCACAATCAAAAAGAACAAAAATTGACGCCAATGTAAACAAAGTACAAAGTGTTAACCGCAATACACCATATACACCTTATACTCCAGTTGCGGATCAATTAAATACAACATATAATATGGTAATCCGAGTAATTTAAACCATTTAAACACATACGGCCAAACTTCAATCGGAACCCCGTATCAATCTTATTCTATGGCACCCCCAACAACTCCTGCAGATTTTCTTATAGCGAACCAACCTCTTCAAACTCATCTCAGCTTTAGCTCGCCACAATCTAAACTAACTGAATTCTCGATGTATAGTAAATTTGAAAACTTTATGATAGACTGTTCACAAAAACCCCAGAAATTAGTCGATTTGATTGTTGTGAAAATGAATGCTATGGAACAACGGTTTGAGTATTTAGACAGAAACGTAACAGATATGCGACAACAAATTAACAAACACAACACATATATACAAGAATCATCAATACGATCATCGGTCATTGAACAGAATGTAGATTTTATAAAAAGAGAAAATGATAAACTTCAAAACGAAAATTTGGAATTAAGGGACAGGTTAGTTGATATACAAACTCGATCGATGAGAGACAATTTGATATTTCGCGGGACTCCCAATGATTCTGATACCAAACAAACTGAAAATACGGAAGAAAAACTTTAAACATTTTTAACAAATGAACTTGGAATCGAAAACAATATTCCGTTTCACGTGGTACATAGACTGAAAACGCGCGGAGATAGAGGTCCCAGGGGAATCGTTGCCAAATTTGAAAAAAGAAAGTACCGCGAAATGGTGCAAGCGGCTGCAAGAGAAAAATTGAAAGAAAGGGACACTCAGTTTCGTGTTCATGAACAATTCCTAAGGGAAGTTATTCAGAGAAGACGTGAATTGGTGCCGATCATGAAGGATGCAAGACAAAAAGGACACGTTGCACAGTAACGTGATGATAAACTGTACATCGACAACAAGAGATTCATCCCGCATCCACCACCATAAATGCCACCTAGACCACCTCCTCCTTTTCCTGGTGCATAGGGATGGTGTGCAAGAGGAACAGAAAGAGATATCAGCACTAGTGAAAATCGAACTAACAATGCGGATCCTATTTTTTCTGAATTTAAAATGTGTTTTCTTAACGGATGTGGTATAAAACAAAAACTGTTATGTCCTGAATTTATAGAGATGATAAAAAAATATGATATTTGTTTGTTTACAGAAACAAAAATGTCTGACATTGATATATTAAATATAACTGATGACTATAGAATGAAATTCAAAACAGTGTAGCTGTTGCCATTGATTGACACATTAAATTCGTCCATTGACTGAGACAATTTAGGTGAACGTTTGTCTGAAGCGACCACTGTTCACAACGTACAGAATGTACCTACGATAGACATTTAAACTGTGGGGTCACCAACGGTTTCTTAACGCCTTTAAATATAAAATAATTCGAAAAATTAATCAGGAATAACCTTTATGTTTTGATTTATATAATTGATATAAATCAAATTAAACATCGTGTTATTTCTTATTAATTTTTCGAATTACTTTATTTAGGTGTTGAGAACCTTTGGTGACCCCATAGTTTAAGTGTCTTTAAAATGTACATAGTGAGCAGTGGTGGTTCCATACAAACGTTCACCTAAATTGTCCTAGTCAATGGATAAATTTAATGTGTCAATCAATGGCCACAGCTACACTGTTTTGAATTTCATTCTATGTATTATTCTAAAATTAGAAAAAAAAATGTAAAAGAAAATCTAGGGAGGGGGGGGGGGGGGGGGGGTTGTAGTTATGTATAGAAATAAGTTAAACGGTTATTTAAACTTTTTAAATACAGATTGTGAATTTGTACAGTGGGTTAAGATTTCAAAACTTACTATAAACCAGGTTGTGTTTATATTCCACCATCGAATTCGAAATATTCAACAAGTGAATCATTCGATGAGGTAGAAAAGGAGGTACTTAATATAAAAAAAACATAGAGAGTCTAAATTGTATTATTTTTGGTGATTTTAATGCCGAAACTGGTAATTTACCAGACTATATTATACCGGTCGAGAATCTAGTTGATATTTTTGAATTTAACTCAGACGAATATACTTTCGTATGATATTTTTGATTACGAAAATTTACTTAGAAACAGTATTCCATTACACAGAGTTACAAGTTGTAATGTGCACCAAATAATTACGGACACAAATTTTAAATGTATGTAAAAGAAATCACATGTATATAACAAACTCTAGAGTAGGTAATGATAGAGGCATTGGTAAAAAAACTTGTAATGACACAAGTGTTATTGACTATTTATTGTTGTCATCAAATTTATTTCCAGTTGTTAAAGAGTTCGATATTAAGGAATTTGATCCATTGGTCTCAGATGTCCATTGTCAATTACATTTAGTTATTCAAGCTCCAGTGATTTTATATAATAGTAATGACGAACTCCCACAATTTCGTAGTGAAAAATATGTCAAGTGGAGAAAAGAAAAGTGTTCAGATTTTTTAGATAATGTTAAAAGTGATCATGATTGTCAGTTAGAACAAATACTGTTAGAATTAGATAATTTAGAGGTACAATGTACAACAAGGGATTCATCAAAATGAGATGAACAAAGTTGTAGAGAGAATAAGTAACTTTTTTCAATCAGTTGCTACAAAAACTTTTGGTAAATACAAACCGTTTAAAATTCGCAAACCAAAAAGCGATAATAAACCTTTGTTTAACAAGCAATTTTTTGATAGTAGAAAAAATTTCACAAAGCGTGGAAAAGGTACAGTTTTATAAAAAAAATGCTGAAAATCGAAAACATATGAAAAATGCAAGCAGAAGCTATAAAATTGAACTTTCTAAAGCATATGAATTGTACCAAAGAAATATTGGAAATAAATTACGCCAGACCAAAAAAAATCAGATAGTAAAAAGTGTTGGAATATTTTGAATAGTACTGGGTCACACACAAAAAAAGGCGTAGACCCTGAAATTTCTATTGAAGCTCTCTATGACTATTTCAAAGATATGAATAGATGTGACTCAAATATTGAGGAAGCAGAAGTTAATTTTAATGTACATAATTTTCCAGATGAATTGTATAACTTATTAAATGGTGCTGTAACCAAAGATGAGATTTTAAAAAGTGTACAAAACTTAAAAAATGATAAAGCTAGTGGATGTGACAAAAAAAATAATGAATATATAAAATGTACTGTATATGATCTTATGCCAATGTATGTTAAACTTTTTAATTTAGAATTAGATACAGGTATAGTTCCAAAGTTATGGTATCTTGGTATCATGATTCCTTTTTTTTTTAAGAATAAAGGTTCCAAAGCAGACCCTGCAAATTATAGAGGTGTAACATTAAACTCTTGTTTAGGAAAGACTTTTTCATCAATAATAAATGAGAGATTAAATAGTTTCTCAGATGAAGTTGAACTTATATCAGAATCTCAGGCTGGATTTAGAAAAGGATTTTCAACTACCGATAATATTTTTGTGTTGCATTCAATTTTATCTATATTTTTTTCGATGGGCAAACAATTATTTTGCTCATTTGTGGATTTTAAGAGAGCATTTGACACTGTTTGGAGAACAGGGTTATGGCAAAAGTTATATAGATTCTTACACTGCAACAAGTGTATTACGATATTTCTCCACTTGAGACAGTTAAATTTTATAATTTAAAGCGCGAGGCTTGCCGAGAGTGGAGAAATATCGTAATACACGAGTTACAGTGTCGGAATCTGTTTCTCTAATGCTTTTTTATCGTTCTTTTTCATAGATTTTCAAAAACTTGTGCTCTTTATATGAGACGTCATTAGGCATTGTCGCTGTTTTTCATGACGTCACAATAGGAAAATTCAGAAGAAAACAAAACATTTAGACGTCATAATCAAATTTCGACTAATCACTTGCCGAGAACAGATTTTTCACAAGTGAGGAGAAATATTTTTCTCACACCGGTCAGGAAATGTGAAAATAGTACAAAAATTAGAGAAACAAAAATCTCACATTACCGGGAAAATATTTACAGTTATTTATAATATGTATCAAAATATAAAGACATGTGTTCGATATGTTAACCAAAGTTCAACTTTCTTCAACTGTGGTGTTGGTGTTAGGCAGGGTGAACATTTATCACTCTTTTTGTTTTCGGCGTTTTTGAATGATTTAGAAAACGTTTTTGTGGAAAATGATGTACAAGATTTAGAATATATTTCTAAAAACTGTGAAGAATTGTTACAAGTATTAGTTAAAACCTTTGTAATTTTGTACGCAGATGACACTGTTATTATGTCTGATAGTAAGGAAGAACTACAACATGCACTCGATGTTTTTGAACAATATCGTAACATATGGAAACTCCAAGTTAATATAGATAAAACAAAAATAATTGTGTTTAGTAAAAAAAAAAAAAGGTACGAGACAACTTCGATTTTCATATATATATATGGTAATGCTATAGAAGTTGTAGATTCTTACAATTATTTAGGAATAACTTTTAGAATCATATTCAAAACAGTGTGGCTGTGGCCATTGCTTGACGACCTAAATTATCCCATTGACTGGGAGAGATTATGTGACTGTCTGTAACGACCACTGCTCACTATGTACTTGTTAAAGACACTTAAACTGTGGGGTCACCAAAGGTTCTCAACACCTAAATAAAGTAATTCGAAAAATTAATCAGGAATAACACGATGTTTTGATTTATATCAATAATATAAATCAGAACATAAAGGTTATTCCTGATTGATTTTTCGAATTATTTTATTGTTAAAGGCGTTAAGAAAACCTTGGGTGACCCCACAGTTTAAATTCTATAATAAGTAAGCAGTGAGAAGTGATCGTTACAGACAAACGTTCACCTAATCTCTCCCAGTCATTGGGATAATTTAGGTCGTCAATCAATGGCCACAGCCACACTGTTTTGAATATGATTCTAATTAAAACGGTAATTTTTGTACTGCTAGAAAAATGATTTTTGATCAAGCACAAAAAGCAATGTTTTGCTTTCTACAGGAAGATAAAACATATATCATTGCCTATTGATACTCAGTTACAACTCTTCGATGCTGTAATCGCACCTATATTATTATATTCAGCAGAGGTTTGGGGGTTTGAAAATAAACAGAATATTGAGAAAATGCAATTCTGTAAAAATATTCTTGGTGTTCGGAATAGTACACCACATTTTATGGTTTACCAGGAATAAGGTAGGGTTCCGTTAGATATCTCTATAAAACTTAGGATGGCATCATTTTGGTGCAGAACTATTAAACAGAGAGCAAACTGTCAAATATCCTTCTAAGACTTATGATTAAACTACATGAAACTAATCCTACCAAATTTAAATGAAGTCAATATGTAAAATCTATATTTGATGATACAGGTCTTAGTTTTATATGGAACGATCAATTAGTTGTAAATATTGATTGGTTAAAAAGTATGGTTAAACAGCGATTAACATATCAGTACTTTCAGCATTGGTTCTCGCAGATACATAATGCATCTAGGGGTGAATTATATTCTTTATTCAAACTCGAGTTTGGTTTGGAACCTTATCTATTGTGATTATTACCCAAGGACAGATATTACATATCTAAACTTCCATGCTCGAATTTAAAGTTACCTATTTAGACGGGTACATGGGCGGGTATCGCGAGGGAAAATAGAATATGTACATTATGTAATGAGAGAATAGGGGATGAGTTTCATATATTGTTTACCTGTTTCTGCTCTTAGATTAAAGTTTATACCAAATTACTATGTAATGAATCCAAGCAAGAACAAATTTACTGGCTTGCTGTCTATATGTAACGTACAAGTTCAAAGAAAATTATCAATTTTCGTGAAGAAAATTATAAAATACTTAATCTGATCATACCAATAGTCTTTCATGATATACTATGTATTTGTGTTTCGTATGTCCTGTCTCGCTATGTATCTTGATAATGTATGTTTATATATATTGTCCTCTTGTACACAAGTATGTGTCTGAGGTTATGAATAAAATCTTGAAATCTTGGTAAGAAACCTGTCTGGAAGTTTTCGGCAAGTACTGACCAGGTGACCGTAGAGTTAATATGGAACACCTACGAAAAACCAAGGTAAACCTGTTGGGATCGTCATCATAAAGGACATCGTCATCAAAATGGACATCGTCATCAGTCCGTTTAACACCAGGAAGGCATGCCATCGCCAATACTATCTTCACCCAACCAGCGACAGAGGAAAGCGTTGTGGGATTAACTACGACGAGGGATTTGACCTAGATGATCCATAGTTAAATGTACTCCGGACACCACCACACAAATCGCCACTATTAATGCCATCCCCAGAGTCAGTAACAACAGCACTATCGATCTTGGAACGTCCAGGAACCAACTGTCAATGTCATGGCAAAAATCGAAAAATTATCAACAGTATGCAAAACACAACATAGAAAACTAAAGACTAAGCCAAACGAGCCCCACAAAACACCAATGATGATCTCAGGTGTTTCCTAAGGGTAAGTAGAATATACTCCACACATTGCACCCGTCGTGTTCCTCGAACTACAAACCCGGTGTTAAATCTCAATCGGTGGATTACAGTCAAGGAAAAAAGGAGTGCGGTTACGACAATTGAAACTTATCCGTCGTCATTTGTGAAAATTATATTCAATAACAGTTGATCGAGTCCGTAACTTTTTTGAAAGGAGGAATTCAACTTCACTACATAGAAGTCATGGTTTAAAAGCTTTCTTGAGAGCATACATATTCATTTTCAGTGATATGTCATCAGTAACAATTCTGAACCATCTTAAAATTCGGAGAAGAAACATAGATCTTCCTAGAATCAAAAACAATGACTTGATTTGTCTACCGAAAATTGGGTCGACCTTTTGATAAAAATGGATAAATATTAGAATTTAATTCAATAATAATTAAATTCAGTTATTGTAATTATATAACTTGGTGTGCCTATTATTGATTTAAATTAACGGTGTGTTCGATTCATTTTATACTGGTCACTTTAATATGCTAATTAGTTTAGCCCGCGAAATGTTAGTCCGTGCAATTTACCTCGTGTGGTTTGGTCATTTGAATTCAAACCTTACACGGAGCTTGGCCAAAGCTATAGAATTTAAAACACAGAAGAAAAGATGAGTATTCTTTTTTAGTTTTAGAATTAAGCAACATTTTATAAAAAATAATAGCTCAACAATTTAAACTGTTAATCTGGTTTTCCTTTCTTAAACAATTTTAACTTTGTTAATTGCTTTAAATAGTCGTGAACTTTTTCTTTGGTGTTATAACTGAATTTAAATTCTATCATTGCGTAAATTGTCAATCTTTTCTTGGATATTATTTTATATTTATATTTGTAAATTGAGTAGATGGTTATACTTATTGTGCGAGTTGTTATGTCTAATTGTTTAACTGTCTTAATACGCTAATGAACATTTACCATGTTATTTATTCTTAATCCAAATCCAAATCTTGCAGCCCGAAGTAACCGGTGAGTAAGCCACATATTAATTTCAACATATATGTATATATAAATTCTTTTTAGTCTTAAATATGCATGAAATAGGTGCCACTGGACATAAAGAAAACAATCTATGAATCTAGGTATGGCAACGAATGCTATTCACATTCAATGCATTTTGAACTTCAGTCCTGAATGAGATTGGTTTACAGTTTTCACTGTATAAATATTGTAACTGATATACAGATATGAATTTACTTTACTTTTATACATACAAGTATTTTAATACAGTGATCTGACATAATTACTTGTTTGAAATTTCTGGAATAAGAATAATGTTATATTATTTTCATTGTTTTTCAGTGCAACAGGTATTTTAGTCCAGTAGAATAATTGTTAAAAGGTTGTTGTTTATCTTTATTTATAAGCATTCACTATACATGCTATATAAGAATATTTCATTAAATGTTAATGAAAAGGGAACATTCTAAAACTATCATGACAATACAAAGACAGATGACATATTTCAAAACTTTTCTTGTCTCTCATGGTACAACTGATTTTTATAGTTTGTTCTTATGTTGTACTGTCACAGGTCAGAGGGGATTGGGCGCCTGCTAACATGTTTAACCCCACCACATTCTGTATGTATGTGCCTGTCCAAAGTCAGGAGCCTGTAATTCAGTTGTTTTCGTTTGTAGATGTGTTAAATATTTGTTTTTCGTTCATTTTTTGTACATAAATTAGGCCGTTAGTTTTCTCTTTTGAATTGTTTTACATTTGTCATTTCGGGGCCTTTTATAGCTGACTTTGCGGTATGGGCTTTGCCCATTGTTGAAGGCTATACGGTGACCTATAGTTGTTAATTTCTGTATCATTTGGTCGCTTGTGGAGAGTTGTCTCATTGGCAATCATACCACATTTTTTTTATACACACACACAAACATATACATTTGTATATAAAGAGTAATATTTCATATTTTGTTTCTTTACATTCAAATGTTAATAAAGTTTTACTTTACATTTTCAATATACCAACTGATGCTCTGAAAAAAGGAATAAACAAAAATCGTCAAGTTATGTGACTGACTTTGGACGATAGAATTTCATGAGAGTGTTATTATGTGAATTGATAAAAGTGAAACTGTTTTGAAAATGTCTTCACAATGCCTTTAAAATGAGGTCAAGTTTTCTTAGATCAGTTGATTTAAAAAAAAAATCACTTTCCGTACCTAATGAATCATTTCTTTTTGTAAACTTTTGCGAGCCATCAAGGATGTTAGTTGACTATTTAAATATATATACTTTTCGATTTAATTGTTTCATAGTTTTTATGTATTATAGTCGATTATAGGATAAGAATATTTCTCATTAACGAAGGCCACTTCAATTGATATTCGGTAGATACAATAATTATTCTCTGTTATGACTTTCGTTATCAATATGATATTATCATTATGAATATACTTGAAATATCTGCCACTGGACATAGACAGCCACAATCAAGCATTTGCGGGTTTTCTACTTTGGTTATTGCCATTGTATCTTAATACTAATTGGTCAATGATAAAAATTGAAATATTTGTATTTCAATATTGATTCAATTGTTTGATTAAGGGATGTAACATTGACAAATGATCATGATATACTATTTTACTAATGCATTGACTAACATTGTAATTATTTGTTTAAGCCAGTATGCCGAGAGCAAAAGGGGAGAGGGTGCTGCCAAACCGTGCTGTATGTAGGCAAAATCAAATACAGCTACCGGTAAACAGAAGGCTTCGCCCAAAGAGAGCTGAAATTTCAAGACAAAATATAGCCATTCCACAACAGCCGTTAATACCACCACAACAGCCATTAATAAAACCACAACAGCCTTTAATGCCACCACAACAGCCATTAATGCCACCACATCAGTTATTGCAACCACATCAGTTATAACCACAACAGTAGTTATTACCACAACAGCCGTTTGTACCACTACAGCCAATTCTACAACCACAACTCATTTGAACTTCAAACTTCCTCAGCAGCCCGCTGAACAACAAGTTCCTGATCAGGGATGTGTACACCCAGGGCAGCCCACAGCTCGTAATTCTGTACAAAACGGTGAGATTTTAGTTATACCTACTAGTAATGATGTTGATGTGTTTGTACCACAAAACATTATAAACCAAATATGGAATTTAGAATATGTTGATTTGGCACAATTACTTTACAAAAAAATTTTGTTTCAAATATTGATCAACCGAAAAAAAGTGCTCGGTTTTGATGAAGATGGAGACATTTTAATTGACAGAAATAAATATTCAAAAGTAAATCATTATATAACTTAGGTGAGTGGACTGAAGGGTTTTTAAATTATATGAAAATTTTATTGCAAAGATTCCCGGAATTGGCAAATGAATTGATTAGCTACATGACGATTATAAGGGGGTGTACCTTTTGAGAACGTTTATAAATTTGACATGCAATTTCGACTTAGAAAAGCTCGTGATCATATGCGTGCATGGGACGTCATTGATGGGCAGCTATGGATGGCTTCAGTTTATTGCAGTAGGCATAAATCATGTTCCACAGACATCTTCTTATACTTCTCGCACAGTTATTAGTCCTTGCTACGATTATAATTTTAAGGCCGTTTGTACTCGTATGAATTGTGTATACAGCCATGAATTCATGTATAAGATGTAGCCAGTTCCATCCTCCGATGTACTGTACAAATTATTCATATAACAAGAATAATCCTCGAAGTTCTGTAACTTCGGACTATTCTGCTCCTAGGTATCAAAACTACCCTAGGGCACCTGATGCAAACAATTTTGCACCAAGGTATCAGTCCAGTGCTAGAGCAGTCAAACAGGTTTTTGAATACACATGGAAATTTTAACCCAAATACTCGTTTTTCGATAAATAATTAAAGATTTCCCTGTCAGCAGGCAAATGTTCCACGGATGCAATTTAATCATTTCAAATTTTATAATTTTGTTTACAGCTTGCAATCACCGTATGATATTTGGTATTTTTGGTTGTTCCCCTGTTAATACTACGGTTTAAGGGAATATGTTGACTGACTACCCCGTTAAAATATTGGCAAATTTATTATATAATGGTTTTAAATATGGTTTTCGAGCACATCATACAAGCAAAACATTAAAGTCTGTTTAACAAGATCCAAATTTAGCTTGGAAAAATCATGAGTGAATTGAAAAATGGTAGAATTGCGGGGCCTTTTTATTATCGACCTATTTCTAATCTACGTGTTTGGAAAATAATTTTAGAAATTATAATGGCATTTCTTATATTTTGAGTGACAAGTGGTTGTCGAGTTCTGATTTAAATCTCTTTATCGGTAGTGTAAGAGTTATTCAAATACTTGGCTTACTTATCAAATAGACTAATTTAATTTCAAAACTTTAAACATAAACTAAACCTGTATGACGTATGGCCATGCCCCGTTTCACATTTAGTTAATAGTAGCTGACATGTTTAAGGATGAATATTCTTACTCCACTGGGAATGCGTACCTTTCAGGCATTAGGTTTAATCATAAGATCAATGGTTTATTGGACAACACTCATTCTTTTATTGTTCAAAAGATGCTCAGTGACATAAGCGACACGTCTGTCGTAAGCCTATTACTATTGGTATATTAACTAGACTTTTAGATGCGCTTAATTTAGTTTGTTATTCAGTATATGAAACATGTTTATTCAAAGCTTCATTTTCAGCTAGAATTTTGGGTTTCTTAGTTTTGGAGAAATTGCAAATTCAAGTTTTAATGAAAATCTTATTGTAAAACGATCCAAGATATAATTTGATGCTTATTCAGGGTCACTTATTATAAAAGTTCCTTCTTAGAAAACAGATCAGCTGGGTAATTCAGTAACGACAATTCTGGAAAAGAATAAACTACTTCAATTTGTCCTGTCCGGTTGATGTCGGACTACATTGCTGAGACACAAAGACGATGGACATTTTCATACACTTTAAAAAAGGTTATGTAAGAACAAACCTTGTATAGTTGAAACACTTAATTTCAGGGAACCTGAAAGATATTTGGGTAATTGGCTCTTTTATTGTCATAGGAGCTGTCATAATATTAAGCTTATAGGTGCATCGTTCGGATTAGAGATAGTTGGGTGTATTCCTAAATCAGATTCAAGGAGCTCTGAAAATGTTATGTATATATTTTCTTTAAATTTCCTCATTGTTTGGTTTTCCCTTACAATGAATAACATAGCTTAGATGTTGACAGTATTGCATTTTAGCTGGAGTTTATGTTGATGTTGCCACATGAATATCAATTTAATGAAGTTCAAAGTATTGAATTTAAGTTGATGTTGAAGTTTTTGATGTTTGTGTTGAAGTTGATAATATTGAAGTTGATAATAATGTTGTAGTTGATAATAATGTTGTAGTTGATAATAATTTTGTAGTTGATAATAATATTGAAGTTGATAATATTGAAGTTGATAATAATGTTGAAGTTGGTAATATTTAAGTTGATAATAATGTTGAAGTTGATAATGATGTTGAGTTGATAATGATGTTGTTAATATTGTTGATGTTGAAATTGATTATGATGTTGAAGTTGATAATGACATCGAAGTTGATAATGATGTTGAAGTTGATAATGACATCGAAGTTGATAATGATGTTGAAGTTGATTGATGTTGTTTCTTGCTGTTAAATTTGTCATGCGGTAAATTTTATGGCGGATTACAAGTTGTGCAACTAGTTACTCAACTTGTAATTTTGGCGGAATTTACTTTAAGCTGCTATGGACTACCCAGTGGCTCCTGATATAATTTTGTTACTGCTGGATCGCCCTTCAGTAATTCAATCGTCATCAAGTTTTGATTGACAAGTTGATTGTGTTTCTTTCTTGCAATAAATGCCATGACAAATTTACAGCCAAATAAAACATAATTTCTTTAGTGATTTTGATTTATAGTTTATTCGTTGTATTTATTAATTACATCATGAGGTCAAACAATGAGAATACAGATTTAAACAATACAAGTACACTTACATTTTATCTAGGCCCCCTTTCAATCTATGTGTGTGTATATATATATATATATATACAATAATTCTCTTTAAAGTCGATATTCAGTTACAAGATTTTATTAGGTCTAATATATCAATGTATGCACTCACTGGAATAATACAAACACATAGTATACTTTAAATCATATCAATAACAAGAAATATATATTAATCTGGTGATGTTTGTTAAATGTGTTTGTTTGAGGTGTGTGTGGTTTGTGCTTTTTTCGTTTTGTTTAGTTCGTTTGGTTTGTTAGGAGGATAGGTATTGCTCAAGAACAATTCTATTCTTTCATATGACTCGTCGATGGGTTGGTTAATGCTATGTAAGCTTCCATGGTTACTGCCTATAAAGAAAAAAAAAGATAATAAGATTGAAACACAATTGATCAAAGATCATCATTAACTTTCTAAATCATTTATAAGAAGCCACTTCATGTTTACTCAAAGTTGCTTCTTGTGTGAAATCATACGTTTCGTCATACAGACTCATACTGATTCCCAAAATAAAAGGTTTTTATATACATTCGCCTGAAATTAAGGAGATAATTTGCTACTTAAGTTTAAACAATGTCACTTCCGGTCTAATATGATAGCTTTATTTACACTGATTCAAAAAACATATGATTTCGATATACTTTGGCATGAACTACGAGAGATGATTTATTACTTCCGGTTTACAGAATGTACTTTCGGTATTAATATATTTATGATGATTAAAAAAATATTAGTTTCTACGCACTTTTCCATGAAGGAAGTGCAAACAATACTTCTTTTTGTTTCCTAAAGGTCACTTTGGGTGATATGACCTTGACCTCAAATTTCTTTTTGTGAACCAATAAACTCAAATAAAAATACCTTACGTCTCTATCACTTACGGTTTGTGATATAGCAGAACGTAGCGCAAACCTAGTAAAGTTAAACCCTAGCTTTAAAAATAACGGGACACTTTTATTTAAAACCGTAGTTGAAACGCAGCATTTTAAAACGGAATAAAACGTGACAGTGTGACTGGGGCCGTTTATTTAGCTTTCTCCTCTCTACCGCACAAGGGACTCAATGGATCAAACACCAGGAACATTCGTAACTGAGGTAATAATCAATTCTACACACCACCTGTAAGAACAGACCAGAGTACAGCTTCATACCGACTCTTTAAAAACATTTATCCAACACGAATTGATCTTATTAGAACCCAAAGATATACTACTTTATTTAGACACTACTTAATTTTGATACATGAGTAGTTTTAAAATACATGTCATGATAGATGTTAGGCTAAATAGCATCTGAATTGATGAAGTGTTGTGTTTACACTAATTCCACCCGAAATGTTTTGATTGATAATTTAGTCTATACGAATTTTTCACTAGCTGACATTTGATAAATAATTAACCGCTTGACCAATCATTACTCAATGTTCGGTATTTGTTTTTAGAGTTCAGGCGTTTGTTTTGAGAATTTAAAAATAGAGAATAATTGGCTAAAATAATAGAGAAAGTAAATAGGGGGACCTTTATCGGGACTTCGAGATCGGGTGTTTTTAAGCTCGGGATTTCGGGATAGATCGACATAAAATAGAGAATACAGAAATGAAGAATTCTGATTTTATAGACCCTCATTTATTCGGCCTTGGATTTTAAACTACAAGTATTCCAAAATCATTTAAAAAGAATGCAGTAATTTCTACAATTAGTTCATGAAAATCTAAATAAGAAATATTATAAGATGGTAGATTTGAAGCAGCTGAAGTTATAATATAAACAATCCTCAATGTAAAAGCATTTCACACGGTTTCAATTTAAAATATATGTTATAGTAGACTTTATTTGATATTGCACGCTCAACCCCACCCCATCCGTTTTTTTTATACCAACTGCCAACCATCTCCGCCTTATTTTCTTGGGCTCCTCCGCCCCACCACTTATTGAAAGTCCCGGCTGAATCCAGCGCTGATCCTTGTAGTTTGAATAAAAGAAAATCACTAAAAGACTTTTATAAAACAGATTTATAAAGTAAGGATAATGACTTTGACATGACTGAAACAGTATGTCAAATGAAAATGTAATTAAAAGGGTGTCTGGATGGGGGTCCTGTAATTCTTCAAGACCTTTTCTCTATTCTTTATAAATTTTGCCTAATATTTGTACATTTTAGCTCCCCATTATTCTCTATTCTTATTTGTTTTTGCCTTAAGTTTTTACCTTTTTTGCACGTTATTGTCCATTTTGTCTATTCTGTAAACCCCATCGAGACCCTCGTAAAGGGGGTGTGTGTACTTAATATTTTTACTTTAATTACAATAGGCATACGAAACAGTTTTGATCCCACTGTAAATTTTTGACGAAAGTGATCGAAAGTTTGCATACAAGCTTCTTTCACCTAGTTAATTCAAATATTTAATAAATAAATACACCTTCATTTGTTACTGTTATCGGTAAATAGGGTCGAAATTTTAGACATTTACTTGACATTTTACGGAAGACGTTGGTGTTGCCATGTTTTTATTATTTTCATGTTATGTTATGTTCACTTCTGTTTGTATTCTCGTCGGCTTTCGTTTTTCGCTATGGCTGTGTCGGTTTGACCTTTGAGTTTGATTGTTCCTTTGGTATCTGTGTTCTCTCTTTTTAAATTTTACACCTCCTTGCAAAATTACAGACGCGTACTGTACACGAAGGAATTTGTGTGCAGTTAAAATAAATAGTGACAATATATTTTTGCAGAAGCAAAGTTATGTGTGTTAATCAGAGCTGCACACATTTTTAGAGAATCGTATAGCAGTCATGTATACTCGTGTATGGCCGAGTAGAGATCGAAAAGTGGTCGAATGTGGTCGGGTAGAGATCGGGTATTGGTCGAGTTTGTCTCGGATGAGAAAAATATAGAAGTCGCAATGATCATGAAGCGATCGGGCATTGGTCGAGTAAATCTTGATTACATATCGTACAGGTTGTCGTTGATCGGGAAATGATCGGATATTAGTCGAGCAAAGATCGAAATGATCGAGTACTGATCGGTAAACTTTTAGTATTCCGACCAAACTCGATCTCTACACGATCCTTTCCCGATCAATTCGACCGCTTCTAGACGAATTCTCGATCTCTTCTCGAGTGACTGGCTTCTCGATCCTTACTGGAATGTTTTTGACATGTCAAAAATTCTCGGGTAGAAAGTCAGATCGATGACGACCAAGGTAGACCACCCCGAACATTCGTGTCGATTGACACAGACCAGTTTCCCGATCGCTTAATTTGTCTTGATCGAGTTGGTTTGATCGGCAGTGTGAACCTAGCTTAACATCAACATAAAACATTATTTATATCATGTCAGGCATACTTTTGCTATGTATATTCATGTAATATGTTTGATTATCACAATACAAAGGCCAATTTAAAGGAACAAAATCTTCAACAATTTTTTTTTTTCATTTATCAAACATATATATAAAACTGATAAAAAATAACTATCATGAAAAATAAATCTAGTATGCTTGATTACTACCGGGATAAACAAAAAGCAAGTAGATTTTTTAATGATACAAAATTATTGTGTGGACTTTAACGGTACTTTTTTGTTGACTTTAGCGGAACTTGTTATTGTTGATTTTAACGGTGTTTTTCTGTGGACTTTAGCGGAGGACATTTTGTGGACTTAAGCGGAAAGTTTGTGAACTTTAGCGGCGTATGGACTTTAGAGGTGTTGCGGACTTTAAATCACAGTGCGCAAAAAACGTACATTTTTATTTAGAATTGTGTGTAGTTTTTACACCCCATTTATACAGTTTACATGTACTATAGATCTATATATATATATAGAAATCTAATAGACGGCATGTCGATGCAAACAATTTGAAAGAAAATTGTGTTCGGTCTATACAATATGGGTTGATTTTATTCTTCATATATAAAAAAATATATAACAAAAAAAAACCTAACTCCAAGGCAAATTCAATCAAAGTACTGAAGTAATTAACATTCGATGACCGCAAGTTCTTGTGGATGATCGCATGATCACAAGCACTTGTTTCAGAAAAAAAAATCACATTTCTATACCTGAAAATGAGGTTAATGTAAAGATATATTTTTTTTCTGAGACAATTTGTGCGTGGATGATGAATAAATGACAGGAAATTCAACCTCATCGTAATGACTATTATATGAGCAGTACATGCGAAAAGGTACAAAAACGAAGAACTTACGAAATTCTAAAAAAAAGTGCATAATCATTGGTAGCAGACTTGTATAAAACACATTTACTTTTCCTCATATCCTAAAGCAGTAAGCTATACGCACCTTCAAGTGCTGAACCCTCCCCCCTTTTGTTTTATAAAAACAGTATATTATGATGAGGAATATTTTATAACGATGATGCCAAACAGAATGTTTAAAAAAAATTTATTATCATCGTATCAAATAATCCTCATCATATTTGCCAAACAGTATGTTTAAAAAAAATATTATCATCGTAATATAATAATCATCATCCTAATATTTTGTCTATTGAATGACAAGACATGGTTTTGACTTTTAACAACAGTAGAAAACATTGTGCAATTAATCTTGTATAGTAGATGGTAACACAAAGGATTTTTTTTTTGAACTTTTCATTCACCTTTTGAATTGTATTGCTTTTTTTTATTATTGGCAATTGATAAAATATTGCAGGATTTAAGCCTCAGTCACACCTTACCGGATAGCACGAATGGACGTCTAACGGATAAAATAAAAGTTGTCCGTTGAAAAAATTGTTATCCGTTGGGAGTCCGTTGATGTACTGACCGAATAAAACGGACGTGTAACGAATGCATAACGGACACACAACGGATATGCAACGTACGAGAAACGGACACGTACCGGACAGAAAGGATGTCGAACGTACATCCAACGGACGAGTACCGCAAAAAACGGACATCTAACGGAAGCGTACCGGATAAAACGGATGAACAAGATATACGGAAAAATCAAAGGCGACAATAATAATACATGTAAATCGCATATATATTCAAAATGTTTCTGTGTAACTGGTTTTGGTTTATTCTTCAAAATTCCGCCAAAGGGAAGTGTCTGGCCTGAATAAGAACTGCTTGATTGTGAAGACGTGCCTATACTCTAAGATCGATTATGAATAATAAGAATTCATGAACCTTAAGAAATCTGACATACCAATAATTGGCATTTCTGACGCGAAATTTTCAATTGGCATTTATCCGTTTCAGATCCGTTCAACATCCGTTTTATCCGTTATACGTCAGGTAGAAGTTCGTTTCTCATCCGTTCAACATCCGTTTTATCCGTTAAACGTCCGGTAGAAGTCCGTTGGTGAATTTATCTTTCAGACCTCCAAAGGATGTATAACGGACACGTAACGGATACAAAATGGAAACGAAACGGACGAGTACCGTACAAAACTGACGCCTAACGGACGTTCAACGGACATTTTATCCGTTGGACGTCCGTTCAAAGTTTTGAACATGCTCAAAATTTTCCACCGTACAGAACGGACGCCGACGGATAAAACGTACGCTTAAAGGACATGTAACGGATATGGACGGACGTCTAACGGATAAGAACGGACGTCTGACGGACATGAACGGATTGAAAAAAGTTATCTGTTAGGCGTCCGTTCGAGCTATCCGGTAAGGTGTGACCGAGGCTTTACTAGTAAACAACAAATAGTATCTTTAATGTATTCCTTATTCACATTACAAACTTTTTAAAATTGATTCACTTTGGTAGCAGGAAAGAACTGGAATTTTTATACCATTTTTACAGCGGATAACCGTGAGGGCATTCCGTTGTATTGCTGTCGCCTAGCCTGATTTCCATTACATAAATTCCGTGTTGGGATTGTAACCGATCTATAATTATGACAAATATGCGGACATTATCGAGTGCCAAATAACATTCCTTGTTGCTTGCTATAATGTCATATTATCAATGGATACTCCTAAAAATATTTTTTTAGAACATAAATTAATGATATGAAAATGTTTAGTTGTTAGAAATATATATATAAGTAAAAAATCTTTAATATCTTTGTACAAGTACAGAGAAAGTGTGTTAACGCATGCGGAAGAACATCTCAAGAACGTTTGCAATCTCCAATGCAGAGTTATCGATCCTCGCTCTCTCAACGACCGGTTACTCTGCATGGGAGATAGAACATTTTGCGGGAAACTATGAATGCCTACTCAAATCCAATCTATTAGGAAATCAAATTATTACAGAAGAGTGTCCACCATGCACTTGCACTGCACTATTATTTATAAAGTAGAATAGAATTATATACAAATGGATGAAAATCAAATATACATGTTACTGTAATATACAAATATTAATATATAATAACAACAAATCAGAGTAAACGGATTTGCATCACTACGATATAATAGTTATTACGATGAGGTTGAATTCCCTAATTCCCTGTCATTTATTTCTCATCCACGCACAAATTTGTCTCAGATTTTGTTTTTAATCTGTACATTAACCTCACTTTCAGGTATAGAGATAGTTGTTTTTCTGAGACAAGAGCTTGCGGCCATCCACAAGACATTGTGGTCATCTGATGTGCAGTACTTCAGTACTTTGATTCACATTGCTATAGATTCCACATTTTTTTGGAATTACAGACATTTCCTAAATCCTCAATGTTTGTCCTTTTTTGTGCTATTTAAATATAGGTTCAAAAGACATTTTGTTTTCCGATTGCCCCAAAATATACCTTTTTTTAAATATTGTCTCATTTACAAAAGAAAAACGTAGCAGTACAATTTTTACATGGACATAAACATTTGTTATTACTTTGATATTGATCAGATTTCCAGACTTAAATTTCGTAAATATATCTAAATGATGGTGGTTAACAGTTTTTATGTTCACATTTTACCTTTTTTTCCGTTTAACTGGTCAATTTGACTTTATTCCTTCAAAACTTTGCGTTTTCTATGTTGTAATATTACACTATTGTTTCAGATAAGGGTGAAGGTTTGGTACCATTAAAACGTTTAAACCCGATGCAATCGTTTGCACCTGTCCTTAGTGTTTCTCGTTTCTGTTTTTTTTCTCTCTATAGATTAGACCGTTGGTTTTCCCGTTTGAATGGTTTTACACTAGTAATTTTGTGGGGACCTTATAGCTTGCTGTTCAGTGTGAGCCAAGGCTCCGTGTTGAAGACTGTACCGTGACCTATAATGGTCTACTTTTATAAATTGTGATTTGGATGGAGAGTTGTCTCATTGGCACGCATACCACATCTTCCTATATCTATTGGAAGGCTGACTACAATCGATTTCAGATTATTGATTAATGGTAATACACACAAATCTCTTGTTTGTTGCGTGAATTAATTTTCAGACTGAACGTAATAATGATATTTCTCTAATTCATTTTTCAATTTATCCCTTTCTGCACCCATTGTATAAAAAAAATTAATCAACGTGTGGTTCGTTTAATCTCAGTACTTCATGTGATACAGACTTGTTTTATGAGAACTTCAATTTTGAGATGACAAAATTCATTTTTGTAGACAAATTTCATTTTTGTCATGACAAAAGTCAATTTTGTCTAAAAGGTATGCAAATATAAACTTATTTGCATACAAAATTGACTTTTGTTACCTGATATGGAAATTAAAACACAAAAGTCAATTGTGAGAGACAAAATTGACTTTTGTGAGACAAAATTGACATTTGTGAGACAAAATTGACTTTTGTGAGACAAAATTGACAAAATTGAATTTTGTCTCCCAAAAGTCAATTTTGTCTCCCAAAAGTCAATTTTGTCTCCCAAAAGTCAATTTTGTATGCAAATTTGTTTAGTTTGGATTCTATGAACTAATTTGCATACAAAATCGACTTTTGTGACACAAAATTGACTTTTGTGAGACAAAATTGACTTTTGTGAGACAAAATTGACTTTTGTGAGACAAAACTTAATTTTGTGAGACAAAATTCAATTTTGTCAATTTGTCACAAAAGTCGACTTTGTATGCAAATTAGTTCACAGAATCCAAACTAAACAAATTTGCATACAAAATTGACTATTGTGAGACAAAATTGACTTTAGTGAGACAAAACTCAATTTTGTCAATTTTGTCTCACAAAAGTCAATTTTGTCTCACAAATGTCAATTTTGTCTCACAAAAGTCAATTTTGTCTCACAAAAGTCAATTTTGTCTCACAAAAGTCAATTTTGTCTCACAAAAGTCAATTTTGTCTCACAAAAGTCAACTTTGCCTCACAAAAGTCAATTGTGTATGCAAATTAGTTCACAGAATCCAAACTAAACAAATTTGCATACAAAATTAACCTTTGTCGCCCAATTTTCAAATTAGGTAACAAAAGTAAAGTCTGTGTTACAAAAATGAATTTTGTCATGACAAAAGCAACTTTTGTCCACTGAAAGATAATTTTGTATGAAAAAAATTTTAAATTTGTAGTATGCTACAAATTTTGTAAAACTGAACTCATTTTTGTTGAACCAAACTCACTTTTGTCCGTACAAAATTGAATTTCGAGTACAAAATCACAAGAGTACCATTCGGCGCCCCGTAGTATTTCAAACATTTTTGAGAATAATATTGTGTAATTTATGTTTAACATAAATCATTGATGACAATGATATACCTAGTACAAGCACTTGTGTGAAGCTAGCCGGCGTTAATATTCATCGTGAGGCTAGCCGTCAATATTAATATTCATGAGATTAGACCGCGTTCGATGAAGTCGTGTGGGTAATTAATTGATTGTGACAATAAAATCACTTCTTGCTGTAAATATCAAATATGGTTATGCTATTTATAGCAATATATAATCTTAAATCAATAGGTGTCTTCTGCAAGGTCCGCGTCATTTAAAATTAAAGTAGATAAAAAGGTTAATGCTCTAATACACATAAAACCATAAAGAATTCTTTAAAAATTCTGTGATAAGTGGAATAATGTAACCTGAAACTACAATAGATAGGACGATTAAACAGAAATTTCGCGATTACTGTTAAATGGTAAATATAGAAATTGAACAAAACCAATGACATATACATATATATATATACTTCTTCAAAATGGAACAAACAATCAAACAACTCATGTATACACAGTTCTAATCAGTAATTATCATCTTTTATTTAAATATTTGACATTAGTCATTCTACAAATAAAGTTTAACCATACACTGAAAGGAATTAAAGGGAATTAATTGTCATAAGGTCATTCCACAAACACTAAATATAGTCCACTCTCAAATCTAATACAAACCATACATACGATCGCATGTTTCATTTTAACAAATCAGTAAAACAAGAAGATTAATTATTGTAGTTATTAAAGAAAAAAAAAGTAAAATTAAAACCTATTGACAGGTACTATTTCAAGGATATATCATTTTTGAAAATTACAGGGACCAGTCAGAGTCATTAATCACAGTCAACATTATCAAGCCAGTACGAGTTTGTCAGCAAGGGGTTAAAAGGGGGTACCCTCGAATATCACAAAGTCGAAATGAACTGTTGCCGGCTAGCCAAACTAAGAGATTCTCCACGTAAACCATTATACCAGAGAGAGAGGTGGACCTAGCCTTTAAAATGGCCTATAGCACTTATGCCCTAGACCCGTACGATTTTGTCAGCAAGGGGTTTAAAAGGGGCAGGTGGTACCTCTGTTTACAACGAAGTCGAAATAAACTATTGCCGGCTGGCCAAACTAAGGGATTCTCCACGTGGGCCATTATACCAGAGGTAGAGGTTTGCATTGCCTCTAAAATGGCCCATAACATTTATGCCCTAGACCCGTACGAGTTAGTCAGCAAAGGGTAAGGGGGGTATCCTTGAATATCACAAAGTCGAAATGAACTGTTGCCGGCTAGCCAAACTAAGAGATTCTCCACGTAAACCATTATACCAGAGAGAGAGGTGGACCTAGCCTTTAAAATGGCCTATAGCACTCATGCCCTAGACCCGTACGATTTTGTCAGCAAGGAGTTAAAAGGGGAAGGTTGTACCTCTGTTTACAACGTAGTCGAAATAAACTATTGCCGGCTGGCCAATCTAAGGGATTCTCCACGTGGGCCATTATACCAGAGGTAGAGGTTGGCATTGCCTCTAAAATGGCACAGAACACTTATGCCCTAGACCCGTACGAGTTAGTCAGCAAAGGTTGAGGGGGTACCCTCGAATATCACAAAGTCGAATTGAACTGTTGCCGGCTGGCCAAACTAAGAGATTCTCCACGTGGGCCATTTTACCAGAGGTAGAGGTTGGCATTGCCTCTAAACTGGCCCATAACACTTATGCCCTAGACCAGTACGAGTTAGTCAGAAAAGGGTAAGGGGGTACCCTCGAATATCACAAAGTCGAAATGAACAGTTGCCGGCTGGCCAAACTTAGAGATTCTCCACGTGGACCATTATACCAGAGAGAGAGCGGTGAACATAGCCTTTAAAATGGCCTATAGCACTTATGCCCTAGACCCGTACGATTTTGTAGCAAGGGGTTAAAAGGGGAAGGTGGTACCTCTGTTTACAACGAAGTCGAAATAAACTATTGCCGGCTGGCCAATCTAAGGGATTCTCCACGTGGGCCATTATACCAGAGGTAGAGGTTGGCATTGCCTCTAAACTGGCCTATAACACTTATGCCCTAGATCAGTACGAGTTAGTCAGAAAAGGGTAAGGGGTACCCTCGAATATCACAAAGTCGAAATGAACAGTTGCCGGCTGGCCAAACTAAAAGATTCTCGACGTGGACCATTCTACCAGAGAGAGAGGTGGACCTAGCCTTTAAAATGGCCTATAGCACTTATGCCCTAGACTCGTACGATTTTGTCAGCAAGGGGTTAAAAGGGGGAGATGGTACCTCTGTTTACAAAGAAGTCGAAATAAACTATTGCCGGCTGGCCAAACTAAGGGATTCTCCACGTGGGCCATTATACCAGAGGTAGAGGTTGGCATTGCCTCTAAAATGGCCCAGAACACTTATGCTCTAGACCCGTACGAGTTAGTCAGCAAAGGTTAAGGGGGTACCCTCGAATATCACAAAGTCGAATTGAACTGTTGCCGGCTGGCCAAACTAAGAGATTCTCCACGTGGGCCATTATAACAGAGGTAGAGGTGGGCATTACCTCTAAAATGGCCCATAACACTTATGCCCTAGACCCGTACAAATTTGTAAACAGAGGGTTTAAAGGGGGTATGGTATCACGGTGTACAACGAAGTCGAAATGAAATATTGCCAGCTGACCGACTAAGATATTCTAAACGTGAACCAATTTAGCAGAGGTAGAGGTAGTCATTGCCTTTAAGCACTAACCCCGATGGCGTTGTCCATTATATCAGATGTGTAGAATAATATTGCCTCAAAAATTACCCATGGTATTTATGTCCTAGACCCGTACCTGTTGGTCAGCAAATGGAAAGTAGTACTCTTGTATATCACAAAGACCAAAATAAGAGATTCTCCTTGTGGGCTATTAAATCTGAGATTAACGTTGGTGTATTCTCTAAAAATCCCATAGATTGTCTGTCATAGATCAGTACGTATTGGTAGGAAAAGGGTAAGGGAGGTACTCTTGTTTATCAAAATATTCAAACATACTTTTACTGGCTGGCCATTTTAAAGGCAATTATTACCTTAACCTCTGTATCATGGTCCATGAGGAGAATCTGTTAGTTTGACAAGTTGTCAATAGTTCAATTCGACTTTGAGATATATAAAGGTACCAACCTTACTCTGCTGAATAAGTCGTACGGGTCTAGGGAATAAGTAGTATGGGTCATTTTAGAGGCAATGCCTATTTCGTCCTTTGCTATAATGACCCACGTGGAGAATTTCTTTGTTTGGCCATCCGGCAATAGTTCAGTTCGATATCGTTGTAAACCAGGAAACTGTATCCCCCTTTTAACCCTCTGCTGACAAACTCGTACGGGTCTAGGGGACAAGTGCTATGGACCATTTTCGAGGCAATACCCACCTCTACCTCTGGTATCATGGCCGATGTGGAGAATCTCTTAGTTTGGCCAACCGGCAATAGTTCATTTCGAATTTTTGGTATACCAGGGTACCCAGCTCATCCTTTCCTGACTAACTCGTACGCGTCTAGGGGATAATTGCTATGGACCATTTTAGAGGCAATACCAACCTCTACCTCTGGCATAATGGTTGATGTGAAGAATCTCTTAGTTTGGCCAACCGGCAATAGTTCAGTTCGATATCGTGGTTAACCAGGAAACTATATCCCCCTTTTAACCCTCTGCTGACAAACTCGTACGGGTCTAGGGTATAAGTGCTATGGGCTATTTTAAAGGCAATAAGTACCTCTACCTTTGGTATCATGGCCAACGTGGAGAATCTCTTTTTTTGGCCAGCCGTTAATAGTTCAGTTCGAATTTGTGATATACCAGGGTACCCACCTTACCCTTTGCTGACTAACTCGTACGGGTCTAGGGGATTAGTGCTATTGACCATTTAGAGGCAATACCAACCTCTACCTCTAGTATAATGGTTGATGTGGAGAATCTCTTAGTTTGGCCAGCCGGCAATAGTTCAGTTCGATATCGTTGTAAACCCGGAAACTATATCCCACTTTTAACCCTCTGCTGACAAACTCGTACGGGTCTAGGGTATAAGTGCTATAGGCAATTTTGAAGGCAATAAGTACCTCTACCTCTGGTATCATGGCCCACGTGGAGTATCTCTTAGTTTGGCCAGCCGGTTATAGTTCATTTCGAATTTTTGATATACCAGGTTACCCACCTTACCCTTTCCTGATTAACTCGTACGGGTCTAGGGGATAAGTGCTATGGACCATTTTAGAGGTAATACCCACCTTTACCTCTGGTATAATGGCCAATGTGGAATATCTCTTAGTTTGGCTAACCGGCAATAGTTCAGTTCGACTTCTTTGTAAACCAGGATACCATATCCCCCTTTTAACCCTCTGCTGACAAACTCGTACGGGTCTAGGGTTTAAGTGTTCTGGGCCATTTTAAAGGCAATAAGTACCTCTACCTCTGGTATCATGGCCCACGTGCAGAATCTTTTAGTTTGGCCAGCCGGCAATAGTTCATTTCAAATTTTTGATATACCAGGGTACCCACCTCACACTTTCCTGACTAACTCGTACGGGTCTAGGGGATAAGTGCTATGGACCATTTAAGGGCCAATATCAACCTCTACCTCTGGTATAATGGTTGATGTGGAGAATCTCTTCGTTTAACCAGCCGGCAATAGTTCAGTTCGATATCGTTGTAAACCAGGAAACTATATCCCCCTTTTAACCCCCTGCTGACAAACTCGTACGGGTAGGGTATAAGTGCTATGGGCCATTTTAAAGGCAATAAGTACCTCTACCTCTGGTATCATGGCCCACGTGGTGAATCTCTTAGTTTGGCCAGCCGGCAATAGTTCATTTCGAATTTTTGATATACCAGGGTACCCAGCTCATCCTTTCCTGACTAACTCGTACGGGTCTAGGGGATGAGTGCTATGGACCATTTTAGAGGCACTACCAACCTCTACTTCTGGTATAATGGTTGATGTGGAGAATCTCTTAGTTTGGCCAGCCGGCAATAGTTCAGTTCGACTTCGTTGTAAACCAGGATACCATATCCCCCTTTTAGCCCTCTGCTGACAAACTCGTACGGGTCTATGGTATAAGTGCTATGGACCATTTTAAAGGCAATAAATACCTCTACCTCTGGTATCATTGCCCACGTGGAGAATCTTTTAGTTTGGCCAGCCGTTAATAGTTCAATATACCAGGGAACCCACCTTACCCTTTCCTGACTACCTCATACGGGTCTAGGGGATAGGTGCTATAGGCCATTTTAGAGGCAATTATATGAACTGTTAATGTTGAGATTAATGACTCTGATTGGACTCCGTAATTTTGAAGAATTATATGTCATTGAATTAGTAATTGACCGTTTTTAATTTTCTGTTGTTTTTATTTCTTCAATTAACTATGTTTCTTGTTTTTCTGATCTGTTTAAATGGAAAATACTATCGTATGCATTGTATGTATTAGTTTCATGATTGGACTATATTTGTAGACAACGAATAAGACAACGAACATATGAAATGCCCATATGACAATTAATTCTCTCTAATTCCTTAATTTCTATATATAATCATCTTTTTTATTTATTGTAGTTTACATTGATTCAATAATCACAAATTTTAATAAGAACTGTTCTTTTCTTTATTTGTTTGTTGTAATGTCCCGTTAAATTTCTATATTTAACCATATTTTTTTTAATTTGTTATTGCTTCAGTTAACATTATTTCTCTTATCACAGAATGGTAATAGACCATTACTTTGTTTTATATTTATGAAAGCATTAACATTGTTTTTTTTTTAAGAATTGAATGCTTCTTTTTGTAAATTTATTGGGGTGTAAAAGCGTTGACAGAAGTACATTTTGTATGAAGCGCGCAAGCGTTTCATTCTAAAAATGTACGCACGGTCAACGCTTTTACAACCCTATAAAGTTACAAAAAGAAGCATTCAATACTTATAATTACATTTTTTAGTTATGATCATGAAAACACGAATTTTATATATTTTATTATTTAATTCACCTGTGCACTTTATTGTTGGAGCACGTGTTATAATGAATGATAGTTGTATTGAGCATTGCAACTGCTTACGGAATAACACGTGATGTGCAGTTAGCCAATCAGAATAAAATACTATAATGAAACATACATCTAATGTAATTATTACATTTACAATGTTGTTTAAAGACGCAGACCTTGTTGAAGACCCAAAGTTGACTAAGTAAACGCGGACCTCAAAGAAGACACCCGTTGACATGCCTGTTTGAAGCAATTTCAAATATAAACAGGAACGTTATTTAATCATTATGATCGTTCATAGTTTCTAACAACACTTCTTCGAACGCAAGTCATCTCATGAATATTATTGACGGCTCATGAATATTATTGAAGGCTGGCCTCATGGATATTAACGCCGGCTGCTATCGACGGCTAGCTTCACACTAGTAATACAAGCGTTAACTAACAATATGTGTTTAATACACAATTTAAGGTATTTGTATTTTTAGGACTTTCCACTTTTAGTGGAAGACGAAAGACTTGATTTTGTTCTGATTTTGTTTGTTTCGCGAGATGGCGGTTAAATCTTTTGTAAATGATTTGCAAAAAAAACTTTTTTCTTTGAGTCATCTCATTCGTAACTGTTGAAAAAATCGATAACTTTATTTTTTCCCAATTGTTCGTTATATCCTCAGAATGTCTGTCCAATCTTGTCCAAAGCAATTCAAAGATAAAGATAGATATATATATTTAGGGCATGCAATACAATACAAAAATTTTAAAAGTTAATAGAAACAAATAAATGACAATTTTCTGCTCAATTACGATAAAAAAAATTAAAAACACCATTTGCATAAGTTTTCAATATATCTATTAGGCCACACCAATTTAATTCCTTGTTCGACGGACCCGCCCGCACCTATTTTTTTCAAAGTAGAATTTTTTAATTTTTTTTATATTCCCGCTTCCCGCATCCGGAAATGTAATCGTGTCCATTTCCCGCACCGTTTTTTTTTTTTTTTTTGTAAATATTATAAACAGATATTTGCACTTGTTTTTATAATCACAATCTAACCTGTATTTATAACGATTTTAAACATATAAGCACCCAAGTACACTGTGTCAATGTCTGTGATAATATTTGATTCAGCATGAAACCCATTTATCCCAAATGGGAGTGCTCCGATATAAATAGAAAACAGAAGAAAATACCTGTACAGAACAAAACATTGGTTTCCTTCCCCCTTACTTACATTCCCTATCAAAATATGTTCGTTGTTAGTAATAAACTTCAAAGAACTTTGGAAAGAAATGCCTTCAACTGCAATATGCTGGCGATACAAAACTATCCATACCCCCTGCATGTTTATGCACCTGTCCTGATTGATTCAGGGGCCTGTCGTTCAGCAGTTAGATATCGTTGGTTGATGTTCATAAATATTATTTGGTATTTTCCCGTTTGTATATAATATATAAATTAGATCGTTGGTTTTTCTGTTCGAATTGTGTACACTTATAATTTTGGGGTCCCTTATAGCTTGCAGTTTGGTCTGGGTCAAAGCCCAGCCGTACGTACTATGACCTGTATTTGCTATTATCCCTCAGACAGAGCACATATGGGGTCATTTTACTGTTGTAAAAAAGAAAAAAAGAAATACCAAGGATTTGCATAGTGTTACTATACAAATCCTTTGAAGAACTTAAAAAAATTTACTTAAAAAGAGGAGAAATACATCATATTTTAAACAACATTACTATTCTTAAAGAGGGGTCCATGCACTTATTTTGAATAATATTAAAGTAAATGTGTTAACATGGCCCAAGTCCAGGAATATTATAAAATTCTTGGGCATGTTTTTGACCATTTAATACCAGATAGATATATAGTTCTTTGGGAAAATATGAGCTGTTTTGTACTAAAGAGTTTTATTTACAAAAAAATATTTTGCAACTTACATACCTCATAAAAAGGATATTTATAAAATTGAGGGGTTGTTCCCAACCTGATTATGACTTGGATGGAGAATTGTCTCATTAATTGGCACACATACATATACCAAATCTAATTATTCAATTATTTATTGGTGAACAGGGGAAAATACTTCATAAATTAAAGAAATGCCAAAGTACAAGTGATAAATCAAGTTTTAATATTGTCAAAACCTACTATTTTATGTTTACAAAAAAAAATATAATCGCTCGCCTTTACTTTTCAAGCTTCGCCTCAAAAATTTGCAAAATAAATATTTTTTTATTAAAATTTTCAAATCGCTCGCTCGCCCCAATTTTTGGAGTCCAAAAATCCGTAGAACAAGAAATTAAATTGGTGTGGCCTTACATAGTTAAGTAGAACAATTAGATAGCAAGTCGACGACTTGGGTATTTATCAAGTTTGATGTAGAAAATGCATAACCTCCGATTATATTATTTTTACCACGGACGGAGAACATATCAATCTATTAGTTCAGTAAAATCCAAAAATGGTAACAATTGTATCGAAAAGAGAAAATCGAGTGCACCTTTTTATGTTAGGGCGTGTTTGAGTTGAATATTTTGTCTTGAAAACGTGTAATGCAAGAGTATTTGATACATCATCTCGCTTCAGATTCTATCCTTTTTATATATTTAGACTACAGGTTGACTCTATAACATCAAAAACTTATATCTTACTAAAAGATGAAATATTTGGGCCAAGTGAAATACTTTCTAATGAATCACAAAAATAGAGGGGTGTTGCTAAACGGCGGAAACGGAAAACGGAACGGAAACGGAAACGGAAAGAAATTTTTACATAGACGGCATTTAAGGGGGTTAATAAAGAACTGTGAATATCAATAGATCTTGTATTGATGGTAATTTTTGCTATTAAAAGTTTCTATCTATAATTTATTATATATTTCAATATAACAGGCGAACATGCAAGTGAGAAAATTCGTCATATAAGGTCGATAACTCCTATAAAAAGTCATTTGACCGTTATGACGTGAATGGACATTATGTAGAGCTCAACATTCTAATAAAATTGAGAATAAAAACGAGGAATATGTCAAAGAGACAACAACCCGACCAAAGAGCAGACAACATCCGAAGGCAACCAATGGGTCTTCAACACAGTGAAAAATTCCCGCACCCGGAGGTGGTATCAGCTGGACCCTAAATAAAACTGTGTACTAGTTCAGTGAGAATGGGCTTCGAAATAAACTCCAAAAACATATAATGAGATTAAATTTAAAAAATATACAAGACTAAAAAAAGCCAGAGGTTTCTGACTTAGGACAGGATAAAAAATTCGGCGGGGTTAAACATGTTTTGTGAGATCCCAACCCTCCCCTACACCCCTAGCCAACGAAGAATAAAGAAACACACATGAAGCGATACACACGTTAAAACTAATTTTAAAAGAAGTTCGAGTCCGATGTAAGATAAGACATGTTTTTCACATCAGGTTTTGGTTATTCATAGCGTTTTTTAATAGACAGCTTTTTCAACTGGTTTTTATCATTCGTTCTTATGTTGTTCTGTTATACCACTATCCCAGGTTAGGGGGAGATGGGGTCCGGCTAACATGTTTAACCACGCCACATTATGTATGTATGTGCCTGTCCCAAGTCATGCTGGGAGCCTATAATTCAGTGGTTGTTTTTTTATGTTTTACATATTTGATTTTCGTTCATTTTTTTTTTATATAAATAAGGCCGTTAGTTTTCTTGTTTGAATTGTTTTACATTGTCATTTCGGGGCCTTTTATAGCTGACTATGCGGTATGGGCTTTCCTCATTGTTGAAGGCCGTACGGTGACCTATAGTTGTTAATTTCTGTGTCATTTTGGTCCCTTGTTGAGAGTTGTCTCATTGGCAATAATACCACATCTTCTTTTTATATATTTACGTAAATGTCGCAGTTGCAACTATACATGCTGTCATCAAGGATTGCGCCAAAAAATCTTTAAGGATTATATGTATTGCATATTTTGATTAAGCCCCGTATAAACTATTAAATCAAAATTAAACAGTTACAGGAAACCAGGTAAAACACAATATTGGATTTACTCATTCCTATGCTTACGCAAGCGAAAAGTCGTTGAACAACATCAATTAGGTCCAACAGGCCGTTGATTTTGGGGTATCTCAAGGAACTGTTCTGGGTCAGGTGTGTAATTTGGTAAATGATATCAGCGATATCTTGGAAAATCGGGTGTATGGCCAGTATAGAAACATCCAAACCTATAAGCATTTTTTGTGGGATTAGGCAAGGGTGCCCATGCAGTGCGATAATTTTTGTAATTGCTGTTGAAATTTTAGCATGTAGGATCAGACAAGATCATGACCTCAAAGGCTTTGAAATTAAACTTGATGGCAAAACTCACACATTAAAAATTAGTCAACTAGCAGATGATACCACTCTTTTTCTTAGAACAAAACAAGACATTTCAAAAGCACTTAATATGATTGAAACATTTGGAACATTGTCAGGTTTGAAATTAAACAGAGCTAAAACTGAGGGTGTTTGGCTTGGGAAGCAAAAAAACTGCAAAGATAAACATGAAAATATTAACTGGACAAATATACCTGTAAAAAGCCTAGGTATATATTTTGGTCATAATAAAAAAGAGTGTCAAAGATTAAATGCTGAAAAACTTTTAGAAAAATCAGCAAAAATTATTCTTAATTGGAAAAAGAGAAACTTAACCATGATAGGAAGGATAACAGTTACTAAATCATTAATTATTCCTAATATTACATTTTTAGCATCTGTCTCAACCATAGATAAAGAGTATTTAAACCAGTTTAAAAAAATGATATATGAATTTTTATGGAATAACAAAACAGAAAAAGTTAAACGCTCCGTACTAAGTTACGACAAATTAAATGGGGGATTAAAAATGATTAATTTAGAGAAATACATAGAAACAATAAAAATAGGTTGGATTAAAAGATTAAATGCAGAGCAATTCTTAAACTGGACGGTAATACCAAAATTTTATTTAAACAAATTTGGAAATAATCTTCTTATATTGCAAATGAATCTGGATAGTATAAATTCAATACCAGATATAAAAAAGATACCAGAGTTTTATCTTGATATAATCAAAGTTTGGATCAAGAACAAAAATAATAATAATAAATACCCAAAAATCTACAGACTAATCCGCCAACAAGTTATTTGGGGAAATCAGTGGATAAAATTTCAAGAAAAAACATTATTATTCCAAAACTGGATAGATAGCAACATAATATACATAAATGATATCATAGATGAATCTGGAAATATAACAGAAAGATTTATTAGACAAAAGCTTAATAAAAAGACAAACTGGATTACTGAATTTTTAAAATTAAAAAAAGCTATACCAAAAGAATGGGTTAAAATATTAGCTGAAAAATGTTCAAGAACAACTAATGTACTAACAGATAATGTTGTGTATATTTATGACAAAGATAACTTTAAACAAAATATAAATAAATTAGAAACAAGTAAAATTTACAAAATACTATTAGAACAAGATAAAGAAATACCAGTTGGCTTTTACAAATGGAAGAGACTACTAAATTTTGAAAACATAGAAAATAAAGCTCAAAACATACTTAAATTTGTTCATAATTATTTGAAAGAAAATAAATTAAAAATGTTCAGATGGAAACTATTACATTTTATTCTTCCAAACAAAGTTTTATTAAAACAATGGAAAATATGCCAAAACTCAAACTGTAATCACTGTAATATTACAGAAGATTATGAACACTTTTTTATTACATGCCACTTTCTTGATAAATTTTGGAAAGACATATTTAATCTGTTAGAAAAAGTTAAACTTGGAAAACACATTTTAACACTAAAAAATTTGATTTGGGGTTACAAAATAAATGATAAGGAATATTATGATATTAATTTTTTTCTTACAGTTATTATATTTTCAATTCACAAAATACACTATTTGTCAGAGTTTAGAACAAAGAAGATAAATGTATTTTCTGTTTTTAAAACTGAGTTTAGAAATAGGCTCGTTCTAGTCCTATAATATATGCCTTCGCATTATATATTCACTATTTAACGTTTTCATGCTGATATTTTCATTTTTTATTTTTTGTCTAATGCGAAGTCATATCGGAATTGATCATTTTCCTTTAGCACTTTCCGCCCTGGTTTGAGTGCGGAAAGAATATTGTGAAAATCTGAACTAGCATTTACTGTACATTAGAAGCATGAACATGTATTAATAAAAGATAAAAAAAATGAATGAAAAAATGTACTTACATTGTTGTGAAAGACTAAATTCCTTAATTAATTATCCATGTTCATACCGAACTGATCGTTTGTTTTCCTCCGCCATATTTTAAATTCTGCTGAGTGTATAAATCTAATCGTGACGTCATAATCTTACAAAACGAACTTTTTCGACACATTTATTTTTTACAAGTAATGTATTTAAAAATTTCAATGTTTTTACGGGAAATCTGTATGTTTTACATCTATCCACTTGGGAAAAGTCGGCGAGCGAGGCAATCCTCATTCACCATGTCATAAGGCAGTCCACTTTCACCATGTTTAACGGAAAATCTGTATGTTTTACATCTGTCCACTTTTAATAAAATCGGCGAGCGAGGCAATCCTCATTCACCATGTCATAAGGCAGTCCACTTTCACCATGTTTAACGGAAAATCTGTATGTTTTACATCTGTCCACTTTTAATAAAATCGGCGAGCGAGGCAATCCTCATTCACCATGTCATAAGGCAGTCCACTTTCACCATGTTTAACGGAATATCTGTATGTTTTACATCTGTCCACTTTTAATAAAATCGGCGAGTGAGGCAATCCTCATTCACCATGTCATAAGGCAGTCCACTTTCACCATGTTTAACGGAAAATCTGTATGTTTTACATCTGTCCACTTTTAATGAAGTCGGCGATCGAGGCAATCCTCATTCACCATGTTTAACGGAATATCTGTATATTTTACATCTGTCCACTTTTAATGAAGTCGGCGAGCGAGGCAATCCTCATTCACCATGTTTAACGGAATATCTCTATGTTTTACATCTGTCCACTTTTAATGAAGTCGGCGAGCGAGGCAATACTCATTCACCATGTTTAACGGAATATCTGTATATTTTACATCTGTCCACTTTTAATGAAGTCGGCGAGCGAGGCAATACTCATTCACCATGTTTAACGGAATATCTGTATATTTTACATCTGTCCACTTTTAATAAAATCGGCGAGTGAGGCAATCCTCATTCACCATGTCATAAGGCAGTCCACTTTCACCATGTTTAACGGAAAATCTGTATGTTTTACATCTGTCCACTTTTAATGAAGTCGGCGATCGAGGCAATCCTCATTCACCATGTTTAACGGAATATCTCTATGTTTTACATCTGTCCACTTTTAATGAAGTCGGCGAGCGAGGCAATACTCATTCACCATGTTTAACGGAATATCTGTATATTTTACATCTGTCCACTTTTAATGAAGTCGGCGAGCGAGGCAATACTCATTCACCATGTTTAACGGAATATCTGTATATTTTACATCTGTCCACTTTTAATAAAATCGGCGAGTGAGGCAATCCTCATTCACCATGTCATAAGGCAGTCCACTTTCACCATGTTTAACGGAAAATCTGTATGTTTTACATCTGTCCACTTTTAATGAAGTCGGCGAGCGAGGCAATCCTCATTCACCATGTTTAACGGAATATCTCTATGTTTTACATCTGTCCACTTTTAATGAAGTCGGCGAGCGAGGCAATACTCATTCACCATGTTTAACGGAATATCTGTATATTTTACATCTGTCCACTTTTAATGAAGTCGGCGAGCGAGGCAATACTCATTCACCATGTTTAACGGAATATCTGTATATTTTACATCTGTCCACTTTTAATAAAATCGGCGAGTGAGGCAATCCTCATTCACCATGTCATAAGGCAGTCCACTTTCACCATGTTTAACGGAAAATCTGTATGTTTTACATCTGTCCACTTTTAATGAAGTCGGCGAGCGAGGCAATCCTCATTCACCATGTTTAACGGAATATCTGTATATTTTACATCTGTCCACTTTTAATAAAATCGGCGAGCGAGGCAATCCTCATTCACCATGTTTAACGGAATATCTGTATATTTTACATCTGTCCACTTTTAATAAAATCGGCGAGTGAGGCAATCCTCATTCACCATGTCATAAGGCAGTCCACTTTCACCATGTTTAACGGAAAATCTGTATGTTTTACATCTGTCCACTTTTAATGAAGTCGGCGAGCGAGGCAATCCTCATTCACCATGTTTAACGGAATATCTGTATGTTTTACATCTGTCCACTTTTAATGAAGTCGGCGAGCGAGGCAATACTCATTCACCATGTTTAACGGAATATCTGTATATTTTACATCTTTCCACTTTTAATGAAGTCGGCGAGCGAGGCAATCCTCATTCACCATGTTGCATAAGGCAATCCACATTCACCATGTTTAACGGAAAATCTGTATGTGTTATGTCTGTAACTACGGGGGTGTTTAACGACTATGAATATCCATGAGGGTCATTCACAGTAATGTTTCTTCTTCTTTGTTACTTGTCTTTGTAAGGCTATCGAGTGTCCATATGATACATGTAGTACATGTCCGATTTCCACTAAAAATTTTATAGAAAAAGTCTATAATTGATGAACTAAATAAAATATTGTTTTCATTGTGATATATATATTTCTACCAGAATTTCCAATAGTTGTTTGAAATAGAGAAATTGTATATTTCGAACGAAAAATTAATTTCGGCGAGCGAGGCAATCCTCATTCACCGAAACGACAAATTAGAAATGGAAGAATTTAAATACCTTAAAATGAAGAAAAAATATCTTCAGTTAATCCTAAATTCCAAATTTTATTATTGAAATTAAATGAATATTCAGTAACATTTTTTAAGAACAAGTTGCTGGAGTTTTCGTAGCCAAACTTCCGCCAAAAGGTTTATAGGGTGAATGCCATCTTTATACAAGTCTTTAAAATTATATGAGTATTTCGTCCTCATAGAGGACCGGTCGCGACCGCGCCTTACTTTGCTGGACTTTAATATGTCAAGAGAAAATTTTGGTCCTGTATCGGCCGCATTTAAAGAAATTAGTTCTTCGTTTAACTGATCAATTTTTTCAGCTAATACATTATCATCTCCATTTGAGCTAGATTCTGTGTGAACTTGTTTGTCATTCCACAATTTAATTGAAAAATGTGGACAGTGTAAAAATATAATTTCAGTTGTCGGATTAACCTCCAAAATTTCCTTCTTGACATCAACCAAATCGGCCAAAACGTTTGCCACAGATATTTCATTTAAAGAAATATTTCTATCACCCGGCGAGAAATTGGTGAAGTCACAGGTTCCTGTCCAAACCATTAAAAGCGGCGAATCACACCCTCTAACAGAATCCTTTGCTCTTCTAAGAAGTGATTTCTTACTGCTTTTTGCCCCCTTTTTAAACAATATCTCAATTATATCTTCATCACGATTAACAACATCTTGTAGGTATTTCCCCTTACTGTCCGTCATCAGAATAGCTTTTCTGCGAGGATTATTCCTGTTAGCCAAATTAAATTCGGTTTCAAAACGGTCAAGTTGTTTTCTTAAATTTGAATACGACATTTTGTCAAATTACAAATGTAAAAAGAAAGCCACGTGGTATTTTCCCGCCAAATAAAATCTAAGACATAAGTCAAGTAATCAATACGTTTTACTGCTGTAGATACAAAAATCATATATGTATAAGGCTGCTTTATTTCCGTTAATGTCATGTCGTGAGGCAGTTAATCGTGATAACGGTATAATATACTATTTAAACGAATTGTGAGCAGACTCCCCCCCCCCCCCAAAAAAAAAATCTTATTGCATTTATTACAAATCGGTTTCTTGGGAAGAATTTATCTGTTATTTATAATTTGCATTTATTCTATACATAAAGGTGTCTACTCTTAATCAAGTGATTGTACACGTACTCTTTGAGTTCCGGGGATGTATATCAATACATCGGATCCCGTGCCTTGTCCACTTTGATTCTTTTTATTACATTTGTCATGATCATTTCGGGACCTTTTAAAACGGACTATGCGGTTTGGGTTTTACTTATTGTTGAAGGTTAAACGATATTTGCTTACATACTATTTATTTGCACTTTGATGGATAGTTGTCTCGTTGGCAAACACACCCCAGGTTTTTTTTTAATTAGTGAAATAAATATCGACAATTTAGAGTTTTTGTTCCAAACAATTCATACATTAATTTTTGGTTTAAATAATGTTATGCATTCTTCCATTTATAAACCTATGATATTTTTGTATGTACTCAAGCGTCAACTATAATCCTCCTGCGTTTGTCCAATCTTTTTGAGAGCTGTTTCATTTTTCCTTGAAACTTTCCAGGAAATTTTGGATTTTCGTTGTGAATATACTCTGGAAAAGCTCTATGATGACGACCAGGAGTCTGTGAAAACAAAGACTCACCACCAAGAAATGTAATCATTCTGCTGACGTTTAAGTCCCGGTCTGCATTTCGCCGCCTATGTCTATAAAGCTCGTTTTCAATTACTTTGGAATCAAATACAGAGTCCAATGCCTCACCAAGTGGTCCTACAATCTGACTACATCTTTGTATTGTATTATTGGTGTACCTACCCTTTGCGGAATCTAGTAAATCCTTAAATAATCTGTTTAAAATTTCGTTCATGAAATCCATTGGTAAATTTCGACCAATTCCACCCCCGTAGTTAACTGTTCTGTTGTAAATTAAATCGTGCTTCAATTTATCTGGAAGCCAACCATTTATCGAAACTAACAGTCTATGTGCTAATATGACATATTTTGGATGTTTTGTCGAAAAGAAGTGTACGAGGTCTAACTTCCAATGCGACATCATGGCCTCACCGTCCGCCTCACGAACTGCATCTCGTCGGCAGAGCAGATTCAGTCCTGTCCATGTTATAGCCCTACTGTAATTGTATTTGAAATCGTCGGACTTGTTTACAGTTGATCTTGACTTAGATTTCTTTCGGCTCTTAGACTTTTTTGACGATTTGCATGCAGATCTACAGTACCAATTGCCTTCTGGAACGTCTGTCATGTCCAAGCATTTAGTGTGGTACCATTCGTCTGCCGTGCACTTGGAACCAGCACTACACCCAATCATTGGCTCATCATTACCGAGATCTTGATGACAGGTGCAGTAAGGGTAGGAGTCTTTTTCGTTTCTGCATGTGTCGCTGCAGAACCAATTATTAGGGAGATTTTCGGTATCCAGTCCAGCACATGAATAGTGAAAGACTTCACCCTTAGTACAATTCCTACCAGCCCCACACAGTATGACTTCCTCTTCGATGTCTTCTCCACAACAGAATTTCTCCGGCTCTGTCTGGTCATCCGTTTTCAAAGATTCTGTTTCCAAATGGTGCCAAACATTTTGAACAACAGAGCTAACAACAGACTGTAAATACTCTTGTCTGTCGTCAACAGACGAGTTTTCTATGGATTCAGGGGCTGTTGATGGTCTATCGCCCTTTTCTGCCATTTCCATAAGTTCCATAGTTAATAAGCAGACATATCCTTCTGTTACCAAACACATTAACTCCCATGCGTGGTTAAAATTGTCCGATATGTCTGATTTAACTTGACGAAAGTTGAAAATGTTTTTCAGATGATTAAGTGTTCCTCTGTCTGCAGCACTGGAACCCTTAAAGAACTCATCGAAGTAGTCCTGTAATAAAATCATCTCTTTGTGAAACTCTTGTACTGCAGGCTCGCAGCCTTCCAATCTTTCCCATGGATTCAAACCATTTACACGTGCCCTGTGTGCATCATTTCCTCGTTCACAACTGAGTCCATCGCCATATACTATCGCAGTGTAAGGTTTGTCCTGTATAGATGGTATATACCTTTGCAAATTTTCATAAATAGTAATGGCCCCTTGAGTAGAGGAAGGATCGACATCAAAAACTCCAAGGTTAATTAGAACACTTCTCTTTGATGAATCCAGTGAATATTCATGAAGCATATGAGAAGTGACACAGTCGGAGAAGTTGGCATTAAACCATGGTAAGTATCGGGTTATAATGCGAGCGACCATAACTTTCATTCTGTTTGATAGAAGTTCAAAATCATTCTCATTTGGAACAAAAATGTTTGATGGTAGTTCAGCTGCCTTCTTCAACTCTTCATCGAACTTCCAGTTCAAATGAGTGGTTTGAAGACGGTTGATGGCTATGTATCCTAGAGCCATATTCAGATACGTATTTTTTGAGGTTTCAGATGGATGTCTACTGGTAACCTTTTTTCCAACATTATCCCAACACATGGAGAAGCCGGGATGTAGATCAATTTGCGGATTTTCTTCTTTCTCTTCGTCAGATTCATGGGAAATTACCGACTGTTCATCGCCGTCCGAAATATCATCTTCATCATCTGACGATAAATGTATACCATCACTATTCGAATGGTCACTAAGGGAGTCATCTAGAACATCATCGTCATCTGTGTCTTCCATTCCATACGGAATTGTATCGTCCATGTTCATTATTATTGTATCCTGGCTGCTAGCTGATAAACTGTTGACTTCGTCCTCTATGTTAGGAACAACAGCAGCTATAGCTACAGACAAGTCTGCATCTTCATTTGTCACATTGATTCGTCTAACAATTTGTTGTTGATGTTGTTCCTCAATTATTATTTTACATGTTGTTGCAGCAGAATCAAAGCCTTGCCTGATTTTGTCCAAGATAGATAAGGTGGTATCATACCCTTTACATATTCCGGTATGTGCAATTTGTTTCATGACATTGCGTTTTAAACCACCTCTCCAAAACTGTACTGAAAACAGAGACGGAAGAAAGCTAGCAGTCTTAGGAGCTCTAGCGTTGAGAATGCAGGCGATAGATGTTCCAATCTGTGGTCTTAAGTTTACAGATTTTCCTCTGATTAGACTGTTTTCATTTGCCCGTTTGGTAACTGCCCCTCTTAGGACATTAGACAGCAATGGACATGCCTGCTCAAAGTCATTTAGAGTCTTTGTCCACGAAAATTGTTCCAGATTAACTATGTTGACATCTTGGAACAAGGGGAATAGTTTTTGTCCTAGCAATGTCAATACTTCTCTTCGCACCAAGTTCACAACAACATTGGTGAACGATTTTTTGCTGCCTTTTGTTGCGGTGTACATACCTCTTATTGCCCTACCATATTGTCTAGCTTTTACTGCTGAGATAATAGATTCCCACTTGGTACTTTTGAAGCTTTTTTGGAAAAAAGATTCTTTGCGACTCCTTTTTTCTGTAATGAAACATTTTGAGCTAAGTATCAATATCTAATTATGAATTTTCGTTACAGCTAATTTCCTAATGCTTGTAGAGTAAAACTTTGGTTGGCTTGCTGTCTTTGTTTGTATAATTGTTTACTCAAATTTGTAATTAAGATTGATATCTCCAAACAATATATATGGCATAGTTAAACCTGTATATATCATATTAAAATTCAATTGGTCATTTTCCAAATAAAATTGTACAATCTACAAACAAAGCAAGCAAGCTAAGGCAGCAACCAATTGATTTTCGGGGGGGGGGGGGGGGGGGGGCTTTGGATTTTTTATGAAAGTTTGTTTCCAGTTTTTGGAGAAAAAATCATTTGTTTTCAACATGAGAAAAAAATGTTTGTTTCACCCTCAGCTGCCACTATATGTAATGCAAAAATTAAAAGAAAAAAATTGTTGTCAAATTGTCGCCAAAAAAATATATTGTTTTTTCGCCAAAGTCGAAAAAAAGTTTGTCCAGAAAAAAAAACCTATAGCCCCCCACCCCCAAAAATATCAAATGTTGCTGCCTAACCTTCATACTAAGTCTTCATTCACATGCATTAGGAAATTAGCTGTAATTTGTTATTGCTTATCACCCCATCCCGAATCCGCATGTGAAAACAATAGTGAAGCATGGTATTATTTGCAAGTCTATAGAAACAGGTCAATAAGAAGATCTTGAGCATTGAATTTAAACAGTGATAATTAAATATAAAGTTGTTCATGTTTTCCATTTTTAATGAAGTGTTCCCCTTTCCACGAAATGTACCATTACGCACGCAAATGAACTAGCCGGGGCTGAATTGATTATATATACTAGCAAAATATACACCCCCTCTCTATCTGTCATATAAGAAAGGAATACTTTATGAAAAAAAAATCACTTGTCATTCATAAATACCACTATTAACTTTTCAATATTAAGTGCATATTACCTGGCATGGTGTACTAGTAAATCGAGCTTTCTTGATAGGGGAAGTCTTTGTAATTCCAGTACTGTGTCTTTTTTTCTGACTAATATAAGAATCGGAAAATGTCCTTCCCCAAAATTCATTCAAGGAATTTTGGTATTTTGCAGTGTCATTAAGTCTGGTCCAACATTCTGGACACACAAATTGTCCTAAACGTTTGCTGGAAACAGGGGTAAAAGTTGCACCAGTAACATCTGTTAGCAAATCTCTGGCACTCTGATCTCCAGTAAGGGAATTCTCTAGCGAAAATCTAAAGTAACCCTTATCTCCTTTTTTTTGGAAAACGCTTTGTTACAGTTTGCACATGCAGCCATCGTGGTTTCAAGCAGACGTGAAAAGGGCGCCAAAACAATAATCCGCCAAAAATAAAGAAATGGACATCAAAAGTATCAACGCAAAATTTGAATCAGTTAAAGCCAGTTACAATATAGAATATGAAGCTAAAGTGGAGCAGCTTCAAGTTGTTTTGTCTGTGCTGAAAGGACGAAATGTATTAGCCTTACTTCCAACTGGATTTGGAAAAACTTTATGTGTAGCCATACCAACCATGCTGTCAGAAGATAAAGATTGTATAACGATAGTCATATCTCCATTGACTTCGCTGATCGATGACCAAATATGCAGACTTAATAAACTGAATGTACGCTGTGCTAAAATAACAGGAATAGGTGAAATGGAAAGGCAGACAGTAACAGGTACATTGAACTTTATTTGGCAGAAATGGGGGGGGGGGGGGGGGGTGGGGATATTATAAATTATTATGTGTGAAAAGAATATAAAAAAACTAACTGCCGCCAATTTTCCTTTTCAAAAAAACGAATCCATTCTATACCTTTTTATTATCATATATTCACGATCATTCACATATAAAGAAATCAACGCCATACGATCAAATTCCCGTCATGTAAATTCATCGACTCTACCTTTTTTCGATTTATTGTATTGAAAATATTTATCTCATTCATCTTTGGTCTGTGCCCCTATTCTACTATATCTTTTTTTTATGTCAATTATAATTTCATAATACTTATTAAAGTTAAACGACGGTGGGAGGGGGGAACCACTGAAGCGTGACTGAAGCAGCCACTTAGGTCAGTTAGCCTTAGGTCAGTCAGCCTTAGGTCAGTCAGCGGACCCCCTTTCCTTACAAAAAGTTATGGATCCGCCACTGCACATATAAACAAGTATACACGGACTTTTATAGTTGACTATGCTGTATAGACTTTGCTCATTGTTGATGGTCGTATGGTGACCCGTAGTTGTCAATTTCTATGACTCTATGGAGAGTTGTCTCATTGGCATTCATACCAGATCTTCTTTTTTTTAGCCAACAATTGTACGCGGTTGTAATTTATGGTCAATCACCTTCTTGATTTAAATATTCATTTTTCAGAAATAACCAATGGAAAGTATTCAATTGTCTTCTCATCGCCTGAATCAGTTTTAAAGCCTTATTGGAAAACTGTCTTCCTCTCAGCTACGTGGCAAACTCACTTGAAATTAATTGCAATCGATGAGGCGCATTGTATATCCGAATGGGGGGATGATTTCAGAAAAGATTACCAGCAGTTGTACGAGCTAAGAAGCTTCTTTGGAGCTCCTTTGATGGCATTGACTGGGACTTCAACAAAAAAAGTTAAAAAGGACATAATGGAACACTTGCAACTACTAGACGAAGACACTGATCTTGTATACAAGTCACCAGATAGGCCAAACCTATATCTACAAATCTTAAAAAAAGAAAGCACGGATTACGATTCTTGCTTAGACTGGTTAATAAACCATATTCGCACTAATGGCAAGAAATCGAAAAAAATTATTGTTTACTGCAGATCTATTGACGCAGTATCTGAAATATTTTGTTGTTTAAAAGATAGTCTCGGTAAAATGGCTTATGTTGACGGAATTGTGGATGGTAATCAAGTACTTCTGGAGATGTATCACAAAAGCACACACCAGGATTCGAAAGACCGAATTATCAACGAATTCAAGACAAAAACTAGTCGTATCAGGTGCATTATTGCTACCGTGGCGCTAGGCATGGGTTTGGATATTTCAGACATAGACTTAGTTGTCCATATTGGCTGTCCAAAAACAGTTCTTTCCTATTGGCAAGAGGCGGGTCGTTGTGCTAGGGATGGTCGACAGGGATATAGTTTGATCTTGTATGACAACTTTACTCTTGCCCTCAAGACAACAGACAAAGATATTGCTGATATTGTAAAAAATAAAGACGGGAAATGCATTCGAAAGCAAATTTTAGATGTATTTTCTGATGAAGACAGCAATCAAGAAATTGAAAAAGAATCTTGTGAAGGTTGTGAATTGGATTGGTGTCAATGCAGCATGTGCAAGTGTTGTACACTTTGTGCCTCTAAATGTCAGTGTCACACAAGATGTAGTTTTAGTGTACAGAAATTTTTAAATGAAATTCAGAATGTAAATACTACAAATACAGACTGAAATATGGTATGGTAGACGGTGAATGAGGATTGCCTCGCTCGCCGGGTATAGGAGACGTATCTATAGTTGTACATTTCTGTGTCAATTTGATATCTTATGGAGAGTTGTCACACTGGCAATCATACCACATATTCTTTTTAATATTTCTGATCCATGTATAAAACAAAAAATATTTGTGATCCATGTATAAAACAAAAAAAAAACAGACTGAAATGTAGTAGACGGTGAATGAGGATTGCCTCGCTCGCCGAGAATGGCAGTCTATTTCTGTTCCAATGAAAATTACGATGTACATACCACAGACTGAAATCATAATAGACGGTGAATGAGGATTGCCTCGCTCGCCGGGTATAGCAGTCTATTTCTGATACATTTACTAAATTGCAATGTATACTGTTACAATCTTATCCTGATCCATTTTCAGAAATGCAATGTAGACAATCATTTACAGAAGCTATCAAATTTTCAGATTTTCTGTTAAGGACATATTATATACATAAACTGTATATGGTTATCTATATATAATTTTTATATCTATTTAAGAAAATATAGTATTGATAAAGATGCCGATTTTTTTAATTCATGATCATCACTTATTACTTCACTTTAGTACCATTTGGCACTGGTGCTCCAATAACGGAGGAATATAATTTGGAAAAAATTCGTTTTGTTCCAAATTTCGATTTTTATGTTGACCACAGTTTTTGAATTTCACCGGTGTCAACATCAATGACCTGGATAAACTTTTCTTTCTTTTGGATTATTTAAGGAGAAACAATCAATATAATTACCATAATTCAGGTAAGTAATCACTTCTTAACATATTTAAAACATTTACGTGACTGGTCAAATCAGAATTAAAAATTTGTTCATGCTACGCGTTTTTGGCCTATCGCGATATGACCTCGGGTGGCACATTGATAGTAAAAAGAAAATATCAGAACAGCAAATGTAAATAGTGAATAAAGCCTCCGAGGTCATATGTTATAGGACTACGATTCATACCTGTATGCACAAATTTAACAAATGTGAACATTTTTCCTTCAAACTCTTGGGTGATGATCCATGATCAATGATTATTCTGATAGACATGTATTAAAATATTCATTTCTACTCACCAATTGCAATTTCCAGCTCAGCTTATATTGTACTATAGTTTCCTTCTACCATGTCAACGATTTTGTGTAAAATAAGTTAGCTATTAGAAGCGCTGACACTGCCGACACACATGCGACATGAATGCAACAAAAATAAAGAGGGTACGGTAACGTTAAATCGTTTACGGGCGAAGAATTATTTTCCGTTTTTAATTAAACTTGTCAGATTTGATTAATTATCGTCGAAAAATGTCCCTAATGGATAGTCATTCAAATTAAACCAGCTTTATTATTCTGTATGCATGTAATATATATGTAACCTGGTCTTTAAATGTACTTTAAGTACAGTGTCTGACGTATTTATAAACATTTTCTTGATTATTTATCCTATTTCAAATATAAATTTGAATGAATTTATAAGCCTTTTTCTGCTATAATATTCAAACTTTATTTTTTAACGAAGTCTTCTGGTATGTAGTTTTTTTTACAAAAGGCTCTCGAATTATAGACACATTAAAAAATAAAGATGGAAAGTCAAACGCATGAGTCTGGCAAAAATAAAGTTAACGGACAATGTCATGACAATAAACGGAAAACGATAAAAGACAGAGTTATATCTATATATTTTTTTCCCTGCCTCAAATTTACTCAAATGCAATTTATATAGGTAACATGAAAAGATAAATTATAATGCATTCATGTACAATATTTAAAAATAGTTACATCTTAAATTTAATTTAACATATTAAGATCACGTTTTCAAGTGTTCACGGCCGACATCCTTTATTATTAAATAAGGGTGTAAAAATGAATGACAAATTCTTCACCACGTACGGCAGTCTGTAATTGCATATAAAACGTATTGCAATCACTTGTAAACCATTAAATATAAAGGTTCAGGTGCTTATATTCAATAATCAAATATTATTTCGGCAATCTGTTGATTTTTTTTAGTCAATTCGCGGCGATTTGTGCAGCAGTATGACTTTGAGCTACTTTTTTTTATTTATATATAAATTATAAAACAGTGTTAAATAATTAAATAGGAAGAAGTTAGAATTCAAATTGAATATTTGTTTTATTTAAATAACATGATTAAGGGGACGTGGTAGACTTTCAGTTAAAAAAATCGTCTTCTTTCACAGTTTTATTTTATTCTTGAAAGGGGAGCAACCCCTGATAAATAATGGGAAAGTTTCACTCGTTTTGTGTCCAAATTATTAAAATCTGAACACGACTGGACACGGTCTGACAACATCTTGACGTCAGTTTGTATCCATGGTCTGTTTTGGTCTGACACGGTCTTAACGGATCTAAACAGCTCGCTAGAAGATACAGTCTTAAATATCTTGACATGCCTTAACGGGACTAATTTACCTAATGAGACTATCGATCCGAATGGAGACTTAACGATCTGACATATCTTGACGTTTTCCTCTAGCGGTAAATCCAGTCAATTAAGATACGATCAGACCAAAATGACCGTTTCAGACTGAAATCGTGCTACTAGTGTTGTTTATGCATTTCAATTTTCTTTTACATTCTTAAAGAGAAGTAAAAATATGCATCCTCAATGTTATCTAACCACCAATAATATGTTGCTCTATTTATTTAGAGAGGCAAAATATATCAAAGAGATAATAGATAAAAAACAAACTGACAATGAAATGGCAAGAAGAAAATAACGACGAATGGACAAACAACAGTACCAAAAAAAAACACAACATAGAAAACTAAAAACACGAGCAACAAAAATACTACTGAAAACCGGATAGAGAACTCCGGTTCTCTGAAAGGGTACATATGTCCTTCTTACTATGTGGCACCCTAAAGATATTGATATTTTAATCTACATATTATTACTAAAAAATCAATTGAACAGTGTGTCGAATGCATAAGATTCAAGCAATATATGCATTATTGTGTTCTATATGGTAAAATTTAAATAGTTTAGCTTGTCGTAAAACGAATTTGTTTACATAAGGAAAAGTCAGGAATATGAAAGTTGTTTTCTATTCGTTTAATGAATTTGAGCTTTTGATTTTTACAACTTCATAAAGGACTTTTCGTTTTCAGTTATCCGAGAGTTTGGCTTATTTTTTATTATTTTACTTTTGCAGGTGTGATCACGTTAAAGGATGTGTTGTGTCTTCACCAACATCTAGTACTTTCACTTATGCAATTTCTTGTAAGTAACATGTTAAACAAATAAACCAAAAATTGCAGGATTTAGATACATAAACATTCAGTACATTTGAGCATATGTGTAACTTTTTGTCGGACCCGATGACTCAATTAATGTATTATCCAAATCAAAAGTAGTATGTTTTCATGTGTGCACTCTAACTACAAAAGAATAATCCTTACATTTGGGCAGAATGTTAATTTGTTTCAAAAAAAAAAAAAAAAGGAATGTGTATGACTTAAGCGTTATTATGCCAAGTACTACAGTGGACATTTGACTTTTTAAACATTTTTTTATTCGAACGTTACTGATGAGTCTTTTGTAGACCATGTAGACGAAACGTGCGTCTGGCGTAAATATAAAATTGTAATCCTGGTATCTATCTATGATGAGTTTATTATTAAATATATGGAAGTTAGGTAATATAATGCCAGCATATTTTTGTCGTATATGCACAATGTATTAGTTGTCTTCAATTGTTTGTATATGTCTTGTAGTTGCATACATTTATTTGAAGATTTGTCTTTATTTTTTTTTATATTAATGAATTCTCTTTTCTTATGTTCTGTGTTTATTTTTATCGATTCGTTGCCAACACAAGAAACTGTTTGCGATGACAGATTTCTTTTTTTTTAAATGATTCCGTCCTTTGATGCATCATTGAAAAATTAAAATAGAAATCAGCTGTATTTAATTTTATATTTTCAGGACTTTTGTTAAGAGAAATAAGGGTTTACTCTGCATTAGCAGTTGTAGTAATTGGTTTTGGGATATGTTTATGCTTGGTTGTCTTAATGTACAAAATATTGACCAAAAAGAATATAATGACTATTAAGCAAACACGAAATTTATCGATGCCTCAACAAGTTCAACCTTATAAAATTGCGGACCGTTTATATGACATTATTAATGAGGAAGATTTACTAGATGACCGACGTATACAACAAATCGAAATTTCGTCTGAATATCTTGATGTCATACACTATTCAAATACCAGAGGGAGGTTGGAAAGTAAAAGTTTTGAGAGCCAAGAAAACCCAAGCCAATTACTGTCAATGAATCAGTATGCAATAACATAATTCATAATAACTATATTTTAAATCACTAAAAATAATGCTGAGTTCACACGTAATTCGAGTTCGATTCGCATTAACCAATTCGAATTATTTGAATTCGCATTAACCAATTCGAATTAGTTGAATTTGCATTACAAACGTTTTACGTCCTAACGTCAATTTTATTTCGAATTAAAATTCGCGTCAAATTCGCTTTACTGTCCAAACGTCGTTATCTTTTAATTTGCATTATCAATTAATTAATTGAATGATTTAAAAAGATTTAAAACAAAAAATATTTTAGGGTCAATTGCGTCTCCAACATTGCTCTTGTATGGATTATTTCCCTTTTCAGTATTTAAACATTTCAAAATGTGTTTTATATGTTAGCTAATATTTCTTATCTATTAGTTTTTATTCTATTCAGTATTCATATATTGCGTAATATTGACATTTCAGTTCCTTTATTTGTTTTAAGTTTTCCACAATTTACAATGTTATTTACTTTTGCTTACCATTTTGAAGGGAGTTGTTTAAATAAAAGATAATAATAATGTTAAATGACGGGCGGTCTAATCTTCCCTCAGACAGAATGCATTTGCTGACTAGTGTGTATACATACATTGAGACACGATGCCAGTTTGAAATATATGAATATATATTGGCATATATGACAATATATTGGATTGTAATATAGTACTATTGACACAAATCGACTAAATTATACCTCGCTACTATTAATATATCAATTGTTCAGAAACATAAAATAAAAAAAAAATACATTCGAAGAAGTATGTATGTGTCTGTTCCAAGTTAGGAGCCTGTAATTCATTTTTTTTTTTGTACATAATTTAGGCCGTTAGTTTTCTTGTCTAAATTGTTTTACATTTGTCAAGGCCTTTTATAACTGACTATGCGGTGTGGGCTTTGCTCAATGTTGAAGGTCATATATTGACCTATAAAAGAATGAAGAGGAGAATGGTCCTGCAAAAGTAAAGATAGAGGAGAAAACGCATGTATGTTGTTTATAGATCTTGCTATGAAGCCATGCACAGAAAGAGCGCTGTGGGCAAAAGAGAGAACAAATGACAGATACATTGATGCAATAAGTGTTTGGTCAGATTTGGATTGGCGGCACAATACTAGAATTTCAAAGAGCTTGGTCCACATATAAAAAAAGAAAGATACAGTGATGCGGTCGGCTGTTCCTGTTAGCAAAAGACTTCTAATGACTCTTTGGTATCTTGGTACACAGATGGACTTTCGATCTTTGGCCTCATTATTTGGAGTTGGAAAATCGACATCGTGTATTATTGTACACGATGCTTGCATGAAAATAAGACAAGTTCTACCTAAACCATTCATAAAATTCCCAAGAAACCAAGCGGCTGATGATGTAGTAAGCGGCTTCGCCAATTTTCTAGGATTCACACAAACCGTTGGTGCTACAGACGGCACGCACATACCTATAAATGCGCCTTCTGAGAACTCGAGTGACTTTTACAACCGGAAAGGTTATTACAGTATAATTATACAGGCTGTGATAGATCATTCTTATAAATTCATAGATATACTTGTCGGATGGCCTAGAAATATTCACGATGCGCGAGTGTTCAGACATTCGTCCCTTTTTGAAATTGGAAACCAAAGATTGTTTCTAGAGAAAGTGTTAAATCTTGATAACACACATGTTCCTATTCACTTGATAGGGGATGCCGCCTTCCCACTTCTACCATGGTTAATGACCCCGTTTAAAGGAAAACTAACGGAATTGCAAGAAAAATACAACTACAAACTATCTAGTGCAAGGATGGTCGTAGAAAATTCTTTTGGTCGATTAAAGACTGTTCAAGCGATTTGATAGGCAGCTTCCTTTTTTGTTGGATGTTATTGCAGACTGTGTTATACTCCACAATATTTGCGAAATCAACAAGGACTTCTGTATCGAAGAAGTGACAAGGGACGTTGAAAATGCTAGGGCCATTTGCGGGAATTTCGAAGGACAAATAGGCGATGCAAAAAACATAAGAAAAGCGATAGCAGAGTACCTGTTTCAGTGAACGTAATTGTATGAAAAAGTATCAATTTGATGACATGTAATTTAGATTTAGTTCAAAATATGATCTGAAAATTAAAATCTAAGAATATGTACGATATTTTGCATTGAAATACATTAAATACTAGTATGTGTATATCTAATAACGCCAATTTTACAAAGAAAAACACAGTTTATCCATTTCGAAAAAGTATTTTCCATTTGTAATTATTTTTGTTGTCAGTTTGTACGAAGTCATGTTTATTATTTGTTGACAACTTGTTTTCAATTTTTTATGTCGTAAATATTTATGTCCATAGTACACGCATGTCCCACTCGCACTATCATATCCTATGTTTAGTTAACCGTGAAATTAGGGTAAAAACTTTAATTTGGCATAAAAATTAGAAGGTTCATATCATATATGGAACATGTATACTAAGTTTCAAGTTGATTGGACTTCAACTTCATTAAAAACTAACTCGACCAAAAACTTTTAACCTGAAGTAGGACAGACGGACATACGGACGAAAGGACAAACGAACTAACGAACGAACGGACCCATACACCAGAAAACATAATGCCCCTCTACTATCGTAGGTGGGGCATAAAAATATAACGGTATCTGAGATTTTACAGATGTATTTATGCTAAACAATTTTACCAATTGTGCAAACAGAAAGTATGTGTACTTGGTGTTCGGCTGCCTATTGGTATCTCCTACCCTGAAAGTTTTTCTTTTACAATTTTCCAATAATTCCTGGTAAAGCCACAATGCTTAAAAGAAAATATCCAACGACAAGGGCATGCTTCGTGTACAGTAAGAATTTGCTAAAAACATTATATTTTTGCAATCTATCATTGAAAAAAAAACTGTTTGACCCTAAAGAAGCAGCTTTCATGTTTGCGAAAGACTGAAAATTATCTTGTCATTTTTTTTAGGATACCAGTAGAAACATTTATATGAAGTTTGGGTTCCAATACACTTTCTGATTTTTTAGAAGAAGATTTATTTTTCATGAAAACGTCAAAATACTCAAAAAAGCTTCAATATATAGGTTATATTTGCATCTATTGATCTTCATGAAAAAAAAGGCCAACGATCTCATCATATACTAAACGTTAACTCTGTTAGAATTTTGCTCAATTTCAAGGCTTTTGATACATCTGCAGAATAAACATGTTGTTTGGTCCTGTGAACCTTTTACGATACACCAACAATGTTTGATGACGGATAAATGATTGCCATGTATTGTTAGGCGAGTACATGATACCCTTAAAAAAATCACAAATTTTTGTTCCATTCCGATTTTTCGTATTAAAGGACATGATTATTGAAATAGTAACGACTACTAAGAAGAACGTCAAATCAATGAAGATTAGCTAAAAGCAGTGTTTGGAAATGCACCTTTGTACAAGCTTAAAATCAAACTACTACTACGCCTATAGCCTAAAACCACTTAATATTAAAAAGAAGAAGATATGGTATGATTAACAATGAGACAATTCTTCACAAGAGACCAAATTACACAGAAATTAAAAACTATAGGTTAGCATACTGCCTTCAATATTGAGCAAATACCATACTGCATGCTCAGCTGAGTTCAATTCCATGAATAAAACATTAGACAGATCTAACAAACTTTTTATTATACCTTTACTATTTATCAACATGTATTTTTTATGCTAAATTCGAAACTGAAAATCGTTGTCATCATATTTACAAGTTTGTGTACGAGTATGTGTCAAGGCAATCAAAGGCACCCTGCATTTCAACGAAATTGGGTTATTGGCTTCTATATCCGAATGCGTCACCAGTACAGTCGGCAGCTGGTTTTTCAGATGTTGTTGGTTGTGACTCATAACTGGTAAACGCGGACGATATCTATTGACCGAACATTGTGATCATCTGCATTTGCAGTTTCTGCTGCATGGCAAACATCTGCATTTGGAATTGCAGGTCTGATTGCACGCGTTTTTCTTCAATGATTTGTTCCTCTTTTCTTATTTTCTCTTCTTGCTCTAAAAACAGTTTAGTGCTTGACAATTCCATTTGCTCTAACATTTCCATAAACGGACCTGAAAAGAAATGTATAATTACTAGTCATTGCAATGTCTCTTTGGTACGCAATTACACTTTTATTAATCTTAAACTTTGACCAGCCAATAAATTTAAAAAAAAATAAGTATTTCAACTCACTTTTAAAAACTTACAGGTGCGTGCACATCAAAAACAGATAAAGAGTGTCTGAAACCGTATAAGATTCTTCGAAAATATAAATTTGAGCTCATTGTCCAGAAACAATATTTAAAGAATATTTAGCAGTACGTCAAACTCAAATGTCATGCGTTTCTGATATATATACGCCTTCATAAATTCTTAAAGATGTACTAAATAGGAGAGGTTTGGGAATAATTGTCCGATTTCGGACTTTTTAGTTATTTTCCTTTAATAGAATAATTAGTTTGCCCCTTAACAAACATTTTTCTTATCATAGAATTTAGAAAGGATATTGGGAATATGTCAAAGCGACAACAACCCCGACCATAGAGCAGACAACAGCCGAAGGCCACCAATGGGTCTTCAATGTAGCGAGAAACTCCTGCACCCGTAGGCATCCTTCAGCTGGCCATTTAAAAATATATATACTAGTACAGTGATAATAGACGTCATACTAAACTCCGTCTCTGACTTGGGATATGTGCAAATTTGCAGCGGGGTTATAAATGTTTATGAGATCTCCACCCTCCCCCTATACCTCTAGCCAATGTAGAAAAGTAAACGCATAACAATACTAACATTAAAATTCAGTTTATTTCAATAACTCATGAAAGGTTTTTTACCAAAATTTAATCAGATTCTATATTTCATGCTTTCGATTGAAGATTCGAGTAATACCAATGCAAATATAAGGCAAAAGTATGCGTCAGCCTTTTCCATCCTTTGTTCATAAATAAAATATCTCGGAAAGGAGTTCCATAACCTATCAATGTTTTAAGCTTATTTTGTTCCTTAATGAATGCTCTTTTGACAAACAGTATCAAGATTAAAGTAATGATTTTAAAAGATCTTAATGTTTCGTCCCTCCGTCCCTCTTTCTTTTCCGTGACTTGGAGATAGGTTTCTTTTGATTTATTTCCTTTTTCTGTTCTTTCTCTTCAACTAATTGGTCCAAGTTAGCATCAATGTTATCTTTGAAATTCTGTGAAGTCTCTGTCTCGAATGGTTCGTTTTCTATTAAAAAAAGGAATAAAAGTATTATGAATGATTCCACTATGATTAAGACAAACAACACTTGTTTTCTCAAAGTGATTAACGGTAATAGTGTTGTAAATCGTTAAACGTAATAACTGTAATTATCGGTCAAAAGGACCGTATCAAATATCAAAAACACTTACCATCACCTTTTTAAGTTTTAAGATATTGTAATTATCATATAAAAATAAAGGAGATGTGGTTATGATTGCCAATGAGACCAATATCCACCAAAATTAACATAAAGATTAAAATGAAGGTAAATAATTATGTACGGCGTTCACCGATGAAAAAAACAGACCGTATTGTAAAAATACAAACTAAGAAAAACGAGGTTAAACATGTTTGCAGGCGACAGGACTATGCAAAGCAAAACATTATAATGCCTTAGCATAAACCTTCTTATTACATTGGTTGCAATGAATTACATTGATTTCCCAGTTAGATAAAACCGATAATTTCACATGTGATATAAACGTGGTTATTTCACTCTCTGACGTCATACAACAATAGGCGTTGTCAAGATGTTGATAACGTCGGATCAAAACAAATTAGGAATGCGTAGGAAAAACATAGTTTCTTACATTTTCTTCATTAATTTCATAAAAAAAAAAGACATTTGACAATGTAATAAAAAGTATAACTAATCGCCGTATTTGAATATCAAAAATAAAACAACTTGTGACCGAACGCCGCTATGGATTAAACTCGTGCTGCGCACTCGTTTAATCCATGCGTCGTTCGGTCACGCGTTGTCTTATTTTTGATATTCAAATACGGCGATTAGTTATACTATAAATCTTATCATTAAACACTGCAATTGTAGCGAAGAATTGCACATACTCAGCTCCAGCGTTCACCATCAACTCAGGCTGAACTATTGGTCTGGTGCCCATGAATTTGTCTATTTCATCAAAGTATGAAAATCTTGATCTTCCATGTCCTGATGTGTTGTTATGCATTTTTGCCTTTATATATTGAACCCTGAGAGATTTGACTTTAGTTCTGCATGCCTCCCAGTTTCTTATATATCCGTGCTCCTTCATTTTGTATGAAATTTTTTCATACACATGCCGATTTTTATGCGTACCAGACAACACGGCTTCAATTGCATCATCTGCCCAACATTGGATAAGGCAGACAGTCTCCATTGATGACCAGGTGTTCCCCCTTTGTTGCACATTTTCGGACATGTTGGACTTGTCCGCACATACACATATGACCTCAATATGACGTCATGACGACCATTACGTCATGATTTCGCTTATGACATTTTCGCGGACAATAATATTTCGAAGAATTTAATAGAAGTAATGAAAATATATTTTTAATCTGTCCGTTCAAGCAATTGTTCGTGTGATTCGAATTACAATTTAGAAAGCGTTCACACCACAATTTAATTCGAATTGATTCGAATTAACTAATTCGCTAAAAAACGCATATCTAATGCGAATTGGATAATGCGAATTAGCCAATACGAATTTGATTCAAATTAGAAAAGAGGAGTGTGTGAACGCAAATAGCGAATTCGATTCGCATTCGATTCGAATTCAATTCGAATTAAACGTACGTGTGAACGAGGTATAAGTGTTATAAATGAATAAAACATATTCAATGCATCAATTTTATAAGTAGACACATGCATAAAGATTAAAGTATATTTGACTTTTTATCAAGTTTTTACTTCAATTAAGTGTAGAAACAACCACTAAAATTTCAATTGACCAGCATTTGTCAGTATTGACCACTTGAGGAGTATTGTCCGAGGCGGTAAATACCAGTTAATACCACTGGTAAATACCGGGGTGGTCTTTACCGCCCAACCTTGTAACACACCTTAACAGCGATACACAAACTTCACCTGCATACGAGATAATCATTACCAAACTTATTCGATATGCAAGCAGTTGTAGCTGCTACTCTTGATTATACAACATTTTTATTTTTGAGTAGAAAACATAAAGTTGATGAACCAGAGTAAAATCATATAACGTCTTTTCTCCTTTTTGTGATGTAGTCCGAAGATGCCAACACCCTGTTTATAAATATTCGTAATTTTACAAACAATTCATGATGGTCATGAAGTATAGATGTTAGATACTGACGTAGTTTTACATCATGAAAACGAGTTTTTGTTTTATTGCCATTATATATTCTTAACCTTAACTGCATAGTAAATTTTTGGTAATATCTGTTTGTTGTGGTTCGGTATTGAAACATCCCGCAAATATGTAAATATGCAATGGTCATTTTTTTCTCATTAATGATTATTTGATTAATTGTTTAACTTGTTCATATGTAATTAGTTCTGATTGTTTCTATTTGTTTCTGTTTGTTTGGTTACATTATAACACAATGTTGACTACTGTACTCCTTTTTTTTTTATAGATTTAATGTATAATTCTGTTTGTTTATTTCTCAAACATTATTGTGACTTTAATGCGACTTTCATACCAGTGGCAGATTAAGAAAACCATTTAATGCATAAACACATTCCATACCCTGGTCAGTATTGTTTTATTAATATCTGCATAACGGGTCTCAAAATGAGCGTTTCCATGCTTTTTTGGTATATGAAGTTCTTACCCCCCCCCCCCCCAAAAAAAGCAAAACAAAAACAAAACAAAAAAATCATTGTTGAAGGCCGTACGGTGACCTATAGTTGTTTAGTTGTTAATGTCTGTGTCATTTTGGTCTTTTGTGGATAGTTGTCTCATTGGCAATCATACAACATCTTCTTTTTTTTTTATATAAACGCTTTACTCTAACCGGTAATGGTGTTTAATGGTTTCAATGATGAGAAGTTGGATATGTCAAATTTCAATGTTGGAAAGTTTGATATATCCATTTTATTAGACTCTTACATCTCTATTGTTCCAATTTGTGTAAATTCATTATTTACTACGAAGTTTTTATTAATACTAATAATGCGACTTTGTTAGTATCGCTCGTAGTTTGATAACTAACGCATATATCTGTAATATGTAAATTGTTCTGCAATCGCAATAGTAAAACTTACATACTTGTTTATTTTTTGAAAATTGCAATAATAAAATCACGTAGTAATTTCTGAATTCACATTACTCAGCTATTAGTCTAAGATACATATTTGAAGTTATCGACAATTTGTACAGTTTCCCTCTGATCTTACTGCACAATATTTTAGATTATGCACAGGATTTGGCAGTAGGCAATCAGTTCAGAAACGTCAGATCAACCCACGCCATATTATCAATTAAATGGTAAGTCTTGTGTGGATAAGGTGCGGTTTTGACGTATTGAACTTTAAACCTGATGCCTTTTGTTATCTATTATTCATGTTTTTCTTTGCCTAATACGTTCTCCTATTTATTTGTATTGAAGTATTGTATTATTATGTTGTAATTTTTATGTTATATTTAACAATGCCATGACAGTGCGAGGTTTGGCATGCCACAAAACCAGGTTCAACCAACCATTTTTTTCTTTAAAAATGTCCTGTACCAAGTCAGGAAAATGGCCATTGCTATATTATAGTTCGTTTCTGTGTGTGTAACATTTTTACGTTGTGTTTCCGTTGTGTCGTTTGTTTTCTCCTATATTTGAGTGTGAATTCACATTACTATAAGACGTGTCACGGTACTTTTCTATCCCAAATTCATGTATTTGGTTTTGAGGTTATATTGGTTATTTTCATCCGATTTTGTCTTAGTCCGTAGCTATGTGTGTTACATTTGAATGTTGTGTCGTTGTTCTCCTCTTATATTTAATGCGTTTCCTTCAGTTTTAGTTTGTTTCCCCGATTTTGTTTTTTGTCCATAGATTTACGATTTTGGAACAGCGGTATACTACTGTTGCCTTTAAATGCACGTCACTTCATTTATATAACCGAACAACTATCCAAAAAATGTGTACGAGTAGTTTTAGTATCTATTTCATTTAGATTTATAATCTCGAACCAAAATCAGAAATTGCCAATCAAAAGCATAATTGGCTCGAATGATATTGTTCCTGATATATAAAGGTCGAAAATAAAATTGACATTCTTGGATCTACAAAGATGTGGTATTAATTCCAATGAGACAAATATCCTAATCTAACAGCAATCTATAAAGAGCACCATACATGACTACTGTAAAACCATTCAAACTGCAAAATAAAAGGTTTAATCTTTATTATACACGATAAATGAGAAAACGGTTCTTTTTTCGTAACGGTATATAAAATCTCATACATTCATATATCAATCTCTAAACTGAAAAAAATTGTCTTGTGATCACATTTATCCCAGCTCTTAGTATGCATTCAACGGTGAATGTCTACTTTTAAAATCAACCTTAAGTGATCATTTTGGCAATCGTTACGAAAACAAGAAAACACGATGTTAAGTGGAAAATCTACTACTAGTTTCAAAGGAGCACTGTCATTAATACTCAAAATGGCAAATCAATAAATAAAACAGTAGGTCCTTTATTCACGAAAATGTATACCCACGAAAATAAACGAGCTCACAGTATATGCAATGTATATGTATACTGTCAAGATAAGAAAAAGATATATTAATAATAATGAATTTATAATCTGGAAACTATAAAGAAAAAAAATGATTCATGTAAAGAAATTTAAGAACGAAACTCTTTGGCAGTAAATAACAAAACAAGTTAAGCACCTAAACATCGAACTTAAACTGTAATCTGTATTTTTTTTTTCAAATATGATTGACAATCATATCAATTGTGGTTTGTTTTTGTATGCTGATATTTATTTACAAACTTAAAACATAAGCAACAGTTTTGTTTGTGTTTGTTCTTTTCTAATTAACAGATATCCAATCACTAGAAATTGAGAGTCAAATAAAAGCTGAACTGCATTTCTGACTTATTAATTATTTCCTGATTTTATTGTATATACAATAGATAGCTTATTTCCGGAAAAATGGGTTTTTAAATGTACAATTATTTCCTTAATAGGTTAGCTGTAGTGTTAACATTATCATGAAGTTGAAAAAAGTTATTTGTTTAACTTTATTTTCTATGTTTGTTTCACTCTCTAGAAGTCATTTATGTAAATTCAGGAATTCAAGGTATGTCTTACATTGGAAAAAAAATTGTAACTGCATGCATTGATGTATGTTATGTTATTACATATCTCTATAAACAATTCACTTTGAAATCTAATTACGGAATTAATTGACACCACAATTCAAGAATTATTTACCAGGGGAGGCGATGAGCGTGGCCAATATTGTAATTTGCAAATTGTTTTTATTTCACCTGGCGATAAAATACGGCTGCTTGGGGCCACGGAAAACAGATGGAATGTTTCAGTCTTTATTTTTGTCATATCTTAATTACAATACACATGAAATACTGACAAAGAAAATAAAAGTACACAATAATCACAAATGATTATCAATATCATATGATGTCAAACTCGAATAAATCATTTAAAATCATAGTCAAAAGCTATCATGCGTTTATTGTAATACATAGCGTATCAAACAAATATTGGCTTTTTAATTGTATGTTAGTTGTCCTATAAAATTAACGAAACAATGATTACACCCTGACCAATTGGATCTCGTGGTTTAATATTGTCTCTGTAAATCTTTAAATTAGGTATTGGGTTTTTGATCTATTTCAATTCTGAGAATTTCACATGGTCTTTATACAATCAAGTGGTATACAGATAACTGTCATTTGCAGAAAGTAAATGATCATGAGCCTTTTGTAGGTTACTATGCGGTATGGAATTTTCTCGATGTTGAGCGCGGTTCGGGTATCTATAGTTGTTAAAGTGTTTGTCATTTATTATTTGATTGGACTTTTTTCATTGTAATCATACCACAACTTTTTATTCTATTGAGAAAAGAATGATGTTGAAATAGGCGTATGAGTTTGATAAATTTTAGATAGCCCAATTTATATATCAATGATAAGTCCCTGACATTTCAAGTAGACGAAAACATTGAATACATATAACACAATACGTTGTCAATAATACTTATTATTTACAAGAAACAAACTGATGAGGATGTAAACAAAATGTTTTCTATCTTTCAGAAACGAAACTGAAGATGTATGCTGTGCTGATTATGAAAAAAGAGAAAATGTTTGCATCGGTAAGCTATCACTTACCTCTATTAGTTAATTGCATGTGTTTCGTCCAAAAAATGCATAAAATACATAAAATCTTGCACTGCTTTACTGAAATATATACTAGTATTTACAATAGATAATGGAAAGAAAAATGTCATTTTTTTGTTGACAATGAAGACAAACATGAAAATACAACATATTTTATCGGAAATCGACACGTTAAATCGAACTACACAGGCCTTGGATATACTGAAATATATACTGACAATATATAATTAAAAGAGCTAGTTTTTTATTGTGTTAAAGCCATTTTCAACTTCAGTTATTTAAAGTTGAACACTGTAGGATTATGCAACCGCCATATTAGGACTAAAATCGGAACACTTTAAAACATTAACGTTGTTTTTAACATAGCTATATACATTTAGGATTTCAAGTTATCCGGAAAATACCTATGTTGTCCAAAAGTAGAAACATTGATAATTTTCAGGCAATTTATGTTTTTTGAGATGCAATTGAAAAAAATAATATACAACATTCATGTTTCAAAACTGACACGTTAAAACGTAAAAACCACACATATTATCCTTTTGAACTGTGTTCTCAGTCAAACAGTAGTATTCGTGTATGCCATGCAAGAATATATGTAAAAGTATACAGTGTAACCAATCCTAGATCGAACGCATGGTTCTGTTATCTTTGCGATAACTGATCATGAGACAAATGATGTATTGATTGAGGATAAACATAATATTTGATCTAATAAGCTTGACAAGGCTTGATCATCTTTTTTTATATTTGTCAATGTTGGACGTGTCATTTGTGAAATTTAAACCATGCATTCTTTAAAATTTTGGCAACTCTTAACATCGGTCGTAGCTTTTAAGTTACTGGTGTTATGCTGATATAGCCTGTCATTGTCATTTTATCTAAGATTATAACGTCAACAATGAATACTGGGGAAAACATTGTAATTTGTATAAACTCAAAGATATTCAATATCTATGGAACTTTAGCAGCATGAACATTACAAATTTTCATAAAGTATTGTTTTAATTTTTACATATATTTTGTGATACCGTGATTGTTAATTACTTTACAACCAGTTTAAATATGCCATGCTATCAAGTAAGGAAAAGTACAAAAGGTAGGTGTTGTATTAAACGTACATAAGGCGTAGCCCTATCGTAACATGGTGCACCGGATTAATCAGATGCATGTATTCTGTCAAAAACAAAAACGCAGGTTTATGAGTACATTATCAAAACAAGGTTTCAAAAAGTAAAAAAACACATTGCACACAATATTGACTACTGTTTCATAAAAAAAGATGTCAGTTGTAGTTAGTTTATCAAGTTATTGAGTTTTATTATTGGTAAACTTTAATTATTTCAGTGTGTTCCAAAGGTTACACGTCAGATACAGGACAACACTGTAAGCCCTGTTCGAAAAACTATTATGGTGAAAGATGTCGAAACGAATGTTTTTGCTCAGAATTTGAAGTGTATGTAAGATACTGTACAAGGTTTAGGAACATGATTACGAATTACACATCAAGCAACAAAAAATAAAATGCCGTCCTTATAAATGCTCAGTTGCGTTGTTATAAGCATATATATATATACATATAAACCAACATTCAGTTTTGAAGAAAAGCACCATGTCACACATAAAGCTTATTATATTACAGGTACAACACTGTATTATAATATACGAAGTCTTTTAAATCTTGTTTTATAGTTACAACTGTTGAAGAGAGACTTATTACATTCCATTTGTCATAAAACTAGTCTGTTGACTTATCATGCTTATGGCCAATTAGACAGCATATTCTTACTTTTTCAAATATAAAACATAAACCAATAAAGATAAGATTGTTTAATGTTATGCTGAATTTTTTTATTGCAGTTGTGATAACGTTGAAGGCTGTGTTCAGTTGTCATCAACAACTGGTACGTCCATGTATGCAACTTCTGGTAAGTTACATGTAAAATAACGTACAACTGGATGTCATATTATTCTATTCATTGGAATGTTGCAATGACATGAATGATACATGTACATAAATGTTGGAACGACCGATTTTCAAATACATATATAGTTGAAGTGTATGGTTATTTTTTTTAAATTGATTTACATCTAACCACTTATTTAATTTGATAAGATTTATATTTACATTGTGTCATAGATCAAATTTAGTCGTTCAGTGTATGTTCAGTTGTGTTAAGATGTCTTTTCATTGAGTTAAGTCATTTCAATTGATATCTTATAATGTGTCTTTTTACGTTGTTATGTTAACCAGGATATGTTAACCCTTTCGGAGTATCTGAGATCACCCCTATTGTTGGTGGGATTCGTGGTTCTAATTCTTTAGTTTTCTATGTTGTGTCAAGTGTGCTATTGTTTGTCTGTTTGTCTTTTTTCAAATGTAGCCATGGCTTTGTCAATTTATTTTCGATTTATGAGTTTGTATGTCCCTCTTGTATCTTTCGTCTCCCTTTTAAACTTTTGTTTCTGATACGGATGAAGTTTGGTGCCTATTTAAACGTTCAAAAACTTTGCATTTGTTTGCACCTGTCCTAAGTCAGAAATCTGATGTTGCGTTTGTGTATGCGGTTAATAAGTGTTTCTCGTTTATATATATATATATATATATATATATATATATATATATATATATATATATATATATATATATATATATATATATATATATATATATATATATATATATATTATATATATTATACCGTTGGTTCTCCCGTTTGAATGGTTTTACACAAGTAGTTTGTGTGGTCCTTTATAGCTTGCTGTTCGGTGTGACCCAAGGTTACGTGTTGAAGACCGTTCGTTGAACTATGATTGTTTACTTTCCAACTTGTGACTTGGATAGAACGTTTTCTCATTGGCACGCATACCACATCTTTTTATATCTATAAGAGACATATGCTTGCGAAAAATAGCTTCATGTTTTTTTAATTCAACGCTATTTTGTTCCAGGTAAGAGTTGTCTTTTTGTCCTTTTGACACTGTTTCTACACTTTTGTAATAATATGATACTTATATGGTGTAATAGATCAAACGTATTGGTTAAAGTATGTTAACTTGATTTGTTGAAATGTCTTTCTGATCGATTTAAGCCATCTCTATCGATATTTTATAGCGTGCGTTATTGTCAATTTCTAGTGTTTGTAACGATTCTGAAATAAATTACTATTGAACTACTACATATGTATATCAGGCAAATGAAATCCATAATGAAATTTACAACTTGTTTTGTTATTTTATAATCGATAGAAATGCATAACGATGATATCTGCCTTTGTTCTATTGTATAAGATAAAATTGAACAACGCTTCAGCGAGAAAATTTGCAGTGTGAAAACTGAAAGGTATGTTGATATTGATAGACTAATATCGTTGCATTAACATTGACTTTAAGTTACATTCAAGATTTTATGTAAACATTGATACTATATCTGCCCTTGAATTTTTACTAGATAACATTTTTGTTCGCTTTAGAGATTCTGTATATCGTCAGGTTATCGGAATTAACATAGGGACTAACTATGCACAACTTATTGAGGACCTGTTTTTGTATTGCTATGAGTTACAATTGATGACAAAAATCAGCAAAGACCAATCGAAGCAACATCTGATACACAAATTTAATAATAGATATTTGGATGATATTTTGGCTCTCAATAATAACGACTTCCGTATGTATGCTAAAGAAATTTATCCTGTTGAACTTACTTTAAATAAAGCTAATACTAACAATGACCACTGCCCTTTCCTCGATCTTGATATCCATATCATAAACGGAAAGCTTAATACTAAAATTTATGATAAAAGAGATGAATTTTCAGTTCCTATCGTTATTTATCCATTTTTAGATGGTGACGTTCCCTTGTCACCATCTTACGGTGTTTATATAACTCAACTTGTACGATTCGCTCGTGTATGTAACAATGTTTTAGATTTTAACGAGAGAAATGTATGACTGAAAAATTATAACACCAGAGTTTTCGGTATCATATACTAGTCAAAACATTTACTAAATTTTATCATCGGTATAAGAACATCATTCGTAAATATAGCGCAACATGCGCTTCTTGTACGTTCAGATATTTCACATCCAATATTTTGTGGAAATACTCTGTATAAAGCACAAAAATGTCAGTATTAACCTCAGAAGCTAACAAAACCTTAAAATAGACTTATTAAGAAGAGATATAGTATACTGTTGTCAGGTCATTAAAGATTGCATATTTTGGCGTTAATATTGATTCATTTATAAGGTCTTTCCATCGGAACTAAACACATTTATTTAAAAACAAGTTGTTGACATGACACAGATTATGTTCTTTTCATATATGTTATGATGGTATGATACTAAACCTTTCACGGGGAGGATTGTTTCTGATATTCATATGATGAAGACATAATTTTTCAATCAGTTTAATTGAAGTCTGGAACTGGCATGTCAGTTAACTGCTAGTAGTCTGATGTTATTTATGTATTATTGTCATTTTGTTTATTTTCTTTGGTTACATCTTCTGACATCAGACTCGGACTTCTCTTAAACTGAATTTTAATGTGCGCATTGTTATGCGTTAACTTTTCTGCATTGGCTAGAGGTATAAGGGAGGGTTGAGATCTCACAAACATGTTTAACCCCGCTGCATGTTTAAGCCTGTCCCAAGTCAGGAGTCTCTGGCCTTTGTTAGCCTTGCATTATTTTAACTTTTAGTTTCTTGTGTACAATTTGGAGTTTGGTATGGCCTTCAGTATCACTGAACTAGTATATATTTGTTTAGGGGCCAGCTGAAGGACGCCTCCGGGTGCGGGAATTTCTCGTTGCATTGAAGACACGTAGGTGACCTTCTGCTGTTGTCTGCTCTATGGTCGGGTTGTTGTCTCTTTGGCACATTCCCCATTTCCATTCTCAATTTTATTGCGCATTGCTTCGCTTGTTGGCTTTTCCTTTATATCTAAGCTTTGAAAATGTTATGCATGTGAAGGTAGGACGTCCGATATTTTGAACGTCAAGCATCGCGATTGCCCGAAATTTTATTTTAAAGTGAAAAAAAAACAATGAAAATTATGAATAGTTGTATGATTATAAGCTCAACAATCCTAAACTCTGAACACCAAAGGATATCTACCGCCAGGTATAGAACAATGGGAGTAAACAATTCATTTACAATGTTTTCTCTTTACTGTAAAAAGTTCCATATAAATAAAGTATGAATCAGTTAAACAGCAAATAAAGTATTTCAAAATAACGGCTGAAAAACTGAATTACAAAGTTTTGAATATATTTAAGTGGTGCCATAAAGAAAGTATGTTGTGCAGATTTTGAGGAAAAAGGGAATAATTGCATTGGTAAGCTTTTAAATATCAAACTTCCTCTTCAATAGTATGGTAACATAATTGAAAATCGGACGCTAAAATATGTGTATTATTTTTTTTCTTTGGTACATGCAACATTTAAAAACGAAGATAAGCGGGAAAATACTGATAAAATTGAGACAAGCAGTATCACCTTTACACAAATTTTCTACAAACCTGAGGGCGTTATTCACGTCATTATGTATTCATATGTAAACATTATCCTTAGCGGAAATGATGACGGATGTTCTCTTGTCTTTGGGTCTTTTGTCAGATTTTCGGAATCCTCTGGTTTTATCCATTTGAATGCTTAAAAAAAAATCGCTCATTGACCACCATTTTCTTTTTATTGAACTTTTATGAGTATAACTATAAGACATCTGTAAAAGTCTTATAAGATCTTTTTTTATATTTTGATAGTATTTGAGAACTTTGACTTGTTAACAATAAAGCTATAAAAAATCAAGAGAGAAATTTTCCCCGCCAAAATTGTAATGGCTTATATCTCGAAAACAAGATCATTGACCTATATATTTTGTTTGACTTTTACCAACATATACTTGTGTAATGAAAAAATTGTTATTTTGAAACTGAGTAGCGAACGTTCTTAACTTACATTTCAAATGTTTCAGCAAATAGATATAGAAAGATGTGGTGTGAGTGCCAATGAGACAACTCTCCATTGAAAAATAACAATTTAAAAAAAAAGTAAACCATTATAGGTTAATGTACGGCCTTCAACACGGAGCCTTGGCTCATAACGAACAACAAGCTATAAAGGGCCCCGAAATTCGAGTGTAAAACCATTCACACGGGAAAACCAACGGTCTAATCTATATAAAAAAACGATTCCACACTTTAAAGTCAAAATGTCTAATTAAACATTCAAATAGCATGTTTACAACTCAATTTTTCACGTTACAGAATTGTCTATTTATGTATTTGGTAACGTAAAACATTTTTTTCAATAGACAAACCCTTAAAATTCACATAAAATGAAGAAAAAAACACACTTTCCTGTATGCAAGGTGCAACTTTACAATTGCAAAACAACGTTTTGAATAACACTTTTGTGCCGTTAACATGTCTTAATAACGATGTAAAACAAATATGTATGAAATCATAAAACATAAACATTGGTATACAAAATACTCTAATCATAATTTCAAATGTGTTACAGCTTGTTTGGAAGGATTTACATCCGATATGGGACAAAAATGCAGGCCCTGTTCAAACAATACATTTGGAGAAAGGTGTGGAGGCGAATGTTTTTGTTCTAATTATGAAATGTACGCAAAACGCTTGAAATACATTATAATATTTTTTTCTTATTATGTGCAAATATTCGTAAAAACAAATGAAACACGCATCACATATAAATATTGACTTCTTTAAATGCTTGATGCATTTACTGTCGTCAGGAACGCTCAAACAAAAACATTTTTGAACCCAGGTTGCATAATTAATTTGCAGATTTCAAGATCTATGAGACATATATGGACCCTTAAATGATCTCATGTACATCTATCACAAAAAAAATATCACACGTCAAATCTGTTTGAAGAAGTTATGACCTGAGCCTAATCATATTTATAATATTTGTTATGTGATGGAAATTTTCGACAAAAAGACAGCACTGACAAACAGAATGCTAAAATCACTTGAATATGCTTACATGCCTTTTCAAATTGGTTCTAAAAATAGTGCTAGTGTTACATTAAATGTTTTATCCCTTATCATTTTATACTGTATTACAAGTACACAGGTGAATTAAGGGGGCTATATAGGGAATCACTAGAGCATGACTGGAGCTGGGCCCTCTTAGGCAGTAATATTTCTTGATCCGCCACTGAAGTATAGTTTACATATTCCTGTTGAGATACAAACGAAAGCCGAAACTAATATAAACAATGTCCCTATTGCATTATAAACAACGAATCGGCACAGTATTTTATAACACAAAGTAAACTTAAATTGCAGATGTGATCACGTTAAAGGATGTGTTGCATCTTCAACAACATATAGTATATCCGTTCATGAAACCTCGTGTAAGTAGCATAATAAATATCACACAAATGCATTATAATCATTATTATGCATTAACTATTTTTGAAGTGAGACAAATAAAAAAATACTCCTGATCATTCACTCTAATATATTTATTATATTGTGTAGTTATACATTTGTTGAATGACATATTTCTGTTTCGAATTTTAGTTCACATACTTGTTCAGAACATATGTTATGCAGTGTAGTTAAATGGGTTCTTGGGGTATACACATTAATATTTAACTTCGATTTGTGCAAACTACTAGAAAATATTCCTCTGCGATCTGTCTCTTCTATACAAGAACAAGAAAGATTGAGATGCCTTATTCGACTAAATATTATATTTTTGCTTATTGATACAAAACAACTCGTTAAGTTATGCAAAGAATTATAATAAGTTATTGAATGTGTAATGTGATGACTTGATGTTTTGAAAATATTGCAGCCGACAGACCTTTGACAGTGATGACAACGGTAGCAACACAATTTGGAAAGGGTAATTATTTAAAGTAAATTGCAAATATTTTTCGCACGAGTATCAAATGAAGTGATAATGCTAGTATGCTCCATCCGCGAAATTCAGTACCCACAAAGAAAAGCACTTTAACAGTAAACACATTTTACATAACAAGTTGTTGTTGCCTTCTCAAAGAAAACAGGTATTGGCGTAAATCTCGATTCAAGGGGTATTGCAGATTAAAATAAGTCCTGATGTGTCTTTTATGAGTATTGTCGTTACAAAACTATTGATATGAGACATTAACATCATGCGACTGAACAAAACGCACGTAGATTGATTGCACAAATTTAAAATATGTGTAATGGGCGGAAAATAGCAACAATGTATCAAAACCAATTCTACCACCAACTTTGACGGATTTAGCATCATTGGAAACATATAAAAAAATATTGAGAGAACCATAATCTTAAAGGGACTTGACTTTGAATAGTACCAACAGCATTGTCTGATGTGTAAAGAACACATAACCATGTAATCAATATGGATTGCAGATACAAAACATTGCAGTACCGTCGTATCTTTTTTGTAGTGAAATATAAATCGAACGTTATTTCTGCAATTTCGTAATTTTGGAAACATAATAGTTGCAATGAAAAACTCAATAAGGATGGTGACTAAAGGAAATGAGAGAGATTGCACTATTCTCTCAGAAATTATTAGAATTATGAAACAACTACAAGTAACTCGCTTTATGTAAAATACATGGATTTTTGGACACAAATTACTATATTTATCTATTGACAAAGGCTTTGAAATATCTAAAAACAATACTGCATTTCTAAGGCCCCCATATAAGTTTACAAGTACCTCATTTTCGACAAATACAGTTTTTCAATCTTTATAAAATTGTACTGTTGAATGAGTACAGCCATTCTATGATAACTTCAGATTATTATCTTCTTCATTACAACCCAGTTATTTTTTGTTTTTTTAATTGATGCAGCAAATGTTTCAACAATTTGTAGATCACAGAACTTCCATATCGACCAAAAGAACAGCAACATATATTTTTTGTGTGGTGTTGTACCTCACCAACCGCAAAAAAAATTATTAGAGGGTTATCGTTGTTGCTATCCGTACAGTATTTTAATGCTACCGTGTCGACCAAATTAACTGATCCTCCTTAAACAGATGTAGGCTTTTAATAGTTTGATACAAAAAACTGTCAAGAAATCTTTATTTTTCTGTATCACATCAAAAATGAATACAAAAGAAACAGATAACAGCACTTATTGTGCTTTTTCTTTGTTATCTGAATGGTCGTTTGTTGTAAGCGTTATTTTGCACAAGTTAAACTATTTATGTGTGTGCACTTTTTTCCTCTACGTGTGAGTATTGATCATTGAAAAACTTAGATCCATAAATAATAACCTCTGTAAGATATGCATCGTCTAACTTTCACTCATTTGATTTCTAGTTCTTTTATCTTCTCAGGGTTTTTTCTGTTCCTCTTTTATGCTAATAATTTGACAATACTTAGCATTTGATGAATCTACGTTAACAGGGCGTTGCAGATCCACAACTTTTTTTTAATATGAAAGAATGTCTGTCAATAATACAACTAGAAGAAAAAAATGGCATTAATTACACGCTTAAAAAAAATGAAAAAATACGGACCGAATATACACTAAAATATATCGTATTTTCCTTTTACATTTTGACGGCCGGAAAACCAATGCACATGTGGAAGAAAATTAAGAAAGTTACATGTACGTGCTTTCGGGTATGGCCCTTAAAGCCGATCGAATATACTTTCTGAGATGAAAAACGTCAGAGTTAATATCGGACAAAAGAGTGAGCTGTTTAAAAAAATAATTTACTATATTCGGCTTTTATAGTGCCTTTTGAATTTTTCAAATTGAACGCATATCCGATGCACGAAGTAAGCAGTCGATCCACTTCACACAGCTATTTTGTCTATAACTCCAAAACTACATATATTACTATATATATGTATTTTGGAGTGGTCTATAAAATATCCAGAATTTATTGCATTTCCATATCTAATGCATGTAGTTATTTCCAAATACAACACTATATCATCTGCATCATGGTTATCTTTACACAAAATATAAACTCGTTACAAATAGTAAAATCATGACTAGCAAAATGTATAACTTATATATAGTCTATGGCCCAGGGTGTTAAACACAGCGAGGGAAGTATTGACACTATGTCACAGAATCATTGACTGCAACGTTTATTCTTTTAAAATATCCTGTACAATTGTATCTATAATGAATAAACTGACAATTGGATTACACAGAACACACAATATATGTTGTGGCGTATTCAAAACAGAAGAACATAGTCGAATTGATTATATTAAAAAAAAAGTTGAAGCCTTTAATTTCAATTAGTCAGCCTATATGTAAAACACTTACTTTCCCTAAAAACCATATAGTTGCAGACGAAGGGCTTGGATAGATATGGAAACTATGTACACGAATAATTACCAAATTCTTAGGTGTATTAAAAAAGAGTAATTTTATAAGTACTGACACAGTGGAATGATTGACCGTATCAACCAACAGATCGATTGAAAAACAGACTGGCATATTATTTACTTGATACAAGCATTTTATCGCATATATCAGTCACATATAAGCAGTATACAGTTTATTCGATTTGTTGCACACACACACAATTTAAATAGCTACTTATTCTGATATTGTTCGTAACAATATAGATTAGACCATTTAATTGAAACTTATTTTTTTGTAGATATAACGAGTTCACATCGCGGGGAAAATACAAATAAACATTGCACAAATTGTAGTGATCAAGGTATGTGTCATTTGTGACATCATATTCACACTTTAGAAAAGCAATAATCTTTTGGGTCGTATCTTTGTAAAAGTCTTTAGATATAATTCTCCTTTATTGTTTTAATCAGTTTAAAAAAAAATAATTGTTCGAACAGTCGTTAGATGGATTTAGTTTTGTCAATTAGCACTATTTTGATTCGTCATGAAAAAGTCAGAAAAGAAATAAACTGTTTAGATTATTTTATTTACAGGACTGTTGTCTAGAGAAATAATTGTTTATTCTGCATTATCAGTTTTAGTAATTGGTTTCGGGATATGTTTATTCTTTGTTCTCTTGAAGTACAACACACTGAGCAAAAAGTACATAGTAACTATTAGCCAAACTCAAAATTCATCAGTACCACAACAAATCCAAACTATTGAAATTGCGGACCGTTTATATGACATTATTAATGAAGAAGATATATTAGATGACCGACGTATACAACAAATGCAAATGTCGTCTAATTATCTTGATGTAATACATGATTCAAATACGAGAGAGAGATGTGAAAGCAAAAGTTTTGAGAATCAAGATGATCCGTGCCAATTACTATCAATTGATCAGACGCAAAACCAAGAAAACAATTTGAAATCGGATAGCCGTTTTTTAAAGAGTGGTGATAGTACTTCATCTTCCGATGAATTTCACAAGGATTTAATACAAGATTACTTAAATCCGTATCAACCAATGATTGACATTTCGCCACCGGAAGAAAGAAAGTATCTAACCATAGCAACAGCACACAGCAGAATAGACGGTAATTACAAAGATTCTGAAGTAGTAACAAATGAATATGAACTTCAACATCCCCGTGAAATGGAGAAGAACGCTATGACCAATCTTCAGGACAATTATAACAGTTCTTCCGTTGGGAATTAATGCCTCTAAGAGTGTTTCGGTAAGGGAAGGAGGAAAATAATATAAATCATACGAAAAGTTAAATGTTAAACGGCTCAACATGGCGTCAAGTTCCGGAAAAGAGGATAAAAAATATGAAATAAAATGAAGATTATATGCTTGACAAACTATAATTATATATATAATACTCTTATCTCAGATATCGATATAGTTTGTACATTTTGCAAATTGATTCTTAAGAAATAATGATTTAGTTTATTGTCCTTATCTCGGCCATGAATCACTTCAACGCGATAAATCATAGAAAACAGTCTAGTACCAAAAAACCTTACTGCGAATTAAATTCTAAACGTAAAGTCTCTACGTTAATGGCAAAATCAAAAGCCCAAACACATATTACAAATATATAACAACTGTCATGTTCCGGACTTGGGACAGGCAATTCCTCGTGTGATAAATCACACAACTCCTGTAAACATGGCAAAATAATATGGCCAATTAAGACATTACAAAGGCAACACTATAGTACTAGTATTATTTTTCATTCCATTGTTTTTCAAATAAATGTATAATTGGTAATATTCTGAAATCATTTAACATCTCACAGCGATGTACTACTGTTGTCATTATTTATTCACCCCTTATTTTATTGATTTTTTATTTACATTGCATCTTATATTAAATGTATTCGTTCAATTTTAATATGTCTTTTGATTGAGGTAAGCCATTTCTATTGATATATGATAGTGTGTCTTTCTATGTTGTGATGGTACACAATTGTTTCGGGTAATAATGAAGGTTGGTACCTATTTAAATGTTTAAACCCATTGCATTTGTTTGAACCTGTCCCAAGTCAGGAACAAGTTGTTCAGTAGTTGTCGTTTGTTGATGTGGCTCATAGGCCTGAGTGTTTCTCGTTTCTGTTTTTTTTTATATAAATTTGACCGTTGGTTTTCCATTTGGGTTAACACTAGTCAATTTTGGGGATCTTTATAGCTTGCTTTTCGGTATGAGCCAAGGCTCCTTGTTGAAGACCGTATTTCGACCTATAAATTTTTTCTTTTACAAATTGTGAATTCCATTGAGAATTGTCTCATTGGAATTCATAACACATCTTCTTATATCTATAAAAATAAATTTAAGTGATTTTTTAATTGTCTGTAAAAAGTTGAACTGATAAGTAATTTTTAAAGTTTAACTCATTTGGTATTCACTGAAACCCTGGCTTCATCTTATCAATTAATGTGTCACCGTAGAAGGCAATGATTTCCCAAAAAATGTCTCAAAGGTCAACCAATTATGTTTGTAGTTCTGTTTGGTACCTTCTGATTTAGCCACTGCACCATGTTAACAGTATGTTTAAACAATTGAAAAAGGGGTTTAAAGTTAAGTGTTTTAAATGTTTTCTACAGTAATGTGTTTGGCATTTCGGTATATAAGAAACATTTTTGGCATAAGTTTGTCTGCCATGGCATACCTCAACTTGAATCGAAGTTGATGTTGCAGCCGTTATCATGTATCAAATGACGTTGAATAATCAAACTGTATTGACGTTGTGTTTGTCAATACATATTGATCTTGTCACAGATGGTCTTCAAAAAATCCCTTTTTTTCACGTGTTTATGCCTGCACTATTGGTATGACCTCATTGCTTGCTTTTGGAATATGGAAGTACAACATCTTGTTGATAATTCAAGTGTGGGTATAGATTGTAGAATTGTTTCACGAAAAAATTCTTCAAAAAAATACCAAAGGGTTTTTAATTTACTCTGTAAGAAATTTTGCGAATTCAATATCCCGGTATGTTCAATATCCGCAGGTAAAGCAGTATTGAGTTATTCAAACCATAACACAAGTATTGTAAGCATGCATAGTTGTATAATGAGGATCAATCATGATTTAGAAAGAAAAAAAAACCAACAATATATGTGTTCCGTTTCAATGAAATACACAATGTATATGCAAGTTTCTTTGCTCATGTCTGAAGAAGCGGAGCATTAACTCACCAAGCTTATAATTTGATTCGCCACACGCACATGTTGTAATCGGATTAATTCAGTTGGAATTCGAAATCGCATTAAAACACAAATATCCAAACACTTATAGCAGATACATAATTAAAACACCTTCTTAAATCACTATAATTTGCTGGTTAATTCATTCCAATCTTCTTTGATTTCTTATGACAATGTTACAGTTGAGGATATAGTTTCATTCTTTCAAACACCACAGTACATCAATGCTTAATGATAACACTGAACAACACTTAATGAGAAACTTGATTTTACAATACAAAGAATGTTAGTGTTCCACAACATTTTAAAATCATTTGTGTATCTTGAAGGAAATCATTTATCTCTAAGTTTCTAGTAACTTTGACCTATTTGTCAGTAAACGCAAATAACTTTGATCACTGTTTTTCGTCTTGATGTAAGTTATTCTTGTTAATCGTGCCTAAAATATACAGGGTCAATCAATTTCAACAGAGTCTTACAGTTTAATTTGAATGCGGTGCTGCTTAACGACTGTAACCTGCAAGTGGAATAGTTCTACCAAACAGGTTTGACCCCTCTTCATTCCATATACATGATATATGCCTAGTCAAAATTCCTAAGTTAGTGAAAGTGGTTGGTAATTGTTAAAAATTATCGTCATTATGTTTTATTAATTGGTCTAAATTTGCAGCATACCAGAGACGTTCCAGACAAATTATGATTTGCTGATTTATTTAATGCTTGTATTGACGAAATGTATGTTCACCAATTGGAAACAAGTTAAAATACAAAAATCAAGAAATATTAGGGTCTTTAGACTAGACTGACACCGCCGTGGCTAAGAAAGAAAAGACAAACAGACAAGTACTGGTAAACGAGTCACAACATAAAAACTAAAGATTTAGCATCAAGAATCCAACCAAAAACTCGGGGTAATCGTATGTGGCACCTGTTGTGTTGCTACAGCCTACTTTTACATAAGGTGATAAACTAAAATTAAATTTGATTTGTCGAACTATTCGTAATTGTTTTTTTTTTAGATTCAAGCAATCTGTCAATTTAGATATTTTTGAACTCTTTTAAGGCCGTGTTTACCATGTTTACACCAAACATCATGTACAGTCAACAAGTTCACAATTAGTGTAATGTTATGTACACTGTTTCAAAATTACTTTTTTTCTAATCTTTGCACCAGGTTTAATTACCTGTAAATAAGATTGTTAATACCTTTGAACTATATGTCATTTACATGCTATATATATAGCAGTTTTGAAAGCCATTGCTTTCTTTCTTTGCCAGTGTGTTGTCTGTTTATTTTTAATATATGATTTTGAACGTCCAAATGGTATCGTTTGCCCTTTTTTACAGACACATGTCATAAAGTCTTTTTCAATCTTTACCTAGAGTTTAAGATTCATTACTTATGTCGTCCTGAACATGCATGAAATATTTGTCACTAGACGTTAAGCAACCAACAATCAATCAATCAACTCATACTTATTTTATAACCGCCCCGTCAAGTGACACACTTGTTATCTTCGAGAAACATAACAACGCACCTTTTATTAAGACAATTAAGGGCACTATTATTTGTTAACAGTAAATATTACAATGATAATTGTCCTATATGACAGTGTATTTTGTCAAATGTTACTTATAAACCCAACAATGTGAGGAACATGTAATGTGAAAGAAAAACACTGCAAATGCAAATATATAACCAAAAGGGAAACAAGTATCTTGTATGTGATGGTACATGATATGCGCTCAAATTTCAAAGGGAATTTGGTAAAGCCGTAATTTGATATTGTTTATGATTTAACGTTTTATGGACGGACAGGCATTTGCACACTACTGTATGAGTTTTGCTCATTGACAAAAGTTATTTAGTCACACGTTATTGTTAAATCGTTCTCTTTACACTATCACACCAAATATTTTCGTTTATATGTTTCAAAGTTATCTCTAAATTTTGTATATCAACATTATCAATTAATTCTACTTAAAGTCATATGAAATCTCAAATTAAAAACAATTATGCCTATGTTTTTTATAACTAAATGGATAGTTTTTGTTGTACAACTTATGTACATATACTGAAGAAAATTCTTTAATTTGTCCACATTAAGAAGAAGTTTACCTATTTTTAATTGCTTGCTTCCAAGAAGCAACTCGCCGACATATTTTCCGTATGCATAGTGACCTTAGCGTTACTCTCCTCGTAAAATCCGATGATCGCAATACGCATGAACCTGTCATTAAAATAAACAATTATCTGATTGTACATGTTTAACACGTGCTCAATACCCATGTTTTTTTGTTGATTGTTTAATATAAGGTGATAATCCGTAAACATAGGCTGCCATGTTGTTAAATTATTATAGAGAGAGAAAACAAATTGACGATTATACGAAATATTGCGTAAAAAATGATAAAATCGTGCACAGAGGACTAAGTTAATGATATATACATGCATTGGTTCAAGAATTGAATAAACATTATTTTTCACCATTCACCTGTTTCATATGACTTTAAGGTGGTACAAAACACCTCGACTGAAAAAATTTGAGGTGTTTAATTTTCATAAAATTTTGACAAAATATTTACTTTGACCATCTCACAGAAATAGAAAAATTGAAAAATCTTGTAACACACACTGATTTTTACAGAGTTATCTCCCTGTAGATTCCCCCTTGATCTGATTCTTCATTATTGTTTCACATTTTAAAACAAATATTTTTAGAGAGCAATGCAAAGTAAAATGCTAAAAATCAAATCTGAGAGTTTCCTGTTTCTAGCACATATACATATCGTTATAATTTCCGGATAAAAATATGGAATTTTGCAATAGTTTCCTTATTATTTTATTCATGAGAATATCATTGTTATTATGGTGAAAAAATGCATTTGCTTAGTTTTTTTAGTTGTGTTTGTTGCGATGGCTGGAAGTCAACTATGTGATTTGAAGACTAAAAGGTATGTAAATACATGACACAATTCTTTCGTAGGGTGAATATTCGCTTATCGTATTAGCATATTTCACCAAAAGCATCTAATTTATTGGAAACCACATTTGTAATAGGTTTTTGTTAGCTTTCATTTACTTCCAGGTCAACCATAGAATACCTATATTTAACATAGCTTGTAAACGATATAAGAAAAAAACAACATATCAAATTAAAACAACCAAAATAAAATATTTCTTTAAATGTTTTTAGTGGAGATATAAAGAAAGTATGTTGCACAGATTATGAAGCGAATGGTAATGACTGCGTTGGTAAGTTTTTGTTTTTGTTTATCAGTATTTAATTTGGCCAACCCAAAAGTTTAGTACATTTATCTTCAGTGTTATATTATAATAGCACAGTTGCACAGGTTGAAGAAAATTATCATAATACAACTTACAAGAGAAAATAATGGAGAAGAATAACAAGAAATAACATTTAAATAAACTAAAAAAACAGAAAATAAAATGCTGAGGACACGATGATATCATATCTTATTCGATTATACTACGTGGAACTTTTTTTTCGATTTTTTTCATAAATTTAAAGACTTTCTCAAAGATTTCGAAATTTGGCTACACTCACTGCGTGTCACTTGAAAAAACGATGAAGGTTGGTTAATATATCGTTCCTTTCATATGTGTATTTGATTTAAAGCGATAGTTTTTAGAAATGAGGATACACAGCACATCTTTTTTACATTATACTCAATTTCGTCGGATCATGAAATACTTAGGAATATAATTTCCGAAGTATTTATAAGTAAATAATAAGCTGTTAATCTATCACATCATTATTTTGTATCGTTTAAATCGCATTTGTACCTATAAAGCTTGATTTATAATTCTAAGAACAAGAGAAGGTAAAATTCTACAGAATCATATTAACATGTCATTCGTTATTCGGGATTGATACAATCTTTGTTTCTCTGGAAGTAGGTACAACATAATGATATGTGATATGCTTTGGTAACGGCATTCAAAAACATATTTTTTTGTAGCTTATCATACGTACTGTTTGAATCGCTACCTCTTTCTCCTAAGACAATCCAATTACTCAGCAAGGGTAACAGAAGAATAACGTGGTACACCTGACTCATAATTCGTCTACATTATAAAAATAAATAGCTGGGCTAAAATGTTACAGTTACGTATAGAAATCCAAATAAAATACAAAATTTGGACAGTATTTCCCACTCAAAATGCAAAAAATTACAACTAAGGCAATGCTTGTCTGTCTTTAGAACATAGATATTTTGTTTTTAATAATTTTTCTTTCATAATTTGAATATCTGTTTGATTTACAGCCTGTTCTAAAGGATATACTTCTGAAATAGGACAATATTGCAGGCCATGTTTAGCAAACACATATGGTGAAAGATGTAGATACGAATGTTCTTGTCATGGATTGGAAACGTATGTTTCTCGCTAAAAATCAATTACATAACTTGTCAAAAATCTTTTCAAACGAAACAAACAAATATGTTAAAGACTATACAAAGTCTAAAGTAAATACTTATTTAGAATTATCCCCTCGTAATCTGATGGGTTAAAATAAGCTAGAACACCAGGAAATTATTTATCGGAGTAAAATATTTAAATTTTCATTATATAATATCAATTTTTAATTTAGTTCTTTGTAAATTGAAATAGATTCATAAATCTGTTTTCTATATTACACTAAGAATATATGGTATTATTTATAATTAGACAATTATCCACCAAAAGTCGAAAAAGCGATCAAACGTCAGCAATTATAGGAACATGAAACCACTACTGTATAGTCGGTTTTAAAAGGCACCGATATGAAACATAGAAACAAATCAAACAAGACAACTTAATGCTTTATTGATATCGAAACATTTTACCAAAGAAAGTCCAACATACATAATCAAGCAAAAACTACAGAACGGCAGGCTGATGACGTAGGAAAGGCACATACATAACATGATGAGATAAAACATGTTTAAAGGAGCTAACCATTCCCTTATATTAGACAGTGGTGCACAGTATATACGTACAACATGATACAAAACATATAAAACTCAAGTCCTTTTTGGGATGTAAAATACCCTGCAAAGTTTGGTTTTTAGTATTTATATGATTAGTTACTAAAAATCAAACTTTGCAGGGTATTTTACATCCCACAAAGGACAAAGATGCAGAGAAAAGATCTGAGAAATTCGTATTCATCGGCAGACATTACAAAAGAATTGTAAACTAATAAAAAGCATGTTTTCCAAGAATGAAATATCTAGCAATACACATCCAACTTCTAATGGAATGTCTGTAAAGACGTCATTAGCAATCAGAGACAAAAAAAAGACCTTGTACAATGTCAAAATATGAATAATGACAAATTGGCATGATTGTAGTATCGTGTATGTCCATATGTGTATATAGCAATACTATTTACAATGTTATTTAGCAAAATCCATAATTAGCGATAATCAACGATATAACTACAGTGTCGTAGAAGTAACCTTTATACAATAAGTTTATTTCAAGGGTAGTGAAGTTTAACCGGATCTTTTCTGAATTTCAAAGCTGGGTAAACAGCATCATCGTAATAAAAGGATGTGCTATTTCATTTGAACTAAGTTTTCTTCATCGAGGGCCAAAATGACCTGCCTTAATGCATGTACTTATAAAAAACGCAGAGGTTTTGTCACATTTGTTACCTATTAAAAAAAAGTTTGAGTTGATAGACAACGAAATAACATGTTTTATGTAGTAACAATATGATTGCAGTTGTGACAATGTTGAAGGTTGTGTTGAATATGCGACTGCAACAGATACTTCAGAATATGCAATGTCTTGTGAGTTGCATGTTAATTATCATTATTTTCGTATGTTTGATCATATTTGTTAAAATATAACTGATTGGAATTTATGCAATAGTAGTTATAAATGTTTTTATCCTCGCTGAAACAAACTTCAAACAAATATAATCACAAAAAGCTGATATACTCGCTTAACCCGGATGCGTTGACTTCAAATGATATGTATGTTTAAAAAGCAATGATAATTCAATTGCATGCAGTTACAGTTACGAAAACGTAACTTATTTTCTTATCAGTCTTTATGAAAAAGTAAAAATCAAATGGCAAAATCAAAAGCTCAAACAATCAAACGAATGGATAAAAACTGTCATATTCCTGACTGGGTACATGTATGAGTTATCATTGACATGATCTGGTTAGGTTCGTTACCCAATTTTGTCAATTCAAAAGTACCGTTAAAAACTGTCAGACAAGTGAGATGTTTAGCTATCTAAAAACATATTTTAACCCAAAATTGTCTAGGACAATTGCTACATGTATGGAAAGTCAGGCAGTTGTTTTTCACTCGTTCCATTTACTGACGCCATATATATTTTGTAATGTCACTAGCTACACTGTGTAACCATTTTGTTTTACCGACAATCTTAGCATGTGTCGTTTAAACTTGTGACCTACCTAGGTGATTAAGTCTTCAATAAAAAAAAGAGCATACTTCATTAATTTATACAAAAACATGGACAACATGTTAGCTTTGAATGTGTTTCATAATTTTTTGAATCGGTCTTCATAAATGTCTACATCTGTTATCATGGTGTAACGCTTCAGATTTTTTCGCAACACCGTGTTGTTTTAAAACGGTACTTTACACCATTAATAACCGTGTTTTAAATTCAACCACAGCTATTCACAAACTTGAAATATACATAGACTCCAAGCAGTCTCTTATATCCAATCATAATCTTTAAATTGCTCAAGACAATTTGTGTTCTTTCCCCGCCGGGATTCGAAATCATGCTATTGAAATATCGAGTCAACACCGCTAACACTTTGTTATAAGCCAATCGGCCAATAAGACTAACATAGTATATGATTTATTATGCCTGCTGATGGAATTGATTGCAGATTAGATAAAAATATATCGTACCGGATGCTATGATACAGTCACAGAAATAATTGTTTTTATAAGAACATCTTTACAAAAATGTCAAATTACAAAAATACTGAACTTCGAGGATATTTCCAAATTGAAAGTCTCTAAGCAATTGTCAATATAAAAGTCACAAACACATCAAACGCATAGATAATAACTATTCCTAACTTGGTACTGGCATTTATTTATGTAGGAATGGTGGATCAAACCTGGTTTAAACGCTAGCCAAACCTCTCCCTTATATGACAGTTGCACTTAATTCCATTATATTGACAACGATGTGTAAACAAAACAAACCAACACTATAAGTAAAAAATGCCACAAATAAGGGAACAACAGCAACATGTTACTTCATCAAAAACTGGGGGTGATATCCGAAAGAGTAAGCATATCCTGCTCCACATGTGGCACCAGTCGTGTTGCTCGTGTTATTACTAAGCAGGTTAATAGTCTATTCGGTGGGTCACATTCGTATAAATGAGACCGGGATTGTAGTTACGAAATAAGGAACATAACCTATAACATCTGTGAAAGATATTCCGCAACGGTCAACCAACTCGCGATGGCGTCTGTAAAAAAGTGATAACTATACGATATATTCCTGCATTAGATCACCAGTGAAGATGATACACGGCTGTAAACACGTTTTATATTCATGATTTCTTTAAATATCAGTGCAACAATGTTAAATCTGCAAATTTTCGGAAGCACATTTTTGTGTTCTTCCTGCATCAGGATTTGAACTCATGCTATTAGAATATCAATATAATATATATGAAAATGGTTACTGCCTTAGTATATACTACCAACAATATGTCTTGAATGTAGCGTCAGACTAACCGATGTCTTCATCTTTGTATGAATGAAACTAAGATTTAGGTTTTTCTATATACTTTTAGGACATTTTCCTTGCACTTGATTGTCAATCATCTAGTTTTTGGAAATAGTTTTGAAAAAAGACGAAAAAAAATTTCAATGACATATACTAAGATTCTATAACAAATATTCTTAATGATAAAGTTATGATAAAAAAAAAAACGTTGGGTATCAGGTATTGATCTATGACACAAACTCAGTACATGCACAACAAACAAAAAAACACAAAAAGCAAAATAACAGCGCTTTAATTGCTGTTCTTCATCTCAAAGCTGCTGAAGTGAGGCATCAACACGGAGCATAAAACTCTCGCCTCACTGCTGCCAGTAAAAGACGGTCCCTGCGCAGATTACTTGCAAAAATAATTGTTGACTTTGTAAGATGTAACACCACCAATATTCGTTATGGAGATATAGCATACCAAAAAGTTATTAAGGAAACTAATTCTTCCCCTATATATTCAGACATCTACATGATATATTTTTACACACAATCATGCACATTTTTCTCTAAATAAAGACGAATGAAATTGCAATGTCATGATTTTTACCGTTTACTATATTCAAACAGAATATTTTTTAAAAATCTTTTAGGCATTTAATCACTTTGATATTCATTTCTTATCTGAATTACCTTTTTCATTCAATTACAAATTTTGATAAACAAATGCGGTTTTTGTCGATTTTATATTTGGTGTAATCATCATCTTTCTAGATGAGCATTTAGAATGAATTAAAAAAATGAAAAATTAAAGTTAAATATGACATCAAGTGCCCTTTTGAATGTTTATTATTTACTTGACCGTTATGTTTTTTTACTTGTAAGTTTTATTGCAATTTCTTCTACGTATGTTTTTAATATACTGATCAGGATTATACAAATAGCTAGAGTATTTAAATCCAAAATAAATGTTTACACTTGTCATTTTTGGGCACTTTATAGCTTGCTGTTCGGTGTGAGACAAGCTCCGTGTTGACGACCGTACTTTATTCTATAATGTTTTACTTTAAAAATTGTTGCTTGGATGGAAGGTTATCTATTTAACGCTGATAACCTTTGTTTCCTGTCTTTAGACATTAACCTAGTCAGTATTTGTAGTGTTTCATATGATTGTCGTTATTTAAAAAAAAAAACAATGTTCTTGGAGGATCTTTTACTATCTACAACAATGCAAACCCAGCGGCAATTTTGCGCCAGTCCCAATTCAGGAACCTCTGACCTTCTTTAGTCTTGTATGATTTTTAATTTTAGTTTCTTGTCTATTATCACTGAACTAGTATACATATTTGATAAGGGCCCAGCTGAAGGACGCCTCCGGGTGCGGGAGTTTCTCTCTACATTGAAGACCCATTGGTGGCCTTCGGCTGTTGTCTGCTCTATGGTCGGGTTGTTGTCGCTTTGACACATAACCAATTTCCATTCTCGATTTCATTTAGACTCGAAAAAATTTGAACATACTTAATTTACATCGGTCTATTCTTGAACACGTTACGTTGCCTTCTAGATGTCAATTACAAAACATCTCAATTTGCTCACAACAACTAATAGACCTTTTAGAAGTACTTGATTACATGCTTCAGTATATGATTATGAAAAATGTAGTAAGTCATGGTGAAAGCCGCAAATCGGGCCTTTTAAATTGTAAGATACAACACACTAGAACTTAATAAGATACCATGATTTCCTAGAATCACACGATGAAAGTCGAATGTCAGTAATGATGTTTAGGCTTACTACATTTCAATGCCAACACCAAAAACAATCACTAAATAGAAGATTGATCATTAATGTTTGAATTGGCTTCTAGGCAACTTATATATTTTCCTATACGAAGAAGATGAAAAACATGAATAACAACGTTGGCTTTAAAATGTTTTTGTTATGATTTTTCTAGTGACACATTGATACGACATAATTATTTAGAAGATCTCATTGTACAAAGAGGTTAAGGTGGTAACAATACTAAAATTCTGTTCTGATGCCTTTCGTTATTTTTATAATAATCACTTTGCAAAATTGTTCAATTCGGTAAAAATGAAATTTACATATTTTTCTTTCTTGTCCTATTTGTTATTATAATATATATGAATTAATGTTGATACAACGCATTTGTTTGTTTTTCTTAGCTACACTTAAGCAAGGCTCTAAAGGTAAAAGCTGTGATTTCGAGAATAAAAGGTATCTCATTATTTCAAAAATGCTGGATTTTTTAAATAAATTTATCTCACTTCGTCCAGGAATATAATTTAGTACACCAGACGCGCGTTTCGTCTACATAAGACTCATCAGTGACGCTCATATGAAAATATTTATATAGCCAAATATCAAAATATAAAAAACACCAGATATCTCTGTAATGTAAAAGTTAACTGAATTTCATGATATGATTGAGATTGAGCTTTTTACAAAGTTATGTCAATATGAAGAAAAAAATGGTGTTATGTTTGAGGATTTATGTATCTTTTTTGTTTAAGTTGACATTTGCACAACATTTCAGTTTTCATTATTTTATTTGTTTTATTATTAACAAATGTCATTATCGAGTAAAATGACATCAAATGACAGAACATTAAAAACTTTATCAATATCACATGATTGAAACGAATTTTGTTTAAAAACACTATTAATATTTTTAACACTAGAAAAATATGACCAGTACAAATATATTATTAAATTGTCTATATAGGAATACAGCAATGGCCTTGAGTGCGGGAGGTGTTGGGTTTAAGCTTTGGGAATTTCAAACCAGATATCTTAACATTTCAATTTACAGCTTCTCGTCTCCGTGTTGGTCTAGTACAAAATAGGACGAAAAAGAGCCATCTATCATCATCATCGTTGTTGAAACACACAATTTTCATAGAAACAAGCCACATTTACAATACAAACCATGTTCAGTTAAGATAAGACTTTACATTTTACAACATTGTCTTAGAGTTAACAAAAATTTTTGAAAATTAAACGAAAAAGAAGCAGCAGTAAAAAAGTTTCTAAAATATTTCAGTGGTGAAAAAATTAAACTCTGTTGTGCAGAATACGAAGAAAAAGGGAACACATGCATTCGTAAGTTATTTCTGATTTGATGCAAAATTTAATCCTGGTATCTATAAAAGTGTATCTTTTGATGGGGTTCGTGTTGTGTATTCTTTAGTTTTCTATGTTGTGTCATGTGTACTATTGTTTGCCTGTTTGTCCTTTTCATTATTAGCCATGACGTTGTCAGTTTATTTTCAATTTGTGAGTTTGACTGATCCTCTGGTATCTTTCATCCCTCTTTTATCTATCAATATTTAAATCTACAAATTTCCAATTGCATAATTTATCTGATTATCGACTGTTTACCCAGTAAAAGCTGTATATCGGTCTATCTTCATATAATATGCAATTTGTTTAAATCATGGCCTTTATATCACTGTAACTATCAGCAGAAATGGCTAACTCATTTGTTTTTAATAATGAAAGTAAAATGCAACATACTTTATTGAATTGACAGTTATAACAGCAACGTTTGTAGTAAAACAAATACGCAACTTTCCAAAGATTTTCACTTTAAATACAATTTAATTGTCTGTCCATTCTGTGGCCATTCTATTAAAATTTGACCTTAACCAAAACTGTTAAGGCTTTGATATTCAACCAGGAACAGCAATGTACCTAGAATGAACAGTTTAGACATGGATTTAGGTGACTCAATATATAGCCTTATCTTACATTAGATATAACATGTATAGGGAACAAAAAATTAACATTTCCCTTTCAAAAAGTATTAAAGGCTCAATCAGGTGTTTTACTATTCACAGTGCAATCAGGTCAAAGTCAATATTTATATATATAAAAAAAAAAACGATTCAATTATATTTAAGTCAAATGTAGACATTGTAGTTAACCGATGATCAAATTTCAGAAAAAGATTAAGAACATAAAAATCAATTTAATCTGATTACTGATTATCTAAATGCGATTTGCATTTTCCACATTTTGTCAAAAAAGCAGGACGACTAGAATGGAATTGGGTTCTTTGGACGAACATTTATTTACAGTAAAGCTAGGAATGTAAGTTATAATGTTTGGAAAAATTTCAAATAATTTAGTATACAGTATGAACAACAATACAATGCACACATTAAGATTTGCCTAACTCTTATAAAATGTTCTGTTTTACAGCGTGTTCAACAGGATACACATCGAAAAAAGGACATAACTGCATGCCTTGTTCGGGAAACACATATGGTGAAAGATGTAAATTTGAGTGTTTCTGCTTAGATTTTGAAATGTATGTGAAATATTGAAAAAATATATTTCGTGTTTGAATATATTAGAATTCCCATAACTATAAGTTTAAAATCAAACAAAGCAACACATCAAAAATTGCATTTAGATTGTCTACGTAACTTCAAAATAAATTAGACACTTGACGTTAAACAACTAATAATCAATCAAACATTAATTCTAAATCATACCAGTCAGTCTAGTGGAGCTACCAATATTAAAAGTTTGTCAGTTAACATAATCATGTAAGAATTCAAAACTCCAATGGTATTAGTAAGAAGCATGTTCAAATGCATGAGGTAAACAGTCAAGGTAGATACAATTTTAATTTTGTTCTAATGAGAAGTGAGTGCAATTCTTTAAACCGGTTCATGGTGCGCGGCAATATTGCTGACACGGTGATAACAAATTTAAATCTTATGACGCGTCCCTTCAATCATTGTTAAATCTTGTCTATGCGTAGCAAATTTATTTAGTCGCCATCTTCACAAACATATATATATAAATTTACTCCAATTATACAATCAAAAGCCTTTTTAAATTTTGTTTCAATATCAATATCCTGATTTTCTTTAATGCATATATGTTTAGTACTGTTTGATATCATCGATTGTTAATATCCCAGCGGGGACAAGGTACTAATTACATCTGTGCAATTAAGAATCATATTTATGTTTCATTAAAAATAAAATATTCTTATTATCGCAATGCACTTCATTTTAGTTGTGATCACATTAAAGGCTGTGTTGGATTTCCTTTAACAACTGATACTTCGGTGTATGCGACTTCTCGTAAGTTACATAAACAAATGTTGACAATAAATCGTTTAACTTTCTATTCATACAGGGTCATATTACTTTTGAAAAGGAAACATTTTCATTTATAGATTCAGGCCTAAACATTGTTTTTATGTATTTAGAGAGGCTTTAAAGGTTCGTTTGAGAAAAAAAAAAGATATGTTATAACAGATATAACATTTTGTGTCTCAAAGAAAACCTTTCATGAAAATATACACCCACCTTTTTTATCTGTCAAAAATGAAAAACTAATTGATACTTATTTCAAAGAACCACTTAAATTACTTAAGAGAAAATCCTGAAAATCATTGGTCTGTTCTATGTTTCTTTGGAATTACAATCAAAGATGTAGAACTGAATCTTCCGTCACTGTATTGGATACGTAAACTACATAAGTGTCCTCACAAACAACGATATATTGATTGGTCTTCTAAGTGCCCCAGTAAACCTCTTTCTAAACTATTGACATAAATTTTATCAACAATCAAAGCCGGACTTATTGTGAAACTGATTACTCTATAGCTAGCGTGAATCAGATGTGGATACTAATACTAGCAGTAACTTGTTTATTTATGTATCATTGTCAATTTTGCTTAGTTTCTTTTGTTATCTATAATGTCACCGGACTCGAACTTCTTTGAACTGAGTTTTACTGTGTGTGTTTTTTAATCTCCTTTAGCTAGAGGTAATTAGAAGGGTTAATTTCTTAGCAAAGTATTCCCCATTCAAACTGAAAGACTAATTTAAAGAATAGGCATTGTGTCTTGTCTTAAGGAGAGATAAATCCCACCTTGTAAAAATCACTCTTATTAAAGCAAAATACATGTAGTCTCTAAAACTGACATTATCAAGATTGATATTTATTAACAACATATTTCTTACGTTACGAGGACGTGTTTTTTCAACAAACAATCGGCATTCTGATGGAAATCAGCTGTGAAACGTCTTTTCGACTTTTGCTCTAATTCTTATGTGGCTGACTTCATACAGGAACTTCTTATGTAGAAAAAAAAGAAGTAAGCACTATCCTTCTACTTTCTTGATATATTTGATTTTCTCTCACTAAATAATTTAAAACTCGGTGACTTTGTTGTACGCATCTATCCAACGAACTTTAAATGAAAGATACAACTGACAAATTTATGTCTGACTCATATTTTGAGTTGCATCTAGATATTGACAATGATGGTCGGTTAACAACTAAACTTAATGACAAAAGAGATGATTTCAGTATCTTAATTGTTAACTTTCTGTTTCTATGTAGCAATATACGGAGTATATCTTTCTTAATTGATACGATATTCCCGGGCCTGTATTACTTATTTATATTCCTTGTCAGATGGTTGCTTCTCTCAAGAAAGCTATTAAACCAAGAGTTCTTAATAATGAAGTTGATATCATCCCTTGGTACATTTTACAGAAGCAATCACGAGTTAATTGACCGTTTTAGAATATATTTTCCACTTATGACATCGGATATATTCGTACTGTTGTTTTACAATCTCTTTTTACGAATGTGACCCACCGAATTAGACTGTATACGGAATTATACTATCATGTAAACATGACGGGTGTCACATGTGGAGCAGGTTTTGCTTACTATTCCGGGGCATCGGAGATCGCACCAGTTTTTGAAGGCTTTCTGTTGCATAATCTTTAGCTCCTGTGTTGTGTTTTGTGTAGTATTGTTTGTCGTATTCTTTGTCAGTTTATTTTCTATTTATGAGTTTGATTGTCCTTTTGATATATTTTTACCCTCTTTTGATTGTGTTTATTGCTGAATTTATTTGTCAGATGCCTTTTTCTTTATAATTAAACTAGTTTGGAGTTCTAATTTCAAATTTCAATAGAACAATTTGCATGTAATTGACGCCTGAATTGATTTTTTAACGTTAGTTTTGAATACTACCGGAGATGGACATGCACTGTTGTGTTGATGTTGAAATAGTCTTGTTGATGTATCTGGTTCTTTATTCGTTAATATTTAAATTTTTATATCATTTTTAGCATGAACACACATGGTTTCATTTCGAACGCGTATTATTTATCAGCTTCGAATTACAACATTTATGAATACAAATATTCCTTTTTGAAACGGAATTAATATAACATGCCATGCATTATCTTCATTTTAACACGGGTAGGCAGAATATTTGCCAGCAATTTACCTTCCCAAACTCTCTATAAAAACAATTCAGAAATATAATGCCTATCCATGTTAAAATGAGCAAAGTGCAAGGCAAGGACTAATGATTTCTTCAAAAAGCAATTGGAAATGTGTAGATGATAGAATATCAAAACTGATTACAGAAACAGGAACATTCTCTGGAAGTTGTAACTATATGTATCCTACCGTGTATTTTTATGGTGTAGTTTGATTACTATTTAAATGCATTATGTCATTAAGGTGTATTCCAGTTTCAATAACTGATAGTGTAGGTTACGAAGCAAATGCTTTTCGAATATTCATGTTAGGGCTTCATTGTTGGCATGTTTCTTAAAAGTATGAAATGTTATGTATGCATAAAACTATGGGTTTTATCCATTACTGCAATTTTCAACCGTTCAAACCGATAAATCCGAACATAGACGCTTTATGTTTTATCAATATCCTTTAAGCTCCCAACCTCCCACTGCTTTTCATATGAAAACCATCGAATGGTAGGAACATAGAGCATTGTTAAAAAGTAATTTTAGATGTGTAGTTGTTTTACTCTGCCGCAATGAACATAAGTAATATCCAGCCTACTCGATATAATGTAATGTCTAAGAAGACTACTGATATAAGCCTTTCACACACAAGACTGGAATTAGTTTTCAATTCACTGCATGTATTTAAATACATTGATAACGAACGAACATACATGTTTTACAATAACGTTATACCTTTTAGGAAATATTATTGGGACATTACACACAATGACCTTAAAATTAGTTGATGCAATGTCAATATTATAGTACACAACAGTTATGAAACTAATTACGACTATTGTATTAATTCGAAAGGAACATCGCTTTTTGTGGAATTCATGAAACATTTGAACACCGGAATTTAATTTAAAATAAATTATAATATTTGCCTATTGAAGTGGTCTATGAAACATCCAGAATTGATCGCAATTCTGTAACGCACAACTATTTTATCAAATCCTCTACATCTTTGTAGAAAACATAAACTTTGTTAAAATAAAAGTAATGTCATAAAAATAGATGTGGTACGATTGCCAATGAGACAACTCTCCCCCTGAGACAAAAAACACAAACATTAACAACTGTAGTTCATCGTATGACCTTTAACAATGAGCAAAGCCCATACCGCATAGTCAGATATAAAAGGCCCCGAAATGACAAATGTTAAATATTTCAAACGAGAAGACTATCGGCCTAATACATGTTAAAAAAAAATGAACAAAAAACAAATATGTAACAATGGGCAAAATGTGCAACAATATTTCAAATGTTGAATGTTTTTCATAGATATATTCAAAACCAAAACTGACAATCTACTAAATCTGATTTATTAATAAAGATGTAGGCCTTCTAATTGAAACTTGATATTTTTAGATATGACGAGTGCATATGACATGAAAATTAAAGGTTGCAGTATTCAAGGTATTCAAGGTATATGTTATTTATCAAGTCTTATTCTACCAACGAAAACCAAGGTCGTTTTTGCATCTAACTTTGTTTGTAAAATTGACGATTGAAATAGAGAAATTAACCATAACATGATTTTTGAAGGTTTTGCAAAATATAACCATAAAATGGTTTTTGTAGGTTTTGCGGAATAAAACCACCAACAACAAAATATTGGATAACACTTTAATACAGGGTGCCTTTGCCATTTTTACTTTTTTGTATATTTCTTGATGTTTCATTATATATGCATCTGAAAAAAGAATATTTCCTTTTTATTTACTCAATTTGATATTGATACTTTTAAAATTTTCTGTTTTTATTTTTAAACAGAAGAATAAATACTTGTTCTAACAGGTTATATGTACCTCGCACTTTCATGGATCTATAATCAGTCGACTTCTGTATATTGGGATTGCACAATGTCATGTTTCTCTCTGACTGTTTACATGTGTATGACATCTTTACACTAAATCCATGATATGATGGATTTGAACTGATTGCTAATTTAGGATTAGATGCATGATTGTATTATATTAATTTTAACAATATTTATTCAAATAAGTGAACATTCAATGACATTATACAGACTAAATACATAATAAAGATTCAGCAACAAGGATATTTGCTTTTACATTTGCATTTTTTTATATTAATTGTTATTGGTTATGAACTAGCTGTCAGTCAGTTAATGTGAGTACTCTCAGGTCTGTCATTTTGTTGTTGGGATATACATGTACCCGGTCATTTCCATGCGTGTTGTCATATTTCTTTATATTTGTGTCAATTGGATAAGTTCAACATTTTTCAAATGATTTTTAAAGTTCGTTTTTTATATTGTACTGATTCAACATTATCCCAGCTTTGGACTATTGTTAAGATCCCGCCACATTCTGTATACAAGAGGGACAAAACAGACTGTATAAATGTGCCTGTCCCAAGTCCGTAGCCAGTGATTCAGTGGTTGTCGTGTTTTGCTGTCTTTCATATTTGTTTTCAGTTCATTTATTTTATTTAACTGACTAAACAGTACGGACTTTGTTCATTTTTGAAAGCTGTGAATTTCTGTGTCATTTGGTCTTATTCACAATCATGTTACCTTTTTCATATTTGTTGTTCAATGCAGTATTAGATACAGGAAAATGTGTGGTATAAGTGCCAATGCGACAACTCTTCATCTATAAGAAACAATCTATAAACATAAACCGTTATAGGTCAAGGTACGACCTACAACACTGATCTTTGACTCACACCGAAGAGTAAACTCTGAAGGGCCCCAAACAATATAAGTTAAAAACCATTCAAACTGGAAAATCAACGGTTTAATCTATATAAAACGAAAAACGAGAAACACTTTTGAACCACATAAATAGACGACAACCACTGAACATCACATTAAACCTATTTTGATTCATTATTTAATAATAATTTAAAATAGAAAATAAATAAACTATCAATTATTACAATTTCAGGATTGTTGTCTCGAGAAATAATTGTTTACTCCACATTATCAGTTGTAGTAATTGGTTTAGGGATATGTCTTTGCTTTGTTGTCCTCAAGTACAAACCATTGACCAAAAAGAAAGTTATAACTATAAACCAAACACAACATTCTTCGATACCTCAACAAACCCAAAACATTGAAATAGCGGACCGTTTATATGAGATTATTAATGAGGAAGATCTACTAGATGACCGACGTCTACAGCAAATCCAAAAGAAAATGTCGTCTGAATATCTTGATGTTATACATGATTCAAATATCAGAGAGAGTTGCGAAAGTAAAAGTCTTGATAACCAAGACAACCCGTGCCAATTACTATCAATTATTCAGACGCAAGACCAAGTACGCAATTTGAAAGTGGAGGACCGTTCCTTAATGAGTGGTAATAGTACTTCATCCTCCGATGAATATCAATGGGATTCAACACAAGATTACCTTAATCCATATCAACCAATGATTGATATTTCGCCACCGATAGAACATAAATATCTTACCATAGCAACTACACACAGCAGAAAAGACGGTAATTACAAAGATTCTGAAGTAGTAACAAATGAATATGAACTACAGCATCCTCATGAAATGGAGAAGGACGATATGACCAATCTTCATGACAATTATAAAAGTTGTCCGTTAGCTTAGGAAGTAATGTCTCGACGGGTGTTTCAATTATGGAAGGAGAACAGAATCTAGATCATATGAAAATTAAATTGATACAGGATTCAAAATAGAGGGCGAGTAAAATCTAATTGAGATTGGCCTTCGCCCTTACTTTCTGTTGATGTTCAATGAACCCGTGTGGGGTCAGTAGCAAACCATATAAATTAATGTAACTATATATCAGAAGATTCTTAAGAAATAATGACCCAGTTTCGAATGATCTGAACCATGAATTGGACAAGTGTTTCTTCAATTATAGAAATCAATTAGTAAATATGTGTTTGTGTTTAAAAGGTATCTTTTGTTAGCATATCTTTATTCAATGACATAATAGATGCTAATCATTAATTAATTAAAATATGCAAGGACAGGAGACAAAACAGACGAAAAAGACACCAATGGACAAAATTGCTATGCTATTGTAAATAAAGAATATATAATCGATAAAATGAATAATGGAATTTAATATTTTAGACTGACTTAATCAGCTCAAATATCAGTTCGCTCCAGCGGTCTCGATTAATATTCCTGCTAATAACGTCAGTATGAAAAAAAATGTCAGTATTCTCTATGTGTCAACTTTTCACTGGGCCGTTAGCAGTTATCAGAGACTAGACTTTTTTGTTCTGTTAGCATAAATAATAGTATTCCTATGATAAATTCGTATACCAATGTTTAAACTGAACAAACAATTTAATGAAAGTGCGATACACGTCAAATACAATTGAAGATATATATATGACAACAACCGGAACAAATAGCAGAAAACTGCCGTAAGCCACCAATGAGTCTTCTACACAGCAATTAAATCCTACACGCTGAGACGGGCTATAGCTGGCCCCAAAACGCAGTATGTACTAGTTCAATTTGACATCACACTCAATTGAAAAACATATAAATGAACTAAAATAACATACATACACGAGTAACAAAGGCCAGAGGTTCCTAATTTAGACAGGCACAAAAATGCGGCGGATTCAAAAATGTTTTGGGAAATCCCGATCACCCCCTTATACATCTATCCAACAATATTACAATCAACACAAAAAGTCATATACAGCAGAACAAACAGTTAAACAAAAGTCCTATTCCACTGTCAGAATAGGTAACAAAATAAACTGAATAAAATGACAATGATATATACATTAAAAATGGAATGCTAGCAGTAACTAACATGCCAGCTCCCAACCTCAATAAAACTGATTCAAAGATTACGTAATGATTATGAAAATCAAGGACAATCCCTCCCGGTTGCCTTTTAGTAACGTGCCATTATGAAACATATGGGAATAATATAACCAGTGCCATTCCAAGAATTTGTTTTAGAATAAATGTGTTTATTTCCGATACAAAGACCCTTCTGGTCCGAGACAACAATTGTCGTCCTTTGATTTTCGTTGTTCACAAATATGGTCCCTAGTGTTGACAGTGGGTTACTTGTCATTAATTTGTATACCCCTTCCAAATTTATTTCTCCATGTTTAATGCCTCAAATGGCAAATAGGGGTGTGAAATTACACTGTAAAAAATGTGGGTCCAGAATATTAAAGGAAAGTAGTGATTTGGTCCAGCTGAAAAAGGTTAATAATTAGCACTTCGGAAGCTGTTAAAAGATTTCAAGACGCCCTAAACATAAAATTGTCCATATTTAGAGTTAGAGCCGATGAAGTTTTCTATAATTTTGATATAATTTGTCCCAAAAGTAGTACAACACACTGTAAAAGTTTCTTTGAGAAAGCGCAGGTGGGATTTTTTTTATTTTCATTTATGTTCTTAAATAAGTGCACTACGAAATAATTGTGGTCTCGGACCTTCTAGTGCATCAATATTAAATATAATATATGTCATCTTCATTGATATGAACATAGTATCGTAACTATATTTCCTAAATGTATGTTGTAATGCTTTGTTAGCTCCTGATATTGATGCACAGATTTTGAGGCTTTGTATAGAATATTACCATAAGTGATTGGATATGAAATACAGGAACCTATAAAAGGTCTGCATGTTGATTTATATTTACGAATGAAGTCCTTGTAGCGATGTTGACCTTTAGCAAATGTTTTGCCTTGTTTAAATATTTTTTTCTGTAATAAAGATATGTCTTTCGTTAACATCAAATAAAATGTTACATAAACGAGCGAATCGAACAAGTTGAGATATATCAACACCGTAAAATAGTTACAAGGGAACGTCTCCGTCGGCATACTTCATAACAACACCACTATGACAGAGATGAACCACTGAACAACAAGCTGCTGACATTGAAAAGGCGCACGAATAACGTGATTGGTTTAATTAATTTTGTGAGCGCTCAATCTTCCCATAACAAGGAAAGATGGTGTAACAGTACAACATATGAACACACTGTAAAAATCATTTGCAAAGACTTAACTCATCAGATGGATACGGATATATGCTGTGTTATTTTCTATTCTATTTCGTTCTTTTATTGCAGTTGATTCATATCTGATTCATAAGGCGCTTTTTACCTAGGTGTCAGTTTTCTCATTTTATTTTGAATTATTTGCAATTGCCATATTGCTAATGAAATGGTACATAAAGTGCACAACGTTTTACAATTACATGCTAATGTCCTTAACCTATGTTATTGCCTGAAATTTTGTTATTTTCAATCCTACTGCATCCCCTTTATTATATCCTTCGCGGCAAAGGTGGAATGAAATTATGGTTATATGACTGATCATTAGTCCGTCCGTTTCTTGATTTTAAGGTCCATCTGCCAGTCAGTTTTTCATTTATTTTCGTTTTAGGATGTTCATATATCTAGTTTCCGATTGCAACGTACTCCCATATATTTTCAACTAAAAGTCAAGATATCTAAGTAACGTGTCATCATTATAGTAATAGTTTCAGAAAGGTCTTAATCACATACTTCAAACCAGATTGCGATCTTGCAAATACATATGGTTCTATATAATGAGTAGTAATTTTTTTTTAAAAATGTTTTTTTTTTTTTACTTTACTTTGCATGCTTTTTAGCTGACTATGTGGTATGGGCTTTGCTCATTGTTGAAGGCCGTACGGTAACCTATAGTTATTAATGTCTGTTTCATTTTGATCTTTTGTGGATAGTTGTATCATTGGTAATCATACCACATCTTCTTTTTTATATTTTGCTACATAAGATATGTTTAATAAGGCAACGGTCCCAATTAATACGTGAATCACACTGTCTAATGTTAATATATAGTCGCTGAAATATATTTGTGTCATACAATGCTGCTGTTTGAAATTATGGCCTGGATAATCTGATCATGTGTGCTTACTCACAAACATGCTAGAAAAAGGGCCGTAAACTACAATGAGCAACAAAAACCAAAAGCTCTTTACTTGTATGGCGTTAAGCCCTTCACATTCGACATATACCTTATCAAAACATGTAGTTTGCGTGAATTGGTGTCTATCATAACTTATTGTTTTGCTGAATGGTACACAATTGTATGCAATTTTATAACGTACGATAATTCGTTGTCATTATATGTGAAGGCGCAGTGTTGGATTGTCGGCCTTCGTAGTTCTGATACCCAAGTCATGTTTTAGGTCTTTATTTAGAAACTGACATTAAATTGTGCAAAGTCAATCAATGCGCTTTTTGCGTTTGCTTTCCACTTGAAGTAGGGAAACAATGCGGTTGTTAACATATCTTCACCGGTACAACAACAAGACATTTACAGGAAGTTTGCATTGCCTTAATCAGCCTATACAGAAATATCTATATTTTATGTAAGGCATGTTAAAGTAATATAAACAAAGATATGCTTGGAACATGCTCAAGTCATTTTACAAATGGTAAAGTCAATAGCTCATACACACTAAACGTGTTAAATGAACGATCAACAGCTGACATATGTTTGACTAGGTTACGAATTAAACGTGTGTTTCTTAAGCTAAGTCAATTTCTATTTTGTACAAAGGATAATTGTACAAGTAAGAATTTGGAGCAGAAACTTCTGATATATTTTATTAGATCAGAACATCAAAAATAAACATAACTTTAACATTCCGTTAAAGGCTGAAAAATGATACTCACTGATGGGATTGCTCCTCTTTCCAAATATCAATAGACTCATGAATACATGAATGTGCCTTTCCTTAACTTCCATCTGTCTTTTGTGGACTCATGCATTTTTTAATTACTCTTATGAACTAGTCAAGCGCAATTTAGGCCATTTTGTTGTCAGCTGATTTTTCGACATATGAGTTTGAATGTATTTAAAATCTTTCGTCTCTCTTTTAAGGGTGTACGGTGAATTGTTATTGATTACTGACCGTTTGTCTAATGTGTATTTATTTATACATTTTTTTGTTTTATATTTCTTAACTTTAATGTGCAACCTTTGTACCACATCAACCACTTAACATTTAGCGTCGATAGTTTTGCTAAACTTCACATCTGACTTATTTCCTGATTTTATATTATACCAATACATAGTTATTTTCCGGTGAAAATGGTTTGCAAATCTACAATTATTTCCTTAATTTGTCGTTTATACGTATAATATTTTCATAATGGCGATAAAAGGCATTTGTTTTGTAATATTGGTAATGTATGTTCCAATTTCTAGAAGTAAAACCTGCCAAATCAGGAATCAAAGGTATGTTGTATTAATAAAACTGATTACTACGACATGTATTGATTTATTTTTTATTACAAAATGTCGTTATAAACAATTAAAAATGTTTACATAATTGACACCATATATAGTTCTGGAAATAAACTCAGCATAGATACTAGGATTTAAATTTTGTATTTGAGTCAGACGCGCGTTTTGTCTACAAAAGACTTATTAGTGACACTCGAATAAAAAACAGTTAAAAGACTACGAGGATTGAGGACATAAAATTCCTCAAATTTTTGCAAAATACAGCTAATGTAAACTATTCCTGAGATCGAAACACCTTAGTATTTCAAAAACTAAAAGTTTGGAAAACAGTTAACTCATAATTTTAACCATATCAATGATAATTCAAGTCAACACAGAAGTGCTGACTACTGGTCTGGTTATACCTACGGGGAATTAAAACTCCACCAGCAGTGTCATCGACCCAGTGGTTGTAAATAAACTCATCATAGATACTAGCATGGCAATTTTGCATCAGACGCGCGTTTCGTCTACAAAAGACTAACACGTGACGCTCGAATAAAAAAAAAGTGTTAAAAAGGCCAAATAAACTACGAAGTTGAAGAGCAACGAGGACTTAAAATTCCTTAAAGTTTTGTCAAATACAGCTAAAGTTATCTATTCCAAAGCTAGAAAAATGTTCTAAATTTCTAAATAGTTAATTGATAATTATGACCATATTAATGATAGTTCAAGTCAACACAGAGGTGATAACTACTAGAACAAATAGTGCTTAATTTTTATTTTGATGATCACATTTCAACATTCAACATTACAACGATTGTGCAGCATTAACATTTATTTCGATATTTTTATGATTAAAGATATATTGTTTGTAAAGAGGTATTACAGCTTCATGTGCTTTGGTTGATGACATATTCCCAATTTCCTTGAGCAATTGTATCATGCATAAACAAGTTACTAACATCATGAATATTTCAGATTGAACCGTTAGAAGTTAATGTTTGGTTCAAATAAATAACTACACAATATCAAGATAAATGAGGTCAAAATTTAAAAAGTCATTTAAGATCCAGGTCAAAAGCATCTTTACGTGTAATGCAGTTTAAGTTTTGTTCGTTGATTAAGATAGTACAGTGAATTATAGTTGTTAAAAGTTCTGTCATTTTGGTATCTGGTGAATAGTTGTATCATTGGCAATCATGCCTGATAATTTTTTGTTTTTAAGTATAAAGTTGCTTTGTCGACACAGGTTTAGTTAGAACAAATTTTGTAAGAATTTGGTTATACTTCAGATATCGTCATTTAAATATGAGCTGCGTCGGATAAAAATCGACCTTATGCAAACGAAAATCAACACCTCTGTTAACTTATTTTGGGTTAAAATAATTTCTACGGAAAGCCTGTATATGTTCCAAAGTAGGTTTTCATAAGAAGACAACCCTTTTAAACGTACCAAAATGCAACTTTTACATCTTAGTTATTCCAAAATCGATCAAAGTTTTAGATATGTATCTGTGTACATGCACTTGCATAAGGTCGATTTCTATCCGACGCAGCTCATATGATTAAAGGGACATTGATATTCTACAAACGTAAAAACATGACATAACATAAACACAATTAGATGTCTATAAGACTAATTCTTAAATACAAACTAATGATAATTTCAATAAGACTATAGGATGAAAACGAGGTAGAAATTTTGTTTGATATCTTTTAGAAACGAAACAAAAGATGTATGCTGTGCCGATTACGAAAAAAGAGGACATGATTGCATTGGTGAGCTGTACTTATTTTATATGTAAAATTCATTTTCTGCATCCTGTTAAATACATAACATTCTTATACATATATACTTAAAATAGGTAATTAAAGAGCTGATGTTTTGAAGCAGGTGTTAATTCCAGTGATTCTAAAATGTATATTTTACGATTATGCAACTACAATATAGATGATACGATTTGAACACTTTCAAACATTCAATATTTGGCACATTAGTTCCTGTGTAGTCAATGAACGCAGTTAAAGATACTTTTCGTTTATGTACATGATGTAGCACTAATGACATAACAGATTTCGTGCTATTTTAAAAATAAATATGCCGAAAATATTTTCTTATTGAAAATTATGGTACAATTTATAAAGACATAAACTAACAGAATCTTCTTAGACCTGTTGCAAAGGTTCTTAATATATATCATGTATTTGTTTATATTTTACAGCTTGTTTGGTAGGTTACATATCGGATACGGGACAAAACTGCAAGCCATGCCCAAAAAATACATATGGTGAAAGATGTCGATATGAATGTTCTTGCTCAGATTTTGAAGTGTATGTAGGATATTGTATTTCTTGTCGCCTTAAATACAAACTTAATCATCCTGATTTGGGATTACAAATCAAGAACAAATATCAAATGGTGATCCATATAATGTCCCGTTGAAATGTTTACCTTACATAAACATCACTATACAAGTATATACATTAAAATATATAGAATGTTGAACAAAAGCATCAGGTTACACAGTTAGCTATCTTGCTTACGAGAAAACATTTGTTACATTCCAATACATTATTGATTGGGTGCATCTTCTGTCGATATCATCTTTGGTTTTCCCTATTAGTTTTTGTAAAATTTATATTTTCCCAAAAAAAAAAAAAAATGCAGAATTTGTCGACAAATCATTGCATATAAAATTATACTCATCTCTGAAAGTTAACGAATGAAATGTTCACTTTTTTTCCTTGCGGAATAGCTTTGGTAACCATATAATCGAAGTTTCTAAAATATTGTACAGTAACACAAAACAAGATTTAGTCTATGACTCATAAAATATTTTTTAGAAAGGAATGTAGTATTCATTTCCCACAACTGTCAGGTGCAGGGGAAAAATGTTGCGACCTTTTTTCGTATGCAACCAGATGAACTACTTTATATTTTTTATAAATGTCACACTCGCCATGATGGTTGACAATCATACATCATATACTTAGTTTGTATTTATATAACATGTAATAAATCAATAGAAATTGTGTCATCTCATGTTGCAAAATTTAATTGCAGTTGTGACAACGTTAAAGGTTGTGTTCTTGTTTCACCAACAACTGGTAGTTCATTCGTTGCAACTTCTGGTGAGTTAGATATACAAAACGTACAAGTAGGTTATCTCGGTTATCGTCAGTTTCCTGTTTTAGGTCTGTAATTTAGTTATAGCATTGTAGACATTATTTTGGTTTTTTTTAGCATTTGTTAAGTAACTGAAGTCTATAAAAAGGTTCATTGTAGAAATGCTGACTAGTGATATTGGTGTAAGTTTAGAGACATAAACCCAAGGGAAACTCAATATATTTAAACCGACAGCACACTGTTTGTACTGTTTATCGTTACCATATTGTTTCATATATTAAAGTAAAATTGAAAAACGGATTTAACTCATATAGAATAAACATGTTTGTTGATTATGTAAATCACAAAGGATTTATTGTCTAAAATGAAGGCAACAGTAGTATACCCTGTTCAAAAGACATAAAACGAGTTAGACAAAAAAAATCCGGGTTACAAACTAAAACCGAACTGTACTTTTGTGCACTGTAGTGCAAAAAAAGGACACTCAGATACGAAAATGATACAAAACAATTAACCAGATGAAATTGAAGACCTTCATTTTCTACAAATATGTAAGGTATGAGCAATTCATCGTTGATGTCGTCAACTAGTTTGTTTCTTAACCTTTTCTTTCATGCGTTATGATCTAGTTAGTCGAATTTCAAGACTTTACTAAAATGAACTGTTATTTGTGCTTTGTATCATTTTATTAGTTTAGCTCTTTTTTATAGGTTTGTATAGTTCGTTATCATGGTGAACTGATACACCACTGTCCCATGTTAGGACGGTGTGATGCCACTTAACTTGTTTAATCACACCACATGCGTTATACCATATCAATTATTCATTAATATGTTCGTACATAAATTATGTCCTTAATGTTCTCGTTTGAATGGATTTACATTTGTCATGCGGATGGCTTGTAAATGCTGTATGGCTTTTGATTATTATTGTAGGTCATGATGTGACCAAAATTTGTCATCTTCTACGTATTTTTCTCTCTAACAGAAAGTTGTATCATAAACATAACATACCACAAATTCTTATTTGTTTCTATAAGTGAATACATGTCAATTATAAAACGACTGGTTTAATTATAATTGATATATTAGTGCATGTAGTTTACTGAACAGTGAAAATACGTTGAAACGTTCGACCCTTAGTGCCATTTACAACAAAATTTAGCAACATTTGATACTGGCTACATTTTTAATTGAAAAGTGAGTTAACACCAGTATAAGTTAAGTATTTTGTCATCAACTGAATAATTATAATTCGTCATTTAGATCTCAATACAGTCATATTGGAAAAACACATTAAGTTACATGCAATGATTTTATTTTCGTTTGAACTTAACTTACTATTCAATTTTCACAGCAACCGACAAAACGATTGTAATCTATTTCTCGATTTAAAAAAATCATACAAACATAGCATTTAATAAAAGTCTAATCAAGTTTACATATTTTGGTTATTTCTTATTTCTTTAGAAAATATAAGGATGACAACAGCATTTGTTTTGTTTTATTAGATACATTTATTCGCCGCACTAGCAACAAAAGTTGTGAAGGGAGGACTGCAAGGTATTGAAATATAAGGAGTATTGGGATATTTATAGCATTTATGTCACGCCGGTGGAGTAAAATATGTACAAAATAGCTTATCAAAATAACCAAATGTACAAAAATATACAACGATTGAATCTAACAACATATTGATAAACAAATGCGTTTGTTATCGGTGTTGTTCGGACACAATACTATTTTTTCTACATTTGAATATATCGATTACTTATTGGTTTTATTACATTGAACATCAGCTTTTTAATGGGAATTCAGGAGTAATTAAAATGAGCTATATATATGTTTACGTCTTTGATACAACAACATCGACGATGTGTTTACAACGCTGCTTAACATATGACTATGATGACCTGATACGTGAAAAAATCGGTATTTAGATCACTACACAATCACGGTATTTCATGCACACCCGCGTAATAATGTTTGTTTGTATTTCCATCCTTAAAAAAATGATCACACCATGTTACACAAAAAAGTATCCATGCGTCTAGTATATCTTTATATTGTATATATCTAGAATAATAAAAATCAATATAAAGTAAAACAGAACATTGAATGATATGCATTGTCTTACTATACTGACAACGTAACTCATTTTCCCAATTTACATCAGTAGAAACGAAATAATTATTTTTTTCGGTTGGATTTTGGGTAAGAAAAACTCATTATGATAAATATTATAACTGTGAAATTCAAGAATTCAACAAAAGTAAAAAAAAAATGACATGATTTAAAGTTTGAAACACCTACAAACCTAAAACATGACGAAAATGTCCAGTTACCAATAGTGAACGAAACTTCTACCTGCAAAAGTGTTCATTTTTGTAAAATATGATTTTATACCTATATGGAGTTATTTTCTTTCAGAACCATAGGTCAATCTTTCTCAGAATCAATCCGGACGATCCCATGTTTCAATGAAATATGCTCCCATGCATAAAATAATGACCTGTGTGAGGTCATTATTTTCCTTGATAAAAATACAATCTATAATTTACTTCAAAATCATAGTCGTCTGATAGTTTTTTTATGACGATTTGTGAATTTGTTTTTTAAAGTTCAATCAAATCGTCGGTCGGTCTTTCATTTGATCAATTCTGGTACCCTTTGGTGTGTTCTACAACTAGAAAAAACTTAGAAAATACATTATCTATAACATCTACCGAAAAAAGAAAGAGAACGGCCTGTTCTGAATGATGTTTAACATGTTTAAATATTTAAGTATATCTGCTAAGAAACCAATATGCTAATGATTTCAGTGACAAAAGAAGGAAAGTCTGTTGTGCAGATTTCGAAGAAAAAGACAGTGGTTGTATTAGTAAGTTGTAAGCAATGTTTTGTTCAATTGTACATTTGTAAAACATTCTTTTATTTCGAAGGGTTGTCAACAAAAGAATGAGTGTTCTAATACATATATTGTGAAACTATATCAAAATCACAAAATTACTGAACTCTGAGGAAAATTCAAAACGGAAAAGTCCTAAATCCATGAAGATATCTTTACAAAAGGCGATATTTTCTAGTTAACACATTGGTAACCAATACGAATTACGCCAATTTATATATTTCATAGAAATTCAAATTCATCATTCATTTGATCCTAGGCAGCGGGTAGTGAAGGCATCATTTCAAAACAATGATATGATTTGTGTGTTGGCGAATGTTAATATGATTGACAGAGGTTTTTGATGTGACCAAATAAGGGGTATATCTACATACTTGTAAAGTTGTTAGTCTGATGGTCAATGTATTGTAAACGACACCATAAACCGTAATGGCTAAATAATGCGTAACAGTTTGTTAATAAGGAAGTCATATATTTTGTTTTGAAACTTTTGCAAACACTTTGCATATAAACGACTGGTAAACCATTTACAAGTAAATTACAAATTTGCAACCACAAATTTCAATTCTAAAGCTACGAAATAGTATTCATTAACTGATGACGTCGACAATCTGTATCAATCACAATTGCTAAAAGACAGCATCAAAAATGAAGCATACACAACTACCAAGAAAGCATGAATAATATGGTTCATAATTAAAGACGAAACATACCTAAAATGCTAAACGTCAAAATAAGCATGAAAATATGTTTTTGCGGAAGTGATTGCGTTTGGAATGCTTAAAAAAGATAAAGTAAACTCGTCTTATAACTATTTGATCAATATGAATAGATATTGTCTTTTTTTTCGGTTTGTAGCATTGTCATAATTCTATATGTGTTACAGCTTGTTTAGAAGGGTACACCTCGGACAAAGGACAACGATGTAGACCTTGTTCGAAAAATTTATATGGGGATAGATGTCGATATACATGTTATTGTTCTGGTTATGAAATGTACGTAATGCAATTGATATATCGTTTAATTCATTGTCTTATTTATATATATGGATAAATCTGTTGTAGAGTTGTCACTGACTCAGACGTACTTAAAAATATAATTATTTTCGGTGACTGTATCTTGCATTAATTTGTAGGATCCTATACTATAGACAATTGAGCTAATGTTTAATAATAACATATCCATGCCTTATATATCATGTACTGTATTACGACGCTAGATAAAAACGAGGTAAGGTAACACCCGGCCACCGAAAGCTTTATTTTTGTGAAGCCAAAGTGGTCGTGTGGTCTAGCGCACCGGATACAGTGCAGGCGATTTGGTGTCACGATATCTCAATAGCATGTGTTTGAGTCCCGGCGAGGGAAGAACAAAAAATTAGGAAAGCAAATGTACAGATCTAACATTGTTGCGTTAATGTTTAGACGAGTTGTATATACATAATGTACACAGCCATGTATCACCATCATTGCTGGTGATCCGACGGATAAATCTGTTGTAGAGTTGTCACTGACTCAGACGTACTTATATAATATATTAAATATTTTCTGTGACTGTATCTTGCATTAATTTGTAGGATCCTTTACTATAGATAATTGAGCTGATCTTTAATAATAACATCTCAATGCCTTATATATCATGTACTGTATTACGACGCTAGATTAAAACTGACGAGGAAAGGTAACACCCGGCCACCAAAAGCTTTATGTTTGTGAAGCCAAAGTGGTCGAGTGGTCTACCGCACCGGATACAGTGCAGGCGATTTGATGTCATGATATCTCAGTAGCATGGGTTCGAATCCCGGCGAGGGAAGAACAAAATAATTTGCGAAAGCAAATTAACAGATCTAAAATTGTTGGGTTGATGTTTAGACGAGTTTTATATACATAATGTACACATCCATGTATCACCATCATGGATCTATAGTAAAGGAGATACAGTCACAGAAAATAATTAAATTTATAAATACGTCTGAGTCAGTGACAAATCTACAACATATTTCTCCATCGGATCACCAGTAGTGATATATTACAAAAACTTGGCAACACAAATCAGATCTCGACCCCTGGATTGTTTTTCTAACATTTCTAATTTTTCAAAATTCATCTAAACATATGTTGGTGATACATGTAGTATGAAATAAACAGCTATGAACATGATTAGAATAGTACACCATGTACGAATCCTGCACGCACAAAATGTGAGGATACACCCAATGTTTACAAAAATAGTCATACTGATGTCGTGCTCCTAAATCGATTTTTCTGAATTTTTCTTCAGCAAAAAGGCACAACTGCTAATATTTGAAAGACTAGGATATAGAAAACGTACACACATGAAGCAAATGGAAACTTGATAAATAATCAAATTCATTTACAGTCTACTATTGCTTTCTTAATCTATCAACTAAAAATGAAACAAAGGTTTGTTAAAAATGACGCTAGTAACGACCTTTTAAAGACTGCAATTGATTATTGAAGTATGTCACTTACCTTATAGGTTCCGCAGACAAAAGGAATGTACACTCTTACGAAAATAGATATTGCCGTCATGCATTTTTATATTTTAATATGAATAACTTCTAAAAATAAGAATGAGAATAACCTTCCATATCGTGACATTATTGTGCAGTCTATGTCCTCTAGCACAACTATTTTATTCAAAGGTCAGAACATAGGGCTGTGCGACATATTTTAAACATGTATATGCTCTGAACTTGTTAGAGTTTAAACTTATAATAAAATTATTCACTACACCTACCTTTACTTTTTGCCTTCATGAGAGTTCATTTGTTTACCGCATTAGTATGTGTTTATACTGGTAACAGTCACAATTAATTTTTTTATTAGATGAAACATAGAGATCATTTTTGTACGTTAACAGATTAACATATCCATGAGTATCATATATCTTCCAAAAAAAAGCGTAGTTTGAGGAACAGCTGTATTTACAAAGTTCAACCCATAACAATATTCTGTTGTGGATATCGACACAAAACATTTTTTTACAAAATTCGCAAAAACAACTAGAAAACAGTGTTCCTATTGCATGAGAGACAAAAAAGATGCATTATTTAGTTATAAAAATATTTACAGCTGCGACCACATTAAAGGTTGTGTTGAGTCTTCACCAACAACTGCTGCCTCATTTGATACTACATCTCGTAAGTAACATGTTTAACAACTCACACAATTATAACTCATTTTATTAACTCATAGTTTTGAGTTACAATGTTTGTCAACGAAAAAATAAAAAATAAACTTTTCTTCTATTTCAATCGATCAATTTGGTTTCCATGCGCATGTCTACATACATGAACAAAACATATTGTAAACACGCTCTGGTTTGGAGGGATGAGTTGGGTACACTTTTATACTTAATCTTGGTTTGTGCATAAAAAAACATATCCAGATTCAGAAAACAACTATCAGCATTATGTTTTTGATTTATCACTAGCCATGCCTATGATATACACAATAAAACAGAGAATCTATATTTCCATTTCGAAATACCAGTATAATAGTTTCTATAATGAAAAGTTGATTGATGTGTAACTGATGTTTCAACGTCAACTCGTTAACGTTAATTCAAAGAATGATAATGCTAAAGTTTGTCATTTGATTCCTCGTTTTGTTTTTCATGTTTGTAGATGACATGTCATTGAAATTGATCACAAGAGCAGCAACAGATTATGAAGATGGTAGGTTTTTTTATCGATTGAAATTGTATGGCTAGTGGTACACCACTTATTGTTGTCGCTATTTTGAGTATTTTATTGTGCACTCTTGTTAAATTGAAAATAAGATCCTCCTTAGATTGATGATATTGACATTACCTTAAAAGGATACAGCGAAACCCAATGCGTTGATCGAACGTTTCTTATTATATGTTTAATGGACAGAAAATATCTACATTATCTCAAAGTTTGATATTACAATAAGTGAAGGGTTAAGCAATAGACACCATAGCAGTCCTTTTTCGAGAGAGACGTGTGATTTAAAGGATACAACTATAGCTACACATATTACCAAAAATACCTACAAAATGATGGACTACAAACGAAAGGTCATTGCAATAACATCGAACCCTTTTGACAAGAATGGCAAGGTCATATTACTATGAAATCTATATCGAATGTTGTTCCTGCATTTTCATATTATAGAAAATATAATAGTTGCAAAAAAAAAAAAAAGTGGATCTAGATTCTCATTTACCGTTTAAGAAAACATTAGTTGTTATCGCTTTAAGTGGAATACATGAAACTTTCAAGAACGGATTTAAGAAAAAAGTTATTTGGACAGTTACCGCATTTCCGAGGTACCATACATATGCACTAGTACTTTTGTTATTCCAGCTATGCAATCTTCTTTAAACTGTTTTACGAGTAGTGATTATATTATTTGTTTTAAAAGCCTATCTAATAGCAGGATATTGTCACAGAAGTATTTTATATTATTAACAATTTTTATTACCATTACTTATATTATGCACAAGTTTTTGATTAGAAATAAATTACCATATTTGCCTATTGGAATCATCTCGAACAATAATTTAGTAAAACAACATGGTATGCAATGTCCTAATTAAACAACAAAATTAGCTTTCAAAGGGATTTTGATAAATTTGGGACTTAAATAAATGAAGTACAGGATCAATTTCATGCAACTGTTAAACTACTACTCTTTTTTTTTCGAACGGCTGTGACATACTAGGTTTTGTTGGTATTACTCTATGTTCAGGGGTTTTGTTTGTACACTCAAGCACACTATATTACCTACTTATTCTGATACCACTCGTAAAGATATAGAGCAGCCCTTTAAGATACAACTTGTTGTTTGTAGATATATCTAGTTCACAAGACGAGGTAAATACAAATGGAAAAAGCACAGACTGTAGTGTTAAAGGTATATTTTATTTGTCAGGTCATACTCTACACCTAAATACGCAAGGTCCTTTGTGTTTTGTAAACTTGTGTAGATACACGTAGTATTCATTAACACACAGACATAATTGACGATTGTGCATACTCAAGAGCATACATAATATAACAATAAGATCTGTTTTGAGGGTTTCCCGAATTGAACCCTTCGACGACAAGACATTAGATGAACACTTAAATATAGGTTATGTCTATAATACAATGCCAGCATATTTTTTTATTAGATTCACCAGACATTGGTTGCCTCCATTTTGTTAATAGCTTGATTCATGTATCTGTGTATGTGCCAGCTGAAATGTGTCTTTATTCTTTCTTCCAATTGTATCAATTTCCAATTTATGCTTTTCAAACAAAGAGTTTCTTTTACCTTTCTGCAATTATGTGTCTAAATCCATTGTAAAACAAACAACTGTGAAAAGACAGATACAACTGTAGATTCATGAATAAAAATCTGGTTTTTTCTGAGATAAAAAGACAAAAAATGTATTAATTAATTTATTTTCAGGACTGTTGTCTAGAGAATTAATTGTTTACTCTGCATTATCAGTTTTAGTGTCTGGTTTCGGGATATGTTTATGCTTCGTTTTCCTCAAGTACAGAACATTGACGAAAAAGTTCATAGTAACTATTAGTCAAACACAAAATTCGTTGATACCTCAGCAAATCCAACCTCGTGAAACGGCGGACCGTTTATATGACATTATTAATGATGAAGATATACTAGATAACCGACGTTTACAGCAAATGCAAATGTCGTCTAATTATCTTGATGTTATACATGATTCAAATACCAGAGAGAGTTGTGAAAACAATTGTTTTGTTAACCAAGACAACCCGTGCCAAATACTATCAATTATTAAGACGCAAAACCAAGACAACAATTTGAATTCAAACAGCCTTTCCTTAAAGAGTGGTGATAGTACTTCGTCTTGCGATGAATATCAGTGGGATTCAACACAAGATTACCTTAATCCATATCAACCAATCATTGATATTTCGCCACCGGTAGAACATAAATATCTTACCATAGCAACTACACACAGCAGAGGAGATGGTAATTACGAAGATTCTACAGTAGTAAGGAATGCATATGAACTTCAGCACCCTCGTGAAATGGAGAAGGATGCTATGACCAATCTTCATGACAATTATAAAAAGTATTCTGTTAGCTTAGGAAGTAATGTCTCTAAAGGTGTTTCAGATAGGGAAGGAGGAAAAGAATCTAAATCATACGAAAATTTAAATTTTGAATGGTTCAAAATAGAGGTCGAGTAAAGTCCAAACATTTCCAAAGGAGATTGACCTTCACCCTTACTTGGAGTTAACTAACCCTCAATAAACCCGGGGGTCAGTAGCAGACCATATAACTTCATGTAACTATATATCAGAAAGTGATATAATTTGTTAGAAGATTCTTAAGAAATAATGACCCAGTGTCGAATGATCTTAACCATGAATCAATTTAGTGTTTCTTAAATCTTAAACATTGATTAGTAAATATGTGTTTGTTTTTAAATGGAATGTTTTGTTAGAATATCTTCATTCAATGAAAGAGAAGATGCAAAGCGGAGTATAATCGTTTCTCATTGATCCAATTAAATATGCAAGATACAGAGACAACAAAGACGAAACACAAGATAGCTAAGTAAAGCAACCACTATTTGAAACTGTATATACAAACATGTCGACAAAAATCATGCTAAGAAAAATATGTAAGAAAAAGCAGAATGTTGATGAACCAGAGATATATAAAAAAAACCGCTCCTTTCTTCTTTTGTTTGTAGTTTCATTCGAATATGCCTAAACCCAAGGAAATATTATAGGTACTGACGTAGTTTATCATCTTAATAAAAAGTAATACTCTTCTTTTTAGTTATTTTTGTATAGTCTTTATCTTAACTGTATAGTTATTTTTCGTATATATCATTGTGATGGAGTTCGGTATTCAATCATCCAGTCAATTTGTAAATGTTCAATGGTACCTGTATTCTTGTCTTTTATTTTTGCTCATGTGATTTGTATATTACATGTCATTTCGTTTCTATTTGTTTCTGTTTGTTGGTATACATGAAGTTGATTTTTTTTTATAACATTATCACACCATGTTTACTTTTGTACCCCATTTCTTGTTTATGTTTTTAATGTATTATATCTGTTTGTTTTAGTCAAACATTGTTGTCAATATAATGGATTACTATTTGACTTTCATACAAGTGAGAGGTTAAGATAGCTTTAAAACCAGGTTAGATACACCATTTTATTCATAAGGAAATGCCCTAACAAGGTCAGTATTGTTACAACAGGGCCGTAACTACATTGAGGCAAATGAGGCAAATGCCTCATGTTTTAAATTTCAAAAAAAAAAAAAAAAAAAAAAAAAAAAAAGATTGTGTTCATATGATCATGATGATTGTCTTCATATCAAATTGTTTTCACTGAAATTGTCTTGCAAGACGCAAGTTCTCTTCACTCTCTGATGTCGCCCCTGCATATTTTTCGTAATCCTTGTTTCTATTTTACTTTTGGTTTTCAGAGTTGATGGTCTATTGTTTGTACTTCTGTGTCCCGGGTTTGTCTTTTGTTCATATATTGTCCTACTTAATGACTAGTCTGAGTGTTGATTTTCATTTGTAAACGTGCCACACTGTGTAATGTTGCATTTCCATCGATGTCCAGGCATTATGCGAGAAATTATTTTAAGAATATACGATGCTACTGGACACAGAAAAAAAGTGGTCGTTTCTGCATGGAGAATTGAACTTGATATCAAAGAATACGAAACTGCCTTTCTTGTATATAAAACCATACCCAATTTTTCTTAGTATGGATTGCAAAATTAGGCATTTTTTGTAGGTGAGATATGCACAGAAGTGATAGATATGTATTATAAATAAAGAAAATTGAATATCTTAATCAACAAAAAAATAAATACAAAATAACTGTATCATATACCCTAGCGCCTGTGGATAAAACTAGATAGCTGACATGGTTTAAATTAAAGTAAGAGCACCAATTTCCCGATATCAAATCATTTGTTGAAAAAAACATCAACGTATTGCCATATGACCTTTTATATTCAAGGGTTAAATTTGCATTACGTCGTGTTCAGACCCTTTAACAGAAAATAAAGGAGTTGTGTATGCAGTCTGAAGGGTTAGAAAAGAATCAAATGGATAAGTTTAAGAGTTAATTCATAACTGCAATCTCGTGATTAAGCCAATTTCCTTTAAAAAGATTACATCATCAGGTAACATGTGTTGTATTTATGTCAAATTTATATCAGATTGAATCCTTGGCCGTGTGTTTGGTTTAAACTCAACTATAGTTCGTATATCAAATCTTTCCTTTATTCAAGTTTGTTTTGCAAAGGCATGCTCGAAATAACCGGACAATTGACAATTTTAAACACATATTACATAAGATATTGAGTATGAAACAATACAACAGATGATTTTAGGAAATAAATGTATGTCATGAATGTGTTCACACAATATTATACAACTATAGCCTTTGTATGAGGTCGATACAAGGATATATTGACCTGAAAGAAGTACAATGACTGAGGACGAAGTCCGAGGTCGATATACTTCTTTGGGTCGATATATCCTGTATTGACCTCATAAATAGGCTATAATTGTTATATTATTTAAATTTCCGACCATATTTGTATGAAAATCGTCATTTGATTTTGTTGGAATGTTATAGATATCATATTGTCTCCTAGACAATAACAACGTATTAGTTATTATTTCATTTACTTTTTTTCACATCTTATGTATTTCAAGCTTTTTTTCTTCCAATAATCGATCATAGATAAACAAAATAATTATAAAACTTTTAACAATAACATGACATTTATTACATGACGTTACATGTATGACTTTATTGGCAATTTGAACGTTTTTCCTTTTGTTCATACTGCCTAGTATTTTTAAGAGCATAGACATGACTTGATACTCAAAAATAGTAGGCAATGTCGTCATATTCAAGTGCAGAAACATTTCGTGCTCAAGTTCATTCGTGTCATGTTATCAATGAAATGCACGTGACTTAATTAATACAACAGAAAAAAATATTCCAATAGTCAAAGTAGCCTCTTATCCAGTAAACGGCAAATTACATTTCAACTGTAGTTTATAAAACACATAATGTTACATGAAATTTATATTTGTTTTGACAAGATACATGTATACTGAAATTATCATCTGGAAGCCAATAAAATGTAAGGTTAGGAAAATTAAGGTCAAGACTTGTTTTTAGTAAATAACAACAACAAATCGTCCAAATCGAACTTGAATTGTAATTTGTGATTTACTTATGATACAATTGGTAACTACTAAAGTCAAAAAGTCTAAAAAGACCAGTTTTTGTCTGAATTTGCATGAATTTTTACTCGATTTTACTCGACATTCTTAATTTGTCTGAATAATCTTTAAAAATTCTTGACATAGTATGAATTTGTCTTATAAGATTCTTGATTTTTCTTGACAAGTGTCTTGACAGTATGACCATTGTCTTAAAATTTATCGACACTTCCTGTATCATCTGATAAGAGTCTGGATTAGTCTCCACCTATTCTTGACTGTCTTAAATTTGTCTCGATCTGTCTTGACATTTTCTTGACATTCTGAATAATGTCCGAATGTGTCTTGACACATTCTTGACAGTCTTAAATATGTCTTGACACTATCTCAACAGTATAAATTTAGCCTGAAATGTGAACAGACTTATTCTGCATTATGGCATTTTATTTCTGTTATATACTTCTTTTTATCATGGCTAAACTAAACTTTGAAGAATCAAGGATTAATTTGGTACAGCAAGATACCCTTTTGGTTCCACTAAGTTTGATTACCCTGAATAATCCTCCATGTAGTTTAATTTTGATTTATTTTATTAAACGTTTAATAAATTGTTTTCACTTGGAATATAAGTCGAAGTTACTGACAAACAGCATTGAGATTTTTGACGTTCGCAAAACTGCCAGTCAAATTTGCTTTACTATAAAATATGTGAGGTAGTTTTAAAAACTGACCATGTGTCTCTTTTGTACCCAACAATTCATCTTTTAGGTTTGTGTGGCTAAGAAAAGAGGGAAGGGGGCTTTCGTGTAGGTCAAATAATTTGTTTTTATCCTGATTCAAAAGCCTTATTCAATTTTTAGGACAACCCAAAAACATCTTGTATTCAACTTTGAGTGTGAATTTTATAAAAAAATTATCAAAAATAAATGTTAGCGAAAAGAAAAATAATTATATCTATATTATGCATGTCTGTTTGAGATCTATAGAAATCATTGATGGGACCCATTAAGAATACATTTTTTTTTATTACTCCTGGAGTAGATAATACTTTTTTTTCTTTGGGAATTATTCAATTTTTTATGTTAAAATAATTACCTTTATAATTTTGATGAAGAAAATCCATTTTAATTCATTTTTTTTTCATCAAAGTGATGATTTTCATTTTCATTTATCAACAAAATCAAACCCACATTTATTTAAATTGTTTTATATCAACACACCCACATTTAAATTATTTTATACATAAGATTCCATAGCCATATTTGCATTTGTAAAAATATTTATATACCCAAATTTTCAATTATTTTACATGCCCAAATTTTATTTTTGTTGTAAGAAGTGTTATTTAAAGAGAAATAAAGATTAAAGTTATATCATATTGGTCATGATTTGTAAAACTCAGAACTGTCAAGTAAATTTAAGACACAATTCAAAATGTTCAGAATATGTCAAGCCATACTGAGAAAAAAATATCGAGAATATGTCGAGAAATTTCAAGACAGTATTCAAATGTCAAGAATTTGTCAAGAAATTTTAAGACCATATTAAGAATGTCAAGAATAAGTCGAGTAAATTTCATACAAAGGAGTAGGTTCAGAAAGACCCCTTTTTGGCCCCAAAATAAAGAAGTTTTACAAAATTATTTTAATGTAAACTTTTAGTTATTTCTTGGAAGGTATAATGCCTCTGCTACATAAATATTGGCTGCTTTGGCATTACAATGCACATATAACTGGTACTTGCATCATTAAGTTGACATGCTAAATTACTGAAATCTTCAAACTTTCAGCATTTCAGTTAAATTTTAGACGGTTTTCGTCTTAAATGAAAGTGGCTGCATTCGTGTTCATTCTTGATATTGAAATGTAAGTTGTGTTTAATGATAATACATAACATATATAAAGGTCGAGGGTGAACACGGGTGCGGCCACTTTCATTTTTGACGAAAAACATATGAAAATAGACAGTTTTTGGCATATTTGATAGATTTGTCATATTTAAGCTTGAATTGGAGCGCTTTTAATGGGTGAATCAGTTAAAAGCTTTCACAAAAAATAATTTAATCAATTGAAATAGACATTTAAGTGTATGAAAAGTGTCCAAAATCTTTCGTCAGATGAACTTGAAATTTGAGGCAAAAACCGTCCCTAACCGGACCTACTCCTTTAATATAAATGCGAATTTGTCAAGAAAAATTAAGACACAAGTCATACTTTTGGAGAAGGTCGAGTAAAAGTTCATACAAATTAAGATAAAAACTGTTTTTTTTCAAACTTTTTGACTTTTGTAGTGTTGGTATCTTGTTATTTTTGTATGCTGAAATCTATATATATATTACTCGTATCAAACATAAACTAAAAGAATTAGCCAAGGAATTTGTTTTTGTCCCGGCCGATAAAGCTGCTAATAATATTGTTATTGTTTGACGTAAATTTTACATTGAGGTTCTGAAAAAGGAAATCACCAATTCACCAACATTCCAACTGACTCCATTTTCAGAAAACGAAATCTGTAACAAACATAAACTTTTAGCCACCGCTTTACAAGCAGAGCCAAATACAATGAAAGTCCCAACAATGTATTGGCTTCCGAAGCTACACAAAACCCCTTACAAATATAGATTTATTTCGTCTTCAAGCCATTGTTTAACTACTAAATTGTCTATTCTTCTTACCAGCACACTTGGTACAATTAAAAACCTTATAATAAATTGTTCAAATAAGGCCTGCGAAAATAGTGGAATAAATTACTTTTGGAGTGTCAAGAACTCGTTGGAAGTACTTGATAAATTGCATGCTTATATTGGTGATTTTGAATCTATTCAAAGTTTTGATTTTTCTACCCTGTATACCACATTGCCTCACATTCTCATTAAGAAAAAATTCACACACCTAATTAAATGGGCATTCAAAAAATCAGAATGTGAATATATATGTTCAAACTCTTTTAGGTCATTTTTTAGTAGCAATAAACAAAAAAACTATGTTAATTGGACATGCTTTGATACTATATATGCCCTTGAATTTTTACTAGATAACATTTTTGTTCGCTTTGGGGATTCCGTATATCGTCAGATTATCGGAATTCCAATGGGGACTAACTGTGCACCACTTATTGCGGACCTCTTTTTGTATTGTTATGAGTTACAATTTATGACAAAAATAAGCAAAGACCCATCAAAACAACATCTGATAAACAAATTTAATAATACTTTTAGATATTTGGATGATATTTTGGCTCTCAATAATGACGACTTCAGTATGTATATTAATGAAATTTATCTTGCTGAACTTACTTTAAATAAAGCTAATACTAACAATGACCACTGCCCTTTCCTTGATCTTGATATCTATATCACTAACGGAAAGCTGAATACTAAAATTTATGATAAAAGGGATGATTTTTCACTTCCTATCGTTAATTATCCGTTTTTAGATGGTGACGTTCCCTTGTCACCATCTTACGGTGTTTATATATCTCAACTTGTACGATTCGCTTGTGTATGTAACAATGTTTTAGAATTTAACGAGAGAAATTTATGTATTACTGAAAAATTATTACACCAGGGTTTTCGATATCACAAACTAGTCAAAACATTTACTAAATTTTATCATCAGTATAAAGACATCATTCGTAAATATAGCTCAACATGCAGACTTCTTATACGTTCAGGTATTTCACATCCAATTTTTTATGGAAATATTCTTTATAAAGCACAAAGGTGTCAGTATTCACCTCAGAAACTTAAAAAACCTTTGAATAGACTTATTAAGAAGGGATATAATTACGATACTGTTGTCAAGTCATTAAAGATTGCATATTTTGGCGTTAATATTGAGTCACTGATAAGGTCTTTACGTCGGAACTAAACACATTTATTCTAAAAACAGTTGTTGGCATGACACGGGTTATGTTCTTCTCATATAAGTTATGATGGTATGATACTAAACCCCTAACGGGAAGGATTGTGCCTGATGTACATATGATGAAATCATAATCTTTCAGTCAGTTTAATTGAAGTCTGGAGCTGGCATGTCAGTTAACTGCTAGTAGTCTGTTGTTATTTATGTATTATTGTCATTTTGTTTATTTTCTTTGGTTACATCTTCTGACATCAGACTCGGACTTCTCTTGAACTGAATTTTAATGTGCGTATTGTTATGCGTTTACTTTTCTACATTGGTTAGAGGTATAGGGGGAGGGTTGAGATCTCACACACATGTTTAACCCCGCCGCATTTTTGCGCCTGTCCCAAGTCAGGAGCCTCTGACCTTTGTTAGTCTTGTATTATTTTAATTTTAGTTTCTTGTGTACAATTTGGAAATTAGTATGGCGTTCATTATCACTGAACTAGTATATATTTGTTTAGGGGCCAGCTGAAGGACGCCTCCGGGTGCGGGAATTTCTCGCTACATTGAAGACCTGTTGGTGACCTTCTGCTGTTGTTTTTTATTTGGTCGGGTTGTTGTCTCTTTGACACATTCCCCATTTCCATTCTCAATTTTATTACAAACTTTACACACATAAACCCTTGACTTTCACCTCTATTTGACAGATTATAGACAATTTGAAATTAAGTATCAAAATTAAAACTAAACTTCATTATATCATTGTATATAGTAAATACAATGTATAGATTATTTCCGATCAAATGGGTTTTCAAATGTACAATTATTTCCTTAATCTAACATCTGTTATGATAATATTATCATGACGATGAAAAAAGTCGTGTGTTTTACTTTATTTTCTATGTTTATTTCACTCTCTAGAAGTAAAATCTGTAAAACCAGAACTTCAAGGTATGTGTCAATTTGGAAAATTGTAGCTGCTCTTATCGATTCGTTTTATGTTATTACATGTCGTTAAACCCTTAAATCAAAATATTGAGTGGATTGACACCACTGTTCAAGAATAAATTTCATTTGTTTTGCAGATTCATTGAAGTTTACTCAACGTTACATACGATATAACATATTATTTTAGCTACATGAATGTGTTACTAAACTTTTAAAATGATCTTGGTTGTTTTACATACAAATCTGCTCCATAATCGATATCAAAGGATATCAATCTTTAATAAGTAATTTCAAATCCAGAACAAAAGCTGTCGTGCACATCTTGCAATACCAAACCTTCTCGAAAAAATACTTGTTTTTCAATTGTTGTATATCAGTTGTCAGTTGGACCGCACAATCTGCACTTCGTCAATGCTTGTAACTCGTTATTTAATAACTTCCATGTGTTGTTGAAATTTACGTAATTTGTTTTTGATCAATTCAATACTAATAGCTTCACAAAGTCTTGATAAAATCAAGTGATATAAAGATTTCCAGTCATTTTAAGAAAGTATTCAACCATAGGTCTTTTATAGCTACCTATGCGGTTTAGGTTTTACACGTTGTTGAATGCTACAGCGATCTATATTTGTTAAAGTGTACGTCTTTGGGTATTTGATGGAGAGTTGTTTAATTAATAATCCCACCACAACTTTTTATTTTATTCATAAAAGAACGTTGTTGTACTGTCAAATGAGTTAGAGAGAGGGTAGTATGAATTTGATTATACTTCTGATAACCCATTTATATATCAATGACAAGACCCTGGTATTTCAAGTTTACTTAAACAATCAAACATGACTGAAAAAAACACAAATAAATGTCAATAAGACCAATTTTCTACAAGAGACAAACTGATAGGAATGTTAGATGTGAACTGATGCTCCGTAATGAAGACTGTACTTTATGGTTTACATTTTATACATTGTAACTGTTTTGGGGAGTTTTCTCATTGGCACCTATACCAAATTTTCTTTAATCAATGTAAACGAGACTATAAGCCGAAATAAAAAAGAATCTTTTTAATTATTTTTTTAGAAATATAACAAAATATGTATGCTGTGCCAATTATGAGAAAAGAGAAAATAATTGCATCGGTAAGATGTCTCTTATTTATTTTATAAGTAAATTGTATATTCTACATCCTGAAAATACATAAGGTACATACCTTTCTTACACTTGTATACAGAAATATGTGTCTAAAATAAGTTATATTTATGAATATCGAGGAAACATGTTTTGAAGGCGGTTTTAAGTTGTATATTGTTCGATTATACAACCGCAATATTGGGGATACGATCGGAACACCTTGAAACACTCAACATGATTTACATAACTATTTACATAGAGGATTTCAAGTTATTTGGAAAATAACTATTCTGTCCGAAATAAAAACATTTGTTGTTGTTTTGCGATTTTTAGTTGCAAATGAAAACAAATATGAATATACAACCTACTTTATCCGACACCGACACTTTGAATCAAACTAAAAGCGACACATTAACCTCCGGCCTTGGAATAAACAAATGCTACTTTGAGAAGATTGTCGGTCATGAGACAACTGAGTTAATACTGATTGGTTAAATAGGCCCAACAATGCCCGATCAGCATGTTTGGTGTTGGCAATGTTTGTTGTGTCTTTTGTGGGATTTACATTTTTCAATGTTTATAGCAATAGATTTCTGGCCACACTCTTATATTATTGTCGATATAACAATTTTTATGTTTATCTAAAATTATAACGCTGAACATTGCGATTGGCGGCAAAGATGGAACCTCGTGATAACTCAATGACAGTCAACATCTATATAGTGTTATATTTTTGCAGGACTAGCGTAACAAATAAGAATGGTAAACCAAAAACAGGTCATCAAATGCATGCAATTTGTAATGTTTTCTTTTAAAACATATTTCGTAAGATGTGTACCTTGGTTGTGTATTCTTTACATCCAGAGAAAAAGATTTTATTAAATCAAATAAAAAGAAATACAAAAAGTAGGTCCTTTAAAAGGATAGCCACTTGAAATTCATGATAAAATATATAATGAAATTCGAATGACTGCTGATGGTAGATTGAATACCAAAGTTTATGACAAACGCGATGATTTTAATTTTTCTTAAGTCAACTTTCCATTTCTGTGTAGCAACATCCCAGCGGCACCAGCATATGGAGCATTTCTGTCTCAATTGAAACGTTACTCTAGAGCTAGCACAACGTACCTTGATTTTGTTGAACGAGGAATACTGCTTTCTCAAAAGTTGCTAAGACAGGGCTATGAACCAATCAAATCGAGGTCATCACTCAAGAAATTTTACGGTCGCCATCATGAGCTGATTGGCCATTATGACAAAAGTGTGTCAGGAATCATATCTGATATTCTTCCTCAGTCATAATAACCTTCCATCATTACCAAACTGAACAAAGAAATAACACGACGGGTGCCGTATACGGTGCAGGAAATGTTCACCCTTCCGGATCACCGGATTTCACTCCCGGAAAATAACCTTGCAACATGACACATACAAAATCCTTAAAGACTTGACACAATGGTTCTTAACGTTTCTTTTATATATTTGTATAGCTTGTTTAGAAGGTTACATATCGGATATGGGACAAAACTGCAAGCCTTGTACGAAAAACACCTATGGTGAAAAATGTGGATATGACTGTAAATGTTTGGATTTAGAAGTGTATGTAAGATAATGTATGTACAAAACTTAAGAACATGATTTGGAATCAACCACGACTCTTCTAAATTTACAGTTGAATTGTCTAGCTAATATAAACATCAATATACATATTTAACAACACTCAGTGTTGATAAAAAGCTTTTGTAATGAAACATTTTTTTTTTAAATATAGCCAAACATACGGCCGTTGCCAATGATAAAACCCGATACCGTACGGTCGGTTAAAAAAGTCCAAAACATGAACAATATGAAAGATTTGATAACAATGCTGAATAGGTTACATTATAGAATAAATGGTCGTTTGGTAAAGCTGAATGCAAATATATTGGCTGCAACTCATTTAAAGCCTTCTTCTCTAATGAGAAAGGTAATTTATGCTAGATATACTTACTGGAGGTGTGATGAGATGATTGAAGCTGTTAATTTTCTCTAACTATGTACGTTTCGGCAACAACGTTTATCGACAGGTTGTAGGTATCCTACACTTATTATACCCCTTTAATAGCACACTTGTTTTTGTACTGTTACGAATTACAGTTTATAACTAAACTCAGCAAAGACCCGTCGAAATTGCATTTAATTGATAAATTTAACAACACTTACCGTTATCTTGATGATATTTTTTCGTTAAATAATCAAGAATTTTCTCAATATACTGCTGAAATTTACCCCAAGGAACTTACTTTAGATCAATCAAATTTATTCGGTAATAACTGTCCTTTCCTGGATTTAGATATTTCGGTTTTAAACGGGAAACTCCACACTAAACTTTACAACAAAAGAGACAATTTTTCGTTCCCTATAATTAATTTTCAATTTTTAGATGGTGGTGTTCCTTTGGCACCGTCTTACAATGTTTATATTTTACAGCTAGTTCGCTATGCCCGTGTCTGTTGTGACATTTTTGATTTTAACTAACGCAATCTATGTATTACTGGTAACTTATTAAACCAGTGATATCGTTACCATAAATTACTTAAAACCTTTACTAAATTTTTCGATAGATATAAAGGTTTGGTTTTGAAGTTTGGTTGTACCTGTAGAAAATTTATTTCAAACGGGATAGCACATCCTCATTTTGACGGAAATGTTGTTAACCATGCCCGGAAATTTAGAAATGATCCATGTAAACTTCTCGCTCCTTTAAATAAACTTATTCTAAAAGGTTACCTATTCAACACTGTAATAAGATCATTGAAGATTGTTTTATTGGAATAAATATTGATTTTGTTATCAGTAAATTAAAAGCTAACTAAATACTACTAGTATTCATGGATCTACAATCTGTCGATACCTGTAACTTGGCATTGCATAAGGTCATGTTTTTTTGTGGCTGTTTATGACGTCTTTACACTTAATCCATGTTGAATGTGTACGGATTGATAGTTTATTCTAAGATGCATGATTTTTTATTAGTTGTTAGTGGCTTTGATTTAGCTGTCAGATAACTGCGAGTACTCTCAGATCTGTTCATTGTGTCTTTTTGTGTCGGGATGTATAAGTACCCGGCCACGTCTACTTGCATTTTTGTCCATCTGATGAGTTAAGCCTTTTTCAACTGATTTTTATATTTCGTTCTTATGTTGTACTGTTATACCACTGTCCCAGGTTAGGGGAGGGTTGGGATCCCGCTAACATGTTTAACCCCGCCACACATTATTTATGTATGTGCCTGTCCCAAGTCAGGAGCCTGTAATTCAGTGGTTGTCGTTTGTTAATGTGTTACATATTTGTTTTTTGTTCATTTTTCTTTACATAAATAAGGCCGTTAGTTTTCTCGTTTGAATTGTTTTACATTGTCTTATCGGGGCCTTTTATAGCTGACGATGCGGTATGGGCTTTGCTTATTGTTGAAGGCCGTACGGTGACCTATAGTTGTTAATGTCTGTGTTATTTTTTTGTCTTTTGTGGACAGTTGTCTCATTGGCAATCATACCACATCTTCTTTCTTTTAATATTAAAGGGATTGTATCTAAATTTCCAGTCTCAGTTAACAACATCGACGTAACATTTATGATATGCTATTATATACTGTACTAGGTAGACTGGTTATTTTATGTCCCTATATATTTTGCCACAAACTTCATGCGACGATACAATTACAGGCCCTTTCTTTCGTATTTCTTTTTTATTTGATTATATAACATATTTTTCACTTGACTTTAAAGACTAAATATTTGTATCTATAGAGGAATTTAGTAACGTTTTTTTATGGTAACAAAATGTCTGACTTAAAACTTTACTAGTAATTCATAGATAATGCTTGTTGAATTACAAAGCTTCACCACATACACGACAATATCGAACAAGTTAGTATATATACACACCGTAAATCTAGCTAGAATTTCAATGCTGTATATGAGATTCTTTCTTTATGGTACTATTGTTGAAGGGCATTAAGTGTCATACATATGTAATATTAACTTACTTGGTCTCTTCATGCTGGTTAATTTATCGACAATCACACAACATATGTTCAAAATTGAAATTGTTTCATCTTACATGTTGCTGGAAAATATGATTGCAGTTGTGATAACGTTAAAGGCTGCGTTCCATTTTCATCAACAACTGGTAGTTCAATGTATACAACTTCAGGTAAGTAAATGTCGGATAATGTATGAGTATTCATACTCCTTTCAAAGCAAGAAAAAAAAAGTTTATTGTGTGTACCCTATATCTCTACCTTTATGGATGAATAGTTTTCTTAACAACTTTGATATTAAAGTCTTGCAAGCATATGCATGGTATTTTTTTTTATACATTTATTGTAACATGTCCCTCCATAAATATCGCGGGAATTTCTCGCTGCATTGAATACCTATTGGTGACCTTCTGCTGTTGTTTGTTTTATGGTCGGGTTGTTGTCTCTTTTACACATTCCCCATTACCATTTTCAATTTTATGCCATTTCTCTTTTCATTTTTACACTCTACAATGCTATATGCACATTTATAATGGATTAACCGATCTTGGACACCTAAAAAGCAGAAACTTTATCAGAAAATATATGTTTTTTGAATTCCTCTTTAGATACAATAATTGGCCTCTGTTAGTCATGTTGATTATAATCTGAAACCGTCAAATAAATATAGATTCTACCACTGCATCGAGTGCAATGCGATATTTATCCACTGGAGACAGTTAAATTTTCATATGTCAAACGCGAGAGTCGCCGAGTGTTTTGAATATTTATTGAGAGTGGATAAATATCGTATTGCACGAGATTTGATGGTGGAATCTGTTTTTCTGATGATTTTTAGACGACATGCAGACAATACAAATCCTTCTTTTCGAACAGTCCGCAAAGATGTGTTTCTATGCAACGTCATCAAGCATGGTAGCTTTTTTTCATGACGTCATCAAACATAGTAGCCTTTTTTCATGGCGTCACAATAGGAATTTCAGAGGAAACATTTGACGTCTTAATAAAGTTTTGACCAATGAACAACTGAGATGAAACGAACCACACGTTGATTAAATAAAAAAGGTAAGTAAAACGATAAAACATAATATCCGGTAAAACTGTAATTAAATGTAAATTTGTGTTTTATATTTTGAATCATCTATAAGAATAATAATGGTATCTGCGTTTTATTTTTATTTCATAAGATGAAAGTGAAAACCATTTGAGCGAGAAAAACTGCTATACGAAAACTGAAAGGTATGTTAATATCGATAGACTTATTGTGTTGCTACATTTAGTTCAAGCTTCATCAGGATTACATTTTAATAGTTTCACATTGCTTCGCTTGAAGTATTATTACCGACAGTAGGTAATGCATATTTTCTTGAAAACCAACTGAAATAACTGTGTGAAGGAAGGACGTACAATATTTTGAAATTGAACTCTAAACTTCGCAATTAACAAACATTTTAAAATCAAAAAACATATTGAAAATAGAAAATGTTGCATGAATACAAGCTAGAGAACACTAAACTTAAAAACAAAGAAAAGATAACTACATTGTACTGGTATTTAAAAAGTACGAAAACAACAGTATATAAGCCCCTCGCTTTAAAAGGCTCCGTGAAAAAAATAATATGAATTTAGTTCGACGTCATGGACTTCATTTACCCTATACTGTTAAGAATATGTAGATAACGGCTTAGATAGAGACCCAATTAACACGATTTAAATGTATTTAAGTGGTGAAAACCTGAAAGTATGTTGTGCAGATTTCGAGAAAAAGGGGAATGATTGCAAAGGTTAGTTTTGAACTATTTAATATTTGCTTGAAGTAAATGGTGAAAATAATATAACCTAACCTCATCTTTAACGTCCTTAATTTTCATAAATGCGCCTTTCAGAGTTTCCTTGCGAAGGTAATTTCAGAAAGTCACTTCGGACGGTACAATTTAAAAATAATTTGGTTTCGCATTTTACTATGGTAAAAGCAACACTAAAAGATAGAGACGCCATACAATATTAATTAAGGAGAAGCAGTTCAAAGGATAATTTCTACAAACCATAAGACATAATTGATGCTTTAACGTAATCGGACATTTTACGTTCAAAGTGTGTAAGCAGACACTTTGAAAGGTCTTTTTGAAAATATCATTTGCGCAACCATATTTAATACGTCTTCCCCTTCAAAATTGTCTTTTCTATTGTTTGGTAACGAAACAAAAAGTTCAACAGACACACCTTTAACATTGACAGAAAGCGAAATGAAAACACAATCGACATAGACCACCTACTTCCCGTATAATTTATGCAAAGGCAAAAAAATTGCCATTACACAACTACATTGTATGCTACAAATTACCCTCTGTGTGCCTCAAAAACTACTAAGTATTACAAAATACCATAATAATAACTTTTCATTACTTTTTAACAGCTTGTTTAAAAGGATTCACATCGGATGATGGACAAAACTGCAGGCCCTGTTTGAATCAAAGATATGGTGAAAAGTGTGGATTCGATTGTAAATGTACCGATGATGAAATGTATGTTACACGCTGAACATATTTTATATGATTTGTATTATTATGTTCAAATATTTTAAGTACGAATACAAAACAAGCAACACATATAAGATGACAACCACTACAAATGCTTGATTGGGTATCACACATTTCCATACATATTCAATCGCAATGGGGAAACATGGATAATAGTAAAATATTCATGTTCATAATTTGTTTAATAATCCATATCAAAATCCTGCAAACTCGAAATGAAAGAAAATTACCGAGTGTGTGCGTCCGCTGCTCATTTCTGAATTTTCATAAAAAAACGTGACATTTCTTTTTCTCAGTTCAACTTTCCTATAAGTTTTTTTCTTTTTTTATGTACAATTTTCAAAAAATTGGTTGGATAATGATAGTACCAAAACCACTGACATGAAATGCTAACATGTTATTTTTTTACAATGTCTTGCAATATTGGTGCAGATGAACAAAATTTACTCCATGAATATTACCTACCGAATTGGACCATATACCGAATTTGTTATAACATAAGCAACACAACGGCTGCCACATGTGCAGGTGGATCTGCTTACCCTTCCGAAGCAACCGAGATCACCCCTAGTTTTTGGTGGGGTTCGTGTTGCTTATTCTTTAGTTTAACTTTTCTATGTTGTGTTATGTGTTCTATTGTTTGTCTGTTTGTCTTCTTTCGTTTTAGCCAGGCGCTGTCAGTTTATTTTCGATTCATGAGTTTGACTGTCACTTTGGTATCTTTCGTCCCTCTTTTACTGCCTTTTCCTGAACAAATAATGCAGACAGGTATTTTCAAATCGATTCTTAAGAATAGTATGAGTGTTTTCTCCCTTTTCATCATTGTATAGTGCATTATATACAAATATAGAATACCTGGTGTGAATACATTCAAAACGAGATATAACAATATACATTTGCAAGTTACTACACACAAACAATTTTTGCCTGATACCTAAAAGAAGCGAATAAAGGGATTTCAAAAATGCTAAGTAGAAAACAAACTGACAATGCCATGGGAAAATAAACGACAAAATAAAAACAAAAGTAAACAAAACACGACAATAGAAACTAAAAATTGAGCAACTCGAACCAGACCTGAAACTCATTGAGTGATCTTTGCTGTTCCACATGTGTCACTCTGTAGTTAATGATATATTTTTTACAAGTTTATACTATCAGTGTTCCAAATGCATGAGATCCAAAAAAGATGCATAATTTTAGTATATAATACAAAACAAATTACAGGTGTGATCACGTTCAAGGATGTGTACCATCTCCATCAACAGCTGGTAATTCCACTCATGCAACCTTCGGTATGTAACATATTAATCCACTGACACAACAAACATCACTTTAATAATTATCAAAAATTCGCCATCTTCTTTACATTAGCTACAAAAAGTTGTTACGTCAAAAAACAGTAAAGCACTATCGACCAATCATATAAATATACACCCTTGTATGCAAATCATATTCTGATTATACAGTTGTATTTAACTTAAGTTTTTTTTTTAAACAGAACAACCAGGATTTCAGTAAATATGAAGAGAATCGTGCCTTGGAATATTCGAATTTCCCTTCCATATTTCTTTCTTCTTTTCTACAATAAAACAGAAAATAGAAAAGTATAATTATTTCGAATAAGCACATATAGCACAATTACTCATTTATTTCTCAAAGAATGGCAATAACATTTGTTTGTTATTTTATGACTTGTAAAATATTGTAGTTGACAGATCCATGACATGGATGACAACTACAGCAACAAATTATGGAAATGGTAATTATTTGTAATCGATTGTATTTTTTGTCGTGTTGTTCATCAATAATAGTAATTATGTAATGTGATGATTCCCCTTTTTATAAATGTTGTAGATGACAAGAAATACAAATGGACCACAAATACAGTATCAGATTATGGAAATGGAAAATATGTTATCCGAAAGTATAGTTATATGGCATAATACAGTTGATCTGTAGATACAATGCTTTCGTGTTTTCTGATTTAGTGGATCAATCATTGTGTATATTAATCACCGCGGTCTCTAGTTTGAATGAGGAAATTGTCACAGTGTTTCCTAAGATATATTTTTTTTCAAATCTATCATATCTTATTGAAATCTGTACAATTGTAAGTTTAAAACATCAAGTACCGGAACCTTATCCCGGCCTCGTTAATATTAGTAAATAAACATATTTATACAGTTGCTAGTTTTTGTTAGTATTATACCTACAATAATAATCAAGTATAACAAATGTACAGGTTTTGAAAATATATATATATATATATAGTTTTTTATATGAAACTTCATATTGTTCTTATTTGCACATGAACAAAATAAGTTATACACACTTGTATGCATAATAGTTATATACACTAAACAGAAGATTTATATAATATATTTGATAGACACAGCTGTTTGATACATTTCAGAAAATGATTTTAAAACATAGGCTGTTTGGATATGAAATATATAATACATTATATGTGGAGTCTATTTGTTTTCTTTTTTTTTTTTGTTTTTATGAAAGTAAAGGAGTCCAGGGGTTCCAGCAGTTTTCTGCCCTACTGATTAATTTATTTTTATAGAATATGTCTTTTTCTATTAATAAGTTTTCTTTTAAAGAATTTTTTAGTGCTATTATATTGGTTTGTTTCATATATAGTTTGCTTCTATAGAATGTAGAATGTAGAATTTTGTTAACAGAAGTATTAAGTTTCTTATATCATTTTTATCTGTTTTTGTTAGAATACCAAATAAAACCAAATCAATATTTAAAGTTAGTTCTATTTCTGTCTTCTCAAATATCCAGGAGTTAAGGTCTTCCTACAGTTTTAATATATATGGACACGTCCAGAATATATGTTCTATTGTTTCAACCCCGCCGCACCCAAAACTACAAATATTGGTATCTTTAATTTTTATTTTAAGGAGAAGTTCATTCGTGCCACTGCAATTTTGAATGTTTTGTTATATAAAAGGGCAATACATGGATATTTTTCCAATTGAAATTTGCATTGAGAATTAATGACCACTTTTGTTCACATTTTTGTTTAGAATTTGACTTTTTACCGTTCAAAATATTATACATATTTTTTGTACCTTTCTGAGATTTAAAAAAAAAAACTTTTAACACTGAGGGCAAAACTGGCCCGTTTTCTCTCTTTAAGTCATTTGGACACACTTGATATTCTTTTAAATGCTTTTTTATTGCCGAAATTAGACCTTGATATGTGAGAAAATTAGTTTTAATATTGTATACATTATTAAAGTGATGAAAAGTCATAAAATTTCCACCTTCCTGTAACAAGTCATTGATCAGCCAAACCCCTTTTTTAGCCCAATCTTTACACACAATGGAATGGTTACCAATCTTTATTCCATCATTCTTCCATAAAGGACATGTATTAATTTGAGAGTTATTTCGTACATTTTTAAGATCTTGCCAAGCATCAAATTCTTCTTTCCAAATTTGATTTTTTAACTTTTTATAAGGACCAAGAAACTGCATTTCCCAAAAAAATCAAATTTTCTGAAAAGAGGAAAAGTTTCACTAGTTTTGAATTATTTCTATTAATTCTTCTTATCCGGGTTAATTTAAAACCTTTTATGTAGTTTTCAATATTTATCATTGTTAGTCCTCCTAAACAGTGTGGTTTGGTTAAGGTGTCTCTATTGACTTTATCTGATTTGTTTCCCAGATAAAGGAAAATATTTTATCAGTAAAAATTTTAAGCTTTGTGCTATTTGGACTAGGTATGGACAGGAATAGATGGTTTAATTTTGATATTATAAGTGTTTTATCACTGTTATTTTTCCAATTGGTGAGAGTATTTGATTAGTCCAAGTGTTTACAATGTTTTCGATTTCTTTCAACCTGGGGTTATAGTTTAAATTTTCAATTTCACTAATATCCACTGAGAAATTTATCACACGAAGTGTAAATCTGCTGGAACCCAACTCCAATCCCCACTTAACACACATAGTTTCTTGGCTTTACTTTTTCTTCCCAATCCAAAAACCTTGGTCTTGTCTAAGTTCATATTAAGACCTGAAAAATCTGCATATTTATCTAGAGTACGAAGAGATGCATCCAAAGATCCAGGTGATCCATCAAGGATAAGAGAAGTATCATCTGCTTATTGTGAGATGAGATACTCTGAGTCATCTACAGTAATTTTCTAACTTTGTCATTATTTCGTATAAGTATACCAAGTATTTCTGCACATAGTAAAAATATATAAGGTGACAGGGGATCCCCTTGTCGGCAGCCCCCTTTGAATCTTAAAAAAATTGAGAGATGCTTTAATTGAAATATTGACATTTCAATAACAAGCACGCACAATATATGCTGCCAGAGGTGATGACTACAGAATTGCAAAATTCGTGTTTAATAATTACTGAGACCTGTACGCTGTAAAGTCATATTCAAGGCGAAACCATTATGTTGTATGTCATAATTGTTTAAAAAGAATAAAATAGATGGGCAACAGACATCTGAGGTCAATCTGTTTCAATCTATTTATCTCGTAACGATATAGCTTTTTAATTGAAACTTGATGTTTGTAGATATAACGAGTTCACATCGAGAGCCACAAACAAATAGAGGCAGCAATGATTGTAGTGTTCAAGGTATATGTTTTTTTCAGATCATAATCTACATCAAGATAACCAAGGTCATGTATGCACCCTAATTCTCGTTAGCTTGTAAAGATACATGTACACGTAGTATTTATTTACAAACACAACATTGATAATAAAAATGTCAGCGAATTCAGAAAAGTATCATAGGATGAGTTTTATAGGTTTTGCAAAAGAAAACAACTTATGAACAACAATATAATGTGTAAACACTTAAATAAAGGGAATGTTGATAATGCAAAGCAAGAAAAATGTGCCTGTACCAAGTATAAGTTGTTTACAATTTGATAAATATTTATTTTGCGGTTGCATACATGTATCTATAAATGCGTCCTTTTTTCTTTTTCTTTTTAATATCAATTTGATTTTAATGCTCTGCATTTTCATTTTCATTTTCTCTTATCAATCATTTTCTCTTAATCATTTACAAACTAAATAATCCTTAGAACAGAAGGTTAGTTTTCATCAATTCAACATACTTTTGTATGTTGATGCATCATTAAAAATTCAGCAAAGAAATAAAATGAAAAACTATCATCTTTTCAGGAAGACTGCTGTTTAGAGAATTAATTGTTTACTGTGCATTATCAGTTTTAGTAATTTGTTTTGGCATATGTTTGGGCTTGATTTTCTTCAAGTACAAAACAATAACGCAAAAGTACACTGCAACAATTAACCAAACACAAATTTCATCGACACCTCAACAAATCCAAACTATTGAAATAGCGGACCGTTTATATGAGATTATAAATGAGGAGGATATACTAGATGACCGACGTATTGAACAAATCCAAACGGAAATGTCGTCTGAATATCTTGATGTTATACATGATTCAAATATCAGAGAGAGTTGTGAAAGCAAAAATCCTGATAACCAAGACAACCCGTGCCAATTAATATCAATTATTCAGACGCTAAACCAAGTACGCAATTGAAAGTGGAGGACCGTTCCTTAATGAGTGGTGATAGTACTTCATCCTCCGATGAATATCAGTGGGATTCAACACAAGATTACTTAAATCCGTATCAACCAATGATTGACCATTCACTACCCGTAGAAAATAAATATCTTACCATAGCAACTGCACATAGCAGAGTAGACGGTGATAATACAGATTCTGCAAAATAAATAAATAAATATGAACTTCAGCATCCTCGTGAAATGGAGATGGACCCTATGACCAATCTTCATGACAGTTACAAAAGTTCTTCCGTTAGCTTAAGAAGTAATGTCTCCAAGGGTGTTTCATTATGGAAGGAGGAAGAGAATCTAAATCAAACGAAAATTTAAATGTTGAAGAGTTCAACAGAGAGAGCGAGTAAAATCTAATGGAGATTGGCCTTCGCCCTTACTTTCTATGGAATTAATTTACCCTCAATAAATCCGTATGGGGTCAGTAGCAAACCATATATCTTAACTATATAATTTGTAAAAAGATTCTTTAGAAATAATGATCAAGTTTCGAATGTCTGAACCATGAATTAGTTAAGTGTTTCTTAAATTATAGAAATCAATTAGTAAATATGCATTTGTTCTTTAAAAATAAAATTGAGAATGGAAATGGGGAATGTGTCAATAATGTGAGAAATTTTCCGCACCCAGAGGTGTCCTTCAGTTGGCCCCTAAACAAATATATATTCTAGTTCAGTAGTAATGAACGCCATACTAAACTCCAAATTGTACACAAGTAACTAAAATTGAAAATAATACAAGGCTACCAAAGGCCAGAGGCTCCTGACTTGGGACATGCGCAACAAATGCGTCGGGATTAAACACGTTTATGAGATCTCAACCCTCCCCCTACGTATACCTCTAACAAAGGTAGAAAAGTAAACACATAACAATACGCACATTAAAACTCAGTTCAAGAGAAGTCCGAGTCTGATGTAAGAAGATGTAACCAAAAAAAATAAACAAAATGACGATAATACATAAATAACAACAAACTACTAGCAGTTAACTGACATGCCAGCTCCAGACTTCAATTAAACTGATTGAAAGATTATGTCTTCATCATATGAATAACAGGCACAATTCTTCCCGTTAGGGGTTAAGTATAACATATGTGAGAAGAACCGTGCCATGCCAACAACTTGTTTTTAAATAAATGTGTATAGTTCCAATACAAAAACCCTATAAGTGAATCAATCTCAATGCCAAAATATGCAATCTTTAATGACCTGACAACAGTACCGTAAGTGTATCCCTTCTTAATAAGTCTATTTTAAGGTTTTGTTAGCTTCTGAGGTGAATACTGACAGTGTTGTGCTATATAAAGAATATTACCATAAAAAAATAGATGTGAAATACCTGAACGTATAAGAAGTCTGCATGTTAAGCTGTATTTACGAATGATGTTCTTATACCGTTGATACAGTTTATTAAATGTTTTGACTAGTTTGTTATATCGAAAACCCTGGTGTATTAATTTTTCAGTAATACATAAATTTATCTCGTTAAAATCTAAAACATTGTTACATACACGAGCGAATCGTACATGAAATTTTGAGATTATATATCTCAAAATTTAATGTACGATTCGCTCGTGTATGTAACCTAAAAGAATCTTTTGTTAGAATATCTTTAATTCAATAAAATAATAGATGCAAATCATTAATCAATTTAAATATGCAAGGACAGGAGACATCACAGACAAAAAAGACACAAATGGACACAATTGCTATGCTATTGCAAATAAGAAATATATAATCGATAAAAGGAATAATTGAATTCAATGTTTGATGCTGACTCCATCTGCTCCAATATCAGTTCTCTCCAGCGGTCTCGCTTAATATTCCTGCTGATTACGTCAGTATCAAAAACAAAAAAAATACCAGTATTCCCTATGTATTAACTTTTCTCTGGGCCGTTAGCGGTTATCAAAGACTACACTTTTTTGTTCTGATAGCATAAATAATAGTATCAATATTACTTTGATAAATTCATATACCAATACCAATAAACTGAACAAACAAATTAATGACTTTGCGATACATGTAATCCTGTTCGTCAAATAAAATAGAGGATAGATATAGGGAATTTTTCAAAGAGACAACAACCGGAACAAATAGCAGAAAACCGCTATAAGCCACCAATGAGTCTTCTACACAGCAATTAAATCCTACACATTGAGAGGGCTTTAGCTGGCACCTAAACGAAGTGTGTACTAGTTCAATTTGACGTCACACTCAAATGAAAAACATATAAATGAACTAAAATAACATACATACAAGAGTAACTTAGACAGGCAAAACAATTTGGCGGGATTAAACATGTTTGACGAGATCCCGATCATCCCCTTATACATCTATCCAACAATATAATAAACAAAACATACACAACAGAACACACAGTTAAAAAAAAGTCCTATTCCGATGTCAGAATACTAGCAGTAACTAACATGCCAGCTCCCAACCTCATTGAACTGATTAAAAGATTATGTAATGATTATGAAAATCAAGGACAATCCCTCCCAGTTGCCTTTAAGTATCGTACCGTTATAAAACACATTGAAAGAGTATAACCAGTGCCATTCCAAGAACTTGTTTTAGAATAAAATAAATGTGTTTATTTCCGATGCAAAGACCCTTCGAGTGTATCAATATTAAATATAATATATGTCATCTTCATTGATACGAACATAGTATCGTAACTGTATCTCTTAAATGTATGTTGTAAGGTTTTGTTAGCTTCTGATATGGATGCACACAGTTTGGGGTTTTGCATAGAATATTACTATAACAGATTGGATATGAAATACAAGAACGTATAAGATGTCTGCATGCTGATTTATATTTACGAATGAAGTCCTTGTAGCGATGTTAACCTTTAGCAAATGTGTTGCCTTGTTGAAATATTTTTTTCTGTAATAAAGAGATGTCTTTCGTTAACATCAAACACGTTGTTACATAAACGAGCGAATCGAACAAGTTGAGATATATCAACACCGTAAGATAGTGACAAGGGAACGTCACCGTCGGCATACTTCATAACAAAGCCAATATGACAGAGATGAACCACTGAACAACAAGCTTCTGACATTGAAAGGTGCACGAATAATTTGATGGGTTTAATTAAGTTTGTGAACGCTCAATCTTTCCACTAAAAAGGAACAATGGTGTAACAGTACAACATATGAACAAACTGTAAACATCATTTGCAACGACTTAACTCATCAGATGGATACATATATAGATTGTGTTATTTTCTATTTTATTTCGTTCTTTTATTGCAGTTAGTTCATATCTGATTCATAAGGCGTTTTTTACGGAGGTGAAAGTTTTCTTATTTTATTTTGAATTATCTGCTATTGCCATATTGCTAGTGAAGTGGTACTTAAAGTGCACAAAGTTTTATTACAATTACATGTTAATGTCCTTAACCTATGTTATTGCCTTAAATTTATACCAATAGTTGACTTATTTTCAATCCTACTGCATCCCCTTTAGTATATCCTTCGCGGCAAAGGTGGAATGAAATTATGGTTATTGGACTGACCATTAGTCCGTCCGTCTGTTGATCTTAAGGTCTTAATCACATACTTCAAACCAGATTGCCATCTTGCAAACACATATGGATCCATATATTGAGTGGAATATTTTATAAAAAATTGAAAAAAAATGTAACCATACTTTGCATGCCATATAAGACATGTTAAATAAGACAAAGGTCCCAATTGATACGTGAATCACTCTGTCCAATGTTAATATATAGTTACTGAAATATATTGATGTTATACAATGCTGCTGTTATTATAGCCAGGATAATCTGAGCATGTGTGCTTACTGACAAACATGCTTAAAAGTGGGCGTAAACTACAATGAGCAACAAAAACCAAAAGCTCTTTACTTTGTATGCTGTTAAGCCCTTTACATTCGACGGATATTTTATTAAAACATGTAGTTTGCGTGAATTTGTGTCTATCATAACTTAGTGTTTCGCTGAATGGTACAAAATTGTATGCAAGTTTATAACGTACGATAATTTGTTTTCATAATATGTGAAGGCGCTGTGTTGGATTGTCGGCCTTCGTAGTTCTGATACCCATGTCATGTTTTGGGCCTTACTTTAGAAACTGACATAAGTATGTTTAATTGTGCAGAGTCTATCAATGCGCTTTTTGCGTTTGCTTTCCACTTGAAGTAGGGATACAATCCGGTTGTTAACATATCTTCACCGGTACAACAACAAAACCTTTACAGGAAGTTTGCATTGCCTTAGTCAGCCTACACATAAATATGTATTTTTAATGTTAGGCATGTTAAAGTAATATAAACAAAGATATTCTCGGAACATGCTCAAGTCATTTTACAAACCGTAAAGTCAATAGCTCATACACACTAAACATGTTAAATGAATGATTAACAGCTGACATATGTTTGACTAGGTAACGAATTAAACGTGTGTTTCTTAAGCTAAGTCAATTTATATTTTGTAAAAAGGATAATTGTACAAGTAAGAATTTGGAACAGAAACTTCTGATATATCTTATTAGATCAGAACATCAGAAACAAACATTCCGTTAAATGATGGGATTGCTCTTCTTTCCAATGGTCAATAGACTCATGAATGTGCCTTTCCTTAACTTCAATCTGTCTTTTGTAGACTCATGCATTTTTTAATAAATTTTATGAATTAGTCAAACGCAATTGAGGCCATTTCGTAGTCAGTTGATTTTCGACTTATGAGTTTGAATGTATTGAAAATCTTTCGTCTCTCTTTCAAGGCTGTACGGTGAATTGTTATTAATTATTGACCATTTGTCTAATGTGTATTTATTCATACATATTGTTTTTTATATTTCTTAACTTTTAATGTACAGCCTTTGTACCACATCTACCACTTAACATTTAGCGTCGATAGTTTTGCTAAACTTCACATCTGACTTATTTCCTGATTTTATATTATACCAATACATAGTTATTTTCCGTTGAAAATGGTTTGCAAATCTACAATTATTTCCTTAATTTGTCATTTATAAGTATAATATTTTCATAATGGCGATGAAAGGCATTTGTTTTATATTAATGGTAATGTATGTTCCAACCTCTAGAAGTAAAACCTGCCAAATCAGGAATCAAAGGTATGTTGTATTAATAAAACTGATTACTACTGCATGTATTGATTTGTTTTTATTACAAACTGCCGTTATAAACATTTAAATATATATTCATACATTTTATCGATTAATTGACACCATAGTTCTGGAAATAAACTCAGCATTGATACCAGTATTAAAATTTTGTAAATGCTCCATAAGCGCGCTTTGTCTACAAAAGACTCACCAGTGACACTAAAATGAAAAAAAAAAAAGATACAGAAGACAAATGCAATACGAAGTTCAAGAGCATTGAGGACCAAAACATCCTAAAAGTTTTGCCAAATAAAGCTTAGGTTATCTTCATGTCTAGTCCTGAGAAAGATATGCCTAAGTATTTGGAAAATAAAAATGTTTGTAAACAGTTAATTTATAATTATAAACATATTAATGATAATCAGAAGTGCTTAATACTGGGCTGGTGGTATCATCGGGGAATCTAAAATAGGGACGAAAGATACCAGAGGGACAGTCAAACTCATTAATCAAAAATAAACTGACAACGCCATGGCTAAAAATGAAAAGGACATATAGACAAACAATAGAACACACGACACAACATAAAAAACTAAAGAATAAACAACACGAACCCCTAAAAAAACTAGGGGTGATCTCAGGTGCTCTGGAAGGGTAAACAGATCCTGCTCTACATGTGGCACCCGTCGTGTTGCTTATGCGATAACAAATCCGGTAAACAATCTAATTCGGTAGGTCATATTCATAAAAGGGAAGGGAATTGTAGTTTCGACGTAAGGAACATATCCGTTATCATTTGTGAAACGGTTATTCCATAACGGTCAACCAACTCGTGATGGCGTCCGTAAAATTTACGAAGTGATGATTTCAACTTCACCATTATGAACTCTTGATTTAATAGCTTCCTTGTGAGCAACCCCACCAGCAGTGTCATCGACCGAGTGGTTGTTAATGAACTAATCATAGATGCCAGAATTGAAATTTTGAATTTGCATCAGACGCGCGATTCGTCTACAAAAGATCATTAGTGACGCTCAAATAAAAAAGTCCTAATAAAACTACGAACTTGAAGAGCAAAGTTTTGCCATATACAGCTAAGGTAATCTATTCCTGATGTAGAAAAGCCTCAGTATTTTAAAAATAAAAAGATTTGTAAACAGTTAATTGATTGATAATTATGACCATCATATGATTGATAGGTCAAGTCAACACAGATGTGCTGACTACTAGAACAGATAGTGTTTAAATTTTATTTCTCAGATCACATTTCAACAATTCAACGATCGTGCATTTATTTCGATATTTTTTATGATTTGAAATATATATATTTTGTATAGAGGTGTTTCAGCTTCATGTCTGCTCTTTGGTCGGATTGTTGTCTTGTAGACATATTCCCTCTTTCCATCAATTGTATCATGCATAAATATGTCACTAACATTTCAAATTGAACTGTTATAAGTAAAAGTGGTTTATTTTCACATAAATAAATACTTAATATCAATATAAGTGATGTCAAACTTTAAAAAAAATATTTTAGATCAGGATCAAATGCAACTTTTAGTTTAATGTTGTTTAAGTTTTGTTCGTTGCTTAAGATATTACAGTGACCTATAGTTGTTAAACGTTATGTAATTTTGGTATCTGGTTGATAGTTGTATAATTGCCAATCTTACCTCATATTTTAATGTTTTAAGTATACCGTTGCTCTGTCAGTTAGAAGACACGATCGTATAATTTGATTATACTTCAGATATCGTCATTTAAATATGATTGAGAAGACAATGATATTCTAAAATGACTAAAACTTTAAAACCTGACTTAAGATAAACACAGTTAGATGTCTATGAGACTATTTCTCTACAAAAGACAAACTAATGATAATGTTAATAAGACTATAGGATACAAACGAAGTAGATATTTTGTGTTGATATCTTGTAGAAATGAATCAATAGATGTATGCTGTGCCGATTACGAAAAAAGGGGATATGATTGCATTGGTGAGCTGTATTTATTTTATATGTAAAATGCATTTTTTTCATCCTGTAAAATACAAAACATTCTTATAAATATATATTCAAAATATTCAATTGAAGAGCTAGTTTTTAGAAGCGGTGTTAATTCCAGTAATTCTAAGTGGTATATTTTACGATTATGCTACCACAGTATAGGTGATACGATCTGAACACTGTAAAATATTGAGTTTTTGACACATCATTCCCTATGTAGTCAAAGAACATAATTAGAGATACTTTTCGTTTATGTAGCACTAATGTCAAAATAGATTTCATGTTATTTCAAAAATAAATGTGATAAAAAAAGGAATATAATATCCTGTTATACGATCATTTGTAAGATACCTAAAACTTTTTTATCTGATTGAAAATTATGGTTAAATTTATAAAGACATAAACTTACAGAATCCTCTTAGACCTGCTGTAAAGGTTCTTAATATATATTATGTATATGTTTTATATTGTATAGTTTGTTTGGAAGGTTACATATCGGATACGGGACAGAACTGCAAGCCATGTCCAAAAAACACATATGGTGAAAGATGTCGATATGAATGTTCTTGCTCAGATTTTGAAGTGTATGTAATATTTTGTATTTCTTGTAGTCTTAAATACAAACTTAATCAACCTGATGTGGGAATACAAATCAAGAACAAATATCATATGGTGATTCATATAATTTTTAGTTGAATTGTTTACCTAACATAAACATCACTATACAAGTATATACATTAAAATATATAGAATGTTGAACAAAAGCATCAGGTTACACAGTCAGCTATCTTGCTTACGAGAAAACATTTGTTACATTCCAATACATTATTGATTTGGTGCATCTTCTGTCGATATCATCTTTGGTTTTCCCTATTAGTTTTTGTAAAATTATACTTTTCCAAAAAAAATAATGCAGAATTTGTCAACAAATCATTGCATATAAAATTATGCTCATCTCTGAAAGTTAACGAATGAAATGTTCACTTTTTTTCCCTTGCGGAATAGCTTTGATAACCATACAATCTAAGTTTCTAAAAGATTCTACAGTAACACAAAACAAGATTTAGTCTATGACTCATAAAATATTTACTGGAAAGGAAGGAAGGACTCATTTCCCACAACGGTCAAGTGCAAGGGAATAATTTTGCGACCGTTTTTTTGTATGCAACCAGATGAACTACTTTATATTTCTTATAAATGTGACACTCGCCATGGTGGTTGACAATCATACATCATATACTTAGTTTGTTTTTATATAGCATGAAATAAATCAATAGAAATTGTGTCATGTCATGTCGCAAACTTTAAATTGCAGTTGTGACAACGTTAAAGGTTGTGTTCAATTTTCACCAACAACTGGTAGTTCAATCGTTGCAACTTCTGGTGAGTTAGATATACAAAACGTACAAGTAGGTTATCTCGGTTATCGTCAGTTTCCCGTTTAAGGTCTACAATTTAGTTACAGAATTGTAGCCTTTTTTTTTGTTTTTTCAAGCATGTGTTAAGTAAGTCTATAAAAGGTTCATTGTAGAAATGCAGACTACTGATATTGGTGTAAGTTTAGAGACAGAAACCAAAGGAAAACTCAATACATGTATACCGACTTTAATTTATAAATATAATATACATTTGTGTTGATTTTGTATATTACAGAGAATTTTTGTCTCAAATGAAGGCAACAGTAGTATACCGCTGTTCAAGAGTCATAAATCGAGTAAGAGAAAACAAATCCGGGTTACAAACTAAAAACGGGAGAAACGCTTCAACTATAATGGGAAAACAACGAAACAACAGAAATACTAAAGTGCAGCAAAAAACAAACAACAATGCAACACACATAGATACGAAAATGATACAATTATTAAATATCAAATGTTTAAAGTATGAACAATGCATCGTTTATGACATCAACTAGTTTGTTTCTCAACCTTCTCATTCATGCGTTGTGATCTAGTTAGTCGAATTTTGAGACTTTACTAATACATGTAAATAGAAATACTTTTTCCGCAAAAGATCTGTTATTTATGCTTTGTATCAATTTGTTTAGTTTAGCCCCTTTTATAGGTTTGTTGTTATGTTGAACTGATACACCACTGTCCCAGGTTAACGCAGTGTGACGCCAGTTAATATGCTTAACCAAGCCACATGCGATATATCATATCAATTATTCATTTATATTTTTGTACATACATCAGTGTTTGAATTGTCTCGATTTAAAATAAAACATACAAACATAGTATTTGAAAAAACACTAATGAAATTTTAAATATTTTGGTTATTTTTTTATATCCCAAGAAAACGTAATCATGACAACAACATTTGTTTTTGTTTTAATAGATACATTTATTCGACGCATTATCAACAAAAGTTGTGTTAAGAGGACTTCAAGGTATTTAAATATAGTATTATAAAAACAAAAAGTATAATCACAAAAAAACAGAACTCCGAGGAAAATTCAATCGGAAAGTCCATAATCACATGGCAAAATCAAATGACAAAAAATACCAAAAAATGTCATAGTAATTATGTCACGCCGGTGGGGTAAATAAATGTACACAATAACTAATAGAAAAAACAAATGTACTAAAATATACAACGATTGACCTAACAAAATATTAATAAACATGATAAACAGACGCGTTTGTTATCAATGTGTTTACAACACTACTTAACATATGACCTTGATGACCTGATACGTGAAAAAAATCGGTATTTAGATCACTACACAATCACGGTATTTCATGCACACCCGCGAAATATTGTTTTTTTTTTGTGTTTCAATCCTTTAAAAAAATTTATCACACCATGTTACACAAAATATTATCCATGCACCTAGTATCTTTATATTGTATATATTTAGAATAATAAAAATCAATATAAAGTAAAACAGAACATTAAATGACATGCATTTTTTTACTATTCTGACAACGCAACTCGCTTTCCCTATTTGAAATCAGCAGGAAAGAAAAAAAAATGTCTATGGCACCGGTTGCTGTTTAGTAGAAATGACTTATTATGTTTAGTATTAGAACTTTAAGTTTAACACAATTTTCAACAAAAGTTTTAAATACATTTGAAATGATTTAAAATTGGAGACACCTACAAACCGAAGACATAAGGAACATGATGTAGAAAATAATTGTCAAGTCATCAATAATGAACGAAACTTTTTCCGTATGATAACCTCCAATAGTGTCAATCCTTACAAAATAGGATTCTAATTAAAAAGGAAAGAGAGCTGCCTGTTTGAAATATTCAAGTATATTTGCTCAGAAACCAATATGTAATTAATTTCAGTAATGAAATAGAGAAAGTATGTTGTGCAGATTTCGAAGAAAAGGAAAGTGGTTGTATTCGTAAGTTGTTAGATATTTTTAGTTCAATTGTACATTTGTAAAATATTCTGAAATTTATAAGACTTAGTGTGGTCAGCCAAAATAATGAGTTTTTAGATACATGTATTGTGAAACTAATCAAAATCCCAATTTACTTAACTCCGAGGAAAACTTAAAATGAAAAGTCTGTTATACCTGAAGATATCATAACAAAAGGCAAAATTTTGACATATTGGTAACTTAAACGAAGTCGGCCAATTGCTATATTTTAGGGAAATTCAATTTATCATTCATTTCATCAACAATTGACATCGGGTAATAAAGGCATCAAAACAAGGATATAATTTGTTTGCTGGCGAATGTAAATGTGATTGACAGAAGCATATGCGAAGTTGTTAGTCTGGTGATTAATGTATTGTAAACGTTACCATGGCTTATCAAAAACTGTTTGTAAACAAATAAGTCAATTCTTTTGTTTTGTAAATTTTGCCGACATTTTTCATATAAACAATTGGTAAAACATATACTAGTAAAATACATATTTGAAACATATTTGAAACATATACTAGTAAATTCAATATTTGCAACCACAAATTTCAATTTTAAATCTACGAAATAGGATTCATTAACTGATGACGTCGACAATCTGTATCAATCAATTGCTAAAAGACAGCATCAATTATGAAGCATACATAAATACCCAAAAAGTAGAAATAGATAATTATGTTCTATAATTAAAGACAGAAACTGACCTAAAATGCTGAACGTCAAAATAAGTATGAAATAGGGTTTTTTTGTGGATGTGATTGCGATTGTAATGCTTAAAAATAAAAAAAGTAAAATCGTCTTATAACTATTTGATCAATATAAATAGGTTTTGTCTTTTCTTTGTTTTGTAGCAATGTCATAATTTTATATGTGTTACAGCTTGTTTAGAAGGGTACACATCGGATCAAGGACAACGATGTAGACCTTGTTCGAAAAATATATATGGGGATATATGTCGATATACATGTTATTGTTCTGGTTATGAAATGTACGTAATACACTTGATATATACATTTAATTCATTGTCTTAGTATATATAAATATTACACAAACCAGATCTCGACACCTGGATTGTTTTTCTAATATTTCCTTTTTTTTCAAAATTCATCTATACATATATTGGTGATACATGTAGTATGAAATAAACAACTATAAATATGATTAAGATAGTACACTATGTACGAATTCTGCACAAACAAAATGTTATCATACACCTAATGTTTACAAAAATAGCCATACTGATGTCGTGCTCCTAAAGCGATTTTTTTTTCTGGATTTTTCTTCTGCAAAAAGGTCACAACCGCTAATATTTGAAAGACCAGAATATATAATACGTACACACATGAGGCAAAGGGGATCTTAATAAATAATCAAATTCATCTACAGTCTCCGGTTGCTTTTTTGATCTATCAACTAAAATGTAACACAGGTTTGTTAAAAATGACGTTGGTAACAACCTTTTCAAGACTGCAATTGATATTGTAGTATGTCACTAACCTTGTATGCTACGAAGACAAAGGGAATCTACTCTAATACAAACATAGATCATGCAGGCATGCATTTTTACAATTACATTTAAAATCAAGAATGAGAGTAACCTTCCATATCGTAACATTATTGGGCATTCTATGTATTCTACCGTTAACTCGTTGACGTCAAATACAAAAACATATGAATTGCAAATCTGAATTTGATATATTGAGTTCTATTATTTAGACAATGTAATTTCCAATAGGAAATCCCTGTGCGCCTTAAACTGTTACTTTTAATATGAAGTTTCATGAACAATTATATCCTAAAATGGAAAGTTGATATGCAAAATTATTTTATTCAAAGGTCAGAACATATGGCTTCAACATTTATACATGTTATATGCCCCGAACTTGTTCGGGTTTCAATTTATACTAAAATTATGTACTACACCTCCTTTTACACTTAGCCTTTATGAGAGTTTTTTCAAGGCGTATGTGTTTATACTGGTAAAATTCCCACCCAAGTTATGTCTTTATGAGATTAAACATGAAATCATATCTGTACGTTAACAAATTAACATATCCATGAGTATCATATATCTTCCCAAAAAAGGCGTGGCTTGAGAAACAACTGTATTTACAAAGTTCAATCTATATAAATATTCTGTTTGTGGATATCAACACAAACTATATTTTCCCATAATTCGCAAAAACAACTGATACTTTAATCATCAAACTAATATATAAAACTAGAAAACAGTGTTCTTATTGCATGATAGAGAACAAAGATGCATTATTTAGTTATAAAAATATTTACAGCTGCGACCACATTAAAGGTTGTGTTGAAGCTGCACCAACAACTGTTCCCTCATTTGATACGTCATCTCGTAAGTAACATATTCAACAACTCACACAATTATAACTCATTTTATTAACTCATAGTTTTGTGTTACAATGTTTGTCAACGAAAAAATTAAAAATAAAACTGTTCTTCTGTTTCAATCGATCAATATGGTTTCCATGCGCATGTCTACATACATGATCAAAACATATTGTAAAAACAATTTGGTTTGGAGGGATGAGTTGGGTACACTTTTATACTTAATCTTGGTTTGTGCATAAAAAAACAAATCCAGACTCAGAAGAAAAACTATCTTAATTATGTTTTTGATTTATCACTAGCCATCCCTCTGATATACACAATAAAACAGAGAAACTATATTTCCATTTCAACATACCAGTATGATAGTTTCTATAATGAAAAATTGATTGATGTGTAACTGATGTTTCAACGTCAACTCGTTAACGTTAATTCAAAGAATGATAATGCTAAAGTTTGTCATTTGATTCCTCGTTTTGTTTTTCATGTGTGTAGATGACATGTCATTGGAATTGATCACAAGAGCAGCAACAGATTATGAATATGGTAGGTTTTTTTCATCAATTGTATGGCTAGTGGTACACCACTTATTGTTGTCGCTATTTTGAGTATTTTATTGTGCATTCTTGTTAAATTGAAAATAAGATCCTCCTTAGATTGATGATATCGACATTACCTTAAAAGGATACAGCGAAACCCAATGTGTTGATCGAACGTTTCTTATTATATGTTTAATGGACAGGAAATATCTACATTATCTCAAAGTTTGGTAATACAAAAAGTGATGGGTAAAGCAATAGACACCATAGCAGTCCTTTTTTCGAGAGAGACATGTGATTTCAAGGATACAACTATAGCTACACATAATACAAAAAAGACCTACAAAATGATGGACTACAACCGAAGGTCATTGCAATAACATCGAATTCTTTTGACAAGAATGGCAAGGTCATATTACTATGAAATCTATATCGAATGTTGTTCCTGCATTTTCATATTATAGAAAATATGATAGTTGCAAAGAAAAGAAATAGTGGATCTAGATTATCAGATATCATTCAAGAAAACATTATTTGTTATCGCTTTAATGTTTAAGTAGTGGAATACATGAAACTTTTACGGAAGGGATTTAAAAAAAAAAATATTTGGACAGTAACCGCATTTCCGAGGTACCATACATATGCACTTATACTTTTGTTCTTCCAGCTATTCAATCTTCTTTAAACTGTTTTACGAGTAGTGATTATATGATTTGTTTTAAAAGCCTATCTTATCGCAGGATTTTGTCACAGAAGCATTTAATATTATTAGCAATTTTTATAACCATTACTTATATTATGCACTTATATTATGTTTTGATTCGAAATCAATTACCATATTTGCCTATTGGAATCGTCTCGAACATTAATTAAGTTAAACAACATGGTATGCACTGTCCTAACTAAACAACTACATTAGCATTCAAAGGGTTTTTGATAAATTTCTAACTTAAATAAATGAAGAACAGGATCAATTTCATGCAACTGTTAAATTACTACTCTTTTGTTCCGAATGGTTGTGACACACTAGGTTTGGTTGGTATTACTCTATGTTCAGGGATTTTGTTTGCACACTCAAGCACACTATATTGCCTACTTATTCTGATACTATTCGTAAAGATATAGAACAGCCATTTAATATACAACTTGTTGTTTGTAGATATATCTAGTTCACGAGACGAGGTAAATACAAATGGAGAAAGCACAGACTGTAGTATTAAAGGTATATTTTTTTGTCAGGTCATAATCTACATCTTGATACTCTACATTTTACATACGAAAGGTCCTCTGTGTTTTGTAAACTTGTTTAGACACACGTAGTATTCATTAACACACACACATAATCGATGATTGTGCATAATCAGGAGCATACATAATAGAACAATAAGATCTGTTTCGAGGGTTTCCCGAATTGATCCCTTCGACGACAAGACATTATATGAACACTTAAATATAGGTTATGTCTATAATACAATGCCAGCATAATTTTTTATTAAATTCACCAGACATTGGTTGCCTCCATTTTGTTTATAGCTTGATTCATGTATATGTGTATGTGCCAGCTGAAATGTGTCTTTATTCTTTCTTTCCATTGTATCAATTTCATAGTTATGCTTTTCAAACAAAGAGTTTCTTTTGCCTTTCTGCAATTATGTGTCTAAATACATTGCAAAACAAATAACTGTGAAAAGACAGATACACATGTAGCTTCATGAATTAAATTTTTTTTTCTGAGATAAAAAAGACAGAAAATGTACTAATTTATGTATTTTCAGGACTGTTGTCTAGAGAAATAATTGTTTACTCTGCATTATCAGTTTTAGTGTCTGGTTTCGGGATATGTTTATGCTTCGTTTTCCTCAAGTACAGAACATTGACGAAAAAATTCATAGTAACTATTAGTCAAACACAAAATTCGATGATACCTCAGCAAATCCAACCTCGTGAAACGGCGGACCGTTTATATGACATTATTAATGATGAAAATATACTAGATAACCGACGTCTACAGCAAATGCAAATGTCGTCTTATTATCTTGATGTAATACATGATTCAAATACTAGAGAGAGTTGTGAAAGCAACCGTTGTGTGAACCAAGACAACCCGTGCCAAATACTATCAATAATTCAGACGCAAAACCAAGACAACAATTTGAATTCGAACAGCCTTTCTTTAAAGAGTGGTGATAGTACTTCGTCTTCCGATGAATATCAGTGGGATTCAACACAAGATTACTTAAATCCTTATCAACCAATGATAGACATTTCGCCATCGGTAGAACATAAATATCTTACCATAGCAACTACACACAGCAGAGTAGACGGTCATTATAAAGATTCTGCAATAGTAAGAAACAAACATGAACTGCAGCATCCTCGTGAGGTGAAGAAGGACATTATAACCAAATGCTATGGAAACTATTCTTCAGTCGGCTTTGGAAGCAATGAATCCAAGTCTGTTTCCAATAGAAAAGGAGTGAAAGAATCTAAATCCTACGAAAATTTAAATGTTGAACAGTTAAAAATGACGTTTAATTCCGGAAAAGAGAAAACAAAAGATCAAATAGAATAAGATAATATGATTAAAAAACTGTAATTATAGATCTCACTATATATCAGAAAGTGACACACAAATAAAGATGATTCTTAAGAAAAAATTGCCCAGTTTTGAAAAATATTTACCATGAATCACTGATTCTTAAATCATTAAAATAAATAAGTAAACGTTTGTTTTAAAAAGGCGTGTTTTGATAGAATATCTTCATTCAATGAGGAGGAAGCTCCATTAGTTTTCACAGGTACCAGACTAATAATTCGATACGATAGACGCGCGATTTGTCTACATAAGACTGAACCATGACGCTCAGATCAAAATAGTATAAAAGGCAAACAAGTATAAAATTGGAGAGCATTGAGGACTCAAAAATCCAAAACGTTGTACCAAATACGGCTAAGGTAATATATGCTTGGTTTTAGAAACTTCATAGTATTGCGAATAATTCTTTTACAAACATTTAATTTATAAAAATGACCATATACATGATATATTTGATATTCATGTCAACACTAAGTTGGTGACCACTGGACTAATGATACCTTCAGAGCGTGCAAATCATAGCATCGCAAATCATCGATTTAATTAGATACTATTTTAGTGTACAATGATGGGAGAGAAAAAAGACTACAGAACAACAATAGCAAGATTTCATCCCCCATTGTAATCAAGGATTATTTTTTCTTCGAAAAATTGTAATAAAGAATCTACAGACATATCGACGACAGGTGTGGTTTGAAAAACCTTTCAGGCTACTAATCAGTACGATTTTAATTCCTTCATCATAAATTTTCCACACCTTGACAGCGATACACCAACCTCACTTGCATACAAAATATTTATTTCCAAACCCATTCGATATTTAAGGAGTAGCAGCTGCTTGATTATACAACGTCATCCATTTCTGAGCAGAATAGCATAACGTTGATGAACTTGCTGCTCACAAGGAAAATATTAAACCAAGAGTTCGAAATGGTGAAGGTAAATACATCTCTTCGTAAATTTAACGGACGCCATTACGAATTGGTTGACAGATATGTAATAACTGTTTCACAGATGTTATCGGATATGTTCCTTGTATCGTAACTAAAACACCCTTCCCTTTTCACGAATGTGTTCTACCAAATTAGACTATATACCGGAATTGTAATAACATAAACAACACGACGGGTGCCCGTGTTGAGCAGGATCTGCCAACCCTTTCGGAAGGGTTCGTGTTGCTTAGTGTTTAGTTTTCCATGTTGTGTCTGTTGTACTTTTAGCTGTGTGTTTGCCTTTGTTTCTTTTTGTTGCCATTGCATTGTTAGTTTATTTTCCAATCTATGAGTATGGTATCTTTCACCCCTCTATTTTCTTTTGAAAAGTAGCAAAAAGATGCCTAGTTGATAAATATTCGTAATTTCACAAATAATTCATGATGGTTATAGATTAGATTTTAGGGACTGACGTTGGTTTTCATCTTTAAAACGAGTTATAGTCTTTTTTTTTATTGTCATATATTCTTAACCTTAACTGCATTTGTTATTCTGTTCTGTTTGTTTCTGTTTGTTTGATAACATTATAACACAATGTTTACGTACCATTTTTTTTTATTTTCTAGATTAAATGTATCATATCTGTTTGTGTAACTTAAACATTTTTGTCACTATAATAGAATGATATGCGACTTTCATACAAGTGGCAGGTTTAAAAAGCTATGAAACCAGGTTTAATTAACCATTTAATACATAAAGAAATGCCTTAACAAGGTCAGTATTGCTACAAGTCTTTTCTAGTCGTTTGATTTGTTTCAGATTTTGATTTTGCCGATCGATAAGGGAAATTTCGTCATCACCTTGAGGAGTGTTATTTATGTTGTTTGTTATTCAACTCATATATGCTATATAATAAATATCAATAATCTATACACATGTTGTTTTATTAATATCTACGTATAATGTCACAAAATGAGTGTTTCCTTTTTTCTTGATATATAAAGTTCCTACCACTCCAAAAAGAGTTCACGCTTTACTCTCACTGTTAAGGGTTTCAATGATGTCAAAGCAGTATCTGCTGAGAAGTTGAATATAGTTTTTTTTTATCAGGCTTACATTTTTGGAAAATCACAATAAAAAATTCACGCAGTTATTTTTGAATTCACAGTACTCAGCTGGTAGTCTATGATACGTATTTGACTTTATCGGTAATATGTCCATTTTCCCCTTCGATCTTACTGTCCAATATTTTTAAGATCATGGACAGAACTTGATATTAGCAATGCCGTCATGTATTAGTGCATCAATGTCACGTGCTCACGTTCATTTAGCTTCATAATGTTAACCCCAAAACACAAATTGCCGATTAAAAAAATAATTGGCTCGATTGATATTATGGCTGCTATATTAAATGGAACAATTACTATCAGAGGAACACTGTCATAAATACTCCAAAAAGCAAACGAATGAAACAAAATTACAAACCTCATATCTAGTAAACGTAAGTCCGTAAAAAGAAACTCATCATATATACTAGGATTACATTTTGTATTTACGCCGGCCGCTCGTTTCGTCAACAAGAGACTCACCAGTGACGCTCGAATCCCCCAAAAGTAAAAAAAATCCAAATTACACTTTAACTGAAGTGTTTAAAACATGATGTTATTATTTATGGGATACCAATGTTCGTGGTTAAGGTTAAGGTTAACCACGACATTAAAAGTACAACGAATGACAAATTTTAAATCTGCTTCCGTGTAGACCTCGGCAAAACAACGAAATATCCAAGAAGATACTAGTTTTCCCTAATCTACATAGATGTTTTATCTTCTATTAAAACACATTTGTGGTCTTCATGTTCTTCTGCACAATTGTGTCTTGCACATTTGCCTATTAAGGCCTGAAATGAATAAATAATTAAAAGTGTCAAAACAAGTTTTTCTTCTTATTTCGTGTCCTTCCGAATTTGTTCTTTCTTAAAATTGCTTGCAATGCAGAAAATCCTGTAATAGTTTTAATGACAGGTACATTAGTTTAATGACTCCGACTTATTATATTTTGTCTTACCTGGTCTGAAGTTGCATGTATAAGAGTTCATGCACACTTAGAATGAATCGTTTTAGCAAAAATACAAGTGCTGTGGATTTATTCGTTGGATACCAATGTTCGTTGATTTCTTGGGCACAGACGAACATTAATTCAAATGTACAACAAATTACATTTCTTATATAGGCTTTGTATGCAGAGATTTGCAAGACAACGAAATCAAAAATACCAAGAAATGCATGTTTTCCTCAATCTACGAAAATTGATACACACGAAAATAAACGAATCCACAGTAGATTTACCAGATTGCAAATTAAAAAAATAGTTTTTACAATTGACGCCCTTTTAATCTATTTTTTTTTTTTATTAATTTAAAATTAGGAAAAATAAAGCTAGTAATTTTGCCCGTTTTTGAGAAACAATCAAGCTAAAATTGGGAATGATCGTAAGTGATGCCGCTTGATTTCTGATACAAAATGAATGGAAGAAATGTTGTTTGTCTTCATTAAGGAGCAAGAAATATATCTGTCCAGCTTAAACAAGGGAAAAACAAAACTAACACATTGGATCGTTTTGAAACTACTAAGCATATATTATACTTCACTTCGGTGTACTCAAATATCGTTATAAATGTGATTTGTAGTTTCATAGTTATAATTGTTATTCCAATGGATTAAGCATAAACTTCTCCTTTAAAAAATCATTAATAGGATTAAAAAAAAAAAATTCTAGAGGTTATTGATGTGTAAACCGGGGCGATTTTCTCGGTTTAAACATCAATAACCTCTATACAAAATTTGTTTAATCCTTATAATTCTTAAGCCAAATGTTCCCGTTTTTTTATTATTTTTTAAATGCAACTTACTTTAAAATGAAAAAAGCACCTACCTCAAAAACTTCATTTTAATATATTATCCGAATGTGAAGCGTACAAGTAACGAAGTAATCTTTCTCTTGAACGTTTTCATTCGTGACGTCGTGTTTTGCAATGATGTAAATTCGCTTTATCATTAACATAATTTCGCGGAATTTTATTTAAGCTTTAATTTTATACATTTTCGAAGCTTTACCGCATTAATTCTTTTTTGTGATATATGCATTAGAATAGAAACAACTGTCATGTATTTGTTTTTTAATCTCAATTAGCTGAAAATCTAGGGATCGCTGCATGCATATGTATCGCGCATGAATAGATCACAGGGAAGGTTACGAAAGTAGTTTCGGAGACATTGTTTATCGAAGTGTAAACCAAGAGAAAAATTATAATTGACCAATTTAATTCAAGTATTTATAGATATGCAAATCATATAAGAATTATATTTCCATGTTGTCTTTATTGGGCCATGACACAGTAGCACCCAAAGGGAACAGTAAAACTACACTTGCCGGACTCAAATCAGTCTTCTGCCAAAATTGTATATCAGTTGCTCGGTATAGTTAAGACAAAATGAAACGAAAGGCTAAGAAGGTTACTAAGTATTAACAACAGGTCAAGTTCCAATAATATACCATGTTTACACGATACTCCATGGGAAGAAACCGACCTATGGTTTAAAGTTAATTGATTCGATTCTCTTACCTTTTGTTTGTAAGTTTGCAGTCAATGTGATGTCAATGTCGTCTTGGTCATTGAATGATGTTTGTTACACTGATGACATTTACTGTCAAAATTCACAAATATCTAAACCAGGGGAGGTAATTTACGGGCAATGTTACCGCAACGCTGCACTTCGTAGATTACTGAAAGTCAGTTTTCTAACATGTCTTAAAGACAGCGGTATACTACTGTTGCCTTTATTTAAAGAATGTATGAAAACATCAACTTTCTTTCATGTTAGTTATAGACGTGGCTGGAAAATATGTGATATAATTGGAAATCTAAATTCGTATGTAAAACTGGTACAGGAACACGGATGTTTTTCATCAAATATAAGTTCATGGTCTAGGGTAAATATGTACAAATCATTTAGGATATACAAAGTTTCACTAATTACTTAGAAGTCCATACAACAGAAAAAGATGAATATTTTTTTTATCTTTCTGATTACAGGCAACTCAAAGCAATACAGTACACCTTTGAAAGCTTAAGTGTTTTAAGGATAACAAAGATCAACATTGCACCTGCAGCATCTGGCTTCAAAATAATTATTGTCTTGAATATGCATTTAGTTTGCCACTGCACATTTAACAGCCATTCATCCGATCATCAAAGATAATGTTAAAACAGTTCCTATTGTTCGAAAATGCATGTATAAAAAAAATAGAGGTTAATATAAATCAATTAAAATGAAATTAAATGAATCCACAGTAGATGCAATGCATATTTAAATTGTTAAGATTAAAAAAGGAAGTTATCATCAAGAAGCAAAAAAGAAAACAAAATGTCAAGAAAATTAAGAACGAAACTCTTTATCATTAAATAACCAAAACACATAAAACCTGCGATTTGAGATATCTTTATAAAAAAGTTGCAATCATATCGTATGTGGTTAATTTATTTACAAACTTAACACATATACACTATTATTTGTTTTTGTTATTTCACTTCTAATTAACAGTTATTAAACCACCTGAAAGTAACCGTCTGATTTAAAGTAAAATTTATTTATGACTACTTTCCTGATTTAATTACATATACAATTCATTGATTATTTCCTGTAAATTAAAATGGGTTTTTCAAATGTACAATTATTTCCTTAATGTGTCATCTTTTATGATAACTTTTCCTGACGATGAAAAATGTCATTTGTTTTACTTTTGTCTATGTAAATTTACTCTCTAGAAGTCAAACATGTTATATCAGAACTTCAAGGTATGTTTTGATTTAGATTATCTGTACGTTTCGATTTTTTTATGCGATAATACATTTTGCCTGGGTATGCAAAGTTACTCCACAGACACAAACATTGGCCGCTATAATTAGGACACTGGAAATAAAGATGTCGTAAACGCCAATACACAAACAATAAAAATTGAGAAAAGACATGGGGAAGGTACCAAATATACAGCAGTCCAACCACCGAGCTGAAAACAGTCGAAGGCCACCAAAAGTTCTTTAACACACGAAATAATCTCATACCCAGGGGCGTATTTTCAGCTGGCCCCTCAATGTGTAATAGTTCAGTGATAATGGACCTCATACTAATCTCCGAAATGTTTTATTAAATTAACAAGTGTATGTAGAAGGGGTATAATGTATAGATTTACAAAAATACATATTGACTTTGCATTTGTTATTATCATGTTGTCAACATCAGATTTGGGTAAACATTGTATTTTCATTATGACACTTATGACAAATAATGAGTGAAACTATTTATATATGTTCATTGAATTGTCAGGGATTAGGATCAAAAGATAAAAGACAAAGACTGCATATGTGGATGAAGCATCAACATTGCAATATTTTATTTGTACAAGAAAGCCATTTCATTGTTAATTTAGAGAAAGATTTGAATGAAGAATTCAAAGGTGACATATATAATAGCTATGGTAATTCACAATCAAGAGGGGTGTCAATTTATATTAATGAGAAAATAGAATATAAATTTATTGATAAATTTCAAGATAAAGAAGGGAGAATAATTTTGCTTAATATAGAAATTAAAGATAGCAGTTATACTTTAGTGAATATTTATACTCCAAATTTACCAAAAAAACAGAAATGTTTTTTTTTCAAAAGAGTAAAAGATATGATATCAGAAAACAGCTTAGGGATGGTAATTGTTGGTGGAGATATGAATGATACTCTATCAAATATTGACAGAAAAAACTACAGCACAAATAAAAAAACATAAAAAATCAGTTAACAGTTTAAAAACACTAATTAAAACAATAAAGTTGATAGACATTTGGAAAGAGACACATAGTAACAATACACAATGTACATGGAGGCGCAAAAACAATATGAATGAAGCCTCTCGCATAGATTTCTTTCTTATATGCCCAGAAATAAGATCACATATATGCTCAGCAGATATAAGACCTGCACTTATATCTCACACAGACCACCAAGCTATATCATTAAAGTTGAAAGAGAGATCACAATCAAAAGGGAAAGGATATTTTAAAATTAATAACAGCATTTTGAATAATATTGAATATAGAAACATAATAAATGGCCTAATTCATAAATATAAAAACAATCCAAAACTTACCAAAAATATTGGACACCATTGAGACTTATTCAAAATTGAGGTCAAAGAATACACCATTGAATACTGTAAAAGAAAAGCAAAACAGAACATAAGTGAAATACATGTATTGGAAAACAAAATCAAAAAAATAAATGAAAAAATTAACAAACATTGCAAAGATGAGGTAATAAAGCATTTTCAAGAAGTATTAATTAATAATGAAAGTAAATTGAAGAAAATATATGAAATAAAAACAAAAGGAGCTCAAATCAGGTCACGAATTCAATGGGTAGAAGAGGGAGAAAAAAAATACGAAATTCGTTTTAGGTTTGGAAAAAGCTAGACAAAGAAAAAAAACTATAACTGCACTTAGAGATAAGGAAGGAGTGATAAAAACTGACTCATTCAAAATTTGACAATTAGAGAAAGAATTCTATATATAAAGATATTTATAAAAGTACAAATCCAGATATAAAATTTATAAATGATTATATTAATGATACAAATATTGATCATAAATTAACAACACAAGAGAGTAATATTATGGAAGGAAAATTAACTATAGATGAATGTACAGATTCACTATTTAAGATGAAATTGAACAAATCACCTGGAATTGATGGTTTAAGCGTAGAATTTTATAGAACTTTTTGGGAAGAATTAAAATAATTCATTGTATCCACATTCAATTTTTCATATAAAAAAGGGGAGTTAACAACTTCTCAGAAATTAGGAGTTTTCTCTCTTATCCATAAAAAAAATGATCCACTGAGTTTAGATAACTATAGACCAATAACTTTATTAAATGTTGATACAAAATTAATAGCATATTCATTAGCTCAGCGCATTAAAAATGTTTTACCAAAAATTATCCATGAAGATCAAAATGGGTATGTAAAAAATAGATATATAGGTTATAACATCAGACAGATCCAGGATATAATTGATTATGCAGAAAAATTTAATATAGAAGGAGCATTATTATTTTTAGACTTTTCAAAAGCTTTTGACTCTTTAGAATCAAATTACCCATATGGAGAAATTATATACTGTGTAATTTCGACCACCCTTTTGTTGTACATTAGAACAATATGTGCACAGGGATTATGCTAAATGTCTATATACTTCCTTTGCAAAATTGATCTGAAATGATGGTGCACCAGGCAAAGGAGAAATATACGGAATACAAACATCCAAATTTTTATCCAGGCTGTAATTGTTTAGGGTCTGGATGGGGTCCTTTATTTCTGTATTCTTCTATTTTTAGGCCATTTTCCATTTTCATTTTTCTATTCTTTCTATTTTAGCACCGCATTGTTGTCTTTTCTTTATTTTTTGTCCATTTTTCTCTATATTTGCCAATTCTCCATATTCTGTAAACACCCATCCACACCTGCATAAGCCAACCATATTGAAAAAAAAAGAAATGTCAAATTGATGTCGACTGAAAACATAGAATAAAGAAATATTTGATGAAAAGATAAAAAAATAAAAGACATGATCAATAAAAAGAGTGAGCATTCAATCAAAACTCTGAAGTCGTAACTGCACATACTCGCCTGCAGTTATCAAGCTAATTTTATATGCTTCAGTGACCAAATTATTTATGAACTTAATTATATATGATGACTACAATAATATAAGAAAGAAAAAAAAAAATACGACTGCTATAATTCATTTCTTTACAGAAAATGAGCCAGTTAAAAAGTTTTAGAGAAAGGGAATTAACTGGTGTAAATACTACCTACCAATGGCTAGCGTTACGTATTTTGAAGGACCAATTTGACCAAGAATGGTATTTTGAACACGGTGATATGTTTAAACTGTATTCAATTTTGTGTGAATTGTATGCATGCCATAACATCGCCCTACAAGTAACAGAAATAATAAAAGAACAAATTGTGAGGAAAAACAGAGTATTGTTTTCACAGCGTCACGTCTCCAGTCCAACATAGACATTAACTATCCAGAAATGTCAGAATGTATAGAAAACATCAAATTGTCTGCTTTCTAAAAAACCACATTGAATATATGTAGTTTTTTCTTCTATTCTTGATTAAATCGAATAAAAATATTTAGTCTAGCCTTTCTTGTTATTTTCAGATAATTAAAGATGCCCAGAAAAGCAAAAAAAATGTACATGAAATATGACAAAGATAATCTGGAAAATGCCATTAAATCTATTAAAGATGTAGTTTACAGTTAAAGAAGAGCCAGTCAAGTATTTGGGGTTCCAAAAACTACAATCATTGACCATGTTAGTGGCCGGATTGAGTTACATGCAAAACCTGGAAGGAAACCAGTAATTCCAATAGAAATGGAGAATGTTGTAGCGCGGAAAGTAGTTGAGGCTGCCAAAAAGGGATTCGGCATCACAAAAAAACAGCTGCAAATGAAAATATCACTTTTTGTGTAAATTACAAAAGATTGAGACCCCTTTTAAGAGGGGAATACCGGGAGATGACTGGTGGCGAGGATTTAAATCTCACCATCCAGAAATACCTCTGAGAAAACCAGAAAAGCTGAGTACTTCACGCTCAAGGATGCTTAATCGGGTCGTCGTAACAAAGTATTTCGAGGATCTTAAAAAAGTCATTACTGATAACAATCTAACATATATGCCCACATATGGAATATGGACGAAACAGGAAAACAATTCGAACACAACCCTACAAATGTTTGTGCACATAAAGGTTCCAGAAATGTCCCCGGCCGAACAAGTAATTCGCGGGAAAATGTTACCATACTAGCATCAGTAAATGCAGAAGGGGACGTTATGCCTCCAATGTGTGTGGTTAAATATTATAGTGTTCGCTCTACCTCCACATTGCACACACATGCTTCAGCCTCTTGACAGGACGGTGTTTGGACCCTTTTCAAAGGCATATGATCGTGAATGCACAGAATTCCTGTCAAAGCATCCACAAACAATGACATAAATAAACAAACATTGCCAAGAGTTTTCAAAACGGCATGGGAAGCAGCACTCACGGTTGACAACATTAAATATGAATGCCTTGTCTGTGGTTTTTCCCCCTTTGATGCATCTGTTATACCAGACTCGGCATTTCTTCCTCCAGATCCATTTGACGTACCTCTAACAATAAATGAGAACAATTCAAACAGCTTGCCAACTCAAGCCATAGCAACTGTTGCATCGGACTCAAATTTGGACATAAGTGTAAATGAATCAGCAGTAAGAAATGACTAATTCTTACCACTTATTATTTCCACACCAAGCAAAGACGAAATTGAAGTACTCCAGCCGGCGTTTTCACCAATAGCCGAAACAAGAGATATTGATGATGGTTTTCCGTCATTTGATCAAGTCCCATTACTGCTTATGGCCCTCGGCAATGGTGACGTCCAGCTTGAGGAATTACAAACTTCACAAAATCTAGTCCTTAGTAATGACGGCGTCCAGCTGAAGACATTACATACAGAACTTGCGAATGTTGAGGGTGTCACTGAAGTCAACACTTTGAAAAGGCCAATCACAAATGCAAATCACTTGAACCTTGATGTGGAGTCCATATTTGGTTAAGAGACGGCTAGTTCGGGGAAAAAGAAAAAAAACTGAGAAAATCAACAAGTCTGACATCTCATAGAATTCTGACAAGTGAAGAGATGATGAGAGAGAAAAGAACGAAAGAGGCCGAAAATGAAAAACTTAACTTTGAAAAGGAGAAAAGAAAAGAAATTAGACAAATGAAAAGAGAGTCCCGTTAAACTGTACTTATATTGATGAACTACATGTACGTTGTTTTTATGAAGTATTAATGGAATATCTGACTTTTCAAATTGATTGATCTCTAGTGTTCTCTATATTGTTATGTTTGTTCATGTCATTGACCTCCAAACTAAATTAAAAGATATTATAGTGCACTTTATTAAGTGTGACGACATGTATTTGTCTGTTAATCTGTCTGGTAGTCCGTACGTCTATCCGTCCCCTGAATGTTTCAAAATTGTAACTTGAAAACAACACGAGACAACACGTTATTTTAAGGAGTAACTCTTCGTTTGCAGCAGGAAGAACTGAATACTTTAAAAAATTTGTCTCAGGAGTAATTTTCTGTACCTTTGTGATAATTGTTTTCTCGATTTTGGTATTCAACTAATTTTGTCTGTGAATAATATCCAAAGTGGTTAGTCATTAACAGGTTTGTCCTTTCATACTAGCTTTATTGTTTTGTTATGATAAGGATATTGCTGATAATATTTGCGTGCAGCGCACAAAAGGTTGGACTTGGCCGGAAAATATGAAGAAAAAAAAACCTGACTGATATTGGAAAGTATTAAAATACACCAATCGATAGTGTCAGAATAGTTATAATAGTCTCAGGATAAATGTAATGCAAGTATAAATCACGTTATTGCATACAAAAATTGTCTGGATTTTTGTTATCAAGTACTCATCCATGGATATAATGGGTATCTATGGCTTAACTAACTCTTGTGTGGTTGAAACTGTGACGTTATTTTTGTCTATGGTTCTAGAATATTAATCAGCACTACTGAGACATTTTTGTACTTGTGCATGTTATGCAGTTATGTGGAAATACGGTAAATATCACAGTGAACCCTTAGTCATATAACATATGACTTCGCATTCTTCTTCAATTTTTCACGTTTCCATACTGATATTTTCATATTTTCATAGTAAAATAGAATATCAGAACAGTAAATAAAAATAGTAAATAATGCCCCTGAGGTCATACATGTTACAGGACTTAGTAAACCGTGAAATACCATGCAAAAATAAAGAGGGAAAAAAGCAAAAACACACACTTCGATATTATTCTATTTTAATTAATACAAGGTCGAAATTAAACCAAGGGTGTCCGAAGTTAAACCTACGAGTGGTCGAAATTAAACCAAGGGTGTTCGAATTTCCCCCATGTCACTGTTGATGTTATTTTGATTGTTAATTCGGAAAATTTCGGCGTTTATCTATCTACTACCGGAAAAATAACCTGGAAACGGACTCCATGTGTGACAGTTCTTATCCGGTAGTATTAACTGAACAGGGATCCAGTGTAGGACCCGAGAAGTAGTACCATATTGATCCAGTGGTCGAAATATTACCATCCTACCCTACAGTGTTACATGTATTGCACATAAGGTGTTGTAAAATTATAAACAATCTCGTCATTTGTGTTAGATTTGTCTTTACGGATTATAAATAATATCGTGAACGTTGGAAAAAATACTTATGCGAACAGGAATGAAATATTTGCCACTTGAAATTTAGCTACCAACAAAATCAACCAACCGACATATACTACATGTAACAATATCCTTTCCAAGAAGAGAACTTCTCACACTTTTCATTATAAAGTACAAAGGAAATTTGTGAAGTCAGTCACATTGTTGGGTGATGTATTGGATTAGTTTTATAAACCTTATCGCTATTTGTCAGACATAACTAGATACATGAATCAAACAGGTCCCCGTAAAATTTTGACGTAATAAAACAAATATCCGATGCCGCAACAATAGAAAAGTGATTGTTATATGCATCAAAAGTTCAAGCGGCCGGGTCAGCCAGGATTAGCGATAAGGTGTATTATACAAAACATCCTGAACCACTGGGCTTAAATCAGCACACCTCAGCAAGCATGACTGATTTATGGGCAGACCCAACAATCACACACTAGCCGAAAGGAATCAGTGACGTACCCATCCATATTCAGAAGTGGGAAATACAGATACAGATACTGACTTCAGTGACAGTCATATGTTTTAAACAAGCTATCATAACAGTTTGTTTGATGCTGTTGAATAACTATTTGTATACAAGTCAGTCTGAGATATTCGAATTACTTAAATTTTGTTGTAAGACAATATTTTGAATAAAAAGAGATGCTGGCAATCTAGATTGATGGGGACACATTTCTGTTGTCATTATATTGCAGTATTGCTTCCATTTGTTTTATACAATCCATCCTCGTTAATTGTGTTGCGTTAAAAATAATTTTATTATACGAGTCCGCCTGGGGTATCAAATCACTGAAATTTTGTTGCAAGACAATATTTTGAATAAAAAGAGGACATGCTGACAATCTAGATTGATTGGAACAAATTGTTGTTGTCATTGAGTTGCAATGTTGTATAATGCAATCCCTTCTGACAAAATATTGCTGATTTGCTATGCTGCTATATAGATTAACATAATAACTATGATAAAGTGCATATATGGTCAGTTTTGGTTGACATGTTTAAATAATCTAATTATATGAGTCAGCCTGAGGTTTCAAATCACTGAAATTTTTTTGCGAGACAATAATTTGAATAAAAAGAGGACATGTTAACAATCTACAAAATTTATATAAAAAAAAAATGCAATATATTCTGATATCAAAATATTGCTGATTTACAATGCTGCTATATAGATTTACATAATAAAGTGCAAATATAGTAAATTTTGGATGACGCGTTACAATAAATTTATTATATGAGTCGGCTTGAGGTATCAAATCACTGAAATTTGTTGACGCATTAAAATAATTTTATTATATGAGTCAGCTTGAGGTATCAAATCACTGAAATTTTGTTGACGCATTAAAATAATCTTATTACATGAGTCAGCTTGTGGTATCAAATTATAAATCACTGAAATTTTGTTGCAAGACACTGAGACACTATTTTGAAATAAAAAGAGGATATGCTGGCAATCTAGATTGATTGGAATAATTTTTTTGTTGGCATTGTATTGTAATGTTGCTGTCATTTGTATTATGCAATGCATTCTGACATCAAGATATTGCTGATTCACTAGGCTCCGTGTTGAAGGCGTACATTGACCTATAATGGTTTACTTTTTTTTAAATTGTGATTTGGATGGAGAGTTGTCTCAATCGGCACTCACACCACATCTTCCTATATCTATATACAAATGTATATAGATTTACATAATAAAGTGTAAATATGGTCAGTTTTGGTTGATGCATTGATAAAATATCATTATATGAGTCAGCTTGAAATATCAAATTACTGAAATTTTGATGCAAGACACTTTTTTGAATGAAAAGAGGACATGCTGGCAATCTAGATTAATTGGAATAAACCTGTTAAATAAATGCGTGCAAATGTAATCAAAAGCTGCGTGCAAACGTAAAACATTTTAATTCCAAAATTCCAAAATGCACGCAAACATAGTACGCCCATTAAAAGGAGATGTGGTACTACAGTATATTATTGTCAATAAGACCACTCTCAACAAGAGACCAAAGTAAGTCGGCTATTAAAGGCCCCGAGATGAGCATATTATCCTGTCTGAAAAAAAGGATTCATTACTTTTTTTTTAGTAATGATACGAGATCCTGCTGCACAATAAGGGAGGCAATATATAACGTGCAATGGTAAATTCAAACTTATAAGACGAAAACATACCGACGATGCCAGGCAAAATAAAACGAACACGAATGTGTCCAAAGTACACGGATGCCCCACTCGCATAATCATTTTCCATGTTCAATGGACCGTAAAACTCGATAAAAATATTATTTGGCTGTAAAATTTAAAAAATCATATCAGAAGGAACATATGTACTAAGTTTCAAGTGGATTGGACTTCAGCTTCATCAAAAACTACCTGGACCAAAAACTTTAACCTGAAACTCGCACTTTCATTTTCTTTGTTCAGTGGACCGTTAAATTTGGATCAAAAGACTAGTTTGGCTTTTAAAATTAGAAAGATCATATCATAAGGAATATGTGTACCAAGTTTCAAGTTGATTGGACTTCAGCTTCATTAAAAACTACCTTGACCAAAACTTTAACCTGAAACTTGCACTATCATTTTCTATGTTGAGTGGACCGTGAAATTGGGGTCAAAAGTTTAATTTGGCTTTAAAATTAAATTTAAAATCATAAGGAAATTATGTACTAAGTTTCAAGTTGATTGGACTTCAGCTTCATCAAAAACTACCTTGACCAAAAACTTTAACCTGAAGCGGGACGAACGGACAGACGAACGAACAGATGAACGAACAGACGGACGGACGCACAGACCAGAAAACATAATGCCCCTCTACTATCGTAGGTGGGGCACAAAAACGCCAGAAACGTTCTTTGAAATGTCAAAATCTTATTTTTAGGAACGTCGTGTAACTCAAAGTAGTACATGTTGTAGTAGTAGTAGTAGTACCAACATGATGTTACATCGTACAATTAAATAGCTGGTGATATAATTTGAATGTCGATTTCATGTTTGTAGTAAACAATATATAGATTAAGCGTTATAATGGCCATGATAAAATAAAATAAAATATACTAGGAGTTTGGTACTGTGTCATTCATGGTTTTCCCTCTGTCTTCTTACAATTGTGTTAAGAGGTGTGATTCGTACTTTGATATTCAGGACTAATAAGAACAATATAAACATCGATCACATTTTAGGCGAAGAAAATATTTACGAATATAGGAGCAAGAAATACAAACTCCCATGCTTTCAACGCATTTCTACATAGATTATGTGTAATGAGGATATCTGAATCTGAATCGGGTATTTTCTACATTTCATAACTAAAAAAATAACAATAATTATATTTGTAGATAGTTGTCTATTTGTCTATTACAAGTCCGTGTCCCGGTTTTTTTTTTCACATGTACGCTAAACGCAACAAAGATAAAAGCTTGAAAAAATGTTTCATATAATTTCACTCAATCAAGAAATGTTTTACTGCATGAATGCAGGGGCGGATCAAGAACCTTGACATCATTGGGCACCATGAGACCAACATTTTTTTATTTTTTTTTTTTTTGGGGGGGGGGGTATTCAGATAAATGTTTCTATAGTTTCACTCTATTCTTTAGTTTTGTGAATTGATCTGTATTATAATTGACTTAAGCATGCATGTAAAATTTGCCACTCATCCGGGATGTTAAGCAACAAAAATTCACCTCTTCAATCTGTTATTTATATTTATTGGTCCCATTATTTTATTTTCTTTGAAAACCCATTCAAATCCTTATGTATGGTGTCACATTCCTACATGTCAAACATGTTTGTACATAAAACAGGAAAAATATACTGTCATATATAACGTACGGTATACTTGGACCATGAAAGAAAGATTACTTCCATGCTTGGACTAACAGATAAACGTATTAGTTCCAGATTATGTTTTAAAACTTACAACTGCGTATTTTTTTAAGACAATGACAACCAAATTCTTGTTTGTGGAAAGAGGGGGCATTTTATTTTAAAACAAATTATTGGTTTCCTATGAAATTAGGAGTGAAATTAAAATACGACATATGGTTTAAAAATTCTTGTTTGAAAACAAATTGTTGTTGAATATAGTCACAAAAAAGACAGTTTTGAAGAAGAAAAAAAGCCACAAAAATGGTAATGAGTATTTCTTTATGAAAACATATCTCATATATCGATACTAACACTCTTGTCACCAAACATTTATTTGTACATATTTGTTTTATAAAAAACACAATTTTGGTTAGTAATTTCTTTCCTGATGCGAATATTTAACCTGTTCATCGATCTTAATCTATGATATTGTATTAAAACAACAATACAAATATTCCTACTTTTCCAATCAACATGTGTACATGTATAAACTTTACATCAAATCTTTAAAAAAGAGACATATTTCACACAGTTGTCAATATTTACACACCCACCGATAACTTGTCATAATTCCCGCATGTTTAAGCTTGGGTTTATTAACGGCCAGTGAAGTGGTCAAATCAAGCTGTGAATAGTTACCGCTCGAGATAAGCAGATTCAATAGTAATAAAATTATGTTTGAATGTTTGTTGGTGACCTGGACCGGGGTGGGTGGGGGGGGGATTCACGTGCCCCCTGTCCCCTCGGTAAATCCGCCACTGGAAAGAATTTAAATTAGATATATTCAATCTTTTTGGCTTTGACAGAATTTAAACCATACCTTTATCTCAGTCCCTGATGGTCACAAGAGCATTATAGTAGTCCATCAAACATATATAATATACAAGGTTGTCGTGTAAATATGAATTGCGGATTAAGAAGTTAGATATCAAACTTGAAAAAACAAACTGAGGCGAATTCCAAACGGATATGCATTTTCTCTTCAACAATATTCTTATTCTCTTTATTTTCATTTAAACTGGGTTAATACATTTTCTGGCATATACAATAATAATGAACATACTATAAAATTGAGAATGGAAACTGGGAATGTGTCAAAGAGACAACAAAACAACCAAAAAGCAGACAACAGCCAAATAATTGGTCTCAATCCAAGTGGGGAGACGACGAACAGCAAACAATGGAACCAATATTTGATAATATCAACTATACCACAAGACCACAAGATACCCTTTACATATATTTACATACTTAAACTATTCCATGGAATTTATTTCTGCACAAACACGAATTCAGAAAGTTAACTAAATTGTTGAATTTATATTTTAGTTCAAAATTTGATCGATTGTTTTTTTTTATTTCCGAACGTCCAGTGGCAAACATTTCGTGCATATTTAGGACGAAATGTCATTTAAAAAAAGTTATGGAGTAATAATTATGACAAAGGTTAAATTTTTCTTATCATTTGATAAAATATCTAAAGTCAATTTTGCCTATGTAGATAGAAGGAAATCGTTTAAAAAAATAGTTCAGCTGAAACGTGCTCCTTATAAGTATTTAGTGCAAGAAAACGTTTGTGAATTGTTTAAGACAGACTGGACTCCTTAGCAGCCGAGTGTTTAGACGCACCCGGATGGAAAAATCGACGTGCTTTATATCTTGTTCCTTTGCAAGACTTGTCATTCATATTCTTCAGAAGGGCATATTATTTCTAAGCTAACAGTCAACAATTCTGCTTTATACCAGACACGCAATAGTATTTTCAAATTTCTTTAATTTAATGCCAAGTTAAATAAAAACCTACGATATCAATTTGATACTCAATATGTTTCCTTGAATATAAACATATTCTCATTCGGTCAATAAAATATGAAATTTATATACAGAACATTCATAAATGTGAATCTGTTATAAAAATGTTGGAATATCAGAGACAGGTATTGGACGCCATTATAAAAATAATAAGCAGGTAATATACATGTTGATTTGTATTACCCGGAAATGTCAAGGTATATCACTACCTTTATAGCCATACGGAATGAATCATACATGTCAAAGAAATTCGTAAAGCATGACCCTTCATGATTTAAGTGGTATCCTTAATATGGGCTACAGTATTAAGAGGACGAGCATAATTTTTAAATGATTTAATACGTAGTAAAAACACAATCATTTTGATAGTCAATTTATTCACTGGTATACGGACAGAAAGTCACTGGACATTACGTAACAAATTGTTCGAATATATTAGAGAAAGATCTTGAAATTTTTCTTAGGATTTTTCAGTATACGCATATGGATAGTAAACTGCACATTACCAGAAAACAAAGAAATATTGATGGCAACTTCAAAACGTGGAAAATGTCATTCAAAGAGACAGGAGATACAAAAAAAAAGATAATTTAAGAACATAAAAAATCAAAATTTCAATCTGCTGACCGAGTCCCTGAGGTAATTTTTTTAAATATTTCAAACGAACTTAGAGAGATATTCTTTATTTGCATAATATAATGCGGGCACGTGTCATCGATTACACACCTACTCAGCCGTGAATTACACAATCAACAAAATAGATTGGAATATCTTTATTGCTTATGACTATAATGATATGAGAACAACGTTTTAAATAAAATAGAATTATACATGTTCAACAATGATTTACATTGTTTCTGAATTGTTCCATGTTATTAAATACTTTCAGAAAAGTGCATTTCAGTGATTATGGAGAGAGAAAGTATTTATAATAATTAACATTTTGTATTGATTTTAATTGAATTTTTAATTACAAAGTTGCTTTATATATAAAAGTTCAAGAAAAACACAAAAATATCTTTAAATGAGTTTATTCTCAAAACCGAATTCTAATTGTCTAGATAGCAAACAATGATCGCACACACATCATCATCTAATTAAAATGCTTCCATTTTTTTCGTTTGTTGAGTTTGTATTTTATTTTTTGTGTTTTTGTTTTCTAAATATTCATTTATTTATTTGTGTGTCTTATCCAATTTGTACTTGAACACATAAAATATAAATTGTGAATTTTTTGTCCTATGACTTTCTGTCCTACATTCGTTTATTGAACACGAATGACCACCTATAGGATATATACATCGATACCTTGTGACACGAGTGTAATCTGTTGAATACCATCGAAACTACACATCACATATTTAAAAAAAAATACAATTAGCAGTATATGGCGTTAACTGATTCAACATTTTGTCTAGTGATAACTTGACCTATCATGTTTTAAAACAAGACACTTGTTTAACATCTATATATAATATGCAAGAATATAAAATATCATATTGCAATTATGATAAAACATGTTTTTTTTTGTCCGTGTTCAAAGCGATACGTATATGCAGGACAAATTATTTTGTTGAATGAAATCAAATTTTAATGGGTGCCGTATGAGAACCACTAGAGTTTTGAGCAAGAATTTCTTGGCATTAGACAGATCGAAATCTCGGGGTTATGATATTTCATGTATATTTTGCAGGGAGGATTAAAAAAAAAAAGAATCTTCTATGAGATTTCGGACTTCATGTTTTAAATGGTAGTTCCACTGCCATATTCGATGTTTATTCTGAGCTAAGTGTCGGTGCAGAAACTCTCCCAAGTGGACAACATACATGTGTATAAGGCCATAGCAGGCTTTTCTTATAAAATAACAAGTGTTGCCTGTCCATAACATGCAAAGATCGGTTTTAATTTAAGTTAAATTGGAAAGCTTAATTCGGGGTTTGAAAATTGTAAGCGTAATAAAAAAGGTTCGGGTAATATTTTAATTTCATTAATGGTACATTTGAAAGGTTTATATATTATTTTATTTAATCTTTTTAATTACTAATGGATGCCGTAGGAGGTCCAACAGAGTTATGAGCAAGGATTACTTGGCATGACCAAAAATATGTTGGTCCTAGAAACGTGAACACTCAAACCTGACTAACCTTGAATTTCTTCTGACCTATGTCCTTACTGAGTGAAGATACATACATTTTATTAACATAAAACGAAATCTTTGAATGTTGAACATATAAGGATTATTATTTAAAAAAATATGTCTTACTTTACATTTAAAGGGAAAAAAAAAAGAAATTGCAAAAATTTACCGGTATATTTTTTGGTTCGTTCGTTTTGGTTTTTAGTGAAGATGAGATGTGAAAGCTATAATTGATTTTTGGGGATGATTCAATTAATTAAATAAAAAGGACATACAATTGAGAAAGGAAATGGGGAATGTGTCATGCTTGTACTGTTGATTGGTTAATTATTATTTATATTACGCTGGCCATAATCATGATTAGTTATTGCATTACGGGATTGTAAACTCGCAAAACCAAGTATACGCGATTTTCAAAGTTCGCCCGGACTTGTTAACTGTACGACCATATCGCTTTCAATTATCATGATTATATTAATATTTTATATGATCTCCGTTTTTCGCATTGTTTGTCGATTTTATCTGAAAACCAAGTTTTTTAAAATTTACGCTACATTTAAAAAACGATCAGAACTTAATAATAAAAGCAGTGAAACCTATATCGTTGTTAATTAACGGAAGCCAATTTGGCCTCTATAGAAAGGCAGATCACGGATTAATTTATATTACAAGCAAAGTTTTATGCGTACTTCATTTACAAATACAATCATGACTGTTTGTATATATATCTTTGATCTGTATTGCTTTTATAACCATGATCACGGAAGTCTTAATTTGATATATCAATTTGCAATGTTGTGATCTAAATTCGTTTTTTAAAAGAAATAAATAATTTTGTAGTCGCACGCTTTATTTGAAATTTAATTGCATTATGGGTAATTTCGGATCATGTAGATATAAAGGGGAATGGCGTATGGTGTAATGTGTAAGGTGTATGGTGCAAAGGTGTAACGTGTATGTTGTAATGGTGTCACGGAATATAGCTTCCTTCATAATATAAGTTCCAAATGGAAACAATATTCTGGAATATTATTTCCACTGGAATAAATATTACAGTAAATGTTCCTTACGGAATAAATGGTATAGAATATTTGTTCCAACAGGAACAGGTATTATGACATTGTTTATAACAAAGTTTTCAGTGGAACTTCTGTTAGGTGGAATAAATATACGTTGACAATTGATGGTACAAGGTGTATACCGTGAAATGGTGTATGGTGTATGGTGTAATGGTCCGAGACCACAATTATTTCGTAGTGCATTTCTTTTAGAACATAAATGAAAATTAAAAAAATTCCACCTGCGCTTTCTCAAAGACATTTCTACAGTGTGTTGTACTACTTTTGGGACAAATTATATCAAAATTATAGAAAACGTCATCGGCTCTAACTCAAAATATGGACAATTTTATGTTTAGGGCGTCTTGAAATCTTTTGACAGCTTCCGAAGTGCTAATTTTTAACCTTTTTCAGCTGGACCAAATCACTACTTTCCTTAAAAATTCGGGACCAAAATTTGTTTACAGTGTAATTTTACCCCCTTCTTGCAATTTGAAGCATTAAACATGGAGAAATAATTTTGGAAGGGGTATAAAAATTAATGGCAAGTAACCCACTGTCAACACTAGGGACTATATTCGTGAACAACGAAAATCAAACAACGAAAATCAAGGGACGACAATTGTGGTCTCTGACCCAATGGTGTATGGTGTTAGTGGGAAGTTTACACCATCCAAGGACTGTATAACTGTTGTTTCAAAACATGAGTTATACAGAGAATGAGGTGCTGAACGTGATAATGTATTAAAGCAGCATGCCAATGTGACGAATACCTTACGACTTTTCTATAAACATGATAAATGGCAACAAAACATCAATAATACCGTATAGCGGGTTATTTTCGCGGGTGTAAAATTTCGCGATTTTCATAGAAAAAGGTATACGAAATATTTTGGCGGTAATTTTTTTGGCGGATTAAAAACCTTTATATCATTGCATGTATACTTTTAAATCGGCGGAATTTATTTTGGCGATTTTGTTCTATCCGCGAAAATAAGCGAAAATTTACGCACCCCAAAAATAAACCGCTATACGGTATATCACAGAGGGTTGTTGATGTATAACGACAATGACGACAATGACCATGACTGAGAGCTACACTAGAAACGAAATGGAAAACTTACGCACTCAGTTTTTTTCATTGCAACCACATTTTTTCTACGGAGAGGCGTTGCAAAATGTGGATTGTTAGCTTCTGGCATATTCTTTTCATGATGCAAACTTGAATAGAAGTGATTGGAAGATCTTGCTGGTTAAATTGCTCTTAAAAAAAAGGTTGCTTGAGTGTGTGGTTGATGTCGTATATAAGTCTGCAAAAAACAGATCATTGTAACTTTTAGTAAAAAAAAATACCATTAGTAATATTGCTAGTGAAATGGGCATATGTTATATAAGCAGCAATTTGCTGCATATTTTAAAAGGAGACAGTGTTGCTCAGAGTCATTAAAATCCAAAATTTTGGTTTTCTTGTAATAATGGCATGTTTTAGGTTCTTGGTGATTTTGATAAATCACCGCTCGACATTTAGAGTCGAAATGTTTTAAAAACTTCAATTATGACATGTTTCCTGATTTCATACTATATACAACATTACAATACATAGATTACTTCCGATGGGTTTTAAATTATTTCCTTAATTTGTCATTTATTAGAATAATATTTTCATAATAGCGATAAAAGTCATTTGTTGTGTAATTTTGGTTATGCATGTTTCAATCTCTAAAAGTAAAATCTGCCAAAAAAGAACTAAAAGTTATGTTATAAAACTGGAAGCTGCTTCATGTATTGATATGAAATGTGTTACACAATATAGTTGAAAACAAAAATTTGGTTGAATTACTAAATTGATTTACACCACAGTTCTATAACAGATCATAATAAGTTTCTATTTCACAGATCAAATTTTAACAACACAAAGATCGTGCAATTTTAACATTTATTTATTTCAATTTAACAATAACAGATACAATTTGTTTAAGATAATTCTTTCAGCTTCGTGTATATCATGCATATACATGTATATGTAACGAACATCTCAGATTGACCCGTAAGTAAAAATTATTGCCTGCGATACTATCAATTTCAAATAATTTGAATTATAAACATAGGCATTGAAAATCAAAATCAAAAGTTTTCACGAACACATATCAAAGCTTACAAAATCTTGCCTAATTTTAGCCAAAAACTACTATTGCTATTGTGCAATAACTTTAATGTTATCTTTGGTCTCCACAAGAAGTAAATCTTGTTAGCAAACTGTTAGCAGCTTATCCTTCATATACAAATATGTTTATTTCCTGTTGCATATTTTATTATGTAATTTGTATAACGATTGTATTTGTGTTATATGATGATATAATTATAATTGCTATAGGTTCCACGTTGCAGAGTTCATTCGAACATGAATGATGTGCCTTTTTTAACACTTTTGTTTACCCTTCTATTGTAAATGTGTACGTAGTGATTTTTTGTCGATCAATATTAAATTTTTCTGTGATATGTTACATGCGTTCGTTATTTTGTTCTGTTGTTTTTTTTTCTATTGTTCTTGGTGTGTTATCTGTCTGTTTTTATTTGACTAACAATTTTAGTTTTGATATTTTTTTCTACCTTTCTTTTTTGTGAAATGTGATTGAACATTACTAGGCAAACACATTTTAAATTATAATGTAGATTTGCTTTCATAAGCTATCTATAATGATTTCAAACCAATAAACATTATGTTTCCTGTATGTAGTATACAAGATTACAACCTCTTACGATTTTGATGGCTGTCAGTTTATTTTCGATATTTGAGATTAATATCCGTTTGGTATCTTTCGACCCTCCTATGTCTGTGGTTATTGCCTTCAATTTATTGTTTATATTAGACAGGCATGATATTTGTGCTGATGTTTGTATTTTAAAATTGATCAATAAACTTTACAAATTAATATAACATTCAGAAATTAAACCACTTTAAATTTAGCGTCGACATTAATACTCAACATTAATTCTGACTTATTTCCTTATTTTATAGAATATACAATGCAGAGATTTTTTTTCCGGTGAAATGGGTTTTTAAATACACAATTATTTCCTTAATGTGTCATCTGTAATGATAACATTATCATGATAATGAGAAAAGTCATTTGTTTTACTTTATTGTTTATGCTTATTTCACTCTCTAGAAGTAAACTATGTCAAGTCAGAACTTCAAGGTATGTTTTTATTTTTAAAAAAAATATGTATATATAGGTATCGAAGTGTTTAAAGTTAAAAAAAATATCGCCATCAACAGTTTATTTTGAAATTAAATAACTGAATTGATTGACTCCACGTTATTGTATAGTTTCGTTTTCGCAGATTTACTAAAGTCAACTTTACAATTTGTATGTATGTCCCTGTCCCAAGTCATGAGCCTGTATTTCAGTGGTTGTCGTTTGTAGATGAGTTTCATATATTAGTATTTCGTTTATTGTTTGTACATACATTGGGCAGTTAGTTTTCTAGTTTTAATTGTTTAACATTGTTATTTCGGGGCCTTTTATAGCTGACTATGCGGTATGGGCTTTGCTTATTTCTAAAGGCCGTACGGTGACCTATAGATGTTAATTTCTGTGTCATTTGGTCTCTTTTGGATAGCTGTCTCATTGACAATCCTATCCCATATTATTTTTATTTACATACAAAGACCCTTATTTCAAGTTGATTTCTTTTTTATACTTATTTCAATTTTCATTTGTCATGTAATGTGTAATGTTTACAACGAAAAACTGCACAAATTTTACATGATACATTATGATTTGCTATAAGATCCACGTTGTTTGCTCCACTAAAACATGAGTGTCGAACATTTTTTGGAGTTCTTGAATTAATCTTTTTTGTTGTTTTGATTTTTGTTAATCAACATAAAGTTATCTATGCTTTCGTTTGTTTGTTCTGCCTTTTCCTTATTGCTGACACAAACCAGTACATCTACAACAACAAAAAGCAAAAAAAAAAACAGCTCTTTTATTTCATTCCTCAGATCATGGTCAATATTTGACCTTCAACATTGTCAGGAAAAAAAAACATGCCAACCTAAATATATTCTTTTAAACCTTACGCCAGCTTGAGCATAATATTTCTATTTGCTTTAACTAACAGTTTTTAATTGACCCTCTTTATTTGTTTTTTAAATTAGGATGGATTTTTAGCAAATACAAATTTGAATAATAATTATATAATAGTTCTTGAATAACTGGTCATTATCGTGATATATGGACTGCCCACAGGACAGTGGTATTGACTAAGATAGTGATAATGACTGAGCCGAAGGCGAGGTCATTATCGCTGTCGCAGTCAATACCACTGTCCTACGGGCTGTCCATATATCACGATAATGACCAGTTATTCAAGAACTATTATGTTTATTTCATTGAGAAACCATGTTTTTAAAAGAATTCATAAATTCGAAGTAACCTCAAGTGTATGTATTTATATAGGAAAGAGTGAAGACCGGTCATAGTTTTAAATGACTATAAGTCAGTGCCATTCATTGAGTGCAATTTTCAGTATATGAAATACAAAATAAAATTTTCTATAACTTTATGAGTAACAAAAACATATGGTTAACAATTCAACAACAACTATAAAATGAAAACAGGAAAATGTTCAACTGGAAAAAATCCACATAGTACATGTATAAATTTAGTCTTTTGAAACATAGAAATTAAAGACTCCACCGGACACATTTTGAATATTAATGCTATGATCATTTCTGTTGCTCATGGACTCTTTTCTTGAGAAATTGTTTTGCACATTGTTTTGAGAGGAACTAATTTCTTTCAGTACTTGATCAAAGTCTGCAGACTCACTGATAAAACTGTCATCGAGAAAATCAATATCATCAAGTTGCATACATGTACTAGATGCACTAGTGTTTTGAACAGTGTGTGGTACTGCTGCAACAGTTGTTGGTGCTCTAATGGCAACAGCATTTCCTGTCGAAGGATTAATGTTATTGATACTGCTTATTGCATTATTCTCAGTAGACGGTACATGTATCTCTGCTGTAGTATTGTATAAAGATGATGCAAGAGCTTTTGACATCTTTTTCTTTTGTGGTAGTGAAGAGTCCTTTGAATAACTTTCAATACTTTGTAGTGACTTGTGCTTAGATACAGTTTTAATTTTTCTGTCCTCAAAACCACTTTCACTCAGAGTTGTTACAGATGTTGATCGGATGGAGTGATTGGTATATACTTTTGATAAACCAGCACAATTTGAGATTTTTGCCATTAATGCACCTAAAGTATTTTTTCCAAGTGGTTTGTTCTCAAACCATGTCTCATCTGCTGTGTGGTAATTTGGTCGCGGACGCTGAAAAAGTACATCACATTTATGGTTCAATTTCCCTAAATAAAAAGTGTAAGAAGCAACTGGACACAAGTCGCTATCTTTTTCTTCGTAAATTACGCCACCGGACGAATCCTCTACATCAGTGCGATGATTTTTTGTCAATTCTGATCCATTTTTTTTAATGTATTTTTGACCCAATCCATCACTATCAACAACATAGGAAGTTTTTGAAAGTTCTCTCAGTCCTTCCCTTCCTCTACGGCAGCAAAACATCATTAGATCAAACCAAACCTTTCTGATAAGGACTACTGGATCTGTTTTCCAAGTTTTGAAATAGGCAGATATCTTTGCCATGTCTTCATCATTAATCACAGGTTTGTGTGTTACATCACCAAGTCCACTTTTTTTCAAGTCTATACAAACAGCCTCAAACATAGACTTACTACGGTTAAAATTTTCACCACTGATAATATTGATCTCCCGTCTACGTGGCGGTTCAGTGTAGTACCTGAAAAATAAATGACACATATAAATACACATACAATTCACTACATTTTGACATTTATCATGATTATAGTATATGTAAAAAGTACATGAATTAAAGCTAGTTATTCAAACTCAGTTGCAGTGTTTATAGTATATGTAAAAAGTACATGAATTAAAGCTAGTTATTCAAACTCAGTTGCAGTGTACACCCACAAGAATCCGGGCCCTTAAAGCTGACTATGGGGTATGGGATTTGCTCATTGTTGTCAATTTTTGTGTCATTTTGTGGAGAGTTGTTTCATTGGCAATCATACATCTTCTTGTTTATATATCTACCCAGAAAATTAAAGGAACGTGCCTGGAAAACATGTAAACAAATTGATTCGGGTTTGAAATGCATTGATATTTAAAATTATCAACACACAAAGTAACATAATTATCTATAAAAATGCACTTGCACAAATAAAATGAAATATAAATAAAGTTCCAGACTGGCAAACAGTAAACATTCACAATGCAACTCGAGTGTAACTACCTTTGAATGCCGGCTCGTATTGACCTCAAGCTTTGGACAGCATACTTTTCTCCATTCTTGTTTCTTAGTGATGGGTAGAACTTTTCAAGCAGTTGATCAAGAGCATTGTCGGGAAGCAGGTCAATGGCCACGATCGTCTGATAGTTCGCCGCTGCCATGCAATAGTCAGGAAAAGTCTTGACTGCATATTTGGTGGCTACTTTGGTGCTCTCGGCATTCTTGTTGCTGATGAGTTTATCTCTGTCAGCTTCAGAAAGTATTGCAAAACGTTCATTATAGTTGTCTGCAGTAGCAGACGATTCTTCCATCTTCCAAACTGTCAAATGTAAACAAGTCTGAATCGCGATTGCGTTTTATTTCGTTACGTCACTCAAACAGACAAACCACGCCCCTCCGGTCAATATCATGTAAAAGTGATTGTTAATGACCGGTTTTCCGGTCCGTTTTGTTCTGTTAGTGACCGCTGAAATTAATTATTGAAGAATAATGAATGCCATGTGACCTCTTTTTATCCAATAAGAGAAGCTTATTTTTAACCGATATGAAATAATGTATATTTGTTTAGTCAACCTATCTACATGTATTCTGGATCAAACAAATTAACACTAAGTCATTGACGACTTAATATAAACACTTTTGTATTTGTTATAGAGACTTAATTATTATATGAAAAAAGTCAAAGAAATACTTCTCTCAAAAATATTTTACAAGTATTCCTAAAGTTAAGAATTAGTAATTAAATGCTAATTTTTACACGTAGTTCTTATACAATTTTGCAGCATAACGATATGGAAAATTGTTCCGAAAGCAAATAACCATGTTAAATTGATGTCAAACTCTTATCTCTGTCAGCATGACCATACTTCATACATCGCAATGTCAATATCACAACAAAATAGACCTATTAGTTTTAGTTTGACTTTAACTTAAGGGGGTAGACCTTGGTTCAGGGAGATAACTCTTTAAATCAGTTAAGCGTTTGTAAAAGTCAAGTTCATCAATGTATTTTAAGCATTCACCTGAAACAGATTGAAAATAATCTATGTAACCTAAAAGCTTAGAATATATATTTGAAAATGGTTGACACAAACGTACTAATGATTTTAAGAGTTATTTCCCTTAACCTAGGTCTACCTCCTTAAACAATTACAAAAAAATAAACACACATCTATCCCAAATGGACCAAGTATCTACCAGAAACAAAAGGCTAATACATAAGACTAAGAGTATGAAACTGATAAAAAAATGTTTTAATATCCTTTAGTAATATAACAGAAGATGTTTGCTGTGCTGATTATGAAAAAAGAGAGAATGAATGCATCGGTAAGTCACATATGTATTTAGTACGTCAAACGTATTGTATTATGTTCCCATTATTAAATGCTAGGAATGTATACAAATGATAAATTAATGTAAAGAACAAAAAATATGAATAAAAATGGTTTTACTAGTAAATGTAAAAGTTTATGTATTTAAGGCGGTGTCAACTTTAGTTATTTTAGTGGTCTCCGGCGATTACAATCGAGGACGAACATAAACTTTTCAAAAGAGGGTTAAGATTTCATTTCGTGTGACGTTTATTTGCATTGAACGAGTACACATTTTTGTTCAGGGCTAGCTGAAGTCCGCATCCGAATGTGGGAATTTTTCGCTGTGTTACAGACCCTTTGGACGATTGGGCTGTATTCTGCTGTTGGGTTATATTCTCTTTGACACTTTCTCCGTTTCCATTCTCAATTCTCAATTTCAGAGCCAATCCCCTCTGATCAGTCTACAATGTATGATTCATAAAAAATATAGAAGTTCTAGTCGACTAAGTTTAATACAAATTGACAAAAATAAAATTGTGGTATTTGGCACTCCTAGAGCAGTCATTGCTATCTAGGATAATATGTTTTGTAGGATAAATATCGCAAATAACATTTACTTCCTGAGATTCATGAATGGGATGATTGATTTACTTTCAGTTGAAAATATGTTATGCTTTGTCAGAACTAGAACACGTTCCCTGGACATACAAGGATAGATCCTAAAATAGCCTAGGATAAACACTTAGTAAGGAAGGTATCCTGATGGGATATACAATTTTCCTTGCAGCAGACCATATACAAAATGAGAGTTGTTGCGGGTTTTTTTTGTAATCTAATGTTTCAAAATTAACATAAGTATAATATGAAAGAATCCTCATCTATATAATGTTCAAGGTCACTGTACCTCCTTTGTTAAATACAACTGCGGTTTTCATCAAATAAATAAAGAAAGACAGAACTATCTTAAGAATTAAAATAGTTCATCATTGCTGCGAGTTTGTAGCATTTTCATTCGAGTCGTACGAGTTCTCTTTCTGTGTGACACGGGTACTCCGAGAAAGGTGGATTTTTTCTAAGTGGAGAAGAAAACACTTTTAAATAATTATGATAAAACATATTACTTTGAGTTTGGTATATTTCTTTTTTTTTAGCGGTGCAAGTTTGATAAAGTGATGCAAGTTGCAATAAAAAGTGAGAGTGTTTGAGTGGTGCGAGTTATCTGTGTTTTGAATTCAAGAACAATCAAATAGAAAACTATGTCCGCCTTCTCATAAAACGCAGAGGTTATGAACCAGCTAAGGAATTTTATTTAGGGTGTGAATAATAGAACTACGCTAATTAAAGAAAATTACTTTATGAAGTTATAATGTCCATTAAATACAATTCCTATTTATTATTATATAATACTTTCAACGATCGTTGGCTAATATACAATCCGGGTACAAAAATGTGATCTTTAAATTCAATGGTATAGATAACCTTCATTAACAATTGTTGAAAAGGAATTTAGTAGAATCTGTTGAGTTGGTCGAATTATCTATCCCATTGATATTGTTTCATAAAACTTGAACCAATTAAATCGATATACTGTAAACCAACTTATTTTGGCGGATGATTAAGTTGGTCCATTTCGAGTTTTTCAAATTTACTTGATTTTGTTAAATAATGAAATTTCCAAAGTTTTATAATTCGCGACGATTAATATTTGCGTTACTTTTCAACTTGAAAAAAAATCGCACGAGAGAATTAGTTTTTTAACAGTAAATATAAAAATCAATGTACGCTTGACGCGGCACTTTCTGAATCAATCATGCAGTACAATGTGAGAATGATGCAAACATCACCTCGTTAGCAACTTGTCGTGTCACAATTTTCGTTCAAGAATTGAAAGCTAAAAAACACGTTCTTAAGTAAATAGTGTATCAAGTTATAGAAATAGAGAAAGGAATCGCAAAATATCGTTAGAGTAAAATTTACAACATACAGGACCATCGTTTGTTTTTAAACTCAGAATCATTATTTGAACTTTTATTTAAACAACCAGGAATTAAAACATATAAACAACACAATGCACAAAATTATTTGAAATTCTGTCTTTATACAGACCAACATTAATTCTGGACTAAATGTTTTTATATTGAAGCGTGTTCAAATGGTTATACGTCATACATGGGACAAAACTGCAAGCCCTGTCTGAAAAATACATATGGACAAAGATGTCGATATGACTGTTCTTGTTTAGATTTTGAAGTGTGAGTATTTAAATGAATCAATATTTACAAAATGTTAAAACATAATTTTGGATAACAAATGAGTAGGTCCGGTAAGGGCCGGTTTTGGCCTCAAATTTCAAGTTCACCTGACGAATGATTTTGGACACTTTTAAACACTTAAATGTCTATTTCAATGGATTCAATTATTTTTTGTGTGAGATTTTAACTGATTAACTCATTACAAACGTTCCAATTCAAGCTATCAAATATGCCAAAAACTGTCACTTTTCATATGGTTTTTGTCAAAAACTAAAGTGGCCGCATCAGTGTTTATCCTCGACCTTTATATATGTTATGTATTATCATACAACACAACTTACATTCCAATATCAAGAATGAACACGAATGCGGCCACTTTCATTTACGACGGAAACCGTATAAAAATTAACTAAAATGATGAAATTGTGAAGATTTCAGTAATTTAGCATGACTTAATGATGCAAGTACCCGATAAATGTGCATTGTAATGCCAAAATAAGCCCATATTTATGTAGCAAGGGCATTATACCTTCCAAAAAAATAACTAAAAAGTTACATTTAAACAATTTTGTAAAACTACCATATTTTGGGGCCAAAAAGGGGTCTTACTGAAACTACTCCTTTCAAATCGCGACACGTTTAAATTCTCAGTTGAATTGTTTACCTCATAAGCATAACATATAAACAATTATGAATTATACATGACAAAACAGTGGCAGTTAAAAAAAACAAGCATGTTAATACATGAAGCTCAACTAGTAAAAACAAGAATTTCAAAACGAGGTATTTTGTAGACTTATGTGCTTTGATCAGTTATGTTAAAAGCCCTACAGTGTCCTATATGTGTTTATACTCTTGTCTCATTGTCTCTTAGTGACTGTTGATTCATTGGTAATCATACCACATTTTCTTATCCTTGCTATATTAAATTTGATAAAAATGTAGACAATATATATTTCATTTTATACATTACAATTTAATTGCAGATGTGACAACGTTGAAGGATGTGTAAATTATTCATCAACTACTGGCATTTCTGTGTATACAACGTCTTGTAAGTTATATGTACATAAACTTCAATAACACAATGTTATATTTATTCATTGTAAAAAAATAAAAACAATATATGTTTCTGCGGTATATACTCTCTATGGTGATAGTTATTATGAACGTGTAGCCATTTCGACTTATAGACTATATATTGAGATGTTATTTTGTCTATCAACTGTATTGTGTTTGGTAGTACTAATATATGAATTTTATTTTAACAGGGGAAATAATTTCAATCAGCTTCGAACTTTGGTTTGTTATTGATATATTTTTTTTGTACAAGTGTTGGAATCGGGATGCTCAAGAATCTAAAACACTGATACTGAGATCGCTTCATTTACACTGATTCGAGTCAAAAATAACTGCTCGATAAAAACCTTGAAATTAAATGTTTGTACCTTTAGCTGTCATTTTAATGATTGTAAGAATATAATAATGAGTAAACGCATTTAATCTGTTTTATAAGCTACCTTCGTTCAACGTTCTGGTGGAAAAACATGTGGTGTGAACACTGAAAGGTAAATTATTACAATTATCAGGCTGCATTTATCTAGTGCATTATTTTCATTTTATATCAATGAAAATAGTTCTATTGAAGGTTCAGGACTGAAATATGCGTTGTTGTATAGCAATATTGAACGTTTATGCCAAAATGTTTTGTTCAGTCTAAAAACAAAATATATTTACTATTAATACATGTTTGGGTTTGCTGACAATTATCTTTATAAAGTATCAAAACATTTTATCAAAAGAATATACAGTTACTTTATTTTCATAATTTTATTGACGCCACTATTGTATGACAACTTCTTTATTTCAAATTCGAACTCTCAGTGGGTACAGTAATATTTATGAACTTATGAACAAAAGTAAAAAAATGAATGTAACAAAATACTAAAATCCTAGGTAAATTATAAAAAGATGAAGTTTATAATAAATATTAAACCCAATCAACCAACAGAACAGTCAAATGAAAAAACAAATGTCATATTCCTGACTTGGTACTTATTTTTTCCGAATGAAAGTATGGATTATACCATGTTGTATAACTAGCTAAACCTTTTACTTGTATTACAGTTGTTTATGTTTCCTTTGTGTTGACAAAATTTCGAGATGGACCAAAACAGACATAAAAAAACATTTTTTTATTTATCATATTTTAGTGAAATCTCTACGTCTTGCACTACTGTTTGTAGAAAGCATTATGAAAAAGAGAATTTCGTGATATCATTAGCTCGGTAATGATTATTCTATGAATGGAGGAAAACAACCTTGCTACGCATTTTAGAACTGATCAACATTATAAGAAATTGAATTGAAACGGGGAAAGGGGACTGTGTCAAAGAGACAATAACTGCCCAAATATCAAGGCAAATAATGTATCGGCAATGCAGCGAGAAAAAAGTCCAGAATACAGAGACGGGCTTCTATCAGCTCGTAAGCTATAATGTATACTAGTTAAGCAAATGGACGCAACACTAAACTCCGAAATATATGAATGAACAAAAATCAAAATACGGACATGAAATAACAAAGACTAGATATTCCTTCATTGGGACAAGCACATAAATGCAGCTTTGATTAAAATAAGGAGATAGGGTATGACTGTCAATGAAACATTTTTTCACCAAAGTTCAAAATGGAGTTGATGTAAGAAGTTGTAAGAAGTACGGTTCAACAAATACAAATAACATAACGCATCAGTCATCCAAAAAACAAAAACCTTGTTGATAAAATCAGAACCGTATGAGCATGTACAAGTTTAACGTATATTTTAAAATATGACACAAAGTAACGGTATGTTGCAGTTCAGAAATGCAAAGTTGGCAATTAAGAAAGTGGAATTTATCACGTTTGCAATATTTTCGTTTTTTTAGGTCACCCATTTGAGAATCAAGACATAGTTTTCGATAGGTTATTGCGTTACAGGACAGAATCAATATGTGAAAGTTAAATTAAGAATCTTCTTCTTGTTTTCCGTTAACATTATTTTTGAACTCTTCTTTAAATAACTGTCAGCATTCACATAGTTGGGTGCACAATGAGTATCAAACCATAATCAGTAACAAGTAATCTTAAAATTAAGAGATAACTGTTTTGTATTTTAAGCTTTAAGGAAGACCATCGGTAGTTTTAGATGTTATCTTCTTTTGTCTCTACACTACGTGACGTCATAGGTATGCTTCCGCCATCAAACATAAACACCGGGCTTTTTCTGGCTTCTGTGTCGCTTCAGAATGTAATAAAATTTCATAAAAAGAAGATTTTTAGGCGCAACAAGTGAGTTTTTTGTTTATGATTATAGAAATAACATGTCAATACATTCCGAAATTCAAAATGTCGGCTTCCTTAGTTACAGACAAGGAGATAGAGAATTTTACGCTTGCTGTAATCCAATCAAAACAATTGTTACAAAATAATTGCATTAGAATTCTTAATTTTTGCTCAGTCCTTTTGAGTGTAAGTAGGATATTATTTTCTCGATGAACTTATTGAAACTTCAGACTTTGCGTTTTAGTGAAAGAAATGCAAATTTGGTATAACCTTTTTCATCGAAGAGTGAAGGACAAGGCATCAAACAATTAAATGCCTTTTTGGAGCATTAGGGAAACGTTTTTCGGTATCTGAAAAGGGTCAACATAAAAAAATGAACATCAGTGCAAACGGATAGCTGACCGTCTGAGTTAAATGTTTTGATAACTTTTAAATACTACATCAACGACACTGTTATTGAAATTAATCTATGATATTTTATAGGGGTACAGTAAAAGAAGTATGCTGCGCAGATTTCGAAGAAAAGGGGAAGGGTTGTATTGGTAAGTAAAAATGATGGAATGGGACCTTTCATGTACATATTTGCCTTCAAATTTGCCAATCGAAGTTATATACATTTCAAGCATACCATCGGATTCTGCATAATACCATCACTGAATTCATTATTTTAATGTAAGAATTGTTAAGTATCTTGTTCGTAGTTAAAAAAACATAAACCGTAGTTTGTGATTTTGATTAATTATCAATGGTTAATATCGTAGAAATGTCTTTAAAAGAAAAGTTGTATGTTTAGTGACGATTTACCGTAATTTTATCATTTATTTTTCAGCTTGTGCAAGAGGATACACATCAAATATGGGACAAAAGTGCAGACCTTGTCAGAACAAAACGTATGGAGAAAAATGTAGATATGAATGTTCTTGTTCACGTTTTGAAAGGTAAGTATTTGTCACATATAAAGGACCCACACCCATGGCAGTGTTCCAGATCTATGATAGATAAAACGTCATGTCATTCCAAATCTAAAGCACATTTTATAGTTTCCAAATATGTGGCAGATTTATATCTGCAAATGGAGGATCAGTCAGGACATATCTGACAAAGGTCTTGCCTTAAATAAGTGGTCTTCTAATCAAATGTGATTTCAACAGTACAGGTATTCGACACAAATATAGCTCAAAATGATGTAGGTGCCTAATATTGAGAAAGATTATTTGGTACATTAGTCAATAATAGCATAAAAACTGACGTAATTTGACTGTAGGTATGTATGACGTGATAGTGTTCACCATTTTCCCGGGAAATTACACAATAATCAAAATTCTGCTATAGAATTGGGAAAAAAATCGGTCATAGATTATTATTTGTGTGGCGGTTGTGACGTCATATTTGCCATAACTTTGGAAACTGTCATGAGTGACTAAAATCAGAATAGTAAACAAGGTCAAATAAAGTACGAAGTTAAAGAATTGAAGAACTGAAATGCACAAAAGTTTTTTTCCCAAATACAGCTTAAGAGATCTACTTCTGGGGTAAAAAAATCCGTTGTAAACCGAAAAGTTCAAAGTTTTGTAAACACGTAATCTAAGTTGAGATCTGATACAGGGAATGGTTTATGTTACATACAATAAGTTTACAATATACATTTTAGGATGCAATGGGGTTATTGTATTTATACACGATTTTATAGTTAATAAAATAACCACTATAAAAAGTGACTGTACATAGGAAAAAATTAATACATTTTAGTAAGATGTTATCGATTGCAAGTAGTGAATGTGATTTTGGCTAACGAATTATCTGTTGCATGATTATTAGTGTAATACATCTTAATCTTAACTTTAAAAGTATCATGTAATAATATAAAAGACGATGTATTTGTGTTCATATACTAGTATACAGAACAATTTAATTATAGTTGTGACCACGTTGATGGTTGTGTTGAATTTTCATCGACAACTGGCACTTCAGTTGATGCATCCTCTTGTAAGTATTATGATAGGTAAATTAGAAAAAATAAACATTATCTATATTGTTTATTTAGTTTCAAAAGATGTGGTATGATTGCCAATATGACAACTATCTAATCAAGTCACTATGTGTAGAATAAACTGTTTTAGATCAAAGTACTCCCTTAACAAATGCTTAAGAAGGCTCGATAATAAAGAATTTTCAGAAAAAAAAAATTTTTTTTCATTACATTTTTTTGAATTACTTTATTTGTTGTTACTTTATCATATGGTAAAACAATCATTCAAATAAATCAATTCGTTTTGGCCCCAGATGACTTTTAAAATGTATGTATCATTGAAAAAGCTCCAAATTATCTCTCTTTTGTGCAAAAATGCCATTTTTTTTTGCATTAAAATTGCAATATTTTTTTTAAATCATCGGTGACCTATATTTTCTACTATTATTATCAAATAAGCTATACTTAAACTAAACTATTATGAAATTTAGCGATTTCAGTAATTCAGTTCTTTTTTTATTTCGATATTAATTCCTTTTTACTCCTATTAGTTCAAAAGAAAAATAGTACTTTTACAAAAATGTATGCTTCTTCTGAGGCAGATTGCGAGCGTAAATGAACGGTGACCCTATTTTTTTATTTAATTTTTCTAATAAATATAATATAAAGTTCATTTATCGAAAAATAAATCGAAATCCTATATTAGGAAAATAATTTGAATTAGACCCGCGAGCCCCCTGAAATGACTAGTGTAAAACCATGCAAACCGAAGAACAAACGGTCTCATTTTTATTGTCCATTTTCTTTTAGTGAGAATAAAAAAGGAATACAAAAAAGAACTTTTTCAGACTTATATAATATTATATTCTCTTCACTGTATGATTGTCTATGTCACCACTTCAAAAGTAAAATTACAAAAAAAAAAAACGACCGCCAAAGAAAAATCAAAGGAGACAGTCATAGATTAAAAGGCAAAAAAAAAAGCAGAGATGATAGATACACAAATCAATATCAAGAGCACAACAGTCAACATTGTGTTGAAATAATAATCAAAATGGACATAATAGAAGAAACAAAACTACAAATAGACAAAACACATAATCAAAAATAGATTAAAATATCAGAACACAAAACAAATACCATAGCACAATAACACAATGGTGGAATGCATAAGTACCAAGCCATATTAAAAAAAAAACAATACCAACACATTGATTAAACAGCGATGGTTTATAATTAACAAATACAAATAAATACTACTATTACACGTTATTTATATGTTGGGCACGTTGGACAACGTCAGTACTTTCAATCTCACACTATTTTCTTTTGTTTATTTGGCTCTTCGGTCTTCTAATGTTTTACAAACGTTTTACAGGGGCTGAAAATGGTATTTATGGGAACAATTTATTTATATTGTTCAGCAAAAAATAAAGATGACATCTGTGTCTTTGAAACTAAGGAAACAAACGGTCATCATAAATGCATGCATATCAACTCTTTTTCATTCATAGAAATGCAAAACACTAGTTTGTAATCCAATGTAGCGAATATTTGAAAAATTTGTAGATAAGAGAACTTACAGATCGACCAAAAGAACATCAACATATTCTGTAAATGGTAATTATTTTTATTACTAGTACATCCTTTTGTTTTTGTGTTGTACCTCACCAACCACAACAACTAGCGACTTATTAAAGGATTAGCGTTGTTGACATCCGTATCAGTATGTTAATGCTACCGTGTATTGTGTGTCGATCTAGTTAACTGATCCTCTTTCAACAAATGAAGGCTATCAATTGTTCAATAAAAAAAAAACTGTCCAGGACTCTTTACCAATCTGTACCACATCAAAAAATAATACAAACGATACACATAACAACACTGTTTGTGTTTCTTTGTTATGCAAATGGTCGTTTGTTGTTAGCGTTATTTGCACCAGCTAATCTATTTATGTTTGCGCTTTTTCCTCCACGTTCGAGTATTTATTATTGAAAAACGATGGAAATGAAGAAACTTAGATCCGTGAATAAAAACATATTTTTAGATATGCATCGTCTAACTTTTACTCATTTGACTACACATACTTTTTATCTTCTCATTTTTTTTTCTCTCGGTTCTTCTTTTAAGGTAATAATTTGACGAAAATAAGCAACTGCTTGAATCTACGTTTAGAAACCTTAAACCTTTTTTTAATATAAAAGAATGTCTGACATAATACATCGTTGTATACAACTAAAAAATAAAAGTGGTCATGATAACACGCTTATAAAAATTAAAAAATACGGACCGGATATACAATATGATGTAACATTTGTACGGCTTGAAAACCAATGCACATGCGGAAGAAAATTAAGACAGTTATGTGCTTTTGTGGATGGCCCTTCAAGCCGATCGAATATAATTGCAGCGATGGAAAACTTCAGATTAAAAATCTGACGAAAGACAGCTGTTTAACCAAAATAATTTACTATATCAGGCATTTGAGAGTGTCTTTTGAATTTTTCAAATTTAACACATATCCGATGCACAAGATATACAGTGTAGTCGATCCGCTTCACACAGGTATGTTGTCTATATCTCACAGAAATACATACAGTACTACATATACATACTAGAGTGGTCTTTGGAATATCTAACATTCATGTCCGTATTTAATGCATGCAGTTATTTACAAACAGAGCACTGTACCATCTACATTATGCTTTTTTTTTAACACAAAACGTAAACTTCGTAGCAAAACTGGTTAAATCATGACTAGCAATAATTATAATTTGTATCGTCTAGTTTATCCTTTGGCCAAGGGTGTTAGAAACAGCGAGGGATGTATTGACACTATGTTACAGAATCATTGACTGCAACGTATATTCTATTAAACTATCCTGTACACTTGTATCTATAATGAACAAACTAACAATTGGATTACACAGCATATTATCCATAGCTAATATTGCTCAGTACACAAAAATGTACCATCATGGACAAATAGGTGCTTTCCTCTTATTTTAGCAATTTTTTCACCGATCGGCCGGACTAATTAGACATATTTAAACAGTAGAACATTGTAGCTGACTATGCGGTATGGGCTTTGCTCATTGTTGAAAGCCTTACGTTGACCTATAGTTGTTAATTTGTGTGTCATTTTGGTCTCATGTGGCGAGATGTCTCATTTGCAATCCTACCACATCTTCTTTTTTATAGTCGAATTGATTATATCAAATAAACCTGAAGCCTTTAATTTCAATTAGTTTACCTACATGTAAGACACTTTCGTTCCCTAAAAAGCATATTATTGCAGGCAAAGGTCTTAGATAAATATTGAAACTATGTATACGAATAATAAACAATCTCTAAAGTGTATTCAAAACGAGTATTTTTATAACTACAGACACAGTGAAATGCTTGACCGTATCAACCACATGAACTAACAGATCGATTGAAAAAAAAATGGCATATTCTTCACTTGGTACAAGCATTTTATCGCATATATCAGTGACATCTAAGCAGTCTATAGTGTATTCGATTTCCGGAACACACACACACATAATATAGCTTACTTATTCTCATATTGCTCGTAACGATTTAGTTATCAAAAGTTCCAGGATTATAATTTAGTACGCCAGGGTAGACCATGTAATTGAAACTTATTTTTTATAGATATAACGAGTTTATATCGCGGGGAAAATACAAATAAACATTGCACAGGTTGTAGTGATCAAGGTATGTATTATTTGTGACATCATATTCAAACTTTAGAAAATCAATTTTCTTTTGGATCGTATTTTTGTGAAATTCTTTAGATAAAATGCTCCTGCATTTTTCTTAATCAGTTTAAAAAATAAATGGTTGTTTGAACAAATGGATTTAGTTTCATCAATTAAACCTATGGTGATTCGTCTTTAAAAAGTCAGAAAAGAAATAAACTGTATAGATTATTTTCTTTTCAGGACTGTTTTCTAGGGAAATAATTGTTTATTCTGCATTATCAGTTTTAGTAATTGGTTTCGGGATATGTTTAATCTTTGTTCTCTTCAAATACAAAACATTGAGAAAAAAGTACATAGTAACTACTATTCAACCTTCATCAGTACCACAACAAATCCAAACTATTGAAATTGCGGACCGTTTATATGACATTATTAATGAGGAAGATATAATAGATGACCGACGTATACAACAAATCCAAAAGGAAATGTCTTCTAATTATCTTGATGTAATACATGATTCAAATACTAGAGAGAGTTGTGAAAGCAAAAGTCTTGATAACCAAGATAACCCGTGCCAATTACTATCAATTATTCAGACGCAAAACCAAGAAAACAATTTGAAAGTGGATGACCGTTCCTTAATGAGTGGTGATAGTACTTCATCTTCCGATGAATATCAGTGGGATTCAACACAAGATTACTTAAATCCTTATCAACCAATGATTGACATTTCGCCACCGGAAGAAAGAAAGTATCTTACCATAGCAATAGCACATAGCAGAATAGACGGTAATCACAAAGATGCTGCAATAGTAAAAAATGAACATGAGGAATATGAACTGCATCATCCTCGTGAGGTGGGGACAGACGCTATAATCAATCTTTATGACAATTATACAAGTTCTTAAGTGACCTTTGGAAGCAATGTTTGTAAGTGTTTTTCAAATAGAGAAGATGGAAACGAATCTAAATCTTATGAACATTTAATGTTAAAAGGTTCATAATCAGGAAAAGAGAATTAAAAAGATGAAATAGAATAAAATAACATGCTTGAAAAACTGTAATTATATATTTCACTATATATTAAAAAGTAACATACAAATTAACAAGATTCTTAAGAAAAAATGACCCAGTTTTGAATAATATCCACCATGGATCACTGTTTCTTTTAATCATTAAAATAAAGAAGCGAACTTATGTTTGTTTTAAAAAGGCATATTTTGATAAAATAAACTCATTAAATGACGATGCAAATCAGATCATTGTTAATCATTACACAAGGTAGATATACAAGTCAGTTGACAAAAAAGACGAAAAAAACTAAAGGCAAGATTATTAAGATTACTACGACATTGTGAATAATGAAATGCACGTGAATTCATTCATACAACCGATAAACTGTTTCAAATGTTTGTATGTTGTAGTAACTATTTGAGTTTTTTTTTCTTGATTTTCTATGTTTGTTTTTTCACATATCGTTGCAAAAAAACAAATAACTGTTTCAGAAGGCAAATTTCATTTTTATTTTTGTTTTACCTATTTTGATTCATCCACACATAGTTAGGAGATACACTACAGTGATTACTGTTTAACATGATTTTAAGCTGGGTCATTTTTTTAAGAAACGTCTTACATTTAAGAAAGAAAATGTAGTATGAGACAACTCTCCAGAAGAAACCAAATGACATAATTTAACAATTATAGGTCACAGAACGGTTTTCAACAATGAGCAAATCCCTTACCGCATAGTATACATAAAGGCAACAGTAGTATACAGCTGTTCAAAACTCAAAAATCCATGGACAAAAAACAAAATTGGGGTAACAAACTAAAACTGAGGGAAACGCATTAAATATAAGGTGAGAACAACGACACAACATTAAAATGTAATACACACAGAAACGGACTAAGCCTTTGACAAAATCCTATGAGAATAACAAATATAACATCAAAACCAAATACATGAATTTGGGATAGATAAGTACCGTGACACGTCTTATACTAATGTGAATACACACTAAAAAATAAGAGAAAACAAATGACACAACGTTAAAATGTAACACACACAGAAACGAACTATAATATAACAATGGCCATATTCCTGACTTGGTACAGGACATTTTTAAAGAAAAAAATGGTGGGTTGAACCTGGTTTTGTGGCATGCCAAACCTCGCACTTTAGTGGCAATGCTAAATATAACATTAAAATGACAACATAATATTACAGGACTACAATACAAATAAATAGGAGAACGTATTATACAAAGAAACACATGAATAATAGATAACAAAAGGCATCAGGTTTAAAATTCAATACGCCAAAAACGCGCCTCGTCCACACAACGCCCAGATATAAAAGTTTGAAAGTCAAAAAAATTACAATGTTGTACAGCACTGAGGATCAAACGGCCCCAAAATGACTTAACTCATCAAATGGATACCTACATAGGGTGGACGTGGCCACTTACTTGTATATCCTAACAACTAAAGACAATCAGTACAGATATGAGAGTACTCACAGTTACTGACATTTAGTTCAAAGCCACTGACATGACTAACAACGAATAAAAAAAATAATTTGTTTATCTATGTTTTTGCAAAACCAAAAACAGAAAGAACAAAACAATTGCTTTCTACTGAACCTGATATGCATCTGTGTATTGTGTTATTACTAAAAAGGTTGATTTGAATGTGCCTACAAATCTTTTTTCATAACGTTATACGTGTGGTTGTGTGAAGTTATGTTGTTCTATATTCGGTTTTGTGTGTAGATATTTGTATGAAAAAGTAATGTTTTTTGTTCCTTTATCTGGATTTCATTTAAATCATTGCTGAGCAAAATCCATTTTCTTACCTCTCGTTCAAGGTTGGTTCGTTAAAAGAGATAATTAGTTTTTTTTTAAGATAACGACGAGAAAAAGAAATAAATATGCGTATTCTGACAATTAGCAAGATACATCTCTATGTATCTTTGCTTTTATGTGTTAAATAAAGACAACACCATAATTATATATCATGTAATTTCAAGCTTTCGTTTCCTCCTTACTTTTATTATGGCGACTTATGGGACTTAAAATGAAAAAGGTTAAGTGTTTAAGAATCTTGATCATCCCGTTTTCAAAAAAAATACACGGTCTTCATATAATGGTGATGGCGTTTACTCACTCTATGTATGTGAGATTTTGACGAAGTACTTGGATCGATATTAGGCAAAAAAGTAAACATTGAGACATACATTGACACATTGATACATTTTCCAAAAGTTTTAAATCAAAGCAATTCAACTTATTTGCTATGTAGTATTTTTACAGGTCAAATAGTTGTTACGACCAAATACAATTGTTTTCGTTTTGATGATTCATGACACTTACACACTTAAAGTCTTTTAACACAAAATTCGAACTCGGTTTTGAAAACACCGACTTTAAGATTCAAATCGTTCCTTTTTGAGGACAATTCAACAAAATTTACTAACGTAAGTTATACAAATATTCTAGGCTGTTACTTTTGCTGATTTGCAATAAATTGCAATACGGACATTTTTTCGAAAAGAAAGCAATGGTATTTAGTAAAGTGGTAGTGTTTTTTCGAGTCATGCCATAATGACGACAAACTTGTATTGATTTTTATTTATTAGAAGCAGTTACACAAGATTATCTTGCTAAAAGTTGTCAAGTGAAGACTGACAGGTACATGTATATTACTTTAAAAATGACCTCCTTTGAAAGGCGGCAAGTTGTTTCAGTTTCGCCAGGTGTAAGTTCTGTATACAATTAGGTTAACAATTAATTGAATTCCTGTCATGTAATGGTGTCATTTTAGCGTTATATTTAACATTGATATCACAGTGAGAGGTTTAACTAGCCACAAAACCAGGTTCAACCAACCTTTTTTTCCTTTAATAACCTGTACCAAGTCAGAAAATTGCAGTTGTTATTTTATAGATCATTTCTGTGTGTGTTGCATTGTCGTTTCGGTTTTTTGTTGCACTTTAGTCATGTTAGTGTTTCTGTTGTTTCCCTGTTTTCTTCTTATAATTGATGTGTTTACCTAAGTTTTCTGGTTTCTCTCAATCGATTGATGACTTTTGAACAGCGGTATACTACTAAAGCCTTTATTTAGTACTTGATATGCGACTTCTTAAAAAGTTGGTTTTAAGCGGTTTGAGCTTTTTGTGAACAAACATTAACGAGGGTTGGAGCTGTAGAGAATTTTAAATTTGTGGTTTTTGTTACCAAAGGTACTTACCAATATTTGTATTAACTAGTTTGTTTTTAACTAATTACCATTACCAGATATCTAAAACTTGTAAGTGGTATAATTTACAAACAACAGTAAGTGATTGTATCATGTTTATCATGATCAGAAAGAGTACCTTTAAAACTTTGCGTTCCTTCAGAATCTCTTTAAAATGTTTGGAACGATAACCTAGATACGAAAAACTATTCTCAAAGACCTAACCTAAAAAAGACAACAGTAGTAGCACGCTTTTCACAAGTCATGAATCGGTTGAGAGAAAACTAAATTGGGTTGCAAACTAAAATAGCGAGAAACGCATCAATTATAAAAGTAAAACAAAATGGAACAACATGAACTCTAAAGTGTAAAAAAAACAACAACGCCAAAATACACAGAAACGAACTATTTGATAACAACTGACATATTCCTGACTTGGTAAATGCAATTGTAAGAACAAAAGTAGCTTATATGTCAATTGAAATATATACATAGCTAAAATGACAGCACTGCGAGTCAGAAACAGCAACACACACATCACAGAGAAACACACCAACAAAAAATAAGAATAGTCGACAAAACATGCAAACTGCAGAACAACAACAAACATCTTCCATTTACGACAGACAGCATAGGACGTCACAAACAGTGACGCAAACCTTTTTCATGACAATGACGGAATTGGAAGGCAACCGAAACCTCATCAGAAATATAAAAAAAAATACATGAATATACAAAATATATGAAGGTATACCGAGACACGTTGTAAAGCATGCACATTCATATTCGGCAAAACGGTATATTATGAAATGCAAGGATTTTGACAGCTGCTTTCCATTTGTTTAATACTCAGCCAATCCGATCTTGTAAAGGAAGCTTAAACATTTTAAAAGTGCTTTGACATTGCAGAATGTGGTGCCCCGACATTATAAAATGTGAATGTATTCAAAATGCAAAAGAATTAACTGATTTCTGAAAAGAATTCTTACACATTAAACTATAAGTATATGTCAAAATGAGTCGAACACATTTTCAATTTCTTTAAGTAAAAAAGTTGAGCTTGTATGCTGTGCAGATAGCGAGGCAAAAGGGAATTACTGCATTGGTAGGTTCTCATATTATTAATTTAACTAGAATATACATCTGCTTGACCACTGTACTTGCAAAGGCCATCCTTAACTCTCAAATGGTGCTTTTAGATACATTTTATCATGTGTATATCGAAAAACCTAGATATATTTATGCTCAAAAGGGAAAAAAGAATTTTAGAAGACAGTTAAAGTTCAGTTATACCAAACTATGCTTGGTATAAATAAATATAAAGCGATGCCGATAGCAATACACCTAACTAATTATTAGTACCAAACTATGATACGATCAAAGCAAAATATTAAAAAACGAAGGTAAAAACTGTTTTTCATACGTTTGTTTGTTTCATATTATAGCTTGCGCCAAAGGATACGTATCAGTTATAGGACAAAAGTGCTTACCATGTACGATGAACACATATGGTGATAGATGTAAATTTGAATGGCATTGTTCAGATTTTGAAGTGTTTGTATTAGATTTTGAAGAAAATCGTATTCGCAATGTCAATGTGTGCAAACATAATAAAAAACACTTACACAAAACAAGCAACAAATAACGACCCGATTGATGGTCTGTTGGAATCCTACTACCAGAACATAAATTGTGAACACAAATTTGGTACAGATAAATACAGTCATTGAACTTATGCATATACAAGTCCATACATCATAAAATTCGAATTTTGCAAAACCAACTTTAGTAATATAGCTCTTGAAAAGCATCAAATTATAATTTTTATTACTCACTTTCTTTATAATAAACTCATCATATTAATGATTGTAACTTTGTGAGCCAGACGTGCTTTTCGTCTACAAAAACCTCATGAGTGACTTGAATCAAAAATAGTAAATAAGGTAAAATAAAGTACGAAGTTAAAACATTGAGAAACCACAATTCCTAAGTAAGATCATAAGTACAGACTTTTTGAGAAGACTTTTCTTATAATTGGACAAAATGAATATTTTACTATGCTATTCTTAAAAAAATATAAAAAAAGTATGGGTCACCGTGTTAGACGGTGACCTATACTTTTTAAGAGTTTTGCCAATACACATAAAAAGAACTATTCATGGGTACACAACTCTTTGTATAACGAAACATTAAACGTTTTGTAAACATGTAATATAAGTTGAAAACAGATACATGGAATGCCTTGTGTTAACATCTATCTAACTGATTTTACAGTTCACGAAATCCACACTATACAAACATGACCAAGCAACTGCACATACATGTAATAAAATCTATGAACGTCAAAATATTATATATTTAAGTAAGATATCATCAATTGTATGTATTGCATGTACTGCATGTGGGTTGGTTTGCGAATAAAAGATGCATTTGATTCTTATATACTGAACAATCTAATTATAGTTGTAACCATGTGGAAGGTTGTGTTAAATTTTCATCGACAACTGACACTTCACTTGATACAAGTTCTTGTAAGTAGTATGATAAGTAAATCACAAGATAAAATAACCAATATCTATTTTTTTACTTAGATACTAGAGGATGTGGTATGTGTGCCAATGAGACAACTATCAATCCAAGTCACAATGTGTACAGTTAAGCAATTCTAGGTCAACGTACTGCCTGAAACTAAGCTCACACTAATCAGTAAACTATAAAGGGCGCTAAATATAACTAGTGTAAAGCCATTCGAACTGCAAAACTATACTAAACAGTATTTTTTGTGGTTTTACTTTTAAACCTGGTTTTAATGCTAAACCTCTTACTAGTATGACAGATGTTTTACAGTGCATTATATTGAAATCACTAAGTGAAGTGTACACAAGGTTTAACAGTTAAAAATGAGTACAGCACTCAACCAGGGCAAACATGGAAATCTAAACACAAAATACCATATGCCAATAACACAATGGCGTGATGTATGATTACCTAGCCAAGTAAAAAATATATAGCAAAACACTGATTGAATAGTAAATATTGATAATTTACGAAGACAAATGCAATAATTATATAACCCGTTATTAAGAACAGAAAAATATTAGTACTTTCAAGCTTATACTATTATCTCATGTTTCTGAGGTCCGCGGTCTTTTTGATTTCTGAAAGTGGCTGAAAAGGTCTTATGTGGAAACTATGCATTAGTAGTTGTTATGAGAACATTCAACTCATATTTTCAGTAAATAACATAAATCCTTACATAAGGAATATTCCTTTGACCCCTATCACGTTAACACCTGAAACATAAAGTACCGAGTAACGTATGTATGGCAATTCTTGTTATTGATAGAAATACAAAACAAATAATGTGTAATCTTATTTGATGTAGCAAATATTTGTAGATCACATAACTTACATACCGACCATAAGAACATCAACAGATTCGGTAAATGGTATTTATTTATTTAAGATCTTTCATTTTGGTTGTGCTAGAACACACCTAACCACAACATTTGTCGATTTTTAAAAGGGTTCATAGTTATACTTGTTGTCATCCTTATCAGTATCATAAAATTGTGTGTTGAACTCCATTAAAAATTTAACTACGAAACTGTTGAGGAGTCCTAATTAAACTCTATCACAGCAAAAAAAAAAAGAAGAAAAACTTAACAGCATATTTTGCAAAATATGATTGAACAGTATATTTTTTGACAGCAAGCAATATATTGTTGAATAATAAAAAAAAAATATATTTTTTGAATGATGGGTAAAATATAATGAGTCAGTTAAACAAAGTTACAAGTCAGGAACTTACAATTCAGTGGTTGTAGTTTGTTCCTGTGTATCATAATTGTTTTTTGTTCATTATTTTGTACATGCATTATGTCGTTAGTTTCTCGTTTGAACTGTTCTACATTTGTTATTTTGGAATCTTTAATAGCTGACCATGCGACATTGGCTTTGCTCATTAATGAAGGCTGTACTGGGACCCAATTTTCAAGTATTTGTTGTTAATTTCTGCGTCACTTGGTCTTTTGTGAATATGTGGTTCATTGGAAATCTTACCAAATCTTCTCGCGTTTTAAATTTGAAAATTAAAATGTCTAGAGTGGATAAATATCGTATCACACTCGATGCAGTGGTAGAATCTATATATATCACATCATCTTGCTAGTATATATATATTACTATAGGTAAATCGGCCTTAAAGACCCTGTTAAAACACTAGACTTGCCGTATGAATTTCGTCTCATTTTTATTTCTCTCATTATTCCCTCATGGGTGATCGTGGCTAGTTTAGGCCAAAAATTATACGTGAAATAACTTAGGAAAATCAATACGCAATAGTGCGTGGCTATTGTAAGAAGTTATCCGATTCTTTGATACTATGTCTTATAAGTTACATATTAATAATATATTTCATCATCTTGCTAGTTGTTACCAGTGCTTCACTAAATAAAGGTAGCAGTAGTATACCTCTGTTCGCAAGTCATGAATTGATTGAGACAAACAAAAAGCGGCTTACAAACTAAAACGGAGGGAAACACACCAACGTAAAGAGGAAAACAACGTTACAACAGAAACACTGAAGTGAACAATAATCAAACGACAATGCAACACACACACAAACGAACTATAAGATGATAACTTCCATTTTTTACAGGACATTTTAAGAACAAATAATTGAACAAATATGGCTTTGTGACTCGTCAAACCTCGCTCTTGTATAGCAATACTAAATATAACACGTAAAAGACACCATTGCATGACATGAATACAATACAAATAAATAACTTTCAGGACAGAGAATACACAAATAAATAACACCGTAGTACATTTCGACATGCTAACCACAAAATAAAATAGAGCACGTAAAAAACTTCGAACTGTCCTTCACACGACTGAGTCAACGCCACACAAGTTACGTCACAGGTTATTTTCTAAAAATGTGGATACTGTTTAAAGTCAGGTTTTTAACTAGGTCTTTTGATGTTTTTTTATAACAATTCCAAGAATATTAATATAAATTGTTTTAGTAATTTTTTTTTAAATGAAACTGTAATACAAATAAATAGTGTACATACAATTGCTTTTAACTAAAATCTTAGAAATGAACTACGTAACTAATTATCTTAAGTTTTACATACGAATAAAAATATTAAAAAAGTTTAATTTCAGCTACAAACGATAAGACATTTAACAACATCCAATTGGAATTACAAATTAATAAAACATCATAACTTAATACGAGTATCATCCTTCTTGTCGATCTTAGAAACGAGGCGTCGCTTATTTTACTAATTTGAATAACTGATTTTACAAATGAATTGCTCTTGTTTCTTGAGGTGATACAATTTTCATTTACTTAAGTGTGTCAGCACCCAAGAAGAGCCGTTAAGAGCTATTAATTGATAATGTGTAAGTATTTGTCTATCCGTTTGCTGTTTTATCTTATTTCACTTTGGGAAGCTGCTGAAAAACACATCTTCATTTTGGGTCAAAGTGGTTGTATGAAATTCAGTTGCAGCACCTGCATACGGGGTATATATCTCCCAATTAATACGATATTCCCGTGCTCGTATTTCCTATTATGATTTTCTTGATAGAGGGTTGCTGCTCACAAAGAAGCTAGTAAACCAAGAGTTCCAAATGGTTAAGTTAAAATTATCCCTTCGTAAATTTTACGGACGCCATCACGAGTTGGTTGACCGTTATGGGATACCCATTTCACAAATGATATCGGATATGTTCCTAACGTCGTAACTACAATCCCCTTCCTTTTCATGAATGTGACCTACCGAATTAGACTATTTACCGGATGTGTTATCACATAAACAAAACGACGGGTGCCATATGTGGAACAGGATCTGCCTACCCTTCCGGAGCACCTGATATCAACCCCAGTTTTGGTGGGGTTTGTGCTGCTTATCTTTAGTTTTCTATGTTTTGTCATGTGCACTATTGTTTGTCTGTTTGTCTTTTTCATTTTTAGCCATGGCGTTGTCAGTTTATTTTTGATTTATGAGTATCTTTTGTTCCTTTTTTTTAGAATTTTTAAAATATTGAGAAAACCGATTGACTATAAGTAAACACATATTTTATGCAATTGCATGTGATGAATTGGTGATCAGTTAACACCTATTCTATTAAGATTCACAGGTTACATTTCTATGAGACTATTATGAGTGATGTAAAATAAAACTAGCTTGAAACGAGTTTTTGTTTTTGCTTTTAATGACAGTTGTATCATTGACAAACATACCATGTATCTTTTTACAGAATCACACTCCTTGATAAACTGTCTGTTTATGGAGTTGATATTGATTTAAAGTGGATACTATTTAGTGATCAATCTTTGAATATTGAAGACAATGTGCAGATAGTTAAGCCTGTTCATGAATACATACAACATTCAGAGAGATTTGTAATTTCTTAAATCTATTTATTTTCTTTTTATTATTAACATTCTAAATTCTTTTTATGTCATTATAATTCTTTAATGTTTCAATATGGTTATTACTCGCTGTCGTTTTTCTTCAGGTTTAATAATTTAGTAAAAATAATTACAAGATATCAAACATGTTGTTTTTAAAAATGAGTTAATAAAATTATTATTTTAAATAGCTGACTGGAGACCATTTAATTTGATGTGAGCCCTCTAAATCAATGTGTTGAAGTTTATTACCTAGAATATTAAAACTTTTTCATAATTTATTTTTCTTTTTTCTAAGTAAACATTTGAAGTATTTTGAAAATAGTCATACTTTTGATCTGAGTTAATTATTTGAAACATCATTCCAGTCAGCTAAGAGTTATTTTTGAAACATTAATTCTGTTTTGTCATTATGTTTGTGTATGTGTTGCTTTGTTTGAATGTAATATATTGTACCTTGTTTTGTGGAGAGGGCTTACATAGGCTATGCCTGCTGCCCAATCCTATTCAATTTATTTGAATAAAATATTGTTTAAACTAAATAAACCATGTATCTTTATTTCTACTTTTTAAAATGTTTTTTCCACATGACATACACATTACAAAACCATGCTACGCAGTTGGATTCATTTATCATATATATTAGAGAAGTGATAGTTACGCTGTGGTACATTGTAATAATCCGGAATTTCTAATCTGACCTCCTCGTTAAGCTAAAATACATATTGTTATAATTTCCGGTAAAAAAATCAGAATTTCTACAATTATTTCCTTATTATCTTTTTCATCTTATTGTCATAATGATGAACACATACATTTGCTTAATTGCATTAGTTGTGTTTATTACGATGACCGAAAGTAAAATGTGCGATTTGAAGACTGACAGGTATGTCTGTATACAAATGACATTCTTTTTCATTTAGACAAATAAATATTTTCATAACAGTTTAATGTATCATCAACCTAATTGCTAATATTGAAACTGCATATCGGCAAAAAGGTTCTTGTCAGTTGACTTTTAATCTCATGGGAATCGTCATTTATCGCATAAGAATCTTTTCTTACCAGAAATTAAGTCGATATACGAATAAGTACAGTTTCTAAGCATTGACAATATGACATGTGATAACCGTGTGCAATGTGTATCTAATTTCAAATTGTTCAAGATCAAAACAGTGTGTTTTATGACAAACTTCGCCATAGTAATTGTTCAAAGATAAAACAATTAAATATTTTTAAAAATGTATGCGTGTTACATCTACATGTACAACTCACCTATTCTTCTTATTCTAAAAACGTAGGGTTAAGATGAAGTGTATCATGACTAGATACATATGATTACCCATGATAACACAATGCAATTGAGAGCATGTTAGAAAAAAATCAACTAAAAAGATAAGTCAACTCATAAAAGAAGAACACAATAGTTTTTAAATTTATTTTAGTGGTGTAGTTAAAGCATGTTGTGCCGATTATGAAGCAAACGGAAATGACTGCACTGGTAAGTAATCAGCTATTTACATGTTTCAAAACACATTTTGTGGACTAAGGTCAACAGGACGTCTTGGATAAAAGACTGATACTATTTGTGAAACATACAAATAAACAGGTCATACGTTAACTACCAGAGTTCCACCATAACACGAAGTCTATTTAATAAAATGTACAGTTTTTTTTTATATTTAGGACATTATCAAAACACTTTCATTCAATCAAGGACACAAAGTTTATAGTTTGGTTTGCCTGAAGCGCACTTTGCAACCTTTGATAACTATTATACATAATCCTTAACTAAAACATATAGAAGGACAATTTATCGAGCATTTAAAATTGAAATTCAGAAAAGTTCAAATCTATATAATGTAGGATTTTCTTGTAAGTATAAGCAATGCTATATATCTTTGAATTTTCTATCAACAAAATAGTCCCACTTACTGAATGGTTGATGCCTTCGGGGTGAAAGATCCATCAATGGTGACATTACCCCAGTGACTGTAAATATTGATCACAGATACAAGGCTAAAAAACGTGTAAGCCGGTGTTCATAGTCCATTTACATCAACTCAAAAAGGAATCACCTTACAATCGTTGATTGAAATCTACACCAATCGTTTGCAAACAAAAGTTGTATATCAGTATCATTACACGCGACAAATATTTCTTTAAAAGATAAATGTTGAGATGTTAAGGCTCGAGATTTGACAAAAGAGATTAAAACTTTAACAAATTCGCTTTGGAGAAATTTGAATTTCATACTTATTGATTCATTATTTACTTGGTTTCAATCTATTTGAATTGCCTAAATAATTACTTAAACTTTTAATTTACACAATTTGAGTCTCAAAACATAAGAAAAATTATTAATATTGAATTATGTTGGTATCAAAAAGATATAGTTGTTTGCTGTCATTGTTACAGAAACCCAGACATTTCTTATTCTGAAATATTAGTAAAGATGTGTCATCATTAGAATAAATGTGTTATTATGCAGGCTGTTCCATAGGATATACATCAGAAATAGGACAAATGTGTAGACGTTGTTCAAAGGACACGTATGGTGATCGATGTCGACATGAATGTTCTTGTTCAAGATTAGAAATGTATGTATAACGGTCTAATTAATTTTAATTATTGAATAATATGGGTAAATTCATAAGAATCGGCTGACAAGCAGGCAAACTTTACAAAATGCCCTCCTTTGAAAATTCAATTCCTAAATAAAATGGTCAATTTTGAAAATTCTGATCTTCAAACAAATCTGAAATATCATTATGTTATCTAATGTGTTTAAGATAAAGACAGGGTTATTAATAAAGTTTGATTGTGTAAAATGGGAAAATCAATCTAAAAATGATGTAATGATTGTTAAGGGGGCTCGCTGGTATATATATATATTTTTTTTTATAATATAGGATTTCGTTTTATTTTTCTATAAATGAATTTAATCATATACCTATTAGAAAAATGAAAAAGAAAAAAGGGGGAAATAGAAAAAATGGGGTCACCGTTCATTTAAGCTCTTAATCTGCCTCCGAAAAAAGCATACATTTTTGTTAATGTATTTTTTTTCTGTTGAACTAAAAGGAGGAATAGATGTAATACCGAAATAAAAAGAAACCTAATTACAGAAATCGCATAAATTTTACAATCATTTCTTTTATGTACAGATTTTTGAAAACAATAATAAAAAAATATAGTTCACCGATTAGCTAAAAAAGATATTTCAGTTTAAAAAAATGGCATTTTTGCACCAAAGGGATTTAATTTGGAGCTTTTTCAATGATATAAAAATTTTTAAACTCATCTGGGCCAAACCGAATCGATTTTTTAGGTTGATTTGTGTACCATATCATAAAGTAATATCTAATAGTGTAATAAATAAAATTTGTTAGGAAAAAACCAAATGTCAATTTTTTGCGGAAATTTTGAACCCGCGAGCCTTCCTAACACAGTCACATAATGAATTTGTATCTACAAATTAATAGTATAAAGCAAGTTGTTATTGAATATGTTAAACAAGATAAAAGGATTCATGCAATACTTTATTGCATGTTCCAAACAAGGACAGTTGTTTGCATCTGGTGCAATTAAATTGGTACCGTTAATTTTATTGCCTCCAAAAGTATCAATATGATAATTATTTATTTCATGTAATAACATGACATTGTAGTTGTGACAACGTTAAAGGTTGTGTTGAACTGTCACCAACAAGTAGAGCATCAAAGTTTTCAACGCTTTGTAAGTAAGGTTTTTTATTCATAAATAATTAACTTAAACGATAATCATCTAATTTGTCAAAACCGAACACAGGAAGAAAGACAAATATTTCTACTGAACCTGCTATTTATCATTAGGTGGTACTGTTAATAACAAGTAGTTTTCGATTGTCTACATTGTTTTATCTTTGGTTTTCTGTGTTTATTTTTGTCTAAAAAAGTACTGCTGTGCATATCTTTATCTTGGTTTTGTCGATTTTATTTTGATTATTGTTTTTCAAAACCCTTCATATTCCATCTCGTTTTTCTCATGTCTAACAAGCTTTAGTTTTGCAAGGGGTTTGTACAAAGAACATTTCGTTGAAGATATAGTTTGTTTTTTGAAGAACACTGTGTTATATCTCGTCTCACTGTTTTTGAAACTTAAGTAAGTATTTAAAATAACGATAAATGTTCACTTCAGTTCTCCTATTAAGATCAACAAATTTGTTTATTTTAATAATTCCGTACTCCATGTACTCCTTACAACTGAACTATTATTTATATTAACCTGAGCACCTTACTTTATTTAACACCATCTCGTTCAAGGCTGTTGTTGTCTTTCTGATATCATTTTAAATCCTCTCTCTTTCTTGTATAAATATTGAATATACAACGGTCATCAATTAAATTGTTTTGTTCAATGTATGATTAGGCCACACCAATTTAATTTCTTGTTCTACAGATTGTTGGACTCCAAAATTTGGGGCGAGCGAGCGGTTTGAAAATTTTAATAAAAAAATATTTATAATTTGCATTTTTTTTAGGCGAAGCTTTAAAAGTAAAGGCGAGCGATTATAATTTTTTTTTGTAAACATAAAATAGTAGGTTTTGACAATATTAAGACTTGATCTATCAGTTGTACTCTGACATTTCTTTATTTTCTGAAGTATTTTTTCCCTGTTCACCAAGAACTAATTAAATCTGGTCTATGTATGTGTGACTGACAATGAGACAATTCTCCATCCAAGTCATAATCAGTTTGGGGGCAACCCCTTAATGTTATAAATATCCCTTTTACATGTTTTATGAGGGATCAATATATGTTATCATATATTTGTTTGTACAAAAGAGCTCATATTTTCTCAAAGAACTATATATCTATCTGGTATTATAGTCAAAACATGTCCAAGAATTTTGTAATATTCCTGGATTTTAACCATGTTAAATTAACACATTTACTTTAACAGTTTAATATTATTCAAAATAATGGACCCCTCTTTTAGAAAAAGTTGTTTAAAATATGATGTAACTCTCCTCTTTTTGAGTACGAAATTCTAAGTTTGTATAGAAGAACTATACAAATCCTTGGTATTTCTTTTTTCTTTTCTACATCAGTAAAATGACCCCTTGTCTGAGGGAAGGTTGTTCTCAACCTGATAATAACAAACACAGGTCAAAGTACTGCATTTAACACAGGGCGTTGATACAGACCAACCAGCAAGATATAAAGGACCCCAAAATTATAAGCGTACACAATTCGAACAGGAAAACCAACGATCTAATTTATATATCCAAACGGGAAAATACCAATGAACAACATCAACAAACGATAACTGCTAAACGACAGGCCCCTGAATCAATCAGAACATGTGCATACACATGCAGCGGCTATGGATAGTTTTGTTTCGTCAGCATACAATATAATTGCAGTTGAAGGCAAATCCTTCAGAAGTTCTTTGTACTTTATTCTAACAACGAACTTTTTTTGATAGGGAATATAAGTAAGGGGGAAAGAAACCATTTTTTTGTTCTTTACAGGTATTCCGCTGTTATAAATTTATTTTGGAGCACTCCCACTTTGGATAAAGGGAAAAGGTACTATTTCATTTTCCCAGCATTAGGTTGGCCTTTTGTGTACCCAAGACAGGTGAAGGAAGTCAACTTAGGAGGGCTGTGGTTGGATGTAAGGGTACAATATATTTTTTTTTATTTATCTATTTATGAATAACTGCAGTGTGTAAATTTGCAATATAAATTTTAAAACATTTTGAAATATTTTCTAGAGAATTATTCGAAGAGGCTTCCAAAATTTCATACATTTGGTGTAAAATGACGGTGGGCACGGATAACATAAACAAGCTCCGTTGGAAATTGGTCACGATACTATTTTGCTTCAATTTTTAAAATAGAGTAATAAAGTACTTACACCACACATAACTGTTTTATCGAGGTTTTTATTATAAAAAACTGGTAAATTTAGAAAATGTTAGCATTGTCGCCTATGACAGAATAAAAAGGACTGTTTTCCCTTAATAGGTTTCATGCTGAAACAAATATGCTCGCAGATATTTGGGTGCTTTTATGTTTAAAATCGTTATATACAGGTTAGACTGTGATTTTAAAAACAAATGTTGATATCTTTTTATAATATTTACAACAAAGAAAAACGGTGCAGGAAATGAACATGATTACATTTCCGGATGCGGGAAGCGGGAATATAAAAAAAAAAAACTGTTTTGAAAAAAAAGGTGCGGGCGGGTCCGTCGAACAAGAAATCTAATTGGTGTGGCCTTATTTGTTTTTGTTGATTTGTCTTTATAATGATTTAATCTATTTCAATTGATATCTTACAGTGTATTGTTTTATGTTTTGATGACACACTATTGGATAAGGTTAGGATGAATGTTTGCGCCTTGAATTTGTCTGATTAGCTGCAAATGTTTGCACCTGTCTTAAGTCAGAAACCTACAACTCAGTAGTTGTTGTTTCTTGATGTGGTTCAGAAGTGTATTTCTTGTTTGTTTGTATATAGATATAGGAATATGTGGTACGAGTGCCAATGAAACAACTCTCCATCCAAATAACAATTTATAAAAGTAAACCATTATAGATTAGATTGTTTGTTTTTCTTTTTGACTGTTTTAACTTTAGTAATTTTGGGCCCCTTAATAGCTGGCTATTTGGTATGAGCCAGTGAGTCGTTTTGTAAGCCTTACGTTGTCATATAATGATTTTATATTTACACATTTTGAATTGAATTGAGAGTTGTTTCATCGGCATTCATACCACATCTTCTCATATCAATCAGAAACTTTTCAATCTCAATTTGCGTAAATCATTAACATCAAAATCATCATCTACTTAATCATTTAGACAAAAAAAAATTGGAACGGAACGGAATAATACCAAATGATCTGGTCCGAAATGACTAGATTTTCAGTAATTTGATCTCAGTTTCAAACACGCTAAATTCTAAGATTCAACGGCATTTCTATGTGAAAAGATCAATTAAAGGAATTTAATGTATGGCACTATTACGAAAATGATATTCTAGTACATTTACAAATGTATTGATTTTGTTTTATTAGTAACAGTTACACAACACTCTACTGGTAAAAGTTGTCAATTAAAGAACGAGAGGTATTTAACTTTACAAAAGGGCTGCTTTAAACAGGTCGAGAACTCTAGATTTTCTGACGTCAGAATATATTTGCATAGTTAATTTCCAAAACACAAGGCCAATATGGCCTTGAAAAACTGACCAATCGACTCAATGAACTACAATGCATTGTGGGCTACTACGAGTAAACTACTACTTAAAACACGTGGAATTAGTGCGAAAACAGTCAACTAATATATTGTCTGGGACTCTAATTACCAATGTTTTTATTCTGTAAGTATATTTAATATAAAATATATAACGTAATCTTCAATTTGCATACTCAGATTAAAAAAATATTGTTTACTGGCTTCACGATTCGACTTTTTTTTTTTGCCTTGTAATAGTAGTTGAACCGGTTTTGTGCATTGTTATGAATTGAACCTGCATTAATTTCACGACATGAAACAGTGAAATATCCAATGAAGTGACCACTGTCCAATAAGAAAATCATTTGAACTCTTTTAAACCGGTATAATGTCATTCCAAAATCATTTCTGCCTAGAAAAACACGAATACTTTCATTGAAACTCTTCTTTCTGTACTGAATGTGTAAATTTTTTTATCAGAACCTGAACTAAATGTAAGAACATCATAATATTCAGTATACTAAAAATAAGTGTTATGAAAGCGGCAGGGGCGGATCCAGCCATTTTAAAAAGGGTGGGTCCTAGCTCTGGACAAAAGGGGAGGGGGTTCCAACTACATGTCCCCATCCAAATACACTAATCGTCCAAAAAAAGGGGTCCATTCCCCGGAACCCCCGCCCCCTGGATCCGCCACTGAGCGGGTACGGTATATAGCTCAATACATTTTTTTATAGTTTCATCCATCGATAATATCCGTTAGTTGCTAATTATATCACAAAATATACCTCAGAGGTTTTTTATCGTTCGGCTGCTGTCCTGTTGACATATATAAAATATCTCCAATATTAAAAGTCTCTGGATCATAGTGGGTGCCATATTACCTATTATTTTTTTTTTAAAAACGTGCTTTGTATATATAAATAAGAAGATGAGGTATGAGTGCCAAATGAGACATCTTTTCAACAAAGACATAATTTAGTAAAGTAAGCAGTCATAGGTTCAATGCTGAAAAGTAAGCTATAAATGACCCAAACATTACTTGTGTAAAACAATAAAAAAAACAAAAAACAACAAAAAAACAACAAAAAAACAACAAAAAAACAACAAAAAAACGCCCAATTAAATATATAAAAGGACAAGAAATCTATTCCATAACAAAAAATATATTTATAGGAGCCTGTATTTCAGTGGTTGTCGTTTGTTTATTTGTTACATATTTGTTTTTCGTTCATTTTTTTTTATATATATTATTAAGGCCGTTAATTTTCTCGTTTGAATTGTTGTATATTGTCATATCGGGGCCTTTTATAGCTGACTATGCGGTATGGGCTTTGCTCATTGTTGAAGGCCGCACGGTGATCTATAAATGTTAATTTCTGTGTCATTTTGGTCTCTTGTGGACAGCTGTCTCATTGGCAATCATACCACATCTTTTTTATTATAGATCCAACGCTGCAATTTTCACAAAACATATCAAATTTTCCACTTTGTCGCACATACATATGGATAACATCATTACAGCTTATTTCCAAATGCATGTAAAGCAAAACATTGGTTAGCTTGCTTGCTTTGTTTGTATATTGTACAACATATAAAATATACAAGTTAAACCTATATATATATTGTTTAAAGATGTCAGTCTTATTTTCAAAGCGTGTATAAACTATACAAACAAAGCAGGCAAGCCCACCAAAGTTTTACTTTGCAGGTATAAGAAATCAGCTGTAATGATTTTATTCAGTTTGGCAAATGTCCGAGCCCGTTAAAAAACGAAAACAAAATGAAACTACAGTTGCTGTCTTCACTACCTTCAATACAAAGGGAACAGTTTGGAAGTCCAATATACTGAAATGTGACAAAAATAAATACTTATAGATTTTGTTAACACTGCCATGCATGTAAATATTTCTTCGCCTTTTTGACGAACACAAAATTCAAGGATCAAACATTTGTCTCTAATTATCTATACGAAAATTGCTGTACTCGTGAATATCAGCACCGGTTATTATCGACGGCTTACTTTACACTAGTAAGTTTGTCTCGTGGGTAATTGTGTTGTTTCGTTGCTGTGTGGTGGACGAATACATGAAATATCTGTGCCATCATCAAACATGTTAATGGCTATATATCGGGTAATTCAAACCCTTTATTCTTCGCATAGAAACAACTCTTCGTTAATCTGAGCATGGAAGTAATACTTTATATCACGAACTATAAATGAGGATACACAAAATGAAAAACTAAGCGAAATTGTGAATCCCGCATTGCACGAAAAAATGTGTTGTATTTCAGTAAATAACACGTGTTCTTGGTTGATTGTAAACACGTAGTAGTCCATCATGCATTGTGACTCATTTAGTGGATTGGTCAAGCACCTAGGTAAACATAAATTGCGTCACATGTAAATAAACAATTACATGTGCGAGAACATAAGTATGCTAATTTATGCGTTTCCATATAAGGTAGTGGTCCCGACCTGTTAAAGGCGCATTTGTTTTAGTTTAGTTAGGTAAAATATCTATCTAAAATGAAGTACATTTATTGATTTTAATGTGAAATTATTAACAAGTTGGTGTTGAAGGTTCAGACTTTGTGTGTAGAAACTTAAATTAATTTTGGAACTGTTATACACTTATCTATCAAATTAAATACAGACCTGGATTTTAAAAAATGAGTGAAGATAACAAAGATAAAAAAAACCACTTAAACTATTAATGGATACCAGGCTTATAATTTTATAATTGTTTACACCATTCGCACGTTGTGTATTCAAAAGAATCAACAGTCACTTTCCAGTTGAAACAATTTGGAGGTCAAAAGCAGTCGTCACAATTGACTATATTTCCGAGGATAACACAAAAAAACAAAAAACAACAAAAAAAACCCTCATGACAAATTAAAGAAAGTGCAACAGGAATCTCCTTTGTATATTAAATTTAAATCTTCCGGAAAGAATAATTAATTTTGCTCCACTAGGGATACCTTTCAGGATAATGATAACATGTAAAACAGTGTTAAATTTAATACTATGTTGGGTTAAATACGAAATAAATTGAAAAAATTATGATAAAAACTGGAACTGATCCTATGTCATTTGCAGCAAAGATAGTTCGTAACGATCAACCATGCTCGATTGAATCTGTAAAAATATTATCACATGCCATCGGATGATTTCAAATGTGTAATAGTACTGCTGGAAGATTGCTTCATAGAAATAGAAAGTTTTTGGTGTCATTTTTGTTCTTAACCGATCTTTGTCAACATCTAAAAGTAAAATAAAAATAAAGATGTATACTATGGATTCCTTATTATTTGTTGGATACCAATTTTCGTGGATTTCGTTCCTACATGGAAACCCCGAATTGATATATTCAGCAAATCAAAAATTCCTGTAAGAATATGTGCAAACTTTTGGCATAATACGAAATCAAATATTCTCGCCAGTGCAACTTTCTCAATCAACGAAAATTGGTACCCACAAAAATAAATGAATCTACACAAGAACATTTTCCGACTGATCAAAATATCTTGTTTAATAGAAACCGTAGAGCACGGCAAACAGTAAACAATATGCTTTCAATCATTCTGTATACAGCATTCGTAATCTGAATTTATTCCTCCCTAAAAGAAAGAAAAAAACACGCATTCAAGCGATATATCAGTATAGGTTATGCGGTAGAGAGGACCTCGGGACCAAGTGGTATAAATAAATAAATTGTTGAATTAACAGTCTGTCAACAATAAGGTTGAGAGTTCGAATCCTACACGTGGTAGGTACGATCCTATCACGATTAACTAGAATTCAGTTTTTCTAGCAAAAATCCGTGCTTCTCAACCAATAATCCGTCTTCCTCCCCAATAAAAATCGACCGCCATGAAATAGCACAATGTTGAAAGTGGAATTGAAGATAAAACAATGAATCAAACAATTATACGCAAGATTTGACATTAAAACATGATTCTTTAGAATTGACATAAGGATGCAACATTCGTTTGTGCGGATTAAACGGGAAGAATGCAAGTGTTCCTACATTTGTGCCAATCTTTAGGAATAAATCAACGAAATGTTTTTAAACGAATTTCAAGCTGGTTAACATTATTAGATATAAAAAAAAATATATAACTGATATATGTAATCCACATAAAACAAACAACCATTAAGAGTTTCAAATCATGAAAAAAAACTTTGTTGTTACTTTGAATTTGCACAAGTTTGAGTGAAAGTGAAATTTATAATTTGTTAAAACGTAATCAAATTCTACATAATAAGGCAGTACATATTTGGTATTTATATCGACTTGAAATTTTGGCCAATATTTAGACAGATTCCGTCCAGACTTAAACACAATTTTGTAAAGTAAGCTCAAAAATGAATCTATTAAGTTAAGGAATTCATAAACAAATATGAAATTGATTCAAAAACGTATTCATTAACTTTTAAAAGAGAAATTATGCTTGCATGTTGTGCAGATAGTGAACCAAAAGGGAATAACTGCATAAGTAAGTTGTAATATATTACCATTATAACAATGATAAACATCTGAATGAAACCCCTTGATAAATCATTATGTTGAATTAACTTTAAAGGCTATATTTCACTTTATAAAGCCGATATTTAAGACTGTTGATATTTTTTTATGTAGGGCAAGCTTTATATAATTTTTCATAAAGACATTTAAAATGTATGTGCACCAAACCTTTTGCTTTTTTGTATTATCGATATACAATATCTGATGCAGATATTGATACGCTTTGAATATGTAAGGACACAACTATGGTAGCATATATGCAAAATATTTAAAAAAGGAAGATTAAAACTGTCCTTATGGTGAATTGATTTGAAATGTACAAATCTTATTTTTTACAGATTTTCCATACGTTTGTTTGCTTTATATTATAGCTTGCGCCAAAGGATACGTATCAGAAATAGGACAAAAGTGCTTACCGTGTACGAGGAACACATATGGTGATAGATGTAAATTTGAATGTCATTGTTCAGATTTTGAAATGTTTGTATTAGATTTGAAGAAAATCGTATTCGTAATGTCAATGTGTGCAAATATAATAAAAAAAATAAACTTACACAAAACAAGCAACAAAGAACGACCCGATTGATGGTCTGTCGGAATCCTACTAACAATAACTATGAATCATAAACACACATCTGCTAAAGATACATGCAGGAAACATCTAAAAGGTTTCAACAGATGAGGAAATTGATGATGAACGATTGAAATAAATTGATAAAACACATTTTAAGTTAACACGTCGTTATTGTTGGCATTTGTTTTGTGTATAGATCATTGGGAGTAGCTAAAGGTTCTTAATACTAACAGTAATGAAGACTTGATAACTTTGATAGATCACTAGTCTAAGTACCACATGTTAAAGACCAAACAGCCTATTGTTAATGCGCGTCAGCTAATGCAACTTGGTAGTGACATACAAGCTTGATGACGTCAATGAAAAAACGTCAAATTATGACGTCCTAATTCGCCTTTTACTCGGATTCCAACATTTGTACGCTACGTAGGTACGCTACGTCTCCCAAGAAAAGAGGAACTATTATGCGTCACGCTACTTTAATATCCTGTGGAAATTTAACACAAATGGACACATAAGATACTACACTATATTAAACTTCGTTCTAATAAAAATGATAAAATATAAATTTTGATCTCAACTTTTTGCATTTGCGCCGTTCTGTATTTCATTTTTTTATTCTTTCACATGCGTAAATTTTGTCTTATATTTGCGTCGATCTACATTTCATTTTTTTTTCTTCTTCACTTGTGTTGATTTTGTCTTTCGTTTGCGCCGATTGTGTACAGGTTAGGTGAACGTTTTTTTATGCACAATTTATGGGCATTATGTTTTCTGGTATGTGCGTCCGTTCGTTCGTCCGTCTGTCCCGCTTCAGTTTTTGGTTACAGTTTTTGGTCAAGGTAGTTTTTGACAAAATTGAAGTCCTATCAACTTTAAACTTAGTAAACATGTTCCTAGTGCAGTGATCCTTCTACTTTTAGTGACAATTATTAAAATAATTAAAAAATTAGGTATGCGCAAGGTTAGGCCGATAATCAATTATTCCTAAAAGTTTTGACATACTGGCAACATGTGCATGTAACTGATGTCTGGATGATTCTTGTAAAATAATGTCCGATCTTGCAATGAAGTTAAATAAAATTGAGAATGGAAATGGGGAATGTGTCAAAGAGACAACAACCCGACCAAATAAAAAACAACAGCAGAGGGTCACCAACAGGTCTTCAATGTAGCGAGAAATTCCCGCACCCGGAGGCGTCCTTCAGCTGGCCCCTAAACAAATATATACTAGTCCAGTGATAATGAACGCCATACTAATTTCCAAATTGTACACAAGAAACTAAAATTAAAATAATACAAGACTAACAAAGGCCAGAGGCTCCTGACTTGGGACAGGCGCAAAAATGCGGCGGGGTTAAACATGTTTGTGAGATCTCAACCCTCCCCCTATACCTCTAACCAATGTAGTAAAGTAAACGCATAACAATACGAAAATTTATTTATACTGTTTATTTGACAAAATCTTATAGTAAAAATAAAATGATGACAAAGGGTCATTTTTGTTTGTCATTTGTTTCATTTCAAATTGTCTTAAGGAGAAATGATAAACATATTGTCTAATCTCACTGAAGCTTACAACTAATTTCCTAATGTATGTAGATCAACACTTTGGTTTGCCTGCTTACTTTGTTTGTATATTTTGTATAATTATATTTTGATAACGTCCAATTCCCCTAAATAGCATATATACAGGTTTACATACATATAAAGATGTCAATCTTAATACCAGAGCTTGAGTAAACATTTATACAAACAAAGCAAGGAAGCCAACCAAAGTTTTACCCTACATGCATTCGGAAATTAGCTGTAAGGCAAAATATTTAATAAAACTAATAGCGAATGTGAATTAAAATCAAAATTTTCGGTGTTTAAAACTAAATTGTTGTAAATTTAACTTATGACAAAAACAATTGCTCCAAGAATAACAACTTACATTAAATCGCTCCCTTTCATTTAGCTACAACTGTGACCGGAAAGATTGAAAACAAATTTCGATTTTCAATGCCGGCAACAACCTTTTCTTGGTTTTAATTTCCAAAATGAGCAATTTAGATTTATTATATTTTATCCTTTTGGAGAAATCTTACTTTGTAGTTTTCAACGGAAAATTATTTCTAAATTAATTTTTGAATCAAAAACGTTTTGTATTTTATATTTACTGTCTAGTTTATTGAAAACACATGTTTGTATTTTAAGATAGATGTATAACGTTTTAGAATCAAAACTTTCATTCATATATTATACCTATAATTTTAATTTCCTTATATCTGAAATATTCTAAAATAATGAATTCACAAACTCGGTGCAATAATTTCTAAACGTTCGTCTTAGTCGGGAAAAATAATTGTACAAAGAACTCCGTCCATGCTTTTGTATGTCCGTCTTTCAACAGTACCGAATGAGTTCGTTACGACAAACTTCTGAAATTGACGCGAACAAGAATCAAGCACATCTAGTCTGGTATATTCAAATACTCTGTAAGTTAACCAGTGCCATCTTTCATTTCTATTTTTATTTTCAATAATTTTGCTTATGTGGGACAGAGGACAAAAACAGACTGTTAATACAAAAGCGGCGTGAAAGGTTATTTCAAACAATTTTCCATTCCGGCGGATGGTGTTTCTGAAGGTTTATTTTGTGCGGCAACAACATCATAAAGATCTGAAACTGATACATGCTTAATATTTAGTATTACCGGGTAATAAAGTAGGTGAATATAGTTGTTACTCTTGGAAATTTTAATGTGGGTTTCAAACGTCCAATTTGCGATTTCTTTTTTCAAATAGCGCGCCAGCAAGGAAAGTTTGTACTATGACGTCAGATGCAATGTTCTGAAGAAAGACAACTCTTTTCTTCAAAAACGAACGAAAAAAAAACATGAAAATTACTTATAACTTTTTTGAAAGGTCGGTGACATACACTTTTTTTTGCTTTATTTTGAAGAGTACATATGGCACTTTCCTTCTTTAATTTTTTATGAAGAAATCACTGGTAGATATTTTTTAATACTGGAAACGTTTTTCAGTTTTACGTTTAATTTTTGGCGGGAATGAAATAAATCATATTTTTAAAGATCAAATCAATATGAGCCTTAAACTTTTGAACCTGTATTTGAAAGATACTAATCTACTGTTTAACGTGAAACAAGAGTTATGCTTGTAGGTTTGATATAAAGCATTTTTTGAGAGTTTAGATAACAAGCAAATATTAGGTTAAAATTTGAGAAAACACGAAACTGAGGTTGCTATAGTGACAAAACTAAGTCGGTGACCAATTTTTTTCATCATATTTTGTTTCTCAAATCATGCAACACCTTCACACAAAATTTAAAGGAAAAATCACGGATAGAAATGAATAGGCTGTTTGGTCTTTAAGATAGTTGATAAGATCAATTATTTACAAATTGTGGTAGTGACCTATTATATATGAGGTCAGTAAATTCCTGGGGGAGGAGGGTTATATATTTACTGACCCCATATAAATCGTATTATGTCACTAGCAGACACTGTAACTACAAGACGGAACGTACAGTAGTTATATATTTAATTAAGATATAATCAATTGAATGTATTATATGCGACATATGTGATCTTGCCTAGGGAATCATCTGTTGCATGATTCTTAGTGTAAAACCTCTTTAATCTTAAACTTAAAAGTATCATGTAATACTATCAACAGGATGCATTTGTTTTCTAATATACAGAACAATTTATTTATAGTTGTGACCACGTTGAAGGTTGTGTTGAATTTTCATCGACAACTGACACCTCTTGTAAGTAATATGATAGGTAAATTAGAAAAAATAAAACAATATCTAACTTGTTTATTTAGATAATGAGAAGATATAGTATGAGTGGCAATGACACAACTATCATCCAAGTCACAATTTGTAAAATAACCCGTAATAGATCAAAGCACTGCCTTAAAAACGAGCTGTAACTCACACCGAACAACCAGCATAAAAAAAACTAAAACTAGTGTAAAACATACAAACAGAAAACCCTTGGCAAAAAATCAAATACTTTAACTCATGAAATTAATATAGAACAACTGTCATACTCCTGTCTTGAAACTGGCTTTTCAACGTAAAATTGATTAAACCTAGTTTTGTAGCTAACGTAAGTTCTCTTCCGATGGATGTCAATTTAAAGTCCATTATATTGGCTATATATACTATGTGAAAAGAACCAATAGGCCCAGTAGATAATCATGTCAAAACTTGAGTCTAGCAGTCTACATTTAGTTATAATTATAATAATCACTTTAGAATAAAAAAAACAAATATATCAACAATGAAAAACTAAACAGCATATTAACATAGCACAGGAGCAAAAATGAAAGAATACAAAAAAATACCATAGCTGAAAAACGCTATGGTGTAATGTATAAGTACCAGGCCAAGTAAACAGGATATAATAAAACAATGGATTTAACAGTAAATGTTAATAATGTACAAAGACAAATCAAAGAATTATTAAACAACGTCAGTACTTTCAAGCTCGCCCTATTTTGTCATGTTTCCATAAATGATTAACATTTGTAATGAGAACATCATATTTTCAGTAAAACATATAATGCTTTCATGAGAATATTAATTTGAAACCTATCTTCTTGACACAGGAAACATAAAGTTACCAGTAACATATCCATTAAACTCTTTTTATTCATAGAAATGCAAAAGACTAATTTGTAATTTGATCCTGCGAATAATTGAATAATTTGTAGATAACAGAACTTACATATCGACATTACAAACAGCAACAGAGACAGTAAACGGTAATTTGTTTTATTAGATGTTATATTGTTGTTGCGTTGTAACTCACCAAAACCACTACAATTTGCAATGTATAAATAGGTTCATAGTTATCAGTATCGTAACATTGTTTGTGTGTTTTGATCTTCCTATGACTGCTATCTATTGTTTATGATCCAATATTAATCTACATCATAGCAAACAAAAGAAATACATACAATCACTTTTTGAATGTTATTGAACAGTGTGTTTTGATTAAATGAATTGTGGTTAATATATCTTGAGTTAGTTAAATAAAGTAACATGTCAGGAACCTGCAGTGGTTGTCTTGTTGCTGTGTTGCAATTTTTTTTGCGTTCGTTATTTCTTCGTTAATTATGCCGTTAATTTTCTCGTTTGAATTGTTTTACGTTTGTCATTTTTGGGGTATTTTATAGCTGACTTTGCGGTTTTTGCTTTGCTCACTAGTAAGGGCCGTACAATGAACAATAATTGTTAATGTCTGTGATATATTGTCACTTGGGAATTTTTTTTTATTGGCAATCATACCACGTCTGTTTTATAACATGCATAATTATAAGACGTGCTATGTTTGTTTTGCACTTTTTCTCCTCTTTATAGTGTGTGTCGTCGGAAAACCAAAGAATTGAAGGAACTTAGATCATTAGATAATAATTCATTTTGTATATAAATGCATCATCTGGTATAAATTCATTTGATTATTTTCCCTTGTCGGTTCCTCTTGTAATTGATAAGATGGAGAGAAATAAGTATTGGCTTAAATCTATATTTAGATGGTGTTACGGGCTCCATTTTAATCATCACATAATGTATGAAAATACTTTCGGCATGAGACATGGTTATGCAAAACTAGAAGAACATCCTTACATATATCTCAAGCATTTGAATATAATATGCAATATTTTGTACAATAGTTTTCCTATTATGATTCGACGGCTGAAAAACCAATAAACTACACGTGGAGGAATATGTTGACTTCTATGTACACCCGTAGACGTACATACCAGCTAAACGAACATGTTTTTTTTTTTGCAGTGTTAAACATCAGAAGCTGTTCTCGTTGTGACAGATGGACAATAGTTCATCGATATATAAGTTCTATACGATTAATCAAACAATTTGACAGGAATAATGTTTGATTTGCATCACATTCAAAGACGATCTGTCAAAAACAAAATAATGCACTGGTTTTGCCCTTTAAGAAAGTCTTTTGAATATTATAAGTTTAACGCATATCCGATTCACACGGTAAGCATTTCACTATCAAAACAAGAAGCCATTCAATCTGTATCTCACAAAATATGTTAAAATGTATTATAATCATGCCATTTTCCATTTAAAACCTTCTTTATTTAACCAATGCGGTTTAACATCATTTATGTATAACATTTAATTTTATAGATATAACAACTTCACATCGGGACTTAGTTACAAAAGTAAATGGTGATAATACAGGTAATAACATTGAAGACATGGAAAGCTATGCTCATAAACAGTGCTAGCTTTGCGTATATAATTTAGATTTCCATACCCGAAACTTTTATAATTTTTCAGAGATTGATTTTGATGGTGCTTCAAATAACCTTTGTTTTATAGGCACTTTTATAAATCAAAATATATATTTGATATTATGCAATTGATATTGTTTACATTCCAAAGAGAAGTTTTCGTTAAACTTTGTAAGTGTTTGAATTTAATTACTTGAAGGTTCGCTGGCATTTTGTTTTACACTTATGTGTCAAAGTACATAATAGATTAAAAACGAAAGGAATTGGAAAACAGATACTATTTCATATTTAAATATTTCAGAATTGGTGTCAAGAGAAATAATTGCATACTATATAATTCCATTGTTCTTTGTGGTTGTCGGGGTATGCTTGTGCTTAATGATCTACAAATTTAAAATAGTGGACAGAACGAAAAAAGCAGCAATGGCCCGATTTTACAATAATTCACTACATGAACCCAAAAGCAGTCAAGATATGACAATGGAGGAAGATATATACGACAATATTGGTGACACAGATATGCTAGGCTATGTAAGGCGAATGCTAAAGTCGACAGATGTATAAGCAGATCAAATATTACTCGGATAATCGTGATAAACATATCAGTCACTATTCACTATGAATAAAAAAAGGGTTATACAATAGAACAATGTTTTAAGTAGCAGTCCATGTAAGAACCTGACAAATTAACTAAAATGTGATATACCTTATCTTATCAAATGACCCAAAACTGCAATAAATACTTCAAAAAGGTCAAAATAATGCATCATTCACAATTTTTATATTCATCATTCAAACTGCTGCTTTTTACTAGAGGTTTCATTTTCAGGATTTTTGCCTATTTGTCCTATGTAAAATTACACATATTTTTCATTAATTTTTTCTTAAGGCTAGAAAAAATATGTGATAAGTTATATATAGATAGAAATTCAATTGTTATATCTATCAAATAAAACAAAAAAAATCTTGGGATTTTTTGAATTGATAATAAAAAACCGTTTGAAAAAAAATTTAAAATTGCCATGTTATTATCTCCCCTGACGGAAATCTTCAGCAAAAGAAAATAGGTATACTACATTGGAGGGAAATGTAAACAATGGCAGACGCTCCATGGACAGAAAGAAACTGCAGCATTTCAATTTTTTCTAACAGTAGATGTGGTTTTTCCAACTATTTTCCATCAGAACATAATCTTATTACAATAAGCAGCTGCAACATTAATATTAACAGCCATTTACAATCACTACAACTCTCAAAAACCTGCATTCCATCAGAAGGCCATTTAATTTTTTTCCGTCTTGGTATTTTCACTTTGTTTTGTGATTATACAATATGTCCACACCATCGGGCCACACTTGGAATAAGATGGAGAAGGAGTGTTGCATGCAGTCATCCCAACCATAAAGGGAAAACCAAGCCAGACAGAGGTGTCACCCCAATTGTCAGCCGACATCTGTTGATCTCAACAGGACAACTTGTGCCAGTTGGTTCAGGTAAGAACTTTATATACAATATAACCCCCTGTTGTACCTGTTCAAACTTTTTCTATAATTATTATATAATCAATTTGTTCACATTTTTATAATCAATCAAGAAAAAATAAAAGAAAAAGTAGAATTTGCTTTTTTTCACTTCTGGGAAAATTCATGTAAAAAATCATACTGGGGATTTTGATAATAAAAAGATATTCAGATGGTGTTTCTCAGGTTTAAAGATGTTCAATGTAGAATTATGTTTGTTATTATTGAAATTTTTCAGAAATTTGCACCCCCTATTTATAACAAAAATATTGCCATTTCGAAAGATTATACTACATGTATATTGAATATGCCTTTTCAATGGTGGGTGGGTCAGTTACATGTATCATCCTTAATGTCAGCCTAAAGCTACGATTACCTCTTGATGTTGATAGGGGTAATAAGTGGTTGAACCATAATTTTTATAAGGGGGTCCAAATGACTACAAAAGAGGGGGGCCCGGCTCCAGTCATGTTTCAATGCTTCCCAATATAATCAACCAAATTTTTCCACAAATGCCCCCTACCTCTGGGATTTTAACATATATTGAAAAGACCTACACACATTAATATTAATCTAAAATTTACAATTGCATTTGATTTTTTTTTTTCATTTAGGAATATGTCGGACATGTAGAGGAGGTATTCCAAACCTTGACTCAATGTCGTTTGAAGATAATGATGTACATGTAAGTTTTTCTGGAAGGTCTCCAAAAACTAGAAATAACTTTTATATATGCATAAGATGAGAACCTTAATCTTTTATGAAAATTTTATGTACGCATAATCATATATGTATATATTTAGCATATAAAATTGAGAATGGAAATGGGGAATGTGTCAAAGAGACAACAACCCGACCAAATAAAAAAAACAACAGCTGAAGGTCACCAACAGGTCTTCAATATATATATATATATATATATATATATGTTATGAAATTTCAATTATTTGTACAAAAATTAAGTGGTAAAAAATGGTCTCACCCAGCACACCTATGCATTGCTTTTTTAGTGTTCAGAGTTTAATTTATTGAATGAACAAAGTACTGTAACTTCTGTAAGTGTGGAAATACTTGCAATGTTTATTAGTGCGAGAAATATGATACAGTTGTAATCAGAATAATTTAAACTCACATATTGGATTTTTATATATGAATAATAGAGCATGATTTCTTTTCTCTCATTTTTGTGTAAAATAATGAAATCACAATAATAAATCCAAAACAATAACTTCTGAATTTACAGTGATATATTTATATATCAGAAATTTGTTTGTAGTACCTATTTACAAACAGTATTTGCATAAACACTGTTTTATGTTTTAATCTTATAGCACAAAGAACAACCATTTGGAGGCTTTGAACAGGTTTCAACTAGTGCATCATCTGCTAAAGAAGAGTTTGACCCTGAACAAAGTAAAACTGTAAATGTAAGTAGTATAACTAACTATTTATAATTTATGTTCCGTAATCTTTTCCGAAATTAAGACATTTTTTTTCCGAAATTGATCTGACTCTTATTTAGTTTGCTTATCTTCCTAAGTTATATTTAGAAACAAATAGATTGTTGAAACATATTGTATGACGTCCATAAATGTTTTGCAACATTAGGAAACAGTTTTTCATATTAAGAATAATGGATCCAGCTGTTCTGTAAATATTTGGTTTGATTTGAGAAGTTTCCTGCCAACTTGTTTCCTTTAGTTGTTAGAATCAACAGAAGTTTGTTTGTAAAAATTATTATGTGACATGTACATGTTTGTGAGTTATAATGATACCTGAAATAAATGTTTTCTTTCATGCACATACTGGCATTATCTGAAGTTAGCAATTATATAAGTAGGAAATGAAAAATTTAACTGTGGACATGGTAGACAAAATTGAGAAGAGTTTTTATTTTTGCATTTAAAAAGTTAACAACACCAACACATTGGGTATTGAACACAAAAAACATGTGCAACAGCTTTTTAGTTATTATTGCTGTAATATTGGTTACATTATTTTAACTCATAATATCAGATTGATATTTTTATATGTTTTAGACTATTCAAAACAGAAAGAGAATAAAACTGGAAGACACGAGTATTGAAACGCACACATGCAAGACAGCCGAGTCCCTATCTGATGATGAATCGGTATGTTTAGCTGAAATAAAAAAGAAGATGTGGTGTAATTGCCAATGAGATAACTCTTCGGAAAAGACCAAATGATACAGGAAATAACAACTATAGGTCACCAATCAGCAAAGCCCATACGACATACGTCAGCTATAAAAGGCCCCTAAATGACAAATGTTAACAATTCAAACAAGAAAACTAACAGCCTAATTATGTACAAATAAATGAACAAAAAACAAATATGTAACACAGCAACAAACAACAACCACTGAATTACAGGCTCCTGACTTGGGACAGCCACATACATACGTAATTTGGGGTAGGATGGGGAAGGGGAGGGGGGGTTGGTAAACATGCTAGCGGGATCCCATCCTCCCCTAAACTTGGACAGTGGTGTAACAGAACAACATAGGATTGAACTATAAAAATCAGTTGAAAAGGCTTAACTCATCAGATATATACAAATAGAAATACATCTAACAAAAACAGAGTGAACATAGCTTGGCACTTATACATCCCAACAACAAAAAGACCATTATTACAGATGTGAGAGTACTCACACTTACTGGTAGCTAGTTCAAAATGACAAATGTAAAACAATTCAAACGAGAAAACTAACGGCCAAATTAATGTACAAATAATTCTGATATTATTTGCATATTAGGGAATACGTTCATATGATTGGTCGAGAAGACTTCCGGTCGTCACTCTTGAAGTTGTTTATTTTTTCGATAGACGACATTGACAGAACTACTTTTTTTGTAACCAATGGCGGCTAAAATAACACTGTCAGGCTCGACGTTAAAAAAATACTTATTTTCACTTATCCGTGTTGTTAAAGAATTTTAAGGATTAAATGGCTTTAAAAAGGAATTTATTGGTGTATAAACTGGACCAAGTCACTCACAAACATATCATAAAGTCCTTCGGACTTTATTAGTAAGTGAATTGGTCCCCTTTATACACCAAAAAATTCCTTTAAAAAGGCGTTTAATCCTATAATAAATGAACAAAAAATAAATATATAACACAGCAACAAACAACAACCACTGAATTACAGGCTCCTGACTTGGGACAGGCACATACATATATAATGTGGCAGGGTTAAACATGTTAGTGGGATCAAGTCTTCTGTTTAGTTATGTTAAGAATTTTAATATAGAATGGAAAAATACTTTAAAATAATTTAAAACAGGAACAAACAATAAAAGCTGAAAATGAGCAAAACAAACCCACCCAAAAACTGTAGTGGGCTAGAATGCTCATGAAGAGTAAGCAGTTACTGCTCCACTAGTGGCACCAGTTCTGCTACTCCTTAAAATGAACAGATGGTGATGACAATATATGAATTGATTAATACTTTCTAAATGTGTGTAGATTAAACTTGAACATTCTTTTATTAACTTTCAGTTCCTAGACTCACAGTCACAAAGTTTGTCACAAATTTCTTCTTGGAGTCAGGAAAATATGGAAACATCTTTATCTGACCTAAATAAAGGAATTGACATCATAAGTAGAGGCCATTCAAGTCCTGTCAAATTTCAAGTGAGAAGTGATATAAGTAGCCTAAAACCTTCCACGAAAAGAACTGTGAAACGTAAAGTAGTTTCAGCCATTGACACTGTCCTTAATGGTAAGCTCATTTATTTTTATTAAATAAATTATTATGAAGCTGACTCTCACTGATAAAAATAATATAGAGTTATGTCCCTTTTTAACTTGATATGACAGCCATTCTCATATATTATATTTTACTTATATATTATAAACAAATTATACATAAACACATGACATGATATAACTTATTAAATTTTCTTTTAAATGCAATTGCAAGGAAGGACAATAACAATTTACAGTCATTCACTGTTCAAAAAACTTTTGAGAATGAGTTATCTCCCTTAGTAAATGACCATTTTAGCAAAAATGGCAAGCCATTAACAGTACTATGGTTTGAAAACTGTAGACTATTAAATTAATCTATAAATTTAAAAATAAGAATATGTGGTAAAATTACCAATGAGATATATTGCCATCCAATACCAAATGTCATATATGATCAATTATAGATCACAGTATTGGCCTTCAACCTGGAGCATTGACTCACATTGCAAGGTAAAATATAAAAGGACCCAGAATGACCAGTGTAAAATAATTCAAAAGATACAATCCAATTGCCAGATGTACATAAAAAATTAATAAGGAGACTGTTGTTCTGTATAATTGTGCCCCTAATAAGTGGTGAATATCCAAAATTGTAACCTTAAAATATAAAAAAAGAAGATGTGGTGTAATTGCCAATGACACGACTCTTCACAAGAGACAATATGACACAGAAATTAAAAACTATAGGTCGTTATACAGTCATTTCTTTTTTACTGTGCCCTCAGTAAAAAAACTTTGAAGGGTTAAACATTTGGAATATTTACTTTGCCTGAGCATGCTGAGGGTCATAATTGTATAATAATATTCATAACATAAAAATCACTAACTGAATTGGTTTCTCTTCAGGTATAGCTCCAGGTCAAAGTCAGGCACTTTTTAAGATGATTCAAGATAAAGACCCAGAATCTGCCAACTCATTTGAACTTCAAGAGATCATTGTAAAGATTCATCAGGAGAGTACAGACAGAAACACAAAACAGCAACTTTTGTCATTGATTGCCTTGTCACATACTAAGAAAGATCTTCAACAGCTTATACCTGGGCTGACAGTGTATGCAATAAATGATGCCAGGAAACATGCTAAAACTAATGGCCATGGTAATTTTAATATCCACATATTATATATTTACCATAACTTGAAGTTGAAAAATTATTGAGATTTTCAATTCATTAATAAAAAATAGAATAATATTTTTTGCACAAAAAGATTTTCTTACTCTATTATAGAGCATTTCTTAAAGATTATGGTCACAGTTAAAAACAAAAACAGCTAAGTTAATTTCAGTCAGACACAGCTTTTTCCCATAACTCAAAAACTGTATCTTGATCTTGACCAAAGGTCAGATGTTGAGAGTTAAGGTCACAGTAAGAAAACTATAATAACAATTGTTTCTAGGCATTACTGCATTGTTTTATTCCAGAATTTGACCCCCAAAGGTCATATCATTTAGGTCAAAGTCACATTCAGAGAATGATTTTAATCATATTTAATCCAAGTACTTACTCCTTTTGATTATTATCATCATTCTTTGTTTATTGATTCATTGATACAAATGTTATTATCATAAAAAAAAAGAAATTGCAAAATGTTCTAAGTAAGCATATGAATACCTTTTAGCAGAATAAATTGTTTTGAATGTGTTAACTACCAGATTTGTTTCTTTGCCTTATGGAATGTAAGGAAACAGTAATATGCAAACTAAAATGTTATGAAAATAAAATGTCTTAAGTCTTTCCACTAGTGATTTATAAAAATATTTGCTTTTATTCAGGTGCTATAATACCTAAACAGCTCCCAGTCTTTCGACATAGGATGGATAAAGACAAGTTAGACCATGCCTTAGATTTTTTCTTCAGTCCATCATTTCACCAGGTAAAAAAATATTGATATTGATGAAACTGAATATTCTTACCGTACACAACCTGAGAATATGCATGAGGGAAATTAGTCTTGGTCCAATTATTTCAAGGGAGATAATTGAACTATTGAGTTTAATATTGCAATATGTAGTAACAGGTCTCGTAAGTGCAACTTCTTATTAACAGCTTGATCAATATTGATGAAACTTTACACACTTGCAGTACATAATCCGAGAATGTGCATAAAGGGAAAAAAACCTGGTCAAAAATATTTCAAGAGAGATAATTGAAACTAATTTAGTTTATTGAAGTTTATGGGTAGTTGGGATATCATTTTAGTGAGTTCTATGCAACTCTTAGAATGCCAGATATTATCCACACAGGTATGTGTCCATTTGTGTTTAAATATACCCTAAAAAGCGGGGGTATATAGTGATAGGGAAGTCCATCAATCTGTTTGTTCGTCCGTTCATTCGTCTGTCCATTCGTCCCAGATACTTTGTATCTGCAACTCCTTATTAACCACTTATCTGAAAGAAATGAAACTTTCTCAGATTCTTTATGATATAATGCCATTGTGCACCTCCTTTTTTGTTTTTGTTTAAATTGATTTTTGGGGTTTCCAATACAATAACATGAACTTTGCAAGATGCAGGGGTATAATTTTGTGAAAATAGTGCTCTTACACTATGATTTTGTTAATCAAACTTTGATTAAGATACTTTAGATATTTAAATGTTTTTTTTTCTATGAGAAAATGGGCTCATAATATTCAGCTGCAACTGCAACTGTTGGTCAGTGAAACTTCTCTGAAACCATAAAACAGAATATCATGAAACTTTATAGATGATTAGGACTTTTTGTTAAGATTTGTATACACACACAGATTTTGATCAACTAACTTTTTGTATGAGTTATGAGTCTTTCAACTATTGAATCTGATAAGATTTGTTTGACTAGTGACAATTATTTGGGCATGGTAATGCGAGTTTTCTCTTTAAGGTTCTTGAATTATCTAATAATAGCTTAAACCTTTTTTGATTTCTAGGTCTCATCCTTTGGTGTAAAGGAAATGAAGTTGGACAATGGAAATACAGTAACAATACCTGAAGTAGTGAGAACTGCATGTCATGCCACTCTTATAAACGTGTATACAAAATTTTGTACAGAAACTGAATTCCTGCCTTTATCAAGATCCACTTTATTCAAAATTCTAAATGCATGTCCATCTTCAAGACGAACAAACCTGAAAGGCCTCGACAATTGTGCCGCTGATGGTGGTGCATCATATGAGACATTGTTAACAACAGTCAAGGAAATGGGTAACTATGTTGTTGATGAGGAAGTGCAAGTAGAGTTGCGTGACTGCAAGGACAGTTTAAATGCCAGTAAAATTTACTTGAAGACAGACTTTAAAGCACACCTCAGGAAATGTGATAAATGTCCAGATCACTGTATCAATTATTCTTTGAGTGATCCAACAGACCAACATCTACAACAGCACTGTGTCGACCATCAGCATGACATGGTATGTGAGAGATGTAATTTACTTCCACAAGCAGTCTCCACCATCAAAAGACGTCTTTCTGAATTAGGTATTTATTGCAACCTTAACAAATTTAAATCACTGTTTATTTTGTAATTTGATTTGAATAGATAAACTTTTCTCAGTTTATGCATTAGGTGCACATTACTGTTCAATATAAAAAGAGAACAATAATACTAGTGTTTTTCATTATTGCTAGTGTCATCAAATAATAAAACATAGTACGATTATAATCATGATTTTTAAGTTTTCTTTGATTTAGAAAATACACTTTCTTGAAAACAAAGAAAAAGTTAATAAAAAGCAAGGAATTGAATTTTTTAATTTTTTTTCAAAGAGACAACAACCCAACCAAAACATACAAAACAACTCAAGGCAACCAATGGGTCTTCAACATGCAAGAAATCCTGCACCCAGAGGAGGTCTTAATCAGGCCCATATCTATTTTACTAAAGGCATACTATATCTAGTTGACATTATTTATTTTGCAGACATACCAGATGAAGTTAGAAATGATCTGCTGGCCAGTATAGATGTAGCTGAGGCTAAGATTCTTGAATGGAAGAGTCATATTGTAAGAGGTGTCAACCAAGATCTAGCAAGGATCCTACTATTAGAGGAATTGAAAGATGGAGAATGTCTCATAATCATGGACTGGGCTATGAAATTCCTTCCTTTAGCATTTCGTGAGAAACAGAGTGATTGGTTTGGCCAAAAAGGAGTTAACTGGCATGTTTCAGTGTGTATTTTTAAAGATGAAAATCAGAATTTAATGGTAATTTCCTTATTCAAAATGCATATAGTCAGTTGAACTTCATAGACCTCACCTATGTTTTATTTCATTTTTTTTCCTTTGTGGTGTGATTGCCAATTATAGACAATTCTCCATCCAAGACCAATTGTTGTTAATGTAAACAATTATAGGCTACTATAGCCTTTAACAGAGTCTTAGCCACCTCAGCAAAGTAAGCTGAAAAGGGTCCCAATATGGCCAATGTAAAACAATTCAGAGGAGATAAACAAACTGTGTGTTTAAAAAAAAAATCAAGATTATTGAAGGGGCCAATTTCAACAAAATTTTGAGAAACCTATGAATACATGCATGTAATAAACTACCACATTTAAGGTTGATGACCCCAGTACCTATTAAAAATGGTCACCACCAATAACTATTGCTTAAATTTGTCAAAAATATCAGATAAATGATATATTAAAGCACCTTTGTTTGTCTCACACAAAATATGTATGTGTGTTGCCTAGTAAAATTTAAAAATATTGCTATAAACTGGCAGTTTTTATTCAATACTATATGTGAAAGATTACAAGCTCTTAGGAGCCTCTTTATAGAATTATCTTTTTAGTAAAATATTTTTTTAGATTCCTTTTATTTTACTTGCAGCAAAGAACATATACACATACAATGGATGCAGTTAAACAAGATTGGGTTGCAGTAGCTTCCGTGTTAGAGCACACTTTAAGAACAATAAAAATTCAGCTTCCCAGAATCAACACAGTATACTTGAGAAGTGATAATGCAGGATGCTACCATTGTGGCAGTCTTTGGTTGGCTATACCTAAGATCACTGAAACAACTGGTAAGAGAAATAATGTCATTTTGCACTTAAATTCAGATAGACAAACTCCACAACACTATAATCATCTACTTTAAAAAGCTGGGTTTTAAAGTATATAATTTACTTTAAAATCCCAGGGTATAAATACCATTTATAATTTCATTGGTAATCTATTATACACTATAAGAATAACCATTGTCTATCTGTGCATGTATGAGAACCTTGCAAGGTACGCACATACAAAATAAAGTTAACCTATTACTAATATGCTGCCAGATCACTATATCCATAAGTCTTGCTTTTTGGGACAGAAATCGCAGGTAACACAAATTATTATGTCACACAATGCATTGCCTATATTTTTAGTGATACAGTCAGTACATTGATATTTGAAAATATAAGCCAGTTGGATCAAAGGGAAATATACAAATTGCCAGAAATAACCGTAATATATATATAGCTAGTTCATTGATGACTTTAAAAGTGTTATTTGTTTACATACAAGTGTCTCAAAATTTGAACTATCATCTACTGCATACTATACTATAAACACATAATATGGAGATATTTATGCTTTGAAAATTTGTGTGGAAGTTCTCTGTTATGTTGAAGGCTTGTCAACACAATTCAACTCTGGTGTCATTAAGTTGAATTAATGTACATGTATATTTTTATTTTTTTAGGCATAACAATTGCACGGTATGACTATAGTGAGCCACAAAATGGTAAATCATATTGTGACGCAAAGATTGCCCATATGAGAGGGAAAATCAGAAGATCAGCTGCATCTGGTAGTGATGTTTTAACTGCCTCAGATATGAAAATGGCCATTGACAAACATGGTGGAGTAACATCCTGCCAAGCAGCATATGTAGCTGTAGATCCTAATTCTCTCGTTAAGAAGATCACCTGTCCTATTAAGGCAATTACAAAGATTTCAAATGTCAGATTCAACAACGATGACACAATAACAGCCTGGAAGGCATTTGAAATTGGAAATGGGAAGAAGATTTCTATAAATGGTACTTTAAATGATGTAGAATTGAATGTTGATGTCCATGCAAACTTTACAATTCCTACACAACCTGATGGTATTATAAAAAAACCAACTATGCCAAAACAGACAGATTCAGAGTCATTTAACATCAGTTGTCCAGAAATTGGCTGTATACTGTATTTTGAATCGTACAGGGACATGAACAACCATTGTCTGCTAGGCAACCATGAACACCAAGATCATAAAGGAAGCACCTTTAATGATATTAAATTGAGATGGAAGGAGTCGTGCTTTAACCTAACTGAAGACACAATCAAATTCAGATGTGAGACTGGGTTAAAGCAAGGCTCCAATGAACAAATAATGGGATGGGCCTTAAAGAAGGAAAGAAAGGTTGTAAGATTTTCAGACAATGTAAAATCTTACTTGAGCAACATTTTTGAAGAAGGTGAAAGAAGTGGAATTAAAGCTAATCCTTCAACTGTTGTCAGGAACATGAGAGTGGCAAGGGATGAAAATGGAAACAAAAGGTTCACCCCTAAAGAATATTTAGAACTTGGACAGATTGCATCCTTTTTCTCCAGATTGGCTGTTATGCAGAGATGTAAAACACCAATTGCAGATATTGACCAAGATCTTGATGCTGTTATTCTTGCTTTAAACAAGGCTGATGCTGTTGAACAATTATTGTGAAAAACTTTTTTAATCATGTAGTTTAGGCCCCTAATTTGCTTGTGCCATATTTTTGCTGTTAATCACTTTTGGTTAGATAACATGCTATGATAAATCAAAGTTTAATGGTTTTTTTCTGAAATACTGATCCATGGAGCAAAACTATTTACCTTCTTTTTTTATATTTAAAAAAACTCTAACCTAATTCACAGAAGAAATTCATGAATAAAAGACAAGCCAAATACAATGAATATGGGCACTCTGCCTTTTAAAAATAGTAACTTGTTTATTTAAAAAAATACACCTGCTTTTAAGTAAAACAAGTCTATAATGAAACATTTTTTTATCTACAATAGTGTATTTGTTTGATTTTCCATCCCACATCAAGTTTAAGTTTTTGGTCAAGGTGGTTTTTGATGAAGTTAGAGGCACATCAATTTGAAACTTAGTACACATCTTCCTCACGATGTGATTTTTGTGTCGCCTTCATCTCAAGTACAGTTAATTAATGCTTGTGGTATACAATGCTTTTTTATACTTTCAACATAAATTATATTATGAACACTAGAACAGGCGAGACATTTCAGTGTGTCCACTCTTGTTCAGAATTCGTTTTTTTTTTTTTGGGGGGGGGGGGGTGTATACATCTGATAAGTCTCGTATACATGCACAACATCTTCCTAATGGATGGACTAATATTGATAAAACTTGATACGATTGTAGTACACAACCTGAGGATGTTCATGAAGGAAAATATTTCTCGTCGAAATTATTTCAAGGGAGATAATTGAATTGACTTTGTTAAATATAGCAATAAATGGCAACAAGTCTTGTAAGCACACCTTCTTCTAAATGGATTAATCAATGTTGATGAAGCTTTACACAGATGTTGTATACATCTTTAGACATGAGGAAGAAGGATATTTCTTATCAGATGTTTTTTTCAAGGGAGATAATTGAAATTATTAAGTTTAAATATCACAATATGTGGCATTAGGTCTTGTAAGCACAACTCCTCCTAAATGACTGTAGCAATATTAATGAAACTTTACACAGTTGAAGTACATGACCATAGAATGTGCATAAAGGAAGATATTCGTGATCTGAAATATTTAAAGGGAGATAATTAACTTACTTGATATAGATGTAGTTACTTTATTTTGTTTCCATATACTTCCTTAAAATATGCAAGGGGAGATAACTCTAATCATTTTTTATTTTAACTGTACTTTCAGTTTAATATAGCAATATGTAAATGTATGTGTATTCCTTTTATTATTAATAGAAGTTACACATTCATCTGTGTCAAACCACAATCCAAATCCAAGTATAGTGTGTATTTTTTCTTATTATCTGTGTTATTTAAAGCAAGTAAGTTTTAAATTTGAATTAAAAAACCTAAAATGTATGCCAATAGGCATATATCAAGTGACTAGATTAAAAAAAGCTGGTTTCAGGAAGTGAAAATGGTCGTCTTACTCACGATGTAAATTGCATTCTGTTTTAATAAAACAAAGGTAAATTATTAGGGTTAAATAAGCAGTATATAAATTGTGTTTATATATGTAACTAATCCAAATGAGTCGTACATAGGCCCTGTGTGGAAAATCTATTTGTAGTTATTTTGTCACAAATAAATGTTTTGAAACTGGATGACTGCTATTATGTTTTACTTTTTAATTAAAATTCACAGTCATCAATACCTGTTTTGCTGAATATAAGGTGTTCCAAATAAAGGTTATATTGGAATTAATCTGCTGTGTGTTGTGTAGATATAACAGTAGAAACAAGGTTTCTCAAAGGTGACAGAAAAAAATATTTTTAGAATATATTGTTTGATGGCTGGGACAAACTCCCACAGACATATAAATCAACCATATAGGTACCGCTAGGTGACAAGGCATTAAATTTAACCATGTTGATCTATATTAACATAAGTCTGTACATCAAAAAGTTGGTAACTGTTATCTTCTTAGTTTTCCTCAACCAATTGTTATGAAACTTATACACATTGCTTTATAATATTACCATAAATCACAGATCATGTTTGACTTTTGGTTGTGCCAGCTTAATTGGTCATCAGTTATGCCAGTTTATAACGTTATATGGGGGGATTCTCCATTTATGTTCTTTTGTGTGCAGTCTTTTGTGTAAGGTCATGTTGGCAGAGGTGCAAAACAAGTTATAAGAAAGTCGTTAGATTGCAAATATCAAAAACCTGCACAAAATCAAGATATTTCTGCTGGAAGAGTGTCATATTAAAAAAACAAAATAATTTGACCTTTAAGTCAAAGGTGAAGGTGATATATAGCTGCAAGCCATGTTCACAAAAATAATTTATTATAACACACATGATATTGAGAATAGTTGAAAAGTTGTAAACAAATCTGTCAAAAAGGCTTTCAAAACTCTAAAAAGTCAAAAAAAAAATGACCTTCAGGTAAAAGGTCAAGGTCATAATATTAAGAAAAGTAAGAACATTAGGGTCCTGATATTATGCAACCATGTATGCATTTATCTACCATAAATTGAAACAATTTTAGGAAAAAAAACCCTGCTTTCAGTGTGATTTTTATGTTTTTTGGACATTTTTTATTTTAACCTTTGACCTTTGACCTTTTAAAATCCCCAAAAAAAATTAATGAAAAATTTCTGTGATAAGGTTGATTATTCGTGATATATAGGTGTTTCAGATGTACAGGTCTGGCTTTTTTTCAAATTTTAATCTAAAAAATGAAAAATTTAGGTATTGTTACCTTTTATCAAAATTCCTTTAAAGTGTTACCTCAAACGACCTAGTTATATATGATTATGTTTACACAAATCCAAATTTGATGTTCAAATTTAATTAAGGGAAGTATACCGTCTGTAAAAAAATATATATCTAATAATTGCATCTTCTGCAAGATTTATAATTCTTTTCTTTAAATTGGAGCATTTTCAGAAGAAATTTTGAGCAATTTGTTACTGTTGTTAGGCAAATATCAATAAGCGGAATTCCCTAGCAACCGTTGCTTTCCAGCTTTTTTGTTTGATTTTTTTTTCTTTTTGGTTATCTAAGGAACATTCTCTGAAAAATTTATAAAATTCCGACTACCTTGGTATATCACCTTTTGTCTGGTTTTTACATGGACTGCTACTTAAATAGGAAGTAATTAAATTGTTACCACTGAAAATTTAAAAAAAATTACATTGCAGTAGCTAACCGTCCAATTATTGTATAGCATGCACGGTCGTTAAAAACTTACATCATTATATTCTTAAGGTGGTATTGGAGTCTTACATAAAAATGATAGATTTTTTTCATTATTGCCAAAACGTAGTATCTATTGATATATGTTAAAAAATATTGTAAAAATGATAGGTCACCGCACATTTTCTCAAGCTACAGGTTGTGACAAAATGACTCATTTTGTATGAATTAACCAGGAAAAAAACATTTTGTGTTTAGAAACTAAACAAAATGAAAAGTTTGCAGACAAAGCTTTGAGAATATCAAAAAAAAAAGATAGGGTCACCGTTCTTTTTTACCGGCTAAAATACAAAATAGGAAAATTCCATGTAGATTTCTTCAGAAAATGCACTGTAGAGTTACCTCCCCTTAAAATGCCAATTTAAAAACATTTAAAAACAACCCAAAATAATCTACACTTGTAAAAATATTTTTATTTATAAGTTATATTCTTATAAATTGATTCTTTTACATGAAAATTCACGTTAAGTATCTGCATTCCTGCATCAAATTTCCCTAACTTGATAGAAAATCTGAACCTTAGGTTCTCTTTTTTTTCCAATCTAAGCTTGCGGAAGACCACCCTTACCACATTAACAAATGTTTTTATTAAATGATTGAAAACACTTATTTCGGGATTCTTTTTTTATCAATATTTATCAGGTATGGAAAACTACGTTGTTTCTTGTAATGTGAACATTAAGGTTAATAAATTATTCTAATTTGTAGTTTGCCTTTTCTATTTCATATTTGAATCAATCTTTATATAAGAATAACCGTCACTTTATTAAGCCCGCCAATATAACATGTAGTTTAAAAAACATTTTTAAAATTGCAAGCTGCACATGAACTATTATCCCTAGTTTGTCAGCAATTTATTAAGAAATTACTGTAACATATTTTCTGTCTATGCAGAAATAACATAAAAAATGTAAAAAGTAAAATCACAAAAATACTGAACTTAGAGGAAGATCAATTGGGAAAGTCCATAATCACATGGCAAAATCAAATAACAAAACGCATCAAAAACGAATGGACAAAAACTGTCATATTCCTGACTTGTACACACTGAATAACGCGCGTAGCACCATATGTTTTATGTTATTTCGAAAAGGCAGAAAAAATATTATATTCATTTCTTATAATTTTATTCTTTATTTCACTTTTTACCAGAGTAAATCATGAAAAAACGTTGATCACGTCACGGTCACATGACAAAATTATGTTTATGAGCTGATAAACAAAACGACGTCAGCCAATTTGAAGACGTGTGACATCCAAAATTAAATTATTTACGAATGCACTTTGAAGTGTGCAAACTGTGATTTCAAAACAAAATGTGTATTGTTACTTATCAAGGAAGGTTACCTTTCTATAGCAATTCTGTGATCTTTTCTGTGGTTTGTCATTTGGCGATATATTTTGGATGAAACATGCTGCAGAAAATCATGTAAATAGTGTGTCAATTGGAATGGGTATTACTGTCACATGAGGAATTGTGTAATTATCAAAAGGGAAATCATTTAGATTTTAATGTACCTTTTTGAGGGAGATGGGTATATGAGCTGTATAGTTGTTTATTTAAATCTCATTTAGTATTACAGAGCCAAACTCTTATATTTAGATTGTCATGCCTCTTGGATGCTTTAAACTTGAAATTTATGAGATAGCAACTTTCGACTAGAACAGGCAGCACAAAAAGCCTCTTGATAATTTATTTTAGTCCCTCATATCGAACAGGATCTGCTTATGTGTCGTGAGCTCCGGGGTTCTATTCCGGGAATTGTTCGAATTTGTGCTGCTCAGTGTTTACAATGTTATCTTTTATCAAACCTGTTCATCTTATCCAATTTTCCTTAAGAATGGCGTTGTAAATCTTTCTTCCAAATTGTAAGTATTGGATGTCATGTCGAAATATTCGGTTAATATTTTTCCAACCCATATATATATATATATATTACTATAGGTAAGTCGGCATTAAAGACCCTGTTAAAACACTAGATTTGTCGTATGGAATTCATCTCATTTTAATTTCTCTTATTATATCCTCACTTTTGCCTCGCACCTTATGTTTGATTGGGGCTAGTATAGGTCAAAAAATATGCGTGAAATAACTCAGGAAAATCAATATGCAATGATGCATGTCTATTGTGCGAAGCCGTCCGCTCCTTTATACTCTGTCTTATAAGTTTTACATATTAATAATGTGTTTCATATACGAAACACTATTTATCACATTATCTTGCAAGCTGTTACCGGTGCTTCTCTTAATAAAGGCACACAGAAACGAGCCATAAGATAATAACTGCCATTTCTGTACTTGATACAGGACATTTTAAGAACAAATAGTTGCATGAATGTGGTTTTGTGGCTCGTCAAACCTCGCTCTTGTATAGCAATGTTAAATATAACACTAAAATGATACCATTACATAACAGGAATACAATACAAATAAATGCAACAACTTTCAGGACAGATAATACACATGATAGTACATTTCGACATGCTAACCACAAAGTAATAATGAGCACGTAAAAATCTTCGAACTTTCCTTCGAACGACTGGGTCAACGCAAAAAGAGTGACGTCACAGGTAAATTTCTAAAAATGTTGATACTGTTCAAAATCATGTTTGTAAGTAGGTCATTTGATTTTTTTTTTAACAATTACAAGAATATTAATATAGAATTGTGATAGTAATTGTTCTAATTGAAACTGTAATACAATAAATAGTGTACATACAATTGTTTTAAACTAAAACTTTAGAAACGAACTAGGTAATTAATTATCTTTAGTGTACATACGAATAAAAAATTAAAAAAAAAGTTGAATTTCAGCAAAAAACGATAAGACAATTAACAACATCCAATCGGAATTACAAATACAACATCATAACTGAATAAGACTAACATCCTCTTTGTCGATATTCAAAAAAGAGACGTCGTTTATTTTCCTGATTTGAATAACTGATTATACAAATGAATTGCTCTTGTTTCTTGAGGTGATACAATTTTCATTTACTTAAGTGTGTCAGCACCTAAGAAGAACCGTACGCTATCAATTGAAAATGTGTAAGTATTTGTCTATCCTTTTTCTGTTTTATCTTATTTCAGTTTTGAAAGCTGCTTAAAAACAAATCTTCATTTGGGTTTCACAGTGGTTATATGAAATTCAGTTGCAGCACCTGCATACGGGGTATATATCTCCCAATTGATACGATATTCCCGTGCTTGCATTATCTATTATGATTTTCTTGATAGAGGGTTGCTGCTCACAAGGAAGCTATTAAACCAAGAGTTCCAAATGGTTAACTTAAAATCATCAGCCCTTCGTTAATTTTATGGACGCCGTCACGAGTTGGTTGACCGTTATGGGATAACCATTTCACAAATGATATCGGATATGTTTCTAACGTCGTAACTACAATCCCCTTCCTTTTCATGAATGTGACCTACCGAATTATACTATTTACCGGATGTGTTATCACATAAGCAAAACGGCGGATGTCACATGTGGAGCAGGATCTGCTTACCCTTCCGGAGTACCTGATATCAACCCCAGTTTTTGGTGGGGTTAGTGCTGCTCATTCTTTAGTTTTCTATGGTTTGTCATGTGTAATATTGTTTGTTTGTTTGTCTTTTTCATTAGCCATGGCGTTGTCAGTTTATTTTCGATTTATGAGTTGGAATGAACCTCTGGTATCTTTCGTCCCTCTTTTAGAATTGTTAGAATATTGAAAAAAACCCGATTGACTATAAGTAAACACACATTTTCTGCAATTGCATGTGATCAATTGGTGATCAGTTAACACCTATTCTATTAAGATTCACAGGTTACATTTCTATGAGACTATTATGAGTGATGTAAAATAAAACTAGTTTGAAACGAGGTTTTTTTTTTGCTTTTAAGGACAGTTGTCTCATTGACAAACATATCATGTATCTTTTTACAGAATCACACTCCTTGATAAACTGTCTGCTTATGGAGTTGATATTGATTTAAAGTTGATACTATTTGGTGATCAATCTTTGAGTATTGAAGACAATGTGCAGATAGTTAAGCCTGTTCTTGAATGCATACAAAATTCAGAAAGATTTGTATAATGAAATGGATTTTAAAGTCCAAAACCAAATTAACTTTTACTTTGTATGTCTGTATATTTATATTATTTTTAAGCTCCTAGACCCGAACCAGCTAAAATATAATTAAAATTGAAAAGTTAAAAATCAAACGACAGTACATTGAAATTGATATTATTAAAGCTAAAAAACTAATAAATGCGCATTTATTTCTATATCATTCATATTTTCAATTTGTATATCTTTAACTTCTTAAATCTATTTATTTTCTTTTTATTATTAACATTCTAAATTCTTTTTATATTATTATAATTCTTTAATGTATCAATATGGTTATTACTCGCTGTCGTTTTTCTTCAGGTGCAATAATTTAGTAAAAGTAAGTACATGATATCAAACATGTTGTTTTAAAAATGAGTTATTAAAATTATTATTTTAAATAGCTGACTGGACACCATTTAATTTGATGTGAGACCTCTAAATCAATGTTGAAGTTTATTACCTAGTATATTAAAACTTTTTTCATAATTTCTTTTTTCTTTTTTCTGAGTAAACATTTGAAGCATTTTGAAAATAGTCATACTTTTGATCTGAGTTAACTATTTGAAACATCATTCCATACAGCTAAGAGTTATTTTTGAAAAATTAATTCTGTTTTGTCATTATGTTTGTGTATGTGTTGCTTTGTTTGAATGTAATATATTGTACCTTGTTTTGTGGAGAGGGCTTACATAGGCTATGCCTGCTGCCCAATCCAATTCAATTTATTTGAATAAAATATTGTTTAAACTAAATAAACCATGTATCTTTATTTCTACTTTTTAAAATGTTTTCTCCACATTTGTTACATACACATTACAAAACAATGCTACGCAGTTGGATTCATTTATCATATATATTAGAGAAGTGATAGTTACGCTGTGGTACATTGTAATAATCCGGAATTTCCAATCTGACTTCCTCGTTAAGCTAAAATACATATTGTTATAATTTCCGGTAAAAAAAAATTGTACAATAATTTCCTTATTATCTCTTTCATCTTATTGCCATAATGGTGAACAAATACATTTGTTTGATTTCATTAGTTGTGTTTATTACGATGACCGAAAGTAAAAAGTGCGATTTGAAGACTGACAGGTATGTCTGTATACAAATGACACTCTTTTTCATTTAGACAAAAAAATATTTTCATAACAGTTTAATATATCATCAAGCTAATTGCAAATGTTGAAACTGCCCTATTGGGAAAAGGTTTTTGTCAGTTGACTTTTACTCTCATGTGAATTTTCATTCATCGCCTAAGATTTCTTTTTTACCAGAAATTAAGTCGATAAACGAATAATTACAGTTTCTAAGCATTGACGATATGATCTGTGATAATAGAGATTTGTCAAACCTGTGCAATGTATATCTAAGAATTTCAATTTGTTCAAGATAAAAAAAAATATGTTTAAATGACAAACTTTGCCATAGTAACTATTCAAAGATAAAGCAAAAAAATATTAAAAAAAAATGTATGCGTGTTACAACTACATGTACAACTCACCTGTTCTATCTATTTTAGAAACACAAGCTTTAGATGAAGTGTAACATAACTACATACATATGAATACCCATAATATCACAATGCTACTGAAAGTATGTAAGAAAAACAAACTTAAAATATAAATCAACTCATAAATGAAGAACACAATAGTTTTTTTAATTTATTTTAGTGGGGTAGTCAAAGTATGTTGTGCCGATTATGAAGCAAATGGAAATGACTGCATTGGTAAGTAATCAGCTATTTACATGTTTCAAAACACATTTTGTGGGCTAAGGTCAACAGGACGTCTTGGATAAAAGACTTAAACTATTTGTGAAATATATAAATAAACAAGTCATGCGTTAACTATCCACCATAAGTCTATACAATGTACAGTTTTCGATATTTGGGACATTATCAAACATTTCAATTCAATTAAAGTTCATAGTTTGGTTTGCCTGAAGAGCACTTCGTCTACATATTCCTTAACCAAAACATATAGAAGGACGAAAAAGTCCCACTCACTGCATAGTTGATGCCTTCGGGATGAAACGTCCATCAATTTTCCCAGAAACTGTAAACATTAATCTCAGAAACAAGACTAACAAGGTGTAAGCCGGTATACATATTTGATTTACATAAATTCAAAACGGAATCAACTTACAATTGTGGATTGGTTTTCAAACAAAAATTGTATATGAAAATCAATACACACGACACGTATTCCTTTACAAGTTATATGTCGAGATAATCAAGCTCAATATTTGCTAAAGGAGACTAAAACTTCAACAAACTCCTTTAAGATAAATTTGAATTTCATGCTTACTGATTTATCATTACTGTGTAGAAATGGATTTCAATCTATGTGAATTGCCAAAAGAATTACTTGAACTTTTAATTTACACAATTTGAGTCTCAAAACAATAAGAAAAATTAATATGAAATTATATGGTGTCAATAAGATATAGTTGTTTGCTGTGATTGATAGCCCAGACATTTTTTTTATACTGAAACATAAGAAAAGATGTGTCATTACTAGATTAAATGTGTTATTATGCAGGCTGTTCCATAGGATATACATCAGATATAGGAAAATTGTGCAGACGTTGTTCAAAGGACACATATGGTGATCGATGTCGACATGAATGTTCTTGTTCAAGATTTGAAATGTATGTATAACTGTCTAATTAATTTTATTCATTGAATAATATGGGGAAGTTCATAAATAACGGCTAACAAGGAGGCAAACATTAACAAAATGACCTCCTTTGAAAATTCAGTTCTTCAATAAAATGTTAAATTTTGTTAATTCATTCCTTCAAACAAATTTTTAAAAGTATAATCTAATGTGTTAAAGATAATGACAATGGTATTTGTAAAGTTTGATTGTGTAAAGTCGGAAAATATCAATCTAATACAGGTATGATGGTTGTAAACACAGTCACCCAAGTCAGTTTACTTAACACATTAATAGTATAAAGCACTTTCTGATCAAACATTTTAAACAAGATAAAAATATTCACACAATACTTTATTGCATGTTCCAAACCAGGACAGTTGCCTCCAAATAAATCATTATAATAATAATTTATTTTGTATAATAACATGACATTGTAGTTGTGACAACGTTAAAGGCTGTATTGAATTATCGCCAACAACTAGAGCGTCAAATTATTCAACGGGTTGTAAGTAGGGTTTTTATTTATTTAAATTGAAAAATAATCATCTGTTTTGTCAAAACCAAACAAAAAACTTGTTTTCTACTGAACCAGATAAATGGTGTTGTTAATAAAAAAAAAAGAGTTATGCTACTCTATCTTTCGTTTTCTGTGCATATTTCTGTCTAAAAAAAGTATTGTTTTGTGTATCTTTATCCTGGTTTTGTCCATCTTATTTAGATCATTTTTTTACAAAACCCCTCACATTTCATCGCCTTTTTCTCATATCTTCCGAACATTGTTTTATGAAAGTGTATGTACCTAGAACATTTCGGTGAAGATACGGGTTGTATTTTGAAGAACACTGTGTTATATCTCTTCTCACTGTTTTGGAAATATACCAACTCAAGTAAGTATTTGTTATCCTATTAAGATTAACAAATTTATTTATCTATTTTAATATTTCCGTATTTTATATACCCTTACAATTGAAATATTTTTTATATTAACCTGTGTAGCCACAGTATTGTATTTAACACCATCTTGCTTAAAACTGTTGTTGTCCTTCTGATATCATTTTATATCTCTCTCCCTTTTTTGTATATATATTGGATTTACAACAGTCATAGATCAAATTGTTTTGTTCAATGTATATTTACATATTTTGTTGATTTGTCTTTTGAATCAATTTCAATAGATATCTTATAGTGTATCTTTTTTATATTGTGAGGTAACACTCTTGTTTCATGACAGAGTGAAAGTATGGGCATTGATTTTTTTTTTAAATTTACTGCAATTGTTTGCATCTGTCCTAAGTCAGAGACCTACCGCTCAGAAGTTGTCGTTTGTTGATATGGTTCAGAACTGTTTCTTGTGTTTTTTGCATATGTTGTGTACAAGATGTAAGTTTGTACAAATTATAATTTGTACAGGGTTTTTGTACAAAGTATAAGTTTTTTGACACATATCTTTTTGCACCAGGTAATACAAGTTTATCTTTTAAAATGTATAAGTTTAATGTCTTAAATTCAAATCTGTATGGTTCAACCTAATATTTAGTGCTATTCTCTTGATCCTCAAACTAGAAATGAGGATACCTGAATGGTTTAAAGTCTAATTTTATCTTTCTCCCTATACCGAACTCATATCAATCTAAAGTCTGTTTGTGTTCTTGTTTTGTCTCAGTTTTGTATCAATGCTCAGTATTAGTCTATATCATGTAGTTTTGGAAATATAACAGAAATATACAAAACAAAATAATGTGTGCTTGCATCATCCATTTGTGTTAAGCGATTCATAAAACACTGATAACTTGTACAACAATTCTGTACAAATTATAATTTGTACAACATTACAATTTGTACACAACACATATATAATATATCGTTGGTTTTCCTTTTTACACGGTTTTACACTGATAATGGTTGGGACTCTTTAATGCTTGCTATGTGGTGTGAGCCAGGTAACCGTGTTGAAGGTCGTACTTTGTCCCATTATGATTTTCTATTTACACATTTTGAATTGAATTAAGAGTTGTTCCATCGGCACTCATACCATATTTTTTCACTGAAATCAGAAACTTTTCAATCTCAATATAATGTTATATTCAATTTGCGTAAATCATTAACATCAAAGACATCATCTACCAAACAATTTAGAAAAAAAAAGAATAACATTGATACCTACATTGATATTTTTTGTTTAGAATTTAAGAGGCTGTCCAAGTAAATATCAGGCAAATCCTATGATACAACATAATTTTTTCCCACTGAATTTTTGGTTCCAATGCAATGTTTACATCATACAAAGGTTATATATGTCAAAGATAATTTTGAATCAACAGTGGATGGCTCAGTAAATGATTTTAAAGTTCACTAACAATGCAACAAAATTTTGTACAAAATGAAGAGTTATCTCCCCTTTTCAATGAATTTTCAGTGCTTTCTATGTATTTTTTTTTCTTTATTTGTTGCAGATTTAAAAAAAACAAAATTTAACTTTGAGAAAGAATGAATTTGTGATATGAAATAGATGAAAAAATTTTGAAACCAAAATATGTCATGTGCCATCCACTGCCTAGTTTTTCCACGGACACCCTCTTAAATAAAAGCGATTCTACTTATTTCCAATGGGAGTACATGTACATTACCAGTTAAAAACTTGTGAAATTATGAATTATGAGTCCAATTGTTTTGGTTTTGATGGTCTTAAGATACTTACACACAACATATTTCTAACATGCAATGATAGTCAATTTATGCTATAATCTTTTTGTACCACTAATTTCGTACCTTAACAAAAACCATTTCGTGTCATATAGATGATTATTATGTTTACAATTTCGTACCAGTGTATGTTTGTTTTTATATGTATTCATAATTCAGTAATGAAGGCAATTTTTTCTGTTTCAAATTGCCTACCATTGAATAGAATGGGCAAATCGGAAATTTCTTAATTGCACATTTTATGGTACAAAATGACTAGCTATTCAGTAATTTGAACTCGGTTTTAAACACGCTAACGTGAGGATTCAACGGCATTTTCAACAGAATAGATAATTCAAAGGAATTTTGATTGTCACCATTACGAAAGTTCTAGTCTGGTACATGTACTGATTTGCAAAATTTTGCGTATACTTGCATATGTTTCGAAAAAAAAAATGAAATGCAATTAACTAGGATGTTTGTATATTTTCGTTGCATGCCGTAATCACGACACAATGTATTTATTTTTATTTCATTAGTAACAGTTACGCAACATTATACTGATAAACGATGTCAACGAAAGACAGAAAGGTATTTATCTATAACAAATGGGTTGCTGTCAAGGGGTATTTTTTTCAGTTTCTCCAAGTAAATCATCTATCTAAAATGAGGTAGACTAATTGATGGTAATATCAAAACAATTACAAATTGGTGTAAAGGGTTTCAACTTTATATGAAGAATTTTAATTGAAGTTCGGAACTGTTATGAACTTATATATCAAATATAGCTTTAAAGTTATCAAATTAAACACAGTTTCGACACTATCAGGCTGGATATAAAAAACATGTAGTGAAGATAACAAAGGGAGATATACAAAACCAACTTAAACTATTCATGTATGCCAGGCCTATAACTGTTTACACCATTCGTACGTTTTGTCAACAGTCACTTTCGAATTAAAACAATGTACAGGTCAAAAGCAGTCGTCACAATTGACTAAAATTCTGAAAAAGCACAAACAACAAAAACAAAACGCTCATGACAAATTAAAGATAGACCAACAGGAATCTCATGTATCTATATTAAATGTAAATCTTCCGGAAGGGATACCTAATCCTGCTCCACCAGGGATATATTTCATGATACTTATAGCATGTAAAACAGTGTTAAATTTATTACAATGTTGGATTAAATAATTAATTGAGAAATTGTGACAAAAACTAGATCTTATCCGATGTCATTTGCAGTAAAGATAGACCTTAACGATCAACCATGATCGATTGAATCTGTGAAAATATCACATGGATGATTTCAAATATGCAATAGTACTGCTGGAAGTTTGCTTCATAGAATTAGAAGTTAATGTGTCGTAATGTTATGTTCTTAATCGATCTTTGTCAACATCTAAAAGTAAAACAAAAATTAAGATGTATAAAGTGGATTCCTTATTATATGTTGGATACCAATTTTCGTTGATTTCGTTCGTACATGGAAACCTCGAATTGATATAGTTAACACATCACAAATTTCTTTAAGAATATGTGCAAATGTTTGGTATAATACGAAACCAAATATCTATGAAAGTGCATTTGTTTCTCAATCAACGAACATTGGTACCCACAAAAATACCAATGTATTAAATGTAAATCTTCCGGAAGGGATACCTTATCCTGCTCCACCAGGGATATATTTCATGATACTTATAGCATGTAAAACAGTGTTAAATTTATTACAATGTTGGATTAAATAATTAATTGAGAAATTGTGACAAAAACTAGATCTTATCCGATGTCATTTGCAGCAAAGATAGACCTTAACGATCAACCATGATCGATTGAATCTGTGAAAATATCACATGGATGATTTCAAATATGCAATAGTACTGCTGGAAGTTTGCTTCACAGAATTAGCAGTTAATGTGTCGTAATGTTATGTTCTTAATCGATCTTTGTCAACATCTAAAAGTAAAACAAAAATTAAGATGTATACAGTGGATTCCTTATTATATGTTGGATACCAATTTTCGTTGATTTCGTTCGTACATGGAAACCTCGAATTGATATAGTTATCACATCACAAATTTCTTTAAGAATATGTGCAAATTTTTGTTATAATACGAAACCAAATATCTACGAAAGTGCATTTTTTTCTCAATCAACGAACATTGGTACCCACAAAAATAAATAAATCTATCGTAGAACATTTTCCGACTTATCAACATATTTCCTTTAATAGAAACAGTTGAGCACGGAAAATAGTACACACAATATGTACTATTGCTTCTGTATCAACATACGCCATTCAAGTTACTCAACCCCCCCAAAAAAGAAGAAAAAAAAACACACATACAAGCGATATATCAATATAGCTCATACGATAAAGAGGACACCGGGACCAAGTGGTATAAATAGGTTGCAAGTTCGAATCCCGCACGAGGTAGATACTAGAACGGTCAGTTTTCTAGCAAAAGTCGATGCTTCTTAACCAATAATCCGTCTTCCTCCACCTTTAAAAACCGATGACAATGAAATAGCGCAATAATGTTGAAAGTGACATCGAAGACCAAACAATAAATCAACAATCAAACACGAGAGTTGACATTTAAAAAAAAACTTGTTTACTTAGAATTGACATAAGGATTTACTTGTCATTTTTGTGAATCAACTGGAAGAATGCAAGAGTGAGTGGTGGTCCTACATATTTACCAATTTGAAAATAAAGTCAACAATATGCTTTAACCGAATTTTCAAACTGGTTAGCATTATCAGATATTAAAAAAAATATAAAAGTAACATGTAATCCACATAAAATAAAACAACATTAAGAGTTTCAAATTATGATAAAAATTACACATATAATTTCTTTTTTCTTGTGATTACTTCGAACGTTGAAGTTTGAGTGAAAGTGAAATTCATAATTTGTTTCAAAAAAAAACCACACTGACATTTTAAGCTCCGTGATGAAAGTCTACACGATAAGACAGTACATATTTGGTATCGACTTGAAAACTTGGCAAATATCATGACAGCTTCCGTCCAGACTAATACTAAGTTAACCTGATTTCGTGTAGTAAGCTAACAAATTAATCGACTAGTTTAAGGATTTTCAAAAACATTCGACTACTTGTACATGTCACAAATATGAAATTGATTTGAAAACGTTTTCAATATCTTTTAGTGGAGAAACTATGCTTACATGTTGTTCAGATAGCGAACCAAAAGGGAATGACTGCATACGTAAGTTATCATATATTACAATTATAACAATGATAAACATCTGAATGAAACCCCTGGATGAATCATTATGTTGAAATAACTTTAAAGGCTATATTTCACTTTATAAAGCCGATATTTAAGACTGTCGATATTTTTTTATGTAGAGCAAACTTTATATAATTTTTCATAAAGACATTTAAAATGTATTTGCACCAAACCTTTTGCTTTTTTGTATTATCGATATACAATATCTGATGCAGATATTGATACGCTTTGAATGTGTAAGGACACAACTATGGTAGCATCAATGCAAAGTATTAAGATTAAAACTGTCCTTATGGTGAATTGATTTGAAATGTACAAATCTTATTTTTTACAGATTTTCAATACGTTTGTTTGTTTTATATTATAGCTTGCGCCAAAGGATACGTATCATTTATAGGACAAAAGTGCTTGCCATGTACTAGGAACACATATGGTGAGAGATGTAAATCAGATTGTTATTGCTTGGATTTTCAAAGGTATGCTATAAACTTGAAGAAACATTATATTACAAATATCAAAGTGTCCAAACATAAAAAAATGTGTACGATGAACACATATGGTGATAGATGTAAATTTGAATGTCATTGTTCAGATTTTGAAATGTTTGTATTAGATTTGAAGACAATCGTATTCGTAATGTCAATGTGTGCAAACATCATGAAAAATAAACTTACACAAAACAAGCAACAAATAACGACCCGATTGATGATCTGTTGAAATCCTACTAACAATAACTATGAATCATAAACACACATCTGCTAAAGATACATACAGGAAACATCTGAGAGAGATGAGGAAATTGATGATGAACAATTGAAATAAATTGATAAAACACATTTTAAGTTAACACGTTGTTATTGTTGGCATTTGTTTTGTGTATCGATCATTGGGAGTAGCTAAAGGTTTTTAATACTAACAGTAATGAAGACTTGATAACTTTCATAGATCACTTGTCTAAGTACCACATGTTAAGATAGTTGATAAGATAAATTATTTACAAATTGTGGTAGTGACCTGATACGTTATATATGAGGTCAGTAAATTCCTGGGGGAGGAAGGTAATATATTTACTGACCCCATATAAATCGTATTATTTCACTAGCAGACACTGTAACTACAAGAAGGAACGTACAGTAGTTATATATTTAATTAAGATATAATCAATTGAATGTATTATATGCGACATATGTGATCTTGCCTAGGGAATCATCTGTTGCATGATTCTAAGTGTAATACCTCTTAATCTTAAATTTCAAAGTATCATGTAATACTATCAACAGAATGCATTTGTTTTATAATATACAGAACAATTTATTTATAGTTGTGACCACGTTGAAGGTTGTGTTGAGTTTTCTTCGACAACTGGCACCTCTTGTAAGTAATATGATAGGTAAATTAGAAAAAAATAAAAAAATATCTAACTTGTTTATTTAGATAATGAGAAGACATAGTATGAATGGCAATAAGACAACTATCATCCAAGTCACAATTTGTAAAATAACCCGTTATAGATCAAAGTACTGCCTTAAAAAAACGAACTGTAACTCACACCGAACAACCAGTTAAAAAAAACTAGTGTAAAACATTCAAACAGAAAACCCTTGGCAAAAAACAAGCAAAATCAAATACTGTAACTCATGAAATTAATATAAAACAACTATCATAATCCTGTCTTGAAACTGGCTTTTCAACGTAAAAATAATTAAACTTAGTTTTGTAGCTAACTTAAGTTTTCTTCTGATGGATGTCGATTTAAAGTCCATTATGTTGGCTATATATACTATGTGAAAAGAACCAATAGGCTTAGTAGATAATCATGTCAAAACTTGAGTCCAGCAGTCCACATTTAGTTATAATTATAATAATCACTTTAGAATCAAAAACAAATATAGCAACAATGAAAAACTAAACAGCATATTAACATAGCACAGGAGCAAAAATGAAAGAATGCAAAAAATTGCCATAGCTGAAAAACGCTATGGTGTGTAATGTATAAGTACCAAGCCAAGTAAACAGGATATACTAAAACAATGGATTTAACAGTAAATGTTAATAATGTACAAAGACAAATCAAAAAATTATTAAACAACGTCAGTACTTTCAAGCTCGCCCTATTTTGTCATGTTTCAATAAATTATTAACATTTGTAATGAGAACATCATAGTTTCAGTAAAAAATATAATGTTTTCATGAGAATATTAATTTGAAACCTATATCTTTAACACAGGAAACATAAAGTTACCAGTAACATATTTATTAAACTCTTTTTATTCATAAAAATGCAAAAAACTAATTTGTAATTTGATCCTGCGAATAATTGAATAATTTGTAGATAACAGAACTTACATATCGACATTACAAACAGCAACAGAGACAGTATACGGTAATTTGTTTTATTAGATGGTATATTGTTGTTGCGATGTAACTCACCAAAACCACTTCAATTTGCAATGTATAAATAGGTTCATAGTTATGGTTCTGGTAATCATTATCAGTATCGTAAAATTGTTTGTGTGTTTTGATCTTCATATGACTGCTAACTATTGTTTATGATTCAATATTAATCTGCATCATAGCAAACAAAAGAAATACATACAATCACTTTTTGAATATTATTGAACAGTGTGTTTTATGAATAAATGAATTGTATTTAATATACATGTATCTTGAGTCAGTTAAACAAATTAGCATGTCAGGAACCTGTAATGCAGTGGTTGTCTTGTTGTTGTGTTCCATTTTTTTTTTGCGTTCTTTATTTTCTTCATTAATTAGGCCGTTAATTTTCTCGTTTGAATTGTTTTACATTTGTCATTTTGGGGTATTATATAGCTGACTTTGCGGTTTTTGCTTTGCTCACTAGTAAGGGCCGTACAATGAACAATAATTGTTAATGTCTGTGATATATTGTCACTTGGGAATTTTTTTTTATTGGCAATCATACCACATCTGTTTTATAACATGCATAATTATAAGACGTGCTATGTTTGTTTTGCACTTTTTCTCCTCTTTATAGTGTGTGTCGTCGGAAAACCAAAGAATTGAAGGAACTTAGATCATTAGATAATAATTCATTTTGTATATAAATGCATCATCTGGTATAAATTCATTTGATTATTTTCCCTTGTCGGTTCCTCTTGTAATTGATAAGATGGAGAGAAATAAGTATTGGCTTAAATCTATATTTAGATGGTGTTACGGGCTCCATTTTAATCATCACATAATGTATGAAAATACTTTCGGCATGAGACATGGTTATGCAAAACTAGAAGAAAATCCTTACATATATCTCAAGCATTTGAATATAATATGCAATATGTTGTACAATAGTTTTCCTATTATGATTCGACGGCTGAAAAACCAATAAACTACACGTGGAGGAATATGTTGACTTTTATGTACACCCGTAGACGTACATACCAGCTAAACGAACATGTTTTTTTTTTGCAGTGTTAAACATCAGAAGCTGTTCTCGTTGTGACAGATGGACAATAGTTCATCGATATATAAGTTCTATACGATTAATCAAACAATTTGACAGGAACAATGTTTGATTTGCAACACATTCAAAGACGATCTGTCAAAAACAAAATAATGCACTGGTTTTGCCCTTTAAGAAAGTCTTTTGAATATTATAAGTTTAACGCATATCCGATTCACACGGTAAGCGTTTCACTATCAAAACAAGAAGCTATTCAATCTGTATCTCACAAAATATGTTAAAATGTATTATAATCATGCCATTTTCCATTTAAAACCTTCTTTATTTAACCAATGCGGTTTAACATCATTTATGTATAACATTTAATTTTATAGTTATAACAACTTCACATCGGGACTTAGTTACAAAAGCAAATGGTGATAATACAGGTAATAACATTGAAGACATGGAATGCTATGCTCATAAACAGTGCTAGCTTTGCGTATATAATTTTAGATTTCCATACCCGAAACTTTTATAATTTTTCAGAGATTGATTTGGATGGTGCTTCAAATAATATTTGTTTTATAGGCACTTTTATAAATCAAAATATATATTTGATATTATGCAATTGATCTTGTTTACATTCCAAAGAGAAGTTTTCGTTTGTAAGTGTTTGAATTTAATTACTTGAAAAAAAAATTTCTTTTGAAGGTTCGCTGGCATTTTGTTTTACACTTATGTGTCAAAGTACATAATAGATTTAAAACGAAAGGAATTGGAAAACAGATACTATTTCATATTTAAATATTTCAGAATTGGTGTCAAGAGAAATAATTGCATACTATATAATTCCATTGTTCTTTGTGGTTGTCGGGGTATGCTTGTGCTTAATGATCTACAAATTTAAAATAGTGGACAAAACGAAGAAAGCAGCAATGGCCCGATTTTACAATAATTCACTATATGAACCCAAAAGCAGTCAAGATATGACAATGGAGGAAGGTATATACGACAATATTGGTGACACAGATATGCTAGGCTATGTAAGGCGAATGCTAAAGTCGACAGATGTATAAGCAGATCAAATATCACTCGGATAATCTTGATAAACATATCAGTCACTATTCACTATGAATAAAAAAAATGGTTATACAATAAAACAATGTTTTAAATAGGAAGTGATTAAATTGTTACCACTGAAAATTAAAAAAAAAATACATTGCAGTAGCTAACCATGCAATAGTTGTATAGCATGCACGGTCGTTAAAAACTTACATCATTATATTCTTTAGGTGGTATTGGAGTCTTAAATAAAAATGATAGATTTTGTTCATCATTGCCAAAACGTAGTTTCTATTGATATATGATAAAAATATTGTAAAAATGATAGGTCGCCGCACATTTTCTCAAGCTACAGGTTGTGACAAAATGACTCATTTTGTATGAATTAACCAGGAAAAAACATTTTGTGTTTAGAAACGAAACAAAATGAAGAGTTTGCAGACAAAGCTTTGAGAATATCAAAAGAAAAGATAGGGTCATCGTTCGTTTTTACCGGCTAAAATACAAAATAGGAAAATTCCATGAGGATTTCTTCAGAAAATGCACTGTAGAGTTACCTCCCCTTAAAATGCCAATTTAAAAACATTTAAAAACAACCCAAAATAATCTACACTTGTAAAAATATTTTTATTTATAAGTTATATTCTTATAAATTGGTTCTTTTACATGAAAATTCACGTTAAGTATCTGCATTCCTGCATCAAATTTCCCTAACTTGATAGAAAATCTGAACCTTAGGTTCTCTTTTTTTCCCAATCTAAGCTTGCGGAAGACCACCCTTACCACATTAACAAATGTTTTTATTAAATGATTGAAAACACTTATTTCGGGATTCTTTTTTTATCAATATTTATCAGGTATGGAAAACTACGTTGTTTCTTGTAATGTGAACATTAAGGTTAATAAATTATTCTAATTTATAGTTTGCCTTTTCTATTTCATATTTGAATCAATCTTTACATAAGAATAACCGTCACTTTATTAAGCCCGCCAATATAACATGTAGTTTAAAAAACATTTTTAAAATTGCAAGCTGCACATGAACTATTATCCCTAGTTTGTCAGCAATTTATTAAGGAATTACTGTAACATTTTTTCTGTCTATGCAGAAATAACATAAAAAATGTAAAAAGTAAAATCACAAAAATACTGAACTTAGAGGAAGATCAATTGGGAAAGTCCATAATCATATGGCAAAATCAAATAACAAAACGCATCAAAAACGAATGGACAAAAACTGTCATATTCCTGACTTGTACACACTGAATAACGCGCGTAGCACCATATGTTTTATGTTATTTCGAAAAGGCAGAAAAAATATTACATTCATTTCTTATAATTTAATTCTTTATTTCACTTTAAACCAGAGTAAATCATGAAAAAACGTTGATCACGTCACGGTCACATGACAAAATTATGTTTATGGTCTGATAAACAAAACGACGTCAGCCAATTTGAAGACGTGTGACATCCAAAATTAAATTATTTACGAATGCACTTTGAAGTGTGCAAACTGTGATTTCAAAACAAAATGTGTATTGTTACTTATCAAGGAAGGTTACCTTTCTATAGCAATTCTGTGATCTTTTCTGTGGTTTGTCATTTGGCGATATATTTTGGATGAAACATGCTGCAGAAAATCATGTAAATAGTGTGTCAATTGGAATGGGTATTACTGTTACATGAGGAATTGTGTAATTATCAAAAGGGAAATCATTTAGATTTTAATGTACCTTTTTGAGGGAGATGGGTATATGAGCTGTATAGTTGTTTATTTAAATCTCATTTAGTATTACAGAGCCAAACTCTTATATTTAGATTGTCATGCCTCTTGGATGCTTTAAACTTGAAATTTATGAGATAGCAACTTTCGACTAGAACAGGCAGCACAAGAAGCCTCTTGATAATTTATTTTAGTCCCTCATATCGAACAGGATCTGCTTATGTGTCGTGAGCTCCGGGGTTCTATTCCGGGAATTGTTCGAATTTGTGCTGCTCAGTGTTTACAATGTTATCTTTTATCAAACCTGTTCATCTTATCCAATTTTCCTTAAGAATGGCGTTGAAAATCTTTCTTCCAAATTGTAAGTATTGGATGTCATGTCGAAATATTCGGTTAATATTTTTCCAACCCATATATATATATATATTACTATAGGTAAGTCGGCATTAAAGACCCTGTTAAAACACTAGATTTGTCGTATGGAATTCATCTCATTTTAATTTCTCTTATTATATCCTCACTTTTGCCTCGCACCTTATGTTTGATTGTGGCTAGTATAGGCCAAAAAATATGCGTGAAATAACTCAGGAAAATCAATATGCAATGATGCATGTATATTGTGCGAAGCCGTCCGCTCCTTTATACTCTGTCTTATAAGTTTTACATATTAATAATGTGTTTCATGTACGAAACACTATTTATCACATTATCTTGCAAGCTGTTACCGGTGCTTCTCTTAATAAAGGCACACAGAAACGAGCCATAAGATAATAACTGCCATTTCTGTACTTGATACAGGACATTTTAAGAACAAATAGTTGCATGAATGTGGTTTTGTGGCTCGTCAAACATCGCTCTTGTATAGCAATGTTAAATATAACACTAAAATGATACCATTACATAACAGGAATACAATACAAATAAATGCAACAACTTTCAGGACAGATAATACACATGATAGTACATTTCGACATGCTAACCACAAAGTAATAATGAGCACGTAAAAATCTTCGAACTTTCCTTCGAACGACTGGGTCAACGCAAAAAGAGTTACGTCACAGGTAAATTTCTAAAAATGTTGATACTGTTCAAAATCATGTTTGTAAGTAGGTCATTTGATTTTTTTTTATAACAATTACAAGAATATTAATATAGAATTGTGATAGTAATTGTTCTAATTGAAACTGTAATACAATAAATAGTGTGCATACAATTGCTTTAAACTAAAATTTTAGAAACGAACTAGGTAATTAATTATCTTTAGTGTACATACGAATAAAAAATTTAAAAAAAAAGTTGAATTTCAGCAAAAAACGATAAGACAATTAACAACATCCAATCGGAATTACAAATACAACATCATAACTGAATAAGACTAACATCCTCTTTGTCGATATTCAAAAAAGAGACGTCGTTTATTTTCCTGATTTGAATAACTGATTATACAAATGAATTGCTCTTGTTTCTTGAGGTGATACAATTTTCATTTACTTAAGTGTGTCAGCACCTAAGAAGAACCGTACGCTATTAATTGAAAATGTGTAAGTATTTGTCTATCCTTTTTCTGTTTTATCTTATTTCAGTTTTGAAAGCTGCTTAAAAACAAATCTTCATTTGGGGTTCACAGTGGTTATATGAAATTCAGTTGCAGCACCTGCATACGGGGTATATATCTCCCAATTGATACGATATTCCCGTGCTTGCATTATCTATTATGATTTTCTTGATAGAGGGTTGCTGCTCACAAGGAAGCTATTAAACCAAGAGTTCCAAATGGTTAACTTAAAATCATCAGCCCTTCGTTAATTTTATGGACGCCGTCACGAGTTGGTTGACCGTTATGGGATAACCATTTCACAAATGATATCGGATATGTTTCTAACGTCGTAACTACAATCCCCTTCCTTTTCATGAATGTGACCTACCGAATTATACTATTTACCGGATGTGTTATCACATAAGCAAAACGACGGATGTCACATGTGGAGCAGGATCTGCTTACCCTTCCGGAGTACCTGATATCAACCCCAGTTTTTGATGGGGTTAGTGCTGCTCATTTTTTAGTTTTCTATGGTTTGTCATGTGTAATATTGTTTGTTTGTTTGTCTTTTTCATTAGCCATGGCGTTGTCAGTTTATTTTCGATTTATGAGTTGGAATGAACCTCTGGTATCTTTCGTCCCTCTTTTAGAATTGTTAGAATATTGAAAAAACCCGATTGACTATAAGTAAACACACATTTTCTGCAATTGCATGTGATCAATTGGTGATCAGTTAACACCTATTCTATTAAGATTCACAGGTTACATTTCTATGAGACTATTATGAGTGATGTAAAATAAAACTAGTTTGAAACGAGGTTTTTTTTTTTGCTTTTAAGGACAGTTGTCTCATTGACAAACATATCATGTATCTTTTTACAGAATCACACTCCTTGATAAACTGTCTGCTTATGGAGTTGATATTGATTTAAAGTTGATACTATTTGGTGATCAATCTTTGAGTATTGAAGACAATGTGCAGATAGTTAAGCCTGTTCTTGAATGCATACAAAATTCAGAAAGATTTGTATAATGAAATGGATTTTAAAGTCCAAAACCAAATTAACTTTTACTTTGTATGTCTGTATATTTATATTATTTTTAAGCTCCTAGACCCGAACCAGCTAAAATATAATTAAAATTGAAAAGTTAAAAATCAAACGACAGTACATTGAAATTGATATTATTAAAGCTAAAAAACTAATAAATGCGCATTTATTTCTATATCATTCATATTTTCAATTTGTATATCTTTAACTTCTTAAATCTATTTATTTTCTTTTTATTATTAACATTCTAAATTCTTTTTATATTATTATAATTCTTTAATGTATCAATATGGTTATTACTCGCTGTCGTTTTTCTTCAGGTGCAATAATTTAGTAAAAGTAAGTACATGATATCAAACATGTTGTTTTAAAAATGAGTTATTAAAATTATTATTTTAAATAGCTGACTGGACACCATTTAATTTGATGTGAGACCTCTAAATCAATGTTGAAGTTTATTACCTAGTATATTAAAACTTTTTTCATAATTTCTTTTTTCTTTTTTTCTGAGTAAACATTTGAAGCATTTTGAAAATAGTCATACTTTTGATCTGAGTTAACTATTTGAAACATCATTCCATACAGCTAAGAGTTATTTTTGAAAAATTAATTCTGTTTTGTCATTATGTTTGTGTATGTGTTGCTTTGTTTGAATGTAATATATTGTACCTTGTTTTGTGGAGAGGGCTTACATAGGCTATGCCTGCTGCCCAATCCAATTCAATTTATTTGAATAAAATATTGTTTAAACTAAATAAACCATGTATCTTTATTTCTACTTTTTAAAATATTTTCTCCACATTTGTTACATACACATTACAAAACAATGCTACGCAGTTGGATTCATTTATCATATATATTAGAGAAGTGATAGTTACGCTGTGGTACATTGTAATAATCCGGAATTTCCAATCTGACTTCCTCGTTAAGCTAAAATACATATTGTTATAATTTCCGGTAAAAAAAAATTGTACAATTATTTCCTTATTATCTCTTTCATCTTATTGCCATAATGGTGAACAAATACATTTGTTTGATTTCATTAGTTGTGTTTATTACGATGACCGAAAGTAAAAAGTGCGATTTGAAGACTGACAGGTATGTCTGTATACAAATGACACTCTTTTTCATTTAGACAAAAAAATATTTTCATAACAGTTTAATATATCATCAAGCTAATTGCAAATGTTGAAACTGCCCTATTGGGAAAAGGTTTTTGTCAGTTGACTTTTACTCTCATGTGAATTTTCATTCATCGCCTAAGATTTCTTTTTTACCAGAAATTAAGTCGATAAACGAATAATTACAGTTTCTAAGCATTGACGATATGATCTGTGATAATAGAGATTTGTCAAACCTGTGCAATGTATATCTAAGAATTTCAATTTGTTCAAGATAAAAAAAATATGTTTAAATGACAAACTTTGCCATAGTAACTATTCAAAGATAAAGCAAAAAAATATTAAAAAAAAATGTATGCGTGTTACATCTACATGTACAACTCACCTGTTCTATCTATTTTAGAAACACAAGCTTTAGATGAAGTGTAACATAACTACATACATATGAATACCCATAATATCACAATGCTACTGAAAGTATGTAAGAAAAACAAACTTAAAATATAAATCAACTCATAAATGAAGAACACAATAGTTTTTTTAATTTATTTTAGTGGGGTAATCAAAGTATGTTGTGCCGATTATGAAGCAAATGGAAATGACTGCATTGGTAAGTAATCAGCTATTTACATGTTTCAAAACACATTTTGTGGGCTAAGGTCAACAGGACGTCTTGGATAAAAGACTTAAACTATTTGTGAAATATATAAATAAACAAGTCATGCGTTAACTATCCACCATAGGTCTATACAATGTACAGTTTTCGATATTTGGGACCTTATCAAACATTTAAATTCAATTAAAGTTCATAGTTTGGTTTGCCTGAAGAGCACTTCGTCTCAATATTCCTTAACCAAAACATATAGAAGGACGAAAAAGTCCCACTCACTGCATAGTTGATGCCTTCGGGATGAAACGTCCATCAATTTTCCCAGAAACTGTAAACATTAATCTCAGAAACAAGACTAACAAGGTGTAAGCCGGTATACATATTTGATTTACATCAATTCAAAAAGGAATCAACTTACAATTGTGGATTGGTTTTCAAACAAAAATTGTATATGAAAATCAATACACACGACACGTATTCCTTTACAAGTTATATGTCGAGATAATAAAGCTCAATATTTGCTAAAGGAGACTAAAACTTCAACAAACTCCTTTAAGATAAATTTGAATTTCATAAAATTGAGAAAGGAAATGGTGAATATGTCAAAGCGACAACCACCCGACCATAGAGCAAACAACAGCCGAAGGCAACCAATGGGTCTTCAATGTAGCGAGAATTCCCGCACCCGTAGGTGTCCTTCAGCTGGCCCCTAAAATATGCATAATAGTACAGTGATAATGGACGTCATACTAAACTCCGAATTATACACAAGAAACTAAAAATTAAAATCACACAAGACCAACAAAGGCCAGAGGCTCCCGACCCGGGACAGGCGCAAAACTGCGGCGGGGCCAAACATGCCTATGAGATCTCAACCCTCCCCCCACACCTCCAGCCAATGTAGAAAAGCAAAAGAATAACAACACGCACACCAAAACCCAGCCCAAGAGAAGCCCGAGTCCGATGCCAAAAGATGCAACAAAAGAAAACAAACAAAACGACAACAATACATAAACAACAACAGACCACCAGCAGTCAACCGACATGCCAGCTCCAGACCTCAATCAAATGCTTACTGATTTATCATTACTGTGTAGAAATGGATTTCAATCTATGTGAATTGCCAAAAGAATTACTTGAACTTTTAATTTACACAATTTGAGTCTCAAAACATAAGAAAAATTAATATGAAATTATATGGTGTCAATAAGATATAGTTGTTTGCTGTGATTGATAGCCCAGACATTTTTTTTATACTGAAACATAAGAAAAGATGTGTCATTACTAGATTAAATGTGTTATTATGCAGGCTGTTCCATAGGATATACATCAGATATAGGAAAATTGTGCAGACGTTGTTCAAAGGACACATATGGTGATCGATGTCGACATGAATGTTCTTGTTCAAGATTTGAAATGTATGTATAACTGTCTAATTAATTTTATTCATTAAAGTTCATAAATAACGGCTAACAAGGAGGCAAACATTAACAAAATGACCTCCTTTGAAAATTCAGTTCTTCAATAAAATGTTAAATTTTGTTAATTCATTCCTTCAAACAAATCTTTAAAAGTATAATCTAATGTGTTAAAGATAATGACAATGGTATTTATAAAGTTTGATTGTGTAAAGTCGGAAAATATCAATCTAATACAGGTATGATGGTTGTAAACACAGTCACCCAAATCAGTTTACTTAACACATTAATAGTATAAAGCACTTTCTGATCAAACATTTTAAACAAGATAAAAATATTCACACAATACTTTATTGCATGTTCCAAACCAGGACAGTTGCCTCCAAATAAATCAATATAATAATAATGTATTTTGTATAATAACATGACATTGTAGTTGTGACAACGTTAAAGGCTGTATTGAATTATCGCCAACAACTAGAGCGTCAAATTATTCAACGGGTTGTAAGTAGGGTTTTTATTTATTTAAATTGAAAAATAATCATCTGTTTTGTCAAAACCAAACAAAAAACTTGTTTTCTACTGAACCAGATAAATGGTGTTGTTAATAAAAAAAAAGAGTTATGCTACTCTATCTTTCGTTTTCTGTGCATATTTCTGTCTAAAAAAAGTATTGTTTTGTGTATCTTTATCCTGGTTTTGTCCATCTTATTTAGATCATTTTTTTACAAAACCCCTCACATTTCATCGCCTTTTTCTCATATCTTCCGAACATTGTTTTATGAAAATTGTATGTACCTAGAACATTTCGGTGAAGATACGGGTTGTATTTTGAAGAATACTGTGTTATATCTCTTCTCACTGTTTTGGAAATATACCAACTCAAGTAAGTATTTGTTCTCCTATTAAGATTAACAAATTTATTTATCTATTTTAATATTTCCGTATTTTATATACCCTTACAATTGAAATATTTTTTATATTAACCTGTGTAGCCACGTTATTGTATTTAACACCATCTTGTTTAAAACTGTTGTTGTCCTTCTGATATCATTTTATATCTCTCTCCCTTTTTTGTATATATATTGGATTTACAACAGTCATAGATCAAATTGTTTTGTTCAATGTATATTTACATATTTTGTTGATTTGTCTTTTGAATCAATTTCAATAGATATCTTATAGTGTATCTTTTTTATATTGTGAGGTAACACTCTTGTTTCATGACAGAGTGAAAGTATGGGCATTGATTTATTTTTTTAAATTTACTGCAATTGTTTGCATCTGTCCTAAGTCAGAGACCTACCGCTCAGAAGTTGTCGTTTGTTGATATGGTTCAGAACTGTTTCTTGTGTTTTTTGCATATGTTGTGTACAAGATGTAAGTTTGTACAAATTATAATTTGTACAGGGTTTTTGTACAAAGTATAAGTTTTTTGACACATATCTTTTTGCACCAGGTAATACAAGTTTATCTTTTAAAATGTATAAGTTTAATGTCTTAAATTCAAATCTGTATGGTTCAACCTAATATTTAGTGCTATTCTCTTGATCCTCAAACTAGAAATGAGGATACCTGAATGGTTTAAAGTCTAATTTTATCTTTCTCATTATACCAAACTCATATCAATCTAAAGTCTGTTTAAGTTCTTATAACAGTTTTGTATCAATACTCAGTATTAGACTGTATCATGCAGTTGTGGAAATATAACAGAAATATACAAAACAAAATAATGTGTGCTTGCGTCATCCATTTGTGTTAAGCGATTCATAAAACACTGATAACTTGTACAACAATTCTGTACAAATTATAATTTGTACAACATTACAATTTGTACACAACACATATATAATATATCGTTGGTTTTCCTTTTTACACGGTTTTACACTGATAATGGTTGGGACTCTTTAATGCTTGCTATGTGGTGTGAGCCAGGTAACCGTGTTGAAGGTCGTACTTTGTCCCATTATGATTTTCTATTTACACATTTTGAATTGAATTAAGAGTTGTTCCATCGGCACTCATACCATATTTTTTCACTGAAATCAGAAACTTTTCAATCTCAATATAATGTTATATTCAATTTGCGTAAATCATTAACATCAAAGACATCATCTACCAAACAATTTAGAAAAAAAAAGAATAACATTGATACCTACATTGATATTTTTTGTTTAGAATTTAAGAGGCTGTCCAAGTAAATATCAGGCAAATCCTATGATACAACATATTTTTTTCCCACTGAATTTTTGGTTCCAATGCAATGTTTACATCATACAAAGGTTATATATGTCAAAGATAATTTTGAATCAACAGTGGATGGCTCAGTAAATGATTTTAAAGTTCACTAACAATGCAACAAAATGTACAAAATGAAGAGTTATCTCCCCTTTTCAATGAATTTTCAGTGCTTTCTATGTATTTTTTTCTCTTTATTTGTTGCAGATAATAAAAAAAAACAAAATTTAACTTTGAGAAAGAATGAATTTGTGATATGAAATAGATGAAAAAATTTTGAAACCAAAATATGTCATGTGCCATCCACTGCCTGGTTTTTCCATGGACACCCTCTTAAATAAAAGCGATTTTCTTATTTCCAATGGGAGTACATGTACATTACCAGTTAAAAACTTGTGAAATTATGAATTATAAGTCCAATTGTTTTGGTTTTGATGGTCTTAAGATACTTACACACAACATATTTCTAACATGCAATGATAGTTAATTTATGCTATAATCTTTTCGTACCACTAATTTCGTGTCATATAGATGATTATTATGTTTACAATTTCGTACCAGTGTATGTTTTTTTTATATGTATTCATAATTCAGTAATGAATGCAATTTTTTCTGTTTCAAATTGCCTACCATTGAATAGAATGGGCAAATCCGAAATTTCTTAATTGCACATGACAAAAAAAAACAACACTAAAATTAAGTTAAACCGTTCGCTACACTATGTTTTATTATCTGAATGATTGGATGTATTATCTGCCGTGTCTGTCCAATTGGTGTATTCCTTACATGTTCATGTATTCTTTTATTTTGATTTCAAAAGGCAGACACACATTCCTTTTATATTAATTTGGTACATGTATATACAATTAAAACAATAGAAAGAACCATAACAATTGCACTAAATTGATAAAATACGACATGGTAAATATGTCATCTTTAATATGGTACGAAATTTTTTTATGGTACGAAATGGTTAATGACAATGAAACACAATAGCAAATTTACCAAATTTTTATGGTACACAATGACTAGCTATTCAGTAGTTTGAACTCGGTTTTAAACACGCTGACGTGAGGATTCAACGGCATTTTCAACAGAATAGATAATTCAAAGGAATTTTGATTGTCACCATTACGAAAGTTCTAGTCTGGTACATGTACTGATTTGCAAAATTTTGCGTATACTTGCATTTGTTTCGAAAAAAAATGAAATACAATTAACTAGGATGTTTGTATATTTTCGTTTCATGCCATAATCACGACACAATGTATTTATTTTATTTCATTAGTAACAGTTACGCAACATTATACTGATAAACGATGTCAACGAAAGACAGAAAGGTATTTATCTATAACAAAGGGGTTGCTGTCAAGGGGCATTTATTCAGTTTCTCCAAGTAAATCATCTATCTAAAATGAGGTACACTAATTGATGTTAATATCAAAATAATTACAAATTTGTGTAAATGGTTTCGACTTTATATGAAGAATTTTAATTGAAGTTCGGAACTGTTATGAACTTATCTATCAAATGTAGCTTTAAAGTTATCAAATTAAACACAGTTTCGACACTAGCAGGCTGGATATAAAAAAATGTAGTGAAGATAACAAAGGGAGATATACAAAACCAACTTAAACTATCCATGTATGCCAGGCCTATAATTGTTTACACCATTCGTACGTTTTGTCAACAGTCACTTTCGAATTAAAACAACGTACAGGTCAAAAGCAGTCGTCACAATTGACTAAAATTCTGAAAAAGCACAAACAACTAAAACAAAACGCTCATGACAAATTAAAGATAGACCAACAGGAATCTCATGTATCTATATTAAATATAAATCTTCCGGAAGGGATACCTAATCCTGCTCCACCAGGGATATATTTCATGATACTTATAGCATGTAAAACAGTGTTAAATTTATTACTGTGTTGGATTAAATAATTAATTGAGAAATTGTGACAAAAACTAGATCTTATCCGATGTCATTTGCAGCAAAGATAGACCTTAACGATCAACCATGATCGATTGAATCTGTGAAAATATCACATGGATGATTTCAAATATGCAATAGTACTGCTGGAAGTTTACTTCACAGAATTAGATGTTAATGTGTCGTAATTTTATGTTCTTAATCGATCTTTGTCAACATCTAAAAGTAAAACAAAAATTAAGATGTATATATTGGATTCCTTATTATATGTTGGATACCAATTTTCGTTGATTTCGTTCGTACATGGAAACCTCGAATTGATATAGTTAACACATCACAAATTTCTTTAAGAATATATGCAAATTTTTGGTATAATACGAAACCAAATTTCTACGAAAGTGCATTTTTTTCTCAATCAACGAACATTGGTACCCACAAAAATAAATAAATCTATCGTAGAACATTTTCCGACTTATCAAAATATTTCGTTTAATAGAAACAGTTGAGCACGGCAAATAGTACACACTATATATACTAATGCTTCTGTATTAACATACGCCATTCAATTTATTCAACCCCAAAAGAAAGAAGAAAAAAACACACATACAATATCATATAAATATAGCTCATACGATAGTGAGGACCCCGGGACCAAGTGGTATAAATAGGTTGCAAGTTCGAATCCCGCACGAGGTAGATACTAGAACAGTCAGTTTTCTAGCAAAAGTCGATGCTTCTTAACCAATAATCCGTCTTCCTCCACCTTTAAAAACCGATGACCATGAAATAGCGCAATAATGTTGAAAGTGACATCGAAGACCAAACAATAAATCAAACAATCAAACGCGAGAGTTGACATTTAAAAAAAACGTGTTTACTTAGAATTGACATAAGGATTTACTTGTTATTTTTGTGAATCAACTGGAAGAATGCAAGAGTGAGTGGTGTTCCTACATATTTACCAATCTAAAAATAAAGTCAACAATATGCTTTAACCGAATTTTCAAACTGGTTAGCATTATCAGATATTGAAAAAAAAAATAAGTGCAACATGTAATCCACATAAAATAAAACAACATTAAGAGTTTCAAATTATGATAAAAATTAAACATATTATTTCTTTTTTCTTGTGATTACTTCGAACGTTGAAGTTTGAGTGAAAGTGAAATTCATAATTTGTTAAAAAAAAACAAAAAACACACTGACATTTTAAGCTCTGTGATGAAAGTCTACACGATAAGACAGTACATATTTGGTATCGCCTTGAAAACTTGGCAAATATCATGACAGCTTCCGTCCAGACTAATACTAAGTTAAACTGATTTCGTGTAGTAAGCTAAAAAATTAATCGACTAGTTTAAGGATTTCAAAAAACATTCGACTACTTGTACATGTCACAAATATGAAATTGATTTGAAAACGTTTTCAATATCTTTTAGTGGAGAAACTATGCTTACATGTTGTTCAGATAGCGAACCAAAAGGGAATGACTGCATTGGTAAGTATTGTTATTATATTAATAATACACATCTGATTGACATCTCCGCTTGATTGAACATCTTCATTTTAATTTCAATGTCCCTATTGTATTTAAGAAAGACAAATTTTAAGATCTCTATACTGATGTTATTTAGAACAAGATATAGAACATTTGTCTGTATAAAAGAGAATTTAAAAAGGCAGTTCAAATGTATACTAAACCATTTTGATATAATGGATAGAAAAACAGTATCGTATGGTATTAATAATATACTTAACACGTTTTTAGGACCAGAAAATGGTGGAATCAAAGCAAAATAGTTAAAAAATGGAGATGGAACTTTTTTCTCACTAGTTTATCAATTTATCTTCTTTTTTTTAGTACATTTTCTTTTTTCTTGTTTGTTTTTACAGATTTTCCATAATTGTGTCTGTCTTATATTACAGCTTGTTCCAAAGGATTCTCAACATTTATAGGACAAAAATGCTTGCCATGTACTGGGAACAGATATGGTGAGAGATGTAAATCAGATTGTCATTGCTTGGATTTTCAAAGGTATGCTATAAACTTGAAGAACATTATATTACAAATAACAAAGTGTCCAAACATAAAAAAAATACACATAACCGACACCGACGCATATTGATGTTCTGTTGGACATCTACTAAATGGTACATAAATTGTTTTAAAAAAATGACAATCAATTAAAGATATATTAATCCCGCTTGTGGCCTTCGGTTCCGACCGTGCGAGGCCTGAAAAGCAAGTCAAGGTCGTTCAATAAAGGCTAAAGTAGTATAACGCTGTTCAAAACTCGCAGATCGTGGGGAATCAACAAAATCGGGGGTAACAAGCTAAAACTGAGGGAAACGCATTAAATATAAGAGGAGAACAACGACACAACATTAAAATGTAACACGCACAAAAACGACCTAAGTATTAGACAAAATCCGATGAGAATAAAACATGTAACATCAAAACCAAATACATGGATTTGGGATAGAAAATCACCGTGAAACGTCTATAGTAATGTTATGTCACACTCAAATATAAGGGAAAACAAACAATACAACAAAAAACACAACGTTGAAATGGAACACACACAGAAACGAACTATAATATAACAATGGCCATATTCCTGTAAAAAGGGTGTTTTGAACCTGATTTTGTGGCATGCCAAACCTCCCGCGTTAATGGCAATTTTAAATATAACATTAAAATGACATTACACACTTCCATCATCATCAGCTGTTTTCTATTCTTTGGTCGGGCTGTTGTCTTTTTGACAGATTCCTCAATTCCATTATCAATCGTATGTACAGTCATGGAGGTAATTCAAATATTTTAATAAATGATCATACAAGATTGATGATATATCAAAATTAATTGATATAATTCACAAAAAGGGATTCATTCATTAATCACTTCATATGTTATTTGTTTTCATCGACATAGGCAGATAAGGAAGTTATTTGCAATACAATTCATTTCATATGAGGTGTTATAGTTGATATGACCCTGAGCAAAATTTTACAAAAAAATATATTAGTGACGGAATATAAGAAAACAAATAGTTAAGTATTTGTATTATTGTATTATTCATCATTATCAAAATGGGCATGTAAATGTCCTAAACAACAATACATTGCCTAATTATGTCTAATTACAGGTGTGATCACGTAGAAGGCTGTGTTCAGTTCTCATCAACAGCTGGTATTCCAGTTGATACAACTTCTTGTAAGTAACATGCTTGATCATGACAGTAATATTTAATTTAACATTTAATAACATGCGTCCTATTGTCTTAAAGATTGCGGTTTCCACTTACTCACACAATTTTCTGTGACCTTTACAGTAGTTAATAAACAGAATTTTGTATCCAAACATCATTTGAAGAGTCTTATCAAGTCTTGTTGAGTCGTTAAGTCATTTTTTACTGCAGTAAATTCAATAGTGCTCAAACATTTAGCTTGTATTCAACTCGGTAGTGTTCAATTTTATTTTAAAGACAAATAAGTACACCAGTTATATATACAAGTCTGGACATAGTGTGTGAAAAGATCTTAAATGGCAGCAGGCACATTATCTCAACATATATAGTATGAAAATTGACTTGTGTTCGTATTTACACATTTTGTAATAACTGGCACAAGATAGCTGTGAATTCATAGATATTTTCAATGGAGGTCAGAACATGAAGATTATGTTGTTGGTGTAGAATATAAAACATTACATAAGAATTACAACATCCTTTTTCTTTCATAAACACATGGTAAACCCACAACACAAATACAAAAAAAAAACAATCTCACTCAATGTGTTTTGTCTGTACAGTATGGTTTATGCGTCATCAATATTTGCTAGAACCTCATAATCCGTAGAAAAATAACAATGATGCTTTGAATATTTGATTTTTTCAGATAACAGCCTGAAAACTTACATGTCTATAGCAACAGATTCTGGTAATGCACATTGTTTAGGGGAATTAGCTATATAAATATGAAATGTGTGTTCCTTTTGTTCAATCATTACTCAAAGTTAAAATAGTAAAAAAGTGACACGATTTTAGCAGACAGAGTTGTTCAATTTTATCAAATAAGGTGAAAAAGCTAAGAAACATTGAAGATTAGTTACTCACATGCAAATGAGTAGTTCAACCTCATTGAAACCGTATTCATGTGAATTTCAATTTAACCCTTTATTTAGAGATGGACTACGCATTAGGCGTACTTTTATGAGATGTCAATGCGATGTTGACAAAGTGCTTAACCATCTAAACTAATGCAATGTCAAAATAGGTAAAAAAGAAGAACATAAGACAATGGATAACAAGAATAATATATTTATTTAACGAGAATATCGCTTGATGTGGAATGTATGAAACATTGCAACAAGAAGTTATGTATCAAGACGAATTACTATATTCATCTTTGAAACGGGTTCAAAGATATATTCCGCATTCTAAATACACAGTTCATGCATTTTATGTTACCATAATTTGAAAACATATTATATTCTGTATTATAATATCTATAAACATGTTAATGTGTTAATGTGTACTTTCTTAATTTAACCAGTATTTGGTAGACTGCAACATATGCAATTAAGAATTATTTCTTTTGTTTTCCAGATGAAACAACTTTTACCTGGAATGTAACTGCGAGTACGATCGGGAATAATACATATATCAATAGTGAAGGTATATGTATTGACCAAAAGATGTGATTTAATTTCAATATGTTTATGATTATTCGTAGATAATTGATGGCTTGCTTTCGAAGTATATTCAGTTTTTTTTGTTTTTTTGGGGGGTCTTTTTCAAGGTTCACGTTTGTTTTAAATAGCTGTTGCTTGCTCATCATTGATAAGCTTTTATACTAAATATTTCTACATGTTTAAGAACGAGCTTCGTATTATATGTGATTCAATTATGTTATTACAGAAATAAAATAAGAAAAAAAATAGAAAATACAAATTATTTTAGCCTTGTGGAACTCATTTGTAACTATACCAAATTAAGATTTACCTTCCAAACAAACGTCCGTGAAACATTATTTTGAAATATTACCATTTCAGAACCGCTGTCACCGGATATAATCACATACTATACACTAACATTGATGGTGGTGGTTCCTGGAATATATCTATGCTACATTTTCTACAAATATAAGATAGTAGCCAAAAAGAAAAAGAAAAAGAAAGCATTCGTCATCCCTTCAAATCTTTCACGTCTTCAGCATAGTCAAAATATAGATATTGAGGAAAGTTTATATGACAATATTGATGACACATACATTTTGGAAGTAGTAGAAAGAATGGAGATGTCATCTGATCGTCTCGATGTACTATATGAAGGTCACCACGAAAGAAGTCAAGATACCTTAAATCAGCCAGTTAATAAATTATCGTCACCGAAACATGAAAATCAAATTACACAAGCAACTGTACACAGGATTGAAAGCAGTGGGCCTCATAACAAAAATGATGAACCCAGTAAGCAAGAATCTATAATTCAGCAAGTTGATGAGCCAAAGAAAGGCGCTTTCCGTTTCCAATCTGAATACGATATTACTTCAGTCGATATAAGGCTAACATTTCACAAACAGTGTTTTTCAAATACAATAGAACGGGTATCACAGTCATGCAACAATCTAAATATCGAATATAAAACTGTAAACTCAACTGGCAACAACATGCCTGATTTTCATAATATTAGCAAGGCTAAATCTGAAAGCAATCTTGTGTAATTTCATTCGTTTAATAACAGATGTAAAACATTTTGTGGCTTTTCAAATTATACACATGTTTGTTAGTTTTTGTCTCTTTTGATATTTTTTCGTTCCTGTTCTTTCTATACATGGTGTTTAGTACGTTGCACATTGGCAATTATTTCACATCTTTTATCCTTTATATATTTCTTTAGCATATTTAGGGGATAAATAAATAACTAGTTGTTGAAAAAAAAATGTGAAAAGAATTTTATATGTAGAAAGATTTTATTATGGATATACTTTCATCGGAAAGGATTTAAAACACATTTGAAAGATAGTTATGCTTAACCATCAGATAGTTATCAAATATACCAGGCCTGTAATTTGATACGCCACACGCGCGTTTCGTCTACATAAGACTCATCAGTGACGCTCAAGTCACAGTTGTCAGAAAGCCAACGTTTGAAGCTTCAAATTGGTGATGCACACTCTAAATATATAAGCAAATTTCATGTACACTAGTGTAGGTTTAAATTTCTTCCGTGAGTTGGAACTTTTGGTTGAATTGTTTATGGATTGAGAAATTTTAATAAATACAATACACTTACAAAAAGATTATATCACAAGGAATTGAAAACAGATGTATCGAGCCAGTGCTTCAAAATAAAATATAAAAATACCTTTTTATAAGGATAATTTTGTCATCTTATTCAGTGTTCATGTATTTATTTGAGTAATATTATACGCATGACAACCGCCCGCATATATCAACACATTGTCCATCTTCTATAATATACTCATGCTGTGATGAAATAACGCGAAGTCACAACGCATTAGAAAAAGATCACACATTTATGAAAAAAAACATATTTAAAGGGAAACAGTAATAGAACACGAAGATAGAGAATGTAATGTAGGAGAAACATGAAAAATAAATCGAATAATAACTTAAAAATGGAGCTTTAGCGTTATAAGATAAAAATGTTCTGCCCTAAGTCATGGTTGGTTATACGCATATTTTCCATACGAATCGGCTCTGAAGTGTCATGACTAGAACAACTCCTTAAACGAAGTGTAATTAAATTATCAATAATGCTACATTATGTTTTTAACTTCTGATAAGAGCCTGCTTACCATTCTCGAGCAGCTTAGATAACACAGCAGTTGAAGATATTCATGTCATTAAGGGGGCTCACGGGTCTAAATCATTTTTTTACTTAATATAGGATTTCGCTATATTTTTCTATAAATGAACTTTATCTTTAACTCAAAAGAAAAATAAAAAAAAATGGGTCACCGTTCAATTACGCTCACAATTTGCCTTCAAAAGAAGCATACACTTTTAGGAAAAGCCCTTTTTATGTTGAACTAATAAGAGAAAAAGAGGTAATATCGAATAAAGAAAAAGAACTTAAATACAGTAATCACCAAAATTTTACAATAGTTTAGTTGAAGTACAGCTTATTTGAAAATAATAATAAAAAATGTATGTCACCGATGATTTGAAAAAGATATTTCAATTTTAATGCTAAAAATGGCATGTTTGCACCAAAGGGAGATAACTTGGAGCTTTTTCAATGATCCATACATTTAAAAAGTCATCTTGGGCCAAACAAATTGACTTATTTGAATGATTTTTACACCATATGATAAAGTAACAAATAATAAAGTATAAAATAAAATTGAGAATGGAAATGGAGAATGTGCCAAAGAGACAACAACCCGACCATAGCAAAAAACAACAGCAGAAGGTCACCAACAGGTCTTCAATGTAGCGAGAAATTCCCGCACCCGGAGGCGTCCTTCAACTGCCCCCTAAACAAATATAAACTAGTTCAGTGATAATGAACGCTATACTAATTTCCACATTGTACACAAGAAACTAAAATTAAAATAATACAAGACTGACAAAGGCCAGAGGCTCCTGACTTGGGACAGGTGCAAAAAAGGGGCGGGGTTAAACATGTTTGTGAGATCTCAACCCTTCCCCTATACCTCTAGCCAATGTAGAAAAGTAAACGCATAACAATACGCACATTAAAATTCAGTTCAAGAGAAGTCCGAGTCTGATGTCAGAAGATGTAACCAAAGAAAATAAACAAAATGACAATAATACATAAATAACAACAGACTACTACGTTGTTTTTGTCCCTATTGTGTATAGTAATTGCAGACTATATCCTTGAAAGTATGACTTGTTGGCTTTGAAGAAGACGCCACATCTAGATGACATATAGCGCGTAAAGTTAAAATCATCTATGCACATTAATATATCAAATTAAAGTTTCTACATATATGATATGGTTATTTCCGATGATTTTTTTCTTCAATTAAATAAAACATCTTTTTTACCTTTCAAGGGGCACTAGCTACGAGATATATAAAAAAAATCGAAAGTTTGATTTTGTTCTGTTTAATCAATAATGAAAGTGAAATAGTGAAATAACAATTCGCTTTTTGCAGCCAAAAAGGTTCAATTTTGTCAAATTACGCTAAGAAACATTGATAATTCTTATACGGTTAAAAACAATGAGAAACATCTATTCTTAATCTATAAAATAAAATCATACAGACCTATAAAAATCCAATTACACATGTTGGTTTAATCTATGCATATCTTTATTTATGTTTACATCGCTTATATGGTCATCTGAGGTAAAATTGATAGTTAATTAGATTGCGTCTGGACTAAAATACACACAAAACGAACCTATTTATTATCTATCCCATGCTCTGTAAATTGTTTATTTTAGACTTTTGATAGTTTGGATAAATGTTTTACATTGTTATAAATGAAATATGAGAATTTTAGTCAAATCGGAGTAGGGGCATTAAGGCCTGGTTTTGGCCCAAGAAAATACAATGTTTGATAAGTTTTTAAAATTGGCACATGATGTTTAGAAATGCATAGGGTCAAGAAATATAAATGAAAATCATTAAGATTTTTAGTTGATGACGTCACAATTACGTCATAATATGTTCTGTTTTCACAAAAACAATGAAAAATACAGAATTTATGTAGTTTTCTATCTTTATTTTGGTTGTGGAAACATCGTGCGCAGCCAAGAAACAACAAAATAATTTAACAGAAGCTTTATTATAACTATTAACATTATGTCTACAAATATAAAGTTGTTTCTTGGATGCGCACATACTTTTCCAATCTAATTTATACTTAAAATTTGATTAAAAACAAGGAAAATCAAGAAATTTCACAAAATATGCAAATTAAGTCATGATTTGTTGCCATAGTAACTTGTTCAATGCAAAATTTCTTTTGTAATTCTGAAAACCTTGTACCTTAGTCAAATTTTCAGTAATTTAAGAGTATGTATGATAACTTTTAAATTTGCGGTAATTTTTGCCCCTTTAAACATCATGGAAAGAAATGAAGATAGCATTATGAGTTTTGATATAAAGGTTACTGTTCTATGAAAGTGATATAACCAGGCCCTTACCATTTGTATACGCATTTGCAAAACCCTAGTCATACTGTGTTCGTAGTTGTAAAGTAAAACAATATCAATATATATGTTGCAAATGAATTAAATAAACATTAGATAAATCAATAATTGCCCAGGGACTTGTTGCTCAACGATTTCGTTAAAATATGGTAACGCATCATTAAAAAGTTAAACATGTTTAACGCAGTTTCTCTTCTCTACTATAAATTTAACACAGAATTACACTGTCGTTAACGTCTAGTAATTCAAACGCTGATTTAGACATTTGTTAAACGCTTGACGTAGGGTTATTACTTTTTAATTCATTACTCTTTGGGCACAACCTAGGTAAAGCATCTGACAAGTTTTTTTTGTTATTAAACATATTTAAATAAAACTGAAATGAAGGCTAGATTAAGTATTGAAAGCCAGTCTATAGCCTTAGTGTGCAATCAACCGGAAGAAAAATTTAGGAGATCAACAACAAAGAGAACTGCATTAACAGTGGAGCATCAAGTCTTCATATTGCTGAAATTGTATGCGTCTCTGAACCTATGTCAAGTACAAGGAGTGCCTTTGTTCTTTTAGAAGAATTATGAATACTTGGGTTTGTACTCCTGGGTTGTAAATTTTGTAACATCTCTGGATGGTTATTCGAAAAACAGAGTGAAATATGGTATTCACAAAGATATAGAAAGTTAATGTGCAGAATTTGTGTTTTTTCTATATTTCGGTACGTTTCTCCCATGCTTATCTGATTAACCCTATTGGTTAAAACAATTGTTTGATAATTAAGATATTTCAAAAAAAAATTAAGTTTGATTCGTTATTTGTCACACGTAGCAATAGACAGGCCTATATTCTAGATGCAATCATAACATTGTTTCATGTAGTGAATAATACCATAAATGAAGATTAAAAATTATAGGGACGTTTATAATATACCAAAAACTTGTCACGGTCAACAAATGATTCCATTTCAGACTACCAAAATAATCAAGTACTAATCCGATTTATTAAGTAAATTCAAAACAAAAGTCGAGTTCAGTTAAGTAATGTCCAGATTATGTCGAGTCTTACCCAATAAATTTAGTACAATACAAATATGGCTCTGAGCAGTTTGTAGTGATATAAATCGAATAACATCAGAAGATTCATTTCAAATGAGTTATGTAACTTCTTATAAAAAATTGAAATACTTTAGACATGTAAAAAAATACTGGACCAATAAAAAAAACTATGTCTCCGATCATTAGTTATTGTGTGTTTCAATCTCAATAAATCCATCAGAGATATTATGCTATTTGCAAGATTTTGCTGCCTCTCGAAATTTATTTATTCATGAAAAAGGTACAGTTTTCTTATTTTTGAAAATGCAACATCTAGGCTAAGTTGTATGCAATTTGGAACAAACGCTAACTGTGTGGACGTGCTTCCATCTGAATTAGTGTCAGACAAAAACAAATGGTTAACAATGCAATAAAGATGTACCTATTTTTTACTGCATAAATATTGAATGCGTATTACATTTTAAAAATATCTGATATATTAATAAGCTTAAACAATATTCAATATTGTTCTGACATCGTGTTAAGAAAGCGCTTGTTTGAACGGTTAATGGTTTACATCTTATATCACTCTGAAACTTAAAGTAGAAAAAATCTACTATATACTATAGAAATGCACACCATTTTAAAATTAACACATATAACATTATCACTTATAGTTACATTAAATAAATAAATCTATTATAAAAAAAAATGTGACACATAAGTATACATATCCGTTGTATTTTTCCCTTTAATCTCAAACATGAAGGAAGTTAACGTTATATGTTGATGAATCAAAAGCGTATTTCATTATTGTAAACTGGCGTTTAAGGGACACTAGCTGCGAGATACATCAACAATGTATATTATGATTTTTTTTGTTCAATCATTAACAAAAGTCGAATAGTGGAATAATTATTCTCTATTAACAGCCAGTATGGTTCAATTTTGTAAAAATAAGCTAAGAAACATCGATGATGAATGTTTCACTTGCAAATGAATAGTTCGACTTCATTTAATCCGTATTTATGTGAACTTCAATCTAACCCCTTGGCTAGAGATGGATTGTGCATGATTGATGCGTGTTAGGCTATCACAAGAAAAGAATGTCACCATTGATAGTAAAACGTTGGTAAATCACTTGATTGGCCGATTCGATGCACAAAACATCATTCTGATATAGGTAAAATCGAAATTTAACTTATGTTGTTAACCAAAAAATTGAAATTAAACAGACATAGAGAAATTCATTTGCACGAGGTTTAACATGGTTATAAATTAAAATATGAGATTTGAGTCAAATTGGTGAACATGAATTTAATATCTAGTATCCCCTTCAATGTTTAGTCATAACTCTGCCTTTTATATCTTGTTAAGATATTATTATAACAGTCCATTGACATACCATTGTAATCATGCATAATTTCAAATGAGAGTTATTTTTTAGTAAATAAGACAGCATATATTCAAATAAAAATTAACTCATCAGAGGTACAAAAGACTTATCAATGACACTTGAATAAAACAAAATGATACAGACAATTGAGAGATAAAGATAAAAACTCTTTCAAAGTTCTTTGGTGATCTCAGATTCGTTTAAAAGATATGCAGATTTTGGTTCAAATTATAACTTAAATCCAGATTATTTCCGTTTATGACCTCATCTCGTAGGTTGTTTTAAATAATCGACCGTTGGTTTCCTGTTTCAAAGGTTTTATACTAGTTATTTTTGGGGCCCTGTATATCTTGCTGTTGAAGACCGTATCTAGACCATAAATGGTTTCTTTTATAAGCTGTGACTTAGATGGAGATAAAATGAAAATGAAAATTGGGAATGTGTCAAAGAGACAACAACCCGACCATAGAGTAGGCAACAGCAGAAGGTCACCACTAGGTCTTCAATGCAGCGAGAAATTCCCGCAACCGGAGGTGTCCTTCATTGAGTTGTCTCATTGCCACTTATACCACATTTCGTTATATCTATTTATTATCTGCTCCTTCTGCATTATATCAGATCGAAGTAAATACTTTGTCAAAATGTTATGAACATTAATCAACCCATACATGTATCTATTTTTTTCAAATTGTTGGGAAATATACAATTAAACCCTTTTTTTTAATTGAAGAAAATGATTAATGGCAGAATAAAATGTATATAAAACAAATATCAAATATTAGCTTAATATGTATAAAAAAGGGATTATTGTATAGTATTCATCTTATTATTCACACGTGTTCATTAAAGTTGCAAAACACATTTTCACCCTTTAATCTGGACTTATTAATTATGCAACTATAGGAGCAGTTGTGCTGATATAATGTTATTCTACTTGATTTGGGGTGACAAACTGTTAATCTACATGTTTCTTTAGTTCATTTTTGTGACCTTCAGAGGATAATGAGTGACATACTGTTACTCTACGTTTTAAATTTCGCATAAGTATCATTCTTCGATATATTTAGGTATTTTTGGTTCTCAATGCTCTTCAACTTCGTACTTAAGTTGGCCTTTTTAACTCTTGTTTTTCGAACGTCACTAATGTATCATATGTAGTCGCGTTTCCAAAGCAAAAAGAAAATTTCAATCCTGGTATCTATGATGAGTTTATTTACAATTTCAAATAAAAGGAGCTCCACAATCTAAAATGAACAGATGTTGGTAGTACACATTATACAAAGATCGACACAGTATTGAAATTTACGAAAATAAAAAAGTGGCTACAAACACGAATCAACGGAACAAATACGAGGCGGTCCAATAACCAATACAGGAAGAACAGACGGCAGCACAGACAACTAAAAGGGAAGGGCATTTGAAATTAAAGAAAACCGGATAGCAAACGATACAATATGGCATATACATAGAGAAGACCGTCACGTAAATATGAAGGGATATCAAACATGTTTAATGTCCAATGCATAATTGTCCCGTTTAAACCGTAGTTAAAAGGGAATATGATCTGCTTCATCATCTTTTCAATTTTTTTTATGATGATATATGTGGTGCGTTTGAGAAATTAATACATAGGGAAGCAGTCGTTTAAGAGGTGTGAAATACCCCAGTTAATTGCATCTTATTGCTTAGGATCGATAGTTGCAACAGGAAACTTTTTTTTTAAACCCGTTTTTTTTATTTTTTGCTTGTGTGCCTTTCTAAATAAACTGCACTTTTTTCTTCTTCTATGTTGACATAGCTGTCTGCTATTCAGATCATAACATATTGGTTTGATGTTATTCATAATTTATGCATTAAGATATGAAAATTATTTAACAATATACACAGCCTGTAAACCTCTCTCCATATTACATGTACCAGGTATGAATTAAATAATAACAATAAAATTAGGATCATATCATACAGTGACAAATGCGTGCTACTGACATGCAGTTTTGTCCCAAGTCAGGAGCCTGTAATTCAGTGGTTGTCCTTTGTTTATGTGCTACATTTTTGTTTATCGTTCATTTTTTATATAAATAATACCGTTAGTTTTCTCGTTTGAATTGTTTTACATTGTCATTTCGGGGCTTTTAATAGCTTTGGTCATTGTTGAAGGCCGTACGATAACCTATAGTTGTTAATTTCTGTGTCATTTTGGTTTCTTGTGGAGAATTGTCTCATTGGCAATCATACCACATCTTCTTTTTTTATATTAACACACACAAGCTAGTATAAATCAACATTTTTTTACAGTATAGAGATATTTAAGCAACTAATGATTATTCTGAAAGGAACTTTGAACACAAACGTTACTTAGTTGAAATAATTTTGAAAAAAACAGTAAGGAAGAAACAGGGAAAAAAGCACTTAATAAAAGAAAACTTGAAAAAAAATCAAACAGAACGGCATTGGTCAATAAAAGAGGGATGATAAATACCAGAGGAACAGACAATCTCATAAATCGAAAACAAACTGACAACGCCATGGTTAAATTTGAAAAGGAGAAAAAGACAAACAAAAGTACACATGACACAACATAGAAAGCTAAGGAATAAGCAACACAAACCCCACCAAACACTAGGGGTGATCTCAGGTTCTCCGAAAAGGTAAGCAAATCCTGTTCAACATGTGCCACCAGACGTGTTGCTCATGTTATAACAAATCCGGTAAATAGTCTAGTTCGGTATGGCACATTCATAAAAGGGAAGGGGATGTAGTTACGACTTAAGGAAAATATCCGATATCATATGTGAAAGGGTTATTCCATAACGATCAACCAACTCGTGATGGCGTCCATAAAATTTACGGAGGGATGATGTCAACTTCACCATACGGAACTCTTGGTTAAATAGCTTCCTTGTGAGGAGCAACCATATGTCAAAAAAATCATGATAGGAAATGCAAGCACGGAAATATCGTATCACTTGGGAGATATATACCCCGTATGCAGGTGCTGCTGGAATGTTTCTACTTAGAAATGGAAATTTCACAATTGGAAAGCTGAAATCATCTCTTTTGTAGTAAGGTTTTGTTTTTAACGACCCTCATTGTCAATTTCTAGATGTAAGGCAGACTTAACTGTATCTGTTGTATCCTTTATCCCTAGTTCGATGGGAAAGATGCGTTCAACATAGTCACCAAAACATCAGAATCGTTTTGAGAGCAAATGCTTCAAACAACACCTCTTTACTGTAATATAGGTCTAATAAATGCATTATAGAAAGTATATAAGTATGATATCCTGTCAAATAATTGTATAACTTATCGAAGAACAAATAAACAATATCATGCTTTATTTGTCTTTTATATGTTATTAATATGTGTATTGCGTGTTTTGTTTTTCTACACGAAAATGTTGTCCATAAAATGACACTCAGTCTTATTTTTATTATGTTTTCTAGTTGATAAGGATGATTAAATGATTGTGATTCGTTGGGTGGTGACTTTCTAGCCGACTTGCATATTTGATGTATACACCATGATAAAGGTATTTTAAGATTTAAGTACATGTTGTATGGTTAGATCCAGTGACCACAGATATGTACAGAACTTTATATTTCTTATATTTTCTACTTTATATAAAAAATAAGATTTGGTAGGATTGTCAGTGAGATAACTATCCAACTGAAGTGAATGTCTGCAATCATAGACGAAACAAACGTCTGTTGCAAAAACAAAATCTTATGCATGAATCCTGGTATTTCTGATGATTTATTTTAGATTATTTTTTCTTTTGGTATGCAATATGCTCAGAAACATTGCGTTCACCGTTGTTATGACCTTGTATGATCCATACAGTTCCCGTCTTTTTAAGATCGATGGTGTCGTGTATCACTCCCTATGTTATCCCAGAATGGAGCAGTTGCTGTAAAGATGTCGTAATTTTTACCGAACGCGGGTGGATGTGAGTTATTATAATAATAGACTTTAATAAACACCAGTTGCATGGATCTTTGAGTTGGTATAAGGTTGAAATTAAGACTTAGTCATGTATATATTCCAGGTGCAATTTATGAAGCAGATATAAAACCAAATAGTTACAAATTAATAAAAATAATTAAGTTTACAAGTAGGAATGGTTGACTACAATTACAATAACTGTGACTGCTTACAATATCTTTTTAATATATTAAACAAGCATTATCGTGTAATAAAATGCCAGTACACGACTGACATGGCAACTGTAGTTAATAGGCTATTGCACGATTTGCATTACGATGATTATGCATAAAACCCAAAATAATATATTAGAAAAATATCTTAAACTGATATACATATGCCCAAATCATGTATCATAAACATACCTGCAAGCAATAAACTGTAGTATGAACGAGGTGTTCTTCTATCGAAAATCAGTAATATGAAATAGAATAAACAGCCCATTTATAAAATAACGAACAACTATGTTTTTAAGCATGATATTCATTAATCAGACCATACGATAACAAAATCGTAACACACAAATGTAAGCGACTCATGTGGGCCTCATGACATATGATGGTCAGTCTGCGCACGCATAAAGCGCCCCCTTGTGAATGATCATCTACCGCGATAGACAATGGAGAAAACACAGATGCTACACCCTGAAATATTAAGGTATTATGATTATATATACACTTACACATTGGTTCTTTCATGGTAAAATGGTAATATCACGAAACAAAAATGTAACGTTTTAACCCCAAATGAAACCTCAATAATGAAGTTTATTGTGTAGTGTGTGTCAACATTAACACAGCAGTAACATCGTCATGGAGGCCCATTTGGGTTAAACAATAATTCGCAGATTCAATAGAACCTTCGCCTTATCTTTAAACACAATTATTGTATGATTACTGAATGTATTATTCTAAAGTATTGACTACCTGTGATAAATAGAAAAACAAAGCATCTATATGAAAATTGCTTGATTGTAACAGTAATTTTGTCAAACGAAATAAAAGTATAGATCAGTCAATACACAGAATTAACTAATACGAAGGACCTCAGCGAAGGACGCGAATAATGAAGAAACGTGTATTGATTATTTGTATCGTAATGTAAAATGTATGGGAAAATTAATTAGTTTCCTAAGGATAGAGCACTAAACAGTATTAATAATAGTCATGTTTCACACAGGATATATAATATAAAATGTCCGCCTAAGTTTATAAATCTATAAATATATACATACACACATACTTGTTTTCACTAATGATGTTAAGATATTTTTTTAACCAGATGCTCCGCAGGGCGCAGCTTTATACGACCGCAGAGGTCGAACCCTGAACAGTTGGGGCAAGTATGGACACAACATTTAAGCTTGATAAAGCTCTGAATTTTGATTGTGGTTAAATAGTTGACACAACATAGGTTTCTGACACAGCATGAATGTGGTCTAAGAACTTTAACTTAAAAACTTAAAGTTTTAAATTGGACATTTAACTATTTTGGTCCAATATCCAAAATCTAAAAACTTAAAGTTTTAAATTGGACATTTAACTATTTTGGTCCAATATCCAAAATCTAAATACATGGTAAGCATAATATAGAACCCCAAGAATTTAATGTTTGATGAAATCTAATAATGTTCAATTTTAGACCCTTAAGACCTCAATGTGAACCAATTTGATAACCGGGCTCAAATATTTAAAATCTAAATACATGGTTAGATTTAGCATATTAAAGAACCCCATATCTGCATTTATTGTTGAAATCAAACCAAGTTTAATTTTGTACCCCGATTTGAACCAACTTGAAAACTTGGCCCATAATCAACAAAAGGCAGTCACAACGACAGCAAACCGGATTTATTAACATTTATTTGTGTCCTGGCATAAGAACCATAACTTATGAACGGTGAAAGTGAAAATCGTCAATATCAAATTTGACCTCAATTTTGTCATCAGTATCAACATATATTTATATTTGAAAAGCTTAGGGTGAATGGTTCATGAGTAAATGCAACAACATGAATAGAAACACCATTTTTCGATCTTTCAAGAACCATAACTCCTGAACGGTAAAGTAAAAATTGACATTATTGAACTTGACCTCCATTTTGTCATCAGTAACAACATATTAAAATTTGACAAGCTTTGGTTGAACGGCTCATGAATAAATGCACGGACAACATTTGGTTGACGCCCGCCCGCCCGACCAGCCAGCCGCCCGCCGTTTATTCCCCAATCAATAACCGACATTTTTGTCATAAAAATCCGGTTAAAAATCTAAGTACATGTTTAGATTCAGCATATCAAAGAACCCCAATAATTCAATTGTTGTTAAAATCAAAATAAGTTTTATTTTGGACCCTTTAGACCTTAATGTAGACCAATTTGAAAACAGGACCAAACATTAAGAATCTAAATTCACAGTTAGATTTGTCATATCAGAGAACCCCAATAATTCATTTTTTGATGAAATCAAACAGTTTAATTTTGGACCCTTTTGGCCCCTTATTCCTAAACTGTTGGGACCAAAACTTATAAAAATCAATCCCAAACTTTTTTTTATGGTTATAAACTTTGTGTTAAAATTTCATAGATTTCTTTTGACTTATACTAAAGTTATAGTGCGAAAACCAGATGTCTTTGGACGACGTTGCCGACGACACCGACGACGACGCCAACGTCATACCAATATAAGACAATTTTTTTTTCAATTGTTGATGTCGTATAAAAAACCTTGAACGACTTGAAAGTAGTATGATAATCAGTTTCACTGTTCACAGAAGCATGAACTTGTGTGAGTCATAATCATAATGTACAAGAAATATACATTGTGATTTTTCTAACAATACTGCGTTTAGTGAAGCATAAGAACCTTTAACAGTGATCGTGCATAAATTAAAACTGTAAACATGTAGTAGATGATGTTCAATACTTGGAATAACAACTAAAGAGAGCTAAACGTTTTGATGCTTTATTGTACCAGTAGATACACACAAGTGTGAAATAAGAATGCAATACGTATACGTTTACAATTGATTGACCTTTAATAATACATGGATTGAAGACAATAGTTTTAGTTTTTGTTATTATGATTGTTTTTAGTTAGAGTTTTTTTTTTAGAAGTCATTTTTTAATTAATTGCACTTATAATTTTGCAAGTTTATTTTTATCGTTAATTTTCAATATAATTGATAGAAAGCTACATATTCGTCTGCTAAGATTAGTTAAAGATAAAAATGTATTACTGTGTAGAAGGTTAATTGTTAATCGTAATGATAATCCTAAATGTTATGCCACCTTCAGTAGGTCAATCTAGTCAATTAGAGTTCAAGTAAAAGTCGTCTGCACGTGCAGATGTGGCGATTTGATTTAATTACTTTGTTTTGTTCATCTCTGGGAATCAGGTTAAATTAGTGTGACATTTGATGTCTAATGTTCAGACGTAAACAGATCGGCTTTATCATGCGATAAGTTAACATCGAAAACAATGTTGTGAAATTGTAATACGAAATGATTGTATATATTGTAAATATTGGATTAAAACGTAGTTATTAGCAAACATTTGTCAGTTATACGTTATGGATATTATAATGCTAACATTATCGCCGAACTCCCAAATCTCAAATCGTCGACTTTTATATGAACATTTTTTTTCACTGCACTCCGCAATAATACAACTATATGGGAATGTGATTTCTTTTGATGTCAATATTATTGATTTATTAAAAGCTCCAAACTAACGGGAGGTAACTTGTGTTTACAATACAATATCAACAATGCCGAACTATAAATTAATATACTCTTACCATTTGTGGATTGAGTTCTATTAGACCGTTTCAACAACTCTCGACACCGACTAATGACACCTACAGTTTACATATTAGATGAAGGGGTCGTTTCAAAGATAATAACGTCTGATTATCATAACGCATATAAATTCTATTTTTTGTTATATTTAGCGACAGAAAATATATATATAAAAAAGTAAAACACAATTATTTCTCTATCATATAATGTTCTGATTACATGTATTTAAATGATATTTCACTTTGAATTGATTATGATAAAAAAAAAAATACTGCAATCGTTCCGTGTCCTGATCAGCTTTCTCTCCAACTTTTGGATTCAGCCGCATGCCTGTAACGTTAAATGTGTATCTTTAAAAGTTGTTCTGATAAGTTATGAAACACAATTACTGGACTGTCTATCCGTCTGTTACACACTTGTAAACACGGTCGAGTTTGTGTTTTTCAAAAGATCTATACCCTACACGATGTACATGTTCAATTTCGGGAGGGGTAAAACATATTGATTTTAAAGGTCAAAGGAAAAGATCACATCGCCATTTGTATCTACGAGGGACTACACCGCTTCAAGAGACCATGTTAAAGTTGATGTAGTTCCTTCATGAATAGGGGAAACTGTATCAACATTTAAGAAGTGCATACCTGCATATTGAATTTATAATTCAACAAGCTAGTTACTATAGAGCAAATTTTTTTCGTACAGAGCTAAGCAGGAGTTGGGATTCCAATGACTTAGGTTATCCCACATTTAATTATATAGTCGTCCTCACGAACTAAATCAATGATATAGCTGCCTGTGTTTCCGAAAAACAACATATGTTGTCCCTTTATCGTAGAGCCATACCCCAATTTTTATGTGTTACACAATCAATTGCTATATTTCATTTTGTTGTGAGAATTTTTTTTTTTTAATTTTTTTTTCTCGTTTTTTGTTTTTAACGTAAAGTTTATCCCTTTCTTCATTCTAAAGTAAAAAAATCCATGTCATTTAGACTGTTGGAAAGTCAAATCAAATAAATGTCTAGCAATAAATTCAATAGTGATCAATACAGTTATTTCTTATTTTTGAGATGACCTTTCAAATTTTATCTGTCGGAGTCGTGCTCAACTGTAGGTGTAGACAATTGTTGAAAAGGTCTAGTAACTAGTAAGGTTAACAGAACATCACATAAATATCACACAATCATGATAGAATAAATACATGTACTTCTGATCTGAACAACAGGGCAAATGTGCAGTGGTAATATGATTTATATTGATTATTTGCTGATTGAATAGCTCTGCCGGTGTACTATTTTAGTTTCTTTATGTCTTATAGGTCACCTATTTCGGAATTTATGTTCTGTGTTTTTATATGTTCCGCGGAACGAAAATCACCGAACATTGCAACGTACAAATACAATTCATACACTTTTTGTTGTATGCGAATATAGAACATTTTACCACAAAGGTTCAACGTATCGTATATTTGACACATTCTGCATTTTCTTTATCAATTTTATAGAGAAATCATCCTTTTAAAAGTTGAACGTACGACATACTGATTTTGTTGACTGGTATTTGGCATGTGTCACACAAATCACCATGAATCAATCCGTCTGATAACAAATCTTAAAAGCATAGTCAGTGAAACTATTTGAATTAAGATAGGATATTCGTGTTATATAGTATTTAGTTTCATCTATGCCACCTCTGAAATACATATGCCTGCTGTCATCGGCATTTGTGACGTCAATAGTTTGTTAACAATAACATTGTGATTATATCAGTATGGGTCAGTTTTAAGGGGACAAACAATGATAGATAAACAAGAGTGGTTACATTTTTTTGTAGGCAGTGCACTTTTTTTTTATTTCCATTTAGCTATAAATGCAATGCAAGTTGTCATATAAATGCCACAAAATACTTTGATGTTCTTCTACTTATTTCTTATTTAGTCTATTGAAATATTTTAGGTCAAAATGATTAAATGCCATCTGTGGAAGATGAATTTCAGTTGGATACTCTTTGTTTTCCAAGTAAGTATTGATATAATTAATCTTTATTCTTCAATATTGCTTTCCTACACAAAAATGTATTGATGTTTTGCGCTAGCAAATATATGTTTAGACTTATGTGTTTCTAAAGCAACATTTGTTTTCGTCTACATTGTCCATTTGACATACATTGATCATGTTGGCATTCATCTTCTTACCAGTATCTAGATATGTACACATATACTACAAAGGCATTTTCTTCTTCTATACAACTGAACTAAATGTGTAATTTAATCATTTTTATAGAAGAGAAGGAAAAATATTAACGGATAAATCTGCCAAAATGTTTGAATACAAAATAATAAAATTAATGATGTCACGAGGAAGGACAATGTAGTGTGTTTTTTTTCTATTTCAGTTTAGTTTCAGTAAAATAGCGATAAACATATAATCATTGGTCATCTCAACTCGTTTTTTTCTCATTTTAGACATGCCGGCTGTAACTTAAAAATCAATAACACTGTGATGACCACCGAGTGTAGATCGGGCTTTTTTTCAAGCGATGAAACATGCGATAAGATCAATTAACTGATATTACGTAAACATAATACTTTTTTTTAAAAATGACTACCTAGCTTATTTCATGTATTTTGAACACTACATGTTTTAAGGAACAAAGAATCTCAATTTTCTTGTATTTAACCAAAAATTTCAATGTTTGTTTTTTCCCGGACTTTTTTTAGAGCAACTGTGAAACTGTCCAGGTTTTTTTTGTGAAAAAAAAATATTTCTGGACTTGATCTTTTCTAGTTTATGTAATTTAGTGAAGGGCAATAGCATGTATTCTCAAGAAAAACGTATTAATGCAAACTTTCTGTTCGGAAATTTTCTCCGTCAACTTTCCAGTGTTAAATTATAAATTATTGGATCTTTTATAAACCAGTCCTACTTCATGTCATGCTGCTTTTATTTTACAGTTATTAATATAAAAAAAGGAGTAAGAAACCTACTGGACAGTAGTAATGAATCAGGAAAATGCTATGTAATAAAAAATAACCTGCTAAATAATGCTGTTCCCGCCCCATGTTTATTTGCGTAACTACGTTTTTTGATTGAGTTAAACCATTTCAAAATGTTCCTTCTACAATGTATGCAGTGATCTTAAACTATTGTCTCAGATAAGGGAGAATGTTTGGTACCATTAAAACGTAACATCCCATGCAATTGTTTGCATTTGTCCTAAGTCATGAATCTGATGTTCAGTTGATGTTATTTGTTGATGTGGTTCATAAGTGTTTTTTTGTAAAGATTTGACCGTCGGCTTTCCCGTATATATGGATTTACAATAGTATTTTTCTGGGCCCTTGGCAACTTGATGTTCTGGGTGAGCCAAGCCTTCTTGTTCAAGTCCGTACCTTGACCTTTAAAGGTTTACTTTAATAAATTGAGGCTTGAATGGAGAGTTTTCTCATTGGCACTCATACCGCATCTTCCAATATTTATGTATTAGAAGACATTATTGTTTAATAAACTGAATATGACTTTTTTACTTTGTAATACTGTTTATTTAAAGCATTCCTGTCAAGTTTTGTCAAAATCAGTTCAATAGTTTGAGAACAATCTAGTAAAATAAAAGACGACATCTACAGCGATTCGAGCAAAATTTCTTCGACAAATCCAAAACATGCCGTATGATGATGAAGACTATAGTATGGACCAATAAAGGATCAAATATTTATCTCATCTGCTTACAAACAGTTTAATGGGATCCACAAGATGATTGTAGGAAGATACCTACCACAAATGGACTTTTTTGTCTTTTTTATAAGGTCTCTTTTCTGGCCAATAAATAAAAATAATGGGGTAACTTTCACTCATTTATCATAGAAATGTTAAAAAAGGGCGTAATTGAAGTCTTCAAGCAGAATGAACAATCCATACAAACATTTTACTGTCTTCAAGGAGGTTTCAATTAGTCCTTGCGTAAAAATTTAATTTGCGCCGCTTCCCAGAGAGGGACATAAAAGGCTTTTCTTTTAGTGAAGAATTTGTTGTTACAGCATTAGAAATAGTTTCCTTTACTGATAGCTATATATTTAGTGAAGTCTTTTCTAGGAAAGTGTTCTATCATAGCAGAATATCAGAAATAAGGAGACAAAGCTCCCCACAATAATAAGTATGGCTTGTTCTGTCAACTGAATATTCATGGTAGAGTCCCATTTGGAGGACATGTAACCTCATGTTTACAAAAACTTCTATAGAAACCCAAATTCAAAAAAAAATAGTGATTTGAATGTTCATGAAACAGAAATGTTTTACTGCCATAAAATGTAGGGTTAATTACCTACAACTGTCAATTCAAGGAAATATTTTTTTCTACCTATTTTCGTATACAACCGGATGTAACGTACTATGATTTGGTGGTATTACACCTACCGTACATGTCATTTATAAGAATCGACAAATAACAATATATACAAGTGAACGATACTTGTTTATACAATATACGTGTTAGGAAAAGAAAATGTGGTATATTTGACAATGAGACAACTCTCCACAAGAGACCAAATGACACAGAAATAAACACCTATATGTCCCCGTACGGCCTTCAACAATGAGCAAAGCCCATACTGCATAGTCAGCTATAAAAGGCAACGAAATGACAAATGTAAAACAATTCAAACGAGAAAACTATCGGTCTAATTTATGATCCAAAAAATGAACGAAAAACGAATAATTATGTAACACGTCAACAAACACAGACATACATAATGTGGCGGGGTTAAACATGTTAGCGAGATCCAAAACCTCCCATAAACTCTGACAGTAGTGCAACAGTGCAACATAAGAACGAACTATACAAATAAGTTAAAAAAAAGCCTTATCTCATCAGATGGATACAAATAGAAGTATATCCAACAAAACATAGAGTGGGGTACTTGTATAACCTAACAACAAAACGACGCTATATACATATCTGAGAAAACTCGCAGTTACTGACAGCTAGTTCAAAGCCAGTTAGTACACCATGATCAATCTGATAAATGCATTGGTTTCGTGTCTTGAAAAGTACTTATTTCGAGCCTTTTTCTTATTAATTGTTTTAAACGTTAATACACTGACACATAGCAATTTAAGCTATAAGAAATTTGTATAATCACTCGATAAATAACAGACACTGCTCTCGAAAAAACCCGAACATATAAAAATGAAGTTAGTCTAAACGTGTCATTTTCGATGCAATAACAATAATTGTAGTAAAATGTCTGTATATCTAATATTATATACACATGTAGAGTCGGTGTATGCATTGCCTTCGACATTTGCATTGGTATGTGTATAAAAATGGCTACATTCTGTATTTTGAAATAAAAGCAATGTTAGGCTAAATTCAACTTTGAAAAAAAAATGTTTGATTGATAAGATCGTTTTATCTTTAATACTAACATTGCTTGTATACCCTGGTATATTACACTTAGCTTCGATATCAAGTTTTGTCAGAAGGGAAGAAGGGAAGTATGTTTGTTTACATTTTTTATTATATCACGCTAGGTATAGTGTCCGGCTAGGGTCGTGGTTTTTTGAGTGATTTGGTTCGAGTTTAGTTCTTGCTTTTTCAAGCGATAAAACATGCGATCAGTTCAATTAACTTCCATTACTTCCAAACTTATATTGAATACTATACATGTTTTGATCAACAGAGTAGCACAATTTCCTTGTATTTAACCAACAAATAAGTGTTTGTTATTGTCCGGGTTTTTTCATGAGCAGCTGTGAAATTGTCCAAGTTTTCAAACAAATGATTAAAATTTCAATAAGAAGAAAGGTATTCTTGACTTTACAAAATGACTTTTTTCTAGTTTATAACTGTGATTTAGTGAAGGACAATATCATTTATTCCCAATAAAGCATAAAAAAAACATATTACTTCGTTCATCAAAATAAAGCTTTTTTCTAATTAAGGTAGCACAATACAAAGATTTTTTTACTTCCAATCACTAACCTTTGAAATGCTGTAACTTTCTTATGAATGCATAGAAAATAATAAAAGAGGTATATATAGATAGATAAAAGATTAATCATTTAAATGAATGCAATATTTTTATTATGCAATCAATATGTAATCAATTATTATGTAATTAGTGGCAAAATCTGGGTAAGTTCACTTGAATGAATTTAGCTCTATCATCTCTTTAACTATACAGAAAATTTTAACAAAATCTTAATTAACACATCATGGGCTTCAAAAGGGTGTCTCAGATTGTCTCTTTGTATTCCATTCTCTCATAAATCTCTAATTAGTGTAAACATCCCAACCACATAAAAGAAGATAATGTTTAATTAGGTGTAAAATGTGTTCTATACATTCTATCTGAAATCTGAGACACCCTTTTGTAGATAATGGCCATAGGAACATTTATTTGAAAGAGTTATTTGTTAGCTATCCAAAACTGCCACTTTTATAAATTTTCAAGCATTATTAAGAAAGTTACAGCATTTTAAAACTTGGGAGTTGGAGTTATAAAATCTTTGTATTGTGCTACCTTAATGCAAAATTTCCGTTTGGAAAGCGTTCTATAACTACTTTCCAGTGTTCATTTATAAAGTACTTGATCCTTTACAAAACTGTGTTTAGAATTTAGTGCAGGGAACTCATATTCATTTTAACTTCATTTCATGTTACTTTTGATTTTTTCAGTTAATAATATCTCTTCTCTTGCACAGCAGAGATTACAAAAAGGGAGTAAGAAACCTTACAGACAGTAGTGAGAATACGGAAAATGCTATGTGATAAAAGATATTATACTAAAAGAGGCCTGACTCCGCCCCTTAAAAAAATCATTAATAAAAATTTAAACACTAACACACGCACACTTAATCCAACCAATTTTTATTGCCATTGAAAATAAAATTTGAATACAATTTCAGATATAATGAACAAGGAAATGAATATTTCATTGCCTAAATACGATCCTTAAAAATAAATGTGTACATTATATGCTATCACCAGCTAGATTGTCCCGTGCCTTTTTCGGTTTCAATTTCTAAAACAATAAAATAAATAATACATGTTAAAGGACAAATAGTTAATGATAATGAATTATTTTTATACGACCGCAAAAATTTTAATTTTTTGGTCGTATATTGTTATCACGTTGGCGTCGTCGTCTGCGTCGTCGTCGTCGTCGTCGTCGTCGTCGTCCGAATACTTTTAGTTTTCGCACTCTAACTTTAGTAAAAGTGAATGGAAATCAATGAAATTGTAACACAAGGTTTATGACCACAAAAGGAAGGTTGGGATTGATTTTGGGAGTTTTGGTCCCAACATTTTAGGAATTAGGGGCCAAAAAGGGCCCAAATAAGCATTTTCTTGGTTTTCGCACTATAACTTTAGTTTAAGTGAATAGAAATCTATGAAAGTTTGACACAAGGTTTATGACCACAAAAGGAAGGTTGGGATTGATTTTGGGAGTTTTGGTTCCAACAGTTTAGGAATTAAGGGCCAAAAAAGGGCCCAAATAAGCATTATTCTTGGTTTTCGCACAATAACTTTAGTATAAGAAAATAGAAATCAATGAAATTTTAACACAAGGTTTATTACCACAAAAGGAAGGTTGGGATTGATTTTTGGAGTTGAGGTCACAACAGTTTATGAATTAGGGGCCAAAAAGGGGCCCAAATAAGCAAATAAGCAAATATCGCACCATAACTTTAGTATAAGTGAATATAAAACTATGAAATTTAAACACAAGGTTTATGACCATAAAAGGAAGGTTGGGTTTGATTTTGGAAGTTTTGGTCCTAACAGTTTAGGAATAAGGGGCCCAAAGGGTTCAAAATTGAACTGTGTGTGATTTCATCAAAAATTGAATAATTGGGGTTCTTTGATATGCCGAATCTAACTATGTATGTAGATTCTTAATTTTTGGTCCCGTTTTCAAATTGGTCTACATTAAGGTCCAAAGGGTCCAAAATTAAACTTAGTTTGATTTTAACAAAAATTGAATCCTTGGGGTTCTTTGATATGCTGAATTTAAAAATGTACTTAGATTTTTAATTATTGGCCTAGTTTTCAAGTTGGTCCAAATGGGGGTCCAAAATTAAACTTTGTTTGATTTCATCAAAAATTGAATAAATAGGTTCTTTGATATGCCAAATCTAACTGTGTATGTAGATTCTTAATTTATGGTCCAGTTTTCAAATTGGTCTACATTAAGGTCCAAAGGGTCCAAAATTAAACTAAGTTTGATTTTAACAAAAATTAAATTCTTGGGCTTATTTGATATGCTTTATCTAAATATGTACTTTGATTTTTGATTATGGGCCCAGTTTTCAAGTTGGTCCAAATCAGGATTCCATATCAAGTATTGTGCAATAGCAAGACATTTTCAATTGCACAGTATTGCACAATAGCAAGAAATATCTAATTGCACAATATTGTGCAATAGCAATTAATTTTCAATTGGAGTTATCTTTCTTTGTATAGAATAGTAGTTGATAATATATGTTGGAAATTTGCCAGACATGACTATGATGTCATTTTCTATTTTTATTTGCCAATAACTTTATGTAAATAACTTCATTGGAAATTTGCCAATATAAAATGTTGCTGATGAAGCTTTTTTTCCTTATCTTATCTAAAATGTTTTTAGATAATGTATGTTGGACATTTGCTAGACATGACTATGATGTCATTTTCTATTTTTATTTGCCAATAACTTTATGTAAATAACTTCATTGGAAATTTGCCAATATAAAATGTTGCTGATGAAGTTTTTTTTATTGTTTTATACAATAAACAATGTATATTCACTTTTACTACCAACCAATCTTTACCATCAGTGATAACAAGCACTTTATTTTACATTTTAATATTTTATGATGTATTTAAAAGAGTTGTTATTGTTGCAAACTCCATTAGAAATTTGAATTGATATCAGTTTTGGAAAAAGGGAAACGGGGATGTGAAAAAAAGGGGGGGGGTGTTTAAATTTTTCTCATTTCAGATTTCATAAATAAAAAGAAAATTTCTTCAAACATTTTTTTGAGAGGATTAATATTCAACAGCATAGTGAATTGCTCAAAGGCAAAAAAAAACTTTTAAGTTCATTAGACCACATTCGTTCTGTGTCAGAAACCTATTCTGTGTCATGATCAACTATTTAATTTTAGATTTAAAAAGTTTGAAGAAGAAATCTTTAATTGATTTGTAAAATCTTGACATTTATTTTGTGTAAAAAAAAACCATGTAATGTCAAAAATTTGATCACAATCCAAATTCAGAGCTGTATCACGCTTGAATGTTTTGTCCATACTTGCCCCAACTGTTCAGGGTTCGACCTCTGCGGTCGTATAAAGCTGCGCCCTGCGGAGCACCTGGTTGTAAACTCTTTTAAAAACATATCTCACTTTACACAATATATGTATTTACCCTCTCAATCCGAATTGTCTATGATCTCATAAGTTCGTTGACGTCACGAATGTGTATATACAGTACATGCAATTTATAAGATGTGAGAAAAAGATTATTTAGAAATGAACGCAACTTGTTTTTGAAATGGAAGTGCTAATACATGTAATACACCATGTGCCTTCAAAGAACTTAATTCAAACCTTTATTTTATAGTTTTTACACTTAAATACACCAACACATATTATTTCTAGCTATACGAAATGTGTAACATCACTCAATAATACAAAGACGCTCTCGAAAAAGCCCGGACATCAAGAAATGAATTGAGTCTCGTAATGTCGTTGTTAATGCAATAACAATATTTTGTGTAAAGTGTCTGTATATCTAAAGATATATAGATTCCATATATACATTTCCTTCGACATTTACATATCTGTATGTGTATGAAAATTGCTTTATTCTGTATTTTGAAATAAAAGCATTGTAAGACTAAATTTTACTTTTTTTTTTTAACTTAAACCAATATCATAATTATGATAGTGATAATATTTTTTTTTTTTATCTCAAATACTAGCATACCTTGTATAACCTTGTTTACTAAACTCCAACTTCTATATCGCGACTTGTCAGAAAGAAAGTATGTGTGTTTACATTTTTGATTACATTCACTCGAAAAAAAGTATAACGTGTATGATTCAAATATTAACTGAAAATCTTTCTAAATTCCCTAACCAAATGTGTTCCTCCGCTTTCAGATATTTGTGATATCCGTTAACGCATTCAACTTGAAATGTCCTTCACAATCAAACTGGAAACTTCGAGCACAAGTAAAATGTAACGGCACCTTGAAATACTTTTGCTTATACAACAATGTGGCAGAAAGATATGTTGAAGGATGCAATGGACCAGACTGGGATAGAAAAGGTAATGATTTGGCAGTTAAACTAATAGGGATAAATTATACACTAATTTGAAGCACAGTTGATACCTTATTATTTGTGGTCATGGGTTTGGGACATGAACTACCCATTTGTTTGAATTCTTCCTCATGTGAATATGCTCTAGTTGATACGTTAGCACTTGATTCCAATACTTGTCTTTTGTAGATTTAGGCATTGTTTTATTAACTTCACAAAGTATTAACCAATGTATTACACAGATACTAAAACTATAAAATTATTTTGGGGTATTTTTCCTCGAACTTCATGCTTAAACGAGTATAAGTTAGCGTATATGTGTAGTAGCTCAAATAGATGTATTTCAACAATAGATATTCTTAACACTTGTGTAGATCCTTTTTATTTTCCGTTATTAATACAGACATATCCACCAGTACCTAGTCATTTCCACTCTGTGAATGTGAGTTGTTTGTCTATTAGTACCCATCTGATGAGTAAAGCTTTTTAAACGATGTTTACAGTTATTGCTTATGTTTTACTGTTACATCACTGTCCCCGTTTAGAAAGAGGGTCGTCATCATGGTAAACCCCATCACATTATGTATGTATATATGTGCCTTTAATTTAGTAGTTGTTGTTCCTTTCTGTGTTACATATTCGTTTTTGTTCTTTTGTTTTGTACATTACTCAAGTTGTTCTTTTTCTCATTTGAACTGTTTTGGAATTATTTTTCGGGGCCTTTTATAGCTGGCTATCGGGTATGTACCTTATTCATTGTTGAAGGCCGAACGGTGACCTGTATTTTTTTTTTATATCTGTGTCGTTTGATCTGTTTTGAAGAGTTATCTGATTCGCAATCAAACTGCATATCCTTTTTTAAATTGTGTTGTTATCTACTGTTGTGGGTGTTTGACACATTCGACGTTTCCATTTTGTATTTAACATAAAGTATTATAACTTTATATCCCCAAACATAAAAAGAATACAATAGAGGTGTCTGATATAAAGACCCCACAGAACACAGATATAAAATAGTATTTATACTAGTGCAAAGTAAGATAACTCTGACATGTCTATAAACAAGTAAATTAGTATGTTTTACCAATTTAAAAGTATATTTATATGACTTAATAAAGTGAAAACAGCAAAGCATTCAAATATCTAAAGGTGTAATTAGCAAAAACAAAAACATATTGCTAACTAAATTATAAAACTTCATGATGTAGCTCTTTGCTTACATCAAGTTCTAATTTAAAGGTCACAATTCATTGTTAGCAATATGGTTTTTCCAGAATGTAACAATATGACTATTCAATAAACAATAGAAAAAAAAAACTCCCCGAGCGAGAACGTATGACCATATGTACTATCAATAAATAGAATAGGCCTGGATTCAGATGATAGAAATAGAGGTAATATATAAGACAGGTTAACTGGTCCGTATAACAGTTTCCAAACTGGAAAGATGATATTACATTCCATTTATAACTAACAGCATTAATAATATGAATTTCATTTCCCTCCAATAGATGTAAAAAAAAAAATCATTCAACTTAACAGTAATAAATATCATACATAATGTATATATACAGGAAATTCCACTCATCCACATTATTTGTCATTTGATTTTTTTCAAATTGTATCCCCCATCTTCTATTTTTACCAAAGCTAATCAAAATTACAATATGAAGCTAATGGCATAACTAGATTAATGTTACCGCACCAGATATACATTTCGACAAAATAAATGTCTCTTCAGTGAAGCTCGAAGTCAACATATTTGAGAAATATTTCACAAGATTAGGAGCTTACGAAAAAATAGTATAGCAAAAGCAAGGCTAAAAATTAGAGCTTGTCATGGAATAGACATTTTCTTTTATCTTACGAAGTTTTTAGGCCGCACCTTTAAATGACACATTATCTCAAACCAATATTTCAGCCGTCAGAGCTCTTGTGGCATACACATTTGAGTGTTAATGATTTTATATAGAATAAGAATAAATTATATATGAATGTCAGAAGACAATCGTTTTATCTTTAATGAAAAATATGGTAAATATTACATTTATCGAAAAAGGTAAAATGACTATTTGTTATGTTTCTTATTTCTAAATACATTGGAGTTACGATTGTCCTATATTAGGAGCCTTTAGTACAGTCGTTGACAACAATTAAATAGTAGCAGTGTAATACCATAAAAAAAGAAGACCTCATGTCAGGTCAACATACACATGATAGTCATATTGATTGGTATAAAAGTACGGAGATTTTATATATTAATCAACAATACTATCATGTTTGGAAAAAAAGGGTGAATGAGTTACCTCAAACTACTGAAAAATCCTTAACGAGTAGTACACAATATACAAATGTTTTGAAAAAAGGACTTTTTTTGGGTCAATACGATTTCGAAAAAAATAGTTTAATAAGTTCGGAATGACAATCAATAATTCAATTTAATTTAAATCAATTTTCTTGTTTTATAATAGGTAGTAAGCGAATCTATGCTGGAGATTTCAGCAGAGAAAACTGTAACAAACAGCGTTTCCAACCCTTTATATTTTGGAGTAATGGTAGCATTAGCGATTGTGTCTATGCTAAATCAGTCTGCAGTGCAGAAGGACAAGTTGTTTACTTGGACAATTCAACAAAAGATGACAGAGCTTGCCGATGTGACTATGAAAACAATTACTCATTTATCAAAACTCCAAGAAATATTTGTTACTGTATACCATCAGAAGAAGACTGTTCCTGTTCCATCAAATCATGCCCAGAAAACTATACCCTCTCAGCAGGTATCTTACTTTTATTTTGTTTTATATTGCCATTCCATGCACATGTTTTGTAATTGTAAAATGTTTTATCAAACACTTTCGACCTTCAATGTTCAAGAGTCAAATAGTGTACTGATTGTATGATATTAACTTTGATACCGTGCCATGATCACTGGAAAGTGCTACAATATGACAAATGTTCTTATCTTATCTTAAGTCAGAAGATATATCCATTTCTCAGGATCTAGGAAACTTATAAAAATTTCAGATTTTATTTTAGGTCAGATATTGAATCAATCTCATTCATATCCGTATGACAAAGTTGATAAACAATTTTGCATAAAATTAACGAATTAACTAAAGAAAAGAAAGAACCGTTTTGGTTTAAAAGCCAATAGATCTGAGAAAAAATGTATAACGCTTGAATACGTGTAATGTGTTTTAGAGGAAATAAAGATATGTCCTTAATTGAATATTCAAGATCGTTCACAAATCGACAACAAATTCTGCGTAAGTTAGATGTACTGACACTGAGATATCAGCTCATTTATTTAAATATCGAACAATTAATTTAATCCTAACTCCGAACTGCAACAATCTATTTAGAAGTTCTTTGTATTTATTTAACAATTTAACATGTAGGTCATTTGTGCAAGATTTTTTACAACTGATAGACAAAAGTATTAAAGAGACATTCAGATATAAAATTCAAAAACCAAGTCAAAAAAGTTAATGCAAACTTTCTGTTCGTATATTTCATTGCGTTTCTATTATTTCAGATTATAAATGCACCACATCTGATTTTCAAAAAGTAGCACAATGTAAAAATATAACCAGGTAAGACTTAAAATATTATATTGAACAAATTCGTAAAAGGTTGCACTTTGTAAATTCAGCTGTTTCTCACATCACGCCTCTATTTAGAATATTCATAGAAAATCAATTTTGTTTACATACTGGTTATCAGTTCTGATCTGTATGTTGCATCTCATAGACACATAATTTGTAATTGTTACAAGTAAATATACATATGTATAATGTTTATATTGAAATCTATGGTAACCCTTAAGTCGAGGTAGGGATAGTTAAGAAATTTAGTGTTAGTTGAAACTCTTAGAAGTTCGGGGCATATAAACGTTGTAAATTTGCCAAACAGCCATATATTTTGGCCTTTGAAACAAATAGTAGTGCTCTTCAATTCTACGATGTGATTGTTTTCAAAACGTCATAATAAAAGTGGTACAGTTTTAGACGTAAAGGGAGTTCCTATGGGAAAATGCATTGTCAATATTTACAGAAATGCAACCTAAACACTGTGTTATACATGATGTTCAAATTATATCCAGCAGATGTGGCATGATTGTCATGATTATATGAGTAGCACGACTTTTGTCAATTATATTGAGCATTAATATTTCATCATTACGCATGCAGTACCTGAGTTCACCAAAGTGTTTATCTTGATTCATATTGCTTAATGTTTTTAATGTGTGTAAATTTTGTTTTTTACAAACTTTTATTTCTGAATGTTAATGCTGTTGTTTTGCTTTATTTGATTTACAGAACCTTTTTTTTCATTTTCCCTACGACAAGTGTAGCATGGTATGTTTGTTGGACACTTTCACTGCAAAAGGAACAAGCAATCATTGACACTTATTTCTATTCTTATCACATGTATGGAATGTTTCTGTTACAGACGGCCATAGTTATGTAAGAGCAGCGATACGGTTCTAGTTAAATAAAGAAATCAGCAAGTACGACTCATCACTGACTATAGTTGTAGTATAAGAAGTTACTGCATGCATTTCCAAAACTCTTGAGTTCACCTTCGTCTGTAAAATGTATGTTCCTTAATTTCTATTTATCTGCTTTTTTTTTTCGTTTGGCCATTTAGTGTCATCAACGTTAGGTTTTTATTGCTCCTTCGTTGGTGTGTATTTCCTTATTTTTTCAACACATTAGTCTACCTAATGTTTTATTGTACTAAACACATATTGACATAATATCTATCATGTGTAAAGAGTATTGTGTATTTGGCGATGGTGAGTAATAGGGATATTGACCAGTCCTTTCGATTCGGATGAACATATCCTAATAAATTGATAAACCAGATATTTGATTGGTCAATGCATTCATTCAATCATCATTTGAAGTATAATAAGCACATTGAATTTACGACAATGAAATAAGAATAGACGTAATGATATTATTCATAATTGATTTGTAACAAAGATGTTTAAGGAAAATCGGGTCTCATTGTCTTAAAAAATAGTAATATGGAATGATATTATATGATATTACACACATGAAATATAATAGCATCTAATATGTCGAACATGAAAAATTATAGCACATAAAATGAAGAATGATCTGTTCTGATTTACTAAATAGATACGATATAATAATAATTAAGTAAATAGTTATATGTGTAAGAACGTATATAACAAGCTACATACAATACGTACCAAAACTAATTACAATCAAGTGTGTTCACTGTTAAACACATAAGGTTTAACCAAAAATATATATGTGTATGTGAATTCAATTTGTTTTTGTAGATATAACATAACATTGGATGAAAACACAGAAGACCTCAACAGAAATATCAACCTAAGTAACAGTCAATCAAGTATGCTCATATGTTGTACACATTGTTTATGGGGGAAAGTAGTCATGGGGAAGCTTTGTGTCGTGACAGTATCTCATGGTTTGTATAGACCAATGCACAATGGTTAGACAAGTATGGGTTTTTTTTGTTAACAGTTAAGATAGATAAAAAAAAGTTTCAGCTGTGCAACATCTTTCCAGTATGACCAAATAATTTCAATACAGTCCTAAATTGTGAACAATATTTTATTGGTTTCTCGAAAATTAAGTTTGAAATAACGATATTATCTACAAAAATGTCATGATTACTGAACCAATTCAATGATGATGAAATTATCCTCATGACAATCCTGTCTTTTTTCTTAATTTAACATCACCGAATACGAGTTGTATTTAAGAGTTTCATATGTGAATCAGGGTCTGACAAACTATTCAAAGTGTCGTGTTACTAGTGCTGTTCTGTCTTTTGTTTTATCTCTGGTGTTTTGTGTTTTTTTACTTATTTGTGTTTTCTTTTGATTTTCAGTTTTATGCAATGTCGTAGTGAGATTTGTGTATCTGCCTGGATCTTATGAAAGAGGGGCGAAAAATACCAAAGAAACAGTCAAATTCATAGATTGAAAATAAACAGACAACGTCATGGCTAAACAAATAAAGATAAAACAGACAAATAATAGTACACAAGACACACATTGTAACATAGATTTTTTTCATGACGATGAAATCTGCGTAATTTCCAAGATTGTACTTACAATCTTGAAAACAAAAACATATATGTTCTTCGGCAAAACCAGTAAAGAAGCAAATTACTAAAATTGACAGTTGTTTTTACTTTTTTTTGCGTTGGCAATTATCGAGCAAATCACGGTCAAATTTGTATTAAACAACAAATAAAGATCAGATATGTAAGATTTACAAATATTTTATTTTACTTGAACAATTGGAGAGCTCCTTTTGGGATCTATTGACCTTAATGAAAATGTTTTGATAATTTTGCTGGTTATCTAGAAAGCTATAATATAAATGAAGGAAAAATAAAACCATCACATGATCAGAGATATACGATCGACAAAAGTGCCAAATAGATCAAATCATTCAACATGTTCAATGACCATTATGAGATTCTTTACAATCTATAGTTTACTATGTCTCATTTTGCTTGACAGTGGTTTTGATATTAAAGTTATTTAAAAGCAGGCTTTTAAATTTAGCCTTTGTAGGTGTAAATCGAAAGATGTATTTTTCTTTTTATATACATTGGTTTATGGTTATTACTATTTTTTCACATTTTACAGCATTCCTTGTTAACTGGAGTGACAGAGCTGCAGCTGCCGTATTTTGTCTGTTCATCATGTGTATAGTTGGTAAGACATTTGTAGCTTTATATTGTTTGCACTAAATAATGTACAAAATAATAATAAAAAAAATGGAAGACAGCAATAAATAACAACAAATAAATTACAGGTTCCTACCTTGTAGCAGGCACATACAGAATGTATGTAAGCCTAGATTTCTAGAAAAACTTTTATGAAATCCACTTCAGAGCTTTATTTAGGCTTTATTTTGGAATTGGTATAAAAATTAGCTGTGGTATTGGTTAATTTCGTGTTTAGTTCGACAATTGGTGCCGAACAATCGATTTTACAGGAATTACATGTAGTATCCTTTGAAATGCGTTTAATATTAAATGTATTGAACATTGTAAGCTCTCTTACACCTACATTCTTGTCATATTTTCTAAAAAATATCAGATCTTAGAAGAGTTCAAAATTCAAAACCGATCACATATTTGGCAATCGTAACATGCGTACTGCAGTTTGGCATCACAAATTATATGGGAAATATAAATGTTTGCAATATGATGACCACCATTCTTTAAAAACGTTTAACAAAGAAACAAAATAATTTTAAATGTTTTTTTTTTACAAATAGTTCAAATTTGTAAATTACATACATGTACGTACAATTGGTTCACAGCATAATTTTGCCAAAAACAGACCAATACATGTGTTGCATGACTTGAAAGTTACAAAAGTGCTTTCAATATAAACAGAAGATATTTGTAAACAATAGAATATTACATTTGGGCAGCTTATCCGGTCGACGAATAAAAAATATCTTATAGCGATGACATTTGAGGATTAAAATGAGCATGACTTATTTTTTTTTTCTCTTTCAGTTGCAGGGCTAGTTTTTTCCTTTGTTGATTTACTAAACATGTGGATAAGAAAACAACTACAACAATTTAGAAGATCAACTGAAAGATACAATACAGGTTGTTTTATATTACGATAAACAAAATTAAATAACCAACAGTTGCGTATATTGATTTTTGATAATTACAGACAATCAAACAAAATTTGACTGAGCACTTTTGGTTTTTGTAACGTTTGATAAAATTTGAAAATGAACAGACATACTCTTAAACGTTGTGAATGATGAATTAACGTGTGTGTATTTGAATTCTAGTTTCTTTATTGGTGTACTGTAACACTATATCCATATATCTCTTTCAGTTATTAAAATCACGAAAAGGAATAATTTGCAATGTCCTTTGAAATGGGCAAATATTTTATTAATAACGAGAGAGATAAAACCAGGAATAATATGTTTGTATTTAGAGTAGGCTTTAATATATTAAATATGTATGAAATTTATACTGATACTGTATCACGCATTGCATTTTTAATGCATTTTTAAATTTTCTTACACATATGATCAGACGCCCAGATATATCATTTCAGATACAGTGGGAGCCACGATCTCAGCAAACAAAATACCTAACGCGAATACAATTGAAATTAATACCCATGAATCTTATGAAAAAATGCCATTTGACAAGAAAAAAGGTATGTATGAATAAAAGTTCATTGTTTGAAGAGACATAAAAATCAAAGTAAGCAAGTGAACAAGTATTTGTTTTTTTAGCTACCAAAGAAAAAGATAATGACCAATTACAACAACTATTACTATAAAGTAAATATACCCAAATGTTATATTCATAATTGATTTTAACGGTTTACTGATGACTCTTTCGAAGACAAAACGTGCGTCTGGCGCAAATAAAAAAAATCAATCATGGTATCTATGATTAGTGTTTTAAGGGAAACATTAAATGTCGTAGATATTGAACTTGATTATACACTTAAAGTGTTAGAATACATGTAAGCCAATAAAAGAGAAATTATCTAAATTTGAAACGTTCTGAGGAGATAAATATTTTGAACCGTAAGAACTATTTAATCAGAGTTTGATATCTCTTCTTCTTTATATATATGCATTATTATTTTTTTTCTGTTGTTCTATTAAAAACTTATATCTAAAATTTCAGAGCAACAAATAACAATAGATGAAGTAAACTTTCTACGAATAGTTCATCTATTGTTCAGTGTGGCATGTCCAGTTGTACGAATGGCATTTAACCATGAGATTCACCCAAACCAGTTACGCAAAACACTAAATAAAAATAAGATATTACTTGAAAAGTTATACAGAAGGAAAGGCAAAATCATAAATGATTTCCAGTGGAATTTATTATTTAAAGGTACATACTTAACTTAATTGTATAATTGCCGTAAAGGACATGCTACTAGATTTTTTAGTGGAATACAACGATATTTTTACAATGCTTTAGTATACGTCTATTCCTTTGTTACGCCTCTTTTAATGGTCGTTTTGGTATATGTGTCCGTTCGTCCGTCCTTGCGTCCGTAAATGCGTTCGTTCGTCCGTTCATCCGTCTTTCCCGTTAAAGATTTTGGTCAAGGTAGTTGTTGATGAAGTTGGACACCAATAAACTTGAATTTACTACACGTGTTACATATGATATGATCTTTCTAAGTTTAATGCCAAGTTAAAGTTGAGATCCTAATTTCGTGGTTCACTGAAGATAAAAAGTGAAAGTGCGAATGTGACATTCGTATACTATGAACACTTACTTAAGACAAAGCTGCAATTAAATTCAATTTCATCAAAATATCTATATTAATTTAGGCCTAGGGATACTACACACACAAATTTGATGAAAATTACAAAGAACATATATGTATCCAAACACTTTTACTATATTACAACCATGTTAAGAATTACTACTTTAGATTGCATGTCATTTCTTTGTTTCTCATTGACATAAACTCTGTTTACATTTTTGTATTTCAATAAAAAAAAAAGGTCAATTTACAATTTCCTTATTGTTAAATTATTTTGAATTAATACAATCAATATGATCAATTTATTACGGATGTGGGCAAGTTATTAACTCTCAATGTTATCCTGACCAGATTGTTATGGCATATTTTACAAAATAGTTTTCACAACTAAATACATTGTAAAGACATTTATTGATTTTATGTAAAAAAAAATAAAAATACTGATATGTGTTAAAAACATGATGAATGCAAAAACAAACAACAACTATCCTGGACAAAATATATGTTGTTTTTGTTTCGTTTATTCTACTGATGTTTCAATGTATTACTATTATCTACTAAAATAAATTTTATACAATATAAAATGATTTCTAGAGACAGGCCTGACATAAAAAAAAATTGCAGCTTAATTAACACCTATTTACATAAGATATGTCACAATAAATTGCAACTCAGTTTTAACAGTTGCATGTCAATAGAACATAATTATCCGTATTTTAACACATTCATACTTCATTTGTGAATTTGTTGAGTTCTTATTTAACATGACACAATTGAGATCTTCTTGTGTTCACGATATGCGTGAATCGTTTTCAGCAGTATGGTAGAGCACAATCCGCTTTCATTTACAGCATGCAGAGAGCACTTGAGATCACCCCGACTTTTTGGTGGGGTTCGTGTTGCTCAGTCTTTTGTATCAAATGGTTGAATTTTGTATACTATTGTTTGTTTATTGGTCTTTTTCTATTTTATCCATGGCATATATAAAAAAAAAAAAAGATGTGGTATGAGATAACTTTCCACAAGAAACCAAAATAACACAGAAATTAACAACTACGGGTCACCGTAAGGCCTTCCACAATGAGCAAAGCCCATACCGCATAGTCATCTATTAAAAACCCCGAAAAGACAATGTAAAACGATAAAACTAACGGCCTTTACAAAAAATAAACGAAAAACAAATATCCACTTGTATTTTTGTCTATCTGATGAGTGAAGCCTTTTTCAACTGATTTTTATATTTCGTTCTTATGTTGTACTGTTATCCCACTGTCCCAGGTTAGGGGAGGGTTGGGATCCCGCTAACATGTTTAACCCCGCCACATTATTTATGTATGTGTCGTTTGTTTATATGTTACATATTTGTTTTTCGTTCATTTTTTTATATAATTATGGCCGTTAGTTTTCTTGGTTGAATTGTTTTACATTGTCTTATCGGGGCCTTTTATAGCTGAATATGCGGTATGGGCTTTGCTCATTGTTGAAGGCCGTACAGTGACCTATAGTTGTTGATGTCTGTGTCATTTTTATTCTCTTGTGGACAGTTGTCTCATTGGCAATCATATCACATCTTCTTTTTTATATGGAACACATAAACAAACGACAACCACAGAATTACAAGCTCCTGACTTGGGACATGCTCATACATACATAATGTGGCGGGGTTAAACATGTCAGCGGGATCCCGACTCTCCCCTTATCTGGGACAGTGGTATAACAGTACAACTTAAGAACGAATTATAAATATAAGATGAAAAACTCATCAGATGGACAAAAATACAAGTGGACGTGGCCGGGTACTTGTTCATCCAAACAACAAAAAAACACTAGGTACATATCTGAGAGTACTCGCAGTTGACCAACAGCTAGTTCAAAGGCAATAACCACTAATAAAAAATCATGCATCTAAGACTAAATTATCAAGTACACATCAAACATCCAATTGATTTAGTGTGAATACGTCATAAACAGTCAGAGAAAAACATGACATTGTGCAATGCCAAGATGTAGGTATCGACAATTTGTAGATCCATGAAATTTTAGATCCATAGTTTGTTTATTTTAGACTTACAGTATGAGCTTGAATGTCTCTCTGGTATCTTTCGCCCCTCTTATCTAGAATGCTATGCAGTGCATGCTTAGCTCATCAAATCAATGTCGTTATATTGTAATTTTGAATCATTTTCAAGTGACTTTTTTCTAGGGGAAACGGTTTCATCAGATGATTTTGATATTACACTAATGGTTAACCTCTTACGTACACTTGCAAACATCAGTATTGTCGATATATATCCAGCACCATTTGATGCAAGTATCAGTGCAATGCTTACTAGAATAAGTTATATAAGTAACAAAGTAATAAACAACGTTGAAGGGCAACTCTCAGAAGATCAGTTCAATCAATATTGGAACGATATAGGACAGGTAAAATATACATGTACTTAAATGATAATACCAGTAAGACCAACACAAAATGTTGACCGTTACCTCGTAACTGTTTGTCCTAATGCTTCTTTTATCATAAAGAAAGAGGTGACTATTGTCAAACGTTTAACCACAATTGGTGTTGAATCAAATAAGTGTCATTTTATATTGTGACCTTTTAAAACCTTTTTGACAACAAACAATGTTTTTGAATTACTTGAAGCACATTGTAATTTTTTGTTTATATACATTATGAACAAACAATACATGTGCTAACATTTCTACGACGACATGGGCTTTGAGGTAGCTCTTATTTATACAAGAAAACTTAATAAACTGAAATCTTATCTATTTTTAGTGTTCACTCTTTCTTTTCTAGATTTGTTTTGTGTAATGGATGTCACTACAAAAAATTGATTATTGATTTCTGTTTCAAATGAAAATACACTCAAAGTATTCAAGTGTTTATTTTTAACTCTTCAATGTCTGTGAATGACTTTCGTTCAGTATAGAAAATCAAATAGTAGACGTCATTGTTAGAATAGAACTGGGACAAAATGTGGGATATTTATAAAAGTATGTTAATAGTGGTGATATCAGAGTGTCGAAGTATACCACAGGGACATTCAAACATCTAAGTCAAAAGTAAACATCGACATGGCTAATCAAAAAATCAGACAAAAAAAGAAAACGAAACAACACAACAATACAATACTGAGCAAAAACAACCCTGCCAACAAAGAGGGTGATTTCGGGTTCTTTTGAAAGATAGACAGAACGTGTTTATGAGAACCCTTGCATTTACAATTTGCTTACATTTGCACATCATATATTGTGCCAAAATAGAGCGAAAGATACCAAAGAACCATCGACATGCATATATTGTAGCGATTCAGGGAGAGCATGGGAAATCGGAAATCGACTACTAAGCCAAAAGCCTACTAAGCTAAAAAAAAACTGTCTATAAAACACTACTTAAAAGAGACTCAACTAACGACGGATCAACAATAAAGTCTTGAAAAACTATTCCACTCTTGAAGAGCAAGCAGATCCTGCGCCATATTAAGCTCATAGTGTGATGTAGAAGTTAATTGATGAAATTGAATATGACCATCAAAATAATATATATCCGTTGAAAACTTTGACATTACTCATAATGGCGTCCGATTTTCACATTAGAAACTTCACAATATAGCATGTATAAACCTTTGATTAAATAAGACCTTGTTGATAGCAGAAATACAAACTTAGAAAACTAATACATATGCTATGCATAAATGTATTCATGTTGTTTATTAACATTTATTTCAAACAGGCAGTACTGAAATTGATGTCATCATTTGAACTCGACATTGATAATGATCAGCAGAAGATTAGGCTGATCGGTAAGAAAAATAAAAGTTTCGAAATCTTTGTTGCATGACATCTGGACAACATGTAAGATATGTAAGTTTTTAATGAGATGTTTTTTTTTTTATTAGCTACTACTATGCAGCATTTGTATATGATTTCTTGTGTTGAAATAACTGAATTGTATTGAACAGGATAGGGTTTAGCAGTAAAACTATGATATTACCATAGACAAACACCATAGCCAAAAAAAATAATTTAAAAACAGTATCTATAACAAAAAATAAAAACCCAAATTAAGAAAGAAAAAAAATCCACGACACTGCTAGTGTTCAGGTTCCTTACTTTGGGATGGGAAATAAAAAATAAAAATATGCTCGTATATTCCATCAGTGAATAGAAATAAACAAACCTATTAATTTGAATTACTCAGTACGACATTTTTCTTAATAGGTAACTAAGTATACAAATTTGTAAATATTTTATTGTTTACTTTAGGCAGACTCCTTGTGCTGAACCCAATATCTTTGAATATTAAAAAACTGCGTATGTTCATTGATATCTCTGAAAAATACCCTGCAATGATACTACAAAAACTGATTTCTGAATACAACTCGTCTAAAAACGTTACGACAGAAGATGTACTTAAAAAAGAAAAACACCAACTTTATCATAAACGGAAGAAACACATACCATGCTGTAAATGTACCAAAGAATATATCTCCTCTGTTAATGTTATGCAAGAGGAGCAGTGGGAAACATTGTATGAAATTAACGAGAGTAGTGATTTACATGTTTGTACATCAAATCTTAGAAACTGTTGTGAACGCTATATTCCCAAAAGGGTAAACACAAGTGACATAACTGTGGCTACTACTTTGGTTCTTAATGTACCAGATATTTTGAGCTATATGATAGATCGTTTATGCGTGAATGGAATCGATAAATTCATGATGCATAACAAGCATACACTATACCATTATATGGAGAAAAAGAGATGTTGCATGTGCCATAATGAGTTTATGGTACCTTCTGAAAAACCTTGCATCAATAAAGGAGAATGGACCACACTATATTATGTAAAAGAAGACTCTATACTTTGCTCTGTCGGTAACACGGAATGTTGCTGTCATTATTCAGTTAGAAATTCAATTCAATACTCAGACATGGACGACATATCTTGGTCGAAAATATTTCATGTTGTAGGTCCTATCAGCGTCGTCAGCAAAATTAGAAACAATGCGCTATCATACTTTCTAAATTGGAATGCTGATGACAAAATATTACGACAAGCGTTAATAGAACTATTACAGATTATACAAGATGAAAAGTTTTGCAATGATTTGCTTCGACGCATAGCATCCTATAACCACTTAGTATCAAGGGAAACTGTAGCTACTAAAATAGATGCTAGTGAGTGGGTTTCAAAAAACTTTCGACATCATAAGGTATGTCTTTCTAATAAATTTAATGTTTGCAAAATATGATTTATTCGTGTTACTAAGGATTTTCTCATCCCAGGCATAGGTTACATTAGCCGTGTTTGGCACAATTTTTCAGAATTTTGAATAATAAATTCTCTTCCACTTTATACTTGTTTGGTTTGCTTACTATTTTGATCTTAGCGTGACTGATTAGTCTAATATAGACGAAACGCGCGTTTGACGTATCAAAGAATAAGCTTGGTTCCCTTGATATATTATAAAACGTTAATCAGGTTCATAATTATGTTAAAATGTTTTTGACAAAACAATGAGTTTAAGATATTTACCTGCATCACTCTATAATCAGTGTGTATGTTGAAATAGTTATTCAAAAGTAAAATTGATTTTTGCACATTTCAATCAGTTTCATATTCACCATGTTAAATTTAATCGTTCAGTTAAACAAATAAAATTGAGAATGGAAATTGGGAATGTGTTAAAGAGACAACAACCCGACCATAGAACAGACAACAGCAGAAGGTCACTAACAGGTCTTCAATTCAGCAGCGAGAAATTCCAGCATCCGGAAGTGTTCTTCAGCTGACCCCTATATAAATATATATACTAGTTCAGTCATAATGAACGCCATACTAAACTCAAAATTGTACACAAGAAACTAAAATTAAAAATAATACAAGACTAACAAGTGCTAGAGGCTCCTGACTTTGGACAGGCGCAGAAATGCGGCGGGTTAAACATGTTAATGATATATCCAACCTCCACCTCTACCTCTAGGCAATGTAGAAATATAAATGCATAACAATACGCACATTAAAATTCAGTTCAAGAGAAGTCCGAGTCTGATATCAGAATATGTAACCAAAGAAAAAAAAACAAATAATACATAAGTAACAACAGACTACAAGCAGTTAACTGACATGCCAGCTCAAAACTTCTATTAAACTGATAGTAAGATTATGTCTTCATCATATGAATATCAGCCACAAAAGTTCGCTAAAAATGCATAATGCGGTCCTCTACCGTATGTTAAAAAATGAGTTTGTTGGAGATAATTGAGTAAAGAGATAGAATTAACGCTCTACTAATGTTTATTTTATTATTTCTTTTCCAGGAAAATACTGAACAAGAACTTCAAATTATTGTACTGGATAAAGGTATGCTATGCTATAGACGGTGTGTCATGACATCCCAATCATTGAAAAGACATTGATTGTAGAAATGCACTTCTGGTGCAGAAAAAAATGGTACTTTTAATGTTTTAAATTAAACAGTAATGAATGATACTGTTTATGTTTATCTAATTACCGTAAATTTTTCTAAAATTTCTAACTAGTAATTGTTACTTAAATGTGACCTTTATCCTTTTTCGAGTATGTTGTGGTTATAAACAAGGTTTTTATATGAACCAAAAACCTTTGATGCTCTTATTGTAATCTTTGTTTATCCTTTTAGTTTTGCAGCCCTTAAAACGCGTCATCGATATAGTATGTATATTCGACTGAATTTTAGAGGAATGATTGAAATGTTAATGAATATATATATATATATATATTACAAATGTATATCAAATTTCCGAAGGTCTGTTGTTAAGATGGTTCGTGGGTACAAAATTTTCAGCCAAAAATTAAACCTTTATTTTTCATTACACATTTTATTTATTACACTATTAGTTATTACTTTATGATATGGTACAAAAATCAACCAAACAACCCGATTTGGTTTGCCCCAGATGACTTTTACAATGTTTATATCATTGAAAAAGCTCCAAATTATCTCCCTTTGGTGCAAAAATGCCATTTTTTTTGGCTTTAAATTTGAAATATCTTTTTAACTCATCGGTGACCTATATTTTTTATTATTGTTTTGAAATAAGCTGTACATAAACTAAATAATTGTAAAATTTAAGCGATTTCTGTAATTAGGTATTTTTTTATTTCGATATTACCTCTATTTCTCCTATTAGCTCAACAGAAAAAAAGGACATTAACAAAAATGTATGGTTCTTCCGGAGGCAGATTGTGAGCTTAAATGAACGGTGACCCCATTTTTTTATTTCATTTTTCTTTTAAGTATATGATAAAGTTCATTTATAAAAAATATAGGGAAATCATATATATATTAGAAAAAAAAATGATTTATACCCAGGAGTCCTCTTAACCAAACAAACATGGAAAAATTATGAATCAAAATCAACACATGTTCATAATTAATATATCTGAAATCGAATTCATTTAAAAAAAATAACCTAACGCCTTTTGCATGCTTCATGTATTTCACTTTTTACTTAATATTACTTAATATTAGTAACTTATTTGATATTTGATTATAATTTATAGCATTTAACGTGACATATCTTTGAGTTCATATGCAATCTTGATTGGACGTCGTTTTTAGGAAAGGTGAGCTTTTGCCATCACTTGGCGTCCGTCGTCGTCCGTCGTCGTCGTCCGTCGTCGTCCGTCGTCGTCGTCCGTCGTCGTCGTCCGTCCGTCGTCGTCGTCGTCGTAAACTATTTCAAAGATCAACTCCTCTGAAACTACTGAACAAATTCAAACCAAACTTCAACTGATTGATTCCTAGGGTATCTAGAATAAAGTTTGTGATTTAATTCCCATTTCATCAAAAAACATGGCCGCCATGGCTAAAAATAGAACATAGGGGTAAAATGCAGGTTTTTTTTTGGGCTTATAACTCAAAAACCAAGCAAATCTGACAGGATAAATTTGTTTATCAGGTCAAGATCTATCTGCCCTGAAATTTTCAGATGAATCGGACAACCCGTTGTTGGGTTGCTGCCCCTGAATTGGTAATTTTAAGGAAATTTTGCTGTTTTTGGTTATTATCTGGAATATTATTATAGATAGAGATAAACTGTAAACATCAATAATGTTCAGCAAAGTAAGATTTACAAATAAGTCAACATGACCGAAATAGTCAATTGACTCCTTAGGAGTTATTGTCCTTTATAGTCAATTTTTAACAATTTTCATAAAATTTGTAAATTTTAACTAACATTTTACACTAAAACTACTAGGCCAAGTTCATTATAGATAGAGATAATTGTAAGCAGCAATAATTTCAGTAAAGTAAGATGCACAAACACATCACCATCACCAAACGCAACTTTGTCATGAATCCATCTGCTTCCTTTGTTTAATATTCACATAGACCAAGGTGAGCGACACAGGCTCTTAGAGCCTCTAGTTGGTTATTATCATGAATATTATTATAGATAGAGATAAACTGTAAACAGCAAAAATGTTCACCAAAGTCAGAGTTACAAACAAGTCAAGATGACCGAAATGGTCAGTTGAGCCCTTTAGGATTTATTGCCCTTTATAGTAAATTTCTAACCATTTTTCGTAATCTTAGTTATCTTTTACAAAAATCTTCTCCTCTGAAACTTCTAAGTAAAATTGAACCAAACTTTGCCACAATCATCATTTAGGTATCTAGTTTGAAAATTGTGTCCGGTGACTCGGCCAACCAACCAAGATGGCCACCATGGCTAAAAATAGAACATAGGGGTAAAATCAGTTTTTGGCTTATAATTCAAAAACCAAAGTATTTAGAGCAAATCTGACTAGATTAAGTGGTTTACCAGGTCAAGATCTATCTGCCCTGAAATTTTCAGATGAATTGGACAACCCATTGTTGGGATGCTGCCGGAAATTTTGCTGTTTTTGGCTATTATCTTGAATATTATTACAGATAGAGATAAACTATAAACAGTAATAATGTAATGCAAAGTAGAACCTAAATAAGTCATCATGACCAAAAAGGTCAATTGACCCCTTAAGGAGTTATTGCCCTTTATAGTCAATTTTTAATAATTTAAAATTTGTAAATTACATTTTCTACTGTAACTACTGGGCCAAGTTCATTATAGAGATAATTGCAAGCAGCAAGAATGTTCAGTAAAGTAAGATCTACAAACATATCACCATAACAGAAACACAATTTTGTTATGAATCCATCTGTGTCCTTTGTTAAGTATTCACATAGACCAAGGTGAGCGACACAGGCTCTTTAGAACCTCTAGTTTTCCTTCCCTATGTTCTATTAGTTAATTTTTTACAGAATTGACTGCCCGCAAACATTAAACGGTAGTGAATTTATATGCACCGGAAAAGTCTGAAAAGTTTTTTTTATAAATTTCTTGTTTACAAAACTTTGAATTTTTCGAAAAACTAAGGATTTTCTTAACCCAGGCATAGATTACCTAAGCCGTATTTGGCACAACTTTTAGGAATTTTGGATCCTCATTGGTCTTCATCCTTTAACTTGTTTGGCTTAATAAATATTTTGATATGAGCGTCACTGATGAGTCTTATGTAGACAAAACGCCGTCTGGCGTACTAAATTATAATCGTGGTACCTTTGATAACTATTAACATGACTGAATGGATTTATTATCAAAGTTTATATAAAATTAAGCGCTTGAGACTACACTCATTTACTAGTGAAAATATGAAATATGTTTCAGATGTAGTCTAGAAATATCAGACCTTTACAAACTACATACATTTTGTATGTTTAAAAAAAAATTGAATTAAAGAATATAAACAATTCATTTGAATATCATATACGCAAACTTATGGATTTCTTTTATTAACTGTTACTTTTTAGAATATCTTTGTGTTTACAGTTGGTCTGAACTTGAAAAGTTTGAGGATCCCTAGATATTTTCCTTTGCCACACAGAAGGTAAGCACAATTTATCGTTCATTATTCATGTTATTGCAAACATATTTTCGAGACATCAAATAAAATACACATAGCATATAGTATTTTTTTTTCCTTTTAAATTGTTTTAAATTTGTATAACCATTGCATGAGAGACTAAAAACGAATGATAATTTTATCAAACATTATTGTCAGAGAAAAAAAAGCCCGTCTGATACATGTGAAATCAAAACTGATTTACTAGTTAGAATATTAACTTGAACATAATCACCCACAACAACCGATGTAAATGTACACCATCTCTCTTATGTTACCATTCGCGTTCTGTTAGTTATGTATATAGATTGTTTATAAAATATTGGGCTTTATTTTTGCATGGTTTCGTAATTTTGCATCAGTTTTGCCGGTTCCTCTTCAGCCTTAGAAAACTGAATTTGCCTCTAGTATCTTTTATCTCTCTTTACAACATTGATAAAAAAACGATTGTCTCCTATTTACAAGTACAATTGTTTATGTCAAAGGTGACAAAGTCGTTCTTGCATTCGCGATTCTAAGAAAACGTTTTATGCATATAACTTTCCAAATGATTTTCGCTTTTCCGTGTAATCATTCAGCACTTGTTTCGCGTGTTACATGCATCATATGGTATATAGGATTACGGTATATCGCAGTAATACCTCGAATCAAATATTTAAAAAAAAATTGACTTGATCATTTCATCTTATTGGCTTGTTAATTTTTATTATACTGTTTGTATTATGTTGCAGCAAAAAGTTCATAGATCTCACCCCAGAGGAAAATAATTTCTTAGTTGTAGTTCATGTATTTTCGAACATTGTGTATCCTGTAGTAAGAAAGGAATTTGATAGACTATGTACATATCAGAAGCTTGAAAAAATCCGTATGGATATGAATGAGCAGCAAAATGCTCAGTATTGTAAAGGTTCAGACAAAGATGGAAAGAAAAGCATTAATAAAAGAATATACCTTACACATATTCAACAGAAACAACTGTTTTCTCCTAAACGTGAGTTTATTATTTTCTTTTATATATTATACATGCACAGACGTTTGACATTGTATTTCATTAGGGTCTTTGTTGATTCTATTGAATGGTCAAATAAAGAAACATGAAACACACATTTGCTTTTCTTTATGTATCTATGGCATGCATGGAAGATTATGTATGCAGTATATGAAAACCTGAAAGTCGCTCTGTGTACAATTTGATTTTTCAAAATCAAATAGTTTATTTTAAGAAATTGGTCGATCAAAGATGAACAAAATTAGTCAATGTAATGGTATTAAAATTGGATTTGTAAATAGTACAAAAAATTTCCAAATTTAAATAAGATCTAAAACCGATGTCCTGAAAGAAAGAAAAAAACAAAATCATAAAACATATGCTCTTCTTCTAAGTTGGTTGTCAAATAATTTTGTTCTAAGTATATCACAGTTATACAATCTTACAAGAAATTGTGCCTCATGATATCTTGATTTTAAGTTTGATATTCATATGTGAATCCGTATGATTAGGAAAGAAGGCTGATACCACGATAGTATATGACTGACCTGTTTGGAAATTTTAAAAAAGTCATGTACTTGATCTGAAAATACACATAAACTCAATTCAGGATCAGTTAAGAAGGACAAATATATCAGTCTTTTCATATGTCATCTTAAAGTAAGTCCAGAAACTGGTCAAGACTTAGAACATTTACAATTAATTGATAACGCTGTTACGGCGGGTATTGCACGTAAGATCAAAACCAAATAACCATCCGGATATTTTAATTGTATTTCTTTAGAAGAAGAATCGAAGAACTTAGATTTAGAATTGATGATTTACATTTTGAAAAGACGAATAGAAGAGGAGGACAAGGAAAAAGGCGTTGGTCAATTAGAAGTAATCGAAAACATCAGAAGAGAACTTGTTCAAAGTAGTAAGGGATATCTAAATGAAACACGGTTCCAAGATATCATGAAAAGTATAAGAGGGGTAAGTCAATATGCGGATCCCTTTTGATATTGTGAATACTGTCCATAGTTTAAAATACGAACTATGTTTTTTTACCATTTAAATTAAACACTGTTGTATATATTGTCAATGAAATATGTGTGCAATCAACGTTTGCATTCCATAAACCATTAGTTATAATAATAAAATTGAAAATAGGAAATGAGGAATAAGCCAAAGAGAAAAAAATCCGAATAAAGGACAGATACGTTATTTTGTATTTTAATGCAATTATTTTGTATCAATGATTCTGATTGGATGACAGTTAGCGTAAAATTCTCTATCTCCTTGTCTGTAACTAAGGAAGCCGACATTTTGAATTGCTGAATGTATTGACATGTAATTTCTACAATAATAAGCAAAACAACTCACATATCGCACCTAAAAATCTTCTTTTTATCAAACTTTATTACATTCTGAAGCGACACAGAAGCCAGAAAACGCCCGGTGTTTATGTTTGACGCCGGAAACATACCTATGACGTCACCTAGTGTAGGGACCAAAGAAGATAACATCTTTTCGCGGAATTTTCTTTAATGAAGATTTTACACTGAAATATTGATTGAAATTTAGTTATTAACTTGTTTTGCATTAGAATAGAGATAACTGTATTGTATTTGAAGCTTTTATGGACGTCCATCGGTAGTTTTACTGTCGCAAATACCCGTTTACCTGTCCCCGCTCCACGTCGCCAGGTAAACTAAATTCGCGACAGTAAAACTACCGATGGACGTCCTTAAAGCTTCAAATACAATACAGTTATCTCTTAAGTATACTGATGACAATTCATTCATTATGAGATTTCAATCAAGAATAATGTTGGTATTTGTCAGTTATCCTTTTTTTTTTATATCATAAAATTAGATACCACAACATAAATCAATAAACTGAGTTTGTAGGTATAGAAACATAAAACTGGTCCACAGAAATACTGTGACACTATAACAGATCGTTAATCTTTACTTCCAGGCAATAATGCATTTCGGAGGAGTATTATATGAGGAAAAAGTAATTAACATCCATCAGATACAGAATATCAATTTTCTGAGTAAGTATACAGAACACTTTTGATAATGTAGCATATAAGATGTTTTATTTCGAACTGTGGTGAGGCATTTTTCATGCTAAAGAATTGAAACGGGTACTTTGAAAGTAGAACATTTTTTTTAGTGAATAACCCGCAATAATACATGTAGTTGTTCTTCTCGTTTCTCTATGCTGTTCAACTTTGTACTTGTATCGGCTTTCAAACTTTTGTATATGGGCGTCACTTGTAAGTCTTGTGTGGACAAAATGCACTTCTGGCGTATTAAAATTTTAAACTTGTTGCCTTTTGTTAGCTTTTATTCGTGTGTTTCTTTGTCAATTATGTTCTCCTATTTATTTATATTGTAGTCCTGTAATGTTGTGTTGTCATTTTAATGTTATATTTCACATGGCCATAAAAGAGGGAGGTTTGGCATGCCACAAAAACAAGTTCAACCCACCATTGTTTCCTTTAAAAATGTCCTGTACCAAGTCAGGGATATGGCCATTGTTATATTATAGTTCGTTTCTGTGTGTGTTACATTTTAACGTTGTGCTTCCGTTGTGTCGTTTGTTTTCTCTTATTTTTGAGTGTGAATTCACATTACTATAAGACGTGTTACGGTATTTATCTATCCCAAATTCATGTATTTGTTTTTGATGTTATATTTGTTATTCTCATAGGATTTTGTCTAATGCTTGGTCCGTTTCTCTGTGTGTTACATTTTAATGTTGTGTCGTTGTTCTCCTCTTATATTTAATGCATTTCCCTCAGTTTTAGTTTGTTACCCCGATTTTGTTTTTTGTCCATGGATTTATGAGTTTTTAACAGCGGTATACTACTGTTGCCTTTATTTGTCTGTTATTGCTAAATAAAAATTATCTTTATTCATTATTATTTTAATTATTTTTATTATTACTATTAAAACTATTGTTATTATTATTATTATTATTATTTTTATTATTATTATTATTATTATTATTATTTTTATTATTATTATTATTATAGTTATTGCATTGATCGTTGAACTAATGAAGTAGTCCGGGAAACCGATAAAACAGTACAGGAAACCAGCATCTTCGTCTTTAGATAATGCAAACATAAGTTACAGGAATGTTCAGAACGGATCCGTACGGTTTTTTTTCAAACTTTAAAAGTTACTCCTGTTAGAGTGAACAAATGGCAAATAATATTAACAATCACAAATGAAAATGTCTTGTATACTCGGACTGGGACTTCTCTAAAACTAAGTTTTACTGTGCTTATTGTTGTACGTTTGTTTTTCCTACATTGACTAGAGGTATAGGGGGAGATCTAAAAAAAAACATGTTTAACCCCGCCGAATTTTTTAGCCTGTCTCAAGTCTCTGGTCTTTGAAAGTCTTGTATAATTTTTTATTTTAGTTTCTTGTGTATAATTCGGAGTTTTTTTATGACGTCCATTATCACTGAACTATAAAAAAGAAGATGTGGTATAATTGCCAATGACACAACTATCCACAAAAGACCAAACTGACACAGACATTAACAACTATAGGTCACCGTACGGCCTTCAACAATGAGCAAAGCCCATACCGCATAGTCAGTATAGTCAGCACATACATAGTATACATATTTGTTTTGGGGCCAGCTGAGGGACACCTAAAAGTGCGAGAGTTTCTCGTTACATTGAAGATCCATGGGTGGCCTTCGGCTGTTTTCTTTTCTATTGTCGGGTTGTTGTCGCTTTGACAAATAACCTATTTCCATTTTCAACTTTATACTGTCATAATTGTACAAAACTGCTACAAAAATGGGATTAAGACAAAAAATATTGCTCAGACAGGGTAATAGCATTATTACCTTGTTTGGAACCTGTACTTTTAAGCGTCATCAATTTCATTTTGTTTGCACTCATTCTGTAAATCCCTACTGATCTTGTTATAATTACAAATACTTTGAAAAATCCTTCACACAGATAATTATACTGAATTGAACTAAAATAAAATACACCATTTGAAAATCGGTTTTATTTTTTTAGAGATGTCTAACACAGTAAATATGACTGTACATGGATAGTTTTTTTTTAACAATTACCAGAGGAGAAGAATAGAAAGACATTTTGCAGCATGTTCACAGTTGAAACATATAAACTCTTTTAAATTATAAGAAGGCCATAGTTTGCATCAATATTGATACGCCGGAAGCGTATTTATAACTGTAAATACTATATTACATTTTTTATATGAATGCAGGTAGAACAAACTCTGTATATCAAATTGAATGTTTCTTTCATGCACTGTTTTGCATTTTGTTCACCTATTTCATTTCAGAATAAAGTCAGAAGGGTTAGTCGATAATATTTTACCACCAGACAGTTGGACGGACATACTATATCTTATCAAAGGAGTATACTATTCATATGCATAATATATACATGTATCTCCCACGTGCAATTCTCTAAAATCTTATGCATCTTTTACATTGTGTCTGCTCAAACTGTTGGTCGATTCTATTTGCTCGTCAAGTTTGTATACATAGGCTATAATTTTCATATGTTTGGCATATGGCATCACATGCAGTAACATAGCTATTTTTTGTCAAAAACAATTTTTGTTTTTGCTCTTCAACTTTATCGATAAAGTTTCTCAATGTCTTTTTCAATGAATATCCTTTATTTTTTCTAGAAAATGACTTTATTTGTATAATGTATATCGTCAGCAACACTATCGTTATCCAGTAATGATAATTTTGAATTTAAAGACGTTTGCTTATCTCATTATAATTATTATTAATTATATTCAACTTCGTTTATGAAACAACTTACTGTAGTTCACGTTATAAAAAATATGCAAGTTTGAACATTCTATCAGGAAACAAATTATCCACACAACATCGTAATGTTCATATAAACAGATAACGTAATTTGAATGCCAATGATATTTCAATAAAAAGATATGCAGGCCAGAAGTTAGTATCTTTGTAAGTTGGTGTCTCTTTAATCATCTAAACATCTAACATTTGTATTTGTTTCTGAAATTACCATTTATACTTGTATGTGTTTGTCATAAGTTATGGAAATTTGTGACCATTTTTTTTTTATTGAAATTAAATCATTATATGAAGATGTTCAATGCACTGTTCGAGTGAATAATATGCTAACACCGTGGTTTGATGTGTCATCTGGAGTTAAACAGGGTGTATTCTCTCGCCTACTATATTCTTTGTATATAAAAATGACTTAGTCGACCGTATTAACAGTCTAGACTGTGGTGTGCCTTTAAGTGAAAGAACATAAGGCATTTTGCTTTATGCTGATGACATTGCCCTAATCACGCCGGACTAACAGAGTTTACACCGCATATTTCATGTCCTGGAAGACTGGTGTTCATCTTCGAAGTGGTCCATAAATCCGGAAAAACTACATTTGTCCACTTTAGAACGCAATCGTTTGATATATTATGTATGGTGAGACCGATTTTAATGTACGCAAGTGGAATTTTCGGAACAAAATCGTTTAAAAATCGTTTAATGTCATAAATTTTATGTAAACGTTTTTTATAAGTTTTTAATGCGACGTAACTTGTATACATAATTTTTACCATTTTCATGCGACGTAAATGGTTGACGTAAGTTTTTAACCTGAATAATTATTTTAATTAATTTTATTTATTTAATTTAGTTAGATTTGTTTTCGCGATAACGTAAATATATATGTTCACATGTAAATATATGTAAAAGTCAATATTTTTACGAACCATTTTTATACATTTTTTACTTTTTATACATCATGTTGAAAATACTCTTAATCATAGTTTTTAGTTTTAATTATATAGCATATAGATGAATATATTTTGTGCAATGTGTCACATAAGCCAAATTGATATGACTATGAATTGATTGTTCTGTTCTTTCCTGTGCATGTTTTAATGTTTTTGGATGTATATATTATTATTTTTTTACTAATCACATTGACACTCCTAATTATTCAAGATCAAACGAGCTTTTCAACACGATAATAGGTAATGAATATTATTATCGGTCGTGAATGACATATCTCAACTAACGGCGCATGCTAATAAATTTAGATAATTTTTTAATTGATTTTATCAACAACAAAAAATATATAAGATAAAATGTAAATTCGAATGTATATCCCTAACGCTCACTAACATATTCATTACATAACCTGGATCTTTTATTCTCACAAAATCGAATTTCATATACAGTGTCGAACTTGTGTGTAATTTCAGTTTATAAGTTATAATTATAGTATTCAACATTTGCGAGTACTGATACTAATCTCTATTTAGATGATACTTTTGATTAAATAGACGTATATAATATAATCAGTGTTACGAAAACAATTAACAGTTTTTTCAAAAAAATAAGAATAGAGATTATTTCAGATGTGAGATTTCACAATTGATCGATCTTCAACTTTGTTGTAGAAAACTGAACCTTTTCACGATTGTGGATATTTCACAATAGTTGTAGTCACAACATAACACCAACATTTAAATGTCCATAAACATTGTCACTTTTAACATACAAGTACTTTTAATATCCACATGTATCGTAAAAAATGAATATAATTGTTTTATTTTTAACATCTTTGTAATATGCTTCCCGTCAATGTTTCCTTGTCAGATTGAAAACATCATGTAAACAATAAACGGTCTCGAATTTAAATAAAATGTGATACAAAAGCCACGACGAAAGATACTTCTTTCATAAAACGAAGTCAAAGTTATCATCATAATCTAAAAAGGAAAGATTTCAACATATAAAACGATATTTTGCTAGAAAACAAAATACGGTAAAAAAAAAACTGTTTACCAGTACATATTTTACCTCCGTTACTAACTATATGTAACGTTTTCTTTTTTTCTTAAAAAAGTGACTATGTTGAACGAATTTATCCCATCGAATTAGAGATATAAAACACAACAGATATATTAAATGCTGCCTCATGTGTTGACTTACATCTAGAAATTGACAATGAGGGTCAGTTGAAAACAAAACTTTACGACACACGAAATGATTGCAGCTTCTCAATTGTGACCTTTCCATTTCTCTGTAGCAACATTCCAGCAGCACCTGCATATGGTGCATACATCTCCAAATTTAAACAATATTCCTTGTATTTCCTATCATGAATTTCTCTTGATAGAGGGTTGCTGCTCACACATTATCCATTCGTAAATTTTTCGAACGCCATCACGAGTAGGTTTACTGTTATGTAGTATCCATTTCACAGATGATATCAGATATGTTCATAAAGTCGTACCTTCAAACCCGTTCCCTTTTCACGAGTAATAGATAATTCTGATAATTTACCGACAGTCTAAACATGACTTAATACTTATATATCATATGATCCTATACGACTAATATCATTTACTTGTGATATATAATTCTTAAGAATTGTTGTAAACATGTACTATTTGTAATTCACAACTAGTATTGTCGTCAATTATTGTGAATGTGGATCAGTTAAGGCTCATACTTCATTAACCTGTTTTATTATTACTTCAAAAATACATTGTATGTCATTTTCATTGCTCTATTATCGCATCATTAGTAAAATAAATGAAGCATATTTTTTTGTGTTATTCTAATTATTTGTTCAGTATAACATAGCTTGTAATAAAGTTCAGGTAACACTGAAATGCTACACACGCTTTATGCATGTGAACATTTAAACTATTCTACCTGGGACAGATAATCGACCGAATAACCTATTTAAATAAAACTTAAAATATGTGTGTGTAATAATGTTGCAGGACAATAATAAATGATATTCTCCGATTAATAAAGATTACGAAAACATGTAAGTAAATAATTAGGCTAAGTACGATATCATGTAATTGACAACGACTTAGTGTCATTGATCAAATATATGCATTCGGAAAACAATGACATTGTGTTAATCTTGTGAGTAACACCCACTTAGTTTTGCTTTTATTGATGTCCTTTTAAACTTATTTGTTACGATATTTTGATTATTAAATGGGCATACATGTTTGACATAATATTTGACATCTTATTATTGGTTCTATTTTTTTAGTTTTGCCTACATTTGTTAAGAACGTTGGATAATAAGCTTTCCGTGATAACGCCCACAAGACATGGGTAAAGACATTTTTTAGCGACATATCAGATTGATTTGTTTCCTTAGTCTTGATCTGCATTTACCGCATGTAGCCTCAAAAAGTACAAAATCAATTTCGTTTTGGAGTTAATCCAGATTTTTCACTTCAGATAATTAACAGATGTTATTTTATCGATTAAAATTGATAATATAAGTCTGCAAACACAACACTAGATGTGTTAAATTTTGTATGTGAAGGGATATTATAAATAATCTGAATAAAATACTACTGAAATTAGAAACAGTTCTCAGCTCAAATTTCTCAAATGTCAAATTGATTTGCAGCAGGACTTCAAATTATTTTCATAGCCATCTTACAATTAACTATCCTTATAATATATCGGAAAACTCTTGAAAATGGTTAGAATTGACGTCATGATTTTTTTTTCTAAATTACTTTCTGTCATTAGTTTGCATTTATCAATACAACTCGGTAAATAAGTTTTATTAATTATACGGGAAACATTTCGATGAAGAAATCGTTTTCGATCAAAGTCATGTGTAGTTAGGTTTATTTCACTATATCATGGATGATGAGTTGTCTGATTAAGTTGGACTTCCAAAAGTGAATTACTACCGCATTCAACGTTTTGTAAAATCAATTCAGTTTGATTTACTATATAATTTACCTGAACGTTTTCATTGTTTAAAGAGTATAATCAAATTTTTTAAAAAGCATTTGCTGCATTATAATATTTAAAGGTGCGTTAGTATTTTGGGAAAGCCCATCTTTTTGTGTTGGTCTCATATCATAATTGAGAGTGGTGTTAAAACCCATTTCCTTACTATTGTGCTACAAGGTATGTATAATGTGTCAAATGCTGTTGATCTAAATGAAAAATAGGTATGTGTTGTTGTGAGTTAAATCGATGTCTTCAGCTGTCGTGTCTTAAATATCAAAATGTATTGATAATTGAATTGTCTGGACAGTGATAGCTTGAGTGACTCTGGTGTAGATTTTTATTTCCTGTCTTTACCTAATTTCCAAAGGGAAGTCCTTATAATCTAACGCAATGCTCTTCTTAATCAATGAATGGAAAACAATGGTCCTATTCTTTACTTAGTAGAGGCATTTCTCGAAGCAATGTACTAGGTAAAGGCTGTTTAAGCGCTATCTTATCTCCCACGTTGTTGAGATATATGTATAAATGAACATGTGATATGATTTCCATTCAGACAACTCTCCACAAGAGATTATATTTTTGTTATATTGACAAAATTAGTTGAGCAACTTACAAATACATAACTGATTATCGTGATAAAAACAAACTTACAAGCAAAACATTGATAATGAGGCTATCAGTATTTTTCTATTGTTAGTAATTCGTACAGTATATGATACTTTATTATAACATTATAAAATTACGATAATGCACCAAAACAAGACTCATTAATTGTTTAGACTGACACCGGTGACGTTTAACAAAGCCAAAGTAACAGCTGGCAGGTCTTGAATTTTTGAGTGAAGAAATGAATACTCCTATTGCTTATGAACTTTGCATACTTCTGATCAGATGACTAACATTTATGGTTCCAAATTAAAATCGTGTAGATTGACACTGACTCTGTGACTGATATGACCGCTTTAGTTAAATTCGAAGCGTGTGTCTACATGTTCTTATCTGCATCAAAATGTTTTCAAAATGCGCTTTCTGAATATTCCCGCAATCTATTTCATCACGTTCCATTGGTATGATTGCTGAGCTGCGAACAGATAATGAACAAAATGTGGAATTAGAAATAGCAGTGATCGAAAAGATTTTCATCAAACGAACACAATATCGAAAGTGTCAAACGAAAAAAAGACGGTCAACAAATGAGCTACAAAATTTATCAGAATACGTCTGACCTGAACTTAAAATATACACAGTCAAAGGTGCAAGTTATGTCCTTTATATCGACTTTGTGGATTTTTGGACGTGGATTTAACACACATGTAGTTCTATTTGAATTCTGAACATACAAATAAAGATCTTCGGCTCACAGTTTAATCAATCACGCATAACAACTTAGTTGTGTAGTCTCGGTTGTCAAAAACCTATAAGATCTCAGGTAGATTTCATTTTGATTCACACATTGTAATATAATACGTTCTTTCAAAGTTAAATATTTTTCTAATTTAAAGGTCCATTAATTGAAGGTCACACTGAAGTGAATAGGCGTTGTATTATATCCTGTTTGATTACAAAGATTGACGTCAGTCAAAGAAATGTATACGAACCTAAATATATTCACATATTAATGTATGTTGCATTAATATGAGAAACCAATGGATTTAATTTAAAATATAGGGTTATTGCATGAATATTGGGGAATATATTGTCCAGAGTTTTATATTGCACGAGCTTGCGAGTGCAATATATGTTCTATGAGGGACAATATTCCCCAGTATTCATGCAATAACCCTTTTATTGCATAGAAATATAATATTTAAAAGTAAAATATGGTTTAAACTAAGATTTTGTCGTTGATGATGTCATGAATTTTGAAGAACTATTGCACTAGTGCAATTTTATAATTTATTGCACGCTAACTTTTGGTTACTTTCTGTGGGAAATATTATATTGCTATGTAATAATATATTAGTTATTCTTAATTGTAATGCAATTTTTGGGAGTTTTTGTCGTCACCTGTCTTTAGATTTCCAGATCACTACATTTCAAGATAATACAATATTTATAACATGAATATTTGTTTATTTTCTTTCATGAGGATGTACTATTATGTTGTTATTATCGAAACTTATTCGTAAAATTTGCTATTGTCAAAGAAGCGATTCTTAGCGTTATGCAGACGAAACTGTCGTATCAAAATTATAACCCTGGTACCTTTGATAACTATTTACACCACTTGGTCGATGCAGCGCTAGTGGACGTTTCTTCCGCGGGGGTATCACCAGCCCAGTAGTCAGCACGTCGGTGTTGACTTGAATATCAAGTATATGGTCATCTTTTTGTAATTATATGTATGAATCAACTGTTTGAAAAAGTAAGAATTGTTTGAAACATTCAGGACTATTTTATCCCAGACATAGATTACCTAAGCCGTATACGGCACAACGTTTTGGAATTTTAGGTTCCCAATGCTCTTCAACTTTATACTTGTTTGGCTTTTGAACTAGTTTGACCGGAGCGTCTAACATGTATTTAGACGTTACGTGCGTCTGTCGAGTCACAATTATAATCCTGGTAACTTTTTCTTTCGAATTTCTTCTATTTTACTTAAAATAAGGTTTCTCAAATTTGAAAAGTCAGTGCTTAAAATTTGCAGCCGTTTCGTTACTACAAGCAGTCTCTTCGATATTCAATTTTGAATTTGAAAATTATAACAAAATGAATATTAGATGACATTCATAGCAAGATAGTGATAGTGATAGAAAGTCTTTTTTTGTGACCATTTAGAGTGATCGTTGATTCACGTAAGTCTCAACTATAAACCAAATCAAATATTTATCTGTATGACATATATATTTTTACAACGGAATACTATCAAGACTGAAAATTTGAAGGATGATATTTCAAGAAACAAAAACAAAAAATGACTTCTCTTTTAAGATTTAGAAAAAGTAATAGAAGCAACTACAATGTATGGAAAGCAAAAATAAACTGATATTGTGGAATGACTAAATACTGTAAATTCATATTATCTGTGGGTACCAATTTTCATGGATAAAGTAAAAAATACATTTTCGTTGATATTTGATTTCGTGGTTTTACAGAAGTCTGCATACAGCCTATAAAAAATGTGTTATTCGTTCTACATTTAATTTCGTGGTTCACCTGTACCCACGAAGTTCAGGAGAATCAGTATCAGACGAGTTATGACGCGACCACAGTATTCGGATATGTCCAGGAACAGGGGCCAGAGGGGGTGGGTGGATTCTTTTTTTTTTTATCTCATAAGATTCATAATGTTTGCATTAGTTACTTAATGTATAGTATTAAATGACATCAAAATGAAATTGGGTACATTTTGTCTTCTAAGTTTAAAGTGGATTCAACGATATTCAAAATGTATTTAGTTAAATCCTACAGGTGACCGGTGACAGGACAGTGGCCCATGATTCAAAATTTGTACTAGTTCAGATGATGGACGTCATTCAATACTCCAAAGCATAAAAATGAAACAAAATTAACAAAAACATACAAACCAATGAAGACAAGAGTATCCTGATTTTCGACAGGCGCACACATGCGGCAGGGTTAAACAAGTTTTTTTTAGATACCAACCCTCCCTTATACCTATAGAAAATGTAGATTAAAATAACACACACAATTGCAAATACGTATAGATAAAGTAGTCCGAATCTAATTTCAGAAAGGTGACAAAAGAAACTAAGCAAAATGACAGTAATACATTCAAGCACAAAACTTCCCGTTAGGGGTTAAGTATAATACAATCATAATATATATGAGAAGAAATGTTATATTAGTTAGACCAATTTTGATGTTCATTAAATTTATCAGTATTGTGTGTATTCCAACTAAAACTAATACATTTCACCATCATGATAAAGATGAAACACATCTGCTTATTTTTTAATCAAAACACAATATGATACGATAGCGACAAAAGAGCTGCGTTCAAAACTTTAAAGTGTTTCTGTAAAGTTGCCATATCGTTACTTTTTTGTTGTTGACTTATAAGTTTGAATTTCTCTATCGTATCTTCTGCCTCTGTCTATTTTTAAATAGCATACAATCCACTAACAAGGCGGTATATAAGCTAGTGTATAAACTATGTGATAATAATTCCTTTCACGTTGTGATTTTCATTATAGGCCACTTTATTGCATTGCAATCTTATAAAGCAAGAACACAAGGACTTGTAGCGCTTGAAAATGAAGCTTTATTGCTGACAGATTATATAAGGCTGCAACAATATAAATCCTTTTAAAGTAAAATACAGTTGAACATCTTTTCCCGTTTTTGAACAAATTACTAAATCTTGCAAACAGTTGGTCATATCTTTGTATATTTCCCTTACGATATCGGGATATGGGTATTGAGACATGTAAGATGGATCTTAACGCAGGAAGTTTCGATAATATGAAAAACCGACAGCGATAAAAAGAATAAACAATGTCAAAAAGATTAGGCTTTAATCAAATCTGTAATTGGATAAGTTGATTTAAGCACACTATCTGTATTGCGTCATTTACTATAGGAGACAAATAATCTTTAACGACTACTGTGAATTCATTATTACTATTATTATTGGGATATCACGGATTTCGTTGCACAAATATAAGTGTTAAACGAATGATAAATGTTATACAGGCTTTGTACACAGAAATCGAGAAAACCACGAAATCAAATTGATTCGCACGAAAATAAATGAATCCACAGTATGTAATAATACTGTGTAAACACCTTATTTATGAGCTATGACAGTCCAGTGATTCGAGCATTTTTCTGTGGAATAAAAATAGTTTCAAACAAATATTATAGATTAACAACTTTTTGTTATATTGATAAGAAAGAATCTCCATTGAAGGTGGAACACGAACGCTTTGTAAATGAAGTGTATTGGTCAGTCATTTGTATGCAATAGTGACATTCCTTTGTACTGTGTTCGGTTATGAAAAAAGTCAATTAAAGCTATTTGTGTATTGTTTTCCTTGAAAAGGTTCATACTTGTACACTAACGTATAGTTATTAGATTTAATTTTAAATAATTACCAAATTTTTAAATTCAATAGATTTAAGATCTTGTTATATATTTTTAAAGACATTCATGTAAAAATACAATTTTATTAATTTGTTTTGAAACGTATACATCTGTTATACACCAATATAACGAAACGTTTCTAATTTTGTGTATATATTATGTAGTTACATACAAGTGATAAATACTATGACCATGAAAGACTGCTATGTAAAGTTATGGTTGTTCATAATCCCTCTCAAGATACTTGGGCTTGTGATGTGTATAATTAAACATGATTCAAATTAGTCAGTCATATTGCCTTACTATAGTTGTATTACTTGATTCCATACAGACAAATACATATATGCTACGAAACCACTAACACAATCACACACAAGATACACATATGCATAAACAGAACACCATAACCACTACGTTATTCCAGAAACTACAGATCTATGTCAAATGCGTTTATGAGAAATTACTATTTGAACCTATTTAAAGCATTATATGACTTTTATGAAAGAAACTTTATATGAAAATCATCTCTCAATAAAGATTAAAAGCTAGGAAAACTGACGAGAGTTACCTTACACTTATTACATAGAGGGACAGGTAAACAATTTGTAATTGAGCTTAATTAACGCAGACACAATTTTCCATTTAAAAGTATTCAGATATAAGGACTTAGGTACCAATTTCTACCAATTTTACTTGATATTTTAAATGTTGTTGAACATGCTACATATCTCCTTTAAATGTTTGAGAGTGCTTGCAATGAATTGTTGGGATAATGTAAATTGCTTGCTTAATGTTTGATCTATTGTCATAATGATGATATCCTTTTTTGTGTTTTTTTTTAATGGAATCAAAATATTTTTTCACGAATTATATCGTACATGATCTTAAAAGGGTGTATGTATCCACGCGTTGTAGAAATCCTGTCTGACAATGAAGTCGGTGTTTTGTTCAGGTTTTAACATATTTACATAGAAATTTTCCTGTACTAACAATGTAACAGATAATTCTTTAGAAATATTTGAATTATAATCTCCTATTCTATAAATTTAAATTTTGACGGGAAGCATATTACTTGTCGCCACATTATTCAAGCATTTCCTTTTTCGGGAATATCTAAGCAAGAAAAAACAAATTCCCATTATAAATAATCATTTTATATCTCTTAATGCATACTTCACGCTATATCATTGGTGGTAAGCGGATGGTCGAAAATGAGAGACAACTCTAGGATAAGTATTTCTTCTCCGATTTTCGTGCAGTAAAAGGTTCATTTGAGCCAACCGCTTGTCTCATATACAATTACTGTGCGTGCGTTGATATTGAAACTAAATTTGATACATACAATCATTTCAATTTTCGTAAAACAGTCATTCAAAAATTCGAGCATGATGGTCGTAACTTTGAATTTGTGATGGTCGTAAAGTCAACTATAGTATTTTGGATGATGATCGTAATCGACACAAGATGACCGTTACTCGAATATGAATATATTTTTTCCTGTACGTTAAGGCATGAAAATTTCAAACACACAAGTCTTTTCTCATATTTGTTTTTATATATATTTTATTCTTACGACTTTTTATTATCTGCAATCATGTCGGCAGATGAAAATATTGAACGTACAACTTTGAACAATCATCTTTAACTTTTAATCATCTATTGCAGTTTTTATAAACCATTGACCTTCAAATATTCGGATTTTGGTCGTTCATGATGAAATTAAATCCACAAATGCACATTCACTTCGGAGTTCTGGAGTTTTTAACGGGTTGTCTCTATTTTGTATCGACTACATAAAGATCAAATATTGCGGTATATCATTGATACTAGTTCTAAATATTGGTACAGAATGAAAACAGAATCCATGGTGTCGCAATGAGCATTGTGTTACCCTCGACAGTAGGAATATTGATAACATATATTTTGCACTGCTACACGCGCTGAATTTGATCGTAAGATACAATACAAGTTTCGTAACCAGGATAATATTACAAGATAGAACTAAATGTATTGCGGCAACAATCACATACATATGCAGGTTGAAAATAATGTTTATGTTATATGTTTATATTGTATGAATGTAATCATCTTTAAAAGACCAGCATGCTGAGTTGAAGCATAAAGTTCTATCTTTCAATATTATACTGGCTAAAAGCTATCCATACATGTATTTAATTTCATTTTTAAGTATAGTGTGCATAACAGATAGCAATGTAGACCAGATATCAACAACCTCCTACGTTCGAAGCCAACACAAGGTTCATTGCGAGCCCATGGATTCAGTATTACAACCCATGCCAAGACATTCTCGCTAAAAAAAACACCTGTTGACGTTTTACGACATCCATCAATAGTAACCGATTTGATTTCATTCAACAAATCAATCTACGACCTGCATGTACGTGTCGTTTAAAACACGGCTATGATTTTAATCATCCTTGTTATTTGCTCTATGGAATGTTTGTATAATTGTAACGAAGGCAATTTGGCATGGTATCAATGGGCGTGTTCTGTGCACCGTATAATCAGCTTGATTTTACCACACGACAAAACGACTTCCAAACATCCAGGCTTAAAATAAAGCGTATGTTTTTTTAATTCAGGTACGACCCTGCGAATTCTCGGGTATGGTCTAGTCTCGATAACGACCTCCATAACCTATCAATATTTTTAGATCATTTTGATACCGTACTAATGCTCTTTCGACTGACTTAATGTATCAATTTTATATTGTAGATATTGTAAAGCTGTGTTTTAAAATGAAGTCTCCACTTTTGAGAAATTTACATTGTTAATGAACTCAACCTCTTACAACTATTTGACTCTTGGCTAATGTTATACATTATGTCTTAGGTAATTATAACTGTTCATTTCATTTTGTATTGTTTCGATCGATTCGTTCCAATGCTCTTCCGTTTTGCACTTTACAGGTACCCCTCTCTTCACCCCTATTAGTTTTTTTTACTATTTGGTGAAAACAACTTCACAAATTTATAATATGATATATGCATGTAACAGACGCGTTTAAGATTATTGACTCTTATTCGGTTCAAAACATTTTGAAACCATTTGAATGTTAAATCAAACTTTAATCAAAATTCCTAAAAACTTAAATTTGATTTTTTTTTGGAATTGAAAAGTGGTACACGGATTAAAATTGCTTTATTATACGTTGTATGTGGAAAAAAACCAACAACAACAACAAATATATCATATGATAAAAAAGACACGATGTTATATATATATGTTATATTTGTTATTCTCGTGGGATTTTGTCTATGTGTGTTACATTTTAGTGTTATGTCGTTGTTCTCCTCTTATATTTAATGCGTTTTCCTCGGTTTTAGTTTGTTACCCCGATTTTGTTTTTTGTCCATGGATTTATGAGTTTTGAACAGCGGTATACTACTGTTGCCTTTATTTAAAACTCTTGCCTTGCCTTATTCGGTCTTATTTAATAAAGAGTTTCGACCATTACAAATTTACGTTACGACCATCCTCAACATTTTTGATTTTTATTAACAACAATCATGATCGAATTTTTTTATGACTATTTTACTAAAATTGGAATGTTTTAATGCATCAAATTTTATTGCAATGTCAACGCAATGACGATTAGTATGCATGAGACAAGCGGTTTGCCTCAAATTTACCTTTAATAGCACGAAACTCGGAAATGAAAGACTTATCCCTAGAGTTGTCTCCCATTTTCGGATGGTCGTAACGTTATCACGTGCACTATTCGCTTACCACCAATGTATATACAATCATTTGGACACAGTATTCAATCGTTGAGTCTTATGTAGACGAATCGCGCGTCTGGCGTACTAAATTATAATCCTGGAACATTTGATAACTATTGTAGCTGTATAGATTTCTTTTTTTATTTCAAAATATTTACACACGTACAATGTTAGACAGGATTGTTATACTTCATTTCTGTACATTAATGTTTAAATTCGACATTGACCTTGAGCATAAGTTAATTTGCTGCATCACTTATCGGTATATATTAAAATACCCTGGTACATATTATAACTTTATACTAATATTGTAGCATATGCGTTAGGCGTAAGTCTTAATTGACTTATGATTGTCAGTTCTTTTCATGTACTCTGGCTTCAGTCAACAACAAAAAAAAATTTAGCGTCATGATGTATCTAACGGTGTTAAACGTGCAGGTTATATTCTAAAGCCTGCTTTACAATATGGGTTTTTCCCGTATTGAAGAATATCGTACTGTTGCCTTAATATTGTTGTCTATTATTTATATCAACTTCATTTGAACTCTGGTATATTGTTATATTATTGGCAAGTTTAAAAACACAAAAAGTTCGTAGATCCGAGGCGCTTTTTTTAGAAGGAGCCTCTAAATATAAAAAAATAAGATGTGGTATGATTGCCAATGAGACAACTGTCCACAAGAGACGAAAATGACACAGACATTCAAAACTATAGGTCACCGTATTGCCTTCAACAATGAGCATAGCCCATACCGCATAGTCAGCTATAAAAGGCCCCGATAAGACAATGTAAAATAATTCAAACGAGAAGACTAACGGCCTTATTTATATAAAAAAAATGAACGAAAAACAAACATATAACACATAAACAAACGACAACCACTGAATTACAGGCTCCTGACTTGGGACAGGCACGTACATAAATAATGTGGCGAGGTTAAACATGTTAGCGGGATCCCAAACCCCCTAACCTTAGACAGTGGTAACATAATAACGAACTATAAAAAAATCAGTTGAAAAAGGCTTAACTCATCATTTATTTTGTCATAAAATATGCTGTACAGATCGCTTTACGTCCTAGTTCAATTTACTTTTAATTTTTATGTATTTCTATACAGCAAAAAAAACAACAATAATTATCAGATTTTTTGGTAACAATTGTGTCAATATACTTAATCAAATGATTTGTTTTAATTTCAGGGGATGCTGTCGAAAAGCAGGATAAGGAACTGCAATTTCGTTTTGATGTTGTTAGTTCTACAGGTAAGTCAAAATATATTTCTCATTCTTTAATGTTCTTTCTTAAACCTTTTTTTTTTGGGTATGATTTAGTTTTTTCCAAACATCATGATTTATTGCTGTCTTGTTTCAAGTATACATCTATTTTTATATCTATTGTTCAAGTATACAGGTCCTTATTCAAAGTCTCATTGGCTTCATATTAAATTCTTTACAATTTCAATTATAAACGTCTACGTTGTCTCAAGTTCTAACTAGTGGCAGTTGTTTCTTGTCAAAACTAAACCTTATCATGCAGAAAAATTCAACATACCTTCATTTCTCTATTAGAGCGAACTTGTTTCTGGAATTTATAGTACAAAAAGGGTACTTTTGATCTGAACAACAAGACAAATATGCCCTCTTACGTAAATGTAAATAAGTCTGTATTATTCAAGAGAACTGTTCAACAAAACAAGGTTTCTAAAATGATCCCAAGCCCCAGGCTTTCATTGGATACAAAAACTGTCTAAATATTTCATCTTTTAACAAATATTCAGCTATGAGTAAAAACTAATTGGTTAAAACATTTGTACTACTTTTTTTTATATTCCTTCCGCCTGGGCCTGAATGAGTGGTTTTATACCTTCACATTTGTTAGGCAAAATTCTAAACTAAAACGAGTTAAAGTCATTTATAGGAATTTTTATTTGAAAGTGCGTAAAGTTTTGAAAATATTGTTTGTTTAAACATAGATCCATATCACGAAATATAATAACTGCTGTCCGAATCTAGACATGGTTTGACTACATGGATACGACCTGATTCTTTCAATCATAATGCGTTTGCTTTGTAAATAAATGTTTACATTGGATTATTTTACAGTTTTTCCTATTTTTCATATGTTATGCTTAATTGATGTACAAACTTGTGTTTCGTTTCTAGTGTTGACTAGTAAATTTAATACTACTAATAATTTTAATTGAAGTTGGCAAACTCAATTTGTACAATACAAATCTCCACTGATGCACTCTGAATAATTAAAAATATAACAATGAATCAACGGCTATTATTTATTTTAAATTTATTGAACCGTAAAATGAATTATTGACTCTTCACTTTGAATAATCCGCGAAGCGAAAGTGGATTATGTAACATGTGAAAAGTCAACAATTAATTATATGGTTCAATAAATTCAAAATAAACTATTGCCATTCATTATTAATAAATTTCTATAAAAAAATTATAGTACACACACGTTGGCATATGAATACATGTACACAACGTAAAAGAAAATTGACAACATTGAAAAAGAAAATAATACTTGTAATCAACCAGAAGACAAAAAATACACCAAACTTATGTAATATGATATAAACGTATAAATATAAATCTATATACAGCTTTGTATGCGAAACAAATGGTGACATATGTATTATTTTGAAATGGTGAATGCCCATATCGTATAGCCATAATCAAAGAGATGAACTTCAAACCCATTACAATAATGTATAATTGAATACTGATTTACGAATTTATATGATCAGACAGCTGTGATGTACATAGAATCATACGACTTCAAATGCCCTTCACAATCTAGCTGGAGACTTTGGGCGCAAGTCAAGTGTAAAAGCACCATGAAATACTTTTGCTTGTATAACAATGTTGAAGATAAATATGTTGAAGGATGTGAAGGACCAGACTGGGATAGAAAAGGTACATATAATATGTCTATTCCAAAAATAATCTATAACTATTCAAATTCAATAAAAGATATTAGGTGTAGACAATTATCAAGTAATCAAAATACTTTTATAATAAGACACGAGGACGTATGTACATAAAAAAATACATCATATTAAGATGAACGTATATTCGATATGGGATAGTTTAAAAAATCTTACTTTGTGCTCATATTCATACTGTTTTGATTTATGATTGTCAAAAGCGTACTCAGTACGACGTGTTAATCGTGTCAAATTTCTCGTGTATACATGGGGTTATATTCATTATGTGTTTCTTAAAGTTTTCAAATAAATCAATATCGTTCAATACTAATGAAAAATGTAAGATTTAATATGGTGTGTCAACTAAAGTATTATGTCTGAGTATTGTTTTTTTTTATAGGAACAACTGTTGTTTTTTTTTCAAATTTATATATCTACTAAACATTTAGTTTTACTAAAGTAGTAGTTCCATACACTCTATATAAGTATAACCAAAATTATGAATTAGAATCTTATAATGACTGTAAACACACTGTCGTTCATTTTACCATTTCATTAAATTACAATAGTCGACTTGTAAGCTTTTAAGATGGATTCTTATCTATGTGTCGTTATAGAAATTTTAAATTTAAGCTACTTATATAGGTTTCTCACAACATGACTCTGCCAATGTTTACCATAAGAAAAGACGGCAATGACTTACCTTTTAAAACATATTATTGTGATCAAGTAATTACAAAACAAAATCTTCAATTGAGAAATAACTCTATTGCATTTGAAGCTTTGAGGACGTCCATCGGTAGTTTTATTGTCGCAAATTTAGTTTACATGGCGAAGCGTGGCAGAGCAAGGAAAACGGGTATTTGCGACAGTAAATCTACCGATGGACGTCCGCAAAGCTTCAAATACATTACAGTTATTCCTATACTAATGCAAAACAAGTTCATAATTAAATTTCAATCATTATTTTAGTGTAAAATCTTCATTAAAGAAAATTCCGCGAAAATATGTTATCTTATTTGGTACCTACACTAGGTGACGTCATAGGTATGCTTCCGGCGTCAAACATAAACACCGGGCGTTTTCGTGCTTCTCTGTCGATTCAGAATGTAATAAAATTTGATAAAAAAAATTGTGTAGGTGCAACATGTGAGTTTTTTTGGCTTATTATTGTAGAAAGTACATGTCAATACATTCAGCAATTCAAAATGTCGGCTTCCTGAGTTACAGAAAAGGAGATAGAAAATTTTACGCTAACTGTCATCCAATCAGAACTATTGATACAAAATAATTATATTAGAATAGATGATATTCAGAGGGCTTGATCTACAAAAATTCTGCCAAATTTTTTAATCTCTAGAATTAAATATCGTCTATGTTTTATCACTAAAGCTAATTTTAAAGATACAACTTTCAAAAAAATAAAGACCATGTTTTAAATTTAGAAAAAAACGGATACTAATAATCATTGACAAATCTGAATTTGTATGGAACTTACTCATATTACAGTGAACAGTCAAATTCAATGTACGTCACAAAAATCTTTCTTATATCAATTTTACGATTAAAAGTATGTCAAATGTGACCCAATCGTGTTTCCCTTTACATTTTTCGTTAAGTAAAAATCTTACATGAAAATAAGAATAGTGACCAAGACGCTAACAAGTGGTGTAGTCAATGTGGTTTTCAAAGTAATATTATTAGTTACATAGTGTGCTAGTGACCTAATACGGTATATATGGGGTCAGTCAATTCCATATGGGGTGAGAGCGCAACCCGAATCCCCATATGGAATTTACTGACCCCATTTATACTGTATTACGTCACTAGCACACTATGTAACGCATTTATCTTTCCGACTATCTTAACGTGTAAAATTTAGACTAGTGACCTATCAAAATGAACAAGTTTTCAATACAGTAAGCATTAACATGATTACGAAACTACTTCCTTTGATCCTACAAAAAGAGATGCCAACAATGACAACTTGTTAGATTTAAATGTGTTTTATGAATTTGTTTCACTTTATCATCACTGTCTTTGTCTGTTGACACCTTTAAGATTTTTTCTAAGTACTGTTTAGTTTTTCTAAAGGGATGTAACACCACTACTTACCGTGTTTTAGTGTATTAGTGACCATATACGATATATATCGTCAGTAAATTTCATATGGGGTAGGACCATGTAACAAAATTTACCTTACCGACTATCTGCACATATGGTATTTATAGTTTTAGCCCATCAAAGTTATTTTAAAGTATTTAATTGTACATGTTTAAGAAACTAATTCCATTTTTCTATACAAAAACAAATGTCAATAATAACAACGTGCTTTAAATTTGATTTATGAATGTAGTCTCATCGTCCATTTTCAGTTGCTTGGTCTGTTTTAAACCTTTCAGATTTTTTTTTTTGTTTTGAAAGGGAAGTAACTCCTTACTTTCCAAATACGGTTGCTAACCCTATGTGGTAAATAATCATGTATTTTTTAGGGCACACTATACCAAATACATATTGTCACCACGTGTAGTCCGTTAACTAATCGTATCCCTATAAATATATGAGAGGTAAGATAATATCATATATGTAATTGTGCTTAGTTTTTAATTTTATTATTATTGTTTGCATTTGCCTTGCATTTGTTTAAACAGGAAACAAGCGAATTTATGCCGGCGACTTTAGCAGAGCAAAATGTGCACAAACACGTTTTCAACCATTTTTGTTCAGGAGCAATGAAAGCATGACTGATTGTGTCTATGAAAAATCACTTTGCAGTGAGGCGGGACAAACTGTAAACGGAGAAAATTCAACAAAGGATGATAGATCATGTCGATGTGATTTTAAACAGAAATATGAATTTATTAAAACACCCAACAATGTTTGTTTCTGTATTCCAACAGAAGAAGACTGTTCTTGCTATTATAAAGCAAACTCAACTTACTCACCAGTATCAGCAGGTAGCTTATGCAGAAATTTCAAATAGTTTGCCTTCAATCATGCATATATTTTTTTCACATAATAAAGAATACGAGTGATTGGTCATGAAGTTTTAGTTTATCTGTAACTTTAATGAACACGTTTTTTTGCTCCAACATAATAGATATAATCACTACACATTATTTTATCAAAACTGTGTTCTATCTACTTGTGTAGCTTAGTAAAGGAAAAACGTTTTCAACACAATATGTTCTGTTCATCATGTGAAGCAGCCGTTATAATAAAATAAAACCTATCGTTTTGCTTATTTTAATACTTCATCAAAAAAATTACATTCCCGTCTCACAATTTGCATACATTATTAAATACAGAAAACGAATGTATTCTGCTTTTTAAGATCAAAAATGGCTCTAGCCACCCGAATACTAAAATATCTATTTGCAAAGCTAACAGGTAAATGGTGGTATATCTGATTGACTCAGTTTCTTTTTTTTAGATACTGGTTGCACCAAAAGTGGCATTAATGAGAATCAAAACCGTATTGATGTAGTTATGTAAGATTATTAAATATAGTTATTTCGTCGTGTGATTATGATTCCCCCTTTTGTAAGTCCTGGAAAATTTGTATTATAGATGACAACAAATATGTCGATTGTTCATAGACACAATCATGTCTACGTTTTATTTTTGAAATCACAAATTCACCAACGTGACTCAATAGTCATAAGGAAAACGACAAAAATACTGATGAAATAAGAAACTCCTATCCTGATTTCTTACGTTTTTCAGAAAAGGTTGTACGAACTGTTTTGTTTCCTTTCGTTGTATTAGGTTTAAGCTATTCCTCGATTTATAGCTATTGACACCACTTCCATTTGCCTTTCAAATAAATTAATAGCTTTGGAGGACATTGTATTGTTAATGTTATTTTTAGCGTACGCAAAGTTCTATTTCGATTTTATTGATCATGTCAAAAACTATAGTGTTTTCATAATGTTTCATGTAGTCGTTTCTAAAGTTAATTGACATCATCCTGATATAGAATGAATATTGCTCACGTTCCATTATATGTAAGCATCTGGCAAGTGACTGTTTAGAGTTAACAGTCATTCTGACACTTTAATTATTGTGGATCTAAAGTTAAACATAACATCTCCAAAACGGTGTAAAAGCATGGTCGTAAAATTAGAAAACCTCAATATATTTTTGGAACCGTGGCGTCAAAATAAATATGGATTTTAAATAGTAATACACCAGACTTTTGCCTTAATGACAAGACGTTTTACTGAACTAAGATAGTGGGCTAACACATTCGGGTCACTGCTATAATATTGGATCCAAAAGTTGAAAACAGTCCCTTTAGAAAAGTGGTTTTCGTTCCTGCGGACAAAACCTGATCCTCTGTAGAAAAATCATGAAAACGCCTGGTGTTATTATGACATCGCATAATTGTTTAGTTTTCAAATAAATACATTTTTTTAACTTGATCTGTTGATACTATTTGTAAGCTTTTTTGTTAATTAATGTTAATTTGTATCTGATCTATATACCAGCTTTGATTGTTTTCATGAAGAATACGAAATTTTATCTAACACCAATTTTATAGTTTTATTGTAGATATTCACCCACATGTATCAAGTTTTAGAATAATTTAATTGATATACAAGACATTTTTTGGTCATCCTAAACGGACGATTATTCAGACAAAATAAGAAGTATACAACAAAATTATTTTTTATTTGCCTCTCAGTATAACATGACGAACCTTTTTTTAAAGTTGATGTTTTTCTTAAATTGTTTAGCATTTCACAGCGGTATAATACTGTTACCTTAAATATTCATCCCTTTTTTTTTAACTTTGTATTAACATTGCACCATATATCAAATGTATGCGTTCAGTGTTTCTACGTTTTCTGATTGAGTTAAACCATTCCATTTGACATTTTATAGTGTGTCTTTCTATGTTGTTATGTTACATTTAATTTGTTGTTTCAGATAAGGAAAAAGGTTTGATTAAAATGTTTAATCCCGCTGCAATTGTTTGCACCAAAATAAGTCAGGAATCTGAAGCAGATTTTCAGTAGTTGTCGTTTGTTGGTGTGGTTCATAAAAAATAATTCTAGTTTCTCGTTTTATGTATATATATATATATATATCGGTTCGAATCCCGGCGAGGGAAGAACCAAAAATTTGCGAAAGCAAATTTACAGATCTAACATTGTTGGGTTGATGTTTAGACGAGTTGTATATATATATATATATATATATATATATATATATATATATATATATATATATATATATATATATATATTAGACCGTTGGGTTTTCTGTTTGAATGGTTTAAGAATAGTATTTTTGTGGAGCCCATTATAGCTTGATGTTCGGTGTGAGCCAAGACCTTGACCTATAATGGTTTATTTTTATAAAGAGTGACTTTGATAAAGAGCTGTCTCATTTAAACTCTTTTCACATCTTTCTATGTCTATGTATATTTAAAATTGTTTTATAGATGTGACAAATCCTTGATAGGGAAAACGGAAAAAGAGCGAATACCATTAAAACCAGCAAGTAAGCTTTTTTTAAATGTTGATTTCAAGGAAGCTTTGATAAGAATGAACATGATATAGAAATAGTAAGATGATACATATTGTTCAACAGACTTCATAATGATGTATGAATATAATGTTTACTTTATCGTTCTATTAAAGGCCTCAACTTGACAATAAGCAAAACAATATATACTTTAAAAGCAAAAGTATGATCATTGTTAAACAGTCAAATATAAGAACAAAACAAATATAATAAACAATAAACAACTATCAGAATTAAGTTGCAGGTGTCCTTATTTTGATATAAAAACAAGTAATATGGCGTTGTAAAATATGATCAGAGTACTGGATCATCACATGTCCTTAATCATTGGTGAAACCGAACAACCAAATATAAAACGTTGAAAAGGTCAACTCATGACATTTACCCAACACACATGGAAAAAATATCAGAGATCTGATTGCACCACTTCAATACGTATGAACAAACCATGACTGTTTGCAAGTTTGCAAGATGTAATGCAGTGTTTATCCTTACATTCTAATGTATATAGTGGAGTGACAATTCAAGACAAAAAGTCCTGTTATGTAAGTGTAATGAATCTTCATACTTCTTAGTCAAAAATCTACACGAAATTTAAAAACTTTCATTGTTTTTCCACATTGCAGTTAGCATTGTTTTTCTTGGGTGTTATAAAAATGCGGAAACGTTTGTGTTAATTTTTGGAAGGAAAATATCAGCTAAATATTTATGTAACAGTAATGTTACAGCTTTAATCTAACATCAAACTTAAATATCATATGAGAATACTTATTGAGTGAATTTGAATATTTTGAGTTGCATATGACATATCTTTCAATATTACCATCTGTCAAAGTATATTAAATATCTGACACACAGCACCCGTAGTCGATTGTGACATGTTTAATATAAAAAAAATTAACAGAACATGCAATTAAACATTTACAGGGTTTGTTCGTAATTTGTAATACTCATCATTTTGCAACACAATCGGTGCCACATATGGAACAGGGCGGGGGGGGGGGGGGGGGGTCAAATTGCGTTTCGTTTGATGCACATGTTACACTTGTAATTAGAATCGGTTGAAAAGAAGAGTTTACGACAAAAGATATGATTTCAGTTGCATAATTGTATACTTTTCATTTATGAGTAGCGACATTCAAGCAGCGCCTACTAACGGAGGAAATGTCTTCTTATTGATACAATATTCCCGGGCTTGTGTTTCCTATTATGATTTCGTTGATAGAGGGTAGCTGCCCACAAGGAGGCTATTAAACCAAGAGTTCCACATTGTGGAATTGAACTTATCCCTTCGTAAATTTTACAGACACAATCACGAGTTGGTTGACCGTTACGGAATATCCGTTTCACAAAATATTTGTTCCTAATGTCGTAACTGCAATCCCGTTCCCTTTTCACGAATATGACCTACAGAACTAGACAATTTACAAAGGGTGTAATAACATCAGCAACACGACGGGTGTCACATGTTGCGTAGCATTCGCTCACCCTTCCAAAGCACTTTATAATGTCCCTAGTTATTTATAGGTTCGTGTTGCTCAGTCTTTAAATTTCTATGTTGTATCTTATGGAGTCATATTTGTCTGTTTGTCCTTTTTCCATTTTAGCCATGGCATTGTCAGTTTCTTCTTGGTCTATGAGTTTGAATGTCTCTCTGGTATATATTTGCCACGCTTTTAACTCCTTTAACGCCAGTATTATTTTTAACAGTCATAATTTGATATAACACACATTTTCCTTCTTCCAGTCAGAAACCATCACACAAATTGCATCAAAGCTGTACATTTTTGTAAATCATTTCTTCACAAGTTTAGTTTTCATTAATATGTTTTATAGTGTAATGAATTTCGAGAACAGAAAAAAATTGTAATTATCTAAACTGGGTTGATAAAAAGAACTCCGTTTGTCCTAGTTGAAAACAAAAATAATGTATTGGGAATTGAGATATATCAATGTGAATGTTACCACGCATTATCCGATTTATCAATGTTTTACGCCTCCATAACGCTCATGGCAAAATATTCGGCATTAAAGGCCAATCCGTTATAGAAGAAGTATACATTTAGAACCCCGTGAATAACGTCAATTTGAATTTTACTTATATAGTAAAGGGGTTATTACTTTCTTTTTTTTTATTTGTTAGCTTTCAACTTCAACATGATCAAGTGGAAATCCAAAACTGACACTACCCTAATAGTTTGCCTTTGTTTCGTGACTATATTTGGTAAGTTTGTTGTTACTTACGGTTTATGAGTGTAGCATTTCTTTAGATATAAAACACACAATTATTTCATAAATGTCTTTAGTCATGATTTGATTTTGTTTTTACATTTTTTTAAATCATTATATTAATGTTAAGGGGGCTTACGGGTCTGAATCACTTTTTTTTTTTATCTAATATAGGATTTCTCTATATTTCTCTATAAATGAACTTTATCTTATACTTAATAGAAAAATGAAATAAAAAAATTGGGTCACCTTTCATTTACGCTCACAATCTGCCTTTGAAAGAAGCATACATTTTTGTTAATGTCCTTTTTTTCTGTTGAACTAATAGTAGAAATAGCGGTAATATCGAAATAAAAAAAGAACTTAATTACAGAAATCGCTTAGATTTTACAATTATTTAGTTTATGTACAGCTTTTTTGAAAACAACAATAAAACATATAGGTCACCGATGAGTTTAAAAAGATATGTCAATTTGAATGCCACAAAATGGCATTTTTGCACCAAAGGGAGATAATTTGGAGCTTTTTCAATGATAAATACATTTTGAAAGTCACTTAGGGCCAACACGAATTGATTTTTTTGGAATTATTTTTGTACCATATGATAAAAAAACAACTACTTAAGGTAATAAATAAAATTTGTAATGAAAAAGAAAATGTTTATTTTTTTCTGAAATTTTAATACCCTTGAGCCTCCTTAAAAGCATTTCCTGTACGGTTTGATCTACCCTTTGTTTGTATGTGTTTTTATGTTGTAATTTCAGCGTAAAGCAAAATTATACTAGCTATTGGAACATAGTTATGTATGCCTGGTCGTGTTTCAGTTATTTCATTTTGTTTTTACAAATATGCACTTATATGTTAAGTTACAGTACTAGGTAACGCATCATTTGTAACAGTGTGCATATTATTATAGATATTTCAATCAGCTCGCATTTACTGATTTCAGCCTTAAATGTCAAAAACTGAATTTTGTTAAATTACACAATAACTGAATGAGCAATTGACTATAGCAACATTGTGTAATGTAAAGTTTCAAGTAGTCCCATTACATATTTTATAAATCACATCTGAAATTCTTTCCAAAGTCGATACGATTAAGGCTCTCTGCGAAATCTTCCTGCCATTACCTAGGACATATTATGAATAAGATAATCACAAAAATCTTTACTCTCAGCCCAGTAGTCAGCACTGCGGTGTTGACATAAATATCAATTATACGGTCATTTTTATAAATTTCTTGTCACAAAATATTTTCTTATCCCAGTGATCTTGCGTACTAAATTATAATCCTGGTACCTTTGAAAACTATACTTAGCCGTATTTTGGCACAACCTTTCGGAATTTTGGGTCCTCAATGCTCTTCACCTTTGTACTTGTTTGGCTTTATAACTTTTTTTATCTGAGCGTCACTGATGAGTCTAATCTAGACGAAACGCGCGTATGGCGTATCAAATTAAAATTCTGGTACCTTTAATAAAAGTAAATCGTTAATCGAAGACAGACTACATTACGCTTATTATTTGTTAAGGTAGATCATAGGTATAAGTTTGTCGACATAGAATTTTCTTATATTTTGTCATAATGAAGACTTTACTATGCTCTTTTCAAAAATATAATAAAACGGATTAGTCACCGTGCTTTCTTAAGGCTAAAAGTTGTTAGAAATTGACTAAATTTGATTAGAATGATCATGAAAAACCATGTTTGTACATAAAAAGAAATCTATGAGGTAGAATTTTGAAATAAATTATGAGGAGATAGGTTTTATAATATGATTTAAGAAAAGAAAAAGAAAAATTGGTGTCATGATCATGTGTCGAGAATGTAGTTTATTTAGAAACTTTGTTTTGATTATTTAGATTGAAGGTGTTACCTTTAAATCACATTAAATCAAATGGTTTTTATGAAGATAAAATACGTGTAACTGAAAATTGGTATGACACGTTCAAATAACTAATAAGCATCGTAAGGAGTCTAAGAGTGATTCAAAATAATCCGATCGTGCATGTATGTGTGATATTTCTTACTACTTCATGATGTAAGCTAGATAAATGTGTGATCGGTCTACATTGATTATCAGTTTGGGCAGGTAAATATTTAAATGACTCAATATACTATGTCTATATATTTTTAAAAAAAGGGGGGGGGAAGCATGCAAATCAAAGCAATCAATTTAAGTAATGTGCATATAATATTTATAACAATTGTAGTGCAGTTCTAAACCTCTAATAATTCTCATCTAATATCGTGTTGATATTTAAATTAACATATTTTTTATGTATAAATCAATTCAGGGTACAACATCGTAAAGACTACTACAAATGATCCGAAATGAAACAATAGCTACAAAAGAGACATAGCATAATAAAATACAAAAATAGATGTAAAAACGCAAACAATGAAACAAAAAATAATATTTCCTCACAGAAAAAAAACACTACAATTTTTTAAGCAGGATTTTATTTTATTCTCTTTCAGTTGCAGGGGTATTTTTTATTGCTGTATTATTTCACAAATGGACCAGTGACAAGATACAATCAATTATAAAGTACTTTCTGAGAATAAATATAGGTAACTTCATTTTAAAACAGAGAAAAAAAATATTCCCATTTACAGACATTTTAAGCCATACTAGCAGTTATTTACTGACCATTTTTTTTTATTTTTTTAGCCGTATTTTGGCACAACCTTTTGGAATTTTGGGTCCTCAATGCTCTTCACCTTTGTACTTGTTTAGCTTTATTACTGTTTTATCTGAGCGTCACTGATGAGTCTAATGTAGACGAAACGCGCGTATGGCTGGTACCTTTGATAAAAGTTTTTCAAATGGAGAAAAATAATATTTCCGTTAACAGACATTTTAAGCCATACTAGCAGTTTTTTACTGACAACATTTTTTTTTTCATAAACGGCCAAAATTACTTTTTTAATCAATAAGTAACAATTGCGAATCAATTATATTACTATATACCTGATTTGTTTTGTAGTTTCATCTTGCCTTGTTCTACTTACACTTAGAAACCGCCGTATTGTTCCGACAAGAGGGTTTTTATTTTTCTTATTTGGAGATTTATGTATACCGTTTGGCAATATATTAAGTTCCGTTCAAGCAGACAGTAAACGTACAATAAATAAAATAAGATGTGGTATGATTGACAATGAGACAACTCTCCACAAGCGACCAAAAGAAACAAACATTAGCAACTGCAGGTAACCGTACTGCCTTCAGAAAGGATCAAAGACCATGCCTCATAGTCAGATATAAAAAGCACCAGATTGACAAGTGTAAACGAGAACACTAACTGCCTTATTTATGTACAAAAAATGAACAGAAAACAAATATGTAAAACATCAACAAACGACAACCACTGAATTACAGGCTCCATGACTTTTATAGAGAGACACATCAGACAAAAAGTGTAGAATGACTTATATGATGTTTATTTTACAGCTGGAGGACAGCGATTAAAAGCGGAAGGAAATCAGCAAATAGAACATAGTATGATCACATAAATTAAAAATAATTTTCTTTGAAAATTCCTTCTCTATTACTAGTAGTTTAATAAAATAAAACTACAAAAAATGTGTTAAAAAGATAGAACGAGCGACCATTTTTCTTAATGTGACTAGCTGAAAATATAACCTTGACCTAAGGTCATTAATAGGTAATCATGGTTAGTCATACATTGGTCCTCAGATACTTTAAGTAGTCGAAAAACTGTGTATGCTCTATTTAAAAAAAAAAAAAAAAAATTCTTCATAAACGGCCAAAATTACGTTTTTTCAATCAATAAGTAACAATTGCGAATCAATTATATTACTATATACCTGATTTGTATTTTAGTTTCATCTTGTCTTGTTCTACTTACACTTATAAACCGTTGTATTGTTCCGACAAGAGGGGTTTTACTTTTCTTATTTGGTGATTTATGTATACCGCTTGGCAATATTTTAAGTTCCGTTCAAGCAGACAGTAAACGTACAATATATAAAATAAGATGTGGTATGATTGACAATGAGACAACTCTCCATAAGAGACCAAAAGAAACAAAAATTAGTAACTGCAGGTCACCGTATTGCCTTCAGAAAGGATCAAAGACCATGCCTCATAGTCAGATATAAAAAGCACCAGATTGACAAGTGTAAACGATAACACTAACTGCCTTATTTATGTACAAAAAATGAACAGAAAACAAATATGTAAAACATCAACAAACGACAATCACTGAATTACAGGCTCCATGATTTTAGACAGGCATATCAGACAGAAAGTGTAGTATTGATTTATATGATGTTTGTTTTACAGCTGGAGGACAGCGATTAAAAGCGGAAGGAAATCAGCAAATAGAACATAGTATGGTTACATAAATTAAAAATTAATTTCTTTGAAAATTCCTTCTCTATTACTAGTAGTTTAATAAAATAAAACTACAAAACAAATGTGTTAAAAAGATAGAACGAGCGACCATTTTGCTGAAAGTGACTAGCTAAAAATATAACCTTGACCTAAGTTCATTAATAGGTAATCATGGTTAGTCATACATTGGTCCTCAGATACTTTAAGTAGTCGAAAAACTGTAATGCTCTATTTAAATAAAAAAAAAATCATAAACGGCCAAAATTACGTTTTTTCAATCAATAAGTAACAATTGCGAATCAATTATATTACTATATACCTGATTTGTTTTGTAGTTTCATCTTGTCTTGTTCTACTTACACTTAGAAACCGCCGTATTGTTCCGACAAGAGGGGTTTTACTTTTCTTATTTGGAGATTTATGTATACCGCTTGGCAATATATTAACATGATTAAGTTCCGTTCAAGCAGACAGTAAACGTACAATATATAAAATAAGATGTGGTATGATTGACAATGAGATAACTCTCCACAAGAGACCAAAAGAAACAAAAATTAGCAACTGCAGGTAACCGTACTGCCTTCAGAAAGGATCAAAGACCATGCCTCATAGTCAGATATAAAAAGCACCAGATTGACAAGTGTAAACGAGAACACTAACTGCCTTATTTATGTACAAAAAATGAACAGAAAACAAATATGTAAAACATCAACAAACGACAATCACTGAATTACAGGCTCCATGATTTTAGACAGGCATATCAGACAGAAAGTGTAGTATTGATTTATATGATGTTTGTTTTACAGCTGGAGGACAGCGATTAAAAGCGGAAGGAAATCAGCAAATAGAACATAGTATGGTTACATAAATTAAAAATAAATTTCTTTGAAAATTCCTTCTCTATTACTAGTAGTTTAATAAAATAAAACTACAAAACAAATGTGTTAAAAAGATAGAACGAGCGACCATTTTGCTGAAAGTGACTAGCTAAAAATATAACCTTGACCTAAGTTCATTAATAGGTAATCATGGTTAGTCATACATTGGTCCTCAGATACTTTAAGTAGTCGAAAAACTGTGTATGCTCTATTTTAAAAAAAAAAAAATTCTTAAACGGCCAAAATTACGTTTTTTCAATTAATAAGTAACAATTGCGAATCAATTATATTACTATATACCTGATTTGTTTTGTAGTTTCATCTTGCCTTGTTCTACTTACACTTAGAAACCGCCGTATTGTTCCGACAAGAGGGGTTTTACTTTTCTTATTTGGAGATTTATGTATACCGCTTGGAAATATATTAAGTTCCGTTCAAGCAGACAGTAAACGTACAATATATAAAATAAGATGTGGTATGATTGACAATGAGACAACTCTCCACAAGAGACCAAAAGAAACAAAAATTAGCAATTGCAGGTCACCGTACTGCCTTCAGAAAGGATCAAAGACCATGCCTCATAGTCAGATATAAAAAGCACCAGATTGACAAGTGTAAACGAGAACACTAACTGCCTTATTTATGTACAAAAAATGAACAGAAAACAAATATGTAAAACATCAACAAACGACAATCACTAAATTACAGGCTCCATGACTTTAGACAGGCATATCAGACAGAAAGTGTAGTATTGATTTATATGATGTTTATTTTACAGCTGGAGGACAGCGATTAAAAGCGGAAGGCAATCAGCAAATAGTACATAGTATGGTTACATAAATTAAAAATTAATTTCCTTGAAAATTCCTTCTCTATTACTAGTAGTTTAATAAAATAAAACTACAAAAAAATTGTGTTAAAAAGATAAAACGAGCGACCATTTTTTCTGAATGTGACTAGCTGAAAATATAACCTTGACCTAAGTTCATTAACAGGTAATCATGGTTAGTCATAGATTGGTACCCAGATACTTTAGGTAGTCGAACAACTGTGTGTACTCTATCTAAAAGTAATGGTCAATTCACTTTAAAGGAGTAGGTCCGGTAAGGACCGATTTTGGCCAAAAAAATCAGGTTCATCTGACGAAAGATTTTGGACACTTAAAAGTCTATTTCAGTTGATTAAAATAGTTTATGTGAAAAATTGTAACTGATTTAGTCATAAAAATTGCACCGTTTCCAGCTTAAATATGAAAAATATATCAAACATGCCAAACAGTTTCATTTTTTATATGTGTTTAGTCAAAAACGAAAGTGGCCGCATTCATGTTCATCCTCAACCTTTATATATGTTATGTATTATCATCAAATACAGCTTACATTTTAATATCAAGAATGAACACGAATGCGGCCACATTCATTTGAGACGGAAACCATCTAGAATTGTATTAAAATGCTACAATTGTGAAGATTTTAGTAATTTAGCATATCTTAATGATGCTATATCTGCATCAGATTCGAACAGAAATGCATTGATGATGAGTAAATCACGCGACATGTTTCAGTGTTTAATTCGAACATTGTTCTAATTTTGTGTTATCCTAAGGCTTTACTTTGTTACCGTTAATTTCAAAACAGGAGTATAGCTTTGATCTAAATAATCATTTATTTAAGGTATACTGAAAACAGAAGACGTAAACTTTTTACGTATGGTACATCTTCTGGTCAGAGTAGCATGTCCAATTGTACGCATGTTTTTCAACAATGAAATCAAACCTGACCAGTTACGGAAAACGCTTGATAAAAAGAAGCAAGAAATAATCAAACAGTACAGAAAGAAAGACACAATTATCAATGACTCACAGTGGTATCTATTATTTGGACCAGATATGGGTAAATATTTATCTAAATGAAATCAGTAGTAACACCTGGTTTGAGAATCTGATAACTAATCTTGCAAAATTTATCTGACAAATTCCCATATGTGAAAAATACAATATAAAATACATGCGCAATGTGTTTTAACGAGATATGGTTGTCAACTTTTCAAAACTAGTTAACCTCTAAATATATCACTTTCAGAGAATGATCCTTTTTACCTTGTTTTTCTAATTTCTATATTTATATAGTGTATTGGTGTTAAAATAAGAAAAATGAAGACTGAGCAACACATTCTTCCATCAGAATCATCCAATCTTAACGATAAGCTATGTGTAAACAATAATACACCCAGTTAGTTGTAGTTACAAATATAATGTGTTTGCATAAACACACATTGGATAATACACTAGACAACATTGACAAACAAAATAACGTTTTCCCCAAGTTCCTTATAAATTAATTTTGGCTTCTAAATAAGTAGATATTCGAGTAGCTTTAATCTGTAATAACTCCGTCTTTTTTATATCACAAACCCATATATCATCTCAAACGTCACTCATGTATTCAAATAAAAATCTTATCTAATCATGCTAATTAGATCACAAAGGTTTCTTTCTGAATTATTTGTACAACTAAAAAATCAGAAGAAGTGTCATGAGGGCCTATTAGACAACTCTACATCCAAGTCACAATTTGTAAAAGTAAACTATTAAAGTCAGAGTACGGACTTTACTACAGAGTTTTGGATCATACTGAACAGCAAACTATAAAAGGCGCCAAAAATAAATAGTGTTATAGTTATCAAAGGTATCAGGATTATAATTTAGTACGCCAGACGAGCGTTCGTCTACATAATACTCATCAGTGACGTTCAAATAAAAAAAATTATAAAGCCAAACCATTCCAACAGAAAAAAAACCGGTATATTCTAAATAAAAATAAAGAGAAACGAAAAACACTTCTGAACAACATCATATGTTTTAGAACATGTGCATAATTCACCCTAACATGAACCAAAAGTATGAAAAAAAGAAGTTAGCATACATTGAACGTATAAAAAAATCTATATTTGCGTTTGCTATGAGTATTTATATATCTAGGTACACGAAATATAATACTGCATTGTTTGTAATGTTTTTCACATCTTGTGCATAAATAATAGCAATCGACCGTTTTGTTCTAGAACGTACAGTTACATCCAATGATTTTGATACAAGACTCATGGTACATCTCTTGAGTACACTTGCAAACATTGAGGTTGGCGATTTATATCCAGTATATTCTGATACAAGAACTGGTGCAATGCTTTCCAGAATTAAATTTATAAACAATGAGACACTTCGGAATTTTGAAGGAAAACTCTCAGAATATACATTCAATAAATATTGGGATGTTATTGGACAGGTTAAATACTATTCCATAGAGTTTATGTATTTGTATATTTCAGGATCATGTTATTTGTCTATACAATAATGATGTATCATCCAAAGATATAAAATGTTGTAATAAATTTCCAAAAATACATATAACATGAACATATAGATGGCTAGTAAGTTGAAGGATTATTATAAGATTATATGATACTAATTTTCTGTGTTTAGTATGCTTTATGTCTATATGTTTGCGAAATCAAATTACCCTGAACATTAGGAAACAAATATGTCCTATCATGAGGCGCATTACATTGTTATGTATTGATATAATGAAGGGATCAAACAATAACAAAGATATAAGATATGTTATTTATTCTTTAATATTTACTTATTTGATTTTGAGTTGTTCCAGATAAAGTATTAAACTACTTTATGTCTTTAGACAACATTATTGTATAGATAAACAACATGAACCTGACAAATCGGTTAAGCATATACATACTTAGGTTTTATTTATATCAATATGTTCTTTCAATGTTTTTTTAATTGTTCGTTTACTGTTTTAGATTTGTGATTTTGAATTTTTGATACTTGCAAGAAGTAAATTCACAATATCAACTGTACTAGGGTTAAGAGCATAAAAAAAATATTTCATGCTTTTTTATCGAAAATCAAGTTACGCAGAAAAAGTTCGTATGTACATTGTTAAGCATTCTTTTTAGTTTCTATTTTTTTCTAAATACTCAAAGTTCACTAAACGAAGGAAAAAAAAACAAGTCGTCACTATGAAAGAAATTCGATATTATCGATTTGCCCCCTTTTAGTTAAAAACCCGGATTCTTTTTTTTCTCAATCGATTTATGAGTGTCGAACAGTGGTATACTACTGTTGTCTTTGTTTAAGGTACATCAAGTCAATTTGAAAATATCTACGATGTGATCTAGAAATATCTGAACGCAACTAAAGATCTTCGAAAAAAAAAGTTTGTTTATTTCATTTCTTCTATATGTGAGACATACTAAAATTTGACCCATTATAGAATCATCGTTTATATTATACAGATGAATATCAGCGTATTACACTAACTCACATGCTATTTTGTACATAAAAGATAATATTATATATTTAAACTTATTATGCACAGGCAGTATTTAAATTGGGATCGACTCTTCAACTTGACATAAAGAATAAGCAAGAAAAAACTCAAATGATTGGTAAGAAACTTTAAGCTAGTAAAACTTGAATTTCAAAATTAATAAATAATATATTTTTTTGTTTTATTTCCCAACAATACCTCTGTATATGTTTAAAATACTATACATTCAGAAATTTTATCGCGTTTATTATTGCATTAAAAAAAGGGATTACAATGCGAAAATAGTTTGCAATGGCAGGAATATCTGCATACATATATATTTATCAGATATTCAAATATTCATCCAGCTGTATTATTTGCATTAATAAAAACTTCGCAATAATTTCATATTTGACAATAACTATGATGTTTTATCTTTTTTTTTATTTCTTTAGACAGACTCCTAGTGTTGAGTCCTATCACTCTCGATAATAAAATACTGCGTATATTTATTTATTTGTCCGAAATATATCCTGCTGTGCTACTACAACAACTTATTTCTGAATATTGCACATTGAATTCACTATCAATAGAATACCTACTTATAAGGGAAAAACATAATCTTTACCACAAACGCATCAACACGGAATCGTGCTGCATATGTCCTAAAGAAATTTCGCCTTTCTATAAAGTTATTCCAGAAAAGCAATGGAAAGCATGTTATGAGTCAAACGAGCGAATTTCTTTACATTCGTGTCCATCGCATCTAAAACAATGCAGTGAAATCTTTGTTCCCAAAATGATTGATATAATTACATGGGATATATCAATGTCCAAAGCTTTGATTCTCAACATACCCGATATTTTGACCTTTATGGCAAATCGTTTGTGCATTAGTGGTTTTGATCAGTTTCTGATGAATAACCAGCATGTGATATATCATTCTATGGGAGAGAAACGGTGTTGTAAGTGTTATGAGGGACCTGTTGAAAAGAAAATCATCAATAAAAAAGAATGGAATAAAATGTTTAAGAAAGATGAAAATAGTTCTTGTCAGCTGGGAAACCAGAACTGTTGCTGTCAGTACTTCGTTAAAAATGGAATTAAAATCACAGATATAGATCACATTTGTCTGTCCAAAATTTTTACTATTGCCGGTCCTATTGGTGTTCTCAACAATATTGAACACGATGCACTTTGGTACTTTCTTAACTGGACTGTTGATGACAAACCCTTACGAAGAGTGCTAATAAACCTACGAAATATATTACAAAATAAAATGTTCAAAGATAGCAAAGAATCCTTTGAAACCGCAGCGGAACAATCAGATGCACGTAGGTGGATTGCTAAAAACTTACGAAAGCAAGAGGTTTGTCTTTTATTTTTAGAAAGATCTTTAGAAATATCAAGAAAACTTACTCATTAATTATTGTTCCTTGCATCATTTATTTCATTAAAAAAGCATAATAATATAGCAGCTAAACAATTTTTCACAAAATTAACTTGCATTGAACAAAGCGTCAAACAGAAAACAGCTAAGTTGGAAAAAAATGATTTTTTTTTTACAATGACAATAAATTGTTAATGATAAATTAATTCTACATGTACTACTTGTTTAGTGTATTATATTTGAGTACAACCTTTCGGTTTCAAATTGATTTTTATAGGCAACAACAGAACGACAGCTTCAAATACTAATAAATGATGAAGGTATGTTTTGCTAATTACAAATGTTTTGTATAAAAAAATCATAGAGGTTATGCCGATTTTCCCTCAATTTGACAAAACAGTTCCTATAACTCATCAAATTTTGATACAGTAACATTTCTTTTGTGTTTGATATAGGGTTGGTTACATATTGTGATTGATGTCTTTTTGTTACAATATATAAAAAAAAAACCGAAAACTTGTTTAAAACTGCTATTTAGATTTCCTATTATTGTACGTGTTTTCGAAAAACTCTAATAACAAAAACATGCAATACAGTTTCAGACGCACACGACAAATGTCACAGGAATAACCATCATCACGTACCCTGATCTCAAGAATACAAAGACAAATATCACGAGACCACTATGTCAAACAGGGCTCTCAAAAGTAAGCAAGAATTCAATTTGCATGTTTTATAAGACACGTGCATGCATGCCTTTTAGATACGACTAGACCAATATTGCTTCAGAATTTCTTATTTTAATCGATAACATGATTTGTTAGATATAATGGGAAGTAACTTCAAGTTTAATAATTTATTTCTGAATTATCATTTTATTGTCAGATGGTTTGAGCGTAAAAAGTGTACTGATCCCAAAATATTTTACTTTACCTGAAAAATCGTAAGTACTTTTTTCTTGTCTATCATTTCGAAATTTTGTGGAAAAATTATTCCGAACACAACTAAAAAGTAAAACATGTATGGAGACACAGTTGCAACTGATGGTTGTATAATAAAATTAACGGTACCAATTTTCTTGCACTAGATGCGCATTTCGACAATACATGTCTCTTCAGTGATGCTCGTGGCCAAAATATTTGAAATCAAAAGCTTATATAAAAGATGAAGAGCTATAATCCAAAAGGTCCAAGAAGTATAGCCAAATCCGTGAAAGGAATCAGAGCTTTGCATGAGGGAGATACATTCCTTAATTTATAATAATTTCTAATATTTTGTAACAGCAAATTTTAATAACACAAAAAATCCGTATGTTCATGCCAGTACCGAAGTACTGGCTACTGGGCTGGTGATACCCTCGAAGACTAATAGGCCACCAGCAGAGGCATCGACCCAGTGGTAGTAATAAAATTAACGGTACCAATTTTCTTGCACCAGATGCGCATTTCGACAATACATGTCTCTTCAGTGATGCTCGTGACCAAAATATTTGAAATCCAAAGCTTATATAAATGATGAAGAGCTATAATCCAAAAGGTCCAAAAAGTATAGCCAAATCCGTGAAAGGAATCAGACCTTTGCATGAGGGAGATACATTCCTTAATTTATGATAATTTCTAATATTTTGTAACAGCAAATTTTAATAACACAAAAAATTCGTATGTTCATGCCAGTACTGAAGTACTGGCTACTGGACTGGTGATACTCTCGGGGACTTATAGTCCACCAGCAGAGGCATCGACCCAGTGGTAGTAATAAAATTAACGGTACCAATTTGCTTGCACCAGATGCGCATTTCGACAATACATGTCTCTTCAGTGATGCTCGTGGTCAAAATATTTGAAATCGAAAGCTTATATAAAAGATGAAGAGCTATAATCCAAAAGGTCCAAAAAGTATAGCCAAATCCGTGAAAGGAATCAGAGCTTTGCATGAGGGAGATACATTCCTTAATTTATAATAATTTCTAATATTTTGTAACAGCAAATTTTAATAACACAAAAAAATCCGTATTTTCATGTATAATTGCTGATACCACAAAGATATAAGCTTTTGATTATCCATCAAATTATTAAGGTTATTTTTTTCTTATATTTTATATTGTTTGCTGTAATGTATGGGATTTGCTCGTTTTCAAAAACCGTATGTTGACTTAAAGTTTCTAATATAATTTTTGTTGTTGACGTGTTAAATGACTTTTCGCTTTCCATCGTTACAACTAGGAAAGGGTCTCTTACTTAACATTTCCATCAAACAAAACAATTTGTATGGAGAAAAAAAACTTCTGAAGTAACATTTGTTCTCAATAAAAAGTTTAAGGCTGCATCCTTTTCTCATATCTTTTTCTTAATAAAAAAACACATGCATTTTAAGGTATAATATAGTATATTTGCTGTACTATTCTTTTACTCTATTTATTTATCGATTTTTGTATTTTTTTGACAAATATACTAAAATTGTGTGATATTATTTCAGAAGAAAATTTGGAGATCTGACAACCGAAGAGAACAATTATTTAGTGGTGGTTCATGGACTAACGAAAATAGTATATCCTATTATACAAAATGAATTTAACACTCAATGTCCAGATCATGTTCTTGATGAAATTCGTTTTAGTATATACGACAAGCAAGTAGCTAAGACAAGGCAAGCATATGCCAAAAAGGGTCAGACAAAAGAAATACATCTTACAGCAGATCACCAACGACAACTTTTTTCACAAACAAGTAGGGTTGAAATAAGAAGTTTGGTGTCACTTGTAAATAAACATTTGTTTTTATCTGAAAGGCGGAAACTAAATACGAAAAAAAATTGTTGCTGATATTTGCTTGTACTACAGTCAGTACAGACATTTTTTCGTTCAATCTAGTAGTGCTCAGACTGGATTTGCTTGTAACAGTTAATTCCCGCAACCTACCAGTCAGAACATGGCTTTAACATATCTGAAATGTCTGGAATGAACTATATGTAATAAAATGGAACGTCTGAAATATAACTGACTTAAAATGACTCATAAACGATATGTTTATTAATTGTAAACAGTTAAGATAACATCCTCGTTTCAGTTTAAAAAGGGTTAAATTAAGTATGATTGTCAAAGAAACAAGCTATCCATTAGGGATCAAGGAAAAATTATATAAATAGTTATTGGTAACGGTCTTCCATAATAAGTTTAATATTCAAAATGTTCATATAATACGTTACAGTAGGCCATGCCAAAAAGAAAATGAAATATCAAAACAAAATAGTCTAAATTGTGTTACTAACAAATTAGGCAGAAAGCCTGAATCAGCAATCCATAACTGGCAAGATAATAAAACAAATATATTGGCGGGTCTTATTATGCTTGCTCAAGCAAATGATAAATAACTTTGGAGTAACAAAACAAAAATAACAACAAAATATAACCGCCAGTGTGTATAGGTTTACATCGTCATAGTGGCACTTGAAACACTAACAAGAATTACAAAAAAAACGAAAAATATAATACTTCAGTTATTGAAAGCTATCTTAAAGTTCATGCCAATTTTGGATAAACTCTTTTGACAAACCAAATTATTGACCAGTAATCGTTTTTGTATTGTACATGTTGTAAATGTGTGTATGAACTAAACAAAGCTTTTAAGTTTCCTAGATGTATGATATTACTATGCATTTATAAGCCATTTTGGTCCTACATCCTGTCGAGGTGAATAGTTTGGATTTAAAATAGTTCACATCTTTAGTATATAAGACCACTCGTGTTTATCTGCATAGCAATATATTTCAAGCATTCAGCAATGTTTAAATATTTTTTAGAATACTTTAGAATACCTACCGTAACCTCGTGGATATGTTTGCATGAAATAAAACATTCACTCAAAGGAACTGCAAAAACAATATTCTAATACAAATGGCATTTATTGTCCTCCTCTATATTTTTATTTTTCAATTTAAAAAATACAATCTATACTCAACGGTTTTACACTATAATGTCATGTTATGAATTCCCCTGTTTGTGGTGAGTTATATCTTCGGCCTATCCTGTCGTACACATATTTCATAAGCCTGCAGTGTCATAAGTAGCATTTAAGTTTCCAATCTACGTATTATATAACTATAAATGTAAATAAGTGCCTGGACAATTACTAAATCAGGGAAAAATTCACCTTGGTTCCAAAAATTAATAATAATAACCCTCGCTTAATTGTTCAAACATACAAAAATTTCGATGGAAAGTTTGATATTCCATTAAAAATCATATACAAGGCCGAGAAAACTTATTGGTATACAAGCTATATTGCAATGTTCTTCTTTTTTACCCTCAGTTTGGAATGTCACATAATCTCAGACTTGAATAACATATAGTGTATATTACAAAAGCTGTTAATTTCATGAAATGAATACGAAAAAAGCTTTCCATTGTTACACGCATACATTTTAGGAGAAGAATCGAAGAACTTGGATTTGGAATTGATGATTTACATTTTGAAAAAAAGATCAAATTATGAATGGAATAAAGTCTACATTGATCAGTTAGACGTCATTGAAAATATCAGAAGAGAAATTATTCAAAGCACAAGCGGAATTTTAGACCAAACAAAATTCCATGAAATTGTCAACAGTATTAGCAAAGTACGTCACAAATATTTGATATTCTATAGTGTACACGATATGAACAATTTGTTGTTTGTTGTTTTTGTATTGAGTATAAATGTAAGGATGCTCTTGAATAATTTTATTAATATTGAATAATTAAGTTCGATTAAATTATATGTTGTCGCATATTTTTGTATTTTGAAAAAAAGAAACATTTATGGAACCATGTAGTTGCAGAATCTCAGGAAAATACTACGAAAAACTAAATTGTAAGCGAATGGACAGCGTGTCCTGTGCCTGGTGAAATTTAGTTTGTTCTTAGATATAATGTTCCGGTTATGCAGTCCTGGAATATTAGATATATTTTCGTGCGTTTACGCCTTCCAAATAAGTTATAACTATTTTCACTTTGTGTAAAGAAAGATGTAAAATGTGTTCAAATTAAATTGAGAGTACATATATCTTTCGTATTTATAATGGTATTTTAAAACTAAGTCTTATTTTAGTGACGATATACAATATAATATGTTCCTCATTTAAGGTAGTCCTTCGTTTTGGAGGAAGAAGTTTCAAAGAAGAATTATCTCGGCTTCAACATATAAAAAATATCTTAGGTAAGTTAATAAACACTTCCCTAAGAAATCATATAGAGTGAATTTGTTTTATGAAAAACTCTACCAATCGGGAAAAATCTAATGAAGGTTAAAAAAACATAGAATACATTTAACAAACCATATGTGTCTTTATCTAAACTCATAAATTGTAAATAAACCGAAAACGGCATGGCTAAAAATTTAAAAAAACAAGACGAATAACAGTACACAAAAACACAACATAGAAAACTAAAAACTAAGCAACACGAACCCCACCAACAACTAGGGGTTATCTCAGGTGCCATGGAAGGGTAAACAGATTGTGCTCTACATGTTCACCCGTACATATTCCTCTGTAGCCATATGAAGGTACAGTTTGAACAAAACTGTACATGTGATACAGTGGCTGAGGTAGGAAATTAATAAGATAGAAAAAGATGGTATGTTTAAGCAATATAAGATCTCTGTGTTATACAACTACTTGATGTAATCTAATATATAAAACAAGTAACCGATTTTTTTCTTTACAATAGACAATGAGCTTTAATTAATGGCAAATACTAAATTGTAATGTGTGCAATTATATGAAGTATTCGTTATTATTCAAATATAATTTATTACCATGAAACTGGACGTGATGAAAAGTCTTAAAAAAGTATCTATAATACGTTAACACAAACTAATACATGTTCATATTCAATTTGGTCATTTTTGTTATTGTGATTGCTTGTTATATTGGTCAAAAAGACAATATGTACTGAAGATCTATTCTTTTTTCAATACATGTTCATAAGTCAAAATATGCTATAACATAATTATGTGAAACAAAAAATTTCAATTTTGATATCACTGTATTTAAAAGCTGTTACTGACCTAACAAGAATAATAATAGATTTTATTAACAAACTAATTGCATTATTGCCAAAAGTGACTGTTTATTGAAAATTACATATTTGCTGTAATGGCCCTGTTTTTCTGTAATGGCCCTGTTTTTTCTGTAACGGCCCTGTTTTTCTGTAATGACCCTGTTTTTTTCTGTAATGGCACTGTTTTTCTGTAATGGCCCTGTTTTTTCTGTAATGGCCCTGTTTTTCTGTAATGGCCCTGTTTTAATGCCCAGTTTGTCTGTATTAAGCCCTGTTAGGGTTTTTGATAAAGTTAATAAAACTAAGTTGTAAAGAGTATAATACCTTTTTGTATTTTATTTAATTTAGTAACCAGCAACCAACAGTAAGAACCATATAAAGGGATCACTGTTCATCCTGTTTTTAACACATATCTCTTTCAACTTAGTATCTTGGATATTTGGTATATTTAAAGCTTTATAATGGTGAAGTACAACTTATTTTGTTCAAACTAAACTGTCATTAAAAGAGTAAGACAGTACATCAAGATAGCAGCAACACATACACTTTTGTTCAGTTGGTTAATAAATGTATTCAGAAATGGGTGTTTTTATAATGGCCCTGTTATATGTCCTCGGTCAGTAATAATGGCCTCGGATGTCTGTAATAGCCCTCGTCGTTGCCTTGGGCCATTACAGACTTCCTCGACCATTATTACAGACCTTAGACATATAACAGGGCCATTATAAAAAAAAAACATTCATTAATACTGTAGTATTATTTCTTTCAAAATTTGTTTGGTGATGCCCATAACACAGAAATTACCAGAAGTTTATCCTTTTGAAACAGTTCTATTGATGAAAACAGTATAGTCTTAACTATGCATTTTTTAATTTAATTTTTAATTTTAGTTTCTTGTGTAAAATTCGGGGTTTAGTATGACGTCCATTATCACTGTACTAGTATACATATTTTTTTAGGAAGGACGCTTATGGGTGCGGAAGTTTCTCGATACATTGAAGACCCATTGGTGGCCTTTGGATATTGTCTGCTCTATGGTCGGGTTGTTGTCGCTTTGACACATTCCCCATTTCCTTTCTCAATTTTATTGTGATAGTTATAAGTTTCATTTAATTGCTGTCTCATTGACGTGTATCACACAGGGCTGTTAAGATATATTTAAAGCTCCTTCGTTTATTGCACTGTACTACGTTAATATAAATAAAGTGTGGTACGAGTGTCAATGAGACAACGATGTATAACAAGCAAACAATTATAGGTCAAAATATGGTCTTCAGCAGGAAACCATGGCTAACAAAGAGCAGCAAACTATAATGGGACACTTTTTTTACATTTTGTAACTTTCTTAAATTTTCACAGTTATTTTTGATAGTTTTGTCAAATGGATGTACCTGTTGTATACAGTCTTACCACATCTAAACTAATTAAAGTCTCAGTCTGTCTATGTATTTAAATTAATACTTCATGAAAAGTTATGATATGATAGTATTAAACGTTACCACTTCTAAGAAAAAAATATACATCTCTAAAGGTATTCTCACAAGGCGGCCTTAAAATAAACCATATAAATAGCTTATATGTATTTTATCCAAAAGATTCATTGTTACATATAAAACATTTTCTTGACAATTCCAAAATATTGCTTCGACAGATTGTAGAACCGTGAATGTGCATATTTTTTTCCGGGTCGATGCCTCTGTTGGTGGACTGCTAGTTTCCGAGGGTTTCACCAGCCCAGTAGCCAGTACATCGGTATTGGCATACATATTCGGATATTTTGTGTTATTAAAGTTTGCTGTTACATAATTTTACAAATTATTATAAATTAAGGAATGTATCTCCCTCATGCAAAGCTCTGATTCCTTTCACGGATTTGGCTATACTTTTTGGACCTTTTGGAATATAGCTCTTCATCTTTTACATGTTTTATACAAGCTTTTGATTTCAAATATTTTGGCCACGAGCATCACTGAAGAATAAAATTGAGAATGGAAATGGTGAATGTGTCAAAGAGACAACAACCCGACCAAATAAAAAACAACAGCAGAGGGTCACCAACAGGTCTTCAATGTAGCGAGAAATTCCCGTACCCGGAGGCGTCCTTCAGCTGGCCCCTAAACAAATATATACTAGTCCAGTGATAATGAAGGCCATACTAATTTCCAAATTGTACACAAGAAACTAAAATTAAAATAATACAAGACTAACAAAGGCCAGAAGCTCCTGACTTGGGACAGGCGCAAAAATGCGGCGGGGTTAAACATGTTTGTGAGATCTCAACCCTTCCCCTATACCTCTAACCAATGTAGTAAAGTAAACGCATAACAATACGCACATTAAAATTCAGTTAAAGAGAAATCCGAGTCTGATATCAGAAGATGTAACCAAAGAAAATAAACAAAATGACAATAATACATAAATAACAACAGACTACTAGCAGTTAACTGACATGCCAGCTCCAGACTTCAATTAAACTGACTGAAAGATTATGATTTCATCATATGAACATCAGGCACAATCCTTCCCGTTAGGGGTTTAGTATCATACCATCATAACATATATGAGAAGAACATAACCCGTGTCATGCCAACAACTGTTTTTAGAATAAATGTGTTTAGTTCCGATGCAAAGACCTTATCAGTGACTCAATATTAACGCCAAAATATGCAATCTTTAATGACTTGACAACAGTATCGTAACTATATCCCTTCTTAATAAGTCTATTCAAAGGTTTTGTAAGTTTCTGAGGTGAATACTGACACCTTTGTGCTTTATAAAGAATATTTCCATAAAAAATTGGATGTGAAATACCTGAACGTATTAGAAGTCTGCATGTTGAGCTATATTTACGAATGATGTCTTTATACCGATGATAAAATTTAGTAAATGTTTTGACTAGTTTGTGATATCGAAAACCCTGGTGTAATAATTTTTCAGTAATACATAAATTTCTCTCGTTAAAATCTAAAACATTGTTACATACACGAGCGAATCGTACAAGTTGAGATATATAAACACCGTAAGATGGTGACAAGGGAACGTCACCATCTAAAAACGGATAATTAACGATAGGAAATGAAAAATCATCCCTTTTATCATAAATTTTAGTATTCAGCTTTCCATTAGTGATATAGATATCAAGATCGAGAAAAGGGCAGTGGTCATTGTTAATAATAGCTTTATTTAAAGTAAGTTCAACAGGATAAATTTCATTAATATACATACTGAGGTCGTCATTATTGAGAGCCAAAATATCATCCAAATAACTAAAAGTATTATTAAATTTGTTTATCAGATGTTGTTTCGATGGGTCTTTGCTTATTTTTGTCATATATTGTAACTCATAACAATACAAAAACAGGTCCGCAATAAGTGGTGCACAGTTAGTCCCCATTGGAATTCCGATAATCTGACGATATACGGAATCCCCAAAGCGAACAAAAATGTTATCTAGTAAAAATTCAAGGGCATATATAGTATCAAAGCATGTCCAATTAACATAGTTGTTTTGTTTATTGCTACTAAAAAATGACCTATGAGAGTTTGAACATATATATTCACATTCTGATTTTTTGAATGCCCATTCAATTAGGTGTGTGAATTTTTTCTTAATGAGAATGTGCGGCAATGTGGTATACAGGGTAGAAAAATCAAAACTTTGAACAGATTCAAAATCACCAATATAAGCATGCAATTTATCAAGTACTTCCAACGAGTTCTTGACACTCCAAAAGTAATTTATTCCACTATTTTCGAAGGCCTTATTTGAACAATTTGTTATCAGGTTTTTAATTGTACCAAGTGTGCTGGTAAGAAGAATAGACAATTTAGTAGTTGAACAATGGCTTGAAGACGAAATAAATCTATATTTGTAAGGGGTTTTGTGTAGCTTCGGAAGCCAATACATAGTTGGGACTTTCATTGTATTTGGCTCTACATGTATTGTCGGAATGCGCATCTGATGCAGGGAAATTGGGACCGTTAATATTATTACAAAAGAGTAGGAGAAGTTGTTCCTTTTTTAATATTTTATATAGAGGTTCTCAAATAAAACGGTAAAATCTAAATGAAGGAAAGAAAAATTACTGACGTTAATTGTTAAGGTATTCTTTGAACTTCTAACCTTTCGGTTGTAGTATCTTCTGACCTAAATCATTTGTTGCAAACCCTTCTTACATGTTATATACATGTATCATGTTGTGTGATGAAAACACAAGTGGAATCGAGCGCATTTTGTGTGTCTTTTATTATCTTCGAACATTTGTGTCTTTATCTTGAAACAATATGATTACTTTATGTGACCTAGTATTGTCTTAACTCCTTTATAATCAGTGTTCTTTATACATTCTTATCACTGATACGTTTCTATATCAAAAACGTTTATAACTTTTCATACTCTTTCTTTTCAGATTAAATCAAAAGGTACATTTCAACAAACATAACATAAAAGGCAACCGATACGACCACTTACTATACTACGAGAACGCATTGTTCGTAAAATTGCACAATTGCGAATTTGTAGCTTATTTTGCTTATTACTTTTATTTGTGATGATTATCACATATGCTTTGGTTGTGTTTAATACTGACGTATACATTGGAATGTTTTAAGGAAACTGTTATCATTATGTATGTTCAAATTTGAATACTCACAATATTGTGTTTCAATTCGTTACAAAAAAGCAATGTATATATACAAGACAATAGTTATATTGGATTCAATCTTGGACTAATGGGAAGACTTAACATTACTGAAGACTTTAAGGTTTTATAAATGTAATATGAACCCAAAACTAAAACTAGAAGCAGAATAAGATTTCATTTTTTGACACTGTAAAAGAAAAAACTGAAAACAAAATCAAAAGAGGCAAAAGAATCAGTTATAGTGTTTTGTTATTAACTTTCAATTTATTTAATTTATTGTATTAGTTTTTTGAAAATGTACAGCTTTTTATAAATATAGATAGATGAATATACATGAACAAGAAAAGGATAAAGATAAAAGAATTTCAGTTTAGATTTTTTTAAATCTTTATTATACAACATGTTCATTATTTATATAGCAGAATATCAGAGATATAACTCTTGATCACTTCCTATAAATAGAACTTGAGCAGTATACAATAAAAAGGACATGATTTTTACATTGAAATCCAAATATAAATTTGAAAAAACAAACACACATCTTTATGGACAGCAAAACTCAATTAAAAAGACGTCCGAGAGCAATTTTAGAATATGAAACAGACAACACTAAGCACAATGACAATGACATATAAATTCGCAAAGAATTTCTAGCAGTCTCTGACTTGCTAGCTCCAAACCCCGATAAAACTGATAAAAGATATGTCTTCATCGTATAAAGACTGATATTGACAGTAATATATTGGTATCACCCTCGTGTCTGTCAACTAATGGGTTTTTTGCTTCTTCTCAAAACAAATTTTAAAAATATTGCTGTTTGTAAAAGTGATGACAAAATTATCCCAAGGAGATTACCCAATAATTTCCATATTGTCTGCGCTCTTTTGATATGTTTAAAAATATGTTAAATTTTATTTGTACTTATTCAATATCATACAATATAAATGCTTTTTTAAGAACACCCTGTCATATTTGCATCGGCAATCAGAGGTGCAACACATACAAAACACATTCACATACACTCATAGAAAGAAATAAAACAACGTTTAAATGGAATATATTTATAACTACTATACCTTCTAATATGTGAATAACAATTATAAAGTTTATTACACGAATTACAATCCAATTTTCACGGAAAGCACTCATGCATCCATTACTAATTTGATATACGATTGGTTGAAAAGTATTGATTTTAGCTGTTTACTTTTAGATCTAATGAAAACTTTAAACACAGCTATGGTCTGTCAAAAATTGAGATGCTACTAGATCTAAGTAGTTTACCTCGTTAGTTCGTATCTTACATTTAAAATACAGATATTTGTCTTAAAATTGATGTTTAACGGTGAGCCTGCGAAATTTGGAGGTTATCAAAGGTTTTAGTCCAGTCAAATTTGACCCTTACCTGATAGTAATTGCAACAGAAGATTTTTAAGTTTTAATCTTTAGCATGTTTTCCCAAATATACACAGAAAAAAGTCCCATAAAATCTTACTTGAGGAAGACTAAAAAAAATACCATTTAAAATTCCTATGGAGATTTGCTTGAAAAGGGAGATAACTCTTGCAAAAAAGGCAGAAATGTCAATTAACATTGGTACAAAATAATAAATTTACCGCCTCTATTCATCAGAATGTATTGATTCTTTATTTTTTTTTCCTTTTTCAAAATGGTCACAAAGCTTCAATTTGCAATTTCTTTAATGAAAAATGCACACAAAAAAAATAAAACTACCCATAACACTTAGGTTTTGTCCATTTCATGAGCAGAAGATTATATAATTTAGTCAAATACCAACTTATAAACCCATCAAAGTATCATACTTTACATAAATTTTAAGAAAATTAACCAGAAACTGACCAAAACAAGACTCATTTTTGCGGAGTTATCACCCCTTCCAATGTTAATTTCAACAGAAAATAAAAAATGCTGGCAGATTTTATGGGACTTTTTTGTGTATATTAAGGGCATACATAATGCTATAGATTAGAACTAAAACATTTTCTGTTGCAATTAGTCTGAGGTTAAATCTTAGTTTGACTGGACTATTAATATCTGGTCCTTAATTGTTTATTATGTTGATAAATGGTTAACCATTAAAAAATATTGACATTCAAATTGACATGTATGTTGAGTACACACCATCACGCAATGCAGGACATATCTGTTCTCTCAAAATCAATTTATATATTGATCACTGTTTAGTAAATATTTGGTGTAAAAAGAACAGTATGTTAATAAATCTAGTAAAAGCCACAAGTATGCTTATAGGTACTCCTCAGATAGAAAATATAGTGGATCCGCAGTTTAGCGATCGAATACATAAAAAAAAATATTTAAACGGCGGAAACAAAAATAGATAACCACTTCACTTAAAAAAAGAGTAAAGCAATCAATAGTTTATCACCATTGGCTCAAAATTGTCTATTTTCGTTAAAATCAAAATAGACATACCCAAGGTCATGTTTTTCTCTGACTGTTTATGACCTCTTTAAAATAAATCCATTGGATGTAGTATGTGTACTGATTGATAATTTTGTTTTATATGCATGATTTTTTTATTAGTTGTTGTTGGTGATTTTGAACTAGGCGTCAGTAAAAATCGGTATACAAAAAAAAACATATTGACTCCTCATGTTTGTGGTATAACATCTTGGCCACAAGTTTATTGTTTTCTGTTTAGTATAAGATTTATATCCATTTTATTATATCTTGTGATCAATTTTATTTGGTAATCGTCAATGGCAGTCAGCAGAGTTAAAGAAAATCTGTTGTTTGACCTTTTAGTCAAATGCGTTTTGTTGAAATATACCTTTTCACAGTTGTTGGTCTTTTGGAAAATGTTGTTCGTGCTGCATTTAGAACCTTCTACAAGAAATTTGTTTAACATGCACACGTATAAAATTGCGGGTTATATCTAACGCAATCATAGGTTTCAACGTAGTTTTCAATTTAGATTTGTTTATATAAATATATATATATATATATAAACAAGTCTAAACTGAAAACTACGTTCAAACCTATGATTGCATTGGATAAAAAAAAACATAATTTTTATACGTGTGCATGTAAAACAAATTTCGTTTATAAGAAATTAAACATAGATAAGTGGTTTGCGCGTGCTAGCAATAACAGCCGCAATGACCTGTTACAGTACAAAAAGAAGAGGCGCAGCAAAACAGTTCCATTTGTTTTAACATACAATCCTTCGTTTGATACGTGCCAATCGGTAAAGTATTGCAAATCACCCTAAGTTATCCAAAATCTTTCCCGATCCTCCTGTCTTAGCTTTTCGGAGACCAGCAAGTCTAAAAGACTTATTTGTGAAAGCTGCCGCCTCCTCTAATAAAAGTTGTTCAGCTACAGGATGGTGCAAGCCATCTGATAACAAACTATGTCTGACTTGCCAACAAATACTGAATACTCAAATATTCACTTGCCACTCCACTGGGTCTGTGTACACAATATTTTGTAATGTAACTTGCAAAACCCAGAATGTTGTATACATTCTTCAGTGTCGATGTGCCATGCAGTATGTTGGCGAGATAGAACAGATATTCATCAAACGCATGAATGGTCATCGTAGTGACTACACTTGCAAGCCCGACCTCCCCGTAAGTCGTCATTTAAGATCACATGGGCATGCCAAAGCTGAACTAAAAAAACTTACCATCACAACCATAGATCACAACGAGGATTGGTCAAAGGCCGAAAGACTTGCTCGGGAAAGATTTTGGATAAGAAAGCTCAGGACAGTTTCCCTAGAGGGCATGAATGAAAAAAACATAGAACAGTCACTAATTTTCCCTACAATCACCAATTTTCTGTCATCACGTGTGTCCAGTAACTCCGGCTTCCGTACTGGACTCTTACACTTTTCAGGAATTTTTGAATTATACTAGATTTTTAAAATTACAGTTGGCAGGAATGTGTAAATACGCAGCCACGTTCTATTACTTAACCATAGTAATCATTTATTACTCATTTTTCTAATCATCTAATTACTATATATTTTGTATGTTTAAATACGCAGTCTGTGTTGCAATAGCTCTACCGTTGTCATATTTTAAATAGTAAACCAGCTTAGATCGGTCAGGACTGTTTATTGGGACTGTATTTCTACGCAGTTGTTTAACATCTCAATTGTCACCACCTTTGGGAATTTAGAGTTGTGCCAGTTCACATCGTAAATAACTATTTTGGCATATCTTTGTAGTCTTTCAGCCGTGTTTGGAAATTTAAAATTGTACCAGCGTTCGCTTAAATTATATAAATTTCAAGATTTTCATAGAGTCTTAATTTGAATTGACATGATTCATTTGACATCGTGCTAATACCGAGGAAGGATATCTGTTATCCGAAATATCTAACATATTGTTCGTTTTATTGTGTTTTTTGGTGATGTGGTACCCTTTTAGACTTTTTATGTATTATATTTTGTAGTGTACTGAATCATAATTATATGATCCATCGCACCGTAAGATTTATCGTTGACTATTTATTCAGTAATTTTATATTTTTACTTTTTTTGTAGTTTGCATCGAGTGTGCTCACTCGATCCGATATTCTTACTGCTTATTCCATCATGCATTTGCAATTTTATTTTTATAAATTAAGATCTTTTACTATCAAAATTATCAAAACAGAACATCATATTTCAAATTTAGAAACGTTCATTGATCAAGGAATTATTCCAGAAGGGTTATTTTTAAAAGGTTTGCCACTTACAACAGGCGAAAAGTCAAACAGATTTTTACATAGATGGAACAATATTCTATACACCAGTTCCTTTAGCCTGATGGATCTTTTACTTCAAGAAGCAGTTCATCAAGTTAATAATCTAAACAAACTTAGTGATAACTTGCACTGCCGATCTCGTGACCAATTATCTTTTCTTGAACTTGACGAAGTTCAAGTACGGCTTAGTGATATCAAACGTATTGAATCACATAAGCTTCACCCCAAGCAGATAAACAAATTTAAACGTGATGGAGTGAAAGTTACCAACCCTCTAAACAAACCTTCAAAAAATTCTATTAAAAAGCCTCGCAATCGTAGATTTCGAAGAAAAAAAAATCATCTTACGGCCAATCCCAACAACACAGTTGCCAATTTGTCAACAGTCTCTTTAACTGAGGATGAAACTAAAGTCTTATCTAAGGGTTTGAATTTTTGCCCTACTTCAAGTAACATAGATAATATGAAACTGGAAGATAACCTCAATAACTTTGCCAGAACCCTCAGAATTAAAGAATACTTTGGTAACAAGGATAAAGAGGAGGATAACGAGGAAGACACAGACACGTCCAACTCGGAGGACGAAATCATAATTCCGCATTTTATAAAGTAGAGTTCATGGATTTCAAAGCCCAACAAATTTGCTACACTGGAATATGTTATTGACAAAATCAAATCGGATGTTGTTCATCTAGCTAGTAACGAGTTCTCGTCGTTTTATAACACCTCTTCTGACGAAAAAAAATCATACAATCGCTGAGAAACCGAGATGATATTGTTATAAAACCAGCAGACAAGGGAAGTGCCGTTGTGATAATGGACAAAGCCAACTACATCGTGGAAGCAGAGCGTCAACTCTCTGATGAGAGATTTTATAAGAAACTTGACTATGACCCTACTTCCGAGTTTAGTTCCAAAATTATTACTGCGTTACAAACCATGCATAATGACGGTCACATAGTTGAGGATACAATTGGATATTTAAAACCACAGAACGCCAAGCCTGGTCGATTGTATCTTCTTCCTAAAATACACAAAGTTAACAACCCTGGTAGACCCATTGTATCCGCTAACGGCCATCCGACTGAGAAAATATCGGAATTTGTAGACTTTCATTTAAGATCTCATGTAGAAAATTGTTCTTCTCACATCCAAGACACAACAAATTATCTTCGCAAAATGGAATCCATGAACCTTCTTCCTCCGGAAACCCTCCTTGTTACTTTAGATGTCACCTCATTGTATACCAACCTACCCCATGATGACGGAATACAATCGTGTACGGAAATATGGGACTCGCGCAACACTTTAGAACCACCTACCGAATGTTTAGTCCAGCTGCTTAATCTGGTTCTGAAATGCAACAATTTTACCTTTGATGGTGAGAATTACCTTAAAAAAAACGGGACAGCGATGGGGACGAAAATGGCACTGTCTTACGCCAATATTTCCATGGGCAAATCAGAGAAACAGATTATTTCAGCATCTTTATTCAAACCTCTGTCTTGGTTCCGTTTCATCGATGATGTTGACATGAAATGGATTGAATCCCAACAAAAATTGGATGGTTTTATCAGACATGCAAACAACGCCCACCAGTCAATTAAATTTACATATGAAAAATCTGACTCTAAGATATCTTTCTTAGACACAACTACGTCTATAAAGGACGGTGTCATATCAACAGACCTCTACTGTAAACCTATAGATAAACATCAGTACTTTTCTCCCAAAAGCTGTAACCCCAAACACTGTAGAAAAAGTATCCCGTACAGTCAAGCTCTCAGAGTAAAGCGGATTTGCTCCTCTGAGGAGGCTGTCACTCAGTGGTTACAGGAACTTTTTTTAATCAAACGAGGTTATAAGAAATTGGACATAGATAAGGGGTTTGCGCGTGCTAATAATAACAGCCGCAATGACCTGTTACAGTACAAAAAGAAGAGGCGCAGCAAAGTAGTTCAATTTGTTATAACATACAATCCCGCCTTTACTAACCTTTCACGTTTGATACGTGCCAATTGACAAAGTATTGGCAATCACCCTAAGTTATCCAAAATCTTTCTCGATCCTCCTGTCTTAGCTTTTCGGAGACCAGCAAGTCTAAAAGACGTATCTGTGAAAGCTGCTGTCTCCTTTAATAAAAGCTGTTCAACTACAGAATCGAGCAAGCCATGTGGTAACAAACGATGTCTGACTTGCCAACAAATACTGAATACTCAAACATTCACTTGCCACGCCACTGGGTCTGTGTACACAATATTTTGTAATTTAACTTGCAAAACCAAGACTGTTTTATACATTCTTCAGTGTCGATGTGGCATGCAGTATGTTGGCGAGACAGAACAGCCATTCAACAAACGCATGAATGGTCATCGTAGTGACTACACTTGCAAGCCCGACCTCCCCGCAAGTCGTCATTTAAGATCACATGGGCACACCCAAGCTGATCTAAAAAAAACCTATCACCATCATAGATCACGAGGATTGGTCAAAGGCCAACAGACTTGCTCGGGAAAGAGTTTGGATAAGAAAGCTCAGGACAGTTTCCCCAGAGAGCATTCATGAAAAAACATAGCAGAGTCACTGATTATCCCTACCATCACCAATTTTCTGCCACCACTTGTGTCCAGTAACTCCGGCTTCCGTACTGGACTTTTCAGGAATTTTTGAATTATACTAGATTTAATTACAGTTGGCAGGGATGTGTAAATACGCAGCCACGTTCTATTACTTAACCTTAGTAAACATTTATAACTCATTTTTCTTATCATCTAATTACTATATATTTTGGATGTTTAAATACGCAGCCTCTGTTGCAATTGCTCTACCGTTGTCATACTTTAAATAGTATACCAGCTTAGATCGTTCAGGACTGTTTATTGGGACTGTATTTCCACGCAGTTGTTTAACATCTCAATTGTCCCCCCCCCCTTTTGGGAATTTAAAGTTGTGCCAGTTCACATCTAAAATAACTATTTTTATGTTGGCATATCTTCGTAGTCTTTAAGCCGTGTTTGGAAATTTTAAAATTGTACCAGCGTTCGCTTAAATTATATAGATACCAAGATTTTGATAGTTCTCTTTGTAGGAGTTATCTCCCCAAACACTTAACTCCTTCAATGAAAAGTATTCGGTTACGCAGGGTAAATTTCAAAAGCGCGTAAACTGTTCGATATCATATACTAAATATCTAAGCGACATATTGCGAAACAAATATTTATCGCAAGAACAAAATTAGGCGGAAGAAAAGAGAAAATCAGAAACAAATTCAATAGGTCTTTCCAGGGAAAGGTGGAAATACCTAATAATCAGAACAAAATCAATAGGTCTTTCCACGGAAAGGTTGAAAGACCTAATAAGGGAAGAAAATACCCTAAAAAAGGGGTGGGTGGGTGCCAGTGAGACATTTTATGATACATAAAATCTATTAGAATGGTAAAAAGTGCACATTTACAATATAAATCGTTTAAAAACAATTGTTAACGGTCTTTCCCTTTTGAAACATAATTGACTTTTATTAATTACTTAATTAGTTGATTGATAGATTGGTTGGTTGTTAGATTGGTTTGTTGGTTGGTTGATTGATTAATTAGTTGATTGATTGATTGATAGATATATAGATAGATTTATAGCCTCACGGAACACCTTGAAAAGGATTTGATAGCGTAATTTTCGTGTTAAAACAATTGAGACCTAGCCTCTAGGAACACGTGAAAACGGCATTGAGAGCCTAGTGCCCGTGTTTAAACACTTGAGCCCTAGCCTCTAGGAACACGTGAAAACGGCATTGAGAGCCTAATGCCCATGTTTAAACCCTTGAGACCTAGCCTCTAGGAACACGTGAAAACGGCATTGAGAGCCTAGTGTCCGTATCTAAACACTTGAGACCTAGCCTCTAGGAACACGTTAAAACGGCATTGAAAACCTAGTGCCCGTGTTGAAACACTTGAGACCTAGCATCTGGAACACGTGAAAACGGCATTGAGAGCCTAGTGTCCGAGTTTAAACACTTGAGACCTAGCCTCTAGGAACACGTGAAAACGGCATTGAGAACCTAGTGCCCGTGTTTAAACACTTGAGACCTAGCCTCTAGGAACACGTGAAAACGGCATTGAGAGCATAGTGCCCGTGTTTAAACACTTGAGACCTAGCCTCTAGGAACACGTGAAAACGGCATTGAAAGCCTAGTGTCCGTGTTTTAACACTTGAGACCTAGCCTCTAGGAACACGTGAAAACGGGTCTGTGAAACATTTTAATTTTATTGAAATTATGATATTTGTAGGAACATGCAAAGATATCTACACTCCTATAAAAGAATACTTGCATCTTCCTTTTTTTGTTTTTTTTATAGGGTTTCCCAGGATGTGTGTCTTATTTACTTATTGATCTTATTGTGTGTGCATTGTATTTATTTTTTTATTTAAAGTAAATCGAACCTGACCTGCATGGTTTTAAATGTACGTGCACATTTTAATGTTTTTCGAAATTCATTTTAGGTAGTACCGGATGCAGCGATTGTGACGTCACCAAGCTGATAAAGTCAAACAGCTTATTATAATCCTTTGCAGAGAGAGACGTCGTCCTGAGCACACCTATGTATAAAGAATGTGAAAACGGATTTATTTTCTCTTTCATTTACAGGTCATTGATGTCGGATCGTGCATGCTTTTTTTGTACACGTATCTACAGGAACACAGATTTGTTTTTTAATGCATTCATGTTTAGAAGTTTGATTCTAGGATTTTACTACTTTTTACGAACTTTGAATTGACTTCTACATTTTTGATTTTTTATAAAATTTCAAATTTATTTATAAAAAAGATGGATTAGCATTTTTATAATAAAATAGGAATGGAATTCCTAAAAAATAAGGGGGAAGATAGGTAGTTGTGGGCATTGGATGATTTACAAAGATAAATTGCATGTACGCATCATGAGAGCTGTAAAGTTTGAAGCTATAATTAGTCAATTTGTTGATTTTTCCATTTCAGTGGCATGAAAACCCCCAAAATACTACGCATATTTTTTCGACAAAATTAGACGACACAAATGATGTCGCGACTAACATTTTGCTCACATTTTTTTCAATTTCCCCCCTGACTTTTTTTCAGACAAAAAACAGTTTGAGGTGAATGTCAAAATTTAGAACATGACCTTGACCTTTGACCTTGACTTCATTTTTTAAGTTGGGACCCAAGGACACCAAATAAAGCGGTTCTAGGTTTATATGACTAAAGGTTAATGAGTTCATATGCATATCACTTGTATCAAATGCAAAAGGGGAAATAACTCTCAAATAGAGTCTCCGAATAGCTTCGGTCAAATTGAGATCCTAATCCTGAAGATGCAATGAGCAAATTGGTACAACAAATTTGTCGTAATCTTTTACGGTTGCGGAGGAGTAGTGGCCAGAAGAAAAACAGTGCTTGGGGAGGCAACTTTTACAACGTAAAGTATTTGGTTACGCGGTTGTCAGTTTTTAAAGCACATAAACTATACGATATCATATTCCAAATATCTAAGCGATATCTTGTGAAACAACAATACTACGCAATAAAAAAAATTTAGGGGGAAAAAAAAATTAAAAATTAAAAACCAATTGTTCAGAGAACAATTGAAGGTCTTTCCACCAGTTAATATCTATTTTGATATTAAAATATTAAAAATCAGTCTAAATGTCAGTTCATATGGCTTTATGATATATAGATATGAATTTAAAGCAAAGGTCAAAATCTAGAACGTCAAATTAACCTATGACCTTGACCTCAATTTCAAGGTCACAAACTGAGGATCTCAAGTCAAAAGACCCTAGGTCTGTAATATGTATGGTTAGTAAGTTATATCACTTTACATATATTTTTAGATATGATAGGGGCGAAAACTCCTATTCATTGTCTACGCACCCTTTCAACTAAAATTATTAAATTACGACATGTCGCAACTAACAATTTAGTCAAAATTATTTGTCGATATCTTATAAGGTTAATGAAAATGAGTGAAAATAAGCCAAATTCTAAAATTAGAATATGACCTTGACCTTTGACCTTTACCCAATTTTCATTTTTTTTTTGGACGAAGGACCTCAAATCTTAAGATCCTAGGTCTCTATCACTTATGGTTATAAGATAGAAATACATATCACTTATATAAAATGCATAAGGGGAAATAACTCTCATATGGAGCGTTCATATCGCTTCGGTCAAAATAGAACAAATCATGCAAAGGATATAACGAGCAATTTTGTAAAATAAATTTGTCGTAATCTTTTACGGTTGCGAAGGAGTCGTGGACACAAGGAAAACAGTGTTTGGGGAGATAACTCCTACAAAGAAAAGTATTCGGTTACGCAGGTTAAATTTCAAAAGCGCAAAAACTGTTCGATATCATATACCAAATATCTAAGCGACATATTGAGAAACAAATGTTTATCGCAAGAACAGAATTTGGCGATAGAAAAAAAAAATAATCAGAAGAAAAACAATAGGTCTTTCCACAGAAAAGTGGAAAGACCTAATAATAATAATTAAAAACCATTTGTTCAGAGAACAATTGAAGGTCTTTCCATCAGTTACCATCTATTTTGATATTAAAATATTAAAAATCAGTCCAAAATCTCAGTTCCTATGGCTTTATGGTGTTTAAATAATATGAGGCAGATATTACCTGTGAATCGGGACGAAGTCTGTATGATATTTTTTAAAAATCAAACATGTTAAAAAGAGAAACGGAAATACCGTAACATTTCCGATTTTGGTTCTGTTGTTAGGGATTTTACTTGTGACGTTATTTAAGTTATGACGTCGTGTTCAATGTAAACAAAGAAACGCAATGCATCAGGTAACGTTTATTCATACCAAAGACAAAGAATGATTAAAAATGAAATATTGGTATTGTGTTCCTTGAGTTCCTGTATTTTACTAGACTAATCAAAGTCTCAAGACAACAAGACCGGAAGAAGGAAGTAGAGTTAAGTGTTCTGCGCAGATCCGCAAATTAAAAAACGCGACAAAAAAAAATTGAACGATTTTGAGTTCATTAGTACAATGAAAAATTCGGGATATTTCCCCCCTTTTTTTTTTTCCTTTTTTTTATTGAATTTTCTACTGTAATAGGGGATTTCGTCCCCATATGAATTTAAGCAAAGATCAAAATCTAGAACGTCCTATTAACCTTTGACCTTGACCTCAATTACAATGTCACAAACCAACGACATCGAATCAAAAGACCATAGGTCTTAAATATGTATGAATAATGAGTAATATCATTTTACACATAATTCTAAATATAAGACGGGCGAAAACTCCCCTTTATTGAATACGCACCCTTTCAACCAAAGTTTATGAGTTACTACATGTCCCAACTAACTATTTTGTAAAAATAATTTGTCCATATCTTATAACATTAATGAAAAAGAGTGAAAATAAGCCAAAATCAAAACAAAGAATATGACCTTGACCTTTGATCTTGACCTTTGACCTTGACCTAATTTTCATTTTTTTGGACCAAGGACCTCAAATCTAAAGATCCTAGGTCTCTATCTCTTATGGTTATAAGATAGAAATGCATATCACTTATATCAAATGCATAAGCGGAAATAACTCTCATATGGAGCGTTCATATCGCTTCGGTCAAAATAGGACAAATCATGCAAAGGATATAACAAGCAATTTTGTAAAATAAATTTGTCGTAATCTTTTACGGTTGCGAAGAAGTCGTGGACACAAGGAAAACAGTGTTTGGGGGGATAACTCCTACAAAGAAAAGTATTCGGTTACGCAGGTTAAATTTCAAAAGCGCAAAAACTGTTCGATATCATATACCAAATATCTAAGCGACAAATTGAGAAACAAATGTTTATCGCAAGAACAGAATTTGGCGGAAGAAAAAAAATAAATTATCAGAAGAAAAACAATAGGTCTTTCCACAGAAAAGTGGAAAGACCTAATAATAATAATTAAAAACCATTTGTTCAGAGAACAATTGAAGGTCTTTCTATCAGTTACGATCTATTTTGATATTAAAATATTAAAAATCAGTCTAAAAATGTCAGTTCCTATGGCTTTATGGTGTTTAAATAATGAGGCAGATATTACCTGTGAATGGGGACGAAGTCTGTATGATTTTTTTTTTAAATCAAACATGTTAAAAAAAGAAACGGAAATACCGTAACATTTCCGATTTTGGTTCTGTTGTTAGGGATTTTACTTGTGACGTTATTTAAGTTATGACGTCATGTTCAATGTAAACAAAGAAACGCAATGCATCATGTAACGTTTATTCATACCAAAGACAAATAATGATTAAAAATGAAATATTGGTATTGTGTTCCTTGAGTTCCTGTATTTTACTAGACTAATCAAAGTCTCATGACAACAAGACCGAAAGAAGGAAGTAGAGTTATGTGTTTTGCGCAGATCCGGAAATTAAAACGCGACAAAAAAAAAAATTTAACGATTTTGAGTCAATTAGTACAATGAAAAATTCGTGAAATTTTCCCGATTTTTTTTTTTTTTGAATTTTCTACTGTAATAGGGGACTTCGTCCCCACATGAATTTAAGCAAAGATCAAAATCTAGAACGTCCTATTAACATTTGACCTTGACCTCAATTTCAAGTTAACAAACCAACGGCATCGAATCAAAAGACCATAGGTCTTAAATATGTATGAAAAATGAGTAATATCATTTTACACATAATTCTAAATATAAGAGGGGCGAAAACTCCCCTTTATTGAATACGCACCCTTTCAACCAAAATTTTATAAGTTACTACATGTCCCAACTAACTATTTTGTAAAAATAATTTGTCCATATCTTATAAGATTAATGAAAAAGAGTGAAAATAAACCAAAAATAAAAATTTCGAATATGACCTTGACATTTGTTTGACCTTGACCTTATTTTTAATTTTTTTGAACCAAGGACCTCAAATCTAAAGACCCTATGTCTCTATCACTTATGGTTTACCATTTAGAAATGCATATCACTTAAATCAAATGAAAAAGGGGAATACCCCCATATGGAGTCTCCATAAAGCTTCGATCCAAATGAATATCCTAATCCTTAAGATGTAACGAGCAATTCGGTAAAATAAATTTGTCGTTATCTTTCATGGTTGCGAAGGAGTAGTGGCCACAAGAAAAACAGTGTTTGGGGAGATAACTCTTACAACGGAGAGTATTTTGTTACGCAGTTGTAAATTTTTAAAGCGTATAAACTATACGATACCATATTCCAAATATCTAAGCGACATATGTTGAAACGTCAATACTACGCAAGAAAAAAAACTTAGGCGGAAGAAAACAAATTTAAAAAAATTAAAAACCAATTGTTCAGAGAACAATTGAAGGTCTTTCCACTAGTAAAGATCTATTTTGATATTGAAATGTGATAAATCAGTTTAAAATATTAGTTCCTATGGCTTTACGATGTATTTATATGAATTTAAAGCATAACTCTCATATGGAGTCTCCGGATAGCCTCGGTTAAAATTAAAATCCTTAACCTGAAGATGTAACGAGCAATTTGGTAAAATAAATTTGTCGTAATCTTTTATTGTTGCGAAGGAATAGTGGCCACAAGAAAAACAGTGTTTTGGGAGATAACTCTTACAACATAAAGTATTTGGTAATGCAGTTGTCAGTTTTAGAAGCATATAAACTATATGATATCATATTCCAAATATCTAAGCGACATCTTACGAAACAACAAAACTACGCAAGAAAAAAATGTAGGCGAAAGAAAAAAATAATAATCAGAACAAACTTTACATCATTGTGATCAGTGAACAGCATTCATTAAATGCATATATAAATATAGGAAGATTTGATATTAGTGCCAATTAGACAACTCTCCTTCCAAATAACAAAATACAACAGTAAACATGTATAGGTCAATGTACGGCCTTCAACACGGAGCCTTGGCTCACACCGAACAACAAGCTACAAATGTATAAAGGGCCCAAACATTACAAGTGTAAAACCATTCAAACGGGAAAACCAACGGTCTAATCTATATAAAAAATCGAGAAACGAGAAACACGTATAAATTACATAATCAAACGACAACTACTGTACATCAGATTCCTGAATAAGTCAACTACGTACACAAGAATTACAAGACCAGTTATTCAAAACAAACATAATTAAGATGCATATGTAACAACTTGTGAACCCATATATTCAAATTTAAGCATCAGTGTTGATGGCAAACTAATTATAGGATTTTCTGTTTCCTAATTGGGAAGTGAAATTATTACCTTAGTTTGATTGCACTTAAAGTTCAAAACAAACAATGTTTACCAGGAAGTTATATCACTGCCCCGAAGTACACTAAGCAGAGTTTGTACTTGGAATCGATTAACGGTTGATCTTTATAGGAATATTATTTATATATATTGAGATGAAAGTGATTATACTTAGCTTCAAGAATCCGGTAATTCGATTATTAGGCTGCACACAAAAAAGAAAAACAATTATATCATAAATGAAATATGACCAAAACAAATATTAACCTTTGACTGACGTATCGTTTCAAATCAATCACAAACTATTCTTTCAAATATCTTTATGAAAAGCAATTGATGTCTTTTATTCTCCAACTCTGATATTTCTTTTTTACTTTATTTATATCACACAGACATTTTTTTTATTTTGGTTGGAATTTAATCAAAATTTAACTTGTTTTCAAATTTTAAAAATTTAAACTATAAATCATTTAATGCAATATCTGTAATGTTATATAGCGTTTAACTTTAGGTGTCACCGAAATGTGTGAACCAATGCAGGCATATGTACTTAAGTAAGTTTTGAATGCACGTTTGTAACAAATCTCTAACGTATGATCGAAAAATAATATTTCATTTAATGACAGTTAATCACAAACACATTTGAAACTTCGGAATTTGGCAGATCGTGACATTGATAAACATTCAAATTTGAACGTTTGGTTGCATTATTTCATCACTGTGTTTGCCACGACTTGAAACTTGAACTGAAGTTTAAACAAAAGGTCTTGTAGTCAACAGTTATGTCCCTGCATGCGGACAATTATCGGCGAATAGGTGTACTGTACAACAATGATGTAATTGCAGTACATCTATGCAGACTTTTATATCATTAAGAATTTACTTGTACAAGTTTTTTTCAGTTAAACTCTAGTCAAGTCAAACACAAACATATTTCTGTTTTTTTGTAATTAAAAGTTCGATATGACTTAAACTAGATCATTGCATAATTAACATTACGAAACACATATAGGTCCTACTTTTTTTATTATCATTATTGTGTCATTTAACGTCTAAATGGTTACTTTATCAAAATTTCCAACAAAAATTAAGAACTTTCTGTAATAAAAAAATTTAGTTTTAAATTGAAAATGTATTGATATGGAAACCAGAATTAATTGTTTCATTTGTAAATGATCACGATATCGATAAATGGTCATTGGTAACTTCTACACTTGACAGTATTCTTAGTGTACTAGATAAGTATGGCTCATGTTATCCTACCAAGTACTCGTTAAAGCTCGAACTTTTTATAACGAAAGGGGTTATCACAAAAAGAATCTAATTACATATATTATTATTATTCTATCTTGTATAATTCAATCAAAGAAGTGCCCTCAGGCCAAATGTCGTTAAATAGCGACCATTGTATCGCTTTCGAGGGGTAGAATCAGTAGGTCATAAACACTTTAACTGCTTCGGGGATATGTTATACAACGGGAAAATCAATAATATATTTTGCTGTAAAAAAAAGAAAAAGAGAAGGTGCTAAGCGGCCCAGTGGACACTACGGAGTTTTTCTGAGCTCTTGCAAAATTTAGATTTTTGAATCATTAGTAACGATAATTTGTCAAATTTCTGAAAGAACAGTATTTAAAACTATTAGTAACCATTATATGGTACAATAACTTTGCTCTTTTGAGTCTTGGAATGACAAAATCATTGAATTTCGACAGTGCCAACTCAACTGTAAACAAAGAAAAAATGGCGGAAACATATTCAAAGGTAGTCCAAAATGGTAATAACAACGACATGAGTGTGAAACCAATTTTCTTATTGGAATCAGATATGTTTGGTCCAAAACCCTCTGACAAAGATTTCCTTTTGCATCACGAACTTTACAAAATAATTGGTCAACTCATACCCTCTTCCCATCTGAGAGCGCTTCAAAGAGTTCGAGGTATGTGGCGAGTCTACACACAGAGTGAAGACGATCGCAGCAAGCTTCTAATATCAGGAATTGTGGTAAGAGACCGTTTGGTGAATTTTTTTTCACAAAACCCTAGATTCCAAGGTAGTGTAAACCCAGATCACGTTAAAATTCGAGTAAAAGACATTCCATGCTCGGCTGACGATGGTCAGATTACCTATTTCTTAGAGAATGCAGGGTGTAAAATACACAGATACTTTAGAGAGCGCATACGAGTTGATGGCTTAATAACAAACTGCCTATCAGGAGACCGAATATTTTATTGTGAACCGATGAAACATCCTTTTCCAAGACAAGTAACAATAGGAAACTACAGAGCAACAATCTTACATAAAGGTCAGCCAACTAAAAACAGAGACGACATAGTTTATAAAAAATGCCTCGAAAAGGGCCACTTCATCAGCAATTGTCCAAATGATTGGACATGTAATATATGTAAAAAATCTGGACACAAACAATCAGAATGTGAAGAGCCCTTTTCAGACAACAACAATGAACATAATGAAAACGAATCAACAAACACTGATGATGACAACACAGATTCAGAAACTGATGACAATAACAATGATGAGGCTGCACATGCTCAACAACATGAACCTGAAGTTGAACAAATGCAGGACATGCCTAACGAACAATCACAGGAAACGCTTACTCGTGATCTGAAGAAAACTCAAAACAAAAATTCACAAAAGGTACCTACTCATCAATCTCAACCTTCATTCCAATCAATCACCAATGAAGAGAATGACGAATATACAGGAGATGCAGCAACACCAAGTTCTAAAAAAGCTTAAAAAAAATCTGGTAAAAAGAAGACAACTTGTCAAAATGATTCGAAAGACGAAAAACAAAGTTCAATGCAACAATTTCTAGTTGAGAAACAAACCAGTGCAACCACTCCTGGAAATAAAGTCTCAAAAAGGTCTGCAACAACTCCTACAACGGACCTTTTCGATAGAGAGAATCAAACAACCAAACCAAAAACACAAAGTTAAAAAGGAGAAATAAACATGTATAAACAATTATGTAGCTAACTCCTTTTTTTTCTGTTGGTTTATCATCTCTATATACTTTTTTGCCTACAATGATTTGTTTGTATATATTTTTATTATTATTCATACATATATGTATGACAAGCATATTCCTAAAGGTAAACAACCACCTTGAAGACAATGCTTTTTATGTAAATTTTAAAAAAACCAGTAAAAATACCAAAATATGTAGCGATGATTGTGATGGAATATTAGATTTCATACTTTCAAGAAGTAATAGAAAGAAGAGTAAAATAGAAAAGAACTGTAATGTTGTATGTTATAACATAATGTCAAAGAGTAATAGAAAAAAAATGTATTGGTTTGTGTTATCAACTGGATCATGCAAAGAATACAAATATAATTAAAGAATGTTCTTTAATAAACAGACCTATACACAATAAATATCTAATAATATTCCATAAATTTGCAATATCGATTGCTTTATTTATGTATTATCATACTAGAAAGAACAGTTTTCAAACAAAATATAACTTCCAACAGTTTTACTGGAGTAAGAATCTCAAAATTCCAATCTTATGCAGCTGGGAAAATAAATCCATGAATCAACCAGTAATCCAGCAACATTTAACTGCAGATCATAATTACATCTGGAAAAAAACACACTGTACATGTAAATTCGTTCGTATTAACTTTTGGCTTCAATATATTGCATCACTATACAAATACACGCACAGATATAGATACTGGGAAGGAATTCCTAGTCAAAATCCAGCAATAGTATTGCTCACACACGTATGTATTCTTGTAAAAGTCTTCAGCATCACTAAATCCAAGAGTTTTAGTCTTCTTGTGAAACAAGAAAATTTATCCTGTTACCAAATGGTGTCGAATATATCCGAAGTACCTACAAAAATAAAAACAAAATTGATACACTCAACTTCAACTAAAACAAAATATAGCAATGTAAGTGCATTATTAGAACCAATAGAATTCAACAGAACAAAAACAATTAATAGAAATTACATGAGCAAACTATGGCTATTTATAGATGTGGGAAAATCCCTACACAAATTATTTAAAACATGTACACCTTTCCTGAAATGGTGTCCAATTGTTAGGATAGATAAAATATATATAAAAGATCATGTATTTATTATATGTATAGTTATTATTATCATGTTAAATATACTGTTGTTCTTAATGTATATATATATTTTCTTATACTATGCATGTTATTGTTGTTGTATACATGTATGTTTGTCAAATGTATTTAGTTTTAAAATACTCGCTTTAAGCTACAAAAAATATAAGAATAATGAATAAAACTTTACATATCTGTTCCTTAAATTGTCAAGGACTAGGCCAAAAAGAAAAAAGAAATAGGCTTTATACTTGGTTAAAATATCAAAAAACAGATATACTTTTTATCCAAGAAACTCATTTTGTTAAAGAAATAGAAAATAAAGTAAGTAATGAATATGACGCAGATTTTTTTCACAGTTTTGGCACAACACAATCAAAAGGAGTAGCTATATTTATTAAAAAAAAACAATAAACCCAAAGATAATTGATACTTTTACTGATCAAGAAGGTCGCATAATTCTTGTAAATGTTGAAATAAACAACAACATATTTTCTTTAATAAATTTATATGCACCTAATGAGAAAAAAAAGCGAAACATCTTCTTTAAAAATGTAAATAAAATAATTGAAGAACATAGTCTCGGAATTTTAGTAGTAGGGGGAGATATGAATGAAACATTGAGTAGTACAGATAGAAAGAATAATAATAAAAAAAGAGAACAAAAAATTACAAATAGTTTGAAAACTTTAATAAAAACAAACAAACTAGAAGATATTTGGAGACAATTACATCCGAAACTATATCAATATACATGGAAACGTAAAAATAAAGACGATGAGGCAAGTAGAATAGATTATTTTCTAACAGGTAAGGAATTGAGAACTATGATAAAGTCTACAGATATAAGACCAGCCCTAATTTCTAGTACAGACCATCAGGCAATTTCATTGAAAATTAACATGTCCAATGATAATAAGGGTAAAGGGTTCTTTAAAATAAACAACAGCATACTAACTGACAAATCTTATAAAGATAAAATAGAAAAAGTTATAGACTATTTTATGCTTAAAAGCAATTACACTGAAAATTTATCACAACTATGGGACCTGTTTAAAATTGAAGTAAGAGAATCAACGATACAGTTTTGCAAAAATAAATCTAGGCAAAGGAAAAATGAAATTCAAAATTTGGAAAAAAAACTTCAAACATTACAGAAAAGAAAGGATAATAATAAACCAAGTGAAGTAGAAAAGAACGAAATCAATTTATTAGAAAGTGAGATAGAATCTCTTTATAGTTATAAAGCAAAAGGTGCACAAATACGTTCAAGAATAAAATGGATAGAAGAAAGGGAAAAGAATTCTAAATTTTTTCTAGGATTAGAGAAAAGTAGACAAACAAGACAAAATATAATAAATTTAAAAAACGATAAAGGGGAGATAATTACAAAACAATCAGAAATACTAAATTTAGAAAAGAAATATTATGAAAAGCTTTACACAAGCACTAAACCAGATAAAAATTTTATAAACACATATATTAAGGATACAAATATTAAACAATCATTAAGTAAAGAAGAAAGCAATTCTCTAAATGGACTTCTATCAACAGAAGAATGTACAAAATCAATTTTTCAAATGAAATTAAATAAATCCCCAGGCCTAGATGGACTCTCAGTAGAGTTTTATAGAGAATTTTGGGACAAATTAAAGAATTATGCAATTCAAAGCTTTAATTATTGCTATAAAAAAGGAATGTTATCTGAATCACAAAAAATAGGCCTAATTTCTCTAATATTTAAAAAAGGAGACCCCACTGAATTAGGTAATTACAGACCAATTACACTATTAAATGTTGATGTTAAAATTATTGCATATACATTAGCCCAAAGATTAAAACCTGTGATATCAAAAATTATCCACAGTGACCAAAATGGATACATTAAAAACCGTTATATAGGTCAGATACAAGACATTATAGATCATGCAGAAAAGTTAAAAATAGATGGAGCTATACTTTTTCTAGATTTTTCCAAAGCCTTTGATTCCCTAGAGTGGGAATTCATGTATCAATCACTAACAAAATTTGGTATTGAAAATTCTATGTTAAGATGGGTCAAAACCTTGTATGCAGATATCAAGGCATGTATTTCTAATAATGGATGGATTTCAAGCCCACTGAATATTTTTAGAGGAATTCGACAAGGATGTCCTTTAAGCGCCATTTTATTCGTCTTTGCAGTCGAAATATTAGCCTGTAGAATAAGAAACGACAATAATCTTAAGGGAATAAATATAAAGTTAGATGGAAAAACGCACAGCCTTATAATAAGCCAGTTAGCTGATGATACTACATTGTTTCTCTGCTCTAAAGATGAAATCTCTCAGTCATTTAATATAATTGAAGTATTTGGTTCTCTATCAGGACTTATTTTAAATCGAAGTAAAACTGAAGGATTAGGTTTCGGAAAATTAAAACATATTCAAGACAATTTTGAGAATATTAACTGGAGCAAAGAGACTGTTAAAAGCCTTGGCATTCACTTTGGATATAATAAATCTCAATGTATGAATTTAAACATAGAAAAACAACTTCAAAAATCTGAAAAAATTCTTAACTCATGGAAAAAAAGAAAGCTAACAATGATCGGAAAAGTAACTGTCGTGAAATCTCTAGTTATACCAAATATAACATATTTAGCTTCTGTAACTGATATCGACAAAGATTCACTATTTAAGTTTAAAAAAATGATTTATGAATTCATTTGGGAACATAAAAAAGAAAAAATTAAAAGAAAAACAATTAACATGAAAAAAACTGAGGGAGGACTTGGAATGATAGATATTGACAAGTTTATTGATGCAATAAAAATTAAATGGGTAAAAAGATTAATAGAAGGTGAACAGTCAAATTGGAAAATTATTCCCACATTATACTTTAATCAATATGGATCAAATTTTTTAATATTTCACATGAATCTGGATAATTTAAAATCAATAAATATCAAAAACAACAAAATCCCTAATTTTTACTTTGAAATACTTAAAACCTGGGTAAAATATGGCGGTGGTCAAACTAATAAACCAGAAAACTTTAGAACCATCAGACAACAAATTATATGGGGTAACAAATACATAAAGTTAAATGGGCACAGTTTAGTTTTTAATCAGTGGATAAAAGACAACATAATCTATGTAAATGACATAATTGATGACAGAGGAAGAATATCAAAAGAAAAAATACTCAATAAGTTAAAATGTAAAAGAAATTGGATTGCAGAAATAATACAAATAAGACAGAGCATACCAAATCATTGGAAAGATATATTACAAAAACAAAACTCATTAAAAACTATTGTTAATTGTAAAAAACAACTATGTTTAAAACAAGGCGCAATTATATATGATTTACAAAAAATTAATAATAAAGATATTTATGTCATCTTATCTAATGTAAATAAAGATATTCCTATAGGGTTTACAAAATGGCGGAAAGAACTAAATATAGATAAAATTCAACCAAAAATTAAATACACATTAAATTTTATTTTTAATTATTTAGAAGACAATAAATTAAAAATGGTTCGATGGAAATTATTACATTATATACTACCTGTAGGTACACATCTTTTCACATGGAAAATTAAAAACACCAATCTGTGTTCAGTGTGTGGGATACCAGACACTTATCAACACAATTTCATGGAATGTACTTATTTTAAAGTTTTTTGGAATAAAATTTGTATTTTATTAAATAAGCTTCATATTGGTGAGCATATAGTCACTTTAAAACACTTAGTAGTAGGATATAAAATAGAAGAGGACTCATTAAATGATATTAATTATCTCTTGACAGTCATCCTATTCACTCTACACAAATGCAATTGTATTTCAAATAATAAAATAAATCAAGTTAATGTTTATGAAATATTTAAACAAGAATTTAAATACAGATATCATCTGATGGAGTATAGAAATAAAACAATAAGTAAGATGCTTAAAAATATTCAAAATTATATGTAATTGAAATGTATACAATTGTGTGGTGTGATAATCAATAGCTATGCTAGATTTTATATTGTACATGTATGTTGTAGTTGTTGGTTTTTCATTTTTTGTATGTAAAAACAAACCAAACAAGACACTTTATTTAATATAATATATAAAACTAAAATGATTATAATTCAACACTGATTTGTTAAATTTACACCGAATATCATCAAGTAATATATTGTGTGTATGTTCACTTTGTTGGTATCAAATCACATGTTAAAATCCTTATTCTTTCTATTATATTTCCAGAAACATCTAAACTTTTTCACTTTAGATACATTTATTTTGTTTCTATGACAAAATCGTTAACGAATAGTAAATAACACTTACCAAACAAGTTTTATCTAATCCAAAAATTTATTTTCACAACACACATGTGCTTCCTTTTGCACTAGCTTTCGGACAATGATTTGTAACTAATCCAGCACAAAAGGTCAAGTACAATTAACTGGGTCAAAGATGTAAACACGGGACGATGAACACAAATTCGGAAGGCAAAATGATGTTCCGTAAACACGTGATTTATACTATGAAATTTTATTGTTAATATGTATACACTGTATTTAAAAGAATGTGTATGTGATATATATAATTAACACTTTAATACTTTAGTATACTTTACTGAACTTTTCCCTGGAAATTCAGTAACTAATTACAGGGATACTCGGGCTAACGCTGTAATCCGAGTAAATTGTTAAAGCAGCAGATATATAATAAAAGATATTTACTTTGAAAAAAAAAAAAACAAAAAAAAAAGAAAACAAAAACATTTAAAATTTATAAATGTACGAACATGATATAGAAGATTTAGACTGGTTTTCGTAAGTTGTACTTGTAGGTTTTTTTTTAACTTAAATGTCTAATTCTTAACAATGAATATAATTTTAAGACAAAATACACAATTGTATCCGGTTACTCTAGTCTAAAGTTGTGTTTTGTATCCGGTTGTTAGCCTGTTTGGAAATTTTCGTTTTTTGGCCTGACGTTGTTAATTTATCATGTTTATGTTTAACTCATGGGTTTGAATGTCCCTTTGGTATTGTTTGCCTTTGTTTTGTTGTTTCATTTAAAGGGCAATCTTTATAAAGGGAGTGCTTTTGTAAGTTTTTGAACACTTTGGCATATAATGTGAAACACATGTATGAATATCGATAAAATTTATCTTTTAGGGTTTTTCTTCTTGGGCGATGTGCATCGTTATATATCTAGCGCTACGACTACCACAAAACTACATTGAAATATAAAGGTAACTGTTGATCTTTTGAACACTTGAATTTGAATTCCTTGTAAAGTATTTCTGACGTCGTTAAAACACTTTAATTATACTATGGGCATGTTTTTATTGAAATCATTATAGCTTATCCTTAACTGAGGTACCTGGTTTAAAAAAAAGATGGTAACGATGGTTACAAATAGACAAATATATCAAAAACAAGAACGAGTTAAGGTTAAACCCATAAGCACGTCATTATCGTCCGTTCAGTCTATCTACCAGAAACCGTCAATTGACTACATTTGTCTCCATTTTTTTTCAATATTAACCTGGAAACTATTATAGATAGAAATATTACAGTTGTTGTCCATTCGTTTGATGTGTTTTATCCTTTCATTTTGACATTTGCTGTGATTTTCCGGTTTGAATTTTCCTCGGAGTTCAATATATTTATATCTGGAATTTTCGGTACTCAGTACATCTTAACGTCGTTCTCTATTTGGCTTTTAATACATTTTTTTTTAATTTTAGCGTCACTTAAAAAGACGATTTGTATCATACACTATGTTACCCATAAGTCTCTATTCCTTATCATACAACTTTCCATTAGTCTATATCTTTTATAAGTTTTTGGCTGCAGGGATTGATACATGTCATAAAAACCAAAGTAGCGTCATGACGAAAACAAATTAGCTTAATCAAATTTAGTTAAATGTCGTCTATTCAATTTCAAACGTTAGTAACTTTAAAATTTCTTTTTAAACGGGCAATTTTAAAGTGTTTTGTTATAAGTCATGTCAGTACCGACGTACTGAATACGGCATGAATTGGAGATATTCCCTAGGACTGACGGTCAGGCAAGAGTGGTTACGACCCATTGCTATATAGATAAGATGTATTATAGATTGACAAATCTTAATATAACCTATATAATCTAAAAGATTAGTAGTGATTCATAAAACAAATTGCTATTAAAAATTGTCCTGAATTTTATTTCATCAACAGTAAAGATTGTTTTACAGTCATTCCTAGTGTAATAACAGATTCCTTGATAAATATATTTCGGGAAAATTATTACATAGAAATTATATATACCTCCGTGCTATATGCGATCAGTGAAAGCAAATACCGGTACAATGAGATGCGGTGTTCTTCTAACATGTATAGAACATCATGATGGAGGCTAAACACAAGCTCTCGTTATTTGATCGATTTAAGTGACATAATTTATAAAGAGCGTATTATATAGAAACAGTCTAATGTATTTTCATCTATTAAGTAAAGCCATGGATCTTTTATTAACCTTGGTAGTTCGATCTTAATAGACAAAATATTCTTCTTTTAATGCGTTATAAATCAATTTTGAACAATTAAGTTGTGCATCCGTGTCTTCTGCTTAAAGTATTTGCGTGATCAAAATTTCTAAGCTGTCACTTTAACACGTTGAAGTGCTATCAATGATGTAATGCAAATTTGTAGACTTGGGCACAAATGTTACAATTCTATGTATTGTATTTTTTGACAAATTTGTTTCTCTAGATTTGTCAGCACAGAAATATCATTTGTCAATTTTGGAATATTCTCATAATTTCAATTATCTTATGTCAGGGACTGTGAATATGGAACCCAAGGTAAACATATATTTTCTTACTGAGAAATTCAGAGTTCATTTATTTTTGGTTTGTTTCTACACACAATGATTATGTCATCAATTAAAGTGCATAGCATGCATAAATAAGTATTTAATTTTGCATTACAGTAATCGATCATTGACAGTGTATAATTATAACAAAATTTATATTTTCATATTCTACAAACTCAGTTTCAATAATTAAAATGTATATTAAGATAATAATCACTGATGGCCTATTTTAATTTCCCTGCCCAAAATAAACACTTATAAATGGATATATTTCAGATTAAGTTCAGTTAACATGCCGTCATTTATAGAGAACTCAGAAATAGAATTGAATGCTAAAATTTGAATATAAATGATTTCCTGATTTGAGCATAACACAATATATACATTATTCCGGTAAATATATTCATGATATTGATAATTATTTCCTTATTTTCTAGTATTTTTGGGTCATATATTCAAAATTTATGTATGGAAATATACATTCGTTTTGTTTTATTAGTTATGTTAGCTCCTCCTTCTGCAGGTAAACTCTGCGACATAAAGACTGGAAGGTACGTGTTTAAAGTTTATACGTGAGTATTTTCATTTTGTACGAAAAGCTTACGATGCGTATCGGACTTTCAGACTCACAAGTCGATTACAAACTAAAACAGCCATGGCAAAGAAAATACAAAAACGACAAACCACTTAACGGATGACAAAAGTAAACAAACAGAACATAGCATCACTATTTCAATATAAAGCCCCATAAAACATTTGTAAAACAAAACACAGATGGTGCTAAACTTGTAATAAACTTCAAACTTTGACGAAGAATTTCACCAATTTTCTTTTTAGTAACATTTTGCAGCTATATACATACGTGTTTAACCCATTCCAATTGGTCTAATATGTTAGATGTGTCTACTAGAGAATTAAACCAGCGTCAATATCAATCATATAAATAGTTTAGTGATAAATGATGGTGAATATCGTATTTCAATTATTAGCTTTCATAATGTAAACTATTGTATTAATAATTGATGATTGAATACCTACACAACTGGTTTTGACAATACGACGTTTATCATCTGAATTGGGAATAGACATGTTACGAAAATGTATATTCACGACGCTGATGTTGACAAATTACACTATAAATGTGGGGACGGTGTCAAAACACAAAAGAGATTACCTGTGTATACATTCACGGATTTTATTTTAAAACTGCATTGATCCTTTCGCAGGCAATTCCGTATGGAACGAATATTCAATAACATGTATACCATAAGAAACGAATATTCAATAACATTTATACCATAAGAAATATAAGAAATAGATATTAATAATTTCCATAATATTTTTAAGAAACTATACTGCAAAAAATGGGGGGACGGTCATGTTAAAACAGTAAATGTGCGGGGCAACGGAGACACGGGTACATTTGTGTGTGAATTCTCTGGCGAGCCCTTTTAGATCTTGCAAATAATCTTAAGTATTATTTCCCACACCTTAGTAGCAATATACCAACTTCACCTGCATATGGGATATATATTTCCCAACTTATTCGATATTCAAGAGCTTGCAGCTCCTACTCAGACTTTGTAATACGTCATCAATGTCTGAGTAGAAAGTTGATGAAACAGGGGTATGTCAAAGAACGTCTCGTTCTTTTTCTAAAAAAGTTCATCGGAAGGTACCAAGACCTTGTTGATAAATATTCCGTATCAACTTCTCAAATAATACACGATGGTCTTGATGTATAGATTCTTCGTACTGATGTTGTTTATTATCTTAACAACGTGTTTTATAGTTCTTTCATTTGTCTTTGTTCTATTATTAATATTACTTTTACTGTTAAATGGTTTCATGTGATATCCGTTTCACGTGGCTCGGTACTTATACATCTCGTCAATGTGTTTGTATTGGCTTTCATTTTTTTGTGGTTTGTTTTGTATTTGCGACTTTTTGTATTTCTTTTGTTCTTATAACGTGACTCTGTACTTTAAAAGATCCCGTCATTATGATATTGTTCTATTATATGTCATTATGATATATTTCTATTATGAATTATAATATACGTTGAACCACAAAGTCAAAATCATTCAATCGCGTAGTGGTATTAACTATTTTTGGATTCTTACAAATTCTATATATAACTTTTGGACTAGTTTAAATCTCGGTCTATTTCTTAAATTTATTCTTACATACTTTTGATTTTTTAACCCTGTATGCTAACATTCCCAGGAAAATTTTAAAATTGTTTGTACGCACATAGAACGACAAATTTATGTGACGTATAAAATTTTCTGACGTCAGACACTCAATAAATGTGTTCGTAGATAGTAGATGTTTTTGTGTTCTGTTAAATTGTTCCTTTTAAAATTGTTAAACGATGATGACTGATGTACCCATATTTTGACTATTATATTTATTGTGTCTGTTTATTTAACGCATCAATGTAAAAATATCGGAAATTGATGAGACTGTCATTACAAAAGTGAGAGGGTTAGCGCTATAGAACCAGGTTTAATCCACCATTTTCTACATTTGAAAATGCCTGTACCAAGTCAGGAATATGACAGTTCTTGTCCATTCGTTTTTGATGCGTTTTGTTATTTGATTTTGCCATGTGATTATGGACTTTCCCAATTGATCTTCCTCTAAGTTCAGTATTTTTGTGATTTTACTTTATAATATGTTTTATACCTACATGTACTCTTAAATATAAATGTAACGGTCATTTTATATAGTTTAAAAAGCAAACGGTGTTGTTTGCCACCTAAATTTTTATCTAAAAACATTATTTTAAAAACAACTAAAACAGGATTTTAATACAATTTTAACTTGAGGCATGTTGCATTATATAGTTTTAGAAAATTTACGTCTGGTCATATAGCTTTGATGGCATGTATTTTCTTTCTTTATTTTCTTCCAACTTTGACTTAATTTAAAAAGTTTCAGCTTATTTTGTATTTTCTTTATAAAGGATTTGTGATTGATTGATTGTTCGTTGCTTAACGTTCAGTGGCAAATATGTCATGTTTGTTGAGAAGAGGTTTGTGTAAATTATGACTCACTACTCATCGGTTGAACAACCCTGCAGAGTTTCAAAAGCATTGCATAATGACTTTGCATTTACATCTTAACACCACCTTATGCAGATATTTTGTATTTCATACATTCCTGAAACGTTTTGTTGAAATTCGACAACCGTTTCATAAGAAAATGACAATGTGAGAAAAGTGCCACCGATGACAGATGGGTCTTTCTTCTATTCATTCAAGCTAACAATGCTAGGGGTTTCTCAGAAAGAAAAAAAAATTATATATTAAATCTGTTGGATGGGTACCTATTGCTACTCTACGGAGATGCCAGTTGTTGTTCATGGGAGACGGGGGGTGGGGGGGAGTGGGGGGGGGGGGCTGGGATTAAATTTGAAAAAGGAAGGACAGAAGTTTTGAGTTAAGAAAAGGCAGAATGAGCAACTTGGCAAAAAAAAACCTAAAATTTAACTTGCTTACTATGTATATATTATCAATCTAGAATCGAATGAACTTGTATAACCCTCAGCCATCCCTTTTCTAGACCACCCACTCCTGCGCGCGTACACCTTTTATGTCTTATGACAGGTTTTAGCCAGCAATGATAATTTTATCACAAAAGCAATTGTCGTATAGGATGTTACATAATGAATTTGTAGATAAATGTGATTTGAATTTACCAAGACGCACAGGATTTAAATTTTACCTATTTAAATCAATAATCAATGTTTTGACACCGTCCCCAAATTTAAAGTCTAATTGTCAACATCGATGATTCACGTCATACACAGGCTTATATGAGTGTAGGTAAAGGCATTTACCATATAAGTTTGAATACTATTTTGAATTGCAGACATTATTATATGAATACATTGTATGTTTATATACAAGAGAATAATATTTACTTTTTGTGCAAAAGTTACACTAAATTTAAAGCTATGAAACCTTGACAAAGATTTATCTAATTATCTTTAAGTGGTACACTAAAAAAAGTATGTTGTGCCGATTATGAAGAAAAGGAAAAAGATTGTATTGGTAAGTACTTTCTGCATCTTAGAAACTGCATGTAATTTGCATGAATATACGGATAAATATGAGCCGTCAAATAGATTTTGTAATGTAAGAAACAATGTAATATTAGGTAGAGATACATAGAATCATGATGTTAACGTGATACAGACCTAAAAAATGAAAGTAAAACTCAATAAAACATTTTATTTTTTTCTTGCAGTTTTATTTCGGATATTTTATCATTTAATCAAAATCAGTTATAAGGTAAAACTTTCTCAGAATCAGTTCTGGGTAGAACTTATGGAATTAGTTATAAGGTAGAACTTTAAGAATGAGTTATATGTTAAAAAAAGTATGTTGTGCCGATTATGAAGAAAAGGAAAAAGATTGTATTGGTAAGTAATTAATTTCTAAGGTAGAACTATAAGAATCAAATGCTCTAGGGTAAACTTGTGTATGGGACGTTATTGCATGTAAAATATTTTAATAACACAGTATTCTTTTCTCGGAAATGCTTAACACCCAAGTAAAGTGGACGTTATACAATTTTCAGTAATGTTATAAAAGCGGTATGTCAGAAACTGCTCTTCTGGTGTCATGGAGACCTAGTGTATATATCTTCCTAGAATAATTATATAAACACTTTCTTACAGGTTTTAATAGAGGTATACATTATCCCTATTGGAACGTCAAAGGCCCCGTTCTGTTGCTTTAAAGTCTTAAGGAGAAAACAACTAGGATATGGTTAGGAGAATGATAAATCGATGGTTTTTAAGGCCCAAATGGACGAGATACATTCAAATACGTGCGAAAAAGTAATCATATCAAACACATACTAATATGTGTGTTCAACAAAAGTATAGCTGTCATTAGTCGATCAGTGTTTCGTTGTGGTCGGCTTCAGCAAGAATTGTAGCACATAAATTTTATTGGTGGCAGAAATATTGGCTCTTTCTCGGTTTTAAAGAAGGATAATTAATAACACAACCGTTATCAAATAGTATTCTACTGTTTTCGCTGCACTTATGTGTTAATCTTATACAGCAACGTTATATTAACATTGGATGAACTAGTGGTTTAGCTCAAATATTCCACTAGATTTTTTTTTATTTGATATGAAGCATATGTACATGTGAGATATGTCACAATGGGATACACGTTTTCGTTTTAGCTTGTCTCTATGGATACACTTCAGACATGGGACAAAGATGCAGGCCCTGTTCGAAAAACACCTATGGTGAACGATGTCGACATGAGTGTGACTGCTTAGTTTTTCAAATGTATGTATATTACGGAGACAGTAAATAAAAAGTCAAGATCTGTTATTCGATTACATAGACACGTAACTTGAAGTAACACACAGAACAGTCAACCTTTAAAATAAACGTCGACATGATAAGCGTCTTCTGATATGCATGCAGCACCTGCCATGCTAACTCACCTCAGTAAAATTGTCAAAATCTGTGTGTAAGCGGTAGTTACTAGTACTTGAGGGGTAATCAAACTCATAAGTAGAATATAAACTGACAACGCCAATACAAAATCGAAACAACTACCACATGTAATTTTCATCCGAATCTAACCAATGGAAATTTCCTTGTTCATCACCAATACCAACTGATGCTTTACCGAATCTTAAATTTTGAAATAAAGAATGTTTCTCAAGAAACAGAATAGAAAACACTACTATTATACCGATAGCAACAACAAAGATCATTCAGATATTGATATATTTATATATATAAAATAAACATGAACAAAGAACAACATTGACAGGTTAAGAAATAGCAATACGAATATCGTTAGTAAAAAAATACAGATCATTTGTTTGTTTGTGTGTTACATTTTTGTATTTCGGTAATTTTTTATATAGATAAGGCCATTAGTTTTCTCGTTTGAATTGTTTTACATTGTCATATTGGGGCCTTTTATAGGTGACAGGTGACTATGCGGCATGGGCTTTGCTCATTGTCGAAAGCCGTACGGTGATCTATAGATGTTAATTTCTGTGTCATGTTGGTCTCTTGTGGACAGTTGTCTCATTGGCAATCATACCACATCCTCTTTTTTTTTTAAATACAGACAATAAAACTTGTATATAAAGACCTCAACACAAGTCCCTTGTGAATTTCTACACCGACATATCGCATCGGTTAACCAATGTGTGATGGTGACCATGACACTAATGTAGTGTTTTTAAAGTTGGTCTTTCATCTGACTCGGTCAGAGTAGTTTTTTTTGTAAGGACACGACCATGCTCATAAAGTCTGTGTAAATATAATACGTTTAAATTGTTTTCATTCCTTGTGTTTATATACGCTTACCTTAAAAATATAGACTAGTTCAGGAACAATGACTCCTATCTCTGCTGAGTGTAATTGTCTTCCAAACATTATAGTTAGAAGGGATTCAGACAAATGAAATTATAACCATCTCAATCAAGACTTAAATTGAATTTAAAATACAAAAGGAAGAACTAACATAATAATGTCTGCAGTAAAATTATGTTGTAGTTGTGACAACGTTGTAGGATGTGTTGAGAATCCAACAATAACTGATACTACATTGTATGGAACATCTGGTGAGTAAAATAACAATTACCAAACCATTTAAAACAACATCAATATTTACAGATCGTGTCTACTTGATATAACAATATAATTCTGTTAATACATGTTGGTTTCAAATGTCATGCCAATATAATGGTCACAATATTAAACATGTTTAAGTAAATGGTGTAAAACTACCAAATCGTATCCAGTTTCAAACGAAAGGGTCGAAAAAATATTCCCATGAAATTGACTGTTGTAGGAGATGAAAGTAAACTCACAAAAATACATTTATCCATTGTAGAGAAACATTCCGAGTCATACACATATATCTTGGGTGTTTTAAAGCACTACTTTTCTAATTGGTGTGGACAAAATTGAATTGGTTAACTTCTTGTGATGGTTATTTTGTCATATTCAGTGAAATCTTAAGTGATTTTTAACAAAGCCTCATTGGGGAAAATCAATGGTTGTATTCCAACTGTTTAAACTAGTATGGGAAGCTGCACATGTACCATTGATCGTGTGTAAACTTTCATTTGTTTAAATGTCATGCAATTTAAGTAACATATTAACAAAAATGATTGGATTCAATTTCAAAAACAGATTTTATGGAAACATTTGTCTCGAGATAAGACTTTATCTGGAATATAAATAGACAGAGCAAGCCATACTCAGCATTTTGTATAGCTTTTTTCTGTATTTCTATAAGTATACTACAATAAAAGAAATCTTTCTTTGTGCTTTAATAAATACAAAGTTATAAGTAAAGAAAATTATTTTCAAAGCAGTGACACTAGACTTAAAATAGATATAGGAAGATGTGGTGTGAGTGCCAATGAGACAACTCTCCATACAAATAACAATTTAAAAAGTAAACCATTATAGGTTAAAGTACGGCATTCAACACGGAGCTTTGGCTCACACCGAACAACAAGCTATAAAGGGCCCCAAAATTACTAGTGTAAAACCATTCAAACGGGAAAACCAACGGTCTAATGTTCCTATTGTTCCATACTATATTCTAGCATGATGCGACATGCTTTAGATTTACTGCAGAAGAGAAGCGAGAGATACCAGAGGGACAAACTCATAGATCGAAAATAAAACTTACAACACCATGGTTAAAAAGAAAAGACAAACAGACAAATAATAGCCTCGAATGATTGTATTGTTGAGTTACAATTATGTGGGTTTACATTATTTTTAAAACTCGATTAACTTCTCACTTGTATATGACAGTCAAAAATTGATATGTATATCCTGTAGTCCTTGATAATAAATCGTCTACCAAAGTAAAACAAATATTTCAGTAGTTTAGAAAAGTTACAAATATAGCACGTTTTAAAGCTATTTTGTTCTAACATTGAATTAGACCAAGCTAAAACCTCACATAACATTTCCACAATCCCACATTTAGTTTTAAAAGTTTGATGTTGCGTATTTGTATACCTTTTTCAACCTTCAACTTGTATATATTAATTATCTTTATACATGTATCACATGGAAAACAAGAAGTATTATTGGAAGTCCTTTAAGGGAAATATAGTCACATATACTATAGATCTATCGTAACTTCACATCAACACTGATAACAAGTACAAAATGTTTAATCTGGTTTTCAGTACCAACGCTTTAAATCAGTATGAAGACATATCATATATATAAAAATAAACAATTTACATAAAAGAAACAGAACAAAAGTATAGTTATTCAGATAAAATACTACACATAGTGTTGTGCAATTTACAGTTTATGTGTCATTTTGTGCGTTTCATATTTGTTATTTTCAACTTTGTAGGTGACATAACAGCCATAATGACCATAAGATCAAAAACAGATTTTGAAAATGGTAAATACTTATATTCCACCATGGTGTAATGCATCTTTCGTCGTTGTCGTCATCATCATCCGTTTTCCAGACTAAGCTTTCAATCAGTATGATCTTATTGAGAAACCATCCTTAAATTTGTTTTGACGATCGATATTTTTGAAAAAAACAAATTGCAATAATGATAGCAGTAATAAATTTAATTGATACTATATACACATTAAAGGGTGATTTTCATTAGTTTCCGTGTACGATATGTCGTTATCGTTCCATTGAAAGTCCATTTTTTCTCTATAGTAATATCTGAATGATTTTTTAAAGAATTCGGTGAATATATATCATCTGTTGTATATCGTGTCATTTCAGAAAAGTTATCAAATGAAATGATTGCATACTATACGTTACCAGTAGTTATAGTGGTTCTGGGATTATGTGTATGCCTCTTTCTCTACAAATACAAGGTAGTAGGCAAAAGGAAAAACATTCCAATCATTCATCCTCAAAATCCTTCTCTACCACAAAACAGACAAGAAATCGAAACCGAGGAACGTTTATACGATATCATTGGGGAAACACATATGCTAAGATATGTACAGCAAATGATGAAAGCAACTAGCAGTAATAGCGATGATAAAACAACTGTAGAGAACCGCGGACATAGTTTCGATGAAGGTGACCAAGTAACAATAGAACAATTTATAAATCAACCATTGTCTAAATTATCACCAACACCAGTTATGGACCATGTAACAGAAGCAATAGTACACACGAAAGACAGTACTTTATAAAGAAAGAAGTTCAACCATTTAACACTAGTATATATATTCCTAAAGCTAACAAAGGATGTTCATTATGTTGATATGAAATTTAATTCATTCAGTGTTTGATGTACACATGCGAAGTTTATGAAATGTAAGATGACGCTAGGACTTTGCTTACATGAATATTTAAGTTTTTAAACAATAATATGAAAATTCAACTGATGATATCAAGCGTGATTATTATAGTATACTATTGACACGTAAATTTTATTCATGTAACATGTAAAAAATCTAAATTGATTACCTTTACTACTCATTGTTTTGAGTCATATCACATTGAATATTTTTTTTTGTGAATGCGTTTTCCTCATCAAGTGCACAATAATTATGGAAGATGTTATGCGTATGGCAGAGTATGATTTGTATAATCGTATTATTACAGATAGTATCAAAACATAAATGAGATCATTTATATAAGTAACGTTTGAGAGACTAGGGAGTGATTAAACTCATCATAGATACCTGGACTAAATTTTGTATATACGCCGGACGCGAGTTTCGTCTAGAAAAGACTCATCAGTGACGCTCAAATCTAAAATGTAAAAAAAATCAAATAAAGTACGAAGTTGAAGAGCATTGAGGACCAACTTTCCTAAAAGTTTTGCCAAATTCAGTGATACATTTATAAAGGCATCATAATAAAATAAAACTAATAATAGTTTGAAGAGGTATCATTAATAAACTACTTACAAATTGATCTATTGCTTTTTTGAAGTCTATATTTGCAATTTGTATATTATTCTTATAGGCATAGGCCCTGACCAGGAATTTCTTAAACAGGCTGACGTTTGTCAGATAAATATCAAAAGAAGGTCATTTCCCCCTAAGCTTAATAAGTAAATCGTTTGATTACTGGTGTACATGCCTTTGACATATATATTGATATTACATCTAAGTGCTTTTATGTCAAAGTTTTCCTATTTGGTGTAATGTTGTGTATTTAATTGGCGATCGCCTTCAAGAAGTTAATTGACCTTATCTAAAATAACAACATTGTTACTTTATCGGCTGAAATCCTAAACTAATCCATGGTGAGGTTGAACGCCACGCTCTCTGTACGTTTAAGAATTGTTGTAACAGTTTATATTTGGGTGCATTGGTGATAGGTTGTAAGGTGCAATTTTTGTTCTAATTCAAAAAACCTTAATTTATCAGTGGCAGTAAATTTTTCGCACCGATAATCTCGGTAGAGCTTCCTGAAATAACGTACCTATTGCATCGATTGTTAATTTTTTTTGTATTGCATTTGCATGAAATAAAGAATAATCTATATACTAGACTAACTTGGAATACCAAAAGTGTCCTGATGAATGTCATAACTGAAATGATGTCTTTCTTAGACGCCATTTACTCATCATCAAAGGACATTCCTGTATTAATGAAAAAATATATATGGACATCTCAAATTAAATAGCTAAGAGAAATAATAAATGTTAATGAAAACAACGTCATAATAATATAAAACGAAAAACGTTTATGCCATGAACAGTTGGACAAGTATGGACACTTTAATCAACTTTAATACAACTCTTAAATTGGTTTGTGATAACATATATGACATACATGTATCACCGGTTTCAGTGATAGAATACAGTTGGTCAAAGAACTGCACATTTTGAAATTGGATTGCTCCTTTTATGATCCAAAAACTCACAATCTGAATACATGGCTTGCATTAACCTCAAGAACTTTTTTTTAACCAAACCATATTTTATGTTTGACCATTTGGACCTCAATTTGGAAATGTTTGATAATACGACACAACATCAAAAATCGAAATACGAGGATTGATTCAGAATATCAAATTGTACCATATATCAAATCTGTATAGTTTAGTTTTGGACCATAGTATGGAATAACTAGAAAACTGGAAAACAAAAGTAAAACATGTGTTTATAGCATGTCAAAGAAATGTTTTCTTGTCGAAAAAAAATTTGAATGACACCTTTAAACTTGGATCTTGTTTTCAGAACGAATGAGACAATGGCTGACCATATGTGTAAAAATCTAACAATACTGGGTATACTGTAAATCAATACCTACGAAGTTACATACACATTTTATTGGGGTAAGTTGATCCTGCTCCACATATGACGCCCGTCGTGTTGCTCATGTTAGTACTAACCCGGTTATAATAAGTCTCATTCAGTAGGTGACTTTCGTTAAAAAGGGAACGGGATTGCAGTGACAACATGAGGAACATATTCGCTACCATCTGTGAAACTGATATTCCATTTCTGTCAACTAACTCGTGATGCCGTCTCTAATATTTACGAAGGAATTATGTATTTCAACTTCACCATTTTGAACTGTTTGTTTCCTTGTGATGTGCACACCTCTATCAAAGAAGTCATGATAGAAAATACAAGCCAATGATTATCGTACAAATTGATATATACTCTGTACGAAGGTGCTGTTGTCATCTTGCTTAATCGCCTATCTCTATTATTCATTATATCTATACTGTTGATACAATTGAAGTTTTAAAATTTCGTACAAAAATGGCTACAGAAGGGGGCATAAACCTTAACTGTAATTTTACTAGTGTACAAATAAACTTTTCAGCTTTCGTTCTTTAAACTTGAAATTCGGAAAGGTAATCGTAGTATTTTATCTCATTTAAATACCGTTTTTTATATAATCTAAAACTGTGTTACAACATGTTGATATCATCATTTCCATTCATAAGAGTTCATGTTTAAAGCTATTTTTCTTAGATTACACAACACATATGCAAGTATCTACATAACGGAGTTCTCAAAGACATGTTAGTTTTTGATATTGTAGAAAAGAAATCATGATTAAGCGGACATTTGACATAATGTTGAACTAATGGAGATACTCTGATGGAAAGGATCGATGTCTAATATTCCTATTCCACGAATAATGTGTGTAACATTTTGTCATTTGTACGTTTTAAAAACCAATGTGTAATGGTATAGCTTTATCATGTTAATAGTCACGTGATATGATCTACTGTGGGGCCATAATTTCTATCATACAGATCATCAAGCAAAAACCTGAAGTATCATGCAAATGATAAAAAGAATTTATAAGGGACAGATATATAAAAAGTAAGAGAAAGACTGAAGTGAGGAAAAATCTTAGAATACCATAAAAGATAACTTGTATGTAAATTATAGCATACAATAGATATCAAGGTAACAGGATTATAATTTAGTACGCCAGACGCGCGTTTCGTCTACATAAGACTCATCAGTGACGCTCATATCAAAATAGTTTTTTAAGGCCAAACAAGTACAAAGTTGAAGAGCATTAAGGATCCAAAATTCGAAAAAGTTGTGGCAAACACGGCTAAAGTAATGTATGCCTGGAATAAGAAAATCCTTAGTTTTTCGAAAAAAATTAAAGTTTTGTAAACAGGAAATATAAGTGCAACAAAATAGTTTTGAACTAGAATGTTTGATATGTATTCGTATTCACAGTCTGCTAAAAATGTACATCAATCTTACAGTACACGTTATATTTTTTAGATGATTACTTTTTATGCTGAATCATACAGCTTTAAATGTCCTGTGCAATCCAATTGGCAATTTCGGGCCATAGCAAAGTGTAACACCACTATTCAATATTTTTGCTTATATAGCAATGTTGAAGGGAAGTATGTTGATGGATGTCATGGACCAGACTGGGACAGAAAAGGTAGATTTATTTATATTTTCATATTACTGAAAAAGCTAAGAAAACGGTAACATAAGGAAAACAAAAGTATTATATTATAAATGATATCAATATAAACGCACACAAATATTTTTCGAAAACAAAAAGAAATAAAAGTAAAAGAAAATACAGAAATACAAGATAAATGTCTTCCTTTATCTATAATGATTACTGAAAATTTTTAACAGCATATTTCAATAAAACGCTATCTATATGTGCATGCCAGTATCGAAGTACAAAGTTACATTCGTCCAGATATAAACAGGTTTATGTTATTGATACCATTTTACAAAAAGGACATGAAACAGTATCATTTATTATTATTTCAAATTAACCAACTGTTTGAAGCAGGATTAGTTGATAAATAGTTATCAAAGGTACCAGGATTATAATTTAGTACGCCAGACGCGAGTTTCGTCTACATAAGACTCATCAGTGACGCCCATATCAAAATATTTATAAAGCCAAATAAGTAGGAAGTTGAAGAGCATTGAGGGTCTAAAATTCCAAAAAGTTGTGCCAAATAAGGCTAAGGTAATATATTCCTGGGATAAGAACATCCTTAGTTTTCCAATAAATTCAAAAGTTTTGTAAACAGGAAATTTATAAAAATGACCACATAATTGATATTCATGTCAACACCGAAGTGCTGACTGCTGGGCTGGTGATACCCTCGGGGACAAAACGTCCACCAGCAGTGGCACCGACCCAGTGGTGTAAATAGGATAAACATTGTCCAAATAAATGTTTATGCTCCTGAACATTAAATACGATATCCGTTAATCAGATGATCATTAGTTCCCACTAACAAAGAGGGTTTCAGGTTTGCACTCTGTCTGTCCATCCGTCAGTCAGGCAAAACAATTTTCCACACTTTTTTTTTCTTTAACCTTGAAGATATTGATTTGATATTTGGTGTATTGAACTACTACGACTGTCAACATGTTAGAATGTCGTTCGAACTGTCGATATTTTGCAGATTTATTTTTCTTTGACTTAGAGAAAGCACTCACATAATCTGTTTTGCTCATTTTTCCAATATTGTTTAAGATATTGATTTGGAAATTGGTAGTTTTATTATAAGAATTTACAGATCAGTTTAAAGTTTGTTCCGGTCGGATAATTTACGCCTCTTTTAATGGTCGTTTTGGTATATGAGTCCGTTCGTCCGTCCGTCCATTCTTGCGTCCGTAAATGCGTTCGTTCGTCCGTTCATTCGTCTTTCCCGTAACAGATTTTGGTCAAGGTAGTTGTTGATGAATTTGGAGACCCATAAACTTGAACTTACTATATGTGTTACCTATGATATGATCTTTTTAAGTTTAATGCCAAGTTAAAGTTGAGATCCTAATTTCGTGGTTCACTGAAGATAAAAGGTGAAAGTGCGAGTGTGGCATTCGTATACTATGGACACATACTTAGGACAAAGTTGCATTTAAATTGAATTAATCAAAAGATCTATATTTATGTAGGGATACTACACAAATGTAAAGAAAATTACAAAGAACAGATATATGTTCAAACACTTTTGCTATATTTCAACCATGTTAAGAATTAATACTTTAGATTGCATGTCATTTCTCTGTTTCTCATTGACATAAACACTGTTTACATTATTGTATTTCAATAAAAAAAGAATTGTCAACTTACAATTGTGAAATTATTTTGAATTAATACAATCAATATTTTGTTCGCCTCTTTATTCCTGGATCTATATGATCAATTTATTACGAATGTGAACAAGCTATTAACTCTCAATGTTATTCTGTCCAGATTTTAATGGCATATTTTACAAAATAGTTTTCACAACTAAATGCATTTTTTGATTTTATGTAAAAAAATTAAATAATACAGATATGTGTTATAAACATAATGAATGCCAAAACAAACAACAACTATCCTGGACAAAATACATGTTCTTTTTGTCTAGTTTTGTGTTTTGATTTATTACCAGTATCTACTAAAATAAATTTTATACAAAATAAACAAATTTCTAGAGACAAGCCTGACATAAAAAAGATTGTAGCTCAATTAAAACCTATTTACATAAGATATGTCACAGTAAATTACAACTCAGTTTTTAACAGTTGTATGTCAATAGGACATAATTATCCGTATTTTAACACATCTGAGATCATCTCGACCTTTTGGTGGGGTCCGTGTTGCTCAGTCTTATGTTCCCATGGTTGAATTTTGTATACAATTGTTAGTTTATTTGTATTATTCTATTTTATCCATGGCATATATCTATATATAAAAAGACGTGGTATGATTGCCAATGAGACAACTCTCAACAAAAGACCAAAATGACACAGAAATTAACTACTTCAGGTCGCCGTACGGCCTTTAACAATGAGCAAAGCCCATAGCGCATAGTCATCTATTAAAGGTCCCGAAAAGACGATATAAAACGAAAAAACTAACGACCTTATTTATGTAAAAAAATGAACGAAAAACAAATATGTAACACATAAACAAACGACAACCACAGAATAACAAGCTCTTGACTTGGGACAAGCACATACATACATAATGTGGCGGGGTTAAACATGTCAGCGGGATTCCGACCTTCCCCTAATCTAGGACAGTTATTTAACAGTACAACATAAGAACGAACTATACAGATCAGTTGAAAAAAACTCATCAGATTGACGAAAATACAAGTGGACGTGGCCGGGTACATCCCAACAACAAAAAAACACTAGGTACAGATCTAAGAGTACTCGCAGTTAACCGACAGATAATTCAAAGCCACTAACAACTTATAAAAAATCATGTATCCAAGACTATATTATCAATCAGTACACATCCAACTGATTTAGTGTAAAAACGTCATAAACATTTAGAGAAAACATGACATTGTGCAATGCCAAGATGCAGGTATCGACAATTTGTAGATCCATGAAATTGTAGATTCATAGTCTGTTTTTTTTAGACTTAAAGTATGAGCTTGAATGTCCCTCTGGTATCTTTCGCCCCTCTTATCCTGAATGCTATGGAGTGTATACTTAGCTCGTCAAAGCAATGTCGTTATATTGTAATTTTGTATCATTTTCAAGTGACTTTTTTCCAGGGGAAACGGTTTCATCAGATGAGTTTGATATTACACTCATGGTTAACCTCTTACGTACACTTGCAAACATCAGTATTGTCGATATATATCCAGCACCATTTGATGCAAGTATCAGTGCAATGCTTACTAGAATAAGTTATATAAGTAACAAAGTAATAAAGAACGTCGAAGGGGAACTCTCAGGAGATCAGTTCAATCAATATTGGGACGATATAGGACAGGTAAAAAATATATAAAATGATAATACTAGTAAGACCAACACAAAATGTTGACAGTTACCTCTTAACTATTTGTCCTCATCATAAAAAAAGTGGTGACTATTGTCAAACATTTAACCACAATTGGTGTTGAATCAAATAAGTGTCATTTTATATTGTGACCTTTTAACCTTTCTGACAACAAACAAGTTTTTTTAATTACTTGAAGCACATTGTAATTTTTGGCTTATACAAATTATGAACAAACAATACATGTGCTAACGTTTCTATGACGAAATGGGCTCTGAGGTAGCTCTTATCTATAAAAGAAAACTTAATAAACTGAAATATTATCTATTTTAAGTGTTCACTCTTTTGTCTCTAGATTTGTTTTGTGTACTGGATGTCACTACAAATAAACTTTGATTATTGATTTCGATTGAAATCTTATTAGTAAAGTTCCAAACCAAAATACACTCAAAGTATTCAAATGTTGATTTTTAACTCTTCAATGTCTATGAATGACTTCCGTTCAGTATAAAAATATCAAAAAGTAGACGTCATTGTTAGATTAGAACTGGGATATTTATAAAAGTATGTTGATAGTGGTGATATCAGAGTGTCGAAGAATACCACAGGTACATTCAAACATCTAAGTCAAGAGTAAAATGACATTGACATGGCTAAGCAAAAAATCAAACAAAAACAGAAAATGAAACAACCCAACAATACAATACCTAAAACTGAGCAAAACAACCCTGCCAACAAAAAGGGTGATTTCGGGTTCTTCTGAAGGATAGGCATATCGTGTTTATAATAACCCTTGCAATAATCAAATGAATCCACCATTTTCTACATTTGAAAATGCCTGTACCAAGTTAGGAATATGACAGTTCTTGTCCATTCGTTTTAGATGCGTTTTGTTATTTGATTTTGCCATGTGATTATGGACTTTCCGAATTGATTTTTCTCTCGGTTCAGTATTTTTGTGATTTTACTTTTTGCTTACATTTGCACATCATATATTGTGCCAAAAAAGAGCGGAAGATACAAAAGAAAAATCGACATGCATATGTTGTAGCGATTCAACGAGACGACTCAATGGGAAATTGGAACTAGACTACTAAGCCAAAAAACTGTCTACAAAACACTACTTAAAAAAAAGACTCAACTACAGACGGATCCATAACAATGCCTATACCACTCTTGAAGAGCAAGCAGATCCTACGCCATAGTAAGCACATAGTGTGATGTAGGAAGTTAATTGATGAAAATGAATATGACTATCAAAAAATATGTATGCCTTAAAAATTTGACTTTACTCATAATGGCGTCCGATTTTCACATTAGAAACTTCACAATCTAGTATGTTTAAACCTTTAATTAAATAATACCTTGTTAATAGCAGAAATACAAACTTAAAAAACTAATACATATGCTATATATAAATATATTCATGTTGTTCATTTATTTCAAACAGGCAGTACTGAAATTGGTGTCTTCATTTGAACTTGACATTGATAATGATCAGCAGAAGATCAGGATGATCGGTAAGAAAAATAAAAGTTTCGAAATCTTTGTTGCATGACGTCTGGACAACATGTAAGATATGTAAGTTTTTAATGAGATGTTTTTTTTTTCTATTAGCTACTACTATGCAGCATTTGTATATGATTTCTTGTGTTGAAATAACTGAATTGTATTGAACAGGATAGGGTTTAGCAATAAAACTATGATATTACCAGAGACAAACATCATAGCCAAAAAAAATAATTTAAAAACAGTATCTATAACAAAAAATAAAAACCCAAATTTAGAAAGAAAACAAAATCCACGACACTGATAGTGTTCAGGTTCCTGACTTTGGGATGGGAAGTAAAGAATACAAATATGCTCGTATATGCCATCAGTGAATAGAAATTAACAAACCTATTAATTTGAATTACTCAGTACGACATTTTTCTTAATAGGTAACTAAGTATACAAATTTGTAAATATTTTATTGTTTACTTTAGGCAGACTCCTTGCGTTGAACCCAATATCTTTGGATATTAAAAAACTGCGTATGTTCATTGATATGTCTGAAAAATACCCTGCAATGATACTACAGAAACTGATTTCTGAATACAACTCGTCTAAAAACGTTACGACAGAAGATGTACTTAAAAAAGAGAAACACCAACTTTATCATAAACGGAAGAAACACATACCATGTTGTAAATGTACCAAAGAATATATTTCCTCTGTTAATGTTATGCAAGAGGAGCAGTGGGAAACATTATATCAAATTAACGAGAGTAGTGAGTTACATGTTTGTACATCAAATCTTAGAAACTGTTGTGAACGCTATAGTCCCAAAAGGGTAAACACAAGTGACATAACTGTGGCTACTACTTTGGTTCTTAATGTACCAGATATTTTGAACTATATGATAGATCGTTTATGCGCGAATGGAATTGATAAATTTATGATGCATAACCAGCATACACTATACCATTATATGGAGAAAAAGAGATGTTGCATGTGCCATAATGAGTTCATGGTACCTAGTGAAAAACCTTGTATCAATAAAGGAGAATGGAATAGACTATTTGTAAAAGAAGACTTTATATTTTGCTCTGTCAATTACACGGAATGTTGCTGTCAGTATTCAGTTAGAAATTCAATTCAATACTCACACATGAACGACATATCTTGGTCGAAAATTTTTCATATTGCAGGTCCTATCAGCGTCGTCAGAAAAGTTAGAAACAATGCGCTATTATACTTTCTAAATTGGAATGCTGATGACAAAATGTTACTTCAAGCGTTAACAGAACTACTACAGGTTATACAAGATGAACAGTTTTGCAATGATTTCCTTCGACGCATATCATCCTTTAATCGCTTAGAAACAAGGGAAACTATAGCAACTAAATTAGATTCAACTGAGTGGGTATCAAGACACTTTCGAATTCATAAGGTATGTCTTTATTAATAAATCTACTGTAAATATTAAGAATTTTCTCATTACGGGCATATATTACATGAACCGTACCTGGCCAAATGTTTTGGAATTTTGGATCTTATATTCTCTTCAATTTTATACTTCATTGGCTTACTATTTATTTTGCTCTGAACGTCACTGGTGAATCTTTTGTAGACGAAACGTGATTCTTGTGTATCAAATTATAAGTCTTGTACCGTTGATTACTAATTAAATATTAATCAGGTTCATAATAATGTTGAAATGTATTGACACAAACTTGATTCTAAGACATTTATCTGCTTCAATCTTTCATCAGTGTTTGTGTGTATAAATAGTAATTCCAAAGTAAAATTGAGTGTTGTACATTTCAATCAGTTTCATATTCATCATGTTAAATTTAATCGATCAGTTAAACAGAGTTTCATTGAAAATGCAGTATGCGGTCAGCTACAGTATGTTAAAAAATTGATTTGTTGGATATAATTGATAAAAAAAAGTTAAAATTGTCGCTCTACGAATTTATTTCATTATTTTTTTTTCAGGAAAATACAGAACAAGCACTTTAAATTGTTGTACTGGATAAAGGTATGCTATGCTATAAACGGTGTATATTTGTCATGAGAAGCCAGTCAGTGAAGAGACCTTGATTGTCGAAATGCACATGTGGTGCTAAAACAAATGGTACCGTCTATGTTATAATTCAAACCGTTATAAATGATACTGTTTATGTGATTCTGTTACTGTAAACTATTTAATTTCTAAATATATAATTTTTGCATCATTCTTTTTAGCCCTCAGAACGCGTCATTGATAAAGTATATAAGACTGATCTATGGAAGAATGAATGAAATAATCATAAATATCATATCAAATTTCCAAAATCCTGTTGTTAACCAAAGAAACATGGTAATATTGTGAATCGAAATTAACAAATGTTCATAATTAATATATCTGAAATCAAATTCATTTAAAAAAAATATTCCTTAGCCTTCTTCATGCTGCACATGTTTCACTTTCCACCTTATGTCAGTATCTTATTTAATATTTGATTATAATTATAGCATGTAGCGTGCCATATCTTTGAGTTCATTTGTAGTCTTGATTGGAAGTATTTTTTTTCCTCCCCGTTGTTTCTATTACACTACCAATAATTTACCTATACTTTTTTGGTACATTTCTACCCTCGTGCATATCAGTACTGTTAGGAAAGACTGAAAACTTATAATGTTATACTTTCAATGAAATCAGTACTGATTTTGTCAGTACTGTTTCAGTACTGATTTTGACAGTACTGTTTTAGTACTGATTTTGACAGTACTGTTTTAGTACTGATTTTGTCAGTACTGTTTCAGTACTGATTTTGACAGTACTGTTTCAGTTCTGATTTTGTCAGTACTGTTTCAGTACTGATTTTGACAGTACTGTTTTAGTACTGATTTTGACAGTACTGTTTTAGTACTGATTTTGTCAGTACTGTTTCAGTACTGATTTTGACAGTCCTGTTTCAGTTCTGATTTTGACAGTACTGTTTTAGTACTGATTTTGACAGTACTGTTTCAGTACTGATTTTGTCAGTACTGTTTCAGTACTGATGTTGACAGTACTGATTTTGACAGTACTGATTTCGTCAGTAATGATTCAGTACTGATTTCGTAAGTAGTGTTTCGTTACTAATTTCTTCAGTACTGTTTCATTATAACACTTTTTAAATCAGACTGTATCTGTATAGTGATGCCTAGTTGTTTTGTATATTTGGGGTGGGTTAATTGTTCTCTTTGACACTTACCCCATTTCCATTTATTTTCTTTATCGTGACATGTTAATGTTTTCGTTATTTTTTTTTTTTATTTCTCTGATTTTTGTTGTCCTGAAGTGGTTCAGCTTTAGATCCAGCTCTTCGACAGTTACTTTAGTTTTTTTTTAAATATTCTGGCTTTATGTCATATTTATTGTCAGAATTGCATCTTGTGTGGTCTACAAGGTTTATGTTTTTAATACTTATTAATACTTCTATTTGACAATACCATATTACATGTATTTATATCTTGCTTCAGTCAAATCAGAACATATTGAACATTGGAACTCGATATATTACTTTTGAGAAGATGGGTGGATGGATTGATGTTATGTGATCCAGTGGCAAGTTAAGTGCAGGAAGAGGACATGATACTCAGATATAAATACAATGTAATTAACATATTTTGTACAGAACTAGACCAATAATGCACTGAGCTCCTTTTTAACATGCTAGTTCACCACAAGGAGAGAATCTGCTATAAGACATGTCCCCCTACATGAACAGGTACCTTCAGACTGAACAGTGTATGTTTTTCTCCTTTTACTGTGAGCTGAGCGAATATTCAGAATACGACCACTTTTTTTAGTCTAACTTCTCATAAGTAAATTTCCAATCATATGCTCAATGTAAGATTTTTAATGGTTAAACACATTTATTGACAGATTTCTCTTTTTTTTTTGTATACATTAATCATGCTGCAATTTCATTCACTTGTAATGAGTGTATTGTGAATAGTAACTTAAATACATGTATGCATAACTCTTGTACTCTTTCCTGTAAAACTGCAGAGCGTATTTTACGAAAAGAATATATGAAATTTAGTGCTTCAATATTTAGGCATCCCGTTAACGGGGAGTTGAAAGGGTGAGAACTACATTACTCAGTATAGCATATTCACATGAGGACTGATGACTTTCAGAAACTCTTGGTTTGTAGTTCCTCAGAAATCTCTGATTGATTTGAATCTTACAGACATACAAACAAAAGAACATTTTGTAAAACAAGCATAAAAATTTAAAGAAAGATTTCCAACAGACTGATAAATGTCTGACGGAGGTCATTTGGTACATAATTAACCTTTTTGATTTTTGAACATATATGGTTTGCTTTTCAAAATTAATTTTTACTGACTGAATAAAACAAGCTGAAGAACTCAAATTTTTGTTCTATCTTCTTATCAACTGCAATAACTTCCATTGAAATACAATAAACAGTAATCTTAAGAATGAACAGCATTAAAAAGTAAAAAAAAATGTTTTTCTCTCTCTAAATTTAATGGTTTTTTTAATAACTGTTTCATAATTCTGCTTCAATGTTATTTTCCATTGCTCTTCCTATGCATGTGATATATATCTTTGCCAACTTGTTTCTGGAAAGGAAAAAGTGGATTATAACATTTATCATTTTGTTAAAGTCCAATAATAAGATTAAACATAGGTCAACCATGACATAATGTGAATCAGTGTACATGCATTGCTAAAGGTGGTATAACGTTAATTATACAAGGTTTATATTATACAGGGAGAAAAATGAAAGAAAAAAAATGGAACAATGTTTGATTTACCTACTTGAAAACTGGCCTTGAAGTCATTAAACTTTCGAGTCAGTTATTTACGCAAACTCCAAAATCAACAAATCAACCAATCAAAATGCTGGATTTCAATTTTCGACCACGATTTTTTTTCTCCGGGCACTGAGAAAATTTTGTATGACTTCATGGCCTGATCTTATACGATTTGGAGAAGAATTTTAGCGTCCCAAGTCTGGGTTCATGGCAAATATCCATGTTTTCAATACGGGCTGCACTTTTAACATTTTTAATTTGTTTTGTTATAAATTAGGTCGTTAATTTTTCTGAATTAAATTGTTTCATATATTGTTTATGTCATGGTCTTTTGTAGCCGACAATACGGTATGGGTTTTCTCATTGTTGAAGTCTGCACAGTTGTATATTATTGTTCAAATTCACATCGTCTCAAATTTGGTTGATAGTTGTCTTAGTGACAATCCTACAACTTTTTATCATTTTATACATATGCAATAGTTTAAAAATTAAATAAAAGTATTCTTTTTGTGAATTTTTTCATTATTAGTACCAGTGGAAATTCTCATTATAATAAAATACTATCTTTTAAATCTGTTATTCGGTTACAGAGAAGGAGATCTTTGTTTATATTTCCTTTAGGTTCCTAAGTTCAACTATGTCCTGCTGTAACACTCTGACATCTTTGGATCGGCAACAAAACACATATGTATTAATATAATCTGATTATTCGAGCACAATATCAATGCAATCTGTGAAACAGTTAAATGAGAAGTTGTGTGTACGGATATGTACTTCCCGTAGACTTCTTTGTTAACTTTAATGATATATTTCAATTGTTGAAGAATTGTATTTCTACTCTTTATTTTTTTGAACTTGCTCGTTGTTGGTTTGTTGTCATATGAACACACTACAACATTTCATGATATTGAAATAAAATTATAGGAATAACTGCAAATACTTACTTTGAAAAAATCATAATTGAGTGTAAAACTATATATATACCTACCTTTCAAATTATTTCAATGTTCTACTGTCACCTTTCATACCAGTGCTATCTCTATCTCATATTTTATCTGTTCATGACAATTTTTAGTCGTTGATCTAAAACTTTATTTTCCTCATAGACTTAGTCTTTGTGTTCTGGTGGGATCCATTTTTAGATACCTATAACAATAGATCATACTGCATCAAATACTTTGCATGCATTTATAAAAAGTTGTTTTTCCCAACATGCATGTTATGGTATTAATTATGGACGTAACACTTTGTAAATTGTCCTTTGAAAAAATACATCATGAGATAAAGTTTGTATCGATGATTTACAAAATTCTGTAAAGTGGTTCAGGAGTTATTGATGACACTTACGTGGGACATAAGGACAAGATATGTTCCATATGTGAACACATTCCCCCTTAGAAAATGTCACCAGAAGTGCAAGTCAGTCATCACAACGGATAATGTTTATGTGATACAGTAAAAACAGTAAAACCATTGGTAGTAAAATTGTGCGGGATGTTTAATTTTCAACAAATGTAAGATTGGTCACCTTTAATTGGATGCCTCATATAGCATGTATAGAAAGAGAGTGCCATGATCTCTGCAGGTTAATAACTATTGCAACAACTCTTTGGGAGGCCGTCGGTGGCCTTTTGTCTGAATATGCAGCAGGGCAAATTCCTGTCCACCTTCAATATGCTTTCGTTGTCCAGTGGCAGTCCAAGTTTCATTGACCTTCTTTCACCCCAGATGACATCTTTTACAGGACTTACCTATTGAACTTATTTAACAATTGTTTTGAACATGCATGTAATATTTGCCACTGGACATTAAGCAAATTTTTAATACATGTACTCTAATATGTTATTATTTTGAGGAATCTCAGTAGGATCATTTTAAACTATGAGGATTAACCTCTTAAAATATAAATATTATTCATACAAAGTATTGCTCAATAATTATGTGTCGGATTACTAGTATTCGTGTGTCGGTCCAATGGGTCGTCGGACTAATAGGGCGTCAGGCTATTGGGGTGTGACTGTCGGACCAATATGGTGTCCAAACAGAAAGATTTAAAAGGCAAAAAAAAATAAAAAAAATGTGCAACTTATAAAAGGGTCTGGTCTGGAAGTGGTTTCTTCATTTCTGTATTCTGTAATATTCTATATCATTTTTCACTTTTTATTATTAATTTTGCCTGTTATTCTCTTTTCTTCATATTCAAGCACCACACTATTATCGATTCTTCATTGCTTTTGTCTACTTTATAACAACAATGGGAATAATATGAAAGCCAGCCAAATAGGACATTGGAAAATTGTCTGTTTTCTGTTTCTTGGTTTATTCTTGCTTGTCGTTGGAGACAAACTTTGTCTTTCTGTCTCTTTAGTTTGTGTGTATTATTATAAATTAAACGAATGTAACACAAATTTGCCATCTTTAAACAAATTTGTTGAACATTGTGTCTGTTATTTAATCTCTTTTTAACAGAATGAAAAAACTAAGATTAAATATAATCAACAGAAGTATAAAAAAAACTATGAACTAAGTCTTTGAAGTTAGATGCATGATTTTTGTTATTAGTTGTTAGTGGCTTTGAACTAGCTGTCAGTAACTGCAAGTACTCTCAGATCTGTATTTAGTGACCTTTTTTGTTGAGTAACGGTAACGTCCATTATGTTTTTGTTACTGAGATGTATTTCTATTTGCATTCATCTGTTATTTAAAGTTAAATAAGCCTTTTTCAACTGAATTTTATAGTTTGTTGTTATGTAGTACTGTAACAACTCTGTTCCAGGTTTAGGGGGAAGACCCTAGCATGTTTAACCTCATCACATTCTGTATATATGTTCCTGTCCGAAGTCAGGAGCCTGTAATTCAGTGGTTGTTGTTTGTTGGTGTGTTACATATTCATTGTTCGTTCATTTTTGTACATGATTAGAACGTTAGTTTGCTTGTTTGAATTCGTTGCCATTTGTCATTTTGTTGCCTTTTTTAGCTGACTATGCGATATGGCTTTGCTCATTATTGATGGCCGTATGGTGACCTATATTTGTTAATTTCTGGTCATCTGATCTGTTGTGGAGAGTTGTGATTATTCCGCTCATTTTGGGTGCCATGATTGGCAAATAAAATATATGTTGTTGCTGTTGTTGTTGTGTCGTTGGCAATAATACGGCATCTTTTTTTATAAACAAATATATATATATATATATATATATGTAAATCGAATGTTCTGTTCCCTTATGAACCACATAAATTTGAACTAAATTCTTGAAGGGAAAGACATTGTTTTTGTATAAATGTCAACAGAATATAGAATGTTGTGTCAACAGAATACAGAATCAACATTCTGTATTCTGTTGACACAGTATACAGAATGTTGATTCCGGCAAAATATATGATCTGACAGGATGCTCACGAAATAAAACTTGTGATGGAAGAAGACATAGCCTACATTTGACTTTTAAAACATACATGAACAATAGCAATCCGTAGATGATTCGAAAAGGATCCGCCATCTCTGACTTGTCGTAACAATCGTCTCTTTCTGTAACTTTAAGAATTTCTGCAAGTGGCTGGTAAACCGATATTTCCTCTGCTGTATTTCTGTATCCTATCCTTCCCGGCTGATCTACTGTTGTCTCAAATTTTGCCGTTGATGTTATTATCGTCATCACAAAAGCGCGTCAATATGGAACATACAATTGCCTATTGTAAAACGTTTATGTGATTGGATTTACACATGACGTCATTCATTGTTTACAAACGTTATTTTTGCACTCGCACTGACATGTCAACAGTTCAACAGTTCAAACTTCTTCTGGATTGAATACCACAATGGGATTGAAGGTAGATCAAGGTATAGTAGTACATTGAATATTTTAAAACTGAGAAAAGTGTAACATAGCTAATTCAAAACATATTACGTTAGTTAAAAAAAAGCAGAATACGCGTTACACAGTGGCGGACCCCTGGGGTTCCGGGGGTGGGAACACCAAATTAATTTGGACGTTCAATGCATTATTTATTCTATATAATACCACTTAAAATATTTTATTTCCCCCATTTTTTCGCTATAATTATGAAATCTTTAGGGGACTGAGTTGGAACCCCCCTTTTTCCTTTTATCCAGAGTGTTTGGAACCACAGGCACTTGTTTCTATCCTAGTCCTATGACCTCGGGGCATTATTTACTATTTCTATTTGCTGTTCTGATATTTTCTTTTTACTATCAATGTGCCAAAAAAAAAATGGAAATATCAGTATAAAAACGTTAAAAATTGAATAAGAATGCGAAGTCATATAATATATGTTATAGGACTAGTTTCTATCCATACAAAGGTCGACTATGGATAGTCGACCTCTGTATGGATAGAAACAAGTGCCTGTGTAGGTCGACTATGGATAGTCGACCTTCGTATGGATAGAAACAAGTGCCTGTGTTTGGAACCCTCTTTTAAAACAATGGTTACAGAACTTTCTGTAAATGTCAAAATAGGTATAAAATCGCGGGTTGTTTTGGATACATATTATTACTTCTTTGCCAAACCTTATTAAATAGATTATAGTATTAATGTTTGTCAAATTGATATTTGTGATTAGCCTGACTTTCTAAACATATGATTGGATAAAGGGAGGTGCGGTACACCCCTCGGCGTAAGAAGGGGGAGGGGTCCGAAGGTTGGACCCCTTTTTAACGATAAATGCATAAATTTGAAAAGGGAAATCTATTTGGAAACCCTATCTCCAGATTTGGAACCCCCTTTTAAAAATGTGTTTCCTATTTTGACAGGATTTTTTTTTATAGGGCCCAATGCTTCCATTTAATTTGGGAAACATTTTAATATATAAGTCCTACATGTAGGTGCCTACAAAATTATTTCATCTCGCCACATTGACTGCTGTGTTTGTTGCTGTTAAGTTGTTGCTGCATATATGTATATTTTTATATATAAGTGATCTCGTTTGAAATGATTTAACAACAACATTTCTGTTACTTCTGGTTTTTTTTTAAATATTTTTTTAGCATACTATGCGATCTGGGCAATGCGATATATGGGTTCATTGTGCATTTGATGTGGTAAAAATCAGGGGCGGATCCCGGATTTTTGAAAGGGGGGCGAAGATATTAAATTTTGCCGAGCGGAGCGAGTCGGAATATTTTTGGGACCTTTTTTGGGCTAAAAAAAACATAAAATAAGTGTTATATGCACTATTTAAACGGTTTCTGGCTTGGGGCATGCATATTTTATATATAGTTGCTGTAAAGTGTAAGGGTTGGACATTTTTTATGCTGTATTCTCCCTTTTAATTGTCTATCATAAAATGATAGTATTGATCCAAAGCTATGTACTGATATATTTGATGTAGGACTTGTCAGTAAAGAATAGATATGGAAATTAGATGAAATTTACAATACGACCGACACGAGTTAAAAAAGACAAACAAGCAGTTTTTATCAAAATGTTTGATTGATATGTTTCACCCAACATAACTTAGGGAACCGAAGTGAGGGGTTCCAAATCCAACAAAGACTACGAACGTGTCTGAAATGACAACGAAGTTATGAATGACGGTCAACAAATGGAGACATAAAAGTCACACCTAGTAGACAGGTTGCATGCAGTCTGGTCTTGAAAAAGGATTCAATATATATAAGTTCGGCAAAACAGACATTCCAGTCAGACATGCAAATCCCGGCCACAAAAAAATACGCCCGTTTTTTTTCATCATGTTCATTTCATGCTAAATATTTTTGTTGGAAATTTTAGTTTTTAATAGCAAAAAAGTGGACAAGACTATTGTTTTCAATCCAGATACGGCCAAAATTTTTGTTTAAGGCAAGAATCAGAGAGTCATTTTTTTTCTCTCAAATATCTCAGACTGCCTCCTCAAATCAAATGGTTCGTACCTGAGACTTGAAATCTTTCTAGAGCTTATACTGACTGGGGATCATTATTCAATTTGTTAAACATGTTTTCGTAGGTAAATAATATTGTGGAACTTTTTTTTCATGAGAGTGTAATAGTCTATAGAGTATTTACCATTACTTTCTGTTTAGTGGAATAATGAAATAGAAGTCAATACGTTCTTGTTCAATCCTGTGTCGCTTTGAAGGTTTCCTGATTGTCATGACAACCTTAGCCTAAGCAATGTGTATTACTGTAATTTGAATTTCAAAATGACCGAGTGCCGTTTTTTCAACGCACTGGTCAACTCCACCATAGCAAATCACATGACTTTGACAATCAGTAAATACCGGCCAGCGAAAAATGTCTTTATAAGTAAAGAATTGTTGTATAAAAATTAAATACTCGGGAAATGGCAAAGTTCACGAAGTCCTGATTAATCATTTTACAAAAAAAAAAAAAAAAAAAAGTCCGAGCAAAGGGGGGAGGGGGGGCGGGGCGTAAGCCCTCTACGCCCCCTCTGAATCCGCCACTGAAAATCATTCAACAGTCTTCCTATTTTTATATTGTAAATAAAGATGTCTGTGAAATATTTGAATTTCTATTTTGTTTTGGTACTGGCTATGGTTACATTGAAATGTAAAAGTCGTAAAAAAGTTATTGTTACAATGAAGTTTATGCTATATCGCCGGAATGCAGACCTATGGTTGACTAAGGAACTACATAGAATACTTACGAGTGTAACAATGATATTTATGTCTACGGTTACATTGTGTTATTGTTACGTAAATGCACTCAAATGAAAAATTATTTTTTACAATATTTTATACATTATTTTAATTTTAATTTGATTGTCAGTGTACACACAACCAGTATGTTGTTTCAGTCCGATGCATTTTTGGCCCGGTGTAACCACTCTCAGTGGCGGATCCAGAAATTTACATAAGTTGGGGGCCACTGACTAACCTAAGAGGGGGCCCTCTCCAGTCACGCTTCAATGATTCACCTATATAAGCAACCAATTTTTTTCCAAAAAGGGGGGGGCGGGTCTCCAGCCCCCCCTAAATCCACCTCTGACTCTAGGCAGCCCTCACAAACGAGTAATTGGGGTGGATGGGTTGGGTGGCTCAGTGTTGTATTAATATATAAGAAGATGTGGTATAACTGCCAATGAAAAAAGTCTCCTGTTCATATAAGTCGTAATTTGTAGAAGTAAACCATTATAGGTCAAAGTACGGTCTTCAACACCGTGCCGGCATGAGCTCTCACCGAACATCAAGGTGTAAAGGGCCCCAAAAGTGACTAGTGTAAAACCATTCAAACTTGAAAACCAACTACAGAATACCAAACTCCTGACCTAAGACAATAACCTCTTTTGTATTGTTACAATCTCAAAAACGTGTCCGATAATTTAAGAATGTGTCCGGTTAAAAACGCCAGAATATTTCAAAACTCATATACCCCCAATGATACTCTGTAAAGTAAAAACGCAATTCAATATTAATGGTGTGGGATACGATAGAACCCGTATTGTTCGGTTGGATTATAAATGATTAGAAAAAAAAGTCGAAGCAGGTGCCAAAAAAAAATCTGGAGGAAAGGTTTAGTAATCCGTACAGACAAATGTCCAAGGTATGCTACACTGTGCACGCTTTCTTCTGCTTGCAGACACAGACTATAGGTCTGGTTAAAAAAAAAATTGCACAATAAAAAGTTATTTTTATTTGAAGCTCTTTAATTTATGATTTTCTTTATCAATATGATTATTATTATTATAAAGTTCAGACAGAGGTACTTCACAATATAGAAAACTAATATATCATGTACATTTTATATTGTATTTTATTCCCGGTGCTTGACCACGTTTACTGTATGTCATTGATAAACATTAGTTTGTTCAGCATAGGTAATTCATAACAAGCATAACTGCAGGCTAAGTTTACAACACATAATTAACTATTGATTACTTAATGTCCAGTGGCAAATATGTCATGCGTATTTAGAAAAAAAAACCATTAACATTGCATTTAATAAGTTTTGTAAAGTTTAAATCATCGTTTATAAATAGTAAGTAAATTCTATTGTTTTAATATTATCCGGTGATGCCTATAAATGTCTTTTTACAAAATGTATGTCTATGAGGGTACTGCTCGACCGGTGTCCCGCAGAAGTGGTTTCGCCAGTGCAATTTGACATGTTTATCAAATCATTGACGTCACATTGACGCGTTTTTGAGGAATCGGACACGTTTCTGTGTGCTACCATAGATAGATGTATAACATATCTGGCTAGGTGCTACATATATGACTATGTACGATAAATTTTCAATTAAATTAAATTTCCACTTAAATCTATTCAACATTAATGTACTTTTGTATAAAGTAGTTAGTATATATTTTAATGTCTCTCGTCGTTGTTTCACGGATCTTATTATAAAGAACACATAAATAGACCGATGGTTAAAGCTACACGTGTATGAAATACTTGCCACTGGCAAACACTAATTCTTTGATGATGATGATGAATTAAATTATCATATTTTCCTGTTTTTTTTTTTTATTTAGAAACAAATTTCAACTTTGATTGATTATAATATTATATATACATGTAGTATCAGAAGTCCAGTCCATTAGTGATTACTGGACTTATGGTAGTATATAAAGTAATAAGTAAATTTTGATGTCATACCATTCCCATCCATAATTGTGCATTCTTTTTATTTTTACATAACACAGAAATGAGGAAAGTTTTAACATAAGATAATTTATTGTAGCCTAGACCTGTTGGTGACCTTCTGCTGTTGTTTTTTATTTGGTCGGGTTGTTGTCTCTTTGACACATTCCCCATATCCATTCTCAATTTTATTATTTATAAATTCATTACATTTTTTTCCCTCAGAATGATTAACAGCAATGGAGACAGGAGCAGACATGGGAATGTTCGATGTGAAAATTGAAGACCTATAAACAAAATGATGTATCTAGACAATATGGCACTCATCAGAAAAAAAAAACCAACATTTGATCATGAACCATTGAATCCTGAGTTTCGTACAAGTACCAAAACATTAAAGGTGGATGCTTATAATGAGCTCATATTAGAACTAAAGTGTCCTCTTGGATTACCACTGTACATGTAAAAAGACACATTATATCCGGGACTGAATTGAGGAAAAGAGCCAGGAAACTGACATTCAACAAAGCATTCCAAAGAAAAGATGGCATAGGGGGAGAACAATGAAACATGATACATGCAAAATTAATTGTTTCTTTGATTGTTTTATTTATGAGCTTTAAAGGGTCATAAAATAACCAAGGGGCGTAAAAATGACAGAGATTTTTGCCACAAACTTCACATGTTGGTATGACATTGAATGTTTTATTATATATTAAAAAATGGTTATGATAAATAAAAGAAATTCCAGTTATGATTAAAAATAAGGTAATACAGAAGATTGTTTTGTGTTGATTATAATGCATTGCCTCACATAGTAACATATAACTGCATTAATTACAACATATTTTAAGCAATAGCAAAATACCAAAAAATGAACAGTATTGAAGATTCTAATCTTGTTTGATATATATATAAATTATGCGCTATTATACAATTGATACTGTAAAATATCAGCCTCGAACCACAGTGTGAATCTTCCTGATGTCGAGTGCGTATTTTTTTTTTTATAAACACTGAAAGACAGTCACAATCAAAATCAAGAAGTAAGCAAAGAATCACAAAACGAAAGGGCATTTACAACAACACATTGAAAATTACATATATAAAAACAACACGAACTCCATTAAAAACCGGGAGTGAATTCAGGTGCTCATAATGCGTATTATTTTTATAAACACTTAAAGACAGTCACAACCAAAATCAAGAAGTAAGCAAAGAATCACAAAACAAAAGGGCATTTACAACAACACTTTGAAAAATACATAAAAGACAACACGAACTCCATTAAAAACCGGGAGTGAATTCAGGTGCTCCTAATGGGTAAAATCCGATAAACTGCTTATCTTGCTTCATTTCTGTTGTTTTCTCCTTCGCTTCAATAGTATTTCGATAGACGAGAGTAAGCTTGATAATTTTCCTTGGTCATGTTCACGTCGCTAAAAAAAAACTGCGCAGCAGGGTGATATAGTCTAAGAGAAAAACGTAACCAGCTAAAAAAGGATAATAATAATATTGTCACAGAATTATCAAACCTATATTTGGATACCAATTGTACTGAGATGCACATAGTAAAAACTTCTCTAATGATAAACACTTAATCAGAGATATCTACAAAAGATACAAAATATGCCACAAATTATTATATACAATGTAGCATACTATACTTACCGAGTTTAAAAGTTTTCAGTTCCAAATATTTTTTGAAACAATACACATTCAAGTTAAAAAGATTAACAACACCAAATCTACTGAAACAGTACTGAAAATAACAATACCGAAATAGTACTGTCAACATCAGTACTGAAACAGTACTGACAAAATCAGTACTGAAACAGTACTGACAAACTCAGTACTGAAACAGTACTGTCAAAATCAGTACTGAAACAGTACTGACAAAATCAGTACTGAAACAGTACTGTCAAAATCAGTACTGAAACAGTACTGTCAAAATCAGTACTAAAACAGTACTGTCAAAATCAGTACTGAAACAGTACTGTCAAAATCAGTACTAAAACAGTACTGACAAAATCAGTACTGATTTCATTGAAAGTATAACATTATAAGTTTTCAGTCTTTCCTAACAGTACTGATATGCACGAGGGTAGAAATGTACCAAAAAAGTATAGGTAAATTATTGGTAGTGTAGTTGAGGTGTTTACAGAATTTACTGTCCGCATACGGTAATAAATTTACACGTTGAATAACATTCGATGGAATACTTAACATGACTGAATGATTTATTATCAGAGTAAGAGCTTCAGACTAAATATCATTTACTAGTGGACATATGAAAGATTGTTTCAGATTTGGTCTAGAAATATTAGACTTTTACAAACTACATGCTAAACTAGCTGCGGAACCGTAGCTCTTAGGTCCTTATGTTATTTTTTGACTATTTGCGGACCATAGAGCTACGGATTTTTCCTATTTCAAAACGTTCGGAATTGCGACCCAGGTTCAGGTCGCACTTATTTCTCAAAAAAATATTGTTTATAATTCATGCAAAACTTGTCAATATATAAAGTTCGTTTCGTTAGATATTTTTCTAGGATATGACTTACCTATTTATGTTTGAATATTCATTTCCTTAACACTATTATCTAATTATTTCCATTTGTATACATTCTCCGCCTATTTTATTCGGCCATATTGAATCTCGTCGTGACGTCACGAGAAACAAGAAAAGATAACTCAAATATCCTCGATCTCCTATGTTGGAGGTGAGGAACGCCTATGAAAAACAAGAACAGATAACTCTTTTAGAAAAACACGTGTTGGTTTGTTTACTTATTTCTAAGCGAGAATCGAGTGTTTTCAAGACTTTACAACATTAATTCATACGACATATTTAAATAGCTTGAAAGAATTATTATTTCCATTACTATTTAACCTTAATTAAACGTACTTTCATTCAAAAAGTCATGAAAATAAAATAAAAGACAACATAAATAAACCAACACGTGTTTTCCTATAAGAGTTATCTTTTCTTGATTCTCGTGACGTCACGACGAGATTCAATATTGCCGAATAAAATAGGCGGAGAATGTATACAAATGAAAATAATAGGATAATAGTGTTAAGGAAATGAATATTCAAACATAAATAGGTACGTCATATCCTAGAAAAATATCTAACGAAACGAACTATATATATTGACAAGTTTTGCATGAATTATAAACAATATTTTTTCGAGAAATAAGTGCGACCTGAACCTGGGTCGCAATTCCGAACGTTTTGAAATAGGAAAAATCCGTAGCTCTATGGTCCGCAAATAGTCAAAAAATAACATAAGAACCTAAGAGCTACGGTTCCGCAGCTTATGCTAAACATGCTTAAATATTTGAATTTGACAAATAAAATAGAAAATTTGATTTATTAACTGTCACCTTTTCGAATATTTTTTTATGTTTCCAGTTGGTCTGAACGTGAAAAGTTTGAAAATCCCTAGAAATGTTCCTTTACCACAAAGAAGGTGAGTACAATTTATCGTTCATTATTGCAAACATATTTTTCGAGACATCAAATAAAAAATCCGAACGTTAGCAAATACTATTTTTTTCTCTTTTGAATTGTTTAAATGGTATAACAATTGTATGAGAGACTAAATAAGAATGATTGTTTTATTATACATCATTGCCAGAGTATGTGAAGGATTAAAAGCCCGTTTGAAATCAAAACTACTTTACTGGTTAAAATATTAACTTGAACATAACATTCCACAACACCCAATATAAATTTCCCTTCTCAAGGTCCTTTTCGCGCGTTTTATAGTTATGTATGTTTATTTTTATGCCCCACCTACGATAGTAGATTGGCATTATGTTTTCTGGTCTGTGCGTCCGTTCGTCCGTCCGTCCGTTCGTTCGTCCGTTCGTCCGTTCGTCCGTCTGTTCCGCTTCAGGTTAAAGTTTTTGGTCGAGGTAGTTTTTGATGAAGTTGAAGTCCAATCGACTTCAAACTTGGTACACTTGTTCCCTATGATATGATCTTTCTAATTTTAATGCCAAATTAGAGATTTTACCCCAATTTCACGGTCCACTGAACATAGAAAATGATAGTGCGAGTGGGGCATTCGTGTACTGAGGACACATTCTTGTTGTAAATTGTTTGGGTTTTCTTTTTGCATTGTTACCTTATTTTGCACCCATTTTGCCTGTTTCTGTTCAGGCTGAGAAAATTGACTATGCCTTTGTATCTCTTTGTAACAACGACTGTCTCTGTCCATGTTAAAGGTGAACAAGTCGTACTTGGATTCGCGATTCTAAAAAACCTTTTATGCATATGTCTTTCCAAATACTTGTTTGTGTACAAGTGGTATAGCTATCATATGGTATATCACAGAAACATCTCATTTCAAATAATCGAAAATAAAACGACCCTATATCATTTCATCTTATTGGCTTGCAAATTGTTATTATTTTGTTTGTATTATGTTGCAGTAAAAAGTTAATGGATCTCACTCCAGAGGAAAATAATTTCTTAGTCGCAGTTCATGCACTTTCGAACATAGTGTATCCTGTAATAAGACAAGAATTTGATCGACTATGTCCAGATCAGGAGTTAGAAAAAATCCGTTATGACATGTATGAGCAGCAAAGCGCTAAGTATTTTAACGGCTCAGACAAAGATGGAAAAAAAAGCTTAAATAAAAGAATATACCTTACACAGATCCAACAACAACAACTGTTTTCACCTAAACGTGAGTTTATTATTTTTCAGTTCAATATTTTCTTAAACATGTTTTGCATGCAGATATGTTTGACATTGTATTTAATTAAGGTCTATGTTGATTTTATTGAATAGTCAAATAAATCTCCTTAAAGAAATATGAAACACACATTTGCTTTTCTTTACGTTTCTACGGCATGCATGGAAGATTCCGCATGCGTCTTGAGTATATGAAAACCTGGAAGTCACTCTGTGTATATTTTGATTTTTCAAATCAAAAAGTTTATTTTGAGTAACTGGTCGATCAAAGATTGAACAAAATTAGTCCATGTAATGGTATCAAAATTGTATTTGAACAAAATATTTCTAAATTTGAAAACTATTTCAAAAAGATGTCCTGAAAGGAACAAACACAAAACCATAAAACATATGTTCGTCTACTAAGTTATTTGTCAACCCCAGAGTATAATTTTGTTCTAAGTATTTCACAGCTATACAATCTTACAAGAAATTGTTTATCATGACTTTATGATTTTGAGTTTGATACTCAGCATGTTCATATGTGAAAACATATGACTAGTAAAGAAGGTTGATAGCGCGACACTATATGACTGACCTGTACAGAAATTAATCATGTACTTGACCAAAAAACATCAACAAACATACATTATCTAAATCCAGGATAAGTTAAGAAGGACAAATATATCAGTCTTTGCATGTGTTATCCCAAAATAAGTTCAGAAACTTGTTGACTTAGAACGTTTACAATTAATAGAAAAAGTTGCTACCTGTATTGCAGGTAAGATAAAAACTAAATAACCATCCGGATATTTTAATTGTATTTCTTTAGAAGAAGAATCGAAGGACTTTGATTTAGAATTGATGATTTACATTCTTAAAAGACGAATAGAAGAGGAAGAGAAGGAAAAAAGCGTCGGTCAATTAGAAGTAATCGAAAATATCGGAAGAGAAATTGTTCAAAGTAGTAGAGGATATATAAATGAAACACGGTTCCAAGAAATCATTAAAAGTATAAGAGGGGTAAGTCAAAATGCGGAACCCTTTAATACTGTTTTTAGTTTGAAGTACGAACTGCGTTTTTCTTTTTATCATTCAAATTATAACACTGTTGTATGTATTGTCAATGAACTAGCTATGCACTCAATGTTTGCATTCAATAAACCATAAGTTATAATAAAATTGAGAACAGGAAATTAGGAATATGCCACAGAGACAACAATCCGATAAAGAACATATACTGATAACTATCCATTAGGAAATTTAAATCAAGATTAATGATGATTTTGATCAGTTATCATTTTGTTTATAGCATAACATTAAATTCCAATACTTCAATCGTTAAACTGAAAACATAGATATAGAAACATAAAACGTGTCCAGAAAAATACGTTATGTCTGTGAAACTTTAAAAGATCGTTAATATTTAATTTCAGGCAGTAATGCATTTCGGAGGAGAATTTTATGAGGAAAAAGTAATTAACATTCATCAGATACAAAATATTAATTTTCTGAGTAAGTATACCGAACACTTTTGATAAAACAGTCATGACAGTATATAAGGTGTTTTATTTCGATCTGTGGTGAAGCATTTTTCATGCTAAAGAAGTGAATCGGGTACTTTGAGAATAGAACATTTTTTTGCGAATAACCAGCAATAATACATGTAGCTGTTTCTCTCGTTTCTGTAATTGCTTTTTATTTTTTTTACCTTTATCCATTATTATTTATATTATTGAACTTATTATTATTAGAATGATTATTATTATTTATTATTATTATTATTATTATTATTATTATTATTATTATTATTATTATTATTATTATTATTATTATTATTAATGCATCGATCATTGAACTAAGGAAGAAGTCTCGATAAACAGATAAATCAGAATGATCAGTACAGAAAACCTGCATCTACGGCTTCGGATAATACGAACATAAATTACAGGAATGTTAAGAACGGATCCTTATGGGTTTTTTTTAAAGTTACTCTTGTAAGAGTCAAACAATGGCAAATAATAATAAACAATATCAAATGAAAATGTCTGGTATACTGTCATAATTGTACAAAGTTGCTACATAAATGGGATGAAGAAAAAAATATAGCTCAGACAGGGTAATGAAATTATTACAAATTACAACGTATTACAAATACTTTGAAATAGAATAATGCTTTTTAACGTTTATAAAGATGTGTGATATCCCAGCGAAAGGTTGGTAAAATAGACACCCTTTCATACAGATTATTAAACTGAATGGAACTAAAATTAAATTTACAATTTGAAAATCGGTTTTCTTGTGTTAGAGATATTTTACACAGTAAATATAACTTTACATGGATAGTTTTTTTTAACAATTACTAGAAGAGAAATATGAAAAGATATTTCGTAACATGTTCACAGTTTAGATATAGAACTTCTTTTAAATCATACGTTGAATAAAATTGATAGGCCAGAAGCGTATTTTATAACTGTAAATACTTTATTTTGATTTCATTTTCGATATGGGTGCAGGTAGAACAAGATCTGTATATAAAATCAAATGTTTTTTCCCATGCACTAGCCCATTATCACTGTACTAGTATACATATTTTTTAAGGGGTCAGCTGAAGGACGCCTACGGGTGCCGGAGTTTCTCGCTACATTGAAGACCCATTGGTGGCCTTCTACTGTTGTTAGCTCTATGGTAGGGTTGTTGTCGCTTTGACACATTCCCCATTTCCTTTCACAATTTTACTGTTTCCAATTTTGTTTACCTGTTTTCATTCCAGAATAAAGTCAGAAGGAGCAGCAATAATATTTAACCACTAGACAGTTGGACGAACATACATTATCTTATCAAAGGAGTATACTATTCATATGCATAATATATCCATGTATCTCTGACTTGCAATTATCTGAAATCTAATACATCTTTTACATTGTGTCTGCTCAAACTTTTGGTCGATTCTATTAGCTGTAAGTGTTTATCACAAATTATGGGAATTCGTGGCAATCAAATCATGATATGAAAATGTTCAGCGCACGGTTTGCTTAATGTCCTAGCAGACTAGGAAGTTGTCTATCGACCGAAAAAAACTACATTTAGATATAGGAAGATGTGGTGTGAGTGCCAATGAGACAACTCTCCATCCAAATAACAATTTAAAAAAGTAAACCATTATAGGTCAATGAATGGCCTTCAACACGGAGCCTTTGCTCACACCGAACAACAAGCTATAAAGGGCCCAACATTACTAGTGTAAAATCATTCAAACGGGAAAACCAACAGTCTAATCTATATAAAAAAACGAGATTGTTCACTTTTAACCGCAATCGTTTGATATTTCATACTTTAATTTTGCATGTAGTCATTAGTATTTAACAATAACAGATTAGTTTACCAACACCTTAGAATTACTTAAAATACAAAGGAACTAGCAAAATCAGCCTACCGAGCGTTTGGGTCTGTTTTGGACGATTTGTCCTAATCGGAGGTATGTCCTATAAGGTGTATACAAAATTGTACTGGTAAATGCCATGGTGAGACTTATTTTTATGTACGAAAGTAAAATTTTGGGAACGAAATTGTTTTTTGTAATACAAATTAAGTAAGTACTTTTTATCAGTTGGTAGAAATATGTTTTAATATTTCTATAATAGGTGACATAGGATAGCCATTAACGGTGAGTTTCTTGCGTTTGGCTGATGCGTAAAATAACACGAATAGATCAGAGTAGAACTGTATATGATATTTTTTGTTGGATGTCACGTCGAAGGAAAGGCTGGAATACGGAGGTGAACAAGACGGACAACTTGTAGAAAATTAGGATCATTCAGTGATGTGTCAATAAAAGTAGCCATGAAAAAAGTAATTGAACAAGTTATCATCATATAGCATTCAGAATGGCAGATAGAACTATTTAACGATCACGGAAAAGATAATGAAAATAAATTTAAAACATACAGGCAAAAGGCAACTTAACCGTAAAAACCTATTCCACAGTCGTGCCGACTTGAAATGGCCCTGTTTCGTTCAGGCTCTCTCCCGTTGGCCATCGAGACTGGAAGTTACATCAAGCCACCAATATCCGTTGAAGATTGTGAATGTACTTATTGAAACTACGAAACATTGCTTTATAGAACTGGTGCAAATATAAAAATTTGACCTTCACTCCGAATGTTCACAACATATTAATAGTTTCGACAATTTAAATAATATAAAACTTATAAAAATCACGAACTGCTCCAATATTCGTGCTTTTTTTTATGTACAAATGATGTAAACACGTGTTTTTATAAGTTTTTAATTCGACATAAATTGTTAACATAATTTTAACAGTTTTACATGCGATGTAAATTGTTTACCAACTATTTCTTATATATTTCTTATTTTAATTTTATTTTTCATGTTGAAAATACTCTCAATCATAGTTTTTTGTTTTAAATATATAGAATACAGATGTATAAATTTTGTGCAATGTGCCATATAGGCCAAATTGATATGACTGTGAATTGATTGTTCTGTGCATTTTTCAATGTAATTGTATGTCAATCAATATATGACATAATAATTAGATAGATTATTATTATTTTTACTACTAACATTGACACTAGTAATTATTAACGATCAAACGACCTTTTCAACACGATAATTGGTATTGAATATGATTGTCGGTCGTGCATGGCAAATCTAAACTAGCGGCGCGTGCCAATAAATTAGAATAATTTCAATTTTCACATTCATCATAAAAATGAATAAGATCTTTGTAATATGCTTTTGGTCAATTGTTATTAATCAGATTAAAGACAGCATGTCAACAATAAACAGTCTCGATTTAAAAAAAAGTGTGATATAAAAGCCACGACGAAATATACTTCTTGGACATTAAAAAACGAAAACAAAGTGATCACAGTTATATGAAAAGGAAAGATTTAAGCATATGCAACGATAAAAAATTGCGATCTATCCCATCGGATTAGAGATATAGGGTACAGCAGAAACAGTTATGTCTGTTTCATATCTTGACTTACATCTAGAAATAACCAATGAGGGTCAGTTGAAAACTGTACGACAACAGATATGAGTTTAGCTTCCCAAGTGTGAGCTTTCCATTTCTATGTACATGTAGCAATATTTTAGCAGCGCCTGCATAGGGAGTATATATCTTCCAATTGATACGGGCTTGTGTGTCCTATCATGATGTCCTTGATAGAAAACTGTTCCTCATAAGGAAGCTATTAAACCAAGTGTTCAAAATAGTGATGTTGAAATCATCCCTTCGTAGATTTTACGGACGTCATCACGAGTTGGTTGACTGTTAAGGAACATCTGCTTCACAGATATTATCAGTTATGTTCCTTATGTCGTTACTACAATCCTGCTCCCTTTTCACGCATTTGACCTACCGCATTAGACTTTTACTGAATTTGTTATAACATGAGCAACACGACCGGTGCAACATGTAGAGCAGGATCTGCTTACCATTCATTGGAGGGGTTTGCACAACTTACCCTCAGTTTTCTATGTTGTGTCGTGTGTACTATTATTTGTTTTTATCTTTCTCAGACATGTCATTTTCATTTATTTTCGATCTATATAAGTTTGATTATTATACCCCACGCAACGGGTTGCGGAGGGTATAATGTTTTTGACCCGTCCGTCCGTAAGTCCGTCCGTCCGTCAGTCCGTTCGTCCGTCAGTCCTGCTTCTTGTCATCGCAACTCCTCTCAAACCACACAACAGAATTTCACGAAACCTTTTCAGATAATAAGGACATACTATGTAGTTGTGCATATCGACGGGAAATTACGCCCCTTTGAACTTATTTACTTTAATGTACTACTGCAACATTTTGTCATCGCAACTCCTCTCAAACCACACAACAGAATTTCACGAAACCTTTTCAGATACTAAGGACATACTATGTAGTTGTGCATATCGACGGGAAATTGCGATTCAATTTTTTTTCTAGGAGTTACGCCCCTTTGAACTTATTTACTTTAATTAACTACTGTAACAGTTTGTCATCGCAACTCCTCTCAAACCACACAACAGAATTTCACGAAACCTTTTCAGATAATAAGGACATACTATGTAGTTGTGCATATCGACTGGAAATTGCGATTCAATTTTTTTTCTAAGAGTTACGCCCCTTTGAACTTATTTACTTTAATGTACTACTGCAACAGTTCGTCATCGCAACTCCTTTGAAACCACACAACAGAATTTCACGAAACCTTTTCAATTAATAAGGACAGACTATGTAGTTGTGCATATCGACGGGAAATTACGCCCCTTTGAACTTATTTACTTTAATGTACTACTGCAACAGTTTGTCATCGCAACTCCTCTCAAACCACACAACATAATTTCATGAAACCTTTTCAGATAATAAGGACATACTATGTAGTTGTGCATATCGACGGGAAATTACGCCCCTTTGAACTTATTTACTTTAATGTACTTCTGCAACAGTTTGTCATCGCAACTCCTTTGATACCACACAACAGAATTTCACGAAACCTTTTCAGATAATAAGGACATACTATGTAGTTGTGCATATCGACGGGAAATTGCGATTCAATTTTATTTCTAGGAGTTACGTCCCTTTGAACTTATTTACTTTAATGTACTACTGCAACAGTTTGTCATCGCAACTCCTCTCAAACCACACAACAGAATTTCACGAAACCTTTTCAGATACTAAGGACATACTATGTAGTTGTGCATATCGACGGGAAATTGCGATTCAATTTTTTTTTCTAGGAGTTACGCCCCTTTGAACTTATTTACTTTAATTAACTACTGCAACAGTTTGTCATCGCAACTCCTCTCAAACCACACAACAGAATTTCACGAAACCTTTTCAGATAATAAGGACATACTATGTAGTTGTGCATATCGACGGGAAATTACGCCCCTTTGAACTTATTTACTTTAATGTACTACTGCAACATTTTGTCATCGCAACTCCTCTCAAACCACACAACAGAATTTCACGAAACCTTTTCAGATAATAATAAGGACATACTATGTAGTTGTGCATATCGACGGGAAATTGCGATTCAATTATTTTTCTAGGAGTTACGCCCCTTTGAACTTATTTACTTTAATGTACTACTGCAACAGTTTGTCATCGCAACTCCTCTCAAACCCCACAACAGAATTTCACGAAACCTTTTCAGATACTAAGGACATACGATGTAGTTGTGCATATCGACGGGAAATTGCGATTCAATTTTTTTTCTAGGAGTTATGCCCCTTTGAACTAATTTACTTTAATGTACTACTGCAACAGTTTGTCATCGCAACTCCTCTCAAACCACACAACAGAATTTCGACGGGAAATTGCGATTCAATTTTTTTCTAGGAGTTACGTCCCTTTGAACTTATTTACTTTAATGTACTACTGCAAAAGTTTGTAATCGCAACTTCTCTGAAACCACACAACAGAATTTCATGAACCTTTGTAGATAATAAGGACATACTATGTAGATGTGCATATTGACAGAAAATTATGATTAAATTTTTTTTTCTTATACAATTTTCATTTCTTACACTTATTTCATTTCTCCAATGACAATGTGGGGACGGTGGGGTATGTGAGCGCGCTCACTAAGGTTCTTTAATTTTCAAAAATACTTAATATGACTTAATATTATAATATCCGTACTTTTTATATGATGTTAAGAACACTATGGCCCTAAAAGACTGATATCATAATTTATTGTAAATGATTCTTAAGAATAGATGTGAACATTTATTTATATTTCGTCTTGACTCCATTTATTGTGAATGTGCATCAGTTAAGGCTCACAATCAATAAACATGTTCTGTCATTACTTTTAAAATACATAACATATCATTTTTATCGCTCACCTAAAGCATTATTAGTCACTAAAAGATGCATAGCTTTGTTATTCTAATTATTCAGTTATTTTTTTCAATGTATAGCATACCTTGTAAATACGTTCAAGTCACAATGATATCATATATCCATGTACTAAACATTTAAACGATTTTACCTGGGGAAATGTATCGACCGAATAATCTTTTAAAACAAATCTAAAAATATGCGTGTGTAATCATGTTGGATGACAATAATAACTGATATTCTCCGAATACTGTAAATACGAAAAAATGTAAGTAAACATTTAGGCTAAGTAATATTTACATTTAATTGTCAATGACTAAATGTCATAGATCAAACATATGTATGGGGAAATAAATGACATTATGTTAATCTTTTGACGCCAACCACTTAGTGTCGCTTTTGTTTATGTCCTTATCGTTATCTTTTAACGAAATCTTGATTATTAAATGATCATACCTGTTTGACATAATATTTGACATCTTATTATTGGTTCTATTTTTGGGGGTTTTTCCTACGTTTGTTAAGAACGTTGGATTATAAACTTTCCGTCATTACCGCCCACACGACACGGGTGCAGACATTTTTTTAAGCGACATATCAGATTAAAATACCTGAGTGGGCTTATTAACAATTGTTTCCTTAGTCTTTATCTGCATTTACCGTACGTAGCCTCAAAAAGTACAAAATCGATTTCGTTTTGGAATTAATCCTGATTTTTCACTTCAGATAGTTAACAGATATGTTATTTTATCGATTACAATTGATAATATAAGTCTGCAAACACAACACTAGATTAACTGACTGTGTTTAACTTTGTATCTGAAGGGATATTATAAATTATCTGAATAAAATATTACTGAAATTAGAAACAGTTCTTAATTCAAATTTCTCAATTGCCAAATTCATTTACAGCAGGACTTCGAATCATTTTCATAGCCATCTCACAATTCACTATCCTTATAATATATCGGAAAACTCTTGAAAATGGTGAGAATTGACGTCAAGATTTTTTTTTAAATTACTTTCTGTCATTAATTTGCATTTATTGATACAACTCGGTACATACGTTTTATTGATTATACGGGAAACATTTCGACGAAGAAACCGTTTTCGATCAAAGTCATGTGTAGTTAGATTTATTTCACATAAAATCATGGATGATGAGTTGTCTGATTAGGGTTGGACTTCCAAAAGTGAATTACTACCGCTTAACGTTTCGTAAAAATCAATTCAGTTTGAATAACTATAGAATTTACTTGAACGTTTTCATTGTTTGATGAGTATAATCAAATTTTAAAAAACGTATTTGCTGCATTACAATATTTAAAGGTGCGTTAGTATTTTGGGAAAGCCCATTTTTTTGTGTTGGTCTCATATCATAATTGAGAGTGGTGTTAAAACCCATTTCCTTACTATTGTGCTAATAGGTATGTATAATGTGTCAAATGCTGCTGATCTAAATGAAAAATAGGTATGTGTTGTTGTGAGTTAAAACGATGTCTTCAGCTGTCGTGTCTTAAATATCAAAATGTATTGATAATGGAATAGTCTGGGCAGTGATAACTTGAGTGACTGCGGTGTAGATTTTTGTTTCCTGTCTTTACCTAATTTCCAAAGAGAAGTCCTTATAATCTAACGCAATGCTCTTCTTAATCAATGAATGGAAAACATTGGTCCTATTCCTTACTTAGTAGAGGCATTTCTCGAACCAATGAACTAGGTACATGTAAAAGCTGTTTTAGGCGCTATCTTATCTCCCACGTTGTTGATATATATAAAAATGAACATGTGGTATGATTTCCAATGAGACAACTCCCAACAAGAGATTATATTTCTGTTATATTGACAAAATTAGAGCAACTTACAAATACATGACTGGTTATCGTGATAAAAACAACCTTACAAGCAAAACATTGATAATGAGGTTATCAGTATTTTTTCTATTATTAGTAATTCGTACAGTATAGGATACTTCATTATAACATTATAAAATTACGATAATGCACCAAAAAATAATATATTTGCAAAGTTATCAAGATGAATACAACGCTTTAGAAATCGAATAAATCGCATCTCTGCCTCCAAGGAACGTACAGAACCAACAAATAAGCTACAAAATTTATCAGAATACGTCTGACTTGAACTCACTTTTGTTAAATATACACAGTCAAAGGTGAAAGTTATGTCCTTAACATCGACTTTGTGGATTTTTAGACGTGGATTCAACACACATGTAGTTCTTTTTGAATTCTGAACATACAAATCAAAATATTCGGCTCACAGTTTAATCAATCACGCATAACAATTTAGTTGTGTAGTCTCGGAAGTCAAAAACCTATAAGATCTCAGGTAGATTTCATTGTGATTCACACATTGTAATAAAATACGTTCTTTCAAAGTTAAATATTTGTCCAATTTAAAGGTCACTTAATTGAAGGTCACACTAAAGTGAATAGGCGTTGTATTATATTCTGTTTGATTACAAAGATTGACGTCAGTTAAAGAAATGTATACGAACTTAAATATATTTACATATCAATATATGTTGCATTAATATGAGAAAAATGGCATTTAAACCACTGGATTTAATTCAAACTATAGGTTTATTGCATGAATATTGGGTAATATATTGTCCAGAGTAGAGTTTTATATTGCACGAGCTTGCGAGTGCAATATATGTTCTACGAGGGACAATATTCCCCAGTATTCATGCACTAACCATTTTATTGTATAGCAATATAATATTTAAAAGTAAATTATGGTTTAAACTAAGATTTTGTCGTTGATGTCGTCATGAATTTTGAAAAAAATATTGCACTAGTGCAATATTATAAGTTATTGCACGCTAACTTTTGGTTATTTTTGGTGGAAACATTATATTGTTATGCACTAATATTAGTTATTCTTAATTGTAATGAAATTGGAGTTTTTTGTGTCACCTGTCTTTAGATTTCCAGATCATTACATTTCAAGATAAAACAAAATTTATCAAATGAATATTTGTTTATTATCTTTCATTAGGATGCACTATTATGTTGTTATTATCGAAACTTATTCGTAAAATTTGCTATCGTCAATGAAGCGATTTTTAGCGTTATACAGACGAAACGCGCGTCTGGCGTATCAAAATTATAACCCTGGTACCTTTGATAACTATTTACACCACTTGGTCGATGCAGCGCTGGTGGACGTTTCTTCCGCGGGGGTATCACCAGTCCAGTAGTCAGCACGTCGGTGTTGACTTGAATATCAAGTATATGGTCATCTTTTTTTAATTATATATATAAATCAACTGTTTGCAAAAGTAAGAATTATTTGAAATATTCAGGATTTTCTTATCCCAGACATAGTTTACCTATTTATGGAACAACGTTTTAGAATTTTAGGTTTTCAATGCTCTTCAACTTTATACTTGTTTAGCTTTTGAACTAGTTTGACCGGACCGTTTAACATGTATTAAGACGTTACACGCGTCTGTCGAATCAAAATTATAATCCTGTTTCCTTTCGAATCTTTTCTATATCATTTAAAATTATGTTTCTCAAATTTGAAAAGTCAGTGCTTAAAATTTGCAGCTGGTTCGTTATTCGATATTCGATATCAAACCGTCTACTACAAGCAGTCTCTTCGATATTCAATTTTTGAAGTTAGAAATTATAACAAAATAAACATTAGATGACATTCAAAGCAAGATTGTGATAGTGATAGCAAGTCTTTGTTTGTGACCAATTAGAGTTATCGTTGATTCACGTTAGTCTCAACTATAAACCAAATCAAATATTTATCTGTATGACCTATACATTTTTACAATGGAATACTATCAAGACTGAAAATTTAAAGGATGATATTTCAAGAAACAAAAACAAAAAACGACTTCTTTTTTAAGATTTAAAAACAGAAATAAAAGCAACAACAATGTATGGAAAGCAAAAACAGACTGATATTGTGGAATGACTAAATACTGTAAATTCATTTTATCTGTGGGTACCAATTTTCATGGATAAAGGAAAAATTACATGTTCGTTTATATTTGATTTTGTGGTTTTACTGCATACAAGCCTATAAAAAATGTGTTATTCGTTGTACATTTAATTTCGTGGTTCACCTGTACCCACGAAGTTCATGCAAATTAGTATCCAATGAATTATAACGAGACCACAGTATTCGGATATGTTCAGGAACAGGGGACAGAGGGGTTAGCTAGATTCTTTTTTATCTTATAATCCTCATTATTTTATGCATTAGTTACTTAATGTATTATCTTAAATGACATTAAAATGAAATTGGATACATTTTGTCTTCTAAGTTTAAAGAGGCCTCAACGATATTCAAAATGTATTTAGTGAAATCCTACAGGTGACTGGTGACAGAACAGTGGCCCATGATTGAAAATGTGTACTAGTTCAGTTGATGGACGTCATATAATACTTTAGGACATAAAAATGAAACAAATTTAACAAAAAAATACACAGCAATGAAGACAAGAGTATCCTGATTTTCGACAGGCGCAAACATGCGGCAGGGTTAAACAAGTTTTGTGAGATACTAATCCTCCCCTATACCTATAGAAAATGTAGATTAAAATAACACACACAATTTCAAATACGTATAGATAAAATAGTCCGAATCCGATTTCAGAAAGGTGACAAAAGAAACTAAGCAAAATGACAGTAATACATTCAAGCACAATACTTCCCGTTAGGGGTTTAGTATAATACAATCATAATATATATGAGAGGAAATGTTATATTAGTTAGACCAATATTGATGTTCATTAAAATTACCAGTATTGTGTGTATTCCAACTAAAACTAATACTTCGCACCATGATAAAGATGAAACAAATCTGCTTATTTTTAATCAAAACACAATATGATACGGTAGCGACAAAAGAGCTGCGTTCAAAACTTAATAGTGTTCCTGTAAAGTTGCCATATCATAACTATTTTGTTGTTGACTTATAAGTTTGAACTTCTCTTTCGTATCGTCTGTCTCGGTCTATTTTTAAATAGCATACAATCCACTAGCAAGGCGGTATATAAGCTAGTGTATAAACTATGTGATAATAATTCCTTCAACGTTGTGATTTTCATTATATGCCACTTTATTGCATTGCAATCTTATAAAGCAAGAAAACAAGGACTTGTAGCGCTTGAAAATGAAACCTTATTGCTGACATCGATTATATAAGGTTGCAACAATATAAATCCTTTTCAAGTAAAGTACAGTTGAACACGGACAAAATCATCTTTTCCGGTTTTTAAGCAAATTACTAACCCTTGCGAAAAGTTGGTCATATCTTTGTATATTTCCCTTACAATATCGGGATATGGGTATTTAGACATGTTAGAAAGATCTAAACTCAGGAAGCTTAGATAATATGAAAAAAAACGACAGAGATAAAAAGAATAAACAATGTCAAAAAGATTAGGCTTTAATCAAATCAGTAATTGAATAAGTTGATTTAAGCACACTATCTGTATTGTGTCATTTACTATAGGAGACAAATAATCTTTGACGACTACTGTGGATTCATTATTACTATTATTATTAGGATATCACGGATTTCGTTAGTACTGATGAACCACAAATTCAAGTGTTAAACGAAGGATAAATGTTATACAGGCTTTGTACACAGAAATCGAAAAAACCACGAAATCAAATTGATTCGCACGAAAATAAATGAATCCACAGTATGTAGTAATGATGTGTAAACACCTTACTTATGAACTATGAAAGTCCAGTAATTCGAGCATTTTTCTGTGGAATAAAAATAGTTTCAAACAAATATTATAGATTATCAACTTATTGTTATGTTGATAAGAAAGAATCTTCATTGAAGGTGGAGCACGAACGCTTTGTAAATGAAGTGTATTGGTCAGTCATTTGTATGCAATAGTGACATTCCTTTGTACTGTGTTCAGTTATGAAAAAAAGTCAATTAAAGCTATTGTGTATTGATTTCTTTGAAAAGGTTCATACTTGTACACTAACGTATAGTTATTAGATTTAATTTTAAATAATTACCAAATTTATAAGTTCATTAGATTTAAGTTCTTTTTATATATTTTTAAACACATTCATGTAAAAATACAATTTTATTAATTTGTTTTGAAATGTATACATTTGTTATACACCAATATAAAGAAACGTTTCTAATTTTGTGTATATATTATTTAGTTACATACAAGTGATAAATACAATGACCATGAAAGACTTCTATGGAAAGTTATGGTTGCTAATAATCCCTCTCAAGATACTTGGGCTTGTGATGCAATTAACTGTAACAGTTCCTTTGTCCAAGACAGATATAATTTGAGGTAAATTATTCAAATGTACTATATATAGTGTTTATAGGCCACTATATTCATTCTGCTGTCAAGGATACACTGTTTTAAATTGTTGTTGTCCAAATCATCTAAGCTACAACAACATCGACCTTTCTACTTGTTAAATCATCTATTGTTTTAATATTCGGTGTATAATTATAACAGGATTCAAACTAGGTAGTCATATTGCCTTACTATAGTTGCATTACTTGAATCCATCAAGATAAATACATATATGCTACGAAACCTCTAACACAACACACACAAGAAACACATATGCATGCATAAACAGAACACCATAACCACCACGTTATCCCAGAAACTACTTATCTATGTCAAATGGTTTTATGAGAAACTATTATTTGAACCTATATAAAGCATTCTATGACTTTTATGAAAGACACTTTATATGAAAATCATCTCTCAATAAAGATTAAAAGCTAGTAAAATTGACGAGAGTCACCTTACACTAATTACATAGAGGGACAGGCAAACAATTTGTAATTCGAGCTTAATTAACGCTGACACAATTCTCCACTTAAAAATATTCAGATATAAGGACTTAGGTACCACTTTCTACTAATTTTACTTTATATTTTTACCGATGATGGACTTGGTACATATCTCCTTTAAATGTTTGAGAGTTCTTGCAATGAATTGTTGGGATAATGCAAATTGATCGCTTAATGTTTGATCTATTTGTCATTATGATGATTTCCTTTTTTTGTATTTTTTTTTAATGGAATCAAAACATTTTTTCACGAATTATATCGTACACGACCTTAAACAAGGTGTATGTATCCACGCTTTTTTAAAATGTTGTAGAAATCCGCTCTTAAAACGAAGTCGGTGTTTTGTTCAGGTTTGAAAAATATTTACATAACCATTTCCTGGTACTAACAATGCAACAGATAATTCTTTAGAAATATTTGAAATAGAATCTCCTATTATATAAATTTATATTCTGACGGGAAGTATCTAATTTTTTGCCACATTATTCAAGAATTCCTTTGTTCGAGATATCTAAGCGAGAGAAAAAAATCCCATTATAAATTATCATGTTATATCTCTTTACATGCATACTTCACGCAATATCACTGGTGGTAAGCGGATGGTCGAAAATGGGAGACAACTCTAGTGATAAGTTTTTCTTTTCCGATTTTCGTGCAGTAAAAGGATCATTTGAGCGAACCGCTTGTCTCGTATACAATTATCGGGCGTGCGTTGATATTGAAACTAAATTTGATACATAAAATTATTTCAATTTTCGAAAAATAGTCATTCAAAAAGTATGATGGTCATACCTTTAAATTTGTGATGGTCGTAAAGTCAACTTTAGTATTTTGGATGATGATCGTAATCGACACAAGATAACTGTTACTAGAATATTTAGACAAGCTTTTATTAAAGTATTAATCGCAGATGTCATATATGGTTGGCTACAAACAATATTATTTGTAACTCTGATAATGATATGCAGAAATTAAGCTAAAAAATTATTCAACATACACAGTTTTGATGTATTCCAAACGACCATCATTTAGGAGTTATAGTGAAAACTAATCAACTCGCATTAAGCCAAATAGTATGTTAGAGTTGAGTATTAATATATTTTTTACTGTACGTTAAGGCATAAAAAATTTAAATACACAAGTCTTCCCTCATATTTGTTTTTAGATATATTTTTTTCTTACGACTTTTTATTATCTGCAATCATGTCGGCAGATGAAATTCTTGAATGTACAATTTTGAACTATCATCTTTAACTTTTAATCAGTATTAATATATTTTTTACTGTACGTTAAGGCATAACAAATTTAAATTCACAAGTCTTCCCTCATTTTTGTTTTTAGATATATTTTTTTCTTACGACTTTTTATTATCTGCAATCATGTCGGCAGATGAAATTATTGAACGTACAATTTTGAACAATCATCTTTAACTTTTAATCATCTATTGCAGTTCTTATAAACCATTGACCTTCAAATATTCGGATTTTGGTCGTTCATGATGAAATTAAATCCACATATGCACATTCACTTCGGAGTTCTGGAGTTTTTAACGTGTTGTCTCTATTTTGTATCGACTACATAAAGATCATATATTGCGGTATATCATTGATATTAGTTCTAAACATTGGTACGGAATGAAAACAGAATCCATGGTGTCGCAATGAGCATTGTGTTACCCTCGAAAGTAGGAATATTGATAACATATATTTTGTACTGATTCACGCGCTGAATTTGAGCGTAAGATACAATACAAGTTTGTAACCAGGATAATATTACAAGATAGAACTGAATGTATTGCGGCATCAATCACATACATATGCAGGTTGAAAATAATGTTTATGTTATATATTTATATTGTATTAATGTAATCATCTTTAAAAGACCAGCATGCTGAGTTGAAGCATACAGTTTTATCTTTTAATATTATCCTGGCTAAAAGCTACTCATACATGTATTCTATTTCATTTTTAAGTATAGTGTACATAGCGGATAGCAATGTAGGTTCATTGCGACCCCATGGATTCAGTATTACAACCTATGCCAAGACATTTTCGCTCAAAGCCCTTATGGACGTTTTACGACACCCATCAATAGTTACGGATTTGATTCCATTCAACAAATTAATCTATGACCTGCATGTACGTGTCGCTTAAAACACGGCTATGATATTAATCATCCTTGTTATTTGCTCTATTGGATGTTTGCATAATTGTAACGAAGGAAATTTGGCATGGTAGCAATGGTCGTATTCAGGGTTTGCTTTAACCGCTGGTAATAATCATACATAAACTTCGTCTATGGACATAACTGTGCACCGTATAATCAGCTTGATTTTACCACACGACAATACGACTTCTAAACATCCAGGCTGAAAATAAAGCGTAGGTTTTTTTAATTCAGGTACGGACCTGCGAATTCTCGAGTATGGTCTAGTCTCGATAACGACCTCCATAACCTATCAATATTTTTAGCTTATTTTGATTCCGCACTTATTCTCTTTCGACTTAATGTATCAATTTTATATTGTAGATATTGTAGAGCTGTGTTTTGAAATAAAGTCTCCACTTTTGAGAAATTTACATTGTTAATGAACTTAACCTCTTACAACTATTTGCCTCTTGGTTAATATTATACATTATGTCTTAAGTATTTATATCTGTTGATTTCATTTTGTATTGTTTCGATCGATTCGTTCCAATGCTCTTCCGTTTCGCACTTTACAGGTACCCCTCTCTTCACCCCTATTAGTTTTTTTACTATTTGGTGAAAACATCTTCACAAATGTATAATATAATATATGCATATAATAACAGACACGTTTAAAACTCTTGACTCTTTTTCGGTCCAAAACATTTAAAAAACATTTGAGTGTTAAATCAAACTTTAATAAAAATTCCCCAAAACTCTTATTTGATTTTTTTTCAATTTTGAATTGATAAGTGTTACACGGATTGAAATTGCTTTATTATACTTTATATGTAAAAAAAGCAACAACAAAAACAACAACAACAAATATATCATATAATTATATGCATATAATAAAAAAGACACTTTTTAAACTCCTTGACTTGCCTTATTCGGTCTTATTTAATAAAGAGGTACGACCATTATAAATTTACGTTACGACCATCCTCAACATTTTTGATTTTTAGTTACAACCATCATGCTCGAATTTTTTTTTAACTATTCAACGAAAATTGAAATGTTTTAATGCATCAAATTTTATTTCAATGTCAATGCACTGACGATTAGTATGCATTATCCCAGAGGTTTGTCTCAAATAAACCTTTTATTGCACGAAAATCGGAAATGAAAGACTTATCCCTAGAGTTGTCTCCCATTTTCGGATAGTCCTAACGTTACGTTAGGATCATCCGCTAACCCCAGTGTATATAAAATCATTTTGACACAATATTCATTCGTTGAGTCTTATGTAGACGAATCGCGCGTCTGGCGTACTAGATTATAATCCTGGAACCTTTGATAACTATTTTAGCTGTATATATTTCTTTTCAATTTCAAAATATTTATACACCTACAATGTTAGAGAGGATTGTTATACTTCATGTCTTTACATTAATGTTTAAACTCGACATTGACTTTGAGCATAAGTTTATTTGCTGCATCACTTATCGATATATATTCAAATACCCTGGTACATTTCATAACTTTATACTAAGATTGTAGCATATGCGTTAGTCGTAAGTCTTAATTTATACACAAGACAAGCTAGGAATATAATTGTATTGCTAAACTACAAAACATATTAACTAATACAATATACAATTATATACAATACTTTTTTGGCATACGGCTGTCTCAGCAATTTAGCGTGCATGGTCACTTTATCCGAATTTTTTGAAAAACAAATAGAAATAGTGTAGTTGTAGGCAAACTGCGGTTTGCTTGCAAACATAACTTTAAAGTAGTCAGATCGGCTGGTTAGTGCCCAGTGTCTAATCTAGTTTAAAGCTACTACAGAAACACTATATTATGCACAATCCGCTCTCCTGGTTCCAAAGCATGTGATTGATAAGCATCTGAACTGTGATTCAGATAAGTAGCCAAATATATAGTAGAAAGCCAGAGAGAGCCGATCTGCGAAACAATTAGCATAAGCCTTTGTCTGAGCTTTCTAGCCAGAAAATATTGGCAAGACTTATACTAAAGTTAGGATGTAAGTGACCACTGAATACACGGTAAATTTGTGATTTGAGTGAAAACTCGAAATGACCCCAAAAACAGATGCTGAATATTTTGATTAGGCCGATGAGACAGATGGACCCCAAATTGAAGGGAGTATGAAAAATAAGATTATGGTAACTATGAAATGAAGTTTCCAGCACTTCCGATTAAAGTGTTTTTGGTTCCAAAAACAGCAAGAATAGCATATAAGAAGTTCTTTGACTGTTAAAGAAATTGTTCTCGATGTTGTCAGTAATTTCATATTCATAGTATTCAGTTTTCAAGTAAGAAAATTATAACTCATTAAGGGTAAATACTAGTTTTAACACGAAGTATAGTTTAAAAATAAAAAGCATATGACTTTGACAATCTGAAGTATATACATGATCATACTACGCTATCATGATGCTCAAAATAGAATATATTCAAATCATATCAGGAAAAGTACACCACTTTTAGTTCAGTAACATATTCTATAACTATGGATTGTTAAGCTCCAATGATGAGTATCTTCAAACTCATAGAAAGGGGATTACTGTGTTCCGTCATAGCATGCAGATATGTTTCTAATGCACAAGTGAAACTAATGAACCACATATCCAATGAAGATGGTATTTCCAATAATAAAGCAACACACTGCAGTCGACGGGGATTAGTATGCCCCTGTTAATCAAATTGACATTTCATTATATATACACATGGAAAAAAGTATTACAACACCTTGATTTTTCAAAAATTGAAAAATCAGCCTCTTTTTTTGGATGATATATAATAAGATAATTGTATAATATTATTGAAACATAGTTAATGATAACACTGGCATTGAAACGAACAAAAAATGTTTTAAAAAAATGATTTATATAACCACAATTTTAATAACAAAATGAAGCGTTTTTTGTACAAAAAAATGCATTTTACAACTTTGACTGTAGTCGAACTTTACAATGTCAGACATTTCAAAATTAATCTGCAGATGACTGTTCACATCATGGTTGATCGTTATACGCCAACGTCTTCTGATTCCTGCCAAAAATCGACTAATTTGTTGCTAAGGTAGCAGCAACCATTTCTGATGAAGGGCATTGTTTATTTCATGATGTGTTTGAACTGGGGTGTCCTTTCGCGCACTTCCCGCCCAAAAGTGTCCCATATATGCTCGATATGGTTCAAATCTGGGCTACGATCCGTCCACGGAAGATGACCCGAATTCCATTGGAACAATGAATCTTCCTCCATGATGCTAATTTTCAATTTTAGCGAGCTCTGCACTACATTGGATACGGAAAACTGTGTGTCTGTTCGTGAACAAAGGTCTCCGAAATGGTCTTATCGCACGATAACCAGTGGCGATGAGTCAATCTCGAACAGTTCTTGTTAAAAGGTCCCTGATGCCAAACACTCTCTTTTTTTGGATTGTATTGTATGCAAGGGGTTTCCTTCTGACCAACCTTTCTTATGCTTGATTTTCCCTATCAAATGGTATAGAGGGTCTTCTTTATTTCGGAAGGTCTTTAACATCGTTTAGTGCCATTTTTAATTCTCAAAACGACTTCTATTGGAATGGTGATGACCAACAATACGTGCAGTTATTACAGCGACCTCCTGCTTCACTCATGCTGATAATCTGTCATCTTGCTGCAGTTAAGAGTTGTCGATGACCCATTACAAGGTGTCAATCACATAACTTTAAAATTTTGGTTGTTTAAAGTGTTGAAAACAATGAGGATGAAAACACCTGTTTTGCTGTTTACGGGTACAGTAGCTGCATGTGCAGATAAAAACTTACCGAGTCGATATTTATTGATTAAACTCAGGTGATACTTGAATAATGTTTAAGTAGTTCTATTTTACCAAATTATATCACAAAAAAATAAAAAGTGTTTTTTAATTTCAATTTCAATTTGGTGTTGCAATACTTTTTTCCATGTGTATAGAATTGTAGTCTACATGTATTTGACAAGAAAACACTCATTCTAAACAGTGAATTATTATGCCACTGTAGAATCGCGCACATATTTTCCATGAACTCTACAAAGAAAACAGTTGAATAGTAAAACTAGACTAATCAGATATCAAAGCTAGCTGGGCTTGCTTAATCGTTGATTTTGGAGTATGAATATATCTGGTATAGCATTCGGAACTCCAACGACCTAAAATCTTGATTTGGTGATCTTCAATTTTTGATGCAACCGATGTTGCCGCTCCTATTCGGAAGCTATGTCCGTTGTTATTAGATGGGTTGAGTCCGATAATTTCCAAGATGGATCGAACATGATTGATGAAAAACGTACGTGTTAGAGCCTCTCCATTTTCCATAACAAATAGCGGACTAGAGTTGCAAGCTATGCTGAATCTAGATCTTCTAACATCGAGGTATCTAATCAACGATTTGACCGGGCACACAGAAGTATTGTTTTTGAAAAGATAAATATTTACTCCACTTCTGAAAGGGTCTGTTTTAGACGTCTTTAAATGTAAGATTGCATAATCCTCCTCGAAAGTGATGTCTTCTATACATAGATTGCAAGATGCATCGAAGTCCGTGTTGACGGTTAATTCACCACAGCGGAGAAATCCGAAGTAAGCAACGACACAAGCTGCCTCAATAAGTGCAGTTACAAATGGCGAAAATATTCCTTTATGAAGCGCTGTTATCATATTTTTAATTATATCATAAGTTAGCGGTAATCTTTTTCGGGAACTCTTTAATTCTTGTTTTTTAATACCTCTGTAAATAGTTTCTAACCTAAGCAGTTTTGAAGAGCAACAGTCAGTGAATAAACACTGTACTCCGGATTGAAGATATATGTATCTTAAACGGCAAATGTACATTTTTATTGCAGAACATTTTATCTTAAGATTTTCGTGACAATGTGTAGCGTAATGCATTAAAATATCTTCAGTCTGTTAGAGGTTGCATATCTGTTTTATCATCCCACTTAAAACCGGAGAGACACAAAACGTTTTTGTATGATTACAATCCATGTTCGTACTGCGAACGCGTACTGCTTGCGATGGAGTTGTGAATAAAAATTTTAATTTTTGCATTTAATTCCACATTACTTGCCAAGATTTCGGACACGGAGTGGGTACTGTCTCTGCTGCTGGTGCTGCTTTTTGGAATGTCTGAAAATCAAAGCGAGATAAAGAGTCAGCTATCACATTTTTAACTCCGGGAATATGTTGACATTGAATAGTAAAGTTTTGTTTAACGGATAGCCATGTTAGTGTTCTCATTAACTTCATAATGTCTAGCACTTTAGATCTTCCTTTGTTAACTATATTAACAACGGCTTCATTGTCGCAGTGGAACATGATACGTTTCTTATTCCATAAGTGCCCCCATAATAAAGATGCAACAACAATCGGGTACAGTTCTCTAAAAGCCATGAACATGTCTGAATCGAGTGAAGTTGATAGTTCAGAAGGCCAAGTACTACTAAACCATTTACCTTGAAAAAAAAACTCCGAAACCAAAGTTAGAAGCCGCATCTGTGTACAGTTAATGTCACTAGATAAAGTTATATGTTCGTCATAAAAGAAAGTAACTCTATTCCAGCCTTTTAGGAAATCTCGCCACATGATTAAGTCAGTTCTACAGTCTTTTGAAACAAGAAATGACTGTCATTAAAGTGAGAAGGTTAGCGCTATAGAACCAGGTTTAATCCACCATTTTCTACATTTGAAAATGCCTGTACCAAGTCAGGAATATGACAGTTTTTGTCCATTCGTTTTTGATGCGTTTTGTTATTTGATTTTGCCATGTGATTATGGACTTTCCCAATTGATCTTCCTCTAAGTTCAGTATTTTTGTGATTTTACTTTTTGATAATGATATATAGTGATGTAGTTTATCAACTTTTGTAGATAACTTAATGAGATAGCTGACAAACGATCTACCCGGACGAATAATTCTGGCCGCAAAATTAAAATGTCCTAACAGTTGTAATAATTTTCTTTTCGTTACCGATTTTTATGCAGAAAACTGTCAATAAAATTTGAAATTCTTTCTACCTTTTCATTAGGTAATCTTGCTTCAAAACTTACAGTGTCTAGTATGATTCCTAGATACTCGATAGTACAAGTGGGACCTACAGTCTTTTTCTTAGAAATCGGAATATTTAGACGATTGAATATAAGCGTTATTAGCGCCATTGTTCTAAATCCGCAAGAGTCCGGTGGTTGAATAGTGAGAAAATCATCTAGGAGATGAAGTATAACTGGTATGCCGTAATTTTCCTTTGCTATCCAACAAATAGCCCGTGATAGATTGTCAAAGATGCAAGGCGAGCTGCGAGAACCAAAACAAAGCCTTACATAATGATAATAATTGTTTTTCCATTTCATGCAATATAAGTGATGCTGGTCTTTACGAATCCCTAGCTGTTTGAATGCATCGGTCATATCGGTTTTGTTTAGAATTGTTTGCTTTCCGAAATGCTTGATGGCCCTTATTGCTTCATCTATTTTTACATACGATAGCGAACATATCTCCTTATCTATAAGACTATTGATGCTTTCATGTGTTTTATGTTCTTGTGAAGAAGATAGATCAAGGATAAGACGTTTTTTGCCAGAATATTTGCCTTCTGCAATCCCAATAGGACTAACACGGTAAGTTTCGAAAGGTGGACTACTAAACGGGCCTTTAACATATCCTTTATCTATTTCTTGTTTCAAAAGCATATCAACACTTTCGGGGTCTCTGGTGGCAGAAAGTAAATTCTTACATTCAAACGTAGGTAAATCGAGTATAGATACAAATGTATCAAAACCGAAACGTATACCATTCAAAATGTACATAACAAAATGTTTATCTGGGTGTTCTTTAAGTTCGTATTCAAGTCTGTTTACGTTTATAGGTGACATATCTAGTCAGATGTTTGCTTTTGGCATTTCTTTTTGTGAGGCTTTAGATAAGTTGGATAATTTATCTAATTTTGCAGTTTCATTGTTTGACCTTGGTTGTTTTGTCTGTTGTTTGGCTAAACTACAAGTTTTCATGCCATGCCCGCTTGACCCACATTGACTACATGCGTGCATGAATTTGCATTCCCTTCTATAGCAAGTGCCGTAATTGTAGTTATTGCAGAGTTCTGCCCCTGCAATACTAGAAACCGGTCTGCCCCTCTTATCTGTGTTACGAATATTTGTAGCCCCTTGGGATAAAGTTGGATTGCCGTGTTTTGCCTTTTCACAGGATTTTGATGTGTGGTCAAATTCCCCGCAGTGAGTACATGCTCTGCTTTGACCATTATGAGTAACAAGGTACAACAATTTGTCATCGACCTTTGACCAGTTGATAACAATATTGTGTTCAACTATGTCAGCAGCTGCTCTAGCAGAAAACATCTTGTGATATGTATAGAAACATGGGCCGTAATTTTGTGATATTTCGTTTGTCAGATTCATATTGTTCCAATTCAACTTTTCTCTGAGGGAAAGCTTTCCCCATAATATTACGGTATTTCCGGAAAGCCCTATTAAATTCTTCTATTGAAAGATTGTGGTCCAATCTTACGTCTTTCTTACTCGAAAGCTCAACGGTAAACCCCCTTGACTGCATAGTTTGGTTTTGAGGTATATCATATTTAGGTGCCAATAATGTAGCCAGGTTAATGTCCCTACCTTCTATTATCTGCTTTGTGATAGAAGGTGCAACGAAATCCATCTTTGGGAGATCTTCGGCGTAGTACACTTTTCCTGTCGATGTAGCCTCGGCAGCGGAATCTGTTGGTCGGCTATTAGAACATCTGATTGCAGATTCAAGTGTAGGTGTTGTTGCTTCCTTTTCGGTAACATTTTCTGTATTTGAAATTTTTAACATGAGCTTAGCGATATTTGAAAGAGTTTCTGTTGCTGAAGTAAAGGCTGCCGCAGATTCCCTGAAGAGTACCTCACTGTAAAGATTAGGTGTGTTACCTGGCGTATGAATATGCGTATCATTAACGACAGGAAGCGTTGACGGGTGATATAATCCTACTTCTTGATCATTCAAATTCGTATTTGTAGAGTTTTGCAACTCATTAACGGGAGGCTGATTAGATGTTTCAGGAATTGTTACAGACGGAGTTTTTGTTTTATTAGCCAAATACAACTGGCGAAGCATTTCTACCTTCCACGTTGCATTGACCTCGATACCAATCTCTTTTAATTTTTCCAGATATGTTTCTTTTGGCCAATTTCTACTATTATCAATGTTTTGCTTACGTGGCCTCTTTCTACCACTCATATTGTTTTAGTTGATGTTCTTACGTACGATTAAAAGAAATAGATGTGTAGAAATTTATCCTCTGTATCACGTTATAAATAACTATCTCAGGTTTCGAAAGTTCACTAATAGTTCATGAAATGTGTGTATTAAACTGTTTGTAATTAAAACAACACATTAATGTTCAGATAAATCCTTATTGATAAGGAATGTCACTTAGAATCGAATTTTATATCAGCAGATATATACGAATTAGTTGATTAATTGTGTTAAATATATTAACAAAAAGAATGGCGATGCCTTCAACGTAAACAAAGCAAATTTATAAATAGTTTTCACGTGCTAAAAATAATTGAATGTAGATAATGCAATGAGGAACGGTAAGGGGCAAATCGTCTTTTGTATAAACCTGAATTATATACATAATTCTCATTTAACTATGATTGTCAGTTCTTTCCGGCACTCTGGCTTTAGTCAACAACAAAACAAATAAGAGTCATGATATATCTAACAGTGTTTAACGTGCAGGTTATATTTTAAAGCCTACTTTACCATATGGGTTTTTTCCGCATTGTAGAAGACCGTAGAGTTGCCTTAATATTATTGTCTATTGTTTATATCAACTTCATTTGAACTCTGGTATATTTTTATATCATTGGCAAGTTTAAAAACACAAAAAGTACGTAGATATGAGGCGCCTTTTTTTAGAAGGAGCCTCTAAAGATTAGTCAACAAAATTTGTACTGCCTTGAGTATTGACGTATTCTTTTTGTCATAAAATATGCTGTACAGATCGCTTTACATCCTAGTTCAATTGACTTTTAATTGTTTATGTCTTTTTAAACAGCAAAAAGCAACAATGATTATCAGATTTTATCTAAAACTTGTGTCAATATACTTAATCTAATAGTTGATTTGTTTTAATTTCAGGGGATGCTGTCGAAAAGCAGGATTTGGAACTGCAATTTCGTTTTGATGTTGTTAGTGTTACAGGTAATTCTTAATATATTTATAATTATTTAATGTCCATTTTTAAATCTGTTTTTTTTTTTGGTATGATTTTTTTCCCAACATCATGATTAATTGCTGTCTTGTTTTAAGTATACATCTATCTTTATGTCTATTGTTTAGTTATAAAAACCCCAATTCAAAGTTTCTTTGGCTTCATGTTAATTTCTCTATAATTTCAATTATAAACGTCTACGTTGTCTTAAGTTCTAACAAGTGGTAATTGTTTCACGTCAAAACTAAACCTTATCATGACTTCTGCAGAAAAATTCAACACACCTGCAATTTAATATTAGAGCAAACTTGTTTCTTGATTTTTGATGGTACAAAAACGAGACAAGCTGAACAACAGGTAAAAAATGCCCTCTTACATAATTGTATGTACGTCTATATTATTCAAACGAAACTTTCAGCAAAGCGTCTAAAGTTATCCCAAGCCCAGAAGCTCACGTGGGATACCAAAATTACCAAAATATTGCATCTATTGATAAAGATACAGCTATGCGTAAAAACTAATTAGTTGAAAATGTGAACTCCTTTTTTTTTCCTCCCGACCAGGCATGCATTTGTAGTTTTAAACCTTAAAATTCGTAACTGAAACGAGTTAAAGTCAGTCATTGGTAACTTTTAGGTCAAAGTGCGTAAAATTCAAAGCATTGTTTGCATAAACATAGATTCATATTACTAAGATAGTGCTATCACGATCTGTTCATTAAAGCGCACATTTTAATCATAAAGATACATATTTAAGGAAAGTCCTGTATTGTAGGTCTTTTGTGTTATTCTGTAATAGTCTTGGGAACCTCAAATCGTCTGAAACCGTGTAAACGTGCGAGACAATTTGGCAACAACTGCATTAATTAATGAATTTTATAATTAAATACATAGTTCTTGTTATTAAAAGTAGTTTTGGACTCTAGTTATGAAAAGTCTTTCACAGATTTAAAGAGCAAAACATGAAATGGACGAAAAAATAAATAATACTGTTGATGGCGTGTCATGATAAGGGAGTGGCTCCCCAGAACAGAACATTTCTTATAGATAAATCTTTTAAAATTTACATCATGAAATTGATTTAAAAACCTTTACATCCAGATTGTATCTTGGTAATCCAAGCTGCCTTCTCTAATTAATGAAGAGACTTTCGAACATAAAAAATGTTTTGATTTCGCAAAGAGTTAAATGTACCCACAGTCATATCTTACTGTTGCCGACGATACAATTAAATAAGTATATATTATGTACAGCAGTTGTGTTATCACTTGTACACGAAACCCCATAAATCAATATAAGAACTTAAAATTTTATACTAAAACGTTGTCTGCTTAAAATTGATACTTGCCTTTGCAGATATATAACATATATATTTATTTCTCATCTTCGAAATTAAATGCCAACTTATGTAATAATTTTCCGAATAATAAATTTGGCCCCTGTGTCCAATAGCTCGGTATTTTATAACTTTCTTATTCGGCTTGATTTATTTCAATCCTATGCATTTGCTTTGTAAATGAATGTTTGCATTTGACAAATTAATAGTTTTTCCTTTTTATCATGTTTTATGATGAATTAAAGTATAAACTTGTGTATATTTCCATTGTTGACCAGTATTTATATGCTTATAATAATAATAAATACTCTATTTGAAGAGGGCAAATTCAATTAGTACACACTCTAAATACTAAAGAATATAATAATATGATATAATAGTATACATATACATGTATATACAGCTTTGTATGCGAAACAAATGGTGACAAACATACAAATATTAAGTGTAACATGATTGTCTCGTATTTGTCCATACTGTACAGCCATAATCAGATAGAGGAATTATATCTCCATTACAATTATAATTGAATACTAACTTATAAATTTATATTATCAGACCACTGTGTCGTACATAGAATCATACAACTTAAAATGCCCTTCACAAGCTGGCTGGAGACTTCGGGCACACGCCAGGTGTAACAGCACCTTGAAGTACTTTTGCTTGTATAACAATGTAGCAGGCACATTTGTAGAAGGCTGTGTTGGACCAGACTGGGATAGAAAAGGTAAATGACATATGTCATTTTTAAAACTAATCTGATATTATTTATTTCAATAAGAGATATGGGGTATTAGATAATTCTAAATTAATCAAAATACACAATTAAACACGAAAACAAACAGTCTTCCATTACACATGAAGTCATTGTATATAGATGAGTATAGTTTCGGTATTGAATAGTTTAGATCTTACTTTGTGCTAATATTTATTCACTTGTAAACTTGTTAGATAGAAGATCACAAATAGAATCAGACATATGTGTCAATGGAGGAATGTTAAATTCATCTCCTTTTATAAGTTCACAACGTGCATCTTTGAATGTTCTTCAATAAAAAAGATGACAACGTCTTACCTTTAAATGTAGTTATAATCAAGTAATTACAAAGAAATTCTCAAAAGAATATATTCAGAGGGCTTGATGTTCAAAACTTCTTCCAATTCCTTGTGTAACGTGTAACCAGGCGTTTATATCTCTAACGTCTTTTCCAGTACTTGGATCTAAGTTGTCCACAAACAATACGGTAATACTAAAAACTACGACTATCTATATTATGCACAATGAACTAAAATATACACACTGACTCTTTGCCGATATAAAGTAACAACGGATAAATATATATACTGTACAACTAAAATACAATATAACAGCCTGTCCTCCTAATGGGACGTTATGTCACTATAAGACAGTGTGGCTGGTTCAGCTTGTCCTCTGAGTGGGACAGTCTGTCAATACAAGACAGAGCGGTCTAGTACAACTTGTCCTCTGAGTGGGACAGTCTGTCACTACCAGACAGTGTGGGCTGGTACAACTTGTCCACCGAGTGGGACAGTCTGTCACTACCAGACAGTGCGGGCTGGTTCAACCTTTGCTCCGAGTGGGACAGTCTGCTATGGCAATCCTGTCAACGTTTACGTCCACTTTGTACCCAGTACAAAGTGTCCGCTGAATATCAAGGCTCTTCTAGCACTTAATATATCCGACGTACGTTCGGTTGAAGGATGACAGCTCATCGACAGCCAACAGACAGCCTTGAGTGCCGTTTTTCACTCTCTTATATACCCGTGGTCGATACCATTATTTCCTTGATAGGGGGTGTTCTCTATATGTTACCCTTACGGCGCATGGAGAGTCCTTTATGATCATCCCTAAAACTTTCGACCCGGCCATTGATTTCCCCGCCAAACGTTTAAATCCATACAACGTTTCCTTCTGCATAAAATATGCATATATAAAACAAGATTTTCTAGGTTTATAACCATAACGACCATTAAACATTACACTTGAATTAAATATGTTCTCTCTATCATTTAAGCTAAAATCAAAGAGACAACTTTTTTTAAAACATAGACATGTTAAAAATTAAGAAAAAACAGATACAAATAAGTATTTAACACTTCTATTTATTTTCTCTATTTAGGACTTACAGTGAACCGTAGATATATCTTATAGCATTTCAATTTTTCAATTAAAGGTAGTTAAAGGACGCCAAGTCGTGTTTCTCCAATTACAATTATATGTTAAACATAAACCTCGTTCTAAAAGTGGTGTGATCAATGTGATATTTATAGTAATATTATATGTTATTCAGGTCTCAGACAGGGTATAAACTTAGATTTATATCTCCTGAGCTTGAATTACACATATGATACGGATTACCCTTGTCTTAATGTTTTTCCAGTGCAGGTTATTATTAAACAGTCACAATGCAGCATTATTATTCATTTCATGTGTATTGCTGAATATTTTGAATAATGTCAATGTACCTTTCTTATCTTGAAATTTATCCATAAAAATGTTTACAAATATGTTGTTAGATTTTAATGAGTTTTGATTTTATGTGTGTGTTTGTGTGAGGCTTTGTTGTTTACATTGGAAACCAACTCTAACATATTCTACATTCTTGAAGGATTTTGTAATTTGCTCTCCAAATATATCTATCGTATACGTAATAATGTTTAGTTTCTAGTAAAACTTTAACACATTGAATTTAAGTATTTGAGGTGTAAATTGCGTGATTTTGTGTCAAAAACGATTTATTGGCGGATGCACGTCATTTGTTTCCTCTGTGAGCCTCTGACATTCTTTAGAATTCTGTATAGCATTTGAATACGATACAGTAACAGGTGTTATGACGACGTTTCATGCTCTAATGGGGAATATAAACGTCGTATGAAATTTTCCTGAATATATACTGACACTTCTGCGTTATACAAACACAAAACGCGACACATTCGTAATCCTTATATGTAAGTGTTCTTCGTTCATATTTTATCATTATTATTTACATTTTATTTGTCGTTCTATAAATCAGGAAGCAAGCGAATATTTGCCGGTGACTTTAGTAGAGAAATATGTAAACACAAACGCTTTCAGCCATTTTTGTTTTGGACAAATGGAAGCATGACGGATTGTATCTTTGAAAAATCACTTTGCAATGAGGACGGACAAGTTATATGCAATGACAGTTCAACAAAGGATGATAGAGCATGCCGGTGTGACTATAAGGAGGGCTATGCATTCATTAAAACACCGAGAAATGTTTGTTACTGTATACCAACAGAAGAAGATTGCTCGTGCTATGACACATCACAATCAAATAACTCAACAATATTAGCAGGTAGATTATGCTAGAATATCAAATAGTTTGCCTTCAATCATTTTTTTAACATGAAAAAGAATAAAATTAAGATAAATTGGACAAACAGAAATTTTACGGGACTTGGTTTTTTTTCTCTACCAAACAAAATAGGTTAATTTACTGCATTATTTATTCTTTAAAACTATTTTGGTCCTATTTACTTATATGACTCAGTTAGGAGGCAAATTAGTTTCCAAAAATGTGAGACAGTTGTTATAATAACATAAAATATATTATTTTGCTCATTTAGATGAAAGAACTGAATGTGGTAAATACCTTCTCAAAATTTGCATATAATATCATTCTATCTCTAGACATATTGTATTCTGCATTTTTACAATCTGAAATTGCCAACGCCCACCGATTAGTCCTGTCTATTAACAAAGCAGACGAGCTCATGGTGGTAAATTTAAATGACCTTCTATATTCTGTTCTTCAGATGATAGTTGCATCCAAAAGGTCATAAAGGAAAACCCAAACTGTATTGATATAAAGACGTAAGAATATTCATTATATGTTTGTGATGATTCCTTATTTATTTTTTTGTAATTTGTAATTATTCTTTATTGAATGTGTGTTATTTGTGATGATTCTTTATTGAATGTGTGTTATTTGTGATGATTCTTTATTGAATGTGTGTTATTTGTGGGGATTCTTTATTGAATGTGTGTTATTTGTGGGGATTCTTTATTGAATGTGTGTTATTTGTGATGATTCTTTATTGAATGTGTGTTATTTGTGGGGATTCTTTATTGGATGTGTGTTATTTGTGGGGATTCTTTATTGAATGTGTGTTATTTGTGATGATTTCTTATTGAATATGTGTTATTTGTGATGGTTCTTTATTGAATGAGTGTTATTTGCGGGGATTCTTTATTGAATGTGTGTTATTTGTGGGGATTCTTTATTGAATGTGTGTTATTTGTGATGATTCCTTATTGAATATGTGTTATTTGTGATGATTCTTTATTGCATGTGTGTTATTTGAGATATAGATGTCTCTAGTTTAAATTGTAATGCAATTTAATATGGCTTAACTGATGGTTATACTATGTTCTATATTCTAATGGTACATATGCCTTCCAACTAGTTTTATCCTGTCCCATTCTGTGTGGGCTTTTTCGAATCGGAAGTCTGTAATTCAGTGGATGTCTTGTTATGAAGTGTTACATACTTGATTTTGGTTCATTATTTTGTACATCATTTTTCTTTTCTCGTTTGAAATATTGTAGATTTGTCGAGGCCTTTTATGGCCTTTGCAAGTTGTTGAATGTCGTACGGTTTCCAAAAGGTGGTAATTTTTCGGTGATATGGGACCTATGTATAATTGTTAATTTCTGTGTCATTTTGGTCTCTAGTGGACAGCTGTCTCATTGACAATCATATCATATCTCCTTTTATATTTATTAGACTAGTTTGTTTAGTTTGTATTTGAATAGAAATAACAATAATTTGTCAACGCTTGTCCTACGTAACAATTGGGTTTCACACTAATTCAATATGTCAATGCGTCAGCGCTAAATGTATATCTATTGTGATTATAAAAATTGACGATACATCTGTACATGTAGGTCGTCATATTGGAATATGCTATAAACGTCGCGACAAACTGCTACGGAGTAAGAATAATTCAATGTTGTTTTTTTTTCTATTGGTGTTTTTTGTTTTTTTGTTATTTTAATCAGTAGTTATACAAATTTGAATACTTTTAATTGTACATTTTGAACATTTTTGTAGATTTAACAAAACCTGGCATAAGAAAAATGAAAAAGAACGAATACAAATAAGAATAGAAAGTAAGCTATAAGTATTGTTTGTATGAGTCTAACAGACAAAAATAATTACTGAGTAATTAAGAAATGTGAGTATTGTTGCTTGTGAGAATAATATCCACATAATGAAGATGTATGCAAATATATGTTACAGTAAAGCTTCAACGAAAACCAGTAAAATTGAAAATGGAAATGGGGATTGTGGTACAGAGACAACAATCCGACCAAAGAGCAGACACCAGCTGCAGGTTACAAATGAATCGTTAACACAGCGATCAAATACCCCACCCGGAGGCGTGCTTTAACCGGCCCCTAAATAACTAGTATATATTTGTTTAGGGGCCAGCTGAAGGACGCCTATGGGTGCAAGAATTTCTCTCTACATTGAAGACCTGTTGGTGACCTTCTGCGGTTGTTTTTCTATGGTCGGGTTGTTGTCTCTTTGACACATTCCCCATTTCCATTCTCAATTTTACTACTTTAGTGATAATGATGGACGTCATACTTAACTCCGCAATATAACTAAATTAAAAGTTGAAATTTAGACTCATCAAAGCAATAGGCTCCTAACATGGACAAAAATCCCCTTACAATCTGCTTACTTCGTAGAAATCTATAAAAAGCCAAACATGACAAAAATCTAAATAACATATACGAAAACCTAGCCAAAAGTATCATGATATAATTTCGATCCCTAATGTGACACGCTTCAAATGATTTCATTTTACACCTATAGTAAAATACGATTGAGTTGTACGTCAACTTTTAAAAAATATTACAATTTGTTTTTTGTTTTTCTGCATTATTGTAACGAAACAACTTAAGTTTTGTATGTAAAATTGATCACTCAATACAAGTGTAAATCAAATCAACGATGAAATGAATATCTTGAACGCCCATTTATTTTTAAATCAAAGAAAGATATATCAAATTTGTGAAGTAATTAGAAAAATAAAACGATATAGGTCTAAAATATGTGGGTTTTTTTTCTGGTATTAATTCTTGTTTAAACTGATGCTCAACTTAACGCTTTCATTATTCGGTGTCATTTTGAAAAGTGATAGCGCGATCAAACGCAGATTGATTCTTTTCTTTTGAACAGAAATCTAAAAATTAATTTATCGGCTATGAAATATTAGGTTCATCAAAGCTGTAAGTCGCATATCAGGTGTTGGTTGTTGTGCCTTTCTCAGTGTTCAATTACAACACGTACAATGACATGAATAGTAAATTGTTGTCTTGACCTGAATTGATTCAATCCAAAACGAATATTTGTTCTTGTTCTTTGTGAAAAAAATATATGATGTGATTGGGACTTAAACTTCTATTAATCTAATTAACTCGCATTGTGATATATACTTGTCAACAACAGAAACGATAAACAAGTTTGAACTCCAATTTATCATGAATTATCATGAATAGGATGAACCATTGATTTATCCAATGGAAAAAATTCATTTACAACGCAAACGCATGTGATTACAGGAATCTAACCATATTGAACAGTTAGAAGATACAGAGTTATTGAGCACAGGGGTCAAATTTATATTGCCGAAGATGATGATAAAAGTCAGCACTTAATTCGAAGAAACGAATAAAGTACTCAAATATCTGCAAAGGTTTTCAACATTTTATGCAGACCATGTTTAAGTTTCGAACTTTAAGTTCTAAAATCGATTTTTTATTTTTTTGGGGTAAAAAATACGATTTTTGAAAGATCAAAAAATTTAAAAATTAAAAAATCGCGTTTTTGCCTGATTCAATGGTGTTGATAAGAAAATTACTCTCTGTAAATATTAGACCAATTGAGTAATTATTTACCTTTGTAAAGTGTTTTAATTTTCATTGTAAATGGAAAATACATTACCTTGTCTTGTTTTTTTTTTTTTTTGTTGTTGACTAGTATATATTATAGTTATGGTATCGTAATAATCTTTTTCAAATTTTTAGCGTCCAACTTCAAGTGGATTTACAAAACTGACACTACTAGTTTAGTTCACCTTTGTTTCATAACAATATTTGGTAAGTTCTCTCCGTTATTGCAACTTTCCTGACAAAATATAAAGCACACAATTTCGTTAGCCATGAATTTATTTTGTTCGGTTTTTTTTTAATTTTTCATGGTTTATATCACCACCCCAGTAGTCAGCACTTCAATGTTGTCATGACCATGATGAATATCAATTATATGGTCATTTTTATGAATGAACTGTTTTTCAAAGTATGAATTATTTAAAGGATTGTCTTATCCCAGGCAAAGATGATTACCTTAGCCGTATTTGGCACAACTTTTGGGAATTTCGGGTCCTCAATACTCTTTTACTTTATACCTTTTAGTCGTGCTTTATATTTTGATCTGAACGTCACTGGTGAGTCTAATCTGGACGACACAGGCGTATGGAATATCAAATTAAAAGCATGTTACTTTCGATAACTAGTTTTAATTATATAAAATTTGACTGTTAGAATTTCTCTGTAGAGGTTGAATTACTCGTTTTATCATTTTATATTAAACTAAAAGGTACACAAATATTAGCTTTTGAAGAAAGATTGTGCATGTCTTAAGGATTTTCTGTTACCTTAGTTGCTTTTTGTGGTATTAAAGAATATGCACTTATGTTATCAGTTAAAATACTTTGTCGATCACTATTCTGTCACATAAAGCAAATCTGATTTACGAAAGTCCGTCCTTTATACATATAGAGTTCTACACATTCGATTGTTTCAACGTATCAAGTTGATCCAATGTTGATATTGATTTCTTAATACCATCTTCATCGTCACTAAGCTTTATCAATTGACTATCAAATAAAAAAGTTTAATCAACGCTTTCCAAAGGAATCATTAGAAAAAACAATATTTCTTCGAATTTTGGACTGACCGCCTTTTAATTACCGATAGCCGATAGACACATGACGCTGATAAATATATTTTATCATATAATCATACAAGCTTATCAGTTTTGTCAATTGCTTTGTTGTGTTTTTGCTGAGCTTTTACTGGTTTTCTGTCCTGAATTGATATCCTTTGCTTTTTTAAGCAGATTAATCATATGCAGTTTTTTCAAAGTTCTGTTCGACTGTTAAAAATTGAGAATGGAAATATGAAATGTGTCAAAGGGACAACAACCCGACAAAAGAGCATAAAACAATCGAGGGCCAACAATGGGCTTCATCACAGTGAGAAAATACGAAACCTGGATCATGCTTCTGCTTGCCCGTTAGCAAACATGTGTACGAGTTCAGTAAAAATTGACGTCACACTGAGTTCCAAAACAATAAAACGTGTGTATGAATGAACCGAAATGATAAAAATATACATAACTTACAAAGGATAGATGTTCCTCACATTTTTCTACATAAGAAAAGGCCTGTACCAAGACAGGAATATAACAGTTGTTATCCATTCGTTTGATTTTCCCATTTGCTTAGATACCTTGTGCTTTAAATTTTCCACGGAGTTCAGTATTAATTTTTGTGAATGTACTTTTTTTTAAAGGAGAAAAATGCAGCGGGTGAAACATCTTACCCCCCCCCCCCCCCCTAATATCTATTTGTTAATGATCATTTTACTACTATATTTGAAGTACTAGTATTAACACTAAAAATTAGTAAAAAAAACAATGATCATAGATGTGATTTCTTACTATTTTATATTAAATGTAAGCTTGTTTGATGTGTCCTCTTTTGGAAGGTCAATGTTCTAAAATCTGAAATATTAGAATTGAGCACGAACAGCTCGTTCAATTCAACATTGTTTGCAAAAAGAACATTAAATTTAATTTCTATATACTTCAAAACGAAGATAAAAAAAGCAGTAGTACAATACAAATCGAAAATATTACTTTCAGTAAATTGCAAGTTATAATTATAGAAACACAAAGCATTTCTAATCATTGACTTGATATTGATCTTTAGTAATTTCTTGTATTACATAACGTTTATATTCCAATGTACATCCTTTTTAATTAGATTTTGCATAAATAAAATGTATGGTACACTGTACACGCTAACAGCTTTGAATTGCGAATTTGAAAATTAGCAAAATGCTCTAAAAATGACATTGCTTTACCAGATTTATCTTTGAGACAATAAAGTGAATTATTAGTTACATACATTGCTATTAGATCAAACAAATCACATAATTGATTTGTCATATTACTATATAATGTAACGTTTGTATTGCAAGAGACCTTAAAAATTGGTTTAACATTTTGAAATAAATCAATATCAACAAAATCGACAGAACTAGAACATATGAACGTTATCGTTTGCTGTTGGGTGTGAGCCAAGGCTCCGTGTTATAGACCGTACTTTGACCTAAAATGGTTCACTTTTACAAAATGTGAGTTGAATGGATAGTTGTCTCATTGGAACGCATACCACATTTTTATCAATTGTTGAACCATAACAAACACAATGAAACAATGTTTTCTTTACCAACTGGAAAAGAAATAGTACAATAATCTAAGGTACCTGTAAATCTGAACAGAGATAGCATGCAAACACATGATTTAAACATTTTTCTTTTTCAGTTGCAGGAGGATTTGTTCTTGTTCTATTATTTCCTAATTGGACCAGTGAAAAGCTGCAAACTTTGATAAAGTACTTTCGCAGAAACCATACAGGTAGTTAATTGTCAAACATAGAAAAAATGAACCTCGTGACACACATTTTAAGCCATTGTAGCCGACATTTACAAACAAATCATGAAAAACGTTTCTTAAACGGCATAAATAACTAGAAATGGTTGTTTTGTATTTTGTGTCATTGGTTACCATTGCAATTAAGTTTGTTCATTCACTCATATTCATGCAAAATTATATGACACTTGTTTCACAAACTGTGGTACTCAATGTTTCTTTATAAATGTTGTTTGATTTTAACAATGTATAGTTTCCTTTCTTCCATTTACACTATGCAACCTTTGAATTATTACGACAAGAGGATGGGCAAAGGACATACATCGTGTTAATATTTTTTGAGATCCTTGGAGATATAAAAAAAAACACACACAAAAAACGTTAACGTTTGCTAATTGAAATTTTAATATTCAGAGTTTATGAAAACTTTTTAATTTATTGCTACATAGAATAAAATATCAAACCGATTTCATCCAATAGTCTTGAGAGTTCACCGACTAATTTCCTGTTTTGTTTACCAAATTTGTTTAAAGTAATACACATTTTACACTTAATAAGATGGAGAAAAAAACAGAATTAATTTTTCAGTCTTAATTCCAATATTCAATTGATATATAACAAATATATAATTAGAGGCAGTGGTGAAGTGGTAAGGGCATCGGACTACTAGCACACAGGTTCTTGGTTCTATTACCGTTACGTGAAGAAACATTCAGGGACTTACTTTTCGACTTTCCATTGGCTTCATTTGCGAGTACGGTCTTGAGAAACGATGACAGTCCGTCGGAAGGGGACAATAAATTGCCTACCCGTGTTAATAGAGAGATAGAAAGCCATTCATCTTGCACGTAGAATACACTTGAAGATTTCGAAAAAAAACTGGCTAATGACGCATACAAGGCAGCACTCGTACCAGTAAAGTGAGAAGAGCTTAATATAAGTTGCAATAACTTATTTTCCAATCCACGATAACATTTACAAACAAATACGTTTAAACAAATATATCAACTCTCTTAAGGTCCAATCGGACAACATTGGCTCCATTTTTAGAAATTACAATAACCCTATATCTGTTTCGTTCATTTTCAAAATATAGGTAAATAACATATTTCATCATTTATATAAAAATAAGATACGGTTGCTTTTGGTAAAATTATTGTGATAAATCAGTCACACCTGTTTAATAATTGTCATAATATGTGTCTGTCATGAGATTAGTTATGATACAATTTCACATATCAATTCCTTATACCTTATATATGGATGGTAGTCTGGGTGTTTTTTGTTTCTTTTTTATTACAGAATGGCCCTAAATTCAAGCGAATAGTAAACGTAGCATTTGTTTATATGATGTTTATTTTACAGCGGGAGGACAACAACGAAAAGAGGAAGAACATCATTCAATAGAAAATAGTAAGGTTATGTGAAGTTAGAAATAAATTGTATAAATATATTTTCTACTTCTAGTAGTTTTTATAAACTGAACAAATATTAAAGTAGGGTCCCCGAGGTTATCACCAGCACATTAGTTAGCACTTTGGTGTTGACATGAATATCAATTATATGGTAATTTTTGTTAACTTTACTGTTTGCAAAAGTAAGAATTATTCAAAATACTAAGGATTTTTTTATTCCAGGCAAAGCCGTATTTAATACAACTTTTTGGAATTTTTGGTCCTCAATGCTCTTCAACTTTATACTTGTTTGGCTTTTTTACTATTTTGATCTTAACGTCACTGATGGGTCATAGTAGACGAAACGCGCGTCTGGCATATACAAATTACATTTAAAACTGATAATTGATCAAGCTTTTTTCTAAACGTGACTAGCTGCGTAATAAACTTGTCCGTATTTCATTTATAAGTCAACAAGGTTAATCATACAATGTTCCCCAGATACTAAAAGCAGTGGCACAACTGTATGTGCTGTATCTTAAAGTAACAATTGGTAAATGTTTCTCGTTAATTTTATTTGACATGACTTTATTATAATGATTTATTTTCAGGGTTTTTTTTTTTTGCTGTTGTCTTTTCTTGCGGGGTGGGGGGTAATTCGAAAAATATATCGACTGTCATTAGAGTATTTGGGTACACATTTATCTTCAGGTTACATGTGACCTAAAATTCTTTCCAATGGTCAATGCGTAATTTTCGTGGATAAGTCCCACTATACCACGATCGCACCACGCTTACCGCGATCTAGCATAAATTCAGATCTTGGTGAGGTCGCAATATGAGCGTCATGAAAATGTAAATGTTTGTTACTTTCACGATGCTACTATGTCCTTATTACGCTTCTACAACGATCTCGCCATGATTAAACCACGTTCTCATCGCACTTATTCTGCAACCTCACTACGCTTATCAAGATCTTTCTCTACTCATCACGTTCTCAATACGACCATGCGACGAGTTATCCGATCGCAACACGATCTTACCACGATTCTACTGCGATTATAGTACGTTCTTACCACGATTATATACTACGTTCATACCGCAATCTTACTTAGTTCTCAGCAATAACGTCAACATCGTGTTCCATATCAATACAGTTCCATTCCTTCTATTTCCGATTAATACGTAGATTTCTCGGAAACAATACAGTCATGCCACCATAATCTACTAGAACACGTAGGTGTGGTGGTAGGGGTTGATGGAGAGTCAAAGAGTGCTATAATAGTAACGAATCCTGATCAAGCAGAGATGTCGGACCGACCAGTCCAACCTAAATTACAACCTATTGATGGTCCATAAAGCTCAAATGACAATATTTTAGTAAACGATCGCAGAGATAACACAGATTTGTCAATAGATATAAGAAGATCGGGTATGAGTGCCAATAAGACAACTCTCCATCAAAGTAACAATTTATAAAAGTAAACCATTTTAGGTCAAGGTAAGGCCTCGACTCACACCGAACAACAAGCTATAACGGGCCCCAAAAATACTAGTGTAAAACAATTCAAACGGGAAAACCAACGGTATAATCTATATAAAAACGAGAAGCATGGTTGAGCCGTTAGAGAAAATGGACAAGAAATCCCAATTATATACAGACAAACAAAACCTGGAGAGATTTAATATATTTTATGTGAAAATGACAATGCGAATGATGGTCGTAGTATGATCGTATTCAGGTCGTAAGAAGAGTGTGGTGAGGACGTCAAGGGCTTGCTAGAAACGTACTATGGTCGAGAACAGAGTGGTATAGTCCTAGCAAAAGCGTAGACGGTCGCGGTGAGAAGGTGGTGGTCATAGTTGGGTCGTAAAAACGTCGCTGTGTGATCGTAGCGCAGTTTTTTAAAATATAATCACGATTTCGCTACGCTCTCGCTACGATGGTACAGCGACTTTTGCGATCTTACTACGACCTTAGTGCGCTCTCACTACGCTTCTACTACGACCAGATTTCGCACGACCGCACCACGATTGTTTTAACATGTTTAAAGTAGGCAACGCTCATCACGATCTTGAAAACCTCAACACGATCGTGATACGACCTTACTGCGATCTACACCATCGTACTACAATCTTCAAAATTTGCATTTTTCCACAGATCGTTGTGCGATCGTGGCTTAGTGGGACTGTGGTAGTAGATACTTTAAGGAATACATTCAATATGTTCACTTTTATTTGTGTAGGAAATGGCTTTAAACTGTGCAGTTTCGTCTGATAGGATGCATCTAACTTTGATCTTAGTTACATAAATCACTGATTATATTTATGTTACATGATTCCTTTAGTAGAACTATTATATTAAAGATGTTAACAGAAATGCAATGATGACCAGAAGCAAGCGACACATTTCATTGTTTTAATTCAAATATTGTTACTTTGAAATCTGTAACTTCAAACAAGGAGTAAATAAGTGATCTATTAACTGTTTCTTTAAGATAAACTTACAACAGACGAAGTGAACTTTTTACGTATGGTTCATCTGCTGTTCAATGTGGCATGTCCAGTTGTCCGCATGTTTTTCAACAATGAGATCAAGCCAGACCAGCTAAGGAAAACACTTGATAAAAACAAGCAGGAAATTGCTAAACGGTACAGAAAGAAAGATAAAATCATCAATGACTCTCAGTGGTATCTATTATTTGGACCAGGTATGGGTGAATATTAAAATTAATTAAGTTATTATTCAGGTTATAGGATCTGATGTGTAAGTTGGTATTTGATAAATTCTAAAAATAAACATAACTTGGTAAAAGCGCATATCATTTTGATGTAATTGCGATGAAAGGAAAAAGAAACTCTGACCCGACCTCTGAAAATAAAAACAAACAAAAAAATTTTTTTTTCGTTTGTAAAATTTAATAATGGTCAGGTAAGCTATTGTCATCTGTCTCGTCTCACTTTGTGTTCAATGGTCCGCCTGTTCATCTTTTCACATTTCAATAGTTTGGAAGGGGCTGTTGTTATGGAGTTTTAAAGTAATTCCTAAGCTAGTCGGTTTCATTTCCCGTCATTTAAACCATGTACAGTTGGCTTAGACACATTGACGATTTGGACAACAAGGGTTAATTATTTTGTATGGTAATCCTGTATCTCTTTATGTCACCACTACCAGCATCGTGTCTTTTAAGGTTTAGTTTATATATTACCTGATATTACTATATAGATAAGTTAACAACAAGTGATTGTGTCTTGGTTGTAGATTGGTTTTTAAAGAAACACAGAATCAAGATATGCTAGTAGGTTGTGAAAGCCATTGTGTTTGTGTCGACCTGTGTTTCATGGCATCTGTCATCGAAGAACCATCTACTCCATCTGAGATTGATCATATTCTTCAACTTAGTACAGATCTTTACCACTCAATATTCCAGCATCGTGGCTGTATGCTCATAAATAAAATACCAAGTACCGTTGAAATTGCGGGAGAAAGTTTATACTTCCATGTTTTGGAGTCGAGGGGCCATGCTGTAAACGACCTAGACGCCTTTTGTTTTAGTATCAGAGGAGCACATAAGCGCTGCTATGAGAAATCAGATATGTGTTTGATGACAGTTGGAACTATCCAAGTTGTACTATTGGAACAAAAAGACAAATTATCAGATGGGGAAGCTGTTGTACAAATATTTCATTCCTTGGATCAATTTGTTACTTATTTCAGAGAAATGGGTGAATCGCTGTCTTTGTTAGAGTTAACTTCAATAGCATATTATCCACTAGATACTCACTATGTGCACCATATCGTGACGTTCGGCTGAAGCTCGAATAGAGTAAATGAACAAAATGCAGCAACAAAAGAGTGAACAAATTACACCCGTGATTCAATACCAGGCTTATTTAAATGATCATAGTGACCATTCATAGGACTTGACGTTACCGTTGTTAATATACATACACAAACTCAGTTGCAAAGTGCAGCTGATGTTTGATGTGATATATATGATTATCATCATGATGCTCATGGTGAAATGAAATACCGTTTATACTGCCACAGAAAACCACATATGTCCATCAAGATCCCGTCCCATAGTTTCACGGATAAAAAAAGGATATGAGGAAATTTTAAAAGATCGTGTGTACGGTAATGGTTCTCCGTTTTTAATTTCATATCATATGATTATAGGTCTTGTTTATTTACCCTGTGGTTAGTTTCCAGATTCATCACATCGACGACGCATCAAATTGATACGAGAACCCTATAGGAACTGGAAACACTCAATAGAAGATTTTAGAATACATACTACTACAGACTAGCATCAGCCATCGATGACAAAACATGAAGCTTTTCGTACTACACATCTTTAGCCTTTATCAAGAATTGATGCACCACTAAATTCTGTAAACCAAGTAACTATTCGAAGAAACTGTCGGATAGATGTCCATAATTAAGTCATTGGTATTCTGCGGTCGCTAATGTATTAACTGTCTGATCACAAGTACTAGTAGGAGGATACTGATAAGAAAATAAGTATCAAGAAAGGAAATTTCAAAGAATTGCTCAATTTCAAAGGTGATTCCATTCTAGAGAAACATCTTAACTTACACTCCCAAAACGTCACAAACCGACTTAAGTAGTTGTCGAGAAGACCGCGGGACCGGCAACGTCTCGGAAGAAACATTGTAACCAAGGTTGACGTCACAACGGCGACGTCACCTTATCTTTTTCTTAGTAACTAGTAAACGTCAAACTACAAAGCTGTTGTGTATTTTATAAGAGTTATATTATGAGATATCGTCCCCACATTTATGGTGCCGTGACTAATGGAACTACCAAAACTTAAATCAAAAAGAACGGGCAATTGTAGTGCCGTTACCACTTTTACGAAAATTTGCCGATGCAAAAGAAAGTTCTGAATTCGACAGAGAGGAGCTTTTAGCCACATACGAAAATCTACAACAGAAGAAGAAGTTATTCGACAAACTGAATGAACAAATTGAGAATGCATAGAGACGGAAATCGTAGACAAAGATGAGTACTAGTATATTACAAATTTTGTTACTAAACTGAAACATTTTAAGATATTCATAAGGTTAAACCTCACAACCTTTTTCCAATCAACCATCACATTCGTCTTATCAAGTTTTAAATGTAGACAGTCCACCGTTTGTCCCTACTAGTTCACCCGAAATTGCACAGACAAGTTATGTCGCCCCGTCATTGCCACAGTCAAATGATGCCGCTCGAATTTAAACAGAGACAAGCCCAATTGCCACATCAATTCCCACGTCAAGCTATACTGTCCCGTCCGCTATATCCAGCAATCACCGTTTGCCAAAATTAACTTTACCTACATTTAATGGCAATATATTAGAATGGCCGAGCTTTTGGGATTCTTACGAAACGGCAGTTCATTACAACTCAACATTGACAGATGTTCAAAAGTTTAACTATTTGAAGGCCCAATTAGAAAAAGAAGCCGCTCAGACAATTGCCGGATTTTCTCTAACTAACGCTATCTATGCCGAAGCCATAAATGTTCTGATAGAGAGATTTGGACAGACTCATAAAATAACACAAGCACACCTACAAGCACTGCTTGATATTACGCCACCCCGGAATGACCTCATAAGCCTGAAAATATTTTACGACAAAATTGAAAGTTTGGTTAGGGGACTTGAATGGCTTAGACAGACACAGGACTTGTACGGTAATTTATAAGTCCCGATTATAATCAACAAACTGCCTGGAGAAATCAGAAAGCATCTCGCTCGGGAGCATGGTACAACAAATTGGTTATTACGAGATCTTCGAAAAAGTATACATAAAGAGATACAAATCATGGAAGCCGGACAAGTTACACAGACATAAAGTGATATTTCGTATTCATCCCTTTTCGCCGGTGCTAACTCACAATGAAAACACAAGGCAAGTACTAGAAATGTTAATCAGGATTTAACAGAAAAGCCGTGCATTTTCTGCAAAGATATTCATTCGAATGCCATCTGCCAGAAAGTACGCGATTTAGATGAACGCATCGCTATTGTCAAACGTAACAATGTATGCTTCAACTTCCTCGGTACACATCACATAAAAAATGCAAATCGAAAAGCTCATGTCGTAACTGTGGTAAACGACACCACACTAGTTTGTGTAATGAAGTTGAACACACCGCAAACCCCGACCAGAGAAGTGAAATCCGTTTCACTGACACGAATGATTCTAATCACAGTTGTACAAACGAAAGTCCGACATCTACACCGACTGTAGTAAATCTTGTGAAGGATACCGAGATACAAGAAGACTCAACAATATTACACCTCGTCAGCACAATTTCAATCAAATGTATTGTTGAAAACTGCCGTGGCCCCTGTTTGGTCAGATCATCATTGCACAGATACGAATATTTTGTTTGATGAAGGCGCTCAAAGGTCTTTTGTAACGGATAGTCTGCGCGAGAATTAAACCTGCAGAGAGAAGGATCCGAAAAGATTCAACTCTCATCATTTGGAGAAAACAACACTAATGCTAGGCGACTCGATAAAGCCACAGTTAATGTTGAAACTAAAACTTGACATTCAATCCCAATACATGCATTAATTGTTCCTATGATAGCTACGCCGTTATAGAACCACATTCGTTTCATTGACAGGAACAGTAACTATTTACAAGATCTTAAGCTCTCACATCCAGTTACGCAACAGGATACCTTTGAAATTTCGTTATTTATTGGAGCCGATTTTTATTGGGAAATAGTTGAAGATAAAGTTGTACGCGGAAACGGACCCACCGATGTCAAATCGAAACTAGGGTACTTACTTTCTGGACCGTTAAATTCAGAAAAAATCGCAGCTATCAATAGTGTCAAGTATTTCCAATGTACTTATTTCACATCAAACAGAGGAACACAACTTATAAGCGTTTAGGAAGATTGAAGCTCGAAAAGTAGAATTTCAATAAATACACGACGAAAAAGAGAACTATATAAGAACTTCAATTGAGTTTCGCGACAACCAAGATTATGCAAAGTTGCCATGGAAACACGACAAAGATAAAAGAGAACATTAAACTTGTTTTATGGACTTTTGAAATAAAGTGATCAAGCATATTTATTTTAAAATGTGTTACGCGATGAATATGGACTGTAATGCGAATTTGTTTTATGACATTTTTTTTTTATTTTGAAAGATCTTAATCTTAATTTAATGTTATTTGGTTAATTGTATTTCAATTTTAATATTTTTGAGGCCCCGAGAATGTCGAGAAGACACGGGGCCGGCAACGTCTCGGAAGAAACATTGTAACTAAGGTCGACGTCAAAACGGCGACATCACCTTATCTTTTTCTTAGTAACTAGTAAACGTCAAACTACAAAGCTGTTGTGTATTTTATCAGAGTTATATCATAAGATATCGTCCCCACAGTAGTGTTTAAGGTATTACGTACATAACAAGATTGTCAGCGCAGTTAGATCACAAGCTATTGGCTCGTATTATGTTACAATGTGACGAAGTTACAGGCTCTAGTAATTGGGAACAACTGGGTCTTGTGATCAGTAATATTGTCGACTGTTTTCAAATATCCAAAAGAGCGGTCATTGGAGTTTATCGAATGCAAAACTATTACTGGAATAGAGCTTCCAAGCAAACATATAAGGTCTCTTAGTGATGCTTGATGAGACACTCAACTGTGCAGGTCCAATACAATGGACAGCGCCGGCAACATGTCGAGAAAATATAATGGTTGTATGGCCAAGTTCCCTGACCACTTACCAAAGGCCGTTGACTACCATCGTATTTCCAAGATTTGAACCTAGTATAATGGAAAGACTGCAAAGGGAAAAAAATCATATTATGCTGGATGCGTTTAAATATTCAGCGATATATTTTCGATACTCTCCTAAAAGATGTCGACGTCTGGAAAAGTCTATTCAACACCAGGGAAGAGGATTCAAAATAAAAAAAAAATAATTATGAAACAAGATGGGTAGAACAGTTCACCTCAATAAAAGTTTGTAATGCAATGTATCAACCAATTATTGATTGTCTATCAGCAATCGGTACAGAAAGAGGTTGGAATACCTAAGCCGTAACAGAGTCTCAGGTACTTATAAAGAGTATTACAGATGCAACCTTTATAATATGTGTTCATGTACTATTTCGGTTATTTAAGTGGCTTTAGTAGAAAATTACAAGGCACTGCATTAGTCATACTTCATGGTTATTCAATTATAGATAATATTAAGAACGTGTTGCTATTGACAAGAAGAAATGATATAGAGTATAAAAATGTTTATCAAGAAGCTGTGCAGATGGCCGAATTAGCAGATACCGAACTTGTTATATCTCGCCACTGCGGTAGACAGACCTAACAAAGTAACGCTACGGAAGATACTCTGTAAGTATTCAAAAAAGGGCCGTATATTTGCCATATAGTGATGCTTTGATCCAAGAGTACAGTAGTCGATTTAGTAGTCTATCTCGAAAGGCAGTCAAACCGACGGTTCATTTAGAGCATACCAACAGAGGTTTTATACGATCTTTTGGTGGTTTATAAAGATGATTTGCAAATGGCTTCAAGCTAATAACAAGAATTAAATGTGTGGAAGATGCAATGGTCTTCGCAGACGGAAAGACCTAATAACATCAAATACACTCTTGTTAACAGCAGGGTGTGCCCGTCGTTATTTCAAGGGGCTTACAATGTTATAATCTACGTCCGTTATGGCATGTTAAGTAGAGAGCCCAAACATTTCTCCTCGATTTGTGAAGAATTCCTTCCAAAGTTTTTTGCTTGAGAATCGATTTTATGCTTTAGTTCTGTTGTTTGTCCACAAGGATATCGACATTGACATCCAAACTGTTCAACAAATGTATGCTAGGAAACATTTTAGACGAATGTTACTATCAAATCCATTAGCTGAGTAAAAATTAATCGTTCAATAGATATAAAGTCATTGTTCATGTTGTTACGATCACTTAATATAGATAAATCAATGTTCGCATTATCCTCAGCTTCTGTTATGATTGCAGCTTTACAAATGTAGCTTTTTAAAATCATAAATGCAATATGAAAAGTAACGGTTATTCGGAGTTTGTTGTGAATTTTTTTACGTTTTCGGGATACCATCATACCTCAGATGTTTTTCGCCGAAACAGGGACATTTTGTTTTACCTCTGACCGTCCATCCGTCAGTCAGTACCTCGATATTTGGTCCTCTAGGAGTCGGGTATTGCTTTGAAAAATCCATTACGTCACTACTTCGTTTTCCCTCGAATATTTCCGATTCACTAATATGAATGTAGCATCAATTTTCCCAGCAACGATTACCAATATAATGAGTCATTTTTTTCTTCTTAACCATCTGTAGCATGAGAATACGATCGGTGACCGATCATTCTATCATATTTCTGTAATAGGGCAATAATTACTTCCGGAACGCTTGAGATCACTCCCCGTTTTTTGGTGGGGTTCGTGTTGCTTAGCTTAGTCTTTTATTTGCTATGTTGTGTCTTGTGTACTATTATTTGTCTGTTTCTCTTTTTCTTTTTTAGCCATGGCGTTGTCGGTTTATTTTCGATCTCTGAGTTTGACTGTCCATCTGGTATATTTTGCCCTCTTTTACTTTATTTTGCAATGTGAGACTATCATATCATGTTAACATTCCAATAACGACTTAAGTATTAAATGTATGAACATTATAATGTTTGTAATATTTTGCAATCTATTGAATAATTACTTGTTGGTATCTTGCAATTTTGTAATAATAGCAATCGACTTTTTTTTCTAGATCGAAAAGTTACATCCGAGGATTTTGACATAAGACTTATGGTGTATCTCTTGAGTACACTTGCGAACATTGAGGTTGGCGATTCATATCCAGTTTATTCTGATATAAGAACCGGTGCAATGCTTTCCAGAATTAAATTTATTAGCAATGAGACACTTCGGAACTTTGAAGGAAAACTCTCAGAATATACATTTAATAAATATTGGGATGCTATTGGACAGGTAAAATATTATTCCATAGATTTCATTTATTTGTATACCTGATGTCAGGGTCATTTGTTTTGTCTATACAATAATTTTGTATCATCCAAAGATATAAAGTATTGTGATAAATTTCAAAAAAAATACATTTAATATGAAAATGTAGTTGGCTAGTCAGTTGTAGGCTTATTTTAAGATTTTATGATACTATTTTTCTGTTTTGTGTGTGTTATATATATATATATATATATATATATATATGTTTGTAAAATCAAATGGCCCTGAACATTAGAAAACAAATATGTCCTATCATGAGTCGCATTTCGTAGTTATGTTTTGGATCAAACCATAACAAAAAAAGTAGATATGTTATTTATTTTATATTATTTACTTAAATTTTGAATTGTTCCAGATAAAGTATCAAACTACTTTATGTCTCTGGACAATACTACATTATTGTATAGATAAACAACATGAACCTGAAAAATCGATTAAGCATATATTAAGTACTAATTTTTTTTTTATTTTGAAAGCAATATGTTCTTTAAATGTTTTTTAATTGTTCATTTACTGTTTTAGATTTGTGCTTTTGATTTTTTGATACATGCATGAAGAATTAACAACACCAACAGTACTAGGGTTGAGAGCAAAACAAACATATTTCAAGCTTGGTATCGAAAATAAACTTGTATTCATGAAAGCAATAAAGTTACGTAAAGAAAGTTCGTATGTATATTGTTTAGGATTCCTTTTAGTTTCTACTTTTTCTAAATATTAAAAGTCCACTACACGAAGGAAAACGAACAGGATGCTTTTAAAAACAAGTCACTATGATAAGAATTTGTTATTATCGATTTGCCCCTTTAAGTACATCAAGTCAATTTGAAAATCGCGGAAACACATCGCTGTGAAGTGAACTAAAAAATATCTGAACGTAACCAAAGATCTTCGAAAAAAAGTTTATTTAATTCATTCCTACAAAATGCGAGAGAACTAAAATATGACACATTATAGACTCATCAATTATATAATACAGAGGAATATTATCTATTAAACTTATTATACACAGGCAGTTTTGAAGTTGGGGTCGTCTCTGCAACTTGACATAAAGAATGAACAAGAGAAAATTCAAATGATTGGTAAGAAACTTTTAGCTAGTAAATCTAAATTTCAAAATCATAAATAATTAAAAATAAATGTTTGATTCCTAAACAATACCTCTGTATATGTTTAAAATAATATCAATTCAGAAATTTTATAGCACTTATTATTGCAATTTTTTAAACAGGGATAACAATGCGAAACTAGTTATTGCGATTGCAGGAAAATCTGCATACATATATCAGATATTGCGATATTCATCTAGTTGCATTATTTGCAATAATTTCATATTTTACAACAGCTATTTATCTTCTTTTTTAATTTTTTCAGACAGACTCCTTGTGTTGAGCCCTATCACTGTAGATAATAAAACACTGCGAACATTTATTCATTTGTCCGAAATATATCCTGCTATGCTTCTTCAAGAACTTATTTCGGAATATTGCACTTTGAATTCACTATCAATAGAATACCTACTTAAAAGAGAAAAGCATCTTCTTTACCACAAACGCATCAAAACGGATTCATGTTGCATGTGTCCTAAAGAATTTTCACCTTTCTATAAAGTTATTCCAGAAAAGCAATGGAAAGCATGTTATGAGACGAACAAGGAAAATTCTTCACATTCGTGTCCATCGCATCTAAAACAATGCAGTGAAATTTTTGTTCCCAAAATGATTGATTCAAGTACATGGGATATATCAATGTCAAAAGCTTTGATTCTCAACATACCCGATGTTTTGACCTATATGGCAAAACGTGTGTGCAATAGAGGTTTTGATCAATTTCTGATGAATAATCAGCATGTGATATACCATTCTATGGGAGAGAAACGGTGCTGTAAGTGTTATGAGGGACCTGCTAAAAAGAAAATTATCAATAAAGGAGAATGGAATAAATTGTTTAAGAAAGATGATAATATATCTTGTCAGCTGGGAAACCAGAACTGTTGTTGCCAATACTTCGTAAGAAATGGAATTAAAATCACAGACATAGATCACATGTGTTTGTCCAAAATTTTTACTATTGCTGGCCCTATTGGTGCTCTCAACAAAATTGAACACGATGCACTTTTATACTTTCTAAATTGGACTATTGATGGCGAACCTTTACGAAATTTGCTAACAACCCTACAAGAAATGATAGAGAACAAAATGTTTAACGTTAGCAAATCAATCTTTGAGAATATAGCGGAACAATCAGATGCTCGTAGGTGGATTGCTAAAAACTTACGAAAACAAGAGGTTTGTTTTTTTATTTTAATAAAAGAAGTTAAGAAATGGCAAGAAAAAAATATCATTAATTATAATGTTCCTTGCATCATTTTATTCATTAAACAAGCATATTAATATAGCAGCTAAACATTTAATCATATAATTCAATTGCATTGATCAACACGTCAGACAGAAAAATGCCAAATTAGACAAAATTTGAATGTTTTTTTACAATGACATTAAAAATGTTTATAATAAATTAAGGTAGCACAATACAAAGATTTTATACCTCCAAATCCCAAGTTTAAAAATGCTGTAACTTTCTTAATAATGTTTAAAAATTTATAGAAATGGTATTTATGGAAAGCTAACAGATTACTCTTTCAAATTAATGCAATGTTAGTATTATACAACGATTATGTAATCAATTATAATGATAACTGTGTCTACAAAATTTTACAAGAAATTTCAACTTTCTATTAGCTTCGTCGTTGATCCTCCGAGAGGGTTGATGTTATGATATGTTGTTCCTAGAGCCATTATCTACAAACAGATGTCTCAGATTTTGGATAAAATATATAGATCAAGTTTTACACCTAATCATACATTATCTACTTTAATGTGGTTAGGATGTTTACACCAATTACAGATTTATCAGAGAATGGAATGGAATGCAATAGCGATAAATTGAGAAACTATTCTGTAGCTCCTGCTGTGTTGATTAAGATAACGTTAAATTGTATTGTGTAGCTATAGAGATGAAAGAGCTAAACTCATTCAAGTGAACTGACCAAGATTTTGCCATTAGTTGCATAATGATTGATAACATAATGATTGAATAACAAAAATATTGCATTCATTTAAAAGATAAATCCTTTATCAATCTATTTTTACCTATTTTATTAATTAATATGCAGTTTTAAGAAAGTAACAGCATTTTAAAGGTTTGAGATTGGAAGTAAAAAATATTTGTATAGTGCTACCTTAAATCCATTATTGAGAAGAACTTTTCTACTTTAAATTAATTTTTTTAGGCAACAACAGAACAACAACTTCAAATTCTAATAAATGATGAAGGTATGTTATTTATGTTTGATGAAGGGTAGCACGCCTTTTTATGTTTGCATATTGTGTTCTATGTCCGCTAATGTTACAAAAAAAAATAAAAAATCGAAAACTGGTTTTAAAATATATTTTACATTTGCTATTAATTTTGATATTATCATACAATGTACTTTTTTTAGAAAACTCTTATAGCATAAACATGCAGTACATTTTCCGATGCACACGAAACATGCTGCAGGAATAGCCATCACCAAGTAACCTGATTAAAAGGATATGATAAAAAATGTTCAACACTCACGACAGAAATAAGCTAAACAGGTGTATAAATAGTTAGCCAGACATGGCTCGAGCCAACTAGCATGATTAAATGACGATTGTATGCATGATTTATAGATACGACTAGACCAATGTTCCTTTAATGATTGTCGGTCTATTCCTGACAATAAAAACTATTTTATGTATGCTGAAAATATCTTCGTATGTTAGATTTTTTTTGTAATTATCGATAACATGATTTGGAAGATATATAGAGAGCTAACTTCAAGTTAAACAATTGATTTTTTAATTATAATTTTATTGTCAGATGGTTTGAGCGTAAAAACTGTACTGATCCCAAAATATATTAATTTACCTGTAAAAACGTAAGTACTATTTTTTGGTTTATCATTCCGAACATTTTGTGAAAAATTATTTAAAACTTAACACTAATCGACAGTCGTGAAAAATAATTACAAATGTAACACAAATGAATAATCAAAACAGTACGAACGAAGGAAAAAAAATATTCAGAACACAAATAAACAGTCAAGATAATTTTGTGGACACACAGTTGTAACTGATGTTTGTATAATTACTGATACCACACAGTTAGTAGCGTTTGAGCATTTATCACAGTATAAGGTTCATATGTTCTTTATTTTTTTATTATTTGCTGTAATATATGGGATTTGCTCAATTTTAAAAGCCGTAGTATGACCCAGAGTTTATAAGGTAAATCATTGTCGTTGGTGGCGTATTAAAGGATTATTCGATTCATTTCAAAGTTTTCATAACTACAACTAGATTATGATCTCTTACTCGGCAATTCGCTTATTCAAAACGTTTGGTATGAAAAAAGCACTACTTACGTAACATTTGTTGTCAATAAAATGCTAAAGAATACAAACTTTCTCAGTTTAAAGTTGTATCTTTTGCTCATATCTTTTTCTAAATCGAAAACACTTGCATTTTAAGGTATTATATAGTATCGTTTGCTTTACTATTCTTTGTCACTAGTTGACATATACATGTATATTGTACTAAAAGTATGTGATATTATTTCAGAAAAAAATTTGAAGATCTGACAACGGAAGAAAACAATTATTTAGTGGTGGTTTATGGACTAACGAAATTTGTATATCCTATTATAAAAAATGAATTTAACACTCAATGTCCGGATCATGTTCTCAATGAGATTCGTGTTGGTATCTACCACAAACAATTGAAAGAAGTTCAAACAAGGCGAAGAGATGGAAAAAGGGTTTGGGAAAGGGGAATATACCTTACACCAGATCACCAAAGACAACTCTTTTCACAAACAAGTAGGGTTGAAAATAAGAAATTTTGGTGTCACTAGTAAAAAAAAAAACATTTTGTTTTCATCCGAAAAGACGGAAACTAAATACGACAAGAATTGTAACTGATATTTTTTTGTACTATAGTCAGTATGGTTCAGACATTTTTTACAGTCAATCTAGCACTGTTCAGTTGCCCTTTCAGACAAATCAGACTGGATTTACTTGGTACGGTTAATTACCGCAACCTACCAGTCTGAACATGGTATGAACATATCTGAGTTGTCTGAAATAAACTGTATTTTTGACAGTGTTATTAAAATAGTTTTAAAACTGTGACAAATACAAAATAAAAATCACTTGGGACAGGTTGTGCATTCAATAACCTGAAAGTTGACCTGAAGGTCAAAGGTTATTGATGACTTTGACTTTGAACCTCGATCCTTTTTTATTAAATTTGTTTTAGAAATTATATCAAATAAACCCAAAAGGTATTTAAAAAAAGTGTTTAGACAAAATTTTGCTCATATTTGGTTAGAAAGCAAAGTGCCAGAGGCCAAGGTTATTTATAAAATTCTTAGCAATGACCCCTAGCAACCATGCATAGTTGGGTTCATATTGATACGAACTGTGATATACATCCTAATTAAAAGTTAACGAGTCAATATTTTCCACATAAACTTTACCAGATATTCTCATATAATTAGAAAATGCATAGCAACTATCCTTGTATTAGTTCTTTACTAAAGTTATAATTCATTCGTCCATTTAGACTCTCAAATTTCTTTTAAGCACAAGTAGTGTGTTTCTTAAATAATTCACACACATGAGTTTACTCATGTATATTTCAGTTAATTACCAGCTATTTTGTCTCCTGTTCTTACTTGATTTACAAATGCTGTTTTTTCCAAGGTATTTTATCAATTTTATGACTCATAATATCGTTTACTAGGGGCCTCGTGTTTTATATTTTTTATGTTCCTGATCTTGAATCTGCAATGCATGTATAAAAAGTAATGAAACAAAACATTATTTTAATTGAAACTTATATGGATAAATGAACAATTTAATAGTAAAAATTACCAACAAGACTTAATCATTAAATCAACATATTCGAAATTTTTATTTTACTCCATTTAGAAGATTTGCTTTTAGATGAATACTAAAAGAGACAAATTGAAATAACAGCAGTTTTCTCGTGTCCTTGTCCCAATTATGTACTCTTGTTTAGTTACTCTTGTAGCTATACATAGCTAACTATACATCAATATAATTTTGATTAATACTTCATGACGATTGTTACCCAAAATTGTCCTTAAAGGGTATTCACTCTAATTAGGGGTTGTCAAATGAATTTATAGTGGATCTATGGTAAACCGCAATCTTGGATTGTACCATCACAGTTATTTGCCCAAATTTACAAATTTAGAGACAGATTTGCAATTTAATGATTAGACTGTTTATTTATGTCTGGAAAACTCGGTGATTGTATTCGATTATTCAAAATATTTAAACAAATTTCTTTTTTGTTTGTTTTTAGAATCATTTTTTTTTTCAGAATCAGCCATTTAAGGGGAGATAACTCTTTCAGTAAAAAATACTGGACTAATTTTTACTTAAAAATACAATCTATACTCAAAGGTTTTACGAAACAATTTCATGTTTTGAACTCCCCTCTTTGTGATGACGTTACATATTCGGCCTATTCATGCTATTCCTGTCGTACACATATTTCCTAAGTTTGCAGTGTCATAAGTAGCATTTTAGATTTCAATATATGTATTGATAACTATACATGTATACATGTGGACAATTACTGAATTTTTTAAAAAAATACTGATAAAAACCTTTACTCATTTGTTCAAGTATCAAAAAGATTCGATGAAAAGTTTGCTATTCCATTAAAAGTCATATACTAGGCTAGAAAACTTATTGGTGTACAAGCTGTCAATGCAATGTACATATATTTTACCCTCAGTTTCGAATGTCACATAATATACCCGGTCTGCGAATTGAATAACATATCGTGTATAAGAGAAAGAGACCAGAAAAGATTAAAGAAAAGTTGTTCATTCTATGAAATGAAAACTCAAAATGCTTTCCATTGATAACACGCATACATTTTAGGAGAAGAATCGAACTTGGATTTGGAATTGATGATTTACATTTTGAAAAAAAGATCCAATTATGAATGGAATAAAGTCTACATTGATCAATTAGACGTAATTGAAAATATCAAAAGTCAAATTCTTCAAAGCACAAGCGGAACTTTAAACCAAACAAAATTCCATGATATTGTTAACAGTATTAGCAAGGTACGTCACATATATTGTTTATTGACATTAAATAACGTACACACTATGAACAATTTGCTGTGTGTGTATTAAGTATAAATGTCAGGATGCTTTGAAATAATTTTTAGATGAATATTTGAATAATCAAGTTCGATTAGATTATATGTTGTCGCATATTTTGGTATTTGGTATTTCTTAATTCTTATTTGTTTTTATTTTTTACCATTGCAGAAATAACCAGCATGATGGCTTTAATTATTGGTGTATTTTTAATCGACCTCGATATTGTAAAAACTAGGAACAGGATACTAAGCAAATGTACACTATACAAAGAGCATGAATCAATGTGTCTAATAGTGAATAAGAAGCGTAGTAGCTAACCACTTTTTATAACAACTACATCCATTTTGTAAATAACTATTATAAGTTATATGGTTCGCTACTGACCCCCTACGGATCCATAGAGTGTTAGTAAAATCCATAGGGGGTGAGGCCGGAGGCCGAGTCCCCTATGGATTTTATTCACCCTCTATGGATCCGTAGTAGTGGGAGATATTATGGACATGATTGTGCAAGTCGTGATACAAACTGAAATTTGGTATATAGGAAGACTAAATGATAATTAGAAAAAATCAGCTACTGGCCATAAAAAAAATGTTTTTTTTTCAAAATGGCCACCGCTCATTTAGAAATGGCGTCATATCCGATTGGCTACATTTCGTAAATCCTTTTAAAGCTGTTTTATAGGTATAATCCGATTTTAGTTTTAAGAAAACTTCAATTAAAATCCCTAAAGTAGGACAAAACAATACATACATAAAGGAAAAAGTTACTTCCGGTTCCAAATTAGCGTCAACAATGTGGAAAATGTTAATTTCATCATTTCTATCAACTTAAGGTGGTACCTAACACTACAGGGAGATAACTCTGTAAAGTCAGCTAAACGTTTTTATTACGTTGTGTTGTAAAAGGATTATTAAGCTTCTCAATTATCAAAATTGGTGTTTGTCAAACTGCTATATAACTAGTGTAATTTTTCTGACAAAACGGTTGGTTCAAAAATTTTTAAATTTTTATATTTTTGTTAAAGGGTCAAAGTAAGTACTTTGACAAAATTCTATAAAAATTAAACGAGCCAAATTAATGTTTGTGCAAGTTTTGGGTACCACCTTAACAAGAGATATCACGGTCTTTGTTCTGATCAAATGCATATATACAGGTTGCCTATCTTATAATTATCTGAAATTTACACACACCTGTACAAGGAAGACCAGAACGGTAGCATTCAAAGCTTGATTTCTTGCATTCAGATTTAAAAAATGCTGACACGTGAATGCAACGGCAGCCAAAGAAATCCATTTTGGTTTCCAACTGTCATTGTTTTCGTTTCTTTTATCCAACTCGAGTGTACATGGATCTGTCGAATGCATAAATCTGGATGAGCCAAAACATGTCCACCTTGATATGCTTCTCTTTTAATGTGATCCGGAAGAGAACCTCAGAACAGTATCATAAATTCAGAGCTTCCTCGTTAACAGCAAATGTTAATGTTGCCATACATGATGCAAAAAATTGCTTCTATGTTATCAATGTTTGTGTCTGTGTTTGGATACAAAAGCGGGATAAAAACGTCCGTTACATCTGGGAATACTTTCCATGTGTGCTTAGCTGACCTCTTCACTTTACCATAAAATGCCGATACAGTGTCACATCCATTAAATGATGAGAAGAACAACTACACGAGGATCAATAGAATTTGCTATGACGTGTAGAGGAAGGCATAGAAAACCTTCATTCCTTCAAAAACCTATTCACAATTTGTCCTCACCTTATCTTGCGAGTGCTGCAATTTCTAATACTACTACATCTGTGTCAGAACTACTAAAAATTACTTTTCACAATCATTTTCAGCGGCATGCTTATCATGGATAATCATTCGTGTATTTGTTTCTTCGTGGTTACAAGGGTATAGCTGGGAAGTATCCGTATTGAAATTGAAAAAAATATTTTCACCTTGAGTAACATAAGCATTTTTATGAATCACTAAACTATCAATTATGTCGGCAAGAAACTTGAACAAATCCGTTTTGTTGTCATCTTCACAGGAAAAACAACTCCGAATCCTTGGTGTGTTACCAGAACCAACAACTTTTCCGTCTGGCACCAATAACTTGCCTTTTTTTCTTGTCCCAGCCTTTAAATCTTTCACTTAAGAAGCATCAAATACAATGGCTACTCTTGGATACTTATCGTTGAAAGATTTTAGGCTAAAAGGAATATTCCTCAAATATTTTGCCCAACGTGGTGACCTGGAATAAACCATTGCTGCTCCCCAAACGACAAATGCGTCAGAATTTTGATCTGTTGATGGAAAATCGCAAAATGTCTCAAGTATACCCACTTGCTGTGATTTAATACCACGTGTTAAAGTGACATTCTGAGACAAAAACGTTTTGGTTTACATGGCTAAAGAAATCTACAAAGTCAACCTGTCTACTTTGACAAGAAATTAATTTGAAGAAAAGAGATTGCAATCAGGTTCTCCGGCTTTGTTTTTGACAAAGAAGTTTCTAGTTTCATTTTACGCATGTTATAGGGAATTGTTCTTTAGTATCTGGTTATAAAAAGTAGATTCTCTTTCGTTTTGCATTTGCTTCAAAAGATCTTCGTATTGTTTGGACCCAATATCTTTGAGTTTATATACATATCTTACTTGCTTCCGAATCAACAACTTCCTTAAAGGAGTCAATTGTGTACAAATCTGACGACTCTTCTAAAAATAAACTCGTTCATCACTTTGGAAAGCCTTTGAAGTTTCGAAGAAAAACTTTTGTGTATAGTAGAGTCTTCATTATGTCGTTCATCTGTTGTAGAATGACTCAAACCACTAGATCTATAAAATGCATCTACCCAGTCTACTGAATTCTGGTCCAGCTACCATGATACGTCGTCTCGAAGGGATCTTCGGGTAAACGTATGGCACCAACATCGTCCTTCACATTTGTATTTTTCTGTTTTTGTGCCTGACCAATTGTGAGTTAACATGTTTAAGGAAACAACTATCTGGTCTTACGCAGAGTCAAATTACCACTTGTATATTTCATTGCTACCTATCAATGATGTTCGTGAAGGGATGCCATATCTCGGAAATGAATCGGTAACCATCGAGCATAATTAACATGATCAAGGCACACACAATCATGCTTGGTATGGACTATTTGTAAAGTACGATATCTGACTTGTGAAATGGGCGTACTACCAAAAGCACAAGAAGTTCCTAATTCATAAATGAACGCCAGAAATTAAACTGTGGTCGATGTAATTCTCTTTCCTTACACCAGTTGATCAAATACTTAAACGTCACGGCGTCATGAGTTATATTTTCTGTGTTTACACTTTCATAAGCTGACATTATCAATTCAAGCAAAACACGTGTTGTCATCGATGTGCGTGTTTAGTCCTAATTACATTTGAACATACATGAAAATAATCTGCCATTTTAGGTGTTGCAATATCGGCTTCATCGAGGGCACATGTCAATCCACTATCACTAATATTTCAATCAGACTTTTAAAACAAGGCATTGTAATGTACATGTACAATCCACCAAACATGACGACAAACTTATCTTCTCTGTACAGATCTGGCCATTCCTACTGAAATTGCTTAGACAATACCAAAGTGGTAAATCTGAATCTATACTTTATGGTTGCCCGGGATTTAGAAAGGTAACTACCTTTCTCACCTTATCCAATGAATACTTGCTCATTGCACCTGAAAGGACGTGTTTTTAAACAATGGCGTCATAGAAGTTACACGAACTTGAAAAGTAAGCTTAGATGTTTAGAGGAAAGAAATGATGACAAGGATATGTTAACAAAATCCAAATCTTCATCTGTAAGATGAACTACAATTTACATCATTGTGCCATTGTAGTGCGTGCAAATAGCTCTTTATGTCTATAAACAGTCTGCGCATGCGCGAAATTGTTAAACGCATGTGTATCATAACCTTAAAAATGGTATTAAACAAATTCATAACGTCATTAAAAATCCAAAAGCGCTAAGTATATAATGAATAGTTCGAATGTTTTTGTGCTTTTTGCGCAAACCCTGAACATGTCAAATATTCATTTCTAGTATATGTGACCCGCCATGACATTTGCAGGCTTATGGAGGTAGAACGTCATTGCTAGAACATTATAAACATGATAAATATCGAGATTCAATGAAATACGTATATGTGAAGAAGAAATAAACACTTTCCTTGGCTTCTTTTTTGCTGACGCCGAACTATACATCATATATAAGTTTTGAAGAAGTTTTACTTTATCGTTTGAAGTGAAAAATATTTGCATCTACATTTTAAATTGATACAAAAAAAAAATCAAATTTCTGCTTTATAGATTTCCTTTCATAAATGAAATCTGAAATATATCCCTAACAAATGCACCGTATATAATGCATATAAGAGAACACCTACTTATAAACTGTTACGCGTCGCATACTAAGTATAGAGACATGCATAATAAATCTAAATTAAAAAAAAGGAATTCTTAAAGCTTACTTTACTTTTTGTGCTGACATGAATTATATTTGATATGGTTACATTTATAAATTTACTGTTTACAAAATATTGAATTTTTGAAATACTAAGGCTTTTCTACCTCAGGCATATATTACCTTAGCTGAATTTGGAAAAACTTTTAGGAATTTTGGTTCTCAATGCTCTTCAACTTCATACTTTATTTGGCCTTTTTAACTTTTTTGGATTCGAGCGTCACTGATGAGTCTTTTGTAGACGAAACGCGCGTCTGGCGAATATACAAAATTTAGTCCTGGTATATTTGATGAGTTTATTTGACAAATTTTAAACTAACTTCATTTCAATAAGTTTAAATTACATGTTCTAAAATAGAGCTACAAAAAAAAATGCTCTGCTTTATAAATTTTCTTTCATAAATGGAGTCTGAAATATATCCATAATAAATGCACCGTATCAAATGCATATATGAGAACACCTACTTATAAACTCTTACGCGTCGCATACTATGTTTAGAGACATGCATGATAAATCTGAATTAAAAGACGAATTTAAAAAAAGGAATTATTAAAGCTTACTTAGACAAATTTTAAACTAACTTCATTTCAACAAGTTTAAATATATGTTCTAAAATAGAGCTAAGAATTGTTTGTATTGTAGTAAATTTAAGTCTTTGAAATTTTAGTCAAATACGCTATTGAACATTACTAAGAGCCAATTAATACAATAATTTTGAATTTTATAAATTAGTGCCTTCAATAAGTAAAAGCCGTCATAGAACAGTCTCATTTTCATACCGATATTCGAAATGACTCGTTTCATTGCTATTACAACAAATATGTCTATAATAACATGACGGAGAGTTTTGTTTCGGAATATTCTAGATAAAGTAAATTTTAGACAATGTACCCTCCTAAGCCTGGAAGTGGCTAGTCACATATAGTTAACGGCGTTTTTCTCACAATGACGTTTTACCTCCATAAGCCTGGATATGTCGTGGCTGGTCACATATATGTCACATAAAAACAAGGTAACCACCAAATCTGATACTATTTCAATTCTTAAAGGAGGCCAAAGAAATCGTTTTCCAGACAAATATGTATTTTAAACCTGGAAAAAACAGTCATTTTAGAAAAGGTGGTGGCCATCTTGAAATAATGAATTGTTTTTTATGGCCAGCAGTTTTTTTCTAAAAAAAAGTATAGAAAAATTATGCTTCGTGCTAATTTTCATGCTTGTATCATCATTTGCACAATTCTGTCGATTTTGCTTGTTAATATCTTCCACTATAAAGGGTCAGTAGCTAACCGTATAACGAATTTATCGCACGCTAGACTTTTTCTGCTGCGTTTTCTTGAAAAATAAACAATGAAACACAACAACATTAATAGATGACGCCACCATTAACGCGTCATGAACCCCCTATGAAATTTATTAACCCCCAACGGTCTCATAGGGGGTAACCATGTGACGGCGTTAAACCAATCACAACGTGATAATTTACCCGCGGTGCGATTACAAGAGTGCAAGAATCTTAAATACAGAGCTAGACTGAATGTTAATCACTTTACATCCAACCTTTATCACATCAAGTTTCATCGAAAAACAATAGAAAAAAGAAAATAGACTATTTTAGATCAAATAATCGTTTAGCGAAAAAAATTATTGATGGAAACATGTTGTTGCAGCTTCTCATGAAAATACTACGTAAGACTAAATAGTAAGCACATGAACAGCATGTCGTGTACCTGGTGATCTTTTTCTGTCGGTGAAGCGGAGTTACTTCTAAAATATCATTTACCGGTTATATAGTCCTCAAATATCATATATATTTTTTCGTATGTTTACGCCGTCCAATAAAGTTATTTTCGCTTTGTGAAAAGCAAGATGTCAAAGGAGTAGGTCCAGTAAGACCCCTTTTTGGCCCCAAAATATAGCAGTTTTACAAAATTGTTTAAATGTAAACTTTTAGTTATTTATTGAACAGTAGAATGCTTCTGCTATACAAATATGTGCTGTTTTTGACAATACAGTGCACATATATCGCGTACCAGCACCATTAAGTCATGCTAAATTACCTGAATCTTCACAATTCTAACATTTTAGTCAAATTTTAGACGGTTTCCGTGGAAAACGAAAGTGGCCGCATTCGTGTTAATCTTTAATATTGAAATGTAAGTTGTATTTGATGATGATACATAAGTTAATATATATATAGGTTGAGGATTAACACGGATGCGGCCACATTCATTTTTGTCAAAAACCATCTGAAAAGTGACATTTTTCGGCATATTTGGTAGATTTTTCATATTTTTGAGCTTGAATCGGATCGTGTTAATGACTAAATTAGTAAAAATCTTTCACATAAACGAATTGAATCAAATGAAATAGACATTTAAGTGTTTAAAAAGTGGTCAAAATCATTCGTCATATGAACCTGAAATTTGAGGCCAAAATCGGTCCTTACCGGACCTACTCCTTTGTAAAACATATATTGAGAGTACATCTTTCGTATTTATAATGGTTTTTTAAAACGAAATCTTATTTTTGTGACGATATACAATATAATATGTTTCTCATTTTAGGTAGTCCTTCATTTTGGAGGAAGACGTTTCAAAGAAGAATTATCTAGGCTTCAACATATCAGAAATATCTTAGGTAAATAAGTAACACATCCCTAAGTAAGTATAACGATTGGATTTGTTTATGAAATAATCTACCAGTCGGAAAACTCTATTGAAGGTAAACATAACATATTATGCATTTAACAAACCATATGTCTCTTAATATTCTTTTGTGGACAAATGAAGATACAGTTTAAACAAAAATATACATGTGCTATAGTACTTGAGGTAGGAAATTATATAGATAGAAACAGGAGGGTACGTTTATGCAATATAAGAGTATTACAACTGCTTAATGTACTCTAATATATCAAACAAGAAACTGAGTTTTTGTTGAGCCTTTGGCTTCTGTCGATCCTACATTCCGTCGTCGTCGGTAGTGTCCACACATATCCACTCTATGGTTAAAGTTTTTAAAATTTAAATGACTTTCGTAAAATATCCTAGATTTCTACCAACATTTGACAAAAGCATGTTTATGATCATAAGACAGTATCCAGAAGTAATTTTTGTAAAAACAAAACCTCCAGTTTTTCCGTATTTTACTTATAAATGGACTTAGTTTTTCTGCCAGGAAACATTACGTTCACTCTTTGGTTAAAGTTTTTAAAATTTTATTAACTTTCTTAAACTATCCTGGATTTGTTTTAAACTTTGGCAAAAGCTTGTTTACGATCAAAAACTAGTATCTAGAAGGAAATTATGTTAAAAATGTTAAATATTTGTACATGTTTTTCCCTATTTTACTTAGAAATGGACTTAGTTTTTCTTCCATTTAACATTCCTTTCAGTCTGCTAAAGTTTTTTAAACATTTATTAGATTCATACACTATCCTTGATTTTTTACCAAACTTGGAGAGAAGCTTCTTACAACCTTTGTTAATAAATCGATAAAAATATGCAATGATGGATATAAAAAAATAAAATTATTTTGAAGTCATGTCATTCATCCGCTGCAAATTACCTTTCAAGAATAATCATATTTTTGTTGTATTTCTTCTAACATCGGTTAGATGATGCCAATATACATCATATCTTTATCCTTCTGACACTATGTTGGAGATTGTTTTTGTAAATTATACATTGTGATTGTTTATAGTGTCAATGAATTGCCGTCTCATTGATGTGTAACACACAAGGCTGTTGTAATACAAGTATGCTTCAACTTCTTTCGTTTATTGCATTAACTAGTCTAATATTAAATAGAAGATTAGGTTTGAGTGCAGTGAGTCAACTCTCTATCCAAGTCACAATGTATAAAGAGTAAACAATTGCGGACCAACTAACGGCCTTTGACACGAAGCCTTTGCAAACATCGACCAACAAGCTATAAAGGGAAACTATTTATTTATAATTTCTACACTTTTTTACATTGTTTTGTCAAATGGACTTACCTATTGAATACAGTTTTACAATACCTAAAATAATTTAAGGACTCTACCTATCTACATAATTACATTTAATACTTCATATATATATTAAGATGTTAATGAATGTAATTACTTCAAGGATAATGTTCGATAAGGCCCTACCATAGACCCTATGTATAGCTGATATATCAAATGAGGATTTATTGACCAAATTCACAACGAATCAAAGCTAAACCTACGAATTCGTAGGGAATATGTTAGTTAGGAAAATTACGAGTGAGCGTACGTGTTGTGACCTCACATTTAGCACACTATGTTGATTTTGCCGAAATTCAATGAAAACATATAAACTCGGAGTTCAGTATTTTTGTGTTTTTTTTATTTTCTTTACATTCTTTACAGAATAAATCCATGGGAAGCATTACCATTGTGGCAGATGCAACGACCGTGTAATATTCTACAAGAATCATCAGATCGTACAAATACGAAAGTGTAGCTTTTTTTCTAATTGTATCTTTTCATATCCTATATAGTTTTGAATTGTATCATCACATATGCTTTTTCTGGTTATAATACTGACGTGTAAATTGGAATGCTTTTTGGGGAACTGATTTATTGTGTATGTTCAAATGTGTATATGTGCAATACTTTGTAATCATTACAAAAAAGCAAGGTGTATACTCTACAATTATAGTTAATCCAGATGCGATCTTGGACTTATAAGAACACTTTAAATTACCAAAAAGTTGAAAAATGTATTGTTTTACAACTGTAATGTGAATACTAAAACTGAAACAAGTAGCAGAATAAGATTGACATTGTAGAAGAAAATACGGAGAAGAAATTTAAATAGTTATCCCATTTATCAGTTACACATGTTAATCAAGATTTTGGAAAATGTACAGCTTTTCAAAAATACCTGTATAAATACAGTCAAACCTGTTTTAAGAGACAATTTAAGGGAGAGCAAAAAAGTAGTCTCTAAATACAGATGATCTTTTAATATAGGTTCAATTTATATGAAATGTACTACAGAAGGAACTAAAATTGGTGGTCTTTTAAACACAGGGTTTTGCTTAATACAGGTGGTCTCTTAAGCAGGTTAACTGTAACTAGATTTATACAGAAAAGATAAATGCAGAAGTATAAATGGGAAGTAAAAGCTATCGTGAATTATTTAATTCTGAGTGTATCATGTGCATACTAGAATATAAGAGATAATTCGTTAATAACCCTTTTTATGTTAAAAAATCATCTGTCACTTTACATTAAAGGACATAAACTTTAACATTGATGACCAAATATATATGCTACATTATCTCCATTTTTAAACATCTATTCGTATAACACATATTCACTACATTCACTAATGCTAATCAGTAAAAACACTCATGTCAAATTTGTAACAATACTTGTACTTATGAACTTCCTTATATGTTTTATCATTGGTACTAATGTGACAATATTATAAATGAATTAAAGTTGTTATTCTCAAGCATGATAAAATTAGGTGGATGTAAACACTTTGGTGTCCGTCTTATGCAAAATTCAGTATGTGTAAAGTTTACCTCTGAAATATTCATACACTGCCAGACATTCAGATAACAACAAACCAGCAACATAACATTTTTATTTTATGTATTTTTCATTGACTGTCATTAAGATGTCACATGCTTTCTTTAAAACGGAAATGAAGGAATACTGATCAATTTCTTTACCTTTTATTAATGGTATTCAATTTTTGGTGGACAGATATACTATTGTCCATCAATTTGGTATTACATGACAGCAGAAAGAACGGACTCGGGAAATGTGTAAAAGGGACAACAACCTGACCAAAGGGCAAAAAATAGCACAATGCAACATTGGGCATTTAATCCAGCTACAACATGTCTGCTCAGCATTTACCAATCATGTTTACTATTTCAGTTCAATGCACGCTATAATAAACTTCAAGACATACAAATTTACCAAAATTTAAAATGATACACAGCAGACTCAGAAAGGCAAGAGGTGACTGACTTTTGGACAGGCACAAAAACACAGCTTATATAAATATCATCTCAACTCTTCCCTCGTGCCAATATGTAAGAAAACACAGCTATACGCAAAATGACAATCATTATATTAAAGATTGCCACTAGCAGTTACTGAAATGCTAACTCCAAGCTCCAATAAAACTGACCAAAAAATCATAGATTATAAAGGCTGGTACGAACACTCAGCGTATAACAAGGTCTGTTTAAAGTTTGAGTTTCATGCTGTACACATAAAGGATATAATTTGATTATAAATCGCCAAATGTATTGACCATTTATGATTGTTTTGAATTATTTGCCTTACTTGACTTTGCTTTCTTTTATCAATGTGTATATCAGTGTGTGTGTATGGACTTTTTTTAATAAATGCGACGTATTTAGAAATACAAGGATGTTACTTCATTGCAAATGAGAAAAATACAAGTCAAGAAAAACCATGTATGCGCTACCGTAAGAAGTACAACAATGCACAAAATAATAACCGTACAGTATTTTATAGTACACACTGACAGGTGAAAATGTAACACATCGATTGAAAGTAAACATGTCAGGGGGTTTCAAATTAAGACCGAGGGAAACACATCCACTATAAGAGGAAAACGAAGAAACAACAGACACACTAAGTTCAACAACAAAAAACGACAATGTAACACACACAGAAACAAACTATAAGAAAACAATTGTCATTTTCTTGACTTGCTACAGGATGATTTTAGAAAAATATGGTGGGTTAAACCTGGTTTGTGGCTAGAAAAACTTTGAGTTTTCATAAAATTGAGAATGGAAATGGGGAATGTGCCAAAGAGACAACAACCCGACCATAGAAAAAAACAACAGCAGAAGGTCACCAACAGGTCTTCCATGTAGCGAGACATTCCCGCACCCGCAGGCATCATTCAACTGGCCCCTAAACAAATATATACTAGTTCAGTGATAATGAACGACATACTAATTTCCAAATTGTACACAAGAAACTAAAATTAAAATAATACAAGACTAACAAAGGCCAGAGGCTCCTGACTTGGGACAGGCGCAAAAATGCGGCGGGGTTAAACATGTTTGTGAGATCTCAACCCTCCCCCTATACCTCTAGCCAATGTAGAAAAGTAAACGCATAACAATACGCACATTAAAATTCAGTTCAAGAGAAGTCCGAGTCTGATGTCAGAAGATTTAACCAAAGAAAATAAACAAAATGACAATAATACATAAATAACAACAGACTACTAGCAGTTAACTGACATGCCAGCTCCAGACTTCAATTAAACTGACTGAAAGATTATGATTTCATCATATGAACATCAGGCACAATCCTTCCCGTTAGGGGTTTAGTATCATACCATCATAACATATATGAGAAGAACATAACCCGTGTCATGCCAACAACTGGTTTTTTAATAAATGTGTTTAGTTCCGATGCAAAGACCCTATAAGTGAATCAATATTAACGCCAAAATATGCAATCTTTAATGACTTGACAACAGTATCGTAACTATATCCCTTCTTAATAAGTCTATGCAAAGGTTTTGTTAGTTTTTGAGATGAATACTGACACCTTTGTGCTTTATAAAGAATATTTCCATAAAAAAATTGGATGTGACAACCACGACAAATGACAAACTTATACAATTTGTCGTAAGCAAAACACAGTCAACAACATACACTTTCAAATGCTTATGAAGAATGTTTTGGGTTATAACATATTGATGAGTGTTGAATGTTCTTCGAGGATGAGACATTGGTGAAACATCACAACACTTTGTACAAATCAGTTATATAGAACTTCATTCATTAGATAAGAACACCCACCAAAAACGTCATACTGTGATCTCTGTTTTGCTGAAAGCTATATCAAAACAAATTCAAATTACAAGATTACGATCATGGTCATATCACCTTGATTAAAAAAGAATATAAACATTTGATATTTGCAATTAAAGGACATCATAAAAAAAGTGTTTTGTAAAAAAAAGATTAAAATGCATTTTGGATCAAATACTGGTATCTTTAAATCTATGACCTAAAATTAAAAATTATTTACAGAGCGTTTAGTTGCAATAATAGATAAATGATATATTCTGAAGATTGGATTTCACACTATATTCTAAACAAATTTACAAATTTCGGTTCTCAGAAGAGCCACCGCCACTTATGACAACTATTGTTGTATTTATAATAGAGTATGTCGTTAACAGAATACAGAAATAAAAGACAATCATTTTTATTGGTAACTGAAAAGATGATAAATTAAAATGCGACTTAAGGACTAATTGGTATATATTTTTTTAAATCAATACCCAAGCACCTAAGTAAACTTTTTTTTTTGGTACAATAGTTAAGTTTTCTTGAAATAATGTTTATGTTGTTATTTAATCGAATGGAAGCTGCATATGTAGTATCAGAATCGATAGGTTAACAATAGCTAACATTGAAAATAACAACAAGAGCCTCACTTATTTAGCAATTGTTGTCTATGAGAAGCATTTGGAAAAAATGGAATTAGCTGGCCGTCATTGTTATGTGTTTTATTAATGAACAGGAGGTAATCAGTGGTAGATGACAGATTTGCACTTCTTCAATATCAATTTGGATAACAAATTCTTTTAAGAAGAGATTATCTGATTCCAGGCTAGATCATCTATAAAGGAAAGGTAAGACAAAGCATAAACTATTATAGTATCTCCCTTGTATTGGTGATACAGATTAAATACAATTAAACATCATATTCAATTCGAAAGGCATTTTTCTTTAGAATAAAAAAAAAGTTAAATATTTTAACTGAAACATCGTTAATTTATTCATGTTATAGTTAGTTAAATATTCGAAGTTATTTTTTTCGCAAATCATCCGACACAAGAATACTTTATGAGAAATAGAATAAATATATTAAAAAAAAATGGTATATGTTACATGAGCACCAATGAGACAAGTACTACGCTCTAATTTACGAAAGATCGAAAAGTAAATGTTACTTCAATAAGACAATATCCTAAATTATTGGGTTTTTTTCAAAATTGTTTTAAAATAGGCATACTACTTTTGTTTTTACCAATGCTGTTTGAAGTTGATGTTGGACAATGTTTTGTGCTATTATGCCTCTATTGATCGTATATCAGTAAGCACATATTTGTGCATCCAGCATACTTTTTTTTGGGGGGGGGATTGACTTAAGGGGTTCCTGGTGTAGGTTGGTCCAGAGGTGCGATTCGCTTGCAAGATAATTATACAGTATTGTCTTTTTCGTAATGACCATTCGTTTTTAATTGGGATTATTTGCACCTGATTTAGAAAGTGTAAATATATTCTAGCATCTACAAAAACTTTTGGTTTTTGCATCTGTCATATCTTTTTATATGTTTGTTTGGATATTTTAATTAGATCCAAAATTGTCAACACGAGAAGGTTGTTTCATTGAGGGCGCAGCCCGAAGTGAAATAATTTTGAGGGTTGACAATTTCGGATATTCATCGACTCTAAGGGACCACAATTGTTTTATTATACCGAACTAACATTGGAAAGGCCTTTTGAACACTTCTTTGAACTTTACACAACAGTCAACGCAAACACACAAGTTGAAAATATCTTTAACGTCTTTAACGGCTTTGTGTTCTAGAATTTCTCGAATGTACAACAAAGGTAGAATCTTTTTGTAAAATATTGATGGCCCTGAAAAGGACCGTTTATAAGAGACATCATCGGCTGCTGGCACTCTTTTGATGTCCATTGCCTTATTTCCACTTCTCTCGGTGGGTTTTCAGTGTAACGTGAACGCTGTCATTTTGTTTATTTACGTCTGTGACGTCATGGGAGGTAACTCAAGTACAAGTCAACAAACTGAAAAGGTTATTCACCGGTGAATAATAGGGTTATTCACCTCTGGTGCAAATTTTTAGGGTTATTCGTCCTTCCTTGCAATTGAATAAAAAACAACTGAATTATTCCATGTCACGTGGTAACGTTTCACCCAATAGAATTGTATAAAATATATGAAAGGTATAATAATATTTGATGTTGTCAGCTCTATGGACTTAATCGTCTATCAATTTACTTGTGAATCTTCTTAAGACTAATATTTAATGTACTACAACAAACGTTGAATTTTACCAAAATGTCTTCTCAAATAAAGGCATAGTATTATTACTTATATATATTGTCTTAGTATAATGATGAAACACCTATCCTAAGTAACAAAATAAAGTACATTTATACGAAAGATGCTGCTAGCAAAGAAAAAAAGGATTATAAAATACAAGAAACTGCGGTACAAGGAAAATCTAAAAAAAAAAAAAAAAGAACAACCACAGATAACGTAATGCTAAATAAAATAGAGAACAAAAACTAAAAAAAAACATTCTACATCATTTTTGTTTAAGGTAGTACCTAACACTACAGGGAGATAACTCTGTAGAATCAGCTAAACCTTTAATTACGTTGTGTTGTTAAGGGAATACTTTAAGCTTCTCAATGATAAAAATTAGTGTTTGTCAAACTGCTATATACAAGCGTAATTTTTCTGATAAATTCGTTGGTTCAAATTTTTAAAATTTTTTTATCTATATATTCTTTTGTCAAAGGGTCAAAGTAAATGCTTTGTCAAAATATAAGGAAAATTAAACGAGCCAAATTAAATTTAGTGAAGGTGTTGGGTACCACCTCAAAGACGGGGTAGTTTGCTTTATAGATGCTCTAACTTATTGTGTTTAACGTTTGTGTTGTATCAAAGTGGCAAGTTACTCATCTATCTGTTCAGTTATGTACAAGAAATGATAACAATCAATAGGAATAAAACATGTTTCAAGTTGTTCATATTTATCAGTTGTTGTAAGTTTTTTTTTAAACTGTTGTCTGCTTAACCTTATTTAAAATGAAGATACAAATCTTTTCAAGAAATGTTTTAAAATGTTAATTTGTTAATTCTTATCAATCTCCTTTCAGCTACGGGTTATTCTTTAATTTGCGTAGTGTATAATATGTTTATTTTCGATAAAGTATAACAGTATTTTGTTGTCTAATTATATGTATACTTCTTTGATGCCCATTGTGCCAAAAGCACTCTATTTTATTTTACTAAAATTATTATCTTCAACTAACATAGAAACACGTAGTTGGCTTACAATAACTTACGGTGCATTAATTTCTTAATCAATCTGCAATAGTGTAATACCCTTTACACATTTACTTAATTTCATAAGTTTTGGTATTAAAAGAATGAACACTATATCGGATTAAGTTTAGATTAGATTTTAGTGTGTATAGATTTATTTACACGTGTTATTTATATTTAAAGAATCATTACGGAAAAAAATAATAAGAATATGGAGCTGTTGTGTGAATCGCATTCAGACATTTATCAAACAGATTCAAAATGACGTGCATGTTTGCAACTTTATGTCAACGTGATTAACGAACTTTATTCAACAATAAGCATAAAGCTTAAAGTCAACTGCGTACAAAAGAACTTACAAAATCAGTTATTAAAAACAAACATCAGTGCGATGCAAACAATCTAATTGTGAACCCAGTTATTCAAATTTAAGAGTCAGTGTTGTTGATGGCAAATAAATTGTAGGATTTTCTGTTTCCTAATTGGGGAAGAAGGAAGTGAAATTATTACCTTAGTTTGATCGTACTTAGAGTTCGAAACAAACAATGTTAATCAGTAAGTTATGACTGCCCTGAAGTTCACTAAGCAGGATTTGTAATTGAAATCGATTACCCGACGATCTTTAAAGGAATATATTAAAGTGAACGTGATTACACTAAGCTTCAAGAATCCGGTAATTCAATTATTGGGCTACACATAAAAAAGAAAAACAATTATATCATAAATGAAATATGACCAAAACAAATATTAACCTTATACTATTTCTCTACTACAAACAAGAACAATAAATTTTTATTTATACTTTTATGCAATGTAATTTAGTCTTATTATTCGAACTGTAGTATTTCTGTTTTACTTTATCTATCTCACACAGACATATATTTGGGGGGGGGGGGGGGGAATTTAATCAAAATTTAACTTTTTTCAAAATTTATCGACTTAAACTATAAATCATTCAATACAATATCTTTAATATAACATCAGTTTGTTTTACCTTTAATGTCATCGAAATGTTTGAACCAATGCATACATATAAACTTAACTACACGTTTGTCTTAGTTTGTTTAGACAAATCTGTAATGCATTATCGAAAAAAAAAATTTATTCAGTGAAAATTGGTCCAAACAAATTTTGACACTTCGGACTTTGCAAATGGTGACATTGATAAACATTCAGCATAGAACACGTTGAGCGTTGGACAAATAAGTGAATTCTATCATATTTTCAAATGCATTAAGATTTTATATTTCAACTGTTCTTTCACAGTTGTGAAAGGAATTGTTGTAAAACATTTGTTCAAAATCAGTTATTACAATTTATTTTCCAGTGCACGTTTGATTGTATTCTGTCATCCCTGTGTTTGCTACGAACTTCCGCTGACGTTTAAACGAAATGTTTCGTAGTCAACGGTAAGGTCCCTGTATGCGGAAAACTGTTGGCGAATAGGTGTACGGTACAACAATAATACAATTGAAGTACATCTATGAAGATTTGTTTTTCAGAAGTTTGCGTTCACTTTTTTATTGTTAAATTCTTTTCAAGTATAAACAAAAACACATAATCCTGTTGTTTTTTATTAGAAGTTTCATATGACTTTAACTAGTTCATTGCACAATTAACGTTCATTTTAACGATTAAGAAACATAAATAGGTGTTACTTTTTTATTATCATTAATGTGTTATTTAACGTCTAAATGGTTACTTTATTGAAATTTAAAAACGAATTTAAGAAATTCCTATAATCACAAAATTTAGTTTAAAAAAAATGTATTGATATGGAAGCCAGAATTAATTATTTCATTCGTAAATGAATACGGGATCGATAAATGGTCATTGGTAACCTCTGCACTTGACAGTATTCTTAGTGTACTAGACAATTATGGCTCCTGTAATATTGCCAAGTACTCGTTAAAGCTCATATTTTTCATAACGAAAGCTGTTATCATAAAAAAATCTTAGAACATATATTATTATTGTTCTATCTTGTATAATTCAATCAAAGAAGTGTCCTCAGGCCAAAGGTCGTTAAATAGCGACTATTGGCTCGGTTTTGACGGGTAGAATCAGTAGGTCATTAACACTTTAACTGCTTTCGGGATCTGTTATACAACGGGAAAATCAATAATATTTTTTGCTATATAAAAATAAGAAAACAAAAACATTTAAAATATAGAGGTGTACGAACATGATATAGAAGATTTAGACTGGTTTTCGTAAGTTGCACTTTTTTCTTTTTTTTTTTTCATGTTAATTGTTTAATTCATTAACAATGAATATAATTTTAAGATAAAATACACAATTGTCTAAAGTTGCTCATGTTGTGTTTTGTATTTTTGGAAATTTTCTTTTTTTGCCCTGACGTTTAATTTATATTTAACTTATGGATTTGAATGTCTCTTTGGTATTGTTAGCCTTTGTTTTGTTGTTTCATTAAAAGGGTATTTTATATAAAGAAAGTGCTTTAGTAAGTTATTCAACACTTCTGCATATAATGTGAAACAAATGTTTGAATATCGATAAAATTTATCTTTTGGGGTTTTTCTTTTTTGGCGATATACATCATTGTTTATTTAGCGCTATGACTACTACAAAACTACATCGTAATATAAAGGTAACTGTTGATATTTTAAACATTAGAATTTGAATTCCCTGTAATCTTTTCGTTAAAACACGTTTTTTTATACTATGGGCATCTTTTTATTGAATTCATTATAGCTCATCCTTAACCGAGGTACCTGGTTTGAAAAAAAAAGATGCAAATGAAGGGCAAGTTAAAAGTATGACCACAATGGTGTAAAATAGAGAATTATATCAAAAACAAACACGAGTTAAGGTTAAACCCATAAGCAACTCTTTTTTCCGTTCAGCCTATCTGCCAGAAACCGTCAATTGACTACGATTGTCTCGATGTCTCGATGTTTTTTAATATTAACCTCGAAACTGACCTACCGAATTAGACTATTTACCGGATTTGTAATCACTTAAGCAACACGACGGGTGCCACATGTGGAGCAGGATCTGCTTACCCTTCCGGAGCACCTGAGATCACCCCTAGTTTTTGGTGGGGTTCGTGTTGTTTATTCTTTAGTTTTCTATGTTGTGTCGTGTGTACTATTGTTTTTCTGTTTGTCTTTTTTATTTTTAGCCATGGCGTTGTCAGTTTGTTTTAGATTTATGAGTTTGACTGTCCCTTTGGTATCTTTCGTCGCTCTTTTATCGTCAGTAATATGACAGTTGTTGTCCATTCGTTTGATCCTTTCATTTTGACATTTGATTTGATTTTCCGGTTTGAGTTTTCTTCGGAGTTCAATATGTTTATATCTGGGATTTTCGGTCCTAAGAACACCTTAACTTCGTACTCTATTTGGCTTTTTATACATTTTTTTTTTATTTTAGCGTCACTTAAAAGGTCGATTTGTATCAAACATTATTTTACCCATCAGTCTCTACTTCTTATAATACAACTCTCCATTAATCTATATGTTTTCTAAGTTTTTGGCTGCAGGGATTCATACATGTCATAAAAACCAAACTAGCTTAATCATATTTAGTTAAATGTAGTCTATTCAATTTGAAACTTTAGTTACTTTATAATTTCTTTTTAAACGGGCAATTTTAAAGTGTTTTATGATAAGTCATGTCAGTACCGACGTACTGAATACTGCATGAACTGGAAATATACCCTAGAACTGATGGTCAGCCAGGAGAGGTTACGACCCATTGCTGTATGAAGAAGGTTGTTATAGATTGACAAATCTTAATATAACCTAAATTAGCTAAAAGGGTAGTAGCGATTAATAAAACAAATAAAATACTATTAAAAGTTGTCCTTAATTTAATTTCATCAACAGTAAAGATATTTTTACAGTCATTCCTAGTATAATAACTGATTCCTTGATAGACAATTTTTTGGAAACTTATTACATAGAAATCATATATACCTACGTTTTATATGTGAGCAGTGAAAGCAAATATCGGAACAATGAGATACGGTGTTCTTCTAATATGTATAGAACATCGTGATGGAGGCTAAAAACAAGCTCTCGTTATTTGATCGATATAAGTGATATATTTATATAGAGCGTTACAAAAACAAAAGTAGTGTTAATGTATTTTCAATCTATTAGGTAAAGCTATGGATCTTTTATTAACCCTGGTAATTCGATCTTAATTGACAACCTATTCTTCTTTTAATGCATTATAAATCAATTTTTAACAATTAAGTTGTGCATCTGTGTCTTCTGCTTTGAATGTTTGCGTGATCCAGCTTTCAAGACTGTCTTTTTAACATGTTTTAAGTGCTATCAATGATAAATTACAAATTTGGAGACTTTGACATACATCTTACGATTATAAAGCTTGTTTTTTTTGACAAATTTGTAACTGTGGATTGGTCAGCACAGAAATTAATATTAGTTGACACTTTTTGAATATTCTCATAATTTTAATAATCTTATTTCAGGGGCTGTTAATATGGAACCAAAGGTAAATATTTATTGTTTTAAGTGTGAAATCCAGAGTTTACTTGATGTAGGCTTTGTTTTACACAAAAATGTTTTAATTAGAGTGCATAAATAAATGTTAAATTTTACATGATGTTTATCGATATTTGACACTGATTATTTATAACTATATTCATTTTTAAGACAGAATTCATCAAAATATTTGATATCAAAAGGTTTATTTTATTGCAATGCATTTGTTATTGTTATCTTTGTAAAATTTAATGGTCATCAGTCTTCACCAGAACTTCTGTGTTGATTTCAGTTATCATTGATATGTTCATAATCATAAATTATCTGTTAACAAAACTTGGAAGTTTTTTAGATACTAAGGCTTTACTACCTCAGAAATTGATTTCCCCAGCTGTGTTTGGCAAAACTTTAAAGAATTTTTGGTTCTCAATGCTCTTAAACTTCATATTTGTTTAGGCCTTTTTAACTCTTTTTGATTCGACCGTCACTCATAAGTCTTTGGAAGACAAAACGCGCGTCTGGCGTAAATATAAAATTTAAATCCTGGTATCTATGATGAGTTTATTCTATCTTAATTACAAATTGCGTAAACTAAAAAATCCGTAATAAAAAGAGATTTACTGTATACGAAACGTATAGATAAATGTATGTCCGTAAACGAATATTTAGAGACAAAAGAAATATTCTCGTCGTTCAGCTGTTAGTAAATACAACCGCTTGACCTAAACACAAATTCGAGACTGCCAACTATTAAGGTACTGCTTATTCCACACAAATTATATAACTTTTGTGTCGAGTTTGCTTCTTTTGCAAGTTTCCAAAGGGTTAAACGGGTAATAAGTAATAGCCTTTGTACACTTATTATATTAAAGTTTATATTTGATGAAATCATCGACAGCAAGGTAAATCATTCCTACAATGAAGCGTTAATGACGTCATACAAAGAGTGACACTCAATTTAGTATTAGGCGCCGTCCTGAACTTACAATTAGATATGAGCAATTTAATATATAGTATTCACTCATATCAATGTATGTATTTATAGTTTGAATATCCGAAAGATCATCAAAACAATATTGAAGAAAGATTTTAAAATGCAGAACAACATCGGAAGAATTATGCATGTGATTTTAATTGATATGTGCGGCTACTTTAAAAGTTTAACAACGACCCCAATCCTGTCTTAATGAAATACGATGCACTATCAGTTAGATTTAATATGTGTATTTTATATTAAAGATTGATTGATTATTTTCACAATCATTTAAGTTTTCGGGTGCTAAATGTTCTGACATCTATACTTTATTGTTATATTAATTTACATTGATTCTTTCCTTCTGTTTTAACGTATTAAATTATTCTGCAATGATGACACCTTTATTACTTAAATATCACAATTAACTGTTTAGATAAAGTGTTTTAACACCCATAATAGCAAATTTGCTAAAAGAGGGACGAAAGATACCAAAGGGACAGTCAAACTCATAAATCTAAAACAAACTGACAACGCCATGGCTAAAAATGAAAAAGACAAACAGAAAAACAATAGCACACGACACAACATAGAAAACTAAAGAATAAACAACACGAACCCCACCAAAAACTAGTGATGATCTCAGGTGCTCCGGAAGGGTAAGCAGATCCTGCTCCACATGTGGCCCCCGTCGTGTTGCTTATGTGATTACAAATCCGGTAAATAGTCTAATTCGGTAGGTCATATTCATGAAAGGGAAGGGGATTGTAGTTACGACGTAAGGAACATATCCGATATCATTTGTGAAACGGTTATTCCATAACGGTCAACCAACTCGTGATGGCGTCCGTAAAATTTACGAAGGGATGATTTCAACTTCACCATTTGGAACTCTTGGTTTAATAGCTTCCTTGTGAGCAGCAAACCTCTATCAAGAAAATCATGGTAGGAAATGCAAGCACGGGAATGTCGTATCAATTGGGAGATATATACCCCGTATGCAGGTGCTGCTGGAATGTTGCTACTTAGAAATGGAAAGTTCACAATTGGAAAGCTGAAATCATCTCTTTTGTCGTAAAGTTTTGTTTTCAACCGACCCTCATTGTCAATTTCTAGATGTACGTCAAGATATGAAGCCGACTTAACTGTATCTGTAGTATCCTTTATCTCCAGTTCTATTGGATAGATGCGTTCCACATAGTCACAAAATTTTGAATTGTTTAGTGAAAGAACATCATCTATATAGCGGAAAGTAGAGTTAAAGGATATTGCTAACTTCTTATCTTTCTTCCTAAGAAGTTGCATGAAGTCAGCCTCTTAATAATAAAGAAACAAGTCGGCGAGTAGAGGGGCACAGTTTGTTCCCATTGGAATGCCGACAGTCTGTTGAAAAACACGTCCTCCGAACGTAACAAATATGTTGTCAATCAAGAAATCAAGCATCTTGATAATATCAGTTTCAAAGAATTTTTTGTTTGAATCAGAGTGATTCTTTACAAAGTAGGATTTATCCCTCCCTAAGACAAGATACTTGTATCTACGTTGGCCATTCTTTTTTATGAAGCAAAGTAATACCAACTCTTTCAATTTGTCTTTACTAATTACCATTACAGTCAAGTACTTACACTTGTATCATGAATCTTAAATATCAAAGTTGTTATCGTTAATGCACCACCCTGTTATGATTTAAATGCAATCCAGAGAAATTTAATCCCGTAAGACAATTATCAAATAATTGTCTAAATGTTTTTCATTTGCATAACATATCAACATATCATCGATTTCATAATTCTAAATCAGCTTTTTATAAAGACACGTGCTATGTTTTTTTCGACATACTTTTTCCATGTTTCTATCGTTTATAAAATCATAACACATTTTGTACTGTTTTTGCTCAAAGTTCGAAAATATAAGCTGCCTTTACCTGTCTATACTGATTTCACTAATTATGTGACTGTTATTGTAGATAACATTGTACGAAAACAAGAATTTCAGAGGGAGAAGCCAAGAGATAACAGATTCTTGTCCAAATTTACTTGATTTTGGCTTCAACAATATTACATCGAGTGTGAAGTGTGACAGAGGAGTGTATGTATATTCATTATTTTTTAGGACCTATTTGTTTCTTCATGAGTTTTTCCGTTGTTTGTTATAACTACATTTGGGTCAATATCTTCGCTTGTGGTCTGTCAACCACCGAGGGTATCACAATCCCAGTAGCAGGTATTTCTGTCCTGGCATGACAAAACGGATATGATGTGATTTAAAATTTCTTAAATTATGGAGTATAACTACCTCGCGCAAAGATGTTTCCTTTGCAATGCCTTCGATGATTCTTTTGTTTGTTTCGATTTTCAACATTGTTTTAAATTTTGGATATTCACATATTTGGGCTTGAGCATCACTGAAAATGCATTAATTGTCGAATTGCACATCTGGTGCATTCAAATAGGTCCCGTTCATCGCAATTTAGGAAAATATTTTAAACAAAATAAACGATGAGCCTGTTAATCATTATTTGTAAATTATAAATATAGAGAAGGAGGTGTTCTACACATATGTAACCTTCATTCGATTATAACCTCACTATAGTTATACTACAATTAAAACTCACTCTTTATATCTGAATAAAAATAAGCTATGATGATGAGCAAGAAAACACTTTTAAAATCAGTAATGGGGAAAATAGCAGGTTTTAGTATAAGTAGGTTGTATATGAAATAATGTATCAATAATACAACCATATAATCAGACTTATTAGTTTAAACAATTATATGTTGTTCTCGCTTTCACACATTCCCCAATTCTTAATATTATACCAATTTTTTAGGTAACCTTTACGTAAGAGGTCGATGAAAAAAGATGAAACTTACTAAGCAAATACATGTATGATTGAAAAGTTATATTCAGTTTATACAATCGTAACATTTGAACTTCTGATAAAAATTCTAGCACAGATTCACATTGAATGGACAAATGAGAACATTATCCAATATGTTGATTGTAAAGGGTTCTTTACAATTAGGGCATAAACTGTGGTATTGTTTTCAATTATTACCTTCTTTTCTTTTCTCTTTTATGTTATTTTTACAGCTGGATACTTTACAAGAGAAAGAACTACGAAGGGAAAATATTCGTCATCCAAGAAGGTGACGTGTATAATAAATTATCAAAGTATTTCAACAATAGAGCATCATCTGTGAAATTGATTTGCGACTACGTATGTACAAATTTAATTTTAACATATCTGCATTATAAGTCACTCTCTGTCTCATTACTAGGGTCTGCTGTATCATTCTATGTTTGTTTACCGTGTCAAAAATGTTGTCTGTCTATTATGTACTTCCTTCATGCAAAAAAAATATGTGATAAGTTTGTTTTAGATAAGCATTTCGGATACTCAACTGAGAAAAATATTTTTATACTAGGATTTCACAGAGGAGCCGGAATGTATAGTATATGAAAACAATTTTTCTGGACGGTCTCTTACATTCATCGATGACGTAGAGAACCTCAAATGGTACAAATTTGATAACAGAATGTCATCAATTGTGGTGAAAAGTGGCGCGTAAGTCTTTATATGTATTTTACTCAGTCTCTCTCTGCTAAGTTTAATTTCATCTATTGTTTGAAATATAAATTATCATTACTCTACGGTAATCAATGTTTCAAATCATATATTAAAAACTAACTGATGATTTTGTTGGAAAACGTTTACGCGGGACATTATCTTCTTTTCCTGTTAAAATTCAAATAAATCATTAAGAGGTTTTTATACAAAACAGATAATGTGATATCTGCCGTATGATCACAGCAATTCATCGATGATGATAACTACATCATGTTAGTAATTTCCTGATATGCATTGTATATAAGTTATAAAAAAAAAGAGAGGCAAAAGATACCAAAGTGACTCATTAGTCGAAAATAATTTACGACGCCATGGCAAAACAAAAACATAAAAAAGACGAACAGACAAACATTAGTACAATAAACTCAACTTGAAAACAAAAGACTGAGCAACATGAACCCCACCAAAGAGAAACCAATAAGAACTTGCATTCTTTTATTTGATACATATATTTTCCTGAAATCGCAATATTTTTTTGTAATTTTTTGTCATTTTTTTCTCAAAAAATTGCAATATATTAAATGCATAAAAATATAGAATAACCATAATTTCTTCTAACTCGCAGTTATTACAAAGTGCAGCGGACTAGTTCAGACGCAAAAAGTAGACGGAATAATAATAATTACAATAAAATGAAAATAATTACAATAGTAACTATGCCAAAGAAAAGCGGTCGTTTTGTAGACATAATAGGAGTATTTAAAGGAAAATCTGTAAACGTATTTTGTTATTATAGAACAGTGGCCTTCGGATAAAAATCAAACAAATAGATATATTTTCTCGGTTGACAGAAAACTGTTGTGATCCTTGAAATATAATAATGTGGCACTAAATAAGACACGTCGTTATGTGATAAGTGTTGTCTTGACTGTTTACCAGATAAGTGAAATCTTGAATCAATAGAACAGTTGATTTAAATAACAAATCTATAGAAAAGACAGTGTCGCAAATTCTTTGATATAGATAACTGTAGTTTCGCACAAATGGCCAAGTAAACTTCTTTTATCACTTGGCATTCGTTGGTCGTCGTCGTCGTCGTCTGCTTTGTTTTATGAAATAATTTCTTCTCTGAAAGCATGAGGCTATATTCAACCAAACTTGGGTACAATCGTCATTTGGGAATCTAGTTGTAAAAATATCTGACCACCCCATCTGCAAACAGACTTTCTCGACATTGCTTAAAATAACACATACAGGGTGAAAGGCAAGTTCGTGTCTATAATCTTGAAAAGCTCTGTAAATATAGAAAATCTGACAGTTTATAAATGTTCAGAGTTGTGGGATCTATACACAACTTTGTATAGGACTTATTACCCTTACATGACGAATTTTACCTTCTTTTTTTTTTCGTTTTTGCCTATTTCATGTATTTCTCTTCAAAATTATAAACGGTTTAGAAAAACTTTGAAAAAAATTAGCAAGACAAGAGTCTGCACTGTTGAAAACGCACATGTTCATGGGGGATCGATACAGGCTCTTTAGAGTCACTAGTTTCATAAAAATGACAATCAATGACGAATCATGTGAATAAGAAAATTAACTAAATAACAACTTAAACACTTACTTAACTGAATCTAAGATATAGGTTAAAGCACGAACACAGTATTGTTTGATTTAAAAACAAAATTAAAACAGAGTCTCTTCAGCAGAAATAAAAGCCTTACAAATCATGTGCATGCTACGCTGGGTTACGTTTTTCTTTTTTTCCACTTAAACCGGTCCGATAAGGTATCTTCAATTTCGTATGTGGTCGTATCTAGAGATAAAAATGTCGTTATTAGAAATCTATTTATTGTTTTTGTTAAATAACGTTAAATTGAATCCGATTTTCAATCTCTGGAAATTACACATGCAAATGATTGGTATTGAAATACTACATTTACTTTTCATTGAAAATTTCTTTTGTTTCATCCTACCTGCGCATTGACAGACGTTAACCAAAATTATCTCAAGAGAATAGTCAAAATAAGATCAGATAAGAATAAGACGATACAATTAAGATATACTTGATTGCAATCAGCATTTATGAGAATGCTGTAGCATCAACACCATCCAAATAAGCAACAATCTGACAATAAAACGAAAGCCAAAATTTGATATACATGTATATTCATATATCAAATTGAGTAATCAGTTTCAAATTTGTTGTCAATTCAAAACACAGTTTAAACACTAAACATGCCGAACCTGTTTGAAAAGGTGATCAACTTTGACATATTCGACCAGATAAAAAATATTCAGGCAAAATATTTGGAAGCAAAACAGGTCATAGCACAATCATATTTATTCCTAAATGAATCGTGTTCCAATATTGTTGTAATAACTGTATGTTCTAACCTTTCACAATCATTCTAATTGGAAACTTTTAATTTATCATGATTATATAAGAATAAAGAGTAAAACCATTGCCAGATTTTAATCTCTTATGCAATTGTTATTTCAATTAGATGGATATCGATATCCTAATTATGATGGAGAGCAAAGTCTGTTTCTGAAAGGAAAGTATACAGCTTCTGTTAAAGCAAATGATGAAGGTGGATTTAAAAATGACAGGATTTCTTCGTTTAGCAAGATAATGGTGGTAAATATCAACTAGATTCGTTCTGTTTCATTCATTACTTAACACTATCCGTTGATTTATGTACAGAAATTGTGTATGCAAATTAAATTTAAAAAAAAATCCGACGTTTATAACTGTCAACACTTTGACCAAAAGGAAAACGACAAAAATATGACAGTTTCAAAAAACACTGCAGTAAACACACATCAAATGGCGGATAACAGTAAATGTTGGAATTAAAGCACGTATTTGATACTTCTTGTCAATGGATTTGTTGTAAAAGATAGTTTGGGATTCGCAAAGGTACATTCAAACTCATAAATCGGACACAAACTGACAACAGCATAGCGAAACAAATGAAAAAAGAATATAAAACAGAAAATGCCCAACAAAGCGTAGAAAAATAAAGGCTGAGTTACACAAATCCTATTGAAACAGGAAGTGATCTCTGGTGCTTCAGAAGGCTTCAATATAACTTCTCTATCCGAAAACATGAACTTTCATTGTGCGATTAATATCGCTATAAAAACTTATTTTCCACGTACTTTAAACTCTGGTAGCTAGTTGTCTTGTGAAAAATCATAACACATTTACTTAATATTCTTTTATCTATATACACAATGAATTTAAATAGACATTGGGTTGCAATATATATATTGTAACCTTTAATTTCTGAAAAGCACTCAAGATTAAACAAAAATTGAATCAGTTAACGTAACAGTAATTGGAGGCACATTTATTTGTAAAATGTTTAACTGTTTCCATGTAACAGACCGAGATATAAATGCTGTGGACACAAGCTATTTTTTTTTTTGATAATAGTATCGTTATAAGTTACCTTTTCAGGAACATTTTTGCAGCTTTTCATTTGATACAAGGGCCCTTTTCTAGAATCAAGAATAATTGTAATGACTCTTTCCATAAATTTTACAATTCAGAGTTTAAAGCAACTATCTGCCCGGTATTACGCCAATGTCAATCGAAATACCATGTCAGATACCGCTCTCCTAATAAAATTCAATTAAAAGCTTTAATCTACGTCTTTTAAGGTTTTAAACCAAAATTATGTTTTACGTTAACACCATGATTCTGTGTACACATTGTTTTACTCAGTCATATGAGACTCTACAGTAAAAGTTGGAGATTCCTTCATTGGCATTGCACATTTTTTTTTAAGTTAAAGCCAACACCATTCTCATTTTTGTCTATATAAAGTGTTTACACCTTCACACATAAACATTTGATAAACTAAGTATTCTATCGTCAAATCTTACCTTGTGTGTTTTTAGCTTAATGACAAACAAATGCACATATATTAAAATCTACAAACAGACGGAGGATGCTTCACAACAAAACAACCATTAACGCAACAATCATGTTATTGTTTGTCATATGAAACTTTAAAGTTGGGCTCACTATTAATACTAGTTCTATTTCTTATATCAGTACAATTATGGCCCGTGTAAAAGGTTAATATTGAAATTGTTCGCAGCCCGAAGTAACATACTGGTTTAAGTGTTCAATAATAGGAATTCATCACTTCTTAAGGGCCACACTTATTTTATTATACTAAAAGCAAAGCGCTGATTAAGCCATTGAAGGAAAATTGCTTTACTGTAGCAACTGATTGTAAAAATACTTATATTCGAAAATTATTTCGTGCTGTGATTCTAAGTAAAAAAAAATATGTAAAAAAAAGTAAACTCTTTCTGTAAAATATTGATGACCTTGAAAAAGGCCGGGTTCGAAAGCTATTTCAGACACTAGGTGTATTCCCAAGACGTGTTTTCTCGTCACTTCTAGCCTGGCAGTTGTCATTATATATACATACGTCAGTGACGTCATTTTGATGGGAAATAACTCGTGCTCAAAACAAGAAGCTCAAACGGTTATAAAGTGATTCATTGTTGGGCGTTAATTCATATGGTTATTCTTGCTTCTAAGCATTTAAATGAAAATTAACTGAATTATTCCATGTGACACGATATGTGCAAATCAATAGAATGGTTCATAATATATGTAGGGTATAATACTACTATTATTCTGTATACCTTTGACCTCGTACTATAAAATTAGATACGTTTTAACCTGTCTACACAGCTTTTTGAAGATCTGGTACATTTGTATAAAATTATATATATGTCTTCCTGAAAATTAATTTATTATCATTATAAGCAATACATTTACATCACGGCATGGGTATATCCATCGACTTTTTTGTTAACCCAGAACCTGTTTAAAAGAACAGTTAAACATACAGAATTAAGAAGATGATACACTTTAGTATTAACTCTTAGTATCACGATAAATTCTCATTTTGCTAAAATGTTTTATTCATGCTCTCATCATCTTCTTATTAATCGGTACAACTGAAGTCATTCTTTTGATATTCAAGAAACCCTCACCTGAAGGAAATATGTCACTGCTACAAATTGATTATGACTTGGAAAGAGCGAATATTGTCAGAACCCCAACATCTGTCTTCAGCTGGACTCAAGTGAATAATACCTCAGTAGAACAGACAGTGACAAAAACCGACGAAGTGACCATACAAAGAGAAGATACGTATGAGTTTAGATGGGACAGGGCAGCTAAAGTAGCATGTAAGTTTGCTTTATTAAGAGAATTTCTCAGAATCAAGAAAAATTAATTATCCATATTGACTCCGTCTTTCAATGGAGGAAATATATCATAGTTGTCGAATGTCAAGACTTATTTAAATCAATAAATTCGTTAATCTATATGCATGAAAATCATTTCATATCATTTAATTTTTCGCAAATTGTTATGACATTTCTAATTGCATAATTATTCAGTTGTCTGATGTCACATTGTTTAAAATAACTTTGATTCGAATTTCAAACATTGCACGGCAATCAATTGTTTTTGCGACACAGAATGCAATCTAATATGAATAAGAAGATGTTGCATGAGTGCCGATGAGACAACCATAGCATTTTTGTTTTCAATATAAAATATCGTAGTTTGTAAATTCTACACTTTTTACTTTCCATATGTTTGTTTTATTGAGAACAAAACTGTAGGTCTTGATATACAAATGATTGTATCCTTTTGTTCCCTTTGTTCCCCATGGGTCCATTTTGAATAGGTATTACCTGATCATTTTATTAATGCAAACAATTCCAATTCGGAGTCAAACGAAAACATTATAAAACAGACAAAAATACACAAAGCAATTAATCAAATGGTATAATGATATCAATTTTAATACATGCGAATTAAGAACACAACATCCTCGAGTTTTAGATGAATATCCTCATTTGGAATTTAAATGAATAAACATGCGCACGTTATTTTCCATGTATGTAACTTCCATGTGCAACGATGAGGACGCTAACTGTCTCGCTTAAAATGCTGATAAAGGAAAATTTGCCTTTACATAACGCCCGCAGAAACATATCAACAATACCATGCATCCAGAATCTTTTTATGTCTATATAAGACTATCAGCGGTGCTCGAATATTTGAATTGAGTTATCATATATGTTGAAATTTCCTTTAAATGATTTACCTGATTTGTAATCTCTTTATTATGAAGTAGCTAATAGCTTGCATCTATTTAGAACTATGTGGGGAACGATTTTATATTGCAAAATGTACATGGTTTTTGCCAAAATTGCTTCAACAACTATATGATGTATCAATCGAACCCTAAAGACATTTACATTTGGGAATGTGCATAGATTTTGGTCTAGACTTTCACAAATTGAGATAATATCTACTGCAAATTTACCTATATTTATAGCAACATGCTATACTCACAACAACTTCACATTGGTTTTAGTTAGGAAAACAATGTATGTGTAGCTGAACATGATATTAACATACTAGCAACAACCCGTATAGCAAAGATACAGGTTTTATTATTGGTTGTTCTGCCCACATCTAATGTTACTCTCATGATTTTTATCCTTCTTTTTCAAAGATTTGCAGAAAGTTGTGTTCTTTTATGTGACGTCATCAGACATGGTTGACTTTTTTCAGGGCGTTACAATAGGAAATTCATAAGATATCAAGAAAACATAAAGTCATGATTAAATTTCGACCAATCATTTGCTGTGAACAGATATTTAACTAGTAAGGAAAACTATTTTTCTCACACCGCTCAAGAAATGTGAAAAAGCACAAAAATTAGAGAAAATATAATATAATTATGAAGCCTGAATCTGTTGACCAAATGACACATAAATTCTGTTATAATAAATCGGTTCACTATAATGATGGTATCTTCTTGGTTGTTCAAACTTGTGATAACTGCAGGAAAAAAACGATGAAATTAAGCTGGACGATCCTGAATGGTTATAAAAAATAAAAAATCTCAAATGCTGCAAAACATCGACTTTTGCAATGTAAACAGTAATATACATGTACCCTAAGGTGAACAAAGATCAGCTCAATGCATACTAGTATAATAGGTAAATCGCACGCGTAACACAGTGCAATACCATACAAAGTTAAATAGTAGTATATAAATAGAAAATATGTTTTCAACTAATTGAATTGTTTTATATTTTTACAAGTATTGCAAATAAGAAACTTGTGAGTAGTGGAATCAATATGAATATATTATATAATTAGATTGTAGTAGCTGTGTGTTCACATCATGTGTTATAATAAAACTTAATTACTTTCTAATGATAATTGTCGAGTTATTCGCTGTTTTAGTGCAAACATTCTGACTTTTTATATAGCCAGTTAGACACTCTATTTTAATTCGATTACTAAAATCTGCTACATAATATCCTATGTGAGAAATAGATATCTTTTTGTACAATTGTAGAGTAACGATGACATCAAAACTTACTCAAGGAAATATCAACATTCCATTCACTGCTATATTGTGTTACGGAAACGATACAGAACGTACAATTACGGAAAAGGGTGTATTTTATGGGTGCCAGTTCTTTGATTTCCATACTGATTTCAACGAAACAAAACTGCCATAGCAAGCATAAATAGTTAATATGGTGTTTTTTATGTGCATTTTTTATAAATGAAACAATGTTACCTCTTCATTTATCATGTTTATATATTATAAAAGAGTATATATATGATCATATAGTTATTGTGTCGATGTACGTACATGTTATATAAGTAATCGTTTCGAGAACACAGCATTCGCTCCTTTATTAATGAAATGAAGTATCGTATGTGTTTTGGGTTTTGTTTGTTTGTTCATAGTTGTTTCTTAGAGGACAATTTTTTATCAGTAACATAGAAAGTAATGAGTTTAAAAAAACACTACTTGAAAAATCTGTGTTGTGAATATCTGTTTGAAAAATAGTTTGATCCAGTAAAAATCCAATGTAAAAAAAGTAGGCCAGATGTTTTCAAACTGTTAACTAACTCTGAAACTTGTTTATACATTATGTACATGACCAGGTCAGGAATAACCATTAATTGGTGGATTATACTTCAATTGAGGTATAATTTGACATATAGTGAGATAGACCAATTGAGGTATTAGGCAGTTTTTATCACAAATTTTTTAAAAGAGATATTCCAGCATCCTTTTGCATTTACCGTGATAAGCTTTGACGAGTTCACTTTGGTGACATGTTATTGTGTCCGACTTCCTGTGCTGTGTTTTGTGAAAATGTGAATTATACCTCAATTCAGGTATAATCCACTAATTGATATATATTCACAAATGGTTAATTAAGTCTGCATCAGTTCCAACTTTAAGATTTGTTAGTCGGGATGGTCAGGAATAGACTGTGTAACAAAAATAAGATGTAAAATTCAAAATTTATGAGAAGGAAAAGGAGGTTCATACATTTTTGTATTAGTTTTTAGGTTTCTATAACAAAAAGCAACACGAAGTGAAAGAATCAAGTGCATGTAATGACTAAGTGGTCATCAAAATGCAAGTTCTGATAAATGCAAAAAGATGCCCCGGTATAGGGGGAGGGTTGAGATCTCACAAACATGTTTAACCCCGCCGCATTTTTCAGAGCCTCTGGGCTTTGTTAGTCTTGTATTATTTTAATTTTAATTTCTTGTGTACTATTTGGAAATTAGTATGGCGTTCATTATCACTGGACTAGTATATATTTGTTTGGGGGCCAGCTGGGGGACGCCTCCGGGTGCGGGAATTTCTCGCTACATTGAAGACCTGTTGGTGACCCTCTGCTGTTGTTTTTTTATTTGGTCGGGTTGTTGTCTCTTTGACACATTCCCCATTTCCATTCTCAATTTTATCCATTGTTTCTTGAAATTCTTTTGTGATCAAAACTGGATTATACCTCAATTGCTGTATCTCATTATATGTCAAATGATCGATTATACCTGAATCGAGGCATAATTCACCAATTAATGGTTATTCCTGACCTGACGAAGTTGTATATTTAGCTGTAAAATCTTATTACAATAAAATAAGTAGAAACATTTTTTCCTTTTCCGTTTTGTTTTCACAATTTGTTGGAGCGCCCTTAGTCAATTCCTGAATAAAAATTAAGTCGTTTTACTATTTATTCTAACTTCAATATATCAAATAAACTAAATAAGTAATTCATAAGATATCTTATATAGTTTGTAATATATCTTTAAAAGTTTACGTTATCTACATAATTCACAAAACAGGGGCGAAAGATACCAGAGGGACAATCAAACTCATAGATCGAATGCAAACTGACAACACCATGGCTAAAAAAGAAAAAAACAGACAATTATAGTACACAAGACAAAAAATATCTTACAAAATTTTCTATATAAGATATCTTATAACTGATATGAGATATCTTATAACTGATATGAGATATCTTATAACTGATATGAGATATCTTATAAACAATATCAGATAGCTTTTAAACAAAATTGAGAACGGAAATTGGGAATGTGTCAAAGAGACAACAACCAAAGAGCAGAAAACAGCCACCAATGGGTTTTCAATACAGCTAGAAAATTCCGTATCCAGAGGCGTGCTATAGCTGGCCCCTAAACAAACATATGTTCTATTTCAGTGATAATTGACGTCATACTAAACTCAATATATTAAAGAAACTAAAATTAAAAATCATACAAGACTAACAAAGGCAGAGGCTCCTGACTTGGGACAGGCGCAAAAATGCGGCGGGGTTAAACATGTTTGTGAGATCTCAACCCTCCCCCTATACCTTTATCTTATGTAGAAAACACATACACACAGCAATACGCACAGTTAAACTCAGCTCAAAAGTTCGATTCCTATGTCAGAATAGGTAGCAAATTGACAATGATATATAAATTAATAAATTACTACTAGCTGTTACTGACATTCCAGCTCCAGACCTCAATTCAACTGATTGAAAGATTACGTCTTCAACATATGAGTATCAAGTACAGTCCCTACCGTTAAGGGTTTAATGGCATACCATCATTAAATATATGAGAGGAACATAACAGCCTATAACAATGATGAAAATCTTTAAACGGATTTAAAGGGCCCCTTCATGAAAAATATGAAACAATTCAATTGAGAAAACTAACGGCATAACGTATACCAAACAAATAACGAAAAATAAATATGAAAGATTTGAACCAACAGCAGCCACTGAACGACAGGCCTCCTTACTTTGGACAGGTACATAACGAATGTGGCGGGGTTAAATATTTTTTGATGGGCGCTCAGCCCTTCCGTAACCCGGACAGTGGTGTAAAAGTACAATATAAGAACAACCTATAACAAATATCAGTTGAAAAAGATTCAACTCATCATATGGATACAAATAGAAATATATCTAACAAAACCACAAAGTGAACGTGGACGAGTACTTGTACATCCCAAAAAAAAAAGACACTAAGTAAAGATTTGAGAGTATTTGCAGGTACTAAAAGCTAGTTAAATGGAAATAACAAGTAATAAAAAAAATCATGCATATAAAGCAAAAATATCAATTAACACTCATCCAGCATCCAATAAATTTAGTTTAAAGACGTCATTAAAAGCCAGACAAAAGCATGATCAGGTACATATTGTGTGATGTTTATGTTTTTGATAGCCTCATATTAAGTTTTTCACATTATCGAGTCTTTTTTATCCTTTTTTGCCATGGCAATGTCAGTTAATTTTTGACTGGTTGAGTTTGAATGTTCCTTTAGTACCTGTCACCTCTAGGGTATATATCCACAAAATTATTACATTATTCTATGTTATTAATTAACAAAACTGTTATTGGACTAAATATGATGAAAACTGCCTATGCAATATAAGGTGTAAACTCGGCCAATACAGAATAACTCGGCAAATATGGATTTTTTCTGTAATGGCCGAGTTATTCTCTATTGGCCGAGTTCACACAAATATAGGATTTCGGAACGTCTCTTGTTTTTATATTGAAAGTCACGATAAACACAAACTGAAAGTAAACCAGTTGTTTGGAAGACGCAGTTTTCATTTAGTCATCATAAACATGCTGTAAAGTTCAGTATGACATATATTTCAGGCTAAAGACGGTCACATTAATTTAAAAAGCATTTTGAAAGCAAACGATGGAATTATGTCAGGTTTGGGGAACGAGTAGATTGACGACCTCGGACCTGTTTACTTTCACTTTTTTTTTGTAAACTATCATTTATTTTTAAACCCGAAACAGGCATATGCATTCTTTAATTATGCAAATCTTTCTTTGGTAATTTGGTATCAATGTCAACTCCTACATTATTTTTTTTTAAATATATTCAATTTGTTTCTGCATAACACATGTAAATGGCAGTACTTTTCCAATAACTATTTATGTGTTGCGTCTAATTTAAAGTTGTAACACTTTATAGTGACTGGAAAGGGTAGAAAAATTCATCACACGAGAAAATGCTGAAGACACCTGGAAACAGCACCAGTTCATTATATATATAAAAGAGGGACGAAAGATACCAAAGGGACAGTCAAACTCATAAATCTAAAACAAACTGACAACGCCATGGCTAAAAATGAAAAAGACAAACAAACAACAGCACACACGACACAACATAAAAAAACTAAAGAATAAACAACACGAACCCCACCAAAAAACTAGGGGTGATCTCAGGTGCTCCGGAAGGGTTAGCAGATCCTGCTCCACATGTGACACCCGTCGTGTTGCTTATGTGATATCAAATCCGGTAAATAGTCTAGGTCACATTCATGAAAGGGAAGGGGATTGTAGTTACGTCGTAAGGAACATATCCGATATCATTTGTGAAACGGTTATTCCGTAACGGTCAACCAACTCGTGATGGCGTCCGTAAAATTTACGAAGGGATGATTTCAACTTCACCATTTGGAACTCTTGGTTTAATAGCTTCCTTGTGAGCAGCAACCCTCTATCAAGAAAATCATGATAGGAAATGCAAGCACGGGAATATCGTATCAATTGGGATATATATACCCCGTATGCAGGGGCTGCTGGAATGTTGCTACTTAGAAATGGAGAGTTCACAATTGGAAAGCTGAAATCATCTCTTTCGTCGTAAAGGTTTGTTTTCAACCGACCCTCATTGCCAATTTCTAGATGTAAGTCAAGATATGAGGCCGACTTAACTGTATCTGTAGTATCCTTTATCTCTATCTCGATTGGATATATGCGTTCTACATAGTCACCAAATTTTGAATTATTTAGTGAAAGAACATCATCTATATAGCGAAAAGTAGAGTTAAAGGATATTGCTAACTTCTTATCTTTCTTCTTAAGAAGTTCCTGCATGAAGTCAGCCTCATAATAATAAAGAAACAAGTCGGCAAGTAGAGGGGCACAGTTTGTTCCCATTGGAATGCCGACAGTCTGTTGAAAAACACGTCCTCCGAACGTAACAAATATGTTGTCAATCAAGAAATCAAGCATCTTGATAATATCAGTTTCAGAGAAATTTTTGTTCGAATCAGAGTGATCCTTTACAAAGTAGGATTGATCCCTCCCTAAGACAGGATACTTGTATCTACGTTGGCCATTCTTTTTTACGAAGCAAAGCAATGTCAACTCTTTCAATTTGTCTTTTAGTTTGTAATGTGGAATACTGGTGTAAAGAGTAGAAAATTCAAATGTTTTAATACTGTTACAAGATGAAAGAGAGTTAGATTGTATGTACTCTAAAAGATCTTTGGAATTTTTAAGTATCCACATCTGATTCACGCCCCCTCTAGAATAGGCAGTTTCACAATAACTTTGAAGCCCGTCTTTGATTGTTGCTAAAATAGATGTTAATAATTTAGAAAGAGGTTTCGTGGAGCACTTGGAAGACCCAGCAATATACCGTTGTTTGTAAGGACACTTATGTAGTTTAGGTATCCAATACAGTGATGGCAGATCTAGTTCTTTATCTTTGGTTGAAATTCCAAAGGAACACAGAACAGACCTATGATTATCCAGGATTTCCTCTTTGGTAAGTGTCGTGAGGGTATATGTTGAGTTTCCAAGTGAATTGTCAATACCTAATTCGTTTATCAAGCAGTTAATGTAATGAGTTTTATACTCAAAAGCGATGTTGTTTGGGGCTTTATCTGCGGGGACAACAACATATATATTTGTTATGGAGGTAGGATAGGTGCTTTGCAACATTTGGATCTTTAAAGATTGACTTAGCATGGGCATTGATAGACCCATTAAGTTTCTTAATTCTGATTTGTATCAACGACCTCACTGCCGTGATCCATTCGGAAAGAGTGTCTACGTCTTCCTTCTCGCGCTTAGCCCATTGCCTGGCATAATCCTCAACTGAATCCATCAAAATTTTAAAATTGTATTTCCAATTGATGGATTTAGGCTCACGATATTTCGGACCTTTCGATAACACATTTCGTAGAGAAGTGTTATTAACAATGTTGAGGTCATCGGTAATAACGTGGCCAGCAGGATTATATGTATTGGTCTTTTTTGCATTATGTATTCGTGTTTGTTTTATGTAATGAGTTAATACTTCAGGTTCATTATGTATATCTGTTATATTCATTTGATAAAATTTACTGTTTGCAATAGCATTAATTGTTCTAAATAATAAGGATGTTCTTATCCCAAGCATAAAAAACATAGCCGTATTTGACACAACCTTTTTCAACTTTTGATCTTCAGTGCTGTACTACTTTGTCCCCTTTTTTTCGCTTTCGATCTTTTATATCTGGGCGTCACTAGTGAGTCTTGTGTGAACGAGGCGCGTTTTTGGCGTATTGAATTTTAAACCTGATGCTTTTTGTTATTCATTAATCATGTGTTTCTTTGTCTAATACGTTCTCCTATTTATTTGTATTGTAGTCCTGTAATATTATGTTGTCATTTCTATGTTATATTTAACATTGCCATTAAAGTGCGAGGTTTGGCATGCCATAAAACCAGGTTCAACCCACCATTTTTTCTTTTAAAAATGTCCTGTACCAAGTCAGGAATATGGCCATTGTTATATTATAGTTCGTTACTGTGTGTGTTACAATTTAACGTTGCGTCGTTTGTTTACTCTTATTTTTGAGTATAAATTGACATTGCGATAAGACGTGTCACGGTACTTGTCTATCCAAAATTCTTGTATTTGTTTTTGATCTTATATTTGTTATTCTCGTGGGATTTTGTCTGATGCTTGGTCCGTTTTTGTGTGTGTTACATTGTAGTGTTGTGTCGTTGTTCTCCTCTTATATTTATGCGTTTCCCTCAGTTTTAGTTTGTTACCCCGATTTTGTTTTTTGTCCATGGATTTATGAGTTTGAACAGCGGTATACTACTGTTGCCTTTATTTATATGTGAATTGGGAACTAGCACAAGTGCAATCAGGAGGTTTAGACTTGAAGTCGTCAATATCGAGATCCTGCAAAACGTGTTTGTAATTGAAAATTTTAGTTGCAATAGGTTTGGTATAGGTATAAGAAATGATTGGTACAGACTGGTCTTTCAAATAAGGAGGTATTTTCGATTGAACTAATTTATGATGAAGGATATTGCCTAAGTTGAAGCCATCGATACCTTTGTTGGCAAAGGAAAGATTAAGGAAAGATCTTTTCTCTTTTTTATAAATTGCATCTAATAAAAAAAACCTGAGATTTGGTTAGCTCCACTTCAAGATAAAAATATTTATCTCTTGTGAAATAAAATTAAAAAAATATTGTAACACTGTAGAAAGTAAAATCACAAAAATACTGAGCTTAGAGGAAAATCAATTCGGAAAGTCCATAATCACATGGCAAAATCAAATAACAAAACGCATCAAAAACGAAGGGACAAGAACTGTCATATTTCTGACTTGGTACAGGCATTTTCAAATATAGAAAATGGCGGATTAAACCTGGTTTTATAGCGCTAACCCTGTTAATTAATAAAGATACTATTACGTGTATTTCTGCATAGGCCTTGTTATTGGTCCTCGACTAGCTGTATTGGACTTCCGCTTCGTCTCAGGCCAATACAGCAAGCCTCGGACCAATAACAAGGCCAATACAGAAATACTTACGTAATAATATCATATTATATCTACTATGTGAATATAAAATTGAGAATGGAAATGGGGAATGTGCCACAGAGACAAAAACCCGACCATAGAAAAAAACAACAGCAGAAGGTCACCAACAGGTCTTCAATGTAGCGAGAAATTCCCGCACCCGGAGGCGTCCTTCAACTGGCCCCTAAACAAATATATACTAGTTCAGTGATAATGAACGCCATACTAATTTCCAAATTGTACACAAGAAACTAAAATTCAAATAATACAAGACTAACAAAGGCCAGAGGCTCCTGACTTGGGACAGGCGCAAAAATGCGGCGGGGTTAAACATGTTTGTGAGATCTCAACCCTCCCCCTATACCTCTAGCCAATGTAGAAAAGTAAACGCATAACAATACATACATTAAAATTCAGTTCAAGAGAAGTCCGAGTCTGATGTCAGAAGATGTAACCAAAGAAAATAAACAAAATGACAATAATACATAAATAACAACAGACTACTATCAGTTAACTGACATGCCAGCTCCAGACTTCAATTAAACTGACTGAAAGATTATGATTTCATCATATGAACATCAGGCACAATCCTTCCCGTTAGGGGTTTAGTATCATACCATCATAACATATATGAGAAGAACATAACCCGTGTCATGCCAACAACTGGTTTTTGAATAAATGTGTTTAGTTCCGATGCAAAGACCCTATAAGTGAATCAATATTAACGCCAAAATATGCAATCTTTAATGGCCTGACAACAGTATCGTAACTATATCCCTTCTTAATAAGTCTATTCAAAGGTTTTGTTAGTTTTTGAGGTGAATACTGACACCTTTGTGCTTTATAAAGAATATTTCCATAAAAAATTGGATGTGAAATACCTGAACGTATAAGAAGTCTGCATGTTGAGCTATATTTACGAATGATGTCCTTATACCGATGATAAAATTTAGTAAATATTTTGACTAGTTTGTGATATCGAAAACCCTGGTGTAATAATTTTTCAGTAATACATAAATTTCTCTCGTTAAAATCTAAAACATTGTTACATACACGAGCGAATCGTACAAGTTGAGATATATAAACACCGTAAGATGGTGACAAGAGAACGTCACCATCTAAAAATGGATAATTAACGATAGGAAATGAAAAATCATCTCTTTCAATTATATGGTCATTTTTATAAATTTTCTGTTTACAAAACTTTTGAATTTTTCGAAAAACTAAGGATTTTCTTACTCCAGGAGTAGATTACCTTAGCCGTATTTGGCACAACTTTTGGGAATTTTGGGTCCTCAATGCTCTTCAACTTTGTATTTGTTTGGCTTTTTAACTATTTTGATCTGAGCGTCACTGATGAGTTTTATGTAGACGAAACGCGCGTCTGGCGTATAAAATTATAATCCTGGTACTTTTGATAACTATTTACACCACTGGGTCGATGCCACTGCTGGTGGACGTTTCGTCCCCGAGGGTATCACCAGCCCAGTAGTCAGCACTTCCATGTTGACATGAATATCAATTATATGGTCATTTTTATAAATTTTCTGTTTACAAAACTTTTGAATTTTTCGAAAAACTAAGGATTTTCTTACCCCAGGAGTAGATTACCTTAGCCGTATTTGGCACAACTTTTGGGAATTTTGGGTCCTCAATGCTCTTCAACTTTGTATTTGTTTGGCTTTTGAACTATTTTGATCTGAGCGTCACTGATGAGTTTTATGTAGACGAAACGCGCGTCTGGCGTATAAAATTATAATCCTGGTACTTTTGATAACTATTATCATAAATTTTAGTATTCAGCTTTCCGTTAGTGATATAGATATCAAGATTGAGGAAAGGACAGTGGTCATTGTTAGTATTAGCTTTATTTAAAGTAAGTTCAACAGGATAAATTTCTTTAATATACATACTGAAGTCGTCATTATTGAGAGCCAAAATATCATCCAAATATCTAAAAGTATTATTAAATTTGTTTATCAGATGTTGTTTCGATGGGTCTTTGCTTATTTTTGTCATAAATTGTAACTCATAGTAATACAAAAAAACAGGTCCGCAATAAGTGGTGCACAGTTAGTCCCCATTGGAATTCCGATAATCTGACGATATACGGAATCCCCAAAGCGAACAAAAATGTTATCTAGTAAAAATTCAAGGGCATATATAGTATCAAAGCATGTCCAATCGACATAGTTTTTTTGTTTATTGCTACTAAAAAATGACCTAAAAGAGTTTGAACATATATATTCACATTCTGACTTTTTAAATGCCCATTTAATTAGATGTGTGAATTTTTTTCTTAATGAGAATGTGAGGCAATGTGGTATACAGGGTAGAAAAATCAAAACTTTGAACAGATTTAAAATCATCAATATAAGTATGCAATTTATCAAGTACTTCCAACGAGTTCTTGACACTCCAAAAGTAATTAATTCCACTATTTTCGAAGGCCTTATTTGAAAAATTTATTATCAGGTTTTTAATTGTACCAAGTGTGCTGGCAAGAAGAATAGACAATTTAGTAGTGGAACAATGGCTTGAAGACGAAATAAATCTATATTTGTAAGGTGTTTTGTGTAGCTTCGGAAGCCAGTACATAGTTGGGACTTTCATTGTGTTTGGCTCTGCTTGTAAAGCGGTAGCTAAAATTTTATGTTTGTTACAGATGTCGTCTTCTGAAAATGGAGTCAGTTGGAATGTTGGTGAATTTGTGATTTCTTTTTTCAGAACCTCAATGTAAAATTTACGTCAAACAATAATAATATTATTAGCAGCTTTATCGGCCGGGACAAAAACAAATTTCTTGGCTAGTTCTTTTAGTTTATGTTTGATACGAGAAATAGGTTTTTTGTGGTTATTGTTAATAGTAAAATGTTCTTTAAAATGTTGAGTACGTATATCAACTATCTTCATTACTGAATTAAAAAAAGAGTCCAAAGATTTTTTGTCAGCTTTTTCCCGTTTTATCCATTTCATACAGTATGGAGTGAGTCGTGGATGATATTACGACACTCATTCCAATTAATAATTGACGGGGGACGATATTTAAGTCCTTTGCTGAGGAATGATTTTAACTCTCGGTACCCCGGTCTTGAACGATGTTAATATCTCCTGTTATAACATGGGAAATGGGTCCATAAATATATTCGGAGGTACTACAATTACATGAAGTAGGTGTATTTTCACTGATTTTAACATCTTTACACAGTTGACTATAATTAAACACAAATTTCCGGGTAGATTTCTTGTAAATATAACAAATAAGAGGTAGCTCAGTATTGTCAAAATATCCAGGAATATGTTCTTTAACAGAATGGTCGTTAAATATACCGGCAATATTTACAAAATCGAAACCTTTATTGGCATACTTTATTTTAATAAAATGTTTTTTATGATCTTCAGGGCGATCGATTTTGGGAAATAGTTTAGAATAACAATATGCCATAATAATTTGAACAATTTCATACGTAGGACTGCTATATGAAATTGTGTTGCAACTCCTTTTACGGCCATTTTACAAATGCAGAAACACATTATTTCCGCTCTTACTCAAAATATGAGCATAATATATTAAGAAAAGGGTTAAAGTATGCTTTAGTATGCTTTAAGTTTAATTATCTTACTTTTATGTCATAAGACCTTTTGTTTACTTCAATCGATTTATGAAGATGTGGTATGAGTGCCAATGAGACTCTCTACCAAATCACGATTTATAAAGGTAAACCATTATAGGTCAAGGTAAGGTCTGCAACACAGAGCCTTGGCTCACACCGAGCAGCAAGCTTAAAGGGCCCCAAAAAATACTGTTGTAAAACCATTCAAACGGGAAAACTGACGGCCTAATCTATATAAAAAAAACGAGATACGGGAATAACTTATGAACCACATCTACAAACGATATCTACTGAACATCAGATTCCTGACTTAGAATAATGTAATGATTTTGTGATAAGTAGTCGTAAATTTCTGTGTAATTTTGGTATCTTGTGGAGAGTTGTCTCATTGGCAATCATACGACATCTTTTTTTATATATACAAAGTTCACAAATTTTAACATATAGTTTATAACCGTCGATTACAAAGGTTTGTGTGAACTTATGTTAATAGTGTTAACTATCATAGGTCTTATCAACTATATGATGTGATGTTGTTAAAGCCATCCCCTGTTAAATCTGGACATGATTTTGTAAAAACTTTGCTTCTTCCTTTAAATTCGTTTTCGTACAATGTTACCTTCAAAACAACAAATAACAATATTGAATGGATCACTGATACAAACAGGGCATCATGTATGATCATTAACAGTATATTTATTTGAAAGTATTTACTCTTTAAAGTTCAACAATCGAAAATAAAGCACCACTGTCAATAGCACTCCTTTCATTTTCAAAAATCAAAGTGTCTAAGAACTTGCACGTAAGTCTTAATTTTTTTGAAATTATCGTGATTCGGAAATTAAAAATCGGCCGATCAGTTCATTTTTTGTGCCCTCCATTTCCAAACCCCTTCTTCTCAAAAATCAGTCCAACCGACAATATATCACAACTATCATGCCATACTACATCGTGAATTTTGCTTTGGTGTATTTATTTTAGTAAACCGATATTATAGTTTGTTTTCTACACGACGTCATTATGGTTTGGAACATGTAGGTAAAATAAATGATTAATGAAATAGCTCCAATTAAGAAATTACTGTTTCGCTGGTCTAGTGGTAAAATGCTTCCACTATTGCACCTGACCACTGGGTTGATTATCAACTGCATCAAATAAAAAGACTTCAAGAAATGAATTCGCGGCTTTTTTTTCTAAGCAAGCGGTCCTTAGGAAAAAGAGCAAAATATGATCTGTTGGTAGTTTCTTTATTTCTTCGAGACCAAATGTTGTGGATCGAAAAAAAAGTGTACTTTTTTAATATGCCAAAGTCTAAATATAACATATATAATGGGAAGTTTATTTGTTGGCCAAAGCTTGATTGCTTTTAATTTTTGTCGATCCCTTACATCATTGAAAATTTACTTCTATTTATATGATAAGTGGCGTTTACCTTTGAATCGATTGTAAAGTTTAAAATAAAATAAAATAGTATACATCATTGGACTATATTAAGTAAGAATGTTATTGCTCTACTAATTTTGTTATTTAAAAATCGATCTAAAACGACCTCGTTCTAGTACTTTCAAAGTAGATTTCTTTTTATATAAATTATTGTCGTTTAAAGGAACAAATATAATTGTATGGTTTCCAATCTTGCAATATTACGTAAATTTATAATATCAATATTTCTTATAAATCTGGTTTTCTCAAAGGTTAAGCTAATCCTTTCAATCATCAAGAAGAATTCGCAAATTCAATCAAATAGTGAAATGCTCAATTTGTTATCGCTTATGATTTAAACTGCCAATGAATGCAGAGAAATATTTGTTTTAATACTTACATGCTTTTAATACCTCAGTTGTACGGCTTTCTGAATGTTTTACCGCTGAGAGTATATATATATATATATATATATATATATATATATATATATATATATAATTTTAGTGAATAAGGAAGAATCCTTCAAAAACGGGTCAGCAAAAGAAAAATATTATATAAAAAAGCACTTCTATGTATCTGAGTAATGTGTTTTACTGATAATAATTAAGAAATGATAATCAGACCTTTGTTACTTTTTTAATTAAACACATACTACCATTGTCCCATGCCACTAAGTTATAAGTAACACATATATTAACTAGAAGACTAAAACCAGATATAAGTCATTGAAACATTGTTTTTTAAAAAGGTATAATTAAGACAAATACATTAAAAAGCGCTTCCTTGTATTTAAATGATGTGTTTTCCTAATAATCATTCAGAAATGATACCCGGACCTTGGTTGCATTGCTGAATTATAACATCATATCATTGTTCCATGTCATTGAATTATAAATAATACCGTCATTAACTAGAATACTAACAACAGATATACGTGTAAATCATTTGAAAATTGTTTTAAAGAAGTAAAGTTTAGACAAATATATAGCAAAGCCTTTCCTTGTATTTACAGAATGTGTTTTCCTGTGTTTTCCGAAATGATACCCGGACCTTGGTTGCATTACTGAATTATAACATCATATCATTGTTCCGTGTCATTGAGTTATAAATAATACCGCCATTTACTAGAAGACTAACACCAGATATTAATAATTTGAAATTTGGTTTTTAAGAGGTAAAGTTAAGACAAATATATAGCAAAGCGCTTCCTTGTATTTACAGATGTGTTTGTAGAAATGATACCGGATCTTTGTTGCTTTTTTGAATATATACATTGCACCATTGTTCCATGTCACTGAGTTATTAGCAATACAAGGATATACTACCTGGGACACTAACAACAACTGTAAATTGTTTACATAAGCAATTGTAAAGAGATCTAATGTATACTACAAATATATATAAAAAATCGTATGATTTAGAACTTGGAATCATTATTATCCTTTATCTGTAATCATATACTAATATGATACATGTAAGCATACGTACGTTTTTTTAGGAACATTTCTCGTTTTTATATAGATTAGACCGTTGGTTTTCCGGTTTGGATGGTTTTACATTACCAATTGTTGGGTCCCGTTATAGCTTGCTGTTCTGTGTGACTCAAGGCTCCGTATTGAAGGCCGTACCTTGACCTATAATGGTTTACTTTTATAAATTGTTATTCTGATGGAGCGTTGTCTCATTGGCACTCATACCACATCTTCCTATATCTATATGTGAATCTATATGCGAGCGTCATAATCATTTTACAACGACCTCATGTGACTTCTGATAATACTCCGCATTGAAGTATGATTCCTCTTGCAAAATTTGTATTTTTTTTACAATAGCTTCAAAATAAAATAAATTCAAACTAGTTAAACACCATTGACCTTACAAAGAACAGAAAGTGTTTTTTGGTGCAATCGAACTGAGGCAATAAAAGTATGAAATATATAAATCACCACTCTCCCACATTTGTATTAATAATTAAAACTTCATGTGTGTCCATTGATACTTTTCGTAAATCGAGAGTTTAAATAGCAGTTTTTACTTTGAATAAATACATTGATAAAATGCAAATCAAAAAAGTGGGTTAGAATCAAATTACATCTACATCATGTATATTTATATTTAGGTTCCAATGGGAATAGTTATCAAAGGTACCAGGACTACAATTCAGCACGCCAGGCGCGCGTTTCATCTACATAAGACTCATTAGTGACGCTCGAATCAAAATATTTATAAAGCCAAACAAGTACAAAGTTCAAAAGGCAAATTTATAGATTACATGCATCCAAAAATGGATGGGAAAAAATTGTTTTCACCAGATACTTGCAAAATAAAATGAGTTATCTATGTAAGATTTAAACTAAAAATTCTACTTTTTGTAGTATTACAAATGACCAGATTTCTATTTTAATACAAGTATTGAACCTAATGTAGTTGTTATTTTGTTTTTATTGTTATATGATCCTGGTTGTGATGTTGCTGTTTCGTTTATCTGATTAAGGATAGAATTCGGCTGGAAAACTACGGGAAAATCTTAATGTTGGTGTCCCTCTTATATATATATATATATATATATGTTAGACTCAGATCGACTGTCTCTAATCGACGTCCGTTCCTCAAATCGACGTCCGTTACACAAATCGACGTACAAATCTGACGTCACATTTTCTAATCGACGTCCAAAATTTCGAAACTCTAATCAACGTCCAATTTGACATCATGTATTTTCAAAATGATGTCCGATTAATTTTAGTCGTCTTTAATCGATGTCCAATATCAATAAAAAATAAATAATAAATTATTTGTCTTGTAGGACTCTTACGACAACGACATTTTCAAAAAATTGCATATTAATGTTTTAATTTTCTTGATTAAAAGTTAATCCAATCGATCTACATTATAGTGTGTCATTGCTATCTATATCAATTAATGTCACGCATGTAACTGTATGTCAATGAGAAAGCAACCTAACGACAAAGAAAACAAAACGACATCTAGAAGCATTATCTAGTCTTGAACAATAGACAAAATAATAGAGTACAGCTAATTGTTTTGATAGTATTATAATTCGGACTCCTGTAAGATATCTTACAACAAATTTCTGAGTTTTACACCGGCAGGGAGTGAAACGTATACGCAAGAAATTGGCATTATGTTTGTATGTTCTGCTGTTACACCACTGTTCTAAGTTAAGTGCTCATCTTTAACCCCGACACATTCTTTGTGTCCTGTAGTTCAGTGGTTTTTGTGTATGTCTGTCATCTTGGTCGTTCAGAATTTTTTTGTTTTTTTTATAGATAAGACCTTTAATTTCTAATCTAAATTGTTTACATTATTCATGTCGTGGCCTTTCATAACCATTGTGGTATTGGTTTTTATCATTGTTGAAAGCCGAACGGTTGCCAATAATTGCTCACATTCACTTTATTTGAACCCTGGTGGATAGTAAACCCCTTCGAAATCATACCATATCTCCTTATTTTTATGATATCTCTAAAAAAAAATATATCACAAACTGTTTAGTCTTGTTTGTAGTGAATTTAAAAAAACACACATTTTTTATAGATCTTAATTGTCACAGTGACACATAATATGTTTAAACATGTTCAAGGTCTAAATGTTTCAGCTTTGCTATCGGTCCAAAACGGAGGCATAAAATAGGCCGTCGATTTGATAAGTTATTCCATCGTGACGTCATATTTCGACGTCGATTGGAGGAACGGACGTCAATTAGAGACCGGACGTCGATCTGAGTCTTACATATATATGACCCGCCATGGCATTTGCAGGCTTATGGAGGTAGAACGTCATTGTTAGAAAAATTATAAACATGATAAATATCGAGACTCAATGAAATACGTATTTGTGAAGAAGAGATAAACACTTTCGTTGGCTTCTTTTTTGCGGACGCCGAACTATATATCATATATAAGTTTTGAAGAAGTTACTTTATCGTTTGAAGTGAAAAATATTTGAATCTACATTTTAAATTGATACAAAAAAAATCAAATTTCTGCTTTATAGATTTCCTTTCATAAATGAAGTCTGAAATATGTCCATAATAAATGCACCGTATCAAATGCATATATGAGAACACCTACTTATAAACTGTTACGCTTACTATGTATAGAGACATGCATAATAAATCTAAATTAAAAAAAGGAATTTTTAAAGCTTATTTGATAAATTTTAAACTAACTTCATTTCAACAAGTTTAAATTACATGTTCTAAAATAGAACTAAGAATTGTTTGCATTGTAGTAAATTTAAGTCTTTGAAATTTTATTCAAATACGCTATTGAACATCACTAAAAGCCGATAAATACAATAATTTTGTGTTTTATAAATTAGTGGCCTCAATAAATAAAAGTCGCCATAGAACAGTCTCGACTCGTTTCATTGCTATTACAACAAATATGTCATAATAACATGACAGAGAGTTTTGTTTCGGAATATTCTAGATAAACATACAAAAATCTAGTTTTAGACAATGTACCCTCCTAAGCCTTGAAATGGCTAGTCACATATAGTTAACGGTGATTTTCTCACAATGACGTTTTACCTCCAAAAGCTTGGATATGTCGTGGCTGGTCACATATTTAGACGATGTAAAAGGTAATTCACGGATCTGTAATATATCATGAACTAAAACTGAAGGAATATGGCTTGGCAAATTAAAGCACTGCAAAGAAAAATATGAGAATATTAATTGGAGTGATAAACCTATCAAAAGTTTAGGAATTTATTTTGGACACAACAGATTAGAATGTCAAAATCTTAATATTGAAAAACAAATATTGAAATGTGAAAAAATAATAGCTAACTGGAAGAAAAGAAAACTAAGTATATTAGGAAGAATAGTAGTAACTAAATCTTTAATTCTACCAAACTTAACATATATAGCATCAAATACTGTAATACCAAAAGATTCGCTACAAAAATTTAAAACCCTCATATATAATTTTATATGGAATGGTAAAAGAGACAAAATTAAAAGATCAACTCTTTCAACAGAGTACAAAAAAGGGGGACTTAAAATGATAGACATCGATAATTTTATAAAATCCATACACATAGGCTGGATAACAAAATTATTTAATACTGAAACAGACAATTGGACAGTTATACCAAGATATTATTTAAATAAATTTGGTAATAACCTGATAATATTTCTAATGAATCTGAAAAATATAAATGATCTAGATAAATCAATTTTCAAGAGTGTTCCAGAATTTTACCAAGAATTAATTAAAACTTGGATTAGTGTTAAAGGAGGTGGGTCATCATACCCACATGACTTTCTACAAATAAGAAAACAATTTCTATGGGGAAATAACTTTCTCAGACTAAATGGAAAATGTTTATTCTTTGAAGAGTGGGTAAAAAGCAATTTGTATTTCATAAATGATATTATAGATGATAGAGGTCAAATTTCAGAAACATATATACTTTCTAAACTAAAAAACAAACAAGATTGGATCAGGCAGATATCTTGCATTAAAAAAGCTATACCAAATCAATGGCTTACAATAATAAATCAAGATAATTCAATTAAAACTAAAGTTAATATTCATAATACTATAAATAGTCTAAAAATCATGCTTAATCAAGAAATCAATTCTAAAATGAGTACAAAACAAATTTATAACATTATTATAAATGAAAACAAACTGGACAAACCTATAGGAGTTATAATGTGGGAAAAAATGTTTGCCAAAAACCTGTACTTCAAACTAGAAAATTGTTTCAACTTCATTTTTAACTACTTACCTGACAATAAATTGAAAATGTTTAGATGGAAATTAATTCACTTTATACTTCCATGCAATGATTTATTAGTTAAATGGAAAATACTCACAAATAATAAATGTAATCATTGCAGTATAAAAGAAGATTATGAACATCTTTATTTTTCTTGCAGTTACAACAGCAATTTTTTATCAAAAATACCCAACCTTCTTAAATTTATAGGTTTCAATGAAAGTATTCTTAATATAGAAAATCTTGTAGTAGGATATAAAATAAATGATGAAGCTTACTATGAAATTAACTTTCTTTTGACTGTAATATTTTTTTCTATCTACAAATCATATTACATCTCTGACTCAAGAAGAACAAAAGTAGATATCTTTAAAATATTCAAGGCAGAAATAAAATCTATAGTTGAAATCAATAATATAATTAAAAGAAAAACCAGTAAATTGATTTTAAAAACCCTAAACTACATAAATGATCATAAATAATAACAAGGATTTGTACAAATATCCCTGAGATCACATGACCCAAGTATTAAGTCACATGACTTGAGCATGTCAGGTGACATTAATGTACTTTAATACCACGTGTTAAAAAAAAAGATAATAATGTATCATTCAATATTGTATAATACACACTTTTTTGTCTTCTTTTTTTACTTTATACCTTATGTGTTTATCTTTGACAACTATGTGTAGTGCACTCTGATGTCGTGTATAATCATGTTTACCCGAGTAGTTTAGATACATCAGTCTAAAATACAACAGGTTTCAAATAAGTTAACAGTTACACTTTTATTATGATTCAAAACATCACGAAAATTATGATCAACTTACCTTTTAAATTAGACAAACTGTTTAAGTATTGTGAATTAAATTTATCCAAATCACAAAGATGATGATGGCAAAACGATGCACATTTATCTAATATTAAAAAACACTATCGGACGGAAGTGAAATATTCTCCGGTAAACATGAAATCATTTAAAATATTGTAACATTGTAATGTAACATCAATTTACTTTTATTAGATATTCTCCCTGGATACCTAATAACTAATATATCAGGGATACTTAGTGCAATGCTGTACACTAAGTAAATTGTTAACAGCAATAGAGTGCAATAAAGTATATTATCCACGTTAAAAAAAAAATATATATCATGAATCTTATTCTACCAATATCAGCCAGCGGGACTCTCTGCCCTCGGGACATATATTGGTTCATCGTAGTGATAATGCATGCGATACGAATTTTGACATATATTATTCTTTACATATATAGGTTTAAATCTTTTCACATTTTAAATAAAGTCGGACATTCGTCGTATTGAACCTACAAATGTATAAAATGAGAAAACAGTCTGAATAAAATCACGCTTTTCTTATAACGACAATTTTGTGCGTCGCTGGTGAGTGTAGAAGAAACGCAGGCAAGGCGTATCAAAATTATATGCCTGGTAACTTTGATAACTATTGTCACAGTATTGCTATATTTTTATTTTCAACGATAAACAAATCTTTAAAAACACATTAAGCAACCTAACTGCACTATTATCTGATAATATCGCCTATCATTTTTAGATAACGAAAAGGCAAGGGAAAAACAAACCCATAAGTTGAAAAAAGGAATTGGCAAAATCTAATAAATATGAAAAGATAAAAATAGAGGCTCTAAAAATCTGGATCGCTCGTCATTCAATATTTTAAGTATTGGAAATTGTGCCTGTCATCTTTCATGGCTAGATTTTTACAAGAGGTTGCTCATTTTATTAAATTTCAATTTGAAATTCAAACCGAAATGGTTAAGTCAATAAGAATAAATTACCATTGTATAGAGCTGATTGTTGATGAATTTGTCATTAAATCGGGTTTTTTTTTAAGAAAGTTCTTTTTTAAATTACAACTTATTCACAAATTTGTACAAATTGGCCTTAAAGGGTAAAAAAAGTCCTATCAGAAATCCTATCTATACATCCAGTTGTATAGGCCAGAGATTAATCTTATACTGCTATTGATTGTAGATGTTTATGGTTGCTGTTAATTAATTTAAGTTCTCAAGATTATAGCTAAAACATAAAATTGGTAAATTGTCCATTAAACGGATACACATTAAACTGTTTTATAATAAAAAAAAATATGATGTGTATATCAATTTACTGTCAGCTGTTGTTATTGTACATCAATACACTTCATCTTCCAACACATAACTTTTCGGTTTAAATATGTGCGTGATAAGATTGAATACCCAAAATTAAAGTGCATTGAATTAATTTAATGTGTTTTTAAAGATTTTTTAGTTTGTAGAAAATTAATCGTTATATATCTTCAATGCGTACAGTTATAAATGATAGTTTAATCGCGTTTAAATTACAAATTAACTTTCATAATTTTTTGTTGTTGTCATTTTTTAGCATGTTTACCTCACATATAATCACATATAAATGTCACAAAATCTTGATAATTTCTTATCTAGTTTCCAGATCTATATTCATCATATCGCATCAGATCTAAGGATTTATAGAGAAAACAGGATCCATACATTCTTGCACAATTTAAATAAAAAAAACTATGCAAAGTTTCCTTTCAAAGTTAAATGAATCACCAAATTTAATGTGTTTTTAAAGATTTTTTAGTTTGTAGAAAATTGAGCGTTAAATATCTCCAATGCGTACAGTTATAAATGATAGTTTAATCGCGTTTAAATTACAAATTAACTTTCATAATTTTTTGTTGTTGTCATTTTTTAGCATGTTTACCTCACATATAATCACATATAAATGTCACAAAATCTTGATAATTTCTTATCTAGTTTCCAGATCTATATTCATCATATCGCATCAGATCTAAGGATTTATAGAGAAAACAGGATCCATACATTCTTGCACAATTTAAATAAAAAAACTATGCAAAGTTTCCTTTCAAAGTTAAATGAATCACCAAAGGAGGACTTACATTTGTGGACTAAATCACGTTCCTGAGTCTAACGGAATATTTTAAGAGTTGAATTATAACCGGTATTCATGTGGTTTATATATTCCTTTTTCTGTTCGTACATGTTTATTCGTTCAAACTTCATTGAATGCATTATTTCAGAGTTCGTCTAAAAACATGTCACTTTATTTCATTGAATCCTTTCCATAAAATCTTGAAAGTACATAATAGCAATATGCCAACTTCACCTTCATATGGGATAAACATTTCTTAACTTATTTGGTATTCAAGAGCTTGCAGCTTGCAGCTCCTACTCAGACTTTGTTAAATATTACCAGTGTATAAGCAAAAATTTGATGAACCAGGTATGTCAAAGAACGTCCAGACTTTTTCTAAAAACTTTCACTGGAAGGTACCAATACCTTGTTAATAAATATTCCGCGTCAACTTTACAAAAATACATGAAGGTCTTGAAGTACAGATGACGTTGTAAATCATCTTAATAACGTGTTATAGTAATCATTCATTTGTCTTTTTGAATATCACGTTTACTGTTTTTGTGATAAAAATGAGAATTGAAATGGGGAATGTGTCAAAGAGACAACAAACCGACCATAGAGCAGACAACAGCCGAAGGCCGCAAAATGCAACATGAAACTCCCGCACCCGGATGCGTCCTTCAGCTGGCCTCTAAACAAATATGTATACTAGTTAAGTGATAATGGATGTCTTAATAAACTCTGAATTATACACAAGAAACTAAAATCAAAAATGATACAAGACTAACAAAGGGCCAGAGGATCCTGACTTAGTACAGGCGCAAAAATGCGAGGGGGTTAAACCCGTTTTTTTAGATCTCAACCCTCTCGCTATATATCTAGCCAATGTAGAAAAACAAAAGCTCAACAGTATGCACAGTAAAACTCAGTTTAAGAGACGTCCGAGTCCGATGTCAGAATAGGAATGAAAATAAAAAAAATGACAATAATAAATAAATAACAACAAACTACTATCAGTTACTGACATGCCAGCTCCAGACCTCGATTAAACTGATTGAAAGATTCATCATATGAATATCAGGCACAATCCCTCCTGTTAGGGGTTCAGTATTATACCATTATAGAATATATGAGATATCCGATATCCATTTGACGTGACTATGTACCGATACATCCCGTCATTGTGTTATTGTTCTATATTTTTTAATATTTTTCTCTTTCATTTTCTTTTATGTGTTGTGTCTATATGCCTATTTGTGATTCTTTGGTACATATGACGTGGCTCTGTACTTATACATCCCGTCATTGTGTTATTGTTCTATGATTAGTTTTGTATGTCTGTCTTTCATTTTTGCTTATGTGCTTTGTGTATATGCCTTTTGTGTTTCTTTAGTACATATGACGAGGCACGGTACTTATAAAAGAGGGGCGAAAGATATAAAAGAGGGACGAAAGATACCAAAGGGACAGTCAAACTCATAAATCTAAAACAAACTGACAACGCCATGGCTAAAAATAAAAAAGACAAACAGAAAAACAATAGTACACACGACACAACATAGAAAACTAAAGAATAAACAACACGAACCCCACCAAAAACTAGGGGTGATCTCAGGTGCTCCGGAAGGGTAAGCAGATCCTGCTCCACATGTGGCACCCGTCGTGTTGCTTAAGTGATTACAAATCCGGTAAATAGTCTAATTCGGTAGGTCATATTCATGAAAGGGAAGGGGATTGTAGTTACGACGTAAGGAACATATCCGATATCATTTGTGAAACGGTTATTCCATAACGGTCAACCAACTCGTGATGGCGTCCGTAAAATTTACGAAGGGATGATTTCAACTTCACCATTTGGAACTCTTGGTTTAATAGCTTCCTTGTGAGCAGCAAACCTCTATCAAGAAAATCATGATAGGAAATGCAAGCACGGGAATATCGTATCAATTGGGAGATATATACCCCGTATGCAGGTGCTGCTGGAATGTTGCTACTTAGAAATGGAAAGTTCACAATTGGAAAGCTGAAATCATCTCTTTTGTCGTAAAGTTTTGTTTTCAATATAAGAGGAGCAGTCAAACTTATATGATTGATTGGTTGTGAGTTGCTTAACGTCCACTGGCAAAAATTTAATGTATGTTCAGGACGAGAACAAATTAACAATAAATACAATAGGTAGTTTTGGTAATAGAAGCCATCCGGGTTGATGGTCGTTGAAATTTTGACTGCCACGGTAAAATGAGGGTAAATTGGATAGGGACAGAAATTTTGTCTTGCAACAGGTGACATACGGACCGCTCAAAGATTCGTTGCAAGGATTCTTAGCGTGCAAAGAATGTGGCACTCTATGTACGCGATGCCTAGGATTTAATGTCTCCATTATGACCGGACGTGGCTGTAAACATGATACATCCCGCACAGCCAAACGGACGACCAACTTTGGCAAACGTTTAACTGCTGGTCAGGAGAACACCAAGTGACCTTATTTCGTTTCCCCAGTCAACCTTTGGGATGTCAAAACTTATAAATGCCATCATTTTGTTATTGTGCTATTGTAAATTTTTATATTCTTGTCTTTCATATTTGCCAATGTGCTTTGTCTATATGCCTGTTTGTGCTTCTTTGTTTCATTGATGATTGTTTTTCTAGTCATGAGGATTATATGTATATTGACCGCTGTAGCCCTATTTTTGACAATTTTACCTATTATGTCGCACACATCTTTGTTTGTATAATGAAATTTGATAAGACTGTCATACAAGTGAGAGATTTAGCTAGCTTTAAACTGGCTTTACCATTTTTGCCTATACCATGTCAGAAATATAACAGTTGTTATCCATTCATAAGATGTGTTTTAGTATTTGATTTTGCCATTTGATTAGGGACTATCCTTTTTGAATTTTCCTCGGAGTTCAGCATTTTTATGATTTTATTTTATACACTTAGTAAAATGGTTAATGTTATAATAAAATGCCGATATTAAACCTTTAAGACACAAAACATTAAACATGTGTTTATGGTGAAAGACACATACCCAGAAAATACTGAAATATATTGTAAGCGTCTTCTCAAAACTGTAAAAAATATTACAGTCATTTTTCATAATCTAATTTTTGATTCCATTTTAACCCAGAGTAAATCATGCAAAAACGTTGATGACGTCACGGTCAAATGACAAAAGTTTGTCTTTGATAATCAAAACGACATCAGAAGACGTGTTTCATCCAAAATAAAATTATTTAATCATAAGGTTAACATTCTCCAGTAATACCTATCCCTGTTATCCCAATGTTAGCACAAATTGTTATGAATACAAGGATATTACAGATATAATTCAGATACAGATCTGCATAGCAATGTGGACACTGGCACAAGTCACTATCGTTGTATTCATTACGGATATACTTTTCAGTAAGGCAACAACAATAACTTACTGAATCGTTTTTTATTACGCCTTCCTTTGCTCGTTTCACTGCAATCCGGTGTTTGTATTTAAAATGGGATCTAATTACAGTGAAGAAAACAAAAAATATGTGTGACACCAATGAAAGACAAACTAGGGTAAGGAGATGGATATAAAATGAATTGCTGTCGCCACAACCCAAAATAGCTCTCAACTGTGAAATATTTGCCATCATAAGCGACACGTCTGCTATGCTTTGTATGAAATTCTTACTTTCTGTAAATCGGTTAGAACTTGGAAGGTCGTTTTTATTATTCTCCTCAGGCTAAAATGCAAGAATCATATGTGTATTAATCCATATTCGTTCTATTAAACAACTCTACAATTATTTTAAACATTTATCATTTAGATATTTAACAAAGTTTATTGGATAACTGATGAAAATGATTTATCCATTTCGTTGTTTTCCTCTTACAGTTGATGTGTTTACCTCAGTTTTAGTTTGTAACCTGAATTTGTTTTCTCTCTATCGATTTATGACTTTTGAACAGCGGTATAATTCTGTTGCCTTTATATAGCAAAATATGTTATCGACCTCGTCACTATAACACAACTGGATATATTGTCGATGTGACTGTCAAAATCAAAACAACAAAGCATTTTCTGTTTTAAGATTTTTGTGAGTTTTCTTCGAAAACAAACTTACGAACAAATATTTAATTTGAAATACATTTATTTAATATCATAAATTTTTTGTCATAAAAGGGACAACAATTATAGAGATGCGCATCTGTTGTAGTAAACTGGTTTCATTAAAGATAAGACATCTAATAAGACATTCAAACTCATTAGATGAAAATAAACTGAATACGCCATGGTTGAAAACGAAAAGACTAACAGACAAACAATAGTGCACACTACACAACATGGAAAACTAACAAATGAGCGACACGAACATCCGTCATGTTTTTCATGTTAAACCTGGTAATAATTCTACTTCGGAGAATTACATTAGGAAAACAGGGATTGGATTGTAGTTACAACATTAGCAACATGTCCCACTATCATTTGTGAAATAGATATTACAAAACGGTCACACAACTGGTGATGGCGTTCATAAAACGTACGCTAGCAGTCGTTCATTTGTATGTTTATGAACTTCCCACATATTTTATTTGTTTCCTTAAATTGCTTTTGAATCATATTATGAGATAGGAACATCTACCATAAACTTCTATTTTTTTAAAACTTACATTAGAGGTCGATTCGTTTCTTCCGTTTGTCACATCTTCAGGGGGCGTCTGATTTTCCGGATAGACCTAGATTTATGAAAAAAATACCTGAATTGTAATAGGTATTTAGTTTAGGAAATAAATATTTCACGCCATCCTCTATGCACATAATTACATGAGTAGCCATTATAATTGTTGTTAACATCATTTTACAGTGTGTAAGTGAGATGTAAAATGTTGACAGGTATTATGCATACCAGGTTAAAGGGAATATCGACCAAGACCAGTGTAATTATTCCGATTCGAATATGAAAATAAAAAAAATGACTTCAAATCAAGCCGAATACTCGTTAAAAAAGCAGTCATTTCAATACGTTGATAAATCAATGTTCCACGACAATCCTTACAGTCTATTTGATTCTTTGTTTGTGTGTATATTTATTTTGCTTTAATTTTATTTATTTATTTATTTTTTGTAGCTTTTTTAACTTTTTTTCTTTATCCTTTTTTTTCAAAAGTAAGTTTTATCCTTTTCTGTGAGCATTCTGTCAATTAAAAACAACATATAAACACCTTTTTCTCCGACCTCTTTGCTTTATGTGTTGCCTCATCTCCTTGTGACATTGTGGACTCTGATTTGACCTGCAATAATCAATATACCTGAACTTCTGTATGTTTCAAGCTGTCAATTATAATTGTGCATACATATAATATTTTATATTTGCTTGGTAAAGTGTATATTTCAAAATGTTTGATTATCAATACACATTATATTGTAAAACAAATACATATATTTGACTAGATTGGTAAATACCGGATTTTCTTGGATGTCAACACAAATTAATGTTTTATGCGTAGTAGTTTTAATTGAAAAAAATGCCTTTTTAAAATACTTATGAGCCGATTATTTACTTTAAATAAATGAATATATAAATATCCACTGTATATGCGTCTAAGACAAGCAGCTATTTTCTGACACCGGTTTTTTACTATATTAAAATGAGAAGGTATCCAAACATATTGCATACCAAAAATAATCACCTTATAGTCAAAGGCTGGTTCTATTTTTTCTTGGTTTTGGATTTCTGACTCCATTATTGAAATATGACTCTCTGAAATAAACTTATGAATTGAATTGCTTATAAATAAACCACAGAGGTTTAAAAACGTATCTGCATTCTGAAAATTCAAAAGTGATTGCTTTAAAATACCCGCGACACTCGGAGAAAATATTTATAACGGAACGAAAAAGGAAATAATGAGACAATTAAACACCAAAAACTACACTCCAGACATAGGCCAAAATTATCAGGTGTGTTAAACAGTACAGGAACGTCCCCGCTCTTTAGATTTCTTTTTTGTATCTTGTGTACTATTATTTGTCTGTTTGTCTTTTTATTTTTTGCCATGGCGTTGTCAGTTTATTTTCGATCTATGAATTTGGCTGTCCCTCTGGTATCTTTCGCCAGTCTTTTCTCACATATTATTGTATTATCTACATTGATAATACATGTTATATGATTTAAAAGATTAAGATTTTTAACAAACTCATTGTCTCATTGGCAATCATACCACATTTTTATTTTTATATGAAGATAAAACTCGCAATTTATATTGCATAACATAGCTTCAGTATCGCATCGCAATTTGTTATGGATGTTATAATGGAAAATTGACAAGTTTCCAACATGATTCATATTAAAAGCAACTGTGTTTGTTACTAAATTTGGAAAAAACTATATGTTAAATCCAATTTTAAGAAAACTTGAAAAATTACTCAAATCTTTAGTTCCGCAGAATTTCAATTTCTTGTAAAGTCAAGCTTATTCTTTTTATAATCAGGAAAAATTTACAAATACAATTTAAAATAGCGAATAGTAAATTGAGCAATAGTTTGTCGCTAGTCATTTAAAGTATTTCAACATATAGTGCCTTGAGACATCATTAATACGTCAATTTGGTAAACTTACTCTTTATTAAACCATAAAATAATGTTCTAACATCCGTATTGATAAGGTCTTCTAACTGTCTTGCATCGAGTGCAACTAATGAGTCTTGTGTACACAGAACGTGCGACAGGCATGCACAGTTATCAATCTGAAATATTTCATAAGTTGTCATAAAACCTTGTTCTGCTTTTCTGTTGACCTTACCTTATTGAATTTTAGATTCGGCTACATGTATCAAAAAAATTGCTTACATGGCAAACAATACGCTTTTAGCATATTAATAGGTTAAGCGACACATAGTCAAACCTACAATCATGTTACATACATATTTTCATTCAGAAAGCTTTTTGTTTTAACTCAGCGAATGAAGAGAACCATTTGTCATTGTACTTACTTGCTTTCAGGACAGTCCAGCGTACTGTTTTCTAAATTTTACCACTGAGGTTGTTTAAACATAATTTTTCGTTTCTAAGGAAAGGTTATATTACAATACATAAACATACAAAGCAAATGTATATTTAAAAACACTTCCTTGTATTTAAATGATGCGTTTTCTTGAGAATTATTCTGAAATGATACCCGGATCTGTGTTGCTTTGTTAAACAAACACATATCACCGTTGCACAATGTCACTTAGTTATTAGCAATACAAGAATAAACAACCTGGGAGACATATAACAGCTATAGCTCATAAAAACACACAGGAGGTCTAGTTAGTATCTTGTACTAGTTAAGAGATATTTACAAGGGTTTTTCCATTAAAACTGTATACTGCTATGGTCAATATTATGCGGCCAATTATTCAAGTATTTCATAATTATATTACTTCTGTCGTGTCACCTTTTTGTAATTTCTTTTGATTATCTGCTATAGAATTTCTGAATTGACAACTGAAACCCAGATATTATAATTTGACCATCGATAAATCTAAATATTTTAGTCAGTTAAAGATATATAAAGTATTTACTTGTTCATGTAGTTGCTTTGTGTCATTCCTTTTTTCACCTAATCCACATACCGTTCATTGCTAATTAATATACTGACTTGACCTGACACTCGACAATTGATATCATTGTCTAATTAGTTTAATCACGTATTCACTAGTATTGCAGAATATAAACGGCTTCATCGTATCGAATTATAAAATTAATAACTGTTTTTAAACATAGTCGTTTCGTATAATATATCAAAAAATATATATATTTCTGATTTGGTATAGTCATTTCGTTATGCAGACAGCCCTTGGATGGTAAAAACGTCCCCGAAAAAAACGTGTATGGTGTATGGTAAATGGTGTAATGTGTATAGTGCTATGGTGTGAGGTAAGGGGAATGGTGTAATGGTGTAACGTGCGATCGGGAATGGTGTCAATGAATGGCGTACGACATTTATAACTATGCAAAATATTGATAAGAACTTTTTTTTTAATTTTATACATTAATTTAAAAATCAAAATTCTCAATCAGTGATGTACATATGTAAGTAGAAAGTTGATTATTAAAACGTCTCAGGATCGACTATCAAAAACATTTCAATTCTCAAAGAATTGTACTTATTTCAAATTAATATAAAAAAAAATATTTTAAACTTGTATATAATATATCCAGTGAAAATACATCCAACACTCGGAGGACTTTTTCATATAAAGATTTTTTTGCTGGATAGTGACACAAATGGACGCTTTCAAACTAGGATCGATGACAAACGTGAGGATCTCAGCTGTCCCATTTCTAATTCCCATTTTCAACAGTAGCATACCCTTTTCCTCTTTTTCAATTGAAATGGTAAACGCTAGCATGTTCATTAGCTGTTCAAATTGTAAAAGCCTTCCAGAAATGAAAATGAGGTTTAAGCTATTGCCCTATAGTGTTCAATTTTTGCATATAAGCAACTCAACATAGTCTGCTAAACAAAAACATCAAAAATAGCAGGCATATGATTTGGTTTCCCAAATGGAAATTTCATCTACATAAGACTCACCAGTGACTCCAGATTCAACAAGTTAAAAGGCTAAATGAAATATAAACTTGCAGAGCATTAAAACTATAAAATTTCAAGAAAATATTGCTCTGATTTCTAAGCTAAGTAATATCCTTGAAGTGAACTTAACTCAGCAATAACATCAACACAGTGGTTCTAAAAAATAGCCAAGATCATTTTGTAAACATGCATGCAAAACGATCTAACAAAAATCACAGATTATTTACGAGTGTAGATTTAAGACAGAAGAAACCATAGGAAAGTTAAAAACTCATTAGTAGAGAAAACAAAAAACGTGACAAAAAAGACGAGTACGACGAACGAGTCCACACAACAATAAAGAGAAAAAGAAAGACTAATGGATGAAAACAGCAGCAAAATCTCAGTTGCGCCGGAAGCATTGGAAGATTTTGCTCAACTAGTGTCAGCCATCGTGTTGTTCATGATTAATACAAAATGCGGTAATGAATAGCATTTGGTGATGTAACAATCGACGAAGGGACAACGTCAAGAGATTATGGTTAGGACAATTGCATCGTATCAGTTTTCAGTGGCGACACAGATATTCCATTATTCTAAATTAACTTTTGGGGATGACCGGTAAACATTCAAGGGATATCTTAACATAATGATCCATAGGCGAAAGATACCATAGGGATGTTCAAAAGTCGACAATTAGATGGCAAAATACAATAAAACGAGGAAACACAAACACACAAAATACCAACTGAAGACCTACAATGTAGCAACACAAACTCATTAATTTAAATGTGTGTCCTTTTCATTTTAATTTATTGAATTACATTTTACTTTGTAAGAAATTATTAAAAAAAATAGTTTTTATTACAAAAAATCATTTTTTCACCTATTTTAGAGTCATCACCTACAACAGGATAAATGAATTAAACGCGAACGGGCCTTGAAACAAAATTATTCATAAATCATAACGTTCAGTTGAATTATACCATTTAAATGTCATTTCATTAAATCTCATATATCTGAATATTTAAAAACCAGTAAAAAGGAATTCTAAATTTCTAATTATAATATTTCATAGGTCAACCTTGGTGTCATTATGTGACTAGGACATAAGGCGTCAGGAATGTAAATATGTTATATTATTTTCAAGTTATAAATAGATAAAAATAGAAAATGCACTTCGTTCCATTATTCTTCATCGAAGTGTCAGTTTCATATACCTGATTATTTGAAAATCCATTTCATTTTAAAAGAACTTTTCTTCCAAAAACATGTTTAAATAAGGATTCTGGTACCAAAAATACTGAATATTTAATTATCATATTTCATAGTTTTAATGTGGTGACATTGATATTACCCGGACATTAAAAAAGAAACTATAAGTTGTTTTGTAAATAAATAAGCATTAATTAATTTTAACAACAAAAATTAAGATGTATATTACTTCTCTTATACCACGTTGACAGTTTCCTCGCTTACTCTTTGGAGGCCGTTAAATTTTTTTCGTATTTAAGAAATTCTTTCATAGATTATAGCTATTGCAGATTTCCTGTGCATGTACTTCTTTGATGATCTTCTGCCCTCCTTTTACCTTGTTTACTCAACTAACAAATATGTTGATACACTAATTAATCATCCAAAGGTTTCTTTGGCGTGGCGAAATGCTATCAAATAACTAGATGTCTTTGCCAAATATATTCTGTATTGTGTTGAATGTATTATCATCATCATATGTTAGTCGTTCGTGTCAACGTACAGATGAAGTGTTATCATCATCTAGAAAGACAATTAGATTAAAAAAAAGCAAATAGTACCGTCATAAACTTGCAAAGACTTATGTGTTATTATGTTTGTTATAATAGTGATTGTCATACAAGCATAAGCATATTTTACTTCTTTTTCGATTAGACTCGAATGATTGATTGATTGATTGATTGTTTGTTTGTAAACACAATTCTCACCACTATTGTTCTATTTCGTAGCAGTCATGTTTTATAGGGGGATACCTGAGCGGCCGAAGAGAACAACTGATTTTCGGTAGAAAAGATGACAAACCGGACAGCCTCAGTGTTAACGTTGACAAGCTAGTGATACAGTAGTTCAACTACAATGATGTTTATATCGTTAAATTATAGACGTTATAATGTATAAAGGTCATGATACTCTGGACACATTTGACACCAATATGTCAGTTTATTTACTAAATCTTAATAATCAAAGAGGCGGGTAGAACTTGTATATTACTTCAATACTTGAGCGGTCTACAGACAACAATACTAAAAAAACCAGCACTGTCTATACGCTAGCAAATTCGAGTTTTCTGTTTTCACTGTTAGAAATAAATTTTAAATGTCACGTGATAACTACGTGATCCTTTGTGAACAACATTTTTGAAAATAATAGTTGATATCTTCAATAAACAAGCAAAACAAAAAACAGCAAATTAAACTAATATTGTGTCAAAAAGTCATTTGCTTAAACCTTCAATTTCTGAATCATTTTCTCATTATTTTGAGAATACAGCGTACATTTGTTACAAATAGATTTGATTTTAACCAAAATACAGGTGTAACACAATTTCTTATCTTTGTACAAGAAATCGTGTAACTATTTATTACGTTGATTATTTTGAATCCTTGACTCATACCTGATTAATGAACATGATGAAGACAGGATCTCATAATGTGGCTACAAACACAGTTATCGCAGTTTTGCACTATTCACGATTATGACGCCCTTATCCAAATATGTCAGAATAAATTAAACAAATGAAGTTAGTGACAATTGTCCTAATTAATGACATGATAGTGTAAGCTACAAAGCGATTAACGGCACGAGAAAAGGCGTGTTTGGATCAAAACAGAATTATCACTCAATTTGTGTTTTAAACTGCTATTTTCTTCTTACCGATTAACATTACACGAAAGATATTTGGCACACATATGAACCATGTCTTATTGGTGTAATCAGAGTAAACATCCCGTGAAAGTAACACGCAATATATATTCTTACATTCAAAAGGTGGTAAATTTCAGTTAAAAATAGGTTAACTAAAATCATGAAATACTTATAATTTAATTATATAAATCTTTTCAGCTTTCTTTATATGATAAATTTATTTTTAAGCTAAATGATCAGTATCATTTGAACAAATAACACAAAAAGCAACAATTTTATTTTTCGAGTTGAAGATGGCCTGTATAATGAGGTTTCTTTTGGTACCCTAAGAAACCACAAAAAAAAACGTGACCACGGGAGCTTACGACGACATTCATGATTGGAAAATATAACGATTTTCCGATAGTTTGCATATAAATATAGCTATCTCATTTTTTAATCTTTCCAAAAATAAATAAATTTGGTAATGGCTGTACCTAAACGATAGTTTGCTACAAGATATATTGTACCAAGATATAAAGATTAGAATGGTTCTCTGTTCTTTGTTTTGCAATTTAGAAAACAAATCAAAGGCACTTGTAAAACATCCTTATGACAACAGTTTAAACAAACTCATGACTGTGTTATCTACTACAACAAAATCAAAAACAAATTAAACTGCACCTACAAAAACAACAAATTAAATTACACCTAAAAGAAAAAAAGAAAATAGTCAAACGTGTAGGGTTTCCTTTACACCTAATCATAAATGGCTTAATACTGTGAGAATGACAATTACTACTAACTGACAAAAGGTTCTACAAAATAAATTTATTATCATTGTATACAAATATTTATTTTCTATATATAAGAAATTATTATATCCTTGTGCTTTTTATAACTGTGTTTACATGAAATAATGGTAGGATCCGTTCAACAAAGCAACAGAGATCCTGTTGTCATTTCTTGTTTACAAACAGGAAACATATCAAATAATTACAAGGAAGCTCTTTTGTGTGTATTTATTTATCCATTGTGATATAACTCTTCCTTGGAAACTAGAATTATGTATAAATACCATAAGTATTAACATTATTGGCAAGCAGCACACTAGCCTATCTTTGAAAGCATGTAAGTACATTAAAATGTTTATCATTCTATCTGCATTCACTTAATCATTGCTAAAGAGTTTTTTTGTGTGTAAAAAGTTTGCATTTAATATGATATTATTACGTAAGTATTTCTGTATTGGCCTTGTTATTGGTCCGAGGCTTGTTGTATTGGCCTGAGGCGAAGCCGAAGGCCAATACAGCTGGCCGAGGACCAATAACAAGGCCAATACAGAAATACACGTAATAATATCTTTATTAATTAACTACAGTGTTACAATATTTTTTTAATTTCATTTCAAAAGAGATAAATATTTTTACCTTGAAGTGGAACTATCCAAGTCTCAGTTTGTTTCTTTTTATTAGATATAATACATAATGATCTGGTGCTGTTTCCAGGTGTCTTCAGCATTTTCTCATCTGATGAATTTTTCTACCCTTTTCAGTAACTATAAAGTGTTACAACTTAATTTTAGACGCAACACATAAATAGTAATTGGAAAGGTACTGCCATTGCATGTGTTATGCAGAAACTAATTTAAAATCGATGTGTACAATCGTGAACAGGTGAAATTATGAGGTCGTCAAGAAATGAACTTTGTGATAATCTACTCGTTCCCCAAACCTGAAATAGTTCTATCGTCTGCTTTCAAAATACCTTTAAAATGAATGTGACCGTCTTTCGCCTGAAATGTATTCTATACTGACATTTTCAGCATGTTTAAGATAACTAAATGACAACTGCGTCTTCAAAACAACTGTTTACTTTCAGTTTGTGTTTATCGTGACTTTCAATGTAAAATCTAGAGACGTTCCGAAATCCTGCACTTATGTCAACTCGGTCAATATAGAATAACTCGGCCAATACAGAAAAAAATCTATATTGGCCTAGTTATTCTGTATTGGCCCAGTTTACACATTATATTGCATAGGCAGTTTTCATCATATTAAGTCCAATAACAGTGTAGTTAATTAATAAATGATTATAAATTCCATTAAGTATAGCTGTTATAAGTATTAGAGATAGTTCTTTTATTAATTCGAGTTTTGTTTCCAGAGGGATCTAAATTTATTGTTATCTTACATTTATTTGCAACAAACAAGGATGACTATCAGAAAGCATGTAAACGAAATGTCGCCTCATATCATTCTAGGAAATAGTTAGCTTTGATCTCAACTAAATGTAATTAGTACATAAGGTGTAAAGTTTCGTTTGCATTTTCAGAACTTACCTTGTGAACAGAATCTTCATTGAACTTACGAAACGTCATCAGAAAACGAAAAAATCGATCAATTCTCATGTTAGCGCCATAACATGTAGTATTGCTGTCAAAATTAAAAAAAATATTTCATAGTTTTACTTAATTTGAACAAAATTATCACTCTGACAATTCATATTTGTTATTTCATTATCGTTTAAATCGTTTTTAAACGGATCACAATATGTCGTATGTTCCTACACTTTGATATTTCAAACGAGGTTGATTCTTGAAAATTTGGCGGAAAACTATAAAGTATAGAAAAAAAATATTTTTTACATTGCATCAAACCATTACATGATAAATCTTAATTTTAAATAGATCAATCGAAATCAATGTAGAAAATGTATAACTGTATGTCCCTTTCTCCTATATAAAAATTCTTCTATCATTATATGCGTTATCAGTAAAGGTAATATAATGACGTGTTAATTTGTTTACCCTTTTCGTAATGCATATGTCACTGATAGTATCTGTGAGTATTATGTTACAACTTAATAGAGTAGACCTGGTTCATCTTTTACTACGAAGCCATTTAAAGTGATAATACTATACTACAATCATATCATATCTCTTACTTAGAATAGAAACAATTTCGTGTATTATCGACTTATTTATAGTGTGTTTAATTAAATTGAGTTTTTTTTATTTTGTCGTATAAAATGAATGATAATTTGAAAGACGATTTTAACTGCGAAACATCATTCTAAAATACATACATAAACATTATCAATTAACTTTTTCTTTGTCCAATCCTTGTTGCATTAAAATGCTTAGTAAAAAAACATTAATCTAAAAGACCTGAGAAAGCACAAAAATCCTAAGTTTTCCCGTCCACGGTAACGTCTTTTTTCTATGATTTATAGATTATTTATGTTTTTTTTAGACGAGATGCATTTTCTCATTTTCATCTCATCGAAAGGCGACAGCCCTGAGATGAGATGAGAATGAGAAAATGCATCGAGTTAATCTAGTTATCGATGTTATGTTTTTTTCGATTATTTATTAATACAGATTCAAGCAAAAAATATATCTTATACGATGATAATGCATTTTTTTTTGGGGGGGGGGGACTATTTTTTTTTTGTTGGTGCAGGCTTATTTGATATAAATATGTAATCACACAGCTTGTTCATTCATTTGAAATAGCTTGTTTCAACTGATCATCCGGCGTCTTCAATTATGACGAAGACATTTTCACCGTTTTAAAGTCAATGTTAGGTAGTAAATTGGATGTTTTTCAGTTTCAGCAGTTTGAATTTTACTAATTTTAAATGTCCGGTAATTGATATTTGGAACGTCAAGTGAAAATTTCCTGATATACAAAAGTTTTCTATGAATTGAAGCGTTGTATCTAGGTCAAAATCCGAATCCTATAATTCCAATGGGTCAATGATTGAGCATCGAGGATATATTTTCAAGATACACGAAGAAATACACATGTATACAGAAGAAATGCAAACAAACCAACAATCAATTCTGTAGTAGAATAATGTAGAATTGACATTTTTTATTTGTAAGAAATATGATTTGATTTCTTTTATTAACTATGAATTAATTAATTATTAAATTCTCGGTAAATTATTTTAACGTCTTAGGAGAAATCATCTTTTATACTGTACTAAAGATGTGTTTATTTCCTAAATATAGTATCATAGCTATATTTCGTATAATGTCAACTTCATCATGGAACACTTTCTCCACAATTAGGGATCCATTAAGTTTGACAATTGTGTTACGATTCAAAAAACTATCAATGTATTAGTTCAAGTCGCAGTATATAAACAATATTAGTTCAATGCCATTACAATATAAACTTTTTTGAACTCGGTGCAAAACTGGGGAAGGGCTCGGCAGAATCTCGACCTTCCCCAGTTTCTCAGCCTCATACAAAAAAGTTCATATTTTCCTGACATAAACCTAACATTGTTTATTTCGGTTGACATTTCAGCGAAGTCTTCTAATAACGTTTTTTTTTATTGTTTCGGCTAAACATGTCTCATTGGCCGACACTATAGCGCGTGGATATGAATTAATACGCTGTTGCTAAGGACCTTAGAAACTAGCGATAACTTTCATTCTTACTCTACTCGAGTGATATGAAAATTATAACAAAAAAGATCAAAGAAAAAATACAGATAATAGCGATAAATACTATTATCCCCGTTATTGACAAGCGGTAACTATAACGGCTACATTGACAATATATGTATGAATTTTACTACGGCAATATTTTTCAATGATTTCTATGTTAATTTGATTGCTTTCCTAGATGGACATGTCATATAAGGCCAAAATGATTTAATGTTTTGTTCTACGGATTTTTGGAGTTAAGGCGAGCAAGCGATTTGGAAATTTTTATAAAAAAAATGTTTAATTTGCAAATTTTTTAGTAAACATAAATTAGTAGGTTTTGACAATATGAAAACTTGATTGATCACTTTTTCTCTGACATTTCTTTATTTATAAAGCGTTATTTCCCTGTTCACAAAGAACTGATTGAATACAAAACATGAGGTCACACCAGGTAAGTTCAAATTACATGCAGTACACAGTATACACTTTCTCAAATTACAGAAGAATTAAATTGATTAGCCACTTTCAATTTTACTGGTAAATGACAATGAATTAGTTAAAGACTATTATAACTCGGGAATCTGACCTCTTATTTGTTATCAGTTAATAAACTTTTAAATATACTTCAAACAAGCTATCATGTATTAAATTGAACATAGATAAATTTACGAAATTATTCTTTCACAAATAATGGTAAAATAAGAAGTAAATAAATAAAAATCGCATCATGATAAAATTCAGGTATAATTCATTTTTTTTTTTTTATCTTTTATCATTTTCTCCACTCGTCATCACTTAACTCACATGCATTTCAGTTACCTATAGACTTAGACAACATATTTAATATGAGTTGATGTATTTTGCCTTGAAAAAATACTTGTAGGTATATGTCAGGCATAGGAAAAAACAAGAAATACAAAATACATTTAAAAAAAAAATATTTAAATTTGAACAGTCTTGCACACAATATAAATAAAATGAAATATTTTTTGAGGCAAATGACATTCAGTAGGCCACACCAATTTAATTCCTTGTTTGACGGACTCTCCCGCACCCTTTAAAAAAAATAAGCCTGCACCAACAAAAAAAATAGTCCTCCCCCCCCCCTCCAAAAAATGCATTATCATCGTATAAGATATATTTTTTGCTTGAATCTGTATTAATAAATAATCGAAAAAACATAACATCGATAACTAGATTAACTCGATGCAATGGGAACAAAGATGGCCCCGTCTTGTGCCAATATTTTTATGGGGAAATTAGAACAGAGAATTCTCAATTCTTTTCTTTATCAACCCCTCTCTTGGTTCCGATTTATTGACGATATTGACATGAAGTGGGATAATACTGAACAAGAACTAGATTTGTTTATCCAACATGCCAACTATGCCCATCCCTCAATAAAATTCACATATGAAATCTCTGACTCTAAGATCACATTTCTTGACACTTCAACGCAAGTGAGGGATGGAAACATATTTACAGATCTGTATTGCAAGCCCACAGACAAACATCAATATCTGTCTCCTTCAAGTTGTCACCCTAAACATTGCACCAAGAGCATTCCCTACAGCCAGGCCATACGAATAAAAAGGATTTGCTCCACCAACGATGTTGCCAAAAAACGACTACAAGAACTTCGCGGTCACCTAAAACATCGAGGCTACAAAAGGAAAGACATTGATAAAGGTTTTTCTCGTGCTAGCAACATCAGCCGAGATGAACTTTTACAATATAAAGTCAAAAAGGTCAACAGGAGGGTGCCTTTTGTATTGACTTACCATCCAAAATTTGACAACTTGTCTCACTTTATCCGCGAAAGTTGGAAAGATATCGAAAAACATCCTAAACTATCCAAGATCTTTCCCGAGCCACCTGTACTGGCTTTCCGCAGGCCCAAAAGCCTTAAAGACTTGCTGGTGAGAGCTGAATTATCCTCTCAAGCAGGCTCTTCGTCAGTAAAATATTCAACATTTTTTTAGAATGGCGCAAGCGTCTTAACTGATGTTTGGTTTGCCTTTTTTATTGTATAAATTTCAAGATTTAGTAAAAGTTTAATCTAAGAAGACTTAAAGATGATTCATTTAACATCAGAATCTGACAGACGAAGGATATCTGTTATCCGAAATATTTATAAATAATTACATTTATAGTTCCTTTTTATATCATTGGTGTTGTTATGTACACTTTTTAGGCGTTTATATAATTTATTTTATTGTGTACATGTATCGTTACTTGTAACGATCCAGCTCCCACGTGGGAAAAATCGTTGACTATTATTCAGACGTTTGATATATATACACAGCCATGTATCACCATCATTGATGGCGATCCGATGGATACATCTGTTGTAGGGTTGTCACTGACTCAGACGTACTTATGAATATAATTATTTTCTGTGACTGTATCTTACATTAATTTGTAGGATCCTTTACTATAGATAATTTAGCTGATCTGTAACAATAACATCTTCATGCCTTATATATCATGTACTGTAGTACGCCGCTAGATTAAAACTGACGTGGAAAGGTAACACATGGCCAGCGAAAGCTCTTTTTTTGAGAGCCCAGGTGGTCGTGTGGTCTAGCGGGACGGCTGCAGTGCAGGCGATTTGGTGTCACGATATCACATTAGCATGGGTTCGAATCCCGGCGAGGAAAGAACCAAAAATTTGCGAAAGCAAATTTACAGATCTAACATTGTTGGGTTGATGTTTAGACGAGTTATATATATATATATATATATATATATATATATATATATATATATATATATAAACGGGGGAATACATATGAACCACATCAACAAACGTTAACTCACTGAACAACAGATCCCCGAATCAATCCGGACAGGTGCATACATGCAGGGAGTATGGATAGTTTTGTTCCACCGGCATACAGTAAAATTGCAGTTGAAGGCAACTCTTCTCCTTCAGAAGTTCTGCGTACTTTATTCTGACATTAGTCTTTAACTAATTCATTGTCATTTACCAGTAAAATTGAAAGTGGCTAATCAATTTAATTCTTCTGTAATTTGAGAAAGTGTATACTGTGTACTGCATGTAATTTGAACTTACCTGGTGTGACCTCATGTTTTGTTTGCGACAATTTTGTAATCATCTACACATTTTGATACAATGAAGATTTTTCACTTGCAATACTTGTATCCGTTAATCGTCATCTTGTCTTTCAAAATACAAAAAAATATCTTGTGTTATTACTCTAAGTACTACATTACTGTGCAAGCCATTTAATGAACGGTCTTAAAACAAAAAGAGGTGCATTTTTTTCTGAACTAATTGAGTTTAAAACGTCAGGTTTTGTGAATTATAACTTTTTTTTTATCATACTAACTTCATTAATAACAAAAGTGTATATGAAAGTTTGCAGATTTCAAAGTCTAGGTCCACATCGCAAGACGGATATTGCTTTATATATTTCCAAAGAACAGAAACAGCAGTTCGGGTTTGCTATATGATCCATTCCAGAAGCTGTAAATATGACATCAAAGGTAAACTTTGCATATCAGAAAATAAATCCAAATTCAGAGGATCGATATTAAAGAGAATTTCTGTTGTTACCCAACATTTGTTCTTAATTAAATTGAAAACCTTTTCTATAATGCATATTTATGTTTTTCCACTTTGAAATTTTTTTTCGTAATTATTCTTTTTTATTCTTTTGCTTTTTTGTTGTTAAACTAGATTTCGCCTAGATATTTGATGTATGATATCGAACAGTTTAACCGCTTTTAAAACGGACACCACCTAGAGGAGACAATATCGTTGTAAGAGTTATCTTCCTGAACACTTTTTCGGGTAATTACTACTACTTCTTCCTGAAATAATGCGACAAAAGTAGTTTATCAAATTTGTTCGTTATATTCTCAGGGTTTTAATGATAAAAGTTCTGACCGATAAAAACTGAAGATTTCATATTTGCCTTTAAGTATTTGACATAAGCGTAAGGTAAGAGAAACGCATTTAGACATACATTATAGAGAACTACGCTCTTTAGATTTGATGTCCTGGAACGACCAACTCAAGATCAAAGGCCAAGGTCATGTTTTGTTTGTTTGCTTTTGTATGTGCATTTTTATCAAAGTAAAAGACAGTTTTGATCTCCGGATTTGAGGCTTTTTGTCTACCAAAAAAAGAATAAGGTCAAGATCATATTTTAATTATCTTGTTTTGGCTTATTACAATTTCTTTTTGAAAACTGTAGAAGATATCGACAATTTACCTAATTTTTAAACATTGTTAAATGTGAACTGTCGTTACACGTTACTTTTGATTACGTTGACATTAAATGGGAGTTTTCTCCCGTTGTTCATTTAGAAACTACCGTACATTATAACCTTGAAATTAATCAAGTTTAAAGATTAATTAGACCATTTATATTTTGACCTTTGCTCAAATAAACATGATAAAGGTGTCATACCACCAATTACTCCCTCAAATTTGGAACGTATGTGAAAGTAGGCCTTCTCGGACAAAAAATAGTGCATTTGATGTCATTGTTAACTTAAACAAACCAACAAATTTGCAGAAATGAAACTTTTGGTTAAAGAGAAATATTTTAAGACCATTTTGAGCTAAAATTTACTTGTTTATGAGTTTGCGTTCAAAATTAAGGTTTAATGCACTCCATGATATGCTAATTTAAGATTTCCAGAAAACCAGGGGTTATTTTTAGTGGTACCTCTATTCGGAAGACCTTTTCTTTTTTATATGATTTTAAACATCTGTTGAAAATTGGCATGCAGAAAGCTGATACATGTACGATTCAGGATATACCTGGTTTCTATGAAGTTAAACTTAAGGTAAAATATTTAGAAGGCTGTGAAAATTGTAAAATTTGGTTGAACAGATAGGGACTTTTAATTGGTGATATGACACCTTTAAGCAAAATGCGGTGAAACATCAAAATCAGAAAACAATTGTTTTTTTTTTTTTTTTTTGTCTTAACTGATCATTTTAGATAATAGTAGCCACATTTCAATCTTTTTGGGGCAAAATGTCACATATTGCAAATTTAGAGCCTAAAACTTGAGTTTGTGCTATTTTTTGCTTTTCCCATCCTGACAATATGCTCTTTAAAAAATGTCCTAATTAATGTTATAAATGCACAGAAAGTTATTCTGTGGTGTTAAACATTGAAACATAGGTTGTTTACTACCCCCAAACAAATTTTGTCATGCAGATTTAATGAATTTTTTTGATTTTTACCCCTTATATCATTGCGTCATACTATGTACTTTGCAGATAGCATAGCCTAATGTAAGCACTGCAGAAACTCACAAAAGTACCATTTATTATTCCAAATGAAATTTTTATATCTTAAATTTTATTAACTGATGTAAATAAACACAGCTAAATGACCATGACTGCACTTTTGGTCAATTTGTAGTACTTTACTGACACCAGATGAAAAAAAGTGGGGTCAATATTCCTTGACACATCAATACCTTGGATTTTTTACTAAATTCATTGCCAAAATTGTTGAAAGTCTTTAAAGAAGTAGAACAAACAAGAAAAAATCAGCAAACAATGATCTTGATTTTGAAAGTTTTTGTTCCTGTAGCCCAAAATGAAATTTTCAAGTATTTTCTATCAAAGTCATACATTAAAGTCAGTTTAAATTGAGCTGTGAAATTTTTAATATAAGTCGCATAATGGTCAGATAGGCTGTTTTTAACTACAAATTGATTAAGGATTAAGAATTAAGAATAAAGTTTCTTTAGGTGTCATACCACCAATTACTCCTTCAAATTTAGAACGTATGTGAAAGTAGGCCTACTTGGACAAAAAATAGTGCATTTGATGTCATTGTTTACTTAAACTAACCAACAAATTGGCAGAAATGAAACTTTTGGTGAAAGAGAAATATATTAAGACCATTTTGAGCTAAAATTTACTTGTTTATGAGTTTGCATTCAAAATTGAGGTTTAATGCACTCCATAGTATACTAATTTAAGATTTCCAGAAAACCAGGGATCGTCCTGAATATGCATGAAATATTTGCCACTGGACGTTAAGCAACCAACAATCAATCAATCAGAAAACCAGGGGTTAATTTTAGTGGTACCTCTATTCGGAAGACCTTTTCTTTTTTATATGATTTTAAACATCTGTTGAAAATTGACATGTAGAAAGCTGATACATGTACGATTCAGGATATACCTGGTTTCTATGCAGTTAAACTTAAGGTAAAATATTTAGAAAGCTGTGAAAATTGTAAAATTTGGTTGAACAGATAGTGACTTTTAATTGGTGGTATGACACCTTAACATACAATCTTCTAAAGTTGATTAAAGACACATGACCGTCAAGAAGATAAAGCGGAATTGACCTTTTGTAAACGGAAGAAGCCTTTTTGCATTTTTAATGTTTAAAAATACTGGAACTTTTATTAGTGTGAAGTAAGGGTTATAAAAGGATGTGAAATTTGGAAAACCGGTAGTACCTACAAAAGTAGATACATATCACATATCATTTCAATCAGCGTATATAAATCTACTCACATTTGGTTTAAAATGCGAGTTACTGTGTTACATCTAGATTTTCATTAGCATTTGAGAAAGAAAAACCTTTAATTTATTTTATTTTTTTTCACATTAACTTGGTTTTATTATTGACTTCCAAGACGTAAAGCATAATAATGTATCCCGAAAAAATTATAATGTTCATTTCCCAAAACAAACTGGTTTTGTTTTTGGTTGTTTTTGTTTTTTACGAGAATTACACGACATATGTGTCCACTTAACTATTATGCCTACTGGTATATTAAAAAATATACCTCAGTTATTTAGCTTACTTATTCGGGAGGTTAAGAAGGATGTTGTAGAGGAACTTCTTTGATAATGGGGCCTTGTTTAACATTTCTCTATCACCAATGGAGTGAATGTGTTATTCCGACTAATTGATTTACACGATGTTTTGTTTATACTGATATTTTTTTTTCAAAATTTTCTTTGTTGTCATTGAAGATAACATTGTATGAACACAAGGATTTTCATGGAAGAAGTATTGTTTTGACGGAATCTTGTCCACGTTTAACTGACGTTGGTTTCAATGACATAGCATCAAGTGTTAGATGCCACAAAGGGGTGTATGTATAATTATCAAAATTGTGCATTAGTTTGCAAATTGTTATTTCAAGTAAAATTGTTGAATATATGTGATACATAGAGATATATAGATTGCACCACTGCAACAAGTGTGTTACTATATTTCTACACTCGAGACAGTAAAATGTGATATCTAAAAGCGCGAGGCTTGCTGAGCTTTTTAAATAATTAAAATTCATCTTTTGAGAGTGCAGAAATATCGTACTTCACGAGTGATAGTGGTTGAATCTGTCTCTCTAACGAGTTTTAACCTTTTATTTTCAAAGATTTCCGGTAAGTTATGTTCATTGTATATGACGTCAACAAGCATGGTCGCCTTTTGTCAGGACGTCACAATAGGAAATTTCAAGAAAATTTAACGTCACATTTAAATTTCGATCAATCATTTGTCGGGAACAAGTTTTTGACTAGTGAGGAGAACTATTTTTCTCTGACAGAGTAAGAAATGTGAATTAGCTCAAAAATTAGTAATAAAAATTAAACTCAACGATGATAGAATTAAAGAACACTTAATTATAATTTCATATCAACAGAAATTACTATTATATATAAATAAAACAAAATCAAAAATACAATTCAATTTTACAAAAAACAATATTACTACGACATGTAAGGTAACAAAAAACGCTTAACCAAAAAATAATCTCGATACCCGATGTGTTTATTATTAATAGATTAACATTTATTCAATCTTCATTAAAATGTCCGATTTACTAAATACTTCGCTGTTTTAAATAATTAACAATGTTTAAGGTGGGTTATATACCAAGACAAGAACTACAGAGGAAACATATTCGTCGTACAAGCAGATGAGGAGTATAATGTTAAATTCCGCAGGGATTTCAATGACAAAGCGTCATCTGTAAAATTGATAGAAGACTATGTAAGTATAGAGCTACTTTTAATACCAATATTTCATTTACATATAGAACATCATTTTTTTTCTTGGAATGTCCTCTACCAAGTCATGACAGTGGCAATTGTTAACTTATTGTTCGTTTCTGTGTTTGTTGCACTGTTGTTTTGTTTTTGATGCACTTCAGTGTTTCTGTTGTTTCGTTGTTTTCCTCTTATAGTTGACGTGTTTCCTTCGGTTTTAGTTTTACCCGAATTTGCTTTCTCTCAATCGATTTATGACTTTCGAACAGTGGTATACTATTGTTGTTTTTATTAAATCAACTTATTTTCCCGAGCTTTTTATTTTCACCACTTTCGCTAGAAAAAAAATACGCGAATATAAAACGTCCTGAAAACTTGAATCTTTCCTTATCTAACTACACCAAGTAATTTTAAAAATAGCCAAATTAAATCGTCGCGCATTGGAATAGACTAAGCTAGTTGCAGGTTTCGTTTTTTGTAGTTTTTTTGTACACGTTACGTTGACAGGTATTGATACTCTCGAAAATATAAGGCAATTACGTAACGTTTCAATGTAGCAGCGTCACGTCCTGATTTCATCATTGGAATGCACTCAATTTCTTTCATACAAATGAACTATTACCACAACGTTTATAAGGCATGAAAACAGTTGTCTGTCAATATTCCCCGCTCTTGCAGGCTTGCTTGATATTCTTGCTCATCAAGTCAGCACAAAAATGTCATTATTCTATATATATATACATTATGTACACAGCCATGTATCACCATCATTGATGGCGATCCGATGGATACATCTGTTGTAGAGTTGTCACTGACTCAGACGTATAAATATAATTATTTTCTGTGACTGTATATTACATTAATTTGTAGGATCCTTTATTATAGATAATTTAGCTGATCTGTAACAATAACATCTTCATGCCTTATATATCATGTACTGTAGTACGCCGCTAGATTAAAACTGACGAGGAAAGGTAACACACGGCCAGCGAAAGCTCTTTTTATGAGAGCCCAGGTGGTCGTGTGGTCTAGCGGGACGGCTGCAGTGCAGGCGATTTGGTGTCACGATATCACAGTAGCATGGGTTCGAATCCCGGCGAGGGAAGAACCAAAAATTTGCGAAAGCAAATTTACAGATCTAACATTGTTGGGTTGATGTTTAGACGAGTTGTATATATATATATATATATATATATATATATATATATATGTTTCGGATTCGATTAATTGGGTTTGCAATAATAACTTATACAATTGAAAAATCAGATGTTAAATTTCAATTCAATTGCTTCTCTGAAATGTCTGTTCTGGTGTTTATCTAATAAATATTTCTTTTATCTTTAATCTTAAAAAGAACAACATTATATATCAATACACATAGAAAGGGTATTAACCGGAATGAAACATTTTATTGATCGAAGGAAAATCAATTGAAGTACTAATTTGTGCGACAATTCCTTATTACTGTGTTCGTCACGGAGAGGATTTGATACATCAGGGGACATTCAAAAACATAAAGTCTACTTAAGACAAACAATAATATTTAATAAAAAAAAAAGGATTCAATCAACAGAACACATCACACTACGCTTAAACTTAATATTTAATTCATCCTCCCTAAAATCATCCCTGCTGACGTAAAGTTTTGTTTTCAGCATACCCACATTGTCAATTTCTAGATTTAATTCAAGATATGAAACAAATCTAACCGTATAGGTTGTATCCTTTATCGCAAGGTCGTTGGGATAGATGTGTACATCAAAGTCTCCAAAATTTGAATTGTTTAGTGAGATAACATAATCTATATAGCGGAAAGTGAAGTTAAAAATACTGACAACTTCTTCTATTTCTTCCTAAAAGATTCCTTTACGAAGTTTCATAGGAGTAAAGGAGCAAGTCGGCAAGAAATAAAGGCATTTATCGTACTAACAAGATTTTAAGTACCTCCATAAATAGCGCTAGTTTCACATTCAATTGACCATGATGTTATTTCTTCCGAAAATAAGAGCTGTATGGTGTAATCATCAATCTGAAAATTTAATGTCGGTAATGGCAATACTATTTCAAATAAATTATTGAAAAAATACCAATATCTCATAGACTTGGTTTTCTAAGTTATATTTAACCAAGTTTTAAATGTTAACCTTCATTTGTAGGATTGATTGATTGATTGATTGATTGATTGATTGATTGATTGGTTTTAAACGTCAGTTTCAGTACTTATGTGATATTTCAAGGCAGACAGCTTAAATTGCTGGAGGAAGCCGGAATGCCCGCAGAGAAAGATCCACTTTCGATATGATATCTGAATTTTCTAGTCAATTAAGATTGGAGCGATGAATGTAAATGTAAAAAAATCGGAAAACAATTTCTGTAGTAGTCTGTTGTAGAAATAGAATGCAAATTTAACAATTTATTATTATTTACTGAACAATCTCCTTGTTTGTTCAGCAAAACTAAACTTGCAGAGATATCCTGTCACATGATGTATACATAAAATTTTTATAACAACGTTTATAGTTGAACGTTCGTATCGCGTGCGGAATTCTCCGCCTGTATAAAGGTATCGAGCTTCTCAAACTTTACACAGTTGGTCTACCCTTGCAGATTTCCAAAAGAACGCCATGACATGTGCAATGGTTTAATGTGATAACGCTTTTTAAAAAATGTATTATTTCAACATTCAAATGATAAGTTTTGCATCTGAACTGTCTGTCTTTGATACTTTTTCTAAATGTGTTCTAAAAAGAATACTGGCAAAATAAATTAATATTAAAGAAAAACATTAACTAAAGCAAACATGAGTCCAAAATGACAGTACAATTTGTGTAGGCTTAATTCCTGTTTTTTTTTTAAATAAAAGAAAAGTGTTACTAAAATGATGGAAGTAATATTGGTGATTTTAAACAGATATAAATATAAACAGGTCAAGACTAAAATTAGTAATACATTTTGCTTTTTGTGGTGTATACCTAGAATTAAAAGACACTACCATACCGTCCTAAATATATCTAAGTAAAGCTCTTTTTTAGGATTTTACTGAAGAGCCAGAATGTACAGTGTTCAAAGACAACCATTTTAAAGGGCGGTCTCTGACTTTCAAGCATGACGTAGATAACCTGAAGCATTACGAATTTAATGACGAAATGTCATCAATTGTAGTGAAAAGTGGTGCGTAAGTATCTTCTCCACTAATAACCATATTTTATTTGACCTGCATATATGAGTATTTACCTTATTCTCTACTGCATTTAGGTAAGTTAATTTTCAAATTCTTTTAAATCAAATGAGACAACTCTCCACAAGAGACCAAATGACACAGAAATTAACAGCTATAAATCACCGTCCGGACTTCAACAATGAGCAAAGCCCATACTGCAGTTATAAAGCATTTTGTTTTAACCTCTTTTATTACGCTTATGATATTTCACATGATTAAGAATATTGCTATAAAAACTATGATATAAAAAAGAAGATTTGGTATGATTGCCTATGAGACAACTCTCCACAACAGACCACATGGCACAAAAATTAACAGTTTATATATAGATAAGGACCTAGCAGATCACACATTATTGAGATTTAATTTTTAAATAAACATTTAAATAGCATTACTTCGCGTCATTGTATACAAATCAGTTTTGAACAACACTTCATATCAACGAATATGTCGGACAATTCATGACAGTGTTTTTTTTTCACAATTCTGTGCCGAATATATTTTTTTATTTGTTGACATTGGTGTTCTTTTTGTAGTATGATCAAAGTCTAGTAGCAAGTATTTCAACTCACAGGAGTCGTCTTTACCTTGCGTGACTGTATTTAAGTCCCATGTCATGTTTTGTTTCGTTAACGTCCTCAGAGCTTAATTGACCCTTTGGTATCTTATTCAACGTTTCTATAATCTGAACTTAAATGTTTTTTTCTGGACATTTGTCTGTTTTATACCCTCCAGCCTTCTTTAATTTTTTTTTTTCTCTCAAACAGATGGATGTTAAGATCAATGTGCCGTTCCCAAATGAGAAGATATGGTGTCGGTTTTTTTTATAACTGTATGTCTTTTGAAGCAAACACACGAAAGGGATAATAAAGATCATAAATTGAAAACGAACTGACAAGACCTATAAAAAGACAAAAAAAAGTACACAAATCAAAAAATGAAAACTAATTACTGAGCAACACCAACAATTAGTTATTAATGCAAATGTTATTTTACTAGGTGGGTTGGATTTAAAGATTCGAATTTTGAAGGAAAACAAAGTCTGTTTTTGAAAGGGAAGTATATTCTATCTGATAAACCTAACGATAAAGGAGGATTTGATAATGATAGCCTATCATCCTTTAGCAGAATCTTTGTGGTAATTATTAGTTTTATTTTTATTTTATCTATGAAAAAATCTCCTCACAGATACTAGACTTAAAACAGTGAACGTCAGACGCCTGTTTCATGTACAGAACATGTAGCTCGTATTTAAACAGCTGAAAGGCAACATTAAAACAACAATAGATGAAAAGCTTGAAAATGTGAAAAGCCGAATATTCCATAAATAGTGATAAATGAGGTTAATGTAAATTTTACTTTAAGTTATAAAAACCTTAGTTTTTCGAATAGATTAACATTTGTTTTATTTATTATAACAAATTGACATCTCAATACCTGATGATATAAAAAGACCTAATCAACAGAAATATCTTAAACAGAGTGGATAAGATATCAACGAGGATTAGACAAACAACACTACGAGCAATATTTAAGTAGTAGTATAAGACTATTATTAGTATTATTATTATTATTGTTTTTATTATTATTGTTATTACTAGTATTATTATTGTTATTACTAGTATTATTATTATTATTATTATTATTATTATTATTATTATTATTATTATTATTTCATATTGCTAAAACTTTAGTAGGGTTTTCTATAAGAATGGTCTTTTGCAAAAATAAGCATATTCACCTGCGGGAAAAGTAAATTCTCCGCGTGCTTTTACGTGTATAATTTTGGTAAAAAAACGTTTGATTACGATTGGTTTTGGTAAATATTTTCCATGACATACATTTATCTCGGAATATGGAATAAAAATGATTACTGTCTTTTTGGTTTGGTTAATTTGTGGTTTAATTGACTTTCGAAAATCTGATATTCACTTTGGCCATTGGCCTCAGTGAATATCAGTTTATCAAAGGTCGATAAACATGATAAAACCACACAATTACCTCATTAAAAGACAGTAATTGTATATTATTATTGTTATTATTATTATAATTATTATCATTATTATTATTATCAATATTATTATTTTGACATGTTTTATATCTTAATAAACTGACCTAATGTTTCATCCGACATCTTGGGATGACCGTGAATGCAGTTACGGTCATCAGCTTTGCCCCCAGTTAACTTCGACAACTAACTGAGATATGCTCTTGGCACATAATGACAAAGATAATAATATACCCTTTGCATTTTGCATATTTTTATATATTCGCTGTTTTCATCATCTTTGAACTTTCATAATAAATAATCAATTTCATTGTTAAAGAAACATTCGGGAAGTGTGAAGCTGCTGCGGATCGATTATGAACAAGATAAAAAACAGGTCTTGAGGAACCCAAAACGTATTTTTTCATGGGGTCAAACTAATGACTCCTCAGTAGAGCAGATGGTTAAAATAACAGACGAAGAAGTAATACAAAAGGAAGATACATATGAGTTCAGATGGAACAGTACAACTAAAGTATCAGGTATGCTTCAAGAAGAGTACATTTCAGGGGTAAATTCAGTAAATAAATATACGTCATCAGGGACCGCCCATTTAGGGGAGAGCTTTCTGTATAACACTGAAGTCATATGCTCTTCTGATTGGTTGATAATGTTTGTAATAAATATTTTTTGGCAGATGGATCAAAACTAGAGTTGAAAAAAAATTAAAAATAAATGCTGAATGTACTAAATTTTTTTCCTACAGGGTTGGAAAGTAATGGGGGTCAGTATAGGAATTCAGTGCGAATCTATATTGTTTGTAAACAAGGCCATGTGAATGCCCAAAAATGCCGCATGACCCTATGTTTTTATTAGTGCAAAAGATAGGGCTACATTTGTACTTTCATGAATGTTATATGAAAGTTTCCAATTTCTAAAGGTAAATCAGGTATGAATTTAATTCCATACATAGATTACCATTAAAGTCAATGGGAGATTTTTTACTGAATTTACCCCTATAAACATTAGTTATTTTGTTGTTTCAGTCTATTTTTTAAATATTTGGCAGAGTTGTTACAAGTCATTAAAATCAAATATATTTATCATTTAATGACTTCCGATTTGAAGGGAAACAAAAAACTTTGTTTAAAGGAATACAATTACTTGAAACTTAACTATTGCATGTATTGATAACAATGATTTTGATTCTATAAACATTGAACAGTGATCTTCTCGATTACCTTTGATTCGATTGTCAATGATAAGTATTATGTAGACGAAACTAACGTTTGGTGTACCAAATTATATTATATCAAGAAGGTATTATCAATCTGACAGAAGTCGACAATTTGTGTTGACATGAAATATCGTTGATATATTCTAATCTGCTTAAATTGTTCAATAACTGGAAACACTGAGACACTGAAAGTTTTTATACCAAGTATGAACGGTCTTTGCCGTTTTTAGTTTTCGGATTTCTCGGTTTCAAATGCTGTGCCCTTACCGTACAGACACTCAACACTTATCTAAATGTGTTTTCGTCTATTACAGTACATTGTAGAATTTTGCAACGCTGCTTACTCTCCCGTATCACCTTGGATCACCCCCAGCTTTTAGTGGGGTTCGTGTTGCTTGTTCTTTAGTTTTCTATGTTGTGTCATATGCACTTTTGTTTGTCTGTTTGTCTTTTTCATTTTTTAACGATGGCGTTGTCAGTTTATTTTCAATTAGTTCGTGTCGCTTAGTCTTAAATTTTCTATGTTGTTTCATGTGCATTTTTGTTTGTCTGTTTGTCTTTTTCATTTTTAGCCATGTCATTGTCAGTTTATTTTCAATTTATGAGTCTGAACGTCCCTCTGGTATCTTTCGCCCCTCTTTTGCAAATGATCATTTTGGTATGACATGTTAAAGACATCTTGTATATAAATTTTGATCTTTACATATCATCAGAATAAAATAAAGAAACAGTTCTTCAAATTTTGCAAACGATTTCAGATGTTCACTAGAACTGTCGAGCAATCACCTGTTCTTCTGCACAAGTCCGATGAGATTTTTACTAGTATGGGGCTTCGGGTACAGCTTATCGTTGCAGTCTGGCCGACCCAAAAACAAATCGTCTAAACGGCCAGTTACTTTTAAATGAAATCCATTTAATAACACTCATAATAAATTTTATAACAGCAACAGCGACAGCAAATATTGGTATTCCGTTTATTGATGAAGAAGGAGTTAAAATGACTGCTGAGGAATCCATTAATGTCGGGAGTACTAAAGGGACAAAAATCGTAAAAATCAATAAATTTGTTGTTGAGTATCCGACAAAAATTCCACCGTATTCTAGGTATGTATAATGTAAATACAATTTGTAACGTTCACTTTTTCAATGTTCCCCATATTTATATTTTTAAGACCTTAATATGTTGTCACTTTTGATGAACGCATATAATAAATAGTCTATAATAGACAAGAACTAAGGTATACATATAAGAAAAATTACCAAATTTGAATTTTAGATGTTTGACAACTTAATGATTTTCAATAGATTGACAAACTATACTTGGGAGTGTTTTTTTGTATTATGAAAATGTTAAACTTGGAGACGGTATCAACTGATATCCAAAATTACGAATTATAAGGCAGATTTATCTTGTGATAAATAGAAATGGCATTTTGGACAACAGATAAACGTCATAATTCCGATTCAGACATCACGATCTAAATAAGGTTTTTATAGTTTTTTCAGGTGTTTTGTATATTATTTGAAATAATGACTTTCATCTGTTGCAATGGACGACACATGACTCTTTGTGATCTTTGAACAGGAGCAATTGTTGTAACGAATAGTTTTTGGCAAAGACGCAATTTCGTATTATACTGCATGATAAACTATCAAAATTATCACATTTGTGTATGAAACTCAGTTCATTGGGATACGAGAAAACATTTCTTTATGCAAGATTAATAACTGACCACAACTAATAGATTCTATGTTGTACTTCTGTATTTATTAACCATGGCATTTCCCACAGGTACCCCTTTAACGACTTAAACTGTGTCACTTTAACTAAATGGTTCTGTAACTTATAGTATCCTGCTACGTCTTATGAAGGTCAACAAATATGATTAGGGATCTGTCCTTATTTTCCCTTGATAAATACTGTTGCATATATTTTCTGTAAAACTGAAGAAAAAAAATGAAAAAACTCTAACTTTAACCAATTGATGATATGGTTACAAACAAAGCATACTCACATGTAACGGCTTATTTGTAGGACTTCGACATGACAAAACATGCTAGCAACAACTATTATCAAACAACAATGAGTTTCAATGACCACAGACTTCAACACACCTACAACATCACGGGTCCGTTTCTGAATTAAAGGAACACTGTTACCGACTAAAAGTGTACCACTTTTACTATGAAGTGTCGAAAAGAGAATCCTATTTTCGGAACTTCCTCTTTTTCGGAATTTTGGGTCCACAATGCTTTTCAACTTTGTACTTGTTTGGCTTTTTAACTATTTTGGTCTGAGCGTCACTGGTGAGTCTTGTGTAGACGAAACGCGCGTCTGGCGTATTAAATTATAATTCTGGTACCTATGATAACTGTTTCAAATGATAAGTTCATATGCACTACAATTTGTTGAACAGGTCAAAACATAGCGTTGTGCATATATTTACAACATGTATATGCCTTGACATTAAACGTGTTTAAAGTTCTTTACAATATCTTCCTTTAAGTTTGATTTCTATTTGTCGCTATTCAACAGTTTCAAATTTGGTAATAAATAAACTCTTCATAGATACCTGGATTGAAATAAAATTTCAAAAGTTGCCTTTTGAAACATGGATACTATATTTGGGAACCCTTATGCAAACAAAACTAATTAAAGATAAACATTAAATTTCACCCAATAATGATGTGGTTTCTGCATTAGCTGTATTTAAAACGTGCAACATATAAACATAGAAATTAATCATATAAAGACACGAATTGATGAACAAAAACGCATCACCAAAATGTATATCCCTTACTGTTGATCTCACAAAGAACATATCAATACAAACATGATAGTATTGTCTTAAAAGGAAAACAATAGAACAAATTCAGGAGTTATAAACTGTTTTATATACTTTACATATTTTACCTACCAAACAACTGTAAATGTTATTTATTTCATTCTGTTTAATTGTAGAGTAACACTGACATCGAAGGTAACAGAAGGAAAAATCGATATACCATACACCGCACTCTTGTGTTACGAAGACAGCCCTGATCATGTAATAACTGAAAAGGGTGTGTTTCATGGATGTCAGTTCTTTGATTTCCATACTGAAATCCACCAAACAAAATTACCAAAGCCAACATAAAAGTTCAGTATCTTCAGCAGTGTTTGTAATACTATTTTCTTATACAACAATTTTACTTTACGTTTGATATTATATCTCTCATCATATAGTTATGCTTTCATTTGTCTATGTAAAACATTAAACGAAATTATCTATTCAAAAGCGTTAAGAAGTCACATGGTGATTTAAATGTGGATCTATTGTAAAAAGCACTACACTGTAGTTGCATATAGTCATATCGTAAGAACTATCAATTTGCATCATCCCTGATTCAAAAATTTCCTGAATATAATGAAAAGAAAAAAAAATCAATTGCGAAATATTCTATAAAGAAAGATGTTGCTGCACATTCAAATACTGAAAATGTTCACTCAGCTAGTGATCCACAATTGATTTATTATCTTGTATAACCCATTTTAATCGATCGAAAATAAGAGGCTTTGACAGCATAGAGTTATATAATTGAAACGGTTCATTTATACTTTACAAGAGAGTGTAACTTCAAGTACTTCAAAAACTGTATGATAAAAATATACATATGAAGAGTCGAGGCAAAAATTTCACACTAGCAATGAAAGTGAAAAAGAGAATGTTATCGTCTTGGAATTGGATGGTCAAAAATTAAAACGAAAACATAGTTATATATTCAAGTTGATTCTTAAATCAAACAGTGGTGATATGTTGGTTTTTTTTTAATCTAGATGGTTCTAATGTGTAAAATTCTGTTATAAACAGGTTCTTGAAGATGATTTTCTTGAAAGGTTGTTATGTAGTATTCGTAGCCCTTCTCGTGGCGAATAAAAACAGTTAAAATCTATTATGGTCTAGTTAACTGTGAATCTTCTTGCTTTTGAAAGCTAAACATTCAACCTTAAAGTTCCTTAAGAAACTCGTCGATGGTACATCATTCATATAAATATGTTGAGACTACTTGCCAATAGGTGTTTTTCTAAAATAAATGGTAAATTAATTGTCCCCAAAACACCAACTTTTCTTTCCATAGAATTCTTCAATAGTTCATAAAAAGTCATTACAATATTAATTTAAAAGCAGATTTTATATTGTTTCTTAACTAATATTCTTTTGAAAAATTCCATTACAATATTTAAGCCGATTTTAGATATTTTTAATAACGATTTGGGACCCAAGTGAGCCGAGTTAAAACCCAAGTCTGCATTTTCCTGTCAATATTTTCAGATTGTTTCTGAACTAATGATTTTCTGAAAACTTCCATTTCACCTAATTACATCCTTATAGTTTGTTATCTTTAGATAAAATTGAGAATGGAAATGGGGAATGTGTCAAAGAGACAACAACCCGACCATAGAAAAAAAACCCAACAGCAGAAGATCACCAATAGGTCTTCAATATAGCGAGAAATTCCTGCACCCGGAGGCGTCCTTCAGCTGGTCCCTAAACAAATATAAACTAGTTCAGTGATAATGAATGCCATACTAATTTCCAAATTGTACACAAGAAACTAAAATTAAAATAATACAAGACTAACAAAGGCCAGAGGCTCCTGACTTGGGACAGGCGCAAAAATGCGGCGGGGTTAAACATGTATATGAGATCTCAATCCTCCCCATATACCTCTAGCCAATTTAGAAAAGTAAACGCATAACAATACGCACATTAGTTCAGTTCAGTTCAAGAGAAGTCCGAGTCTGATGTCAGAAGATGTAACCAAAGAAAATAAACAAAATGACAATAATACATAAATAACAACAGACTACTAGCAGTTAACTGACATGCCAGCTCCAGACTTCAATTACACTGACTGAAAGATTATGATTACATCATATGAACATCAGGCACAGTCCTTCCCGTTAGGGGTTTAGGATCATACCATCATAACATATATTAGAAGAACATAACCCGTGTCATGCCAACAACATGTTTTTGAATAAATGTGTTTAGTTCCGATGCAAAGACCCTATAAGTGAATCAATATTAACGCCAAAATATGCAATCTTTAATGACCTGACAACAGTATCGTAACTATATCCCTTCTTAATAAGTCTATTCAAAGGTTTTTTAAGTTTCTGAGGTGAATACTGACACCTTTGTGCTTTATAAAGAATATTTCCATAAAAAATTGGATGTCAAATACCTGAACGTATAAGAAGTCTGCATGTTGAGCTAAATTTACGAATGATATCCTTATACCGATGATAAAATTTAGTAAATGTTTTGACTAGTTTGTGATTTCGAAAACCCTGGTGTAATAATTTTTCAGTAATACATAAATTTCTCTCGTTAAAATCTAAAACATTGTTACATACACGAGCGAATCGTACAAGTTGAGATATATAAACAGGGAACGTCACCATCTAAAAATGGATAATTAACGATAGGAAATGAAAAATCATCTCTTTTATCATAAATTTTAGTATTCAGCTTTCCGTTAGTGATATAGATATCAAGGTCTAGGAAAGGGCAGTGGTCATTGTTAGTATTAGCTTTATTTAAAGTAAGTTCAACAGGATAAATTTCTTTAATATACATACTGAAGTCGTCATTATTGTTAGCCAAAATATCATCCAAATATCTAAAAGTATTATTAAATTTGTTTATCAGATGTTGTTTCGATGGGTCTTTGCTTATTTTTGTCATAAATTGTAATTCATAGCAATACAAAAACAGGTCCACAATAAGTGGTGCACAGTTATTCCACATTGGAATTCCGATAACCTGACGATATACGGAATCCCCAAACCGAACAAAAAGGTTATCTAGTAAAAATTCAAGGGCATAAATAGTATCAAAGCATGTCCAATTGACTTAGTTTTTTTTATTGCTACTAAAAAATGACCTAAAAGAGTGTGAACATATATATTCACATTCTGACTTTTTAAATGCCCATTTAATTAGGTGTGTGAATTTTTTCTTCATGAGAATGTGAGGCAATGTGATATACAGGATAGAAAAATTAAAACTTTGAACAGATTCAAAATCACCAATATAAGCATGCAATTTATCAAGTACTTCCAACGAGTTCTTGACACTCCAAAAGTAATTAATTCCACTATTTTCGAAAGCCTTATTTGAACAATTTATTATCAGGTTTTAAATTGTGCCAAGTGTGCTGGTAAGAAGAATAGTAGTTATCTGTTTATTCTGTCATTTTGTGGAATGTGATTTGCGAGTAGCCTCATATTACATATATGTTATGTCTTGTTGGAAATAAAGACTTCAATGTAATGTTGTTAAAATTTTCTTTGTTTAAGAAACTATCAACTGAATATGCTGTAGTTTGATTACGATTTTAACAAAGCACACATCATAATGACACCCACATCCGTGTTATACTGAAAACAAATTCAATTTGATAATACATTGTAGGGCAGATATTCATAAAACGACGTACCGATAAAAAAATATATATGACAAGCTCAGATTGTACAGAACAGCTTAAATAACATCAATATCTTTACTTAAATTAGAAAAGCAAAACATAGAGATCTACCACCACCAATATTCAAAACTTAAACAAATTTAGAATTCAAGAGTGTATAAGAACATTTGAAAAACTTGAATCCTCTACTTAATAGAATTTTGAAAATAATAAATTTAGACATTAAATTCGATACGGGCCGAGTTATGATCCACATGGTTTTTTATCGTCTTTTCAAAACTTAAACCTCATTAGAAGTTTAACAAAAATATCAAAAGTTGATTATATAGTACTGCAACTAACATTACAAATAAAATTTTGTATACTGTTATATCAGAACAATGTCTTTTATTCACAACAATGACTACGGTAAATGAAACTTGCACCAAGGAAATCATCGTCCTCTATTTCCTCCAAATAAATGGTGGCCCCTTCAATGTCCTATCATAGAAATATAATATATTGATATACTGGTACGTTGACGAAGAATACATGCACTCAAATCAAAAAGGAAAAACAGGGAAAAAATCAATCCCAAAGGTCAATACCAGGACTGATAGACAATATCATAACCTTAACGCCAGGTCATTGTGTGATTGGCACGACTAGATTAACGTTATGACTTAGGATAAAAGACCGTCCATTCTGATTGCATGTGTGTGCATTTTTCGGTGGGTGGGCACATTTTGTGATTTTTTTTACCCTGCTGTAGAACTGTCTAATTTGATTACGCCTTTTTTAGGGATAAAAGCTTTTTTGTGTTTCTACTTACTTTCTGTGAAACTTTCAATTGTTCGAAATAACTCTGCGCACCTGGTTTATCATTTGAATCTACTATTAACCGCATTTTTTTTATGCATCAATCAGTAATTATTTATTTCGGTTTGCAGACAGTGGAAAAGATACTTCCCATTAGGACAGTTACAGTTGGTAACTAGGTAATTAACTCTTCTAGTTTTGAGGAACATTAAAACGTAACACACACCAAAACGGACTATTATATCACAATGGCCATTTTTCTGATCGCAATCAATACGTTAATTTTTGTTGCATGCATTTTTATGATCTCATGAATTTATATAGAAAGATAGGGTATGAGTGCCAATGAGACAACTCTCTATGATCTACTTTGATTAAATCCCAGTCTGTTGGCGACCTTAATAACTGCGCGGCAACGTAAGCAACCTATACCTGCCATAACAGATATTGCAACCATTATTTTTAAACAAATAGCTTCATAGTTTGGGGGTAAAGTTGTTATAGCAAGGTTGAAAAATGGTTGTGAGTTCTGTTTGAGGTTTTTTCTTATAAATGGTAGATAGTGGTCTATGCTTGATGAATGCCATTTCAATGCTCTTCAACTTCGCACTTCATTTAGCCTTTTAAAATTTTTTTATTCGAGCGTCCCTGATGAGTCTTTTGTAGACGAAACGCGCGTCTGGCGTATATATAAAATTTTAATCAAGGTTTCTATGATGAGTTTATTTCTTTGTTGTGATTTGCCTTATATGCTACCAAATAATGAATTGTGCAGCCGTCTGTATATGTAGTATAGTCTGAATTACAAAACAACGTACATATTAAACAATGTTTTTCGTCCACTATTGCTTTATTAAATCCAAAATGTTATTGGATTGATTATAGTTTTAACTATTTTAAATTGTTCACTGTTCATCCTTGTCCAGTTCATGTTGCCTTGTAAAAGCAGTATTAAAATACTATATCCATATCGAAATTACGAGAATACAGGCATCAGATATATTTTTTAAAAACATGAAGAATTCACTCTTGAGTCGCTTTGTAACGAATTTGAAATGATACATAAAAGGGGAAATTACAGATCAGACGACTATTCTAGTATTTAAAGACCACATAAAGATGTCGTTGGTCAGTTGAAACAAATTATGTTGGTCTAAAAATACATAGATTTGTGACTGCGATCGTAATTATTATTGAATATAAACTGAGATATATGTGATATTAGTATAAGTGATTGTTTGTATATTAAGATTACCAAGAAGGGCAGGCCGGGTTTTGTGATTTTTTTAGCTTTTGTAAACATTTCATTCTACAGAGTTGATTTGAGTATGGGAAATTATTGGGGAAGATAAAATGTCGATATTTGATCAAACCATTTAATAATCTCAACTAAATGTATTGAAATATATATTTTAGATATGCAACTGATGTCTGGAATAATTGTGGGATAAGTTTTATTTAAGAATTGAATGCTTCTTATTGTAATGTAACGTGTAACCAGGCGTTTATATCTTCAACTTCCGTTCCAGTCAATACTTGGATCCAAGTTGTCCAGAAACAATATGGTAATACTAAAAACTACAACTATCTATATTATGCACAAGGAAAAAATATAAACACTGAATCTTTGTCGATGTAAAGTAACAACGGACAATTATATATATACAACTATAGTACAATAACAGCCTGTCCTCAAGATGGGACGATCTGTCACTACAAGACAGTATGGCTGGTACAGTCTGTCCTCCTAATGGGACAGTCTGTCACCACAAGACAGTTCGGGCTGTACAACTTGCCCTCCCAGTGGGACAGTCTGACACTACCAGACAGTGCGGGCTGGTACAGCCTGTCCTCCGAGTGGGACAGTCTGCTATGTCAATCCTATCAACGTGTACGTCCACTTTGTACCCAGTACGTATACAGTACAAAGTGTCCTCTGAATAGCAAGGCTCTTCTAGCACTTAATATATTCGACGTACGCTCTGTTGAAGGATGATAGCTCATCGACAGCCAACCGACAGCTTCAAGTGCCGTGTCTCATTCTCTTATATATTCTTGGTCGATACCACTCTTTCCTTGATAGGGGTGTTCACTGCATATTACCCTTATGGAGCATAGAGAGTCCCTCACGATCACTCCTATAACTTTCGACCCGGCCACTAATTTACCTGCCAAACGTCTAAATCCACTTGACGCTTCTTTCTGCATAAAATACGCATATATACAACAAGATTCTCCTGGTTGATAACCATAACCACCAATAAACATTACATAACCCACGCCTCAATGTACATGCTTCCATTCGTTTTTGATGCGTTTTGTTATTTGATTTTGCCATGTGATTATGGACTTTCCCAATTGATCTTCCTCTAAGTTCAGTATTTTTGTGATTTTACTTTTTATGATACATTTGAAAATTCAAAATTTAATTCAACAACATTTATACTAGAGGTTTGCTGCTCACAAGGAAGCTATTAAACCAAGAGTTCCAAATAGTGAAGTTGAAATCATCCCTTCGTAAATTTTACGGACGCCATCACGAGTTGGTTGACCGTTATGGAATAACCGTTTCACAAATGATATCGGATATGTTCCTTACGTCATAACTACAATCCCCTTCCCTTTCATGAATATGACCTACCGAATTAGACTATTTACCGGATTTGTAATCACATAAGCAACACGACGGGTGCCACATGTGGAGCAGGATCTGCTTACCCTTCCGGAGCACCTGAGATCATCCCTAGTTTTTGGTGGGGTTCGTGTTGTTTATTCTTTAGTTTTCTATGTTGTGTCGTGTGTACTATTGTTTTTCTGTTTTTCTGTTTGTCTTTTTCATTTTTAGCCATGGAGTTGTCAGTTTGTTTTAGATTTATGAGTTTGACTGTCCCTTTGGTATCTTTCGTCCCTCTTTTATACAAAATCTGAATTTTACTTATTTACATAATCAGCCATCCAGGCTGGTCTCTTACTCTCGTGATCATTGTTCTCCTCTAATCTCGTTGAGGAACGCTTCCTTTTCATTGGGGTTTTCCTTCTTGTACACTTGCTGCAACCAGCGACATATGCTCTCAATCTTGGATTGCAAACCAGGCCAATAGAATTACTGACGTATTTTATCTAGAGTCTTATGCGTACTTTAGTGACCAGCATAAGTTTTCTCGTGACAACATTCTAAAACCGGCTTACGCTAGGACATTGAAATTACCGCTCATAATTTCATCACGTTCCGTTCAGGGTCGTTGAAGCGTCTAACTACAATATCCTTGTTGACCTCTAAACAACCAAACTGACTCCATAATGACCTTAGGAAGAATACCTTACTGGGTACCTCATCGTATTGTGACCTATGACCCTCTGTCAGCAATCGTTTAAGGTCCGAGTCATTTGATTGTAACTCTATTAAAGACAAGCCTTTACCTTTGACTGGCATCTGACTTGTAACTATTTTGACCAAACTTTGTTTAATTTTCTCTTAGAACAATTACGGTCCGTTTTTGACTGTCTATCTGATGTTAACCGACATGGTTTTATGTGAACATCAGCATTTCTATTTTGGGAACCTTGAACATGTAGGGAAACCTTAACGTTATCGATGTGTAATACAAAAGCAGACACGTCAATCAGACACTTATTTTTCTTCATAAAGTCTAAAACTACAATACCATTGCAGTTACAACGGCCTCTGAAGTAAATAAACTCATCATAGATACCAGGACCAAATTTTGTACATACGCCAGACGCGCGTTTAGTCTGCAAAAGACTCATCAGTGACGTTCGAATCTAAAAAAGTTAAAAAGGCCAAATAAAGTACGAAGTTGAAGAGCATTGAAAATCAAAATTCCTAAAAGTTTTGCCAAATACAGCTAAGGTAAACTTCTCTTTACAAAAATCAAGGGTAAAACAATCTTTACCTCTAAGGCTCAGATAGTTATCACAGACGGACTTAATCTGTGAACTAGTTTCACTCAAATATGGCTTACACAAGTCAGGAATTAAGTCGTACACTCTTGTTGAAACTAGAGTTTATGTAGTTCTTGTATCAACTACAAACTTGACTGGTATATCTTGAATGCTCAACTTAACGAACATTCCTGTATTCTCTGCGCCTTTGTCGTTGTTTGACGACTGAACTTCAGACTTCTGTGTTTTAACCGTACCGTCCGTATATGTTCCGTTGTTATCTGTTACCCGAGTACTTTACTTCTGATTATTATTAGGACAATTTCTTGCAAAATGCCTTATTTATTCACAACTAAACAAGGACCACACTTTTTCCCTTTACTTTGTGTGTTATCTATCTTCCCCCTTTGTTGGAACTTTTTTTGGGACTTTAAATCTTTAATTTCTTTCGTTATGGCAAGTAAATTATTCTCAATCGTCTGCATCCATGTCGTCAATTGTCCCATAGACACAGCCGTAACAGGACTATTAGGTGCATCTGTCCTTTCGACAGTAGCAGTCTGTCGTAAATGACCCATACCTTTCAGTGTTTTGCTTTCAGCCCTTTTTTAGGCTTCAAGCTCAACTGCCAACCATATAGCATCATTAAGACCTTTTTGACGAGACTTGAATTCTCAGTCTCTTTTCGGAGCCTACTAGCGCATCTATAAATTGTTCTTTGGCGAGCGTTTCCCTTAATTCTAACGGAGCAGTCGGGTAGGCCAGATTAGAAAGTCTTCGTACTGACTGACCTAACCCTGGCAAAGTCTCGCTTGCTTTTTGTCGACATTCCTTGAATTGAACACTTTTTACCAGATAGAGCAAACCGTTCCTCTAGTGCGTTTACTAGGTCTGAAAATATTTGTCTCTTTTCCTTTGTAAATCACCAAGGACTGCTTGAGCCTATCTAATCAGTGACACGGCTAAGTACAAACCTTTCTGGTGTTCAGACCACATATCAACTAGGGTACACATCTCAAAGTGTGCTAAGTAATCCATCCAAGAAGTATATTGCCATTATATTTTGATGGTTTGATTTGAACATCATTCGAAACAGAGCAAACAGTATGAGCAGTACTTTGATTTTTCGTTAATTCCTGCTTATGATTGAAATATCGATCTTTGTTTTCAACAAATGTCGGACGTACACCCTGATCTTTAGGTGTAGATGATATTAAACCTTGTCCATGTTGTATTGTGCTTTCGCTAAGAGACTGTATCTGTTTACTTATTTCCGCAATCTGATCGTCAATATTTATTGCAGTACAGTGTAATCAAAATAAAACAATTTATATTAAATAATACATTCGTGTTACAATTCAGTCGTGACTAACTATGTCTCACAGTTAATTCACTTTAATCTTTTAAATCAATACTGACAACACATTAAATGACGATCAATCAATCAAATAGTAATTGATTGACAACTTGAATCCCAACCGCTAGCCACCAATTATGTAACGTGTAACCAGGCGTTTATATCTTAAACGTTCGTTCCAGTAAATACTTGGATCCAAGTTGTCCAGAAACAATATGGTAGTACTAAAAACTACAACTATCTATTATATGCACAATGAACTAAAATATACACACTGACTCTTTGCCAATATAAAGTAACAACGGACAATTATATATATACAACTATAATACAATAACATCCTGTCCTCAAGATGGGACGGTCTGTCACGAAAAGACAGTATGGCTGTTACAGTCTGTCGTCCGAATGGGACAGTCTGACACTACAAGACAGCGGGCTGGTACAACTTGTCCTCCGAGTGGGACAGCCTGTCACTACTAGACAGTGCGGACTGGTACAACTTGTCCTCCCAGTTGAGCAGTTTGTCACTACCAGACAGTGCGGGCTGGTACAGCCTGTCCTCCGAGTGGAACAGTCTACTATGTCAATCCTATCAACGTGTACGTCCACTTTGTACCCAGTACAAAGTGTCCTCTGAATATCAAGGCTCTTCAATCACTTATTATATTCGACGAACGCTCTGTTGAAGGATGATAGCTCATCGACAGCCAACCGGCAGCTTCGAGTGCCGTGTCTCATTCTCTTATATACTCGTAGTTGATATCACTCTTTCCTTGATAGTGGTGTTCACTGTATATTACCCTTATGGAGCATAGAGAGTCCCTTAATTACGATCACCCCTATAACTTTCGACCCGGCCACTAATTTTCCCGCCAAACGTCTAAATCCACTCAACGCTTCTTTCTGCATAAAACACGCATATATACAACAAGATTCTCCTGGTGTATAACAATAACGACCAATAAATATTTCAGTAACTTCATTGGGGTGTAAAAGTTTTGACCGAAGTAAATTTTGTTTGAAGCGCGGAAGCATTCAATACTTATAATTACATTTCTTAGCTAATATCATGAAAACACGATTTTTATCAAGGAGAAAAAAACGAAAATTACAAATGTTTTACAACATTCAATATAAACAAGCTCCAGATTATCTATGCAATCTTGTTCCTCCTAGTGTATAGAGGACAGTGTTTTATCCTTTGCAAAATGTCAATAATATCATGGTTCCTTTTTGTAGATACAATAACTAAGGAATCTGTTATGCCATCAACTACATGTATCAGACTATGGAATCATGCCGAATTATCCCTTCGAAAATCAGACTCTATCTCAAAGTTTAAAATCAAACTAAAAAGGATTAATACTACAAATAAAGATGTACTATCTATATGGACCGAGGAAACCATATATAATTCTAACACAATTCAGAAGTTATTCATCTTTCTTGAACTATGAATTGTTGACCAATCTTAGTTTTTTGTTGTTTTTTTTGGTTGCAACATTGAGACTGTACACCATTTCCTTTTCGATTGTTCTTCATATACACATCTGATGAACAAACTAATAAGACTTCCAGTATGACCTTGTACTACATGTTAAGGTAGCACAATCCAAAGATTTTTCATCCCCAATCAGACATCTTTAAACTGATGTAATTCCACTCATCTTTCTTTAAATTTTATAAATGAGGCACCAAAAGAAAGCAGAAGGATTAATCTTTTAAATTGTGATAATTTCATTATGACATAATTATTACATAATTAATTGTTATGTAATTAGTTGCCATATTGTGATGTCCATACTTAAATGAATTTAGCTTCCTTGTTATTCATAGCATCCCAAATTTTTTCATAGATTCTTGCTCAACACAGTTTGACCTCCAAAACTGTGTCTCAGATTTTTCCTATTGTATTTCATTCTCTCATAAATCTTCAATGAAGTTTGCAACATCAATTCATAAGAGACCACTAAATTCAATTGGGTATACAATTTATTCTATTGATGTTTTTGGAAATCTGAGACACAGTTTTGGAGGTCAACCTTTGTTGTACAAGTATCTATAAAATATTTTGGGATGCTGTGAAGAACAAAGACGCTAAATTCATTCAAGTGTGGACATCACAATATAGCAACTAATTACATAATAATTAATTATGTAATAATCATGTCAAAATGAAATTATCACAATTTCAAAGATTTCTTTTGGTACCTCATTTATAAAATATAAAGAAGGATTAAATGAATTACATCAGTTTAAAGTTGTCTGATCTTTGTATTGTGCTACCTTAAGTTACTAACATATGGTAATCCAAACCTTTCGTATGAACAAATCGTCCATATATTTAAATATGCTTTCGAGTTAATAAAAATTAAATCTGTACTACAATTATGGAATGGCTATCACATGTGGTGTTAGTTGGTTCCATAAGATAATCGTTCATGGGAAGAATGAGTATTTTTATACATTGCCATTTGACCGAATTGTCAGGAGTTTCCATGCATGGCTTTGGCGAGTTGGTTATATTTCTGTCATAGTAGTGGGAATTTATCTAGGAAAAGCTATTAGGGGATGGACCACATTATACAAGAGGATAACGTCATTGTTTAACGTCTCTGGTCTAATGCTTTCCAATCTAGATTGTGTATCATCTTCGTTGTGCTGGCTGGGTTATTTTTTTGTAATGATGTGGTTAATCGGGGAACAATATTATTGTGTTCTGTTGTACAGGTTCTTATTTATGAATGTTGTTGTTTGTATGAGGATGTCATAATGTTATATAAGAAGATGTGGTATGAGTGCCAATGAGACAACTCTCCGTCCAAGTCAAAATTATAAAAAAAAAATATAGGTCAAAGTACGGTCTCAAACACGGAGCCTTGCCTCACACCGAACAGCAAGCTATAAAGGAACCCAACATTTTTTAAACCATTCAAACGGGAAAACCAACGGCCTAATCTATAAAAAAAAAACGAGAAACGAGAAACACTTATGAACCACAGCAACAAACGACAATTACTAACATCCGATTCCTGACATCGACATGTTAGGAAAGGTGCAAAATGCAAAAAATTGCAGCGGTCTTTATCCCTTATCTGAAACAATATATATAGTGTAACATCACAACATAAAAATAGGCAACAGCAGTATACCGCTGTTCGAAATTCATAAATCGAATGAGAAATAACCCAAATACGGGTTACAAACTAAAGCTGAGGGAAACACATCAAATAAAAGAAGAGAACTGTAAAAGACACACTATAAAATATCACTTGAATGGCTTAACTTAATCAAGTGACAAATTAACATAAGTGATTATAAACTGAACCAATAAATATGATATATTGTACATTAACGTCCAGGAACACAGTTATCGTCCTTTGACGTGTAGACTATGTTACTTGCAATTGTGTTTATATCTCCTCCAAACTTTCTTCGTGTTTTACGTCTCAAATAGTAAGAAGGGGTGAAATAACACAGTCTATAGAAAGAAATGCAATACGAAAAATATGTGGTCTCGAGCCATCAAGCAAAACGTACAGTAACCTGACACAATAAGCTTATTTCAACATATATCAAAGTCATGCTCAAGACACATATTAATCGCAAACATTACACATACACACACATTACAAAACCTTAAAGGTATGAGGTACTAATGATTAACAAAATATACAAAACTATGGAATCTATAGTTCTTCTTCTACATAATATTCGAACAGCATGGTTACGTTGAATATTTGATAAAAAAAACACCACACTTTTCAGTAATTGTATAAAAATTTAAAAAAAGAAAGAAAAAGTTGTATGATTGTCAATGAGACAACTATTCACAAGAGACCAAATGATAAAAAAATCAAAGCTTTATGTCACCGTACGACCTTCAACAATGAACACATAAAAAATGTCTTATTATTTAAAAGTTTGAAATATGTTTCGACATACAAATTATCCCAAGGCGCAAGTCACTAGAAGAGACAGTTTTCATCGTACAAACCAATAAAACCCAGAGTATATATATATATATATATATACAACTCGTCTAAACATCAACCCAACAATGTTAGATCTGTAAATTTGCTTTCGCAAATTTTTGGTTCTTCCCTCGACGGGATTCGAACCCATGCTACTGTGATATCGTGACACCAAATCGCCTGCACTGCAGCCGTCCCGCTAGACCACACGACCACCTGGGCTCTCAGTATATATATATATATATATATATATATATACATGTATCTCAAAATTAACCAATGACAGTTTTTAAAAATACATTTTAGGATCAAACACATAAGGAATGTGTTAATGTTTAACATGGTTTAAAGTACGCAACATAAGGAATGTGTTTGTGTTTAAACATGTTTTAAAGCACGCAACATTCCCTCTAGAAAGGGGATAGTGGAGTAATAGAACATTATATCAAAAATTGGTTTAAAAGCTTGACTCATCAAACATGAAATAGCCACGCAAAACTGTAAGCTAGAAGCACCAGAACAAAAGACGTAAACTACCGATGTAAGAGTACTTTAAGTTGACAAAAGCAAGTTTGAATTCATAATCTTAACTTTTAAAACAACCGCTACTATCAATCTATATAGCAAGGGGTCTTAAACTTAGTATGTTTATAAGTATAGAAAAAAGCATTTGTTAATATAAGTTTTGAAATCATTACAAATTTGAGCTGTATACAGACTTTGAAAAGTATCTGTTGCATTATTTAGAACAAAAAATCAAAAAATGTCCCAACTCCCTTTTGATCTTGATTTGATTTAGCTTTCTTTCAGTTTCTTATGAACATGTAGCTAATGATGTATTCAAATATTTGGACTTCTTTTGTTTTAAAAAAAATATGAAGGTTGACAATTATATGTTGTTTTCAATTTTTTTACATCACTGGGTCGATACCTGATCATACCTCTGCTGGTGGACTATCAGTCCCCGAGGGAATCATCAGCTCAGTAGTCAGTATTTCGGTACTGACATGATTTAACAAACTTTTCTAAAATTGTCCGTTTTTTTAATTTGAAATTATTAAGAAACTAAGGTTTCAACTCCCTAAGGCAAAGTTGGCTTTAGATGAATTTGGCTATTTATTTTAGGTATTTTTGACGTATAGCTCTTCAATAGTTTCGGTACTTAAACATCTTCGGATTTCAAATATTAGGCTTTGAGCGTTCCTGATGAAGGTAAATCCAGAAAAAGCGCTTCGGACGCAATAAATTATTAAACGTGTTGTTTTCAATTTTTTTACATCACTGGGTCGATACCTCTGCTGGTGGACTATCAGTCCCGGAGGGTATCATCAGCTCAGTAGTCAGTACTTGTCTCGTTGGTACACATACCACATCTTCTTATATTTACATAACAATGACTTGTTATAATAACTTGCATACCGGATACATATTAACTATTCTGGGAACCGCCTCTGTGGTAGCGTGATACGAGTAGATGCGTTCGTTGGTCAAACCAAGAACTTAAAAAATGGTATTTCTTGCATCTCTGCTATAAGCACACGGCATTGAAAAGTAAGAACTAAAGACTGTTAGATTCGAAGTCAGAATTATGAGTCAGGCAAGGTGACATGTCAACTTGTTGACTCATTTCTTGTAACCTAGCATGTTTTTAAAATCCAAATAAGATTGTCGGTATATTACAAAGCTAGGGTAGTATTCATCTTAAATTTACATAATTCTGATATGATCTGCATATCTATTTCATATAGATTCTGTTGCATTTATGAGAATATCCAGCAATGGGTCTAATCGGGTAGTTAAGATCATCATATTAAGATTACCATCTCAAAGGATACGTTTCTGCTATACAAATTCAAGTAATCAGGACAAAGAAAGATAACTCTATTCATTTTAGATGACAATCTCCAAAAAAACAGTACTCAATTTAAATATTTACTACTGGACAGCTATGGTTTTCCATGTTATTGACTTATAAATCTATATACAGATAATGTAAATAATGAGAAACATTGTTCTCATCATAAATTACACATTTTGATATTAAACATATTGAATTCTACGTTCGTGGAAAGAACATATTGACATTTGTCCGCATTGTCTGAAGTGTCCATAAATGGCTGTCGCGATTTTATTTCTGTCATAGTTGGGTGATGTTGAGTAGGTACGACACATGCTAATTGCAAAATATCGTTACACGTTCAACCAAATTACAAAACCTTCCATGTATGACGCAAAAACACACATACAAAACCATATATGAGGTACAAAGGTCCAAATATTTTAAACTATGGAATCTACGGTCCTACTTTTAAATAATAATCGAAAAATATGGTTCAATAACTGTAAAAAAAAACTTTAATATAACTATTTTACATTTGTATTAAAATAAAGAAAAAATGAGGATGTGGTATGATTGCCATAAGTCTGATAAGACAACTCTTCACACAAGTGACCAAATGACACGGAAATTAACAGCTATAGGTCACTAAGTGGTTTTCAACAATGAACGTGTAAAATGTTTCTTATTACTTAATAGTTTACAGTATGTTTTAAAATACAAATTACTAGTATATCCCAACGTGAAAATCACTAGAAGAGAAAGTGTTCATATCACACACCAGTAAAACCCAGAGGGTAAACAAATAACCAATATCTATATAAAAGTTCACCAAAGGCAGTTTTCAAATAAACATTTATAGTCTAAAACAAAAAACGGCGGAAACAAAAATAGATATCCTTCAAATTTGTTATATTTTCAAGCCACATCTCATTTCTGAATAGTATAATGCAGTACCTCAAATGACTGTTTACGTAGAATTTTTGGCTGTGTTAGAAAGAGGTGAAAATTCCAAAAAGGCTATCATTATCCCTTATATGGGCTAGGAAATACTACAGTGTCCCCTTAACCTTTTTATAATCCATAAAATGTGTCAACTTGTAGCTTGAGAAATCGACCGTTATCTTAATTATATTTTTTAACATATCACAAAACATACTACATTTTGGTAAAGAATGAACAAATTCTATCAAATTTAATTTGGAACTCCCATGCCACCTTCATTGCTAGTTTTTCGCATACTAATAGAACACGCTAGAGAGATCGCGGGCCCGCGACTGAATTAAAGTACATTCGCCTTATTTTCGCCTAGATTTGTAGTACAATCATGATAAAGTCATGCTGATTATAAAATGCACAGATTTTTCTCTGCTTTCCTAACCTTTCCTGATTAAACCGTGAACGTTTTATTATTTTACCTTCTATACATTTCTAGGAATATGATTGGTTAAAAGCGTCCGCGTGGAGACCATGTATATTTCATATTAGTTTAGTAGGGAGGCGGGTCTTAATTTCATACACGGTTAGTAGTTGTGTTACGTCCCTTTATATTCCATATAAGGTTAGAATTGAGGCGGGGCTTATTTCATACACGGTTTGTAGTGGTCTTACGTCCCTTTATAAAAACTACATGGTATTGAGAAAAAATTTAAAAGGTTTCAACAGACGAAGAAATTGATGATAAAGATTAAAATAAATTCATAAACACATTTAAACCTAACAAGTTGTTATTGTTGACATCCGGTTTTGTATGATCAATGGAAGTAGTTTCTTAATGCAAACAGTATTTTAAAGACTTGCTCATTTTGATAGGTTACTAGACTAAATTTCACATGTTAAGATAGTCGGTAAGATAAATTCGCTCTCACCCCATATGGAATTTGCTGACCCCATATAAACCGTATTTGGTCACTAGCACACTATGTAACTAATAATACATGTCATGTCGGCTAACAAATTGGGCCCCACTATCTAAGTGGTATAGATATCTGGGGTCTAGATGAATGGTCCTTCATTTCTGTATTCTTTAATTTATTATAGACGATTTTTCTCAGTTTATATTTGATGTCGATTGTTCCCTACTGACTCTGTCTAATATTTTAACAAATCTTTTTTTCTCTCCGCACCTTATTATTTAAATTGAGTTATTTATGTATTTTCCGGAAAAAAAATACGCTCATCGATTTGACTATAGAATAAATAATGGGAACGTGAATGTGCCAAAATTGGCAAAATTGGCAAAAAATTAACGGTCGGTGCAGAAAACAGCCTAGGTCCACCAATGAATCTTGTGAACAACGCAGCGAGAAAATCTCACAGCCGAGCTTTAACCAACCCTTGCAATACCGAGGTTCCTCATTGGGGTGTCCAAGTAATCACATAATCACATTCTTTTTGACAATATAATCACATTGCACAAATTAATCAAATAATTAAAAATACAGTCCTATGTTATCAAATGATTTGATAATCACAATAAAAACGGCCAAATAATCACATAACCAAAAACCCCATGAGGAGGATTGATACTACAATAATGTGTACTAGTTCAGCGAAATAGACCCCTCCCCCCTGACTGGCTTACAGTATACGTTTACACGCACTTAAATGTAATACAGTCTACAGAATATATATTATATATCATTGATGGACACATATATTTGATGTAAGTATTTGTACATAGATGGGTCATTTTCAAAAAATGTCGAATTTTGAAATTGAAAAATTTATTAAAAGTTACTTATTCAAACAACCCCCTATATAAGCAAATCAAAACAAACAGTACTTTAAGAACAACATATTAAAAGATGCAATCTTAATGATGTCATACAAGAATATCTTGTCTTGAAACATTTTTTGATCGGTGGTACAATATTTTGTCTATCCTGTTACCATTTTCAAAAATAATTTTGGGTTATTAAGAAAAGGTTTAGATAAAATGTTAAGCTTGTTTTACGTTACCAATTAGATGGTTTTCAAGAGAATAAACTTCTATATATATTCATTCTGTAAAATAATAGATTATTTGCCAATTTTCTAGGTTGTACTGAAAAATGGCTCTAAAAATTGGTTTTCAAAGGTTGTAAAAATTACCACCAGTAATGCAAGTCTAAGATAGCAATTTATATTGTTCGGCCTTTTTTCACCCTTTCAAATAAATCCAACGTCAAGTAAATCCCTCATAAGTTAATTTACTTTTCTCTTTATTTCGTTGGTAACAGGAACGTACGTTTCTGATATATCACTATATAAAAGTCTATCCTGTTACCTTTTTGTCTATCCTGTTACCAATAAAAGTATTGCACCTGCAAATGCTTATTTGGGAAGATTAAGACATTATAACCTTAAGATGAGTTCAAACAAGGAAATATTTCATTCGTTTTCCACCTACATGTTAAGATAAAAAATTTAACGACGTTTTTGTCTATAATTGTCTATCCTGTTACTGTAACCATAGCAACCATAGTAACAGGATAGACAAAACAGGATAGACAAATTTCTTCGTTTTTGATTGCTGTTGTGAAATAACTACTCCCTTTGGTGAAGTGATTATGGTTTTCTATTGTGAATTTGGTTTCCAACACGTTATTGCACTTATTACAACCATACTGTTAGTGTCATTAATCAAAATGGTTGGTAACAGCATAGACATGAAAAAAAGTACGCTCTATTTTTTTCACTAAATGTCTTGAAATTTCTTTTCTCTACACTGTCGTTCAAGAAACCCGAGGGTATCACCAGCCCAGTAGTCAGCACTTCCATGTTGACATGAATATCAATTATATGGTCATTTTTATAAATTTTCTGTTTACAAAACTTTTGAATTTTTCGAAAAACTAAGGATTTTCTTACCCCAGGAGTAGATTACCTTAGCCGTATTTGGCACAACTTTTGGGAATTTTGGGTCCTCAATGCTCTTCAACTTTGTATTTGTTTGGCTTTTGAACTATTTTGATCTGAGCGTCACTGATGAGTTTTATGTAGACGAAACGCGCGTCTGGCGTATAAAATTATAATCCTGGTACTTTTGATAACTATTATCATAAATTTTAGTATTCAGCTTTCCGTTAGTGATATAGATATCAAGATCGAGGAAAGGACAGTGGTCATTGTTAGTATTAGCTTTATTTAAAGTAAGTTCAACAGGATAAATTTCTTTAATATACATACTGAAGTCGTCATTATTGAGAGCCAAAATATCATCCAAATATCTAAAAGTATTATTAAATTTGTTTATCAGATGTTGTTTCGATGGGTCTTTGCTTATTTTTGTCATAAATTGTAACTCATAGTAATACAAAAAAACAGGTCCGCAATAAGTGGTGCACAGTTAGTTCCCATTGGAATTCCGATAATCTGACGATATACGGAATCCCCAAAGCGAACAAAAATGTTATCTAGTAAAAATTCAAGGGCATATATAGTATCAAAGCATGTCCAATCGACATAGTTTTTTTGTTTATTGCTACTAAAAAATGACCTAAAAGAGTTTGAACATATATATTCACATTCTGACTTTTTAAATGCCCATTTAATTAGATGTGTGAATTTTTTTCTTAATGAGAATGTGAGGCAATGTGGTATACAGGGTAGAAAAATCAAAACTTTGAACAGATTTAAAATCATCAATATAAGTATGCAATTTATCAAGTACTTCCAACGAGTTCTTGACACTCCAAAAGTAATTAATTCCACTATTTTCGAAGGCCTTATTTGAAAAATTTATTATCAGGTTTTTAATTGTACCAAGTGTGCTGGCAAGAAGAATAGACAATTTAGTAGTGGAACAATGGCTTGAAGACGGATTAAATCTATATTTGTACGGTGTTTTGTGTAGCTTCGGAAGCCAGTACATAGTTGGGACTTTCATTGTATTTGGCTCTGCTTGTAAAGCGGTAGCTAAAATTTTATGTTTGTTACAGATGTCGTCTTCTGAAAATGGAGTCAGTTGGAATGTTGGTGAATTTGTGATTTCTTTTTTCAGAACCTCAATGTAAAATTTACGTCAAACAATAATAATATTATTAGCAGCTTTATCGGCCGGGACAAAAACAAATTTCTTGACTAGTTCTTTTAGTTTATGTTTGATACGAGAAATAGGTTTTTTGTGGTTATTGTTAATAGTAAAATGTTCTTTAAAATGTTGAATACGTATATCAACTATCTTCATTACTGAATTAAAAAAAGAGTCCAAAGATTTTTTGTCAGCTTTTTCCCGTTTTATCCATTTCATACAGTAAGTATGGAGTGAGTCGTGGATAATATTACGACACTCATTCCAATTAATAATTGACGGGGGACGATATTTAAGTCCTTTGCTGAGGAATGATTTTAACTCTCGGTACCCCGGTCTTGAACGATGTTAATATCTCCTGTTATAACATGGGAAATGGGTCCATAAATATATTCGTACTACAATTACATGAAGTAGGTGTATTTTCACTGATTTTAACATCTTTACACAGTTGACTATAATTAAACACAAATTTCCGGGTAGATTTCTTGTAAATATAACAAATAAGAGGTAGCTCAGTATTGTCAAAATATCCAGGAATTTGTTCTTTAACAGAATGGTCGTTAAATATACCGGCAATATTTACAAAATCAAAACCTTTATTGGCATACTTTATTTTAATAAAATGTTTTTTATGATCTTCAGGGCGATCGATTTTGGGAAATAGTTTAGAATAACAATATGCCATAATAATTTGAACAATTTCATACGTAGGACTGCTATATGAAATTGTGTTGCAACTCCTTTTACGGCCATTTTACAAATGCAGAAACACATTATTTCCGCTCTTACTCAAAATATGAGCATAATATATTAAGAAAAGGGTTAAAGTATGCTTTAGTATGCTTTAAGTTTAATTATCTTACTTTTATGTCATAAGACCTTTTGTTTACTTCAATCGATTTATGAAGATGTGGTATGAGTGCCAATGAGACTCTCTACCAAATTACGATTTATAAAGGTAAACCATTATAGGTCAAGGTAAGGTCTGCAACACGGAGCCTTGGCTCACACCGAGCAGCAAGCTTAAAGGGCCCCAAAAAATACTGTTGTAAAACCATTCAAACGGGAAAACTGACGGCCTAATCTATATAAAAAAAACGAGATACGGGAATAACTTATGAACCACATCTACAAACGATATCTACTGAACATCAGATTCCTGACTTAGAATAATGTAATGATTTTGTGATAAGTAGTCGTTAATTTCTGTGTAATTTTGGTATCTTGTGGAGAGTTGTCTCATTGGCAATCATACGACATCTTTTTTTATATATACAAAGTTCACAAATTTTAACATATAGTTTATAACCGTCGATTACAAAGGTTTGTGTGAACTTATGTTAATAGTGTTAACTATCATAGGTCTTATCAACTATACCATGTGATGTTGTTAAAGCCATCCCCTGTTAAATCTGGACATGATTTTGTAAAAACTTTGCTTCTTCCTTTAAATTCGTTTTCGTACAATGTTACCTTCAAAACAACAAATAACAATATTGAATGGATCACTGATACAAACAGGGCATCATGTATGATCATTAACAGTATATTTATTTGAAAGTATTTACTCTTTAAAGTTCAACAATCGAAAATAAAGCACCACTGTCAATAGCACTCCTTTCATTTTCAAAAATCAAAGTGTCTAAGAACTTGCACGTAAGTCTTAATTTTTTTGAAATTATCGTGATTCGGAAATTAAAAATCGGCCGATCAGTTCATTTTTTGTGCCCTCCATTTCCAAACCCCTTCTTCTCAAAAATCAGTCCAACCGACAATATATCACAACTATCATGCCATACTACATCGTGAATTTTGCTTTGGTGTATTTATTTTAGTAAACCGATATTATAGTTTGTTTTCTACACGACGTCATTATGGTTTGGAACATGTAGGTAAAATAAATGATTAATGAAATAGCTCCAATTAAGAAATTACTGTTTCGCTGGTCTAGTGGTAAAATGCTTCCACTATTGCACCTGACCACTGGGTTGATTATCAACTGCATCAAATAAAAAGACTTCAAGAAATGAATTCGCGGCTTTTTTTTCTAAGCAAGCGGTCCTTAGGAAAAAGAGCAAAATATGATCTGTTGGCAGTTTCTTTATTTCTTCGAGACCAAATGTTGTGGATCGAAAAAAAAGTGTGCTTTTTTAATATGCCAAAGTCTAAATATAACATATATAATGGGAAGTTTATTTGTTGGCCAAAGCTTGATTGCTTTTAATTTTTGTCGATCCCTTACATCATTGAAAATTTACTTCTATTTATATGATAAGTGGCGTTTACCTTTGAATCGATTGTAAAGTTTAAAATAAAATAAAATAGTATACATCATTGGACTATATTAAGTAAGAATGTTATTGCTCTACTAATTTTGTTATTTAAAAATCGATCTAAAACGACCTCGTTCTAGTACTTTCAAAGTAGATTTCTTTTTATATAAATTATTGTCGTTTAAAGGAACAAATATAATTGTATGGTTTCCAATCTTGCAATATTACGTAAATTTATAATATCAATATTTCTTTATAAATCTGGTTTTCTCAAAGGTTAAGCTAATCCTTTCAATCATCAAGAAGAATTCGCAAATTCAATCAAATAGTGAAATGCTCAATTTGTTATCGCTTATGATTTAAACAGCCAATGAATGCAGAGAAATATTTGTTTTAATACTTACATGCTTTTAATACCTCAGTTGTACGGCTTTCTGAATGTTTTACCGCTGAGAGTATATATATATATATATATATATATATATAATTTTAGTGAATAAGGAAGAATCATTCAAAAACGGGTCAGCAAAAGAAAAATATTATATACAAAAGCGCTTCTATGTATCTGAATAATGTGTTTTACTGATAATAATTAAGAAATGATAATCAGACCTTTGTTACTTTGTTAATTAAACACATACTACCATTGTCCCATGCCACTAAGTTATAAGTAACACATATATTAACTAGAAGACTAAAACCAGATATAAGTCATTGAAACATTGTTTTTTAAAAAGGTATAATTAAGACAAATACATTAAAAAGCGCTTCCTTGTATTTAAATGATGTGTTTTCCTAATAATCATTCAGAAATGATACCCGGACCTTGGTTGCATTGCTGAATTATAACATCATATCATTGTTCCATGTCATTGAATTATAAATAATACCGTCATTAACTAGAATACTAACAACAGATATACGTGTAAATCATTTGAAAATTGTTTTAAAGAAGTAAAGTTTAGACAAATATAGCAAAGCCTTTCCTTGTATTTACAGAATGTGTTTTCCTGTGTTTTCCGAAATGATACCCGGACCTTGGTTGCATTACTGAATTATAACATCATATCATTGTTCCGTGTCATTGAGTTATAAATAATACCGCCATTTACTAGAAGACTAACACCAGATATTAATAATTTGAAATTTGGTTTTTAAGAGGTAAAGTTAAGACAAATATATAGCAAAGCGCTTCCTTGTATTTACAGATGTGTTTGTAGAAATGATACCGGATCTTTGTTGCTTTTTTGAATATATACATTGCACCATTGTTCCATGTCACTGAGTTATTAGCAATACAAGGATATACTACCTGGGACACTAACAACAACTGTAAATTGTTTACATAAGCAATTGTAAAGAGATCTAATGTATACTACAAATATATATAAAAAATCGTATGATTTAGAACTTAGAATCATTATTATCCTTTATCTGTAATCATATACTAATATGATACATGTAAGCATACGTACGTTTTTTTAGGAACATTTCTCGTTTTTATATAGATTAGACCGTTGGTTTTCCGGTTTGGATGGTTTTACATTACCAATTGTTGGGTCCCGTTATAGCTTGCTGTTCTGTGTGACTCAAAGCTCCGTATTGAAGGCCGTACCTTGACCTATAATGGTTTACTTTTATAAATTGTTATTCTGATGGAGCGTTGTCTCATTGGCACTCATACCACATCTTCCTATATCTATATGTGAATCTATATGCGAGCGTCATAATCATTTTACAACGACCTCATGTGACTTCTGATAATACTCCGCATTGAAGTATGATTCCTCTTGCAAAATTTGTATTTTTTTTACAATAGCTTCAAAATAAAATAAATTCAAACTAGTTAAACACCATTGACCTTACAAAGAACAGAAAGTGTTTTTTGGTGCAATCGAACTGAGGCAATAAAAGTATGAAATATATAAATCACCACTCTCCCACATTTGTATTAATAATTAAAACTTCATGTGTGTCCATTGATACTTTTCGTAAATCGAGAGTTTAAATAGCAGTTTTTACTTTGAATAAATACATTGATAAAATGCAAATCAAAAAAGTGGGTTAGAATCAAATTACATCTACATCATGTATATTTATATTTAGGTTCCAATGGGAATAGTTATCAAAGGTACCAGGACTACAATTCAGCACACCAGGCGCGCGTTTCATCTACATAAGACTCATTAGTGACGCTCGAATCAAAATATTTATAAAGCCAAACAAGTACAAAGTTCAAAAGGCAAATTTATAGATTACATGCATCCAAAAATGGATGGGAAAAAATTGTTTTCACCAGATACTTGCAAAATAAAATGAGTTATCTATGTAAGATTTAAACTAAAAATTCTACTTTTTGTAGTATTACAAATGACCAGATTTCTATTTTAATACAAGTATTGAACCTAATGTAGTTGTTATTTTGTTTTTATTGTTATATGATCCTGGTTGTGATGTTGCTGTTTCGTTTATCTGATTAAGGATAGAATTCGGCTGGAAAACTACGGGAAAATCTTAATGTTGGTGTCCCTCTTATATATATATATATATATATATATATATATGTAATCTAGAAAGTTTAAATTACATGTTCTAATATATATATATATATATATATATGTTAGACTCAGATCGACTGTCTCTAATCGACGTCCGTTCCTCAAATCGACGTCCGTTACACAAATCGACGTACAAATCTGACGTCACATTTTCTAATCGACGTCCAAAATTTCGAAACTCTAATCAACGTCCAATTTGACATCATGTATTTTCAAAATGATGTCCGATTAATTTTAGTCGTCTTTAATCGATGTCCAATATCAATAAAAAATAAATAATAAATTATTTGTTTTGTAGGACTCTTACGACAACTACATTTTCAAAAAATTGCATATTAATGTTTTAATTTTCTTGATTAAAAGTTAATCCAATCGATCTACATTATAGTGTGTCATTGCTATCTATATCAATTAATGTCACGCATGTAACTGTATGTCAATGAGAAAGCAACCTAACGACAAAGAAAACAAAACGACATCTAGAAGCATTATCTAGTCTTGAACAATAGACAAAATAATAGAGTACAGCTAATTGTTTTGATAGTATTATAATTCGGACTCCTGTAAGATATCTTACAACAAATTTCTGAGTTTTACACCGGCAGGGAGTGAAACGTATACGCAAGAAATTGGCATTATGTTTGTATGTTCTGCTGTTACACCACTGTTCTAAGTTAAGTGCTCATCTTTAACCCCGACACATTCTTTGTGTCCTGTAGTTCAGTGGTTTTTGTGTATGTCTGTCATCTTGGTCGTTCAGAATTTTTTTGTTTTTTTTATAGATAAGACCTTTAATTTCTAATCTAAATTGTTTACATTATTCATGTCGTGGCCTTTCATAACCATTGTGGTATTGGTTTTTATCATTGTTGAAAGCCGAACGGTTGCCAATAATTGCTCACATTCACTTTATTTGAACCCTGGTGGATAGTAAACCCCTTCGAAATCATACCATATCTCCTTATTTTTATGATATCTCTAAAAAAAATTATATCACAAACTGTTTAGTCTTGTTTGTAGTGAATTTAAAAAAACACACATTTTTTATAGATCTTAATTGTCACAGTGACACATAATATGTTTAAACATGTTCAAGGTCTAAATGTTTCAGCTTTGCTATCGGTCCAAAACGGAGGCGTAAAATAGGCCGTCGATTTGATAAGTTATTCCATCGTGACGTCATATTTCGACGTCGATTGGAGGAACGGACGTTAATTAGAGACCGGACGTCGATCTGAGTCTTACATATATATGACCCGCCATGGCATTTGCAGGCTTATGGAGGTAGAACGTCATTGTTAGAAAAATTATAAACATGATAAATATCGAGACTCAATGAAATACGTATTTGTGAAGAAGAGATAAACACTTTCGTTGGCTTCTTTTTTGCGGACGCCGAACTATATATCATATATAAGTTTTGAAGAAGTTACTTTATCGTTTGAAGTGAAAAATATTTGAATCTACATTTTAAATTGATACAAAAAAAATCAAATTTCTGCTTTATAGATTTCCTTTCATAAATGAAGTCTGAAATATGTCCATAATAAATGCACCGTATCAAATGCATATATGAGAACACCTACTTATAAACTGTTACGCATCGCTTACTATGTATAGAGACATGCATAATAAATCTAAATAAAAAAAAAGGAATTTTTAAAGCTTATTTGATAAATTTTAAACTAACTTCATTTCAACAAGTTTAAATTACATGTTCTAAAATAGAACTAAGAATTGTTTGCATTGTAGTAAATTTAAGTCTTTGAAATTTTATTCAAATACGCTATTGAACATCACTAAAAGCCGATACATACAATAATTTTGTGTTTTATAAATTAGTGGCCTCAATAAATAAAAGTCGCCATAGAACAGTCTCGACTCGTTTCATTGCTATTACAACAAATATGTCATAATAACATGACAGAGAGTTTTGTTTCGGAATATTCTAGATAAACATACAAAAATCTAGTTTTAGACAATGTACCCTCCTAAGCCTTGAAATGGCTAGTCACATATAGTTAACGGTGATTTTCTCACAATGACGTTTTACCTCCAAAAGCTTGGATATGTCGTGGCTGGTCACATATTTAGACGATGTAAAAGGTAATTCACGGATCTGTAATATATCATGAATCTTATTCTACCAATATCAGCCAGCGGGACTCTCTGCCCTCGGGACATATATTGGTTCATCGTAGTGATAATGCATGCGATACGAATTTTGACATATATTATTCTTTACATATATAGGTTTAAATCTTTTCACATTTTAAATAAAGTCGGACATTCGTCGTATTGAACCTACAAATGTATAAAATGAGAAAACAGTCTGAATAAAATCACGCTTTTCTTATAACGACAATTTTGTGCGTCGCTGGTGAGTGTAGAAGAAACGCAGGCAAGGCGTATCAAAATTATATGCCTGGTAACTTTGATAACTATTGTCACAGTATTGCTATATTTTTATTTTCAACGATAAACAAATCTTTAAAAACACATTAAGCAACCTAACTGCACTATTATCTGATAATATCGCCTATCATTTTTAGATAACGAAAAGGCAAGGGAAAAACAAACCCATAAGTTGAAAAAAGGAATTGGCAAAATCTAATAAATATGAAAAGATAAAAATAGAGGCTCTAAAAATCTGGATCGCTCGTCATTCAATATTTTAAGTATTGGAAATTGTGCCTGTCATCTTTCATGGCTAGATTTTTACAAGAGGTTGCTCATTTTATTAAATTTCAATTTGAAATTCAAACCGAAATGGTTAAGTCAATAAGAATAAATTACCATTGTATAGAGCTGATTGTTGATGAATTTGTCATTAAATCGGGGTTTTTTTAAGAAAGTTCTTTTTTAAATTACAACTTATTCACAAATTTGTACAAATTGGCCTTAAAGGGTAAAAAAAGTCCTATCAGAAATCCTATCCATACATCCAGTTGTTTAGGCCAGAGATTAATCTTATACTGCTATTGATTGTAGATGTTTATGGTTGCTGTTAATTAATTTAAGTTCTCAAGATTATAGCTAAAACATAAAATTGGTAAATTGTCCATTAAACGGATACACATTAAACTTTTTTATAATAAAAAAAAATATGATGTGTATATCAATTTACTGTCAGCTGTTGTTATTGTATATCAATACACTTCATCTTCCAACACATAACTTTTCGGTTTAAATATGTGCGTGATAAGATTGAATACCCAAAATTAAAGTGCATTGAATTAATTTAATGTGTTTTTAAAGATTTTTTAGTTTGTAGAAAAATGATCGTTAAATATCTTCAATGCGTACAGTTATAAATGATAGTTTAATCGCGTTTAAATTACAAATTAACTTTCATAATTTTTTGTTGTTGTCATTTTTTAGCATGTTTACCTCACATATAATCACATATAAATGTCACAAAATCTTGATAATTTCTTATCTAGTTTCCAGATCTATATTCATCATATCGCATCAGATCTAAGGATTTATAGAGAAAACAGGATCCATACATTCTTGCACAATTTAAATAAAAAAAACTATGCAAAGTTTCCTTTCAAAGTTAAATGAATCACCAAATTTAATGTGTTTTTAAAGATTTTTTAGTTTGTAGAAAATTGAGCGTTAAATATCTTCAATGCGTACAGTTATAAATGATAGTTTAATCGCGTTTAAATTACAAATTTACTTTCATAATTTTTTGTTGTTGTCATTTTTTAGCATGTTTACCTCACATATAATCACATATAAATGTCACAAAATCTTGATAATTTCTTATCTAGTTTCCAGATCTATATTCATCATATCGCATCAGATCTAAGGATTTATAGAGAAAACAGGATCCATACATTCTTGCACAATTTAAATAAAAAAAACTATGCAAAGTTTCCTTTCAAAGTTAAATGAATCACCAAAGGAGGACTTACATTTGTGGACTAAATCACGTTCCTGAGTCTAACGGAATATTTTAAGAGTTGAATTATAACCGGTATTCATGTGGTTTATATATTCCTTTTTCTGTTCGTACATGTTTATTCGTTCAAACTTCATTGAATGCATTATTTCAGAGTTCGTCTAAAAACATGTCACTTTATTTCATTGAATCCTTTCCATAAAATCTTGAAAGTACATAATAGCAATATGCCAACTTCACCTTCATATGGGATAAACATTTCTTAACTTATTTGGTATTCAAGAGCTTGCAGCTTGCAGCTCCTACTCAGACTTTGTTAAATATTACCAGTGTATAAGCAAAAATTTGATGAACCAGGTATGTCAAAGAACGTCTAGACTTTTTCTAAAAACTTTCACTGGAAGGTACCAATACCTTGTTAATAAATATTCCGCGTCAACTTTACAAAAAATACATGAAGGTCTTGAAGTACAGATGACGTTGTAAATCATCTTAATAACGTGTTATAGTAATCATTCATTTGTCTTTTTGAATATCACGTTTACTGTTTTTGTGATAAAAATGAGAATTGAAATGGGGAATGTGTCAAAGAGACAACAAACCGACCATAGAGCAGACAACAGCCGAAGGCCGCAAAATGCAACATGAAACTCCCGCACCCGTATGCGTCCTTCAGCTGGCCTCTAAACAAATATGTATACTAGTTAAGTGATAATGGATGTCTTAATAAACTCCGAATTATACACAAGAAACTAAAATCAAAAATGATACAAGACTAACAAAGGGCCAGAGGATCCTGACTTAGTACAGGCGCAAAAATGCGAGGGGTTAAACCCGTTTTTTTAGATCTCAACCCTCTCGCTATATATCTAGCCAATGTAGAAAAACAAAAGCTCAACAGTATGCACAGTAAAACTCAGTTTAAGAGACGTCCGAGTCCGATGTCAGAATAGGAATGAAAATAAAAAAAATGACAATAATAAATAAATAACAACAAACTACTATCAGTTACTGACATGCCAGCTCCAGACCTCGATTAAACTGATTGAAAGATTCATCATATGAATATCAGGCACAATCCCTCCTGTTAGGGGTTCAGTATTATACCATTATAGAATATATGAGATATCCGATATCCATTTGACGTGACTATGTACCGATACATCCCGTCATTGTGTTATTGTTCTATATTTTTTAATATTTTTCTCTTTCATTTTCTTTTATGTGTTGTGTCTATATGCCTATTTCATGTGTATTTGTGTTTCTTTGGTACATATGACGTGGCTCTGAACTTATACATCCCGTCATTGTGTTATTGTTCTATGATTAGTTTTGTATGTCTGTCTTTCATTTTTGCTTATGTGCTTTGTGTATATGCCTTTTGTGTTTCTTTAGTACATATGACGAGGCACGGTACTTATAAAAGAGGGGCGAAAGATATAAGAGGAGCAGTCAAACTTATATGATTGATTGGTTGTGAGTTGCTTAACGTCCACTGGCAAAAATTTAATGTATGTTCAGGACGAGAACAAATTAACAATAAATACAATAGGTAGTTTTGGTAATAGAAGCCATCCGGGTTGATGGTCGTTGAAATTTTGACTGCCACGGTAAAATGAGGGTAAATTGGATAGGGACAGAAATTTTGTCTTGCAACAGGTGACATACGGACCGCTCAAAGATTCGTTGCAAGGATTCTTAGCGTGCAAAGAATGTGGCACTCTCTGTACGCGATGCCTAGGATTTAATGTCTCCATTATGACCGGACGTGGCTGTAAACATGATACATCCCGCATAGCCAAACGGACGACCAACTTTGGCAAACGTTTAACTGCTGGTCAGGAGAACACCAAGTGACCTTATTTCGTTTCCCCAGTCAACCTTTGGGATGTCAAAACTTATAAATGCCATCATTTTGTTATTGTGCTATTGTAAATTTTTATATTCTTGTCTTTCATATTTGCCAATGTGCTTTGTCTATATGCCTGTTTGTGCTTCTTTGTTTCATTTATGATTGTTTTTCTAGTCATGAGGATTATATGTATATTGACCGCTGTAGCCCTATTTTTGACAATTTTACATTTTTGTCGCACACATCTTTGTTTGTATAATGAAATTTGATAAGACTGTCATACAAGTGAGAGATTTAGCTAGCTTTAAACTGGCTTTACCATTTTTGCCTATACCATGTCAGAAATATAACAGTTGTTATCCATTCATAAGATGTGTTTTAGTATTTGATTTTGCCATTTGATTAGGGACTATCCTTTTTGAATTTTCCTCGGAGTTCAGCATTTTTATGATTTTATTTTATACACTTAGTAAAATGGTTAATGTTATAATAAAATGCCGATATTAAACCTTTAAGACACAAAACATTAAACATGTGTTTATGGTGAAAGACACATACCCAGAAAATACTGAAATATATTGTAAGCGTCTTCTCAAAACTGTAAAAAATATTACAGTCATTTTTCATAATCTAATTTTTGATTCCATTTTAACCCAGAGTAAATCATGCAAAAACGTTGATGACGTCACGGTCAAATGACAAAAGTTTGTCTTTGATAATCAAAACGACATCAGAAGACGTGTTTCATCCAAAATAAAATTATTTAATCATAAGGTTAACATTCTCCAGTAATACCTATCCCTGTTATCCCAATGTTAGCACAAATTGTTATGAATACAAGGATATTACAGATATAATTCAGATACAGATCTGCATAGCAATGTGGACACTGGCACAAGTCACTATCGTTGTATTCATTACGGATATACTTTTCAGTAAGGCAACAACAATAACTTACTGAATCGTTTTTTATTACGCCTTCCTTTGCTCGTTTCACTGCAATCCGGTGTTTGTATTTAAAATGGGATCTAATTACAGTGAAGAAAACAAAAAATATGTGTGACACCAATGAAAGACAAACTAGGGTAAGGAGATGGATATAAAATGAATTGCTGTCGCCACAACCCAAAATAGCTCTCAACTGTGAAATATTTGCCATCATAAGCGACACGTCTGCTATGCTTTGTATGAAATTCTTACTTTCTGTAAATCGGTTAGAACTTGGAAGGTCGTTTTTATTATTCTCCTCAGGCTAAAATGCAAGAATCATATGTGTATTAATCCATATTCGTTCTATTAAACAACTCTACAATTATTTTAAACATTTATCATTTAGATATTTAACAAAGTTTATTGGATAACTGATGAAAATGATTTATCCATTTCGTTGTTTTCCTCTTACAGTTGATGTGTTTACCTCAGTTTTAGTTTGTAACCTGAATATGTTTTCTCTCTATCGATTTATGACTTTTGAACAGCGGTATAATTCTGTTGCCTTTATATAGCAAAATATGTTATCGACCTCGTCACTATAACACAACTGGATATATTGTCGATGTGACTGTCAAAATCAAAACAACAAAGCATTTTCTGTTTTAAGATTTTTGTGAGTTTTCTTCGAAAACAAACTTACGAACAAATATTTAATTTGAAATACATTTATTTAATATCATAAATTTTTTGTCATAAAAGGGAGAACAATTATAGAGATGCGCATCTGTTGTAGTAAACTGGTTTCATTAAAGATAAGACATCTAATAAGACATTCAAACTCATTAGATGAAAATAAACTGAATACGCCATGGTTGAAAACGAAAAGACTAACAGACAAACAATAGTGCACACTACACAACATGGAAAACTAACAAATGAGCGACACGAACATCCGTCATGTTTTTCATGTTAAACCTGGTAATAATTCTACTTCGGAGAATTACATTAGGAAAAAAGGGATTGGATTGTAGTTACAACATTAGCAACATGTCCCACTATCATTTGTGAAATAGATATTACAAAACGGTCACACAACTGGTGATGGCGTTCATAAAACATACGCTAGCAGGCGTTCATTTGTATGTTTATGAACTTCCCATATATTTTATTTGTTTCCTTAAATTGCTTTTGAATCATATTATGAGATAGGAACATCTACCATAAACTTCTATTTTTTTAAAACTTACATTAGAGGTCGATTCGTTTCTTCCGTTTGTCACATCTTCAGGGGGCGTCTGATTTTCCGAATAGACCTAGATTTATGAAAAAAATACCTGAATTGTAATAGGTATTTAGTTTAGGAAATAAATATTTCACGCCATCCTCTATGCACATAATTACATGAGTAGCCATTATAATTGTTGTTAACATCTTTTTACAGTGTGTAAGTGAGATGTAAAATGTTGACAGGTATTATGCATACCAGGTTAAAGGGAATATCGACCAAGACCAGTGTAATTATTCCGATTCGAATATGAAAATAAAAAAAATGACTTCAAATCAAGCCGAATACTCGTTAAAAAAGCAGTCATTTCAATACGTTGATAAATCAATGTTCCACGACAATCCTTACAGTCTTTTTCTCCGACCTCTTTGCTTTATGTGTTGCCTCATCTCCTTGTGACATTGTGGACTCTGATTTGACCTGCAATAATCAATATACCTGAACTTCTGTATGTTTCAAGCTGTCAATTATAATTGTGCATACATATAATATTTTATATTTGCTTGGTAAAGTGTATATTTCAAAATGTTTGATTATCAATACACATTATATTGTAAAACAAATACATATATTTGACTAGATTGGTAAATACCGGATTTTCTTGGATGTCAACACAAATTAATGTTTTATGCGTAGTAGTTTTAATTGAAAAAAATGCCTTTTTAAAATACTTATGAGCCGATTATTTACTTTAAATAAATGAATATATAAATATCCACTGTATATGCGTCTAAGACAAGCAGCTATTTTCTGACACCGGTTTTTTACTATATTAAAATGAGAAGGTATCCAAACATATTGCATACCAAAAATAATCACCTTATAGTCAAAGGCTGGTTCTATTTTTTCTTGGTTTTGGATTTCTGACTCCATTATTGAAATATGACTCTCTGAAATAAACTTATGAATTGAATTGCTTATAAATAAACCACAGAGGTTTAAAAACGTATCTGCATTCTGAAAATTCAAAAGTGATTGCTTTAAAATACCCGCGACACTCGGAGAAAATATTTATAACGGAACGAAAAAGGAAATAATGAGACAATTTAAAACCAAAAACTACACTCCAGACATAGGCCAAAATTATCAGGTGTGTTAAACAGTACAGGAACGTCCCCGCTCTTTAGATTTCTTTTTTGTATCTTGTGTACTATTATTTGTCTGTTTGTCTTTTTATTTTTTGCCATGGCGTTGTCAGTTTATTTTCGATCTATGAATTTGGCTGTCCCTCTGGTATCTTTCGCCAGTCTTTTCTCACATATTATTGTATTATCTACATTGATAATACATGTTATATGATTTAAAAGATTAAGATTTTTAACAAACTCATTGTCTCATTGGCAATCATACCACATTTTTATTTTTATATGAAGATAAAACTCGCAATTTATATTGCATAACATAGCTTCAGTATCGCATCGCAATTTGTTATGGATGTTATAATGGAAAATTGACAAGTTTCCAACATGATTCATATTAAAAGCAACTGTGTTTGTTACTAAATTTGGAAAAAACTATATGTTAAATCCAATTTTAAGAAAACTTGAAAAATTACTCAAATCTTTAGTTCCGCAGAATTTCAATTTCTTGTAAAGTCAAGCTTATTCTTTTTATAATCAGGAAAAATTTACAAATACAATTTAAAATAGCGAATAGTAAATTGAGCAATAGTTTGTCGCTAGTCATTTAAAGTATTTCAACATATAGTGCCTTGAGACATCATTAATACGTCAATTTGGTAAACTTACTCTTTATTAAACCATAAAATAATGTTCTAACATCCGTATTGATAAGGTCTTCTAACTGTCTTGCATCGAGTGCAACTAATGAGTCTTGTGTACACAGAACGTGCGACAGGCATGCACAGTTATCAATCTGAAATATTTCATAAGTTGTCATAAAACCTTGTTCTGCTTTTCTGTTGACCTTACCTTATTGAATTTTAGATTCGGCTACATGTATCAAAAAAATTGCTTACATGGCAAACAATACGCTTTTAGCATATTAATAGGTTAAGCGACACATAGTCAAACCTACAATCATTTTACATACATATTTTCATTCAGAAAGCTTTTTGTTTTAACTCAGCGAATGAAGAGAACCATTTGTCATTGTACTTACTTGCTTTCAGGACAGTCCAGCGTACTGTTTTCTAAATTTTACCACTGAGGTTGTTTAAACATAATTTTTCGTTTCTAAGGAAAGGTTATATTACAATACATAAACATACAAAGCAAATGTATATTTAAAAACACTTCCTTGTATTTAAATGATGCGTTTTCTTGAGAATTATTCAGAAATGATACCCGGATCTGTGTTGCTTTGTTAAACAAACACATATCACCGTTGCACAATGTCACTTAGTTATTAGCATTACAAGAATAAACAACCTGGGAGACATATAACAGCTATAGCTCATAAAAACACACAGGAGGTCTAGTTAGTATCTTGTACTAGTTAAGAGATATTTACAAGGGTTTTTCCATTAAAATTGTATACTGCTATGGTCAATATTATGCGGCCAATTATTCAAGTATTTCATAATTATATTACTTCTGTCGTGTCACCTTTTTGTAATTTCTTTTGATTATCTGCTATAGAATTTCTGAATTGACAACTGAAACCCAGATATTATAATTTGACCATCGATAAATCTAAATATTTTAGTCAGTTAAAGATATATAAAGTATTTACTTGTTCATGTAGTTGCTTTGTGTCATTCCTTTTTTCACCTAATCCACATACCGTTCATTGCTAATTAATATACTGACTTGACCTGACACTCGACAATTGATATCATTGTCTTATTAGTTTATTCACGTATTCACTAGTATTGCAGAATATAAACGGCTTCATCGTATCGAATTATAAAATTAATAACTGTTTTTAAACATAGTCGTTTCGTATAATATATCAAAAAATATATATATTTCTGATTTGGTATAGTCATTTCGTTATGCAGACAGCCCTTGGATGGTAAAAACTTCCCCGAAAAAAACGTGTATGGTGTATGGTAAATGGTGTAATGTGTATAGTGCTATGGTGTGAGGTAAGGGGAATGGTGTAATGGTGTAACGTGCGATCGGGAATGGTGTCAATGAATGGCGTACGACATTTATAACTATGCAAAATATTGATAAGAACTTTTTTTTTAATTTTATACATTAATTTAAAAATCAAAATTCTCAATCAGTGATGTATATATGTAAGTAGAAAGTTGATTATTAAAACGTCTCAGGATCGACTATCAAAAACATTTCAATTCTCAAAGAATTGTACTTATTTCAAATTAATATAAAAAAAAATATTTTAAACTTGTATATAATATATCCAGTGAAAATACATCCAACACTCGGAGGACTTCTTCATATAAAGATTTTTTTGCTGGATAGTGACACAAATGGACGCTTTCAAACTAGGATCGATGACAAACGTGAGGATCTCAGCTGTCCCATTTCTAATTCCCATTTTCAACAGTAGCATACCCTTTTCCTCTTTTTCAATTGAAATGGTAAACGCTAGCATGTTCATTAGCTGTTCAAATTGTAAAAGCCTTCCAGAAATGAAAATGAGGTTTAAGCTATTGCCCTATAGTGTTCAATTTTTGCATATAAGCAACTCAACATAGTCTGCTAAACAAAAACATCAAAAATAGCAGGCATATGATTTGGTTTCCCAAATGGAAATTTCATCTACATAAGACTCACCAGTGACTCCAGATTCAACAAGTTGAAAGTCTAAATGAAATATAAACTTGCAGAGCATTAAAACTATAAAATTTCAAGAAAATATTGCTCTGATTTCTAAGCTAAGTAATATCCTTGAAGTGAACTTAACTCAGCAATAACATCAACACAGTGGTTCTAAAAAATAGCCAAGATCATTTTGTAAACATGCATGCAAAACGATCTAACAAAAATCACAGATTATTTACGAGTGTAGATTTAAGACAGAAGAAACCATAGGAAAGTTAAAAACTCATTAGTAGAGAAAACAAAAAACGTGACAAAAAAGACGAGTACGACGAACGAGTCCACACAACAATAAAGAGAAAAAGAAAGACTAATGGATGAAAACAGCAGCAAAATCTCAGTTGCGCCGGAAGCATTGGAAGATTTTGCTCAACTAGTGTCAGCCATCGTGTTGTTCATGATTAATACAAAATGCGGTAATGAATAGCATTTGGTGATGTAACAATCGACGAAGGGACAACGTCAAGAGATTATGGTTAGGACAATTGCATCGTATCAGTTTTCAGTGGCGACACAGATATTCCATTATTCTAAATTAACTTTTGGGGATGACCGGTAAACATTCAAGGGATATCTTAACATAATGATCCATAGGCGAAAGATACCATAGGGATGTTCAAAAGTCGACAATTAGATGGCAAAATACAATAAAACGAGGAAACACAAACACACAAAATACCAACTGAAGACCTACAATGTAGCAACACAAACTCATTAATTTAAATGTGTGTCCTTTTCATTTTAATTTATTGAATTACATTTTACTTTGTAAGAAATTATTAAAAAAAATAGTTTTTATTACAAAAAATCATTTTTTTCACCTATTTTAGAGTCATCACCTACAACAGGATAAATGAATTAAACGCGAACGGGCCTTGAAACAAAATTATTCATAAATCATAACGTTCAGTTGAATTATACCATTTAAATGTCATTTCATTAAATCTCATATATCTGAATATTTAAAAACCAGTAAAAAGGAATTCTAAATTTCTAATTATAATATTTCATAGGTCAACCTTGGTGTCATTATGTGACTAGGACATAAGGCGTCAGGAATGTAAATATGTTATATTATTTTCAAGTTATAAATAGATAAAAATAGAAAATGCACTTCGTTCCATTATTCTTCATCGAAGTGTCAGTTTCATATACCTGATTATTTGAAAATCCATTTCATTTTAAAAGAACTTTTCTTCCAAAAACATGTTTTTTAAATAAGGATTCTGGTACCAAAAATACTGAATATTTAATTATCATATTTCATAGTTTTAATGTGGTGACATTGATATTACCCGGACATTAAAAAAGAAACTATAAGTTGTTTTGCAAATAAATAAGCATTAATTAATTTTAACAACAAAAAATAAGATGTATATTACTTCTCTTATACCACGTTGACAGTTTCCTCGCTTACTCTTTGGAGGCCGTTAAATTTTTTTCGTATTTAAGAAATTCTTTCATAGATTATAGCTATTGCAGATTTCCTGTGCATGTACTTCTTTGATGATCTTCTGCCCTCCTTTTACCTTGTTTACTCAACTAACAAATATGTTGATACACTAATTATGCCAAATATATTCTGTATTGTGTTGAATGTATTATCATCATCATATGTTAGTCGTTCGTGTCAACGTACAGATGAAGTGTTATCATCATCTAGAAAGACAATTAGATTAAAAAAAAGCAAATAGTACCGTCATAAACTTGCAAAGACTTATGTGTTATTATGTTTGTTATAATAGTGATTGTCATACAAGCATAAGCATATTTTACTTCTTTTTCGATTAGACGCGAATGATTGATTGATTGATTGTTTGTTTGTAAACACAATTCTCACCACTATTGTTCTATTTCGTAGCAGTCATGTTTTATAGTGGGATACCTGAGCGGCAGAAGAGAACAACTGATTTTCGGTAGAAAAGATGACAAACCGGACAGCCTCAGTGTTAACGTTGACAAGCTAGTGATACAGTAGTTCAACTACAATGATGTTTATATCGTTAAATTATAGACGTTATAATGTATAAAGGTCATGATACTCTGGACACATTTGACACCAATATGTCAGTTTATTTACTAAATCTTAATTTTCAAAGAGGCGGGTAGAACTTGTATATTACTTCAATACTTGAGCGGTCTACAGACAACAATACTAAAAAAAAAACAGCACTGTCTATACGCTAGCAAATTCGAGTTTTCTGTTTTCACTGTTAGAAATAAATTTTAAATGTCACGTGATAACTACGTGATCCTTTGTGAACAACATTTTTGAAAATAATAGTTGATATCTTCAATAAACAAGCAAAACAAAAAACAGCAAATTAAACTAATATTGTGTCAAAAAGTCATTTGCTTAAACCTTCAATTTCTGAATCATTTTCTCATTATTTTGAGAATACAGCGTACATTTGTTACAAATAGATTTGATTTTAACCAAAATACAGGTGTAACACAATTTCTTATCTTTGTACAAGAAATCGTGTAACTATTTATTACGTTGATTATTTTGAATCCTTGACTCATACCTGATTAATGAACATGATGAAGACAGGATCTCATAATGTGGCTACAAACACAGTTATCGCAGTTTTGCACTATTCACGATTATGACGCCCTTATCCAAATATGTCAGAATAAATTAAACAAATGAAGTTAGTGACAATTGTCCTAATTAATGACATGATAGTGTAAGCTACAAAGCGATTAACGGCACGAGAAAAGGCGTGTTTGGATCAAAACAGAATTATCACTCAATTTGTGTTTTAAACTGCTATTTTCTTCTTACCGATTAACATTACACGAAAGATATTTGGCACACATATGAACCATGTCTTATTGGTGTAATCAGAGTAAACATCCCGTGAAAGTAACACGCAATATATATTCTTACATTCAAAAGGTGGTAAATTTCAGTTAAAAATAGGTTAACTAAAATCATGAAATACTTATAATTTAATTATATAAATCTTTTCAGCCTCCTTTATATGATAAATTTATTTTTAAGCTAAATGATCAGTATCATTTGAACAAATAACACAAAAAGCAACAATTTTATTTTTCAAGTTGAAGATGGCCTGTATAATGAGGTTTCTTTTGGTACCCTAAGAAACCACAAAAAAACGTGACCACGGGAGCTTACGACGACATTCATGATTGGAAAATGTAACGATTTTCCGATAGTTTGCATATAAATATAGCTATCTCATTTTTTAATCTTTCCACAAATAAATAAATTTGGTAATGGCTGTACCTAAACGATAGTTTGCTACAAGATATATTGTACCAAGATATAAAGATTAGAATGGTTCTCTGTTCTTTGTTTTGCAATTTAGAAAACAAATCAAAGGCACTTGTAAAACATCCTTATGACAACAGTTTAAACAAACTCATGACTGTGTTATCTACTACAAAAAAATAAAAAACAAATTAAACTGCACCTACAAAAACAACAAATTAAATTACACCTAAAAGAAAAAAAGAAAATAGTCAAACGTGTAGGGTTTCCTTTACACCTAATCATAAATGGCTTAATACTATGAGAATGACAATTACTACTAACTGACAAAAGGTTCTACAAAATAAATTTATTATCATTGTATACAAATATTTATTTTCTATATATAAGAAATTATTATATCCTTGTGCTTTTTATAACTGTGTTTACATGAAATAATGGTAGGATCCGTTCAACAAAGCAACAGAGATCCTGTTGTCATTTCTTGTTTACAAACAGGAAACATATCAAATAATTACAAGGAAGCTCTTTTGTGTGTATTTATTTATCCATTGTGATATAACTCTTCCTTGGAAACTAGAATTATGTATAAATACCATAAGTATTAACATTATTGGCAAGCAGCACACTAGCCTATCTTTGAAAGCATGTAAGTACATTAAAATGTTTATCATTCTATCTGCATTCACTTAATCATTGCTAAAGAGTTTTTTTGTGTGTAAAAAGTTTGCATTTAATATGATATTATTACGTAAGTATTTCTGTATTGGCCTTGTTATTGGTCCGAGGCTTGTTGTATTGGCCTGAGGCGAAGCCGAAGGCCAATACAGCTGGCCGAGGACCAATAACAAGGCCAATACAGAAATACACGTAATAATATCTTTATTAATTAACTACAGTGTTACAATATTTTTTTAATTTCATTTCAAAAGAGATAAATATTTTTACCTTGAAGTGGAACTATCCAAGTCTCAGTTTGTTTCTTTTTATTAGATATAATACATAATGATCTGGTGCTGTTTCCAGGTGTCTTCAGCATTTTCTCATCTGATGAATTTTTCTACCCTTTTCAGTAACTATAAAGTGTTACAACTTAATTTTAGACGCAACACATAAATAGTAATTGGAAAGGTACTGCCATTGCATGTGTTATGCAGAAACTAATTTAAAATCGATGTGTACAATCGTGAACAGGTGAAATTATGAGGTCGTCAAGAAATGAACTTTGTGATAATCTACTCGTTCCCCAAACCTGAAATAGTTCTATCGTCTGCTTTCAAAATACCTTTAAAATGAATGTGACCGTCTTTCGCCTGAAATGTATTCTATACTGACATTTTCAGCATGTTTAAGATAACTAAATGACAACTGCGTCTTCAAAACAACTGTTTACTTTCAGTTTGTGTTGATCGTGACTTTCAATGTAAAATCTAGAGACGTTCCGAAATCCTGCACTTATGTCAACTCGGTCAATATAGAATAACTCAGCCAATACAGAAAAAAATCTATATTGGCCTAGTTATTCTGTATTGGCCCAGTTTACACATTATATTGCATAGGCAGTTTTCATCATATTAAGTCCAATAACAGTGTAGTTAATTAATAAATGATTATAAATTCCATTAAGTATAGCTGTTATAAGTATTAGAGATAGTTCTTTTATTAATTCGAGTTTTGTTTCCAGAGGGATCTAAATTTATTGTTATCTTACATTTATTTGCAACAAACAAGGATGACTATCAGAAAGCATGTAAACGAAATGTCGCCTCATATCATTCTAGGAAATAGTTAGCTTTGATCTCAACTAAATGTAATTAGTACATAAGGTGTAAAGTTTCGTTTGCATTTTCAGAACTTACCTTGTGAACAGAATCTTCATTGAACTAACGAAACGTCATCAGAAAACGAAAAAATCGATCAATTCTCATGTTAGCGCCATAACATGTAGTATTGCTGTCAAAATTAAAAAAAATATTTCATAGTTTTACTTAATTTGAACAAAATTATCACTCTGACAATTCATATTTGTTATTTCATTATCGTTTAAATCGTTTTTAAACGGATCACAATATGTCGTATGTTCCTACACTTTGATATTTCAAACGAGGTTGATTCTTGAAAATTTGGCGGAAAACTATAAAGTATAGAAAAAAAATATTTTTTACATTGCATCAAACCATTACATGATAAATCTTAATTTTAAATAGATCAATCGAAATCAATGTAGAAAATGTATAACTGTATGTCCCTTTCTCCTATATAAAAATTCTTCTATCATTATATGCGTTATCAGTAAAGGTAATACAATGACGTGTTAATTTGTTTACCCTTTTCGTAATGCATATGTCACTGATAGTATCTGTGAGTATTATGTTACAACTTAATAGAGTAGACCTGGTTCATCTTTTACTACGAAGCCATTTAAAGTGATAATACTATACTACAATCATATCATATCTCTTACTTAGAATAGAAACAATTTCGTGTATTATCGACTTATTTATAGTGTGTTTAATTAAATTGAGTTTTTTTTATTTTGTCGTATAAAATGAATGATAATTTGAAAGACGATTTTAACTGCGAAACATCATTCTAAAATACATACATAAACATTATCAATTAACTTTTTCTTTGTCCAATCCTTGTTGCATTAAAATGCTTAGTAAAAAAACATTAATCTAAAAGACCTGAGAAAGCACAAAAATCCTAAGTTTTCCCGTCCACGGTAACGTCTTTTTTCTATGATTTATAGATTATTTATGTTTTTTTTAGACGAGATGCATTTTCTCATTTTCATCTCATCGAAAGGCGACAGCCCTGAGATGAGATGAGAATGAGAAAATGCATCGAGTTAATCTAGTTATCGATGTTATGTTTTTTTCGATTATTTATTAATACAGATTCAAGCAAAAAATATATCTTATACGATGATAATGCATTTTTTTTGGGGGGGGGGCTATTTTTTTTTGTTGGTGCAGACTTATTTGATATAAATATGTAATCACACAGCTTGTTCATTCATTTGAAATAGCTTGTTTCAACTGATCATCCGGCGTCTTCAATTATGACGAAGACATTTTCACCGTTTTTAAGTCAATGTTAGGTAGTAAATTGGATGTTTTTCAGTTTCAGCAGTTTGAATTTTACTAATTTTAAATGTCCGGTAATTGATATTTGGAACGTCAAGTGAAAATTTCCTGATATTCAAAAGTTTTCTATGAATTGAAGCGTTGTATCTAGGTCAAAATCCGAATCCTATAATTCCAATGGGTCAATGATTGAGCATCGAGGATATATTTTCAAGATACACGAAGAAATACACATGTATACAGAAGAAATGCAAACAAACCAACAATCAATTCTGTAGTAGAATAATGTAGAATTGACATTTTTTATTTGTAAGAAATATGATTTGATTTCTTTTATTAACTATGAATTAATTAATTATTAAATTCTCGGTAAATTATTTTAACGTCTTAGGAGAAATCCTCTTTTATACTGTACTAAAGATGTGTTTATTTCCTTAATATATAGTATCATAGCTATATTTCGTATAATGTCAACTTCATCATGGAACACTTTCTCCACATTAGGGATCCATTAAGTTTGACAATTGTGTTACGATTCAAAAAACTATCAATGTATTAGTTCAAGTCGCAGTATATAAACAATATTAGTTCAATGCCATTACAATATAAACTTTTTTGAACTCGGTGCAAAACTGGGGAAGGGCTCGGCAGAATCTCGACCTTCCCCAGTTTCTCAGCCTCATACAAAAAAGTTCATATTTTCCTGACATAAACCTAACATTGTTTATTTCGGTTGACATTTCAGCGAAGTCTTCTAATAACGTTTTTTTTTATTGTTTCGGCTAAACATGTCTCATTGGCCGACACTATAGCGCGTGGATATGAATTAATACGCTGTTGCTAAGGACCTTAGCAACTAGCGATAACTTTCATTCTTACTCTACTCGAGTGATATGAAAATTATAACAAAAAAGATCAAAGAAAAAATACAGATAATAGCGATAAATACTATTATCCCCGTTATTGACAAGCGGTAACTATAACGGCTACATTGACAATATATGTATGAATTTTACTACGGCAATATTTTTCAATGATTTCTATGTTAATTTGATTGCTTTCCTAGATGGACATGTCATATAAGGCCAAAATGATTTAATGTTTTGTTCTACGGATTTTTGGAGTTAAGGCGAGCAAGCGATTTGGAAATTTTTATAAAAAAAATGTTTAATTTGCAAATTTTTTAGTAAACATAAATTAGTAGGTTTTGACAATATGAAAACTTGATTGATCACTTTTTCTCTGACATTTCTTTATTTATAAAGCGTTATTTCCCTGTTCACAAAGAACTGATTGAATACAAAACATGAGGTCACCCCAGGTAAGTTCAAATTACATGCAGTACACAGTATACACTTTCTCAAATTACAGAAGAATTAAATTGATTAGCCACTTTCAATTTTACTGGTAAATGACAATGAATTAGTTAAAGACTATTATAACTCGGGAATCTGACCTCTTATTTGTTATCAGTTAATAAACTTTTAAATATACTTCAAACAAGCTATCATGTATTAAATTGAACATAGATAAATTTACGAAATTATTCTTTCACAAATAATGGTAAAATAAGAAGTAAATAAATAAAAATCGCATCATGATAAAATTCAGGTATAATTCATTTTTTTTTTTTTATCTTTTATCATTTTCTCCACTCGTCATCACTTAACTCACATGCATTTCAGTTACCTATAGACTTAGACAACATATTTAATATGAGTTGATGTATTTTGCCTTGAAAAAATACTTGTAGGTATATGTCAGGCATAGGAAAAAACAAGAAATACAAAATACATTTAAAAAAAAATTATTTAAATTTGAACAGTCTTGCACACAATATAAATAAAATGAAATACTTTTTGAGGCAAATGACATTCATTAGGCCACACCAATTTAATTCCTTGTTTGACGGACTCTCCCGCACCCTTTAAAAAAAATAAGCCTGCACCAACAAAAAAAATAGTCCTCCCCCCAAAAAATGCATCATCATCGTATAAGATATATTTTTTGCTTGAATCTGTATTAATAAATAATCGAAAAAACATAACATCGATAACTAGATTAACTCGATGCAATGGGAACAAAGATGGCCCCGTCTTGTGCCAATATTTTTATGGGGAAATTAGAACAGAGAATTCTCAATTCTTTTCTTTATCAACCCCTCTCTTGGTTCCGATTTATTGACGATATTGACATGAAGTGGGATAATACTGAACAAGAACTAGATTTGTTTATCCAACATGCCAACTATGCCCATCCCTCAATAAAATTCACATATGAAATCTCTGACTCTAAGATCACATTTCTTGACACTTCAACGCAAGTGAGGGATGGAAACATATTTACAGATCTGTATTGCAAGCCCACAGACAAACATCAATATCTGTCTCCTTCAAGTTGTCACCTTAAACATTGCACCAAGAGCATTCCCTACAGCCAGGCCATACGAATAAAAAGGATTTGCTCCACCAACGATGTTGCCAAAAAACGACTACAAGAACTTCGCGGTCACCTAAAACATCGAGGCTACAAAAGGAAAGACATTGATAAAGGTTTTTCTCGTGCTAGCAACATCAGCTGAGATGAATTTTTACAATATAAAGTCAAAAAGGTCAACAGGAGGGTGCCTTTTGTATTGACTTACCATCCAAAATTTGACAACTTGTCTCACTTTATCCGCGAAAGTTGGAAAGATATCGAAAAACATCCTAAACTATCCAAGATCTTTCCCGAGCCACCTGTACTGGCTTTCCGCAGGCCCAAAAGCCTTAAAGACTTGCTGGTGAGAGCTGAGTTATCCTCTCAAGCAGGCTCTTCGTCAGTAAAATATTCAACATTTTTTTAGAATGGCGCAAGCGTCTTAACTGATGTTCGGTTTGCCTTTTTTATTGTATAAATTTCAAGATTTAGTAAAAGTTTAATCTAAGAAGACTTAAAGATGATTCATTTAACATCAGAATCTGACAGACGAAGGATATCTGTTATCCGAAATATTTATAAATAATTACATTTATAGTTCCTTTTTATATCATTGGTGTTGTTATGTACACTTTTTAGGCGTTTATATAATTTATTTTATTGTGTACATGTATCGTTACTTGTAACGATCCAGCTCCCACGTGGGAAAAATCGTTGACTATTATTCAGACGTTTGATATATATACACAGCCATGTATCACCATCATTGATGGCGATCCGATGGATACATCTGTTGTAGGGTTGTCACTGACTCAGACGTACTTATGAATATAATTATTTTCTGTGACTGTATCTTACATTAATTTGTAGGATCCTTTACTATAGATAATTTAGCTGATCTGTAACAATAACATCTTCATGCCTTATATATCATGTACTGTAGTACGCCGCTAGATTAAAACTGACGTGGAAAGGTAACACATGGCCAGCGAAAGCTCTTTTTTTGAGAGCCCAGGTGGTCGTGTGGTCTAGCGGGACGGCTGCAGTGCAGGCGATTTGGTGTCACGATATCACATTAGCATGGGTTCGAATCCCGGCGAGGAAAGAACCAAAAATTTGCGAAAGCAAATTTACAGATCTAACATTGTTGGGTTGATGTTTAGACGAGTTATATATATATATATATAAACGGGGGAATACATATGAACCACATCAACAAACGTTAACTCACTGAACAACAGATCCCCGAATCAATCCTGACAGGTGCATACATGCAGGGAGTATGGATAGTTTTGTTCCACCGGCATACAGTATAATTGCAGTTGAAGGCAACTCTTCTCCTTCAGAAGTTCTGCGTACTTTATTCTGACATTAGTCTTTAACTAATTCATTGTCATTTACCAGTAAAATTGAAAGTGGCTAATCAATTTAATTCTTCTGTAATTTGAGAAAGTGTATACTGTGTACTGCATGTAATTTGAACTTACCTGGTGTGACCTCATGTTTTGTTTGCGACAATTTTGTAATCATCTACACATTTTGATACAATGAAGATTTTTCACTTGCAATACTTGTATCCGTTAATCGTCATCTTGTCTTTCAAAAACAAAAAAAATATCTTGTGTTATTACTCTAAGTACTACATTACTGTGCAAGCCATTTAATGAACGGTCTTAAAACAAAAAGAGGTACATTTTTTTTGAACTAATTGAGTTTAAAACGTCAGGTTTTGTGAATTATAACTTTTTTTTTATCATACTAACTTCATTAATAACAAAAGTGTATATGAAAGTTTGCAGATTTCAAAGTCTAGGTCCACATCGCAAGACGGATATTGCTTTATATATTTCCAAAGAACAGAAACAGCAGTTCGGGTTTGCTATATGATCCATTCTAGAAGCTGTAAATATGACATCAAAGGTAAACTTTGCATATCAGAAAATAAATCCAAATTTAGAGGATCGATATTAAAGAGAATTTCTGTTGTTACCCAACATTTGTTCTTAATTAAATTGAAAACCTTTTCTATAATGCATATTTATGTTTTTCCACTTTGAAATTTTTTTTCGTAATTATTCTTTTTTATTCTTTTGCTTTTTTGTTGTTAAACTAGATTTCGCCTAGATATTTGATGTATGATATCGAACAGTTTAACCGTTTTTAAAACGGACACCACCTAGAGGAGACAATATCGTTGTAAGAGTTATCTTCCTGAACACTTTTTCGGGTAATTACTACTACTTCTTCCTGAAATAATGCGACAAAAGTAGTTTATCAAATTTGTTCGTTATATTCTCAGGGTTTTAATGATAAAAGTTCTGACCGATAAAAACTGAAGATTTCATATTTGCCTTTAAGTATTTGACATAAGCGTAAGGTAAGAGAAACGCATTTAGACATACATTATAGAGAACTACGCTCTTTAGATTTGATGTCCTGGAACGACCAACTCAAGATCAAAGGCCAAGGTCATGTTTTGTTTGTTTGCTTTTGTATGTGCATTTTTATCAAAGTAAAAGACAGTTTTGATCTCCGGATTTGAGGCTTTTTTGTCTACCAAAAAAAGAATAAGGTCAAGATCATATTTTAATTATCTTGTTTTGGCTTATTACAATTTCTTTTTGAAAACTGTAGAAGATATCGACAATTTACCTAATTTTTAAACATTGTTAAATGTGAACTGTCGTTACACGTTACTTTTGATTACGTTGACATTAAATGGGAGTTTTCTCCCGTTGTTCATTTAGAAACTACCGTACATTATAACCTTGAAATTAATCAAGTTTAAAGATTAATTAGACCATTTATATTTTGACCTTTGCTCAAATAAACATGATAAAGGTGTCATACCACCAATTACTCCCTCAAATTTGGAACGTATGTGAAAGTAGGCCTTCTCGGACAAAAAATAGTGCATTTGATGTCATTGTTAACTTAAACAAACCAACAAATTTGCAGAAATGAAACTTTTGGTTAAAGAGAAATATTTTAAGACCATTTTGAGCTAAAATTTACTTGTTTATGAGTTTGCATTCAAAATTAAGGTTTAATGCACTCCATGATATGCTAATTTAAGATTTCCAGAAAACCAGGGGTTATTTTTAGTGGTACCTCTATTCGGAAGACCTTTTCTTTTTTATATGATTTTAAACATCTGTTGAAAATTGGCATGCAGAAAGCTGATACATGTACGATTCAGGATATACCTGGTTTCTATGAAGTTAAACTTAAGGTAAAATATTTAGAAGGCTGTGAAAATTGTAAAATTTGGTTGAACAGAAAGGGACTTTTAATTGGTGATATGACACCTTTAAGCAAAATGCGGTGAAACATCAAAATCAGAAAACAATTGTTTTTTTTTTTTTTTTTTTGTCTTAACTGATCATTTTAGATAATAGTAGCCACATTTCAATCTTTTTGGGGCAAAATGTCACATATTGCAAATTTAGAGCCTAAAACTTGAGTTTGTGCTATTTTTTTGCTTTTCCCATCCTGACAATATGCTCTTTAAAAAATGTCCTAAATAATGTTATAAATGCACAGAAAGTTATTCTGTGGTGTTAAACATTGAAACATAGGTTGTTTACTACCCCCAAACAAATTTTGTCATGCAGATTTAATGATTTTTTTTTATTTTTACCCCTTATATCATTGCGTCATACTATGTACTTTGCAGATAGCATAGCCTAATGTAAGCACTGCAGAAACTCACAAAAGTACCATTTATTATTCCAAATGAAATTTTTATATCTTAAATTTTATTAACTGATGTAAATAAACACAGTTAAATGACCATGACTGCACTTTTGGTCAATTTGTAGTACTTTACTGACACCAGATGAAAAAAAGTGGGGTCAATATTCCTTGACACATCAATACCTTGGATTTTTTACTAAATTCATTGCCAAAATTGTTGAAAGTCTTTAAAGAAGTAGAACAAACAAGAAAAAATCAGCAAACAATGATCTTGATTTTGAAAGTTTTTGTTCCTGTAGCCCAAAATGAAATTTTCAAGTATTTTCTATCAAAGTCATACATTAAAGTCAGTTTAAATTGAGCTGTGAAATTTTTAATATAAGTCGCATAATGGTCAGATAGGCTGTTTTTAACTACAAATTGATTAAGGATTAAGAATTAAGAATAAAGTTTCTTTAGGTGTCATACCACCAATTACTCCTTCAAATTTAGAACGTATGTGAAAGTAGGCCTACTTGGACAAAAAATAGTGCATTTGATGTCATTGTTTACTTAAACTAAGCAACAAATTGGCAGAAATGAAACTTTTGGTGAAAGAGAAAGATATTAAGACCATTTTGAGCTAAAATTTACTTGTTTATGAGTTTGCATTCAAAATTGAGGTTTAATGCACTCCATAGTATACTAATTTAAGATTTCCAGAAAACCAGGGATCGTCCTGAATATGCATGAAATATTTGCCACTGGACGTTAAGCAACCAACAATCAATCAATCAGAAAACCAGGGGTTAATTTTAGTGGTACCTCTATTCGGAAGACCTTTTCTTTTTTATATGATTTTAAACATCTGTTGAAAATTGACATGTAGAAAGCTGATACATGTACGATTCAGGATATACCTGGTTTCTATGCAGTTAAACTTAAGGTAAAATATTTAGAAAGCTGTGAAAATTGTAAAATTTGGTTGAACAGATAGTGACTTTTAATTGGTGGTATGACACCTTAACATACAATCTTCTAAATTTGATTAAAGACACATGACCGTCAAGAAGATAAAGCGGAATTGACCTTTTGTAAACGGAAGAAGCCTTTTTGCATTTTTAATGTTTAAAAATACTGGAACTTTTATTAGTGTGAAGTAAGGGTTATAAAAGGATGTGAAATTTGGAAGACCGGTAGTACCTACTCATTTAAGTGATTTTATGCAAAAGTAGATACATATCACATATCATTTCAATCAGCGTATATAAATCTACTCACATTTGGTTTAAAATGCGAGTTACTGTGTTACATCTAGATTTTCATTAGCATTTGAGAAAGAAAAACCTTTAATTTATTTTATTTTTTTTCACATTAACTTGGTTTTATTATTGACTTCCAAGACGTAAAGCATAATAATGTATCCCGAAAAAATTATAATGTTCATTTCCCAAAACAAACTGGTTTTGTTTTTGGTTGTTTTTGTTTTTTACGAGAATTACACGACATATGTGTCCACTTAACTATTATGCCTACTGGTATATTAAAAAATATACCTCAGTTATTTAGCTTACTTATTCGGGAGGTTAAGAAGGATGTTGTAGAGGAACTTCTTTGATAATGGGGCCTTGTTTAACATTTCTCTATCACCAATGGAGTGAATGTGTTATTCCGACTAATTGATTTACACGATGTTTTGTTTATACTGATATTTTTTTTCAAAATTTTCTTTGTTGTCATTGAAGATAACATTGTATGAACACAAGGATTTTCATGGAAGAAGTATTGTTTTGACGGAATCTTGTCCACGTTTAACTGACGTTGGTTTCAATGACATAGCATCAAGTGTTAGATGCCACAAAGGGGTGTATGTATAATTATCAAAATTGTGCATTAGTTTGCAAATTGTTATTTCAAGTAAAATTGTTGAATATATGTGATACATAGAGATATATAGATTGCACCACTGCAACAAGTGTGTTACTATATTTCTACACTCGAGACAGTAAAATGTGATATCTAAAAGCGCGAGGCTTGCTGAGCTTTTTAAATAATTAAAATTTATCTTTTGAGAGTGCAGAAATATCGTACTTCACGAGTGATAGTGGTTGAATCTGTCTCTCTAACGAGTTTTAACCTTTTATTTTCAAAGATTTCCGGTAAGTTATGTTCATTGTATATGACGTCAACAAGCATGGTCGCCTTTTGTCAGGACGTCACAATAGGAAATTTCAAGAAAATTTAACGTCACATTTAAATTTCGATCAATCATTTGTCGGGAACAAGTTTTTGACTAGTGAGGAGAACTATCTTTCTCTGACAGAGTAAGAAATGTGAATTAGCTCAAAAATTAGTAATAAAAATTAAACTCAACGATGATAGAATTAAAGAACACTTAATTATAATTTCATATCAACAGAAATTACTATTATATATAAATAAAACAAAATCAAAAATACAATTCAATTTTACAAAAAACAATATTACTACGACATGTAAGGTAACAAAAAACGCTTAACCAAAAAATAATCTCGATACCCGATGTGTTTATTATTAATAGATTAACATTTATTCAATCTTCATTAAAATGTCCGATTTACTAAATACTTCGCTGTTTTAAATAATTAACAATGTTTAAGGTGGGTTATATACCAAGACAAGAACTACAGAGGAAACATATTCGTCGTACAAGCAGATGAGGAGTATAATGTTAAATTCCGCAGGGATTTCAATGACAAAGCGTCATCTGTAAAATTGATAGAAGACTATGTAAGTATAGAGCTACTTTTAATACCAATATTTCATTTACATATAGAACATCATTTTTTTTCTTGGAATGTCCTCTACCAAGTCATGACAGTGGCAATTGTTAACTTATTGTTCGTTTCTGTGTTTGTTGCACTGTTGTTTTGTTTTTGATGCACTTCAGTGTTTCTGTTGTTTCGTTGTTTTCCTCTTATAGTTGACGTGTTTCCTTCGGTTTTAGTTTTACCCGAATTTGCTTTCTCTCAATCGATTTATGACTTTCGAACAGTGGTATACTATTGTTGTTTTTATTAAATCAACTTATTTTCCCGAGCTTTTTATTTTCACCACTTTCGCTAGAAAAAAATTACGCGAATATAAAACGTCCTGAAAACTTGAATCTTTCCTTATCTAACTACACCAAGTAATTTTAAAAATAGCCAAATTAAATCGTCGCGCATTGGAATAGACTAAGCTAGTTGCAGGTTTCGTTTTTTGTAGTTTTTTTGTACACGTTACGTTGACAGGTATTGATACTCTCGAAAATATAAGGCAATTACGTAACGTTTCAATGTAGCAGCGTCACGTCCTGATTTCATCATTGGAATGCACTCGATTTCTTTCATACAAATGAACTATTACCACAACGTTTATAAGGCATGAAAACAGTTGTCTGTCAATATTCCCCGCTCTTGCAGGCTTGCTTGATATTCTTGCTCATCAAGTCAGCACAAAAATGTCATTATTCTATATATATATACATTATGTACACAGCCATGTATCACCATCATTGATGGCGATCCGATGGATACATCTGTTGTAGAGTTGTCACTGACTCAGACGTACTTATAAATATAATTATTTTCTGTGACTGTATATTACATTAATTTGTAGGATCCTTTATTATAGATAATTTAGCTGATCTGTAACAATAACATCTTCATGCCTTATATATCATGTACTGTAGTACGCCGCTAGATTAAAACTGACGAGGAAAGGTAACACACGGCCAGCGAAAGCTCTTTTTATGAGAGCCCAGGTGGTCGTGTGGTCTAGCGGGACGGCTGCAGTGCAGGCGATTTGGTGTCACGATATCACAGTAGCATGGGTTCGAATCCCGGCGAGGGAAGAACCAAAAATTTGCGAAAGCAAATTTACAGATCTAACATTGTTGGGTTGATGTTTAGACGAGTTGTATATATATATATATATATATATGTTTCGGATTCGATTAATTGGGTTTGCAATAATAACTTATACAATTGAAAAATCAGATGTTAAATTTCAATTCAATTGCTTCTCTGAAATGTCTGTTCTGGTGTTTATCTAATAAATATTTCTTTTATCTTTAATCTTAAAAAGAACAACATTATATATCAATACACATAGAAAGGGTATTAACCGGAATGAAACATTTTATTGATCGAAGGAAAATCAATTGAAGTACTAATTTGTGCGACAATTCCTTATTACTGTGTTCGTCACGGAGAGGATTTGATACATCAGGGGACATTAAAAAACATAAAGTCTACTTAAGACAAACAATAATATTTAATAAAAAAAAAAAAGGATTCAATCAACAGAACACATCACATTACGCTTAAACTTAATATTAAATTCATCCTCCCTAAAATCATCCCTGCTGACGTAAAGTTTTGTTTTCAGCATACCCACATTGTCAATTTCTAGATTTAATTCAAGATATGAAACAAATCTAACCGTATAGGTTGTATCCTTTATCGCAAGGTCGTTGGGATAGATGTGTACATCAAAGTCTCCAAAATTTGAATTGTTTAGTGAGATAACATAATCTATATAGCGGAAAGTGAAGTTAAAAATACTGACAACTTCTTCTATTTCTTCCTAAAAGATTCCTTTACGAAGTTTCATATGAGTAAAGGAGCAAGTCGGCAAGAAATAAAGGCATTTATCGTACTAACAAGATTTTAAGTACCTCCATAAATAGCGCTAGTTTCACATTCAATTGACCATGATGTTATTTCTTCCGAAAATAAGAGCTGTATGGTGTAATCATCAATCTGAAAATTTAATGTCGGTAATGGCAATACTATTTCAAATAAATTATTGAAAAAATACCAATATCTCATAGACTTGGTTTTCTAAGTTATATTTAACCAAGTTTTAAATGTTAACCTTCATTTGTAGGATTGATTGATTGATTGATTGATTGATTGATTGATTGATTGTTTGATTGATTGATTGATTGATTGATTGATTGATTGATTGATTGATTGATTTTAAACGTCAGTTTCAGTACTTATGTGATATTTCAAGGCAGACAGCTTAAATTGCTGGAGGAAGCCGGAATGCCCGCAGAGAAAGATCCACTTTCGATATGATATCTGAATTTTCTAGTCAATTAAGATTGGAGCGATGAGTGTAAATGTAAAAAAATCGGAAAACAATTTCTGTAGTAGTCTGTTGTAGAAATAGAATGCAAGTTTAACAATTTATTATTATTTACTGAACAATCTCCTTGTTTGTTCAGCAAAATTAAACTTGCAGAGATATCCTGTCACATGATGTATACATAAAAATTTTATAACAACGTTTATAGTTGAACGTTCGTATCGCGTGCGGAATTCTCCGCCTGTATAAAGGTATCGAGCTTCTCAAACTTTACACAGTTGGTCTACCCTTGCAGATTTCCAAAAGAACGCCATGACATGTGCAATGGTTTAATGTGATAACGCTTTTTAAAAAATGTATTATTTCAACATTCAAATGATAAGTTTTGCATCTGAACTGTCTGTCTTTGATACTTTTTCTAAATGTGTTCTAAAAAGAATACTGGCAAAATAAATTAATATTAAAGAAAAACATTAACTAAAGCAAACATGAGTCCAAAATGACAGTACAATTTGTGAAGGCTTAATTTCTGTTTTTTTTTTAAATAAAAGAAAATTGTTACTAAAATGATGGAAGTAATATTGGTGATTTTCAACAGATATAAATATAGACAGGTCAAGACTAAAATTAGTAATACATTTTGCTTTTTGTGGTGTATACCTAGAATTAAAAGACACTACCATACCGTCCTAAATATATCTAAGTAAAGCTCTTTTTTAGGATTTTACTGAAGAGCCAGAATGTACAGTGTTCAAAGACAACCATTTTAAAGGGCGGTCTCTGACTTTCAAGCATGACGTAGATAACCTGAAGCATTACGAATTTAATGACGAAATGTCATCAATTGTAGTGAAAAGTGGTGCGTAAGTATCTTCTCCACTAATAACCATATTTTATTTGACCTGCATATATGAGTATTTACCTTATTCTCTACTGCATTTAGGTAAGTTAATTTTCAAATTCTTTTAAATCAAATGAGACAACTCCCCACAAGAGACCAAATGACACAGAAATTAACAGCTATAAATCACCGTCCGGACTTCAACAATGAGCAAAGCCCATACTGCAGTTATAAAGCATTTTGTTTTAACCTCTTTTATTACGCTTATGATATTTCACATGATTAAGAATATTGCTATAAAAACTATGATATAAAAAAGGAGATTTGGTATGATTGCCTATGAGACAACTCTCCACAACAGACCACATGGCACAAAAATTAACAGTTTATATATAGATAAGGACCTAGCAGATCACACATTATTGAGATTTAATTTTTAAATAAACATTTAAATAGCATTACTTCGCGTCATTGTATACAAATCAGTTTTGAACAACACTTCATATCAACGAATATGTCGGACAATTCATGACAGTGTTTTTTTTTTCTGTGCCGAATATATTTTTTTATTTGTTGACATTGGTGTTCTTTTTGTAGTATGATCAAAGTCTAGTAGCAAGTATTTCAACTCACAGGAGTCGTCTTTACCTTGCGTGACTGTATTTAAGTCCCATGTCATGTTTTGTTTCGTTAACGTCCTCAGAGCTTAATTGACCCTTTGGTATCTTATTCAACGTTTCTATAATCTGAACTTAAATGTTTTTTTCTGGACATTTGTCTGTTTTATACCCTCCAGCCTTCTTTAATTTTTTTTTCTCTCAAACAGATGGATGTTAAGATCAATGTGCCGTTCCCAAATGAGAAGATATGGTGTCGGTTTTTTTTATAACTGTATGTCTTTTGAAGCAAACACACGAAAGGGATAATAAAGATCATAAGTTGAAAACGAACTGACAAGACCTATAAAAAGACAAAAAAAAGTACACAAATCAAAAAATGAAAACTAATTACTGAGCAACACCAACAATTAGTTATTAATGCAAATGTTATTTTACTAGGTGGGTTGGATTTAAAGATTCGAATTTTGAAGGAAAACAAAGTCTGTTTTTGAAAGGGAAGTATATTCTATCTGATAAACCTAACGATAAAGGAGGATTTGATAATGATAGCCTATCATCTTTTAGCAGAATCTTTGTGGTAATTATTAGTTTTATTTTTATTTTATCTATGAAAAAATCTCCTCACAGATACTAGACTTAAAACAGTGAACGTCAGACGCCTGTTTCATGTACAGAACATGTAGCTCGTATTTAAACAGCTGAAAGGCAACATTAAAACAACAATAGATGAAAAGCTTGAAAGTGTGAAAAGCCGAATATTCCATAAATAGTGATAAATGGGGTTAATGTAAATTTTGTAACAGGTTTGCCTGTACTCAGAGAAAATTTTGAGGTGAAAATACGGCCATTTTAGCCATAGGGTCCACATGAACCTTAAGTTATAAAAACCTTAGTTTTTCGAATAGATTAACATTTGTTTTATTTATTATAACAAATTGACATCTCAATACCTGATGATATAAAAAGACCTAATCAACAGAAATATCTTAAACAGAGTGGATAAGATATCAACGAGGATTAGACAAACAACACTACGAGCAATATTTAAGTAGTAGTATAAGACTATTATTAGTATTATTATTATTATTGTTTTTATTATTATTGTTATTACTAGTATTATTATTGTTATTACTAGTATTATTATTATTATTATTATTATTATTATTATTATTATTATTATTATTATTATTATTATTCCATATTGCTAAAACTTTAGTAGGGTTTTCTATAAGAATGGTCTTGAATGCAAAAATAAGCATATTCACCTGCGGGAAAAGTAAATTCTCCGCGTGCTTTTACGTGTATAATTTTGGTAAAAAAACGTTTGATTACGATTGGTTTTGGTAAATATTTTCCATGACATACATTTATCTCGGAATATGGAATAAAAATGATTACTGTCTTTTTGGTTTGGTTAATTTGTGGTTTAATTGACTTTCGAAAATCTGATATTCACTTTGGCCATTGGCCTCAGTGAATATCAGTTTTTCAAAGGTCAATAAACATGATAAAACCACATAATTACCTCATCAAAAGACAGTAATTGTATATTATTATTGTTATTATTATTATAATTATTATCATTATTATTATTATCAATATTATTATTTTGACATGTTTTATATCTTAATAAACTGACCTAATGTTTCATCCGACATCTTGGGATGACCGTGAATGCAGTTACGGTCATCAGCTTTGCCCCCAGTGAACTTCGACAACTAACTGAGATATGCTCTTGGCACATAATGACAAAGATAATAATATACCCTTTGCATTTTGCATATTTTTATATATTCGCTGTTTTCATCATCTTTGAACTTTCATAATAAATAATCAATTTCATTGTTAAAGAAACATTCGGGAAGTGTGAAGCTGCTGCGGATCGATTATGAACAAGATAAAAAACAGGTCTTGAGGAACCCAAAACGTATTTTTTCATGGGGTCAAACTAATGACTCCTCAGTAGAGCAGATGGTTAAAATAACAGACGAAGAAGTAATACAAAAGGAAGATACATATGAGTTCAGATGGAACAGTACAACTAAAGTATCAGGTATGCTTCAAGAAGAGTACATTTCAGGGGTAAATTCAGTAAATAAATATACGTCATCAGGGACCGCCCATTTAGGGGAGAGCTTTCTGTATAACACTGAAGTCATATGCTCTTCTGATTGGTTGATAATGTTTGTAATAAATATTTTTTGGCAGATGGATCAAAACTAGAGTTGAAAAAAAATTAAAAATAAATGCTGAATGTACTAGATTTTTTTTCCTACAGGGTTGGAAAGTAATGGGGGTCAGTATAGGAACTCAGTGCGAATCTATATTGTTTGTAAACAAGGCCATGTGAATGCCCAAAAATGCCGCATGACCCTATGTTTTTATTAGTGCAAAAGATAGGGCTACATTTGTACTTTCATGAATGTTATATGAAAGTTTCCAATTTCTAAAGGTAAATCAGGTATGAATTTAATTCCATACATAGATTACCATTAAAGTCAATGGGAGATTTTTTACTGAATTTACCCCTATAAACATTAGTTATTTTGTTGTTTCAGTCTATTTTTTAAATATTTGGCAGAGTTGTTACAAGTCATTAAAATCAAATATATTTATCATTTAATGACTTCCGATTTGAAGGGAAACAAAAACTTTGTTTAAAGGAATACAATTACTTGAAACTTAACTATTGCATGTATTGATAACAATGATTTTGATTCTATAAACATTGAACAGTGATCTTCTCGATTACCTTTGATTCGATTGTCAATGATAAGTATTATGTAGACGAAACTAACGTTTGGTGTACCAAATTATATTATATCAAGAAGGTATTACCAATCTGACAGAAGTCGACAATTTGTGTTGACATGAAATATCGTTGATATATTCTAATCTGCTTAAATTGTTCAATAACTGGAAACACTGAGACACTGAAAGTTTTTATACCAAGTATGAACGGTCTTTGCCGTTTTTAGTTTTCGGATTTCTCGGTTTCAAATGCTGTTCACGTTCGGTTTTGATAAATATAAGTATGGTATCTTTGATGAGTTTTTATTTTGCAATGACCCTTACCGTACAGACACTCAACACTTATCTAAATGTGTTTTCGTCTATTACAGTACATTGTAGAATTTTGCAACGCTGCTTACTCTCCCGTATCACCTTGGATCACCCCCAGCTTTTAGTGGGGTTCGTGTTGCTTGTTCTTTAGTTTTCTATGTTGTGTCATATGTACTTTTGTTTGTCTGTTTGTCTTTTTCATTTTTAACCATGGCGTTGTCAGTTTATTTTCAATTAGTTCGTGTCGCTTAGTCTTAAATTTTCTATGTTGTTTCATGTGCATTTTTGTTTGTCTGTTTGTCTTTTTCATTTTTAGCCATGTCATTGTCAGTTTATTTTCAATTTATGAGTCTGAACGTCCCTCTGGTATCTTTCGCCCCTCTTTTGCAAATGATCATTTTGGTATGACATGTTAAAGACATCTTGTATATAAATTTTGATCTTTATAGATCATCAGAATAACATAAAGAAAACAATTTTGCAAACGATTTCAAATGTTCACTAGAACGGTCGAGCACTCACCAGTGCTTCTTGTACATTTCCGATGAGATGTTTACTAGTAGGGGGCTTCGGGCTACCGCTTAACGTCACAGACTGGGCCCAAACACAAATCGGGAAACTGGCCAGTAACTCTCAAAATGAAATCCATCTAATAACACTCACAATAAATTTTATAACAGCAACAGTGACAGCAAAAATTAGTATTCCGCTAATTGAAAAAGAAGGAATTAAAATGACTGCTGAGGAAACCTTTGATGTCGGGAGTACTACAGGGACAAAAACTGTAAAAGTTCAGAAATTTGTTGTTGAGTATCCGTCCAAAATTCCACCGTATTCTAGGTATGTATAATAGAAATACAATTTGTTGCGTTCATTTTTCAATGTTTCCCAATATATATTTTTAAGGTAGCTCATAAGTATATATTTTTATTTTCTTATAATTTGCTAAAAGGAAGATTTTACTTTGCTCTTTTCAAAAAATTAATAAAAAGTATGGGTCACCGTGCAATTTTTCAAGCCACGAGTCGTTGAAAATTGCCAAAATTTGGTTAGTTTGTTCATGAAAAAACACATTAGTTTGCATAAAAAAAATTCTATGAGATAGAATTCTGAAATAAATTGTGGGAAGATAGGTTTCATAAAATGTTTTAAGAAAATAAAAAGAAAACATGGTGTGTCCGAACTTGTTTTCTTGCTCTGTAAAAATAAAAAAAAAATCCCTATAAGTCCAGTATAAATTTTGTACTAAAAAAGTTATCTCTCCTTAAATGGCTCATTTGAAAAAAAAATGTTTCTAAAACCAAAAAAAATAGATATTTGTTAAAACATTTTGTATGTTACAATTAATTAACAAGTTTTCTTTATATAGAAACCAGTATAGGTCAATGTACGACCTTCAACACGGAGCCTTGGCTCACACCGAACAACAAGATATAAAGGGCCCCAAAATTACAAGTGTAAAACCATTCAAACGGGAAAACCAACGGTCTAATCTATATAAAAAACGAGAAACGAGAAACACATATAAATTACATAAACAAACGACAACTTCTGTACAACAGATTCCTGACTTAGGACAGGTTCAAACATTTGCAGCGGGATTAAACGTTTTAATGGTACCAAACCTTCTCCCTTTTTCTGAAACAATAGCATAACATCACAACATAGAAAAACATACGATAAAATATCAATTGGCACTCAATCAAAAAACGTAAAACAACACACTATGAACGAATAAATTTGATCTGCGACATCTGAATGTAAATGTACAGGTAATAAAATATTAGGGACAAACATTCAAGGCCAAAAAGTAAAACGAGTCCAAACAAAGCCATGGCAAGACACCTACGTGAAATATTTAACCTTCGAAAATAATCACTTTTGAAAAAAAATGGTTTTAATAATATGTACAGGTAAATGCAAAATGCCTTGAAATTATAGGAATTTAAACTGATACTTTAATTCTGTACAACATCTTCCTCTAAGTTCAGTTTTTCTTTGATTTCTATTTGTCGCTATTCATCAGTTTCAAATTTGGTAATAAATAAACTTATCATAGATACCAGGATTGAAATAAAATTCCAAAGTTTCCTTTACTTTATTTGGCCTTTTTAACTTTTTTTGATCCGAGCGTCACTGATGAGTCTTTTGTAGACGAAACGCGCGTCTGGCGTATATACAAAATTTAGTCCCGGTAGATATTATGAGTTTATTTTCATGATATGAAACATGGAGACTGTATATGGGAACCATTATGCAAACAAAACTAATTATGAATAGATATTATAAGGACGTGGTTTTGTGAATCAGCTGTATTTACAACGTGCAACCTATAAAATAGCAATAAAATATATAAAAACACGGATTGATGAACAACGACACATCCCAAAACATTATATACCTAACTGTTGACCTCACAAAGGACATCTCAATACAAACATGATAGTATTGTCTTTAAGTGAAAACAATAGAACAAACGGAGGAGTTTTAAATTATTTTATATACTTTACATATTTTACCTACAAAAGAACTTTATATGTTATTTATTTCATTCTGTTTAATTGTAGGATAACGCTGACATCCAAGGTAACAGAGGGAAAAATAGATATACCATTTACTGCATTTATGTGTTACGAAGACAACCCTGATCATGTAACAACTGAGCAGGGTGTGTTTTATGGATGTCAGTACTTTGATTTTCATACTGAATTCCACGAAACAAAATTACCAAGACCAACATAAAAGATCAGTATATTCAGCAGTGTTTTTATTACTATTTTCATATCCAAAAATGTTTGATATTATATCTCTCATCATATAGTTATTATGCTTGTATTTATCTATGTAAAACATTAAACGTAATAAGCTATTCAAAAGTGTAAAGAATGGTGATTTAAATGTGGGTGTATTATAAAAAGCACTAACTATACTTGCATTCAGTTACATCGTAAGAACTGTCAATTTGCATCATCTCGAATTCAAAGATTTCATTGAATATAAAGATACATTTCTAAAAAATTGGAGAAAACTTTACATGTCTTGGTCTTTCATCAAATTATAAAGGGTCATGTTTATGTGAAAAGAAAAAAAAATTGCGAAATGTTCTATAAAGAATTATGTTGCTGTAAATTAACATACTGAGAATGTTCACTTACCTAGTTATTCATAATTGATGTATAATCTTATATAACCCATTTGAATGGATCAGAAATATGAGGCTCTGAAAGCATATAGTTTTATTATTGGAACAGTTCATTTGTACTTTACAAGAGAATGTAATTTAAAGTACTTCAAACTGTATGATACCAATATAAATATGAAGAGTCGAGGCAAAAAGGTTCACACTAGACATGAAAGTAAAATAGAGAATGTTATCGTCTTGGAATTGATGGTCAAAAATGAAAACAAAAAAGTAGTTTTATGTTCAAGCTGATTCTTAAATCAATTTTCTTTTCATAGAATTCGTCAATAGTTCAAAAAAGGTCATTACCATATTTAAGCAGATTTAAGATATTTTCCATACGATTTGAGACCCAAATAAGCCGAGTTAAAACCCAAGTCAGCGTTTTTCCCGTCAATATTTTTATATTTTTTCTTAACTAATGCTCTTCTGAAATATTTCACTTAACTACATCCTTAATAGTTTGTTATCTTTAGATAGTTTTTATCTGTTTATTCTGTCATTTTGTGTATATGATTTGCGAGTAACCTCATATTAGATATATGTTATGTCTTGTTGGAAATAAAGACTTACATGTTATTTAGTTAATATTTTCATTGTTGAAGAAATCATCAACTGAAGTTTAGCTGAAGTTGTTGTAGATTGATTACGATTCGAACAGAGCACATATCATAAGGACACCCACATCCGTGTTATGCTGAACTCAAATGAATAAAACATATGTAGAGCAGACAATCAAAAAAACGACGTACTAATATATAGAACAATGTTACACGCTCCGATTGTACAGAACAGTTTTAATAACATGAATACCTCTATTACTTCAATTAGAAAATCAAAACATTTGAATATAAAGATCTACCATTATCACCATTGAAAACTAAACAAATTCAGAAGCCAAGATACTGTCCTTAATGTTGACTGACGAACTAGATAATGCTTTTTTTAGGGAGAAAACTTTAACTTCCGATTATGTGAAGTTATTCTGCGCAAAAGGTTTATAATTGGGATCTACCATTAACCGCATGTGTAGAGTAACTGAATTAACAATTTGTGTTAAATTGAAAAGTAGAGGACCATATGATAAATGTGTAAAAACTACGGATGGATAATTGTATGCAAAGTATGAAATTTTAAAAGAACTGAGTGTGTGAATAAAATTGAAGTCTTTACCACGAGGAGCCGCATCAGAAAAGGATTTTCGGTGTGTATTTATTTACAGAAAAACGAATCACACTTCGTACCGCAAAAATGTAACCACATATGTTAAAATGTCTTTGATTCGAAACGAGCCAAAATACATATCAAAGTTAACGATATGGACTGAGTTACGGAAGAAAACGTTCCCATTACAGGTTTTTGGAAATCATTTTACGCATACTGACACAGTTGTAAAGCTTGATGATCAAATTTATTGAAAGTATTAAACTAATTTTTTGGAGTGATTTGGAAGCATGCAGACTGTGGAAAAGGTACTTCCCATTAGGATAGTTACAATTGGAAGCTAGGCAATATGCACTTCCAGTTTTGAGCATAATTTGTTATTTAACCAATGGTAGAGCGTCGTCGAAGATCATTAAAAGAGCAATACCAGCTTCTTTGCTAGTAAACTACTGACTGGAGTTGTCAATAACCTAAGTCATTTGTTGTGTTTCGAAAAGCCTATTTTGATCATCTTTGTTGGAGTTGCGAAGTATGGTTGCAGCAATCAATACCTTAATTGCTGTAGCATGCATTTTCATGATCTCATGAATTGATATAGGAAGCTGTGGTATGAATGCCAATCAGACAATCTTGATAACGGCGCGGCCAGTTTAGCAACATATACCTGCCATAACAGATATTGCAACAGCATTTATTTATTTTTTAAACAAATAGCTTCATAGTTTCGGGGTAAAGTTGTTATAACAAGGTTAAAAATGGTTGAGTTCTGTTTGAGTTTTTTTCTGATAAATGGTAGATAATGGTCTATGTTTGATGTATGCCATTTCAATGCTCTTCAACTTCGCACTTCATTTGGCCTTTTAAACATGTTTTTATTCAAGCGTCACTGATGAGTCTTTTGTAGACGAAACGCACGTCTGCCGTATATACAAAATTTTAATCAAGGTTTCTATGATGAGTTTTTTTCTTTGTTGTGATATGCTTTATATGCTACCCAATATTGAAACATGCTTTTTCGCAGCCGTCTGTATTACACGTAGTCATCTCAGTTTTGGAGTTTTTCTTTATTCTAATCCTACAGACATTTTCAAAGCTGAGCGTAAATCTAGACGTATAACAATATGCAATAGAAATACGATATCCATATCGAAATTACGAGAATACATGCATCAGAAATAGTTTTTTTTTATTGAAGAATTCACACTGAGTCGAATTGTAACAAATTTGAAATGATATATAAAAGAAGAAATTACAGATCAGACGACTATTCTAGTTTTTAAAGACCGCATAAAGATGTCGCTGGTCAGTTGAGACACATTATATTGGTCTAAAAATACGTAAATTTGTGACTACGATCGTAATTATTGTTGAATTGAAAATGAGATATATGTGAAATAAGTATAAGCTTTTGTAAACATTTCATTCTACAGAGTTGATTTGAGTATGGGAAATTATCGGGGAAGATAAAATGTCGATATTTGATCAAACCATTTAACAATCTCAACTAAATGTATTGAAATATATATTGCAAAGTTTATTTAAATGCGCTAATTTAGACCAATTTTTAGATATGCAACTGATGTCTGGAATAATTGTGGGATCAGTTATATTTAAGAATTGAATGCTTCATTTTGTAACTTCATTGGGGTGTAAAAGTTTTGACTGAAGTAAATTTTGTTTGAAGCGCGGAAACATTCAATACTTATAATTACATTTTGTTAGCTAGGATCATGAAAACACGATTTTTATTTTATTTACCTGTGCACTTTACTGTTGGACCTCGTGTGTTCATGAGTGGTAAAAATTATTGTGTAATGAGGTTGATTAAGGAATAACGCGATATTGCAGTGTAGCCAATCAGAATAACGTATTATAATGAAACATACATCTAATGTAATTATATGTTTATATGCTTGAAAGTCTGCAGCTAGAAGCTGCTAGAATGGTAACTGGTTTGCCCTATTTTTACAAAATCTGAAATTCTGTACGAGGAAGTTGGGTGGAAAACTTTAGCTGACAGGCGGAAAAAAACGAAAAGTACAAAATTTAATGTTTTACAACATTCAATATAAACAAGCTGCAGATTATCTATGCAATCTTGTTACACCTAGTGAACAGAGGACAGTTTTATATCCTTTGCAAAATGATATCATGGTCCCTTTTTGTAGATAATTTTAACTAAAGAATCTTTTATGCCATCAACTACATGTAATAGACTATGGAATCATGCCGAATTGTCCCCTTCGAAAATCAGACTCTATCTCAAAGTTTAAAATCCAACTAAAAAGGATTAATACTACAAATAAATATGTACTATCGATATGGACCGAGGAAACCATATATAATTCTAACACAATTGAGAAGCTATACATCTTTCTATGAATTGCTGACCCACCTTTGTTTTTGTTTTTTATGCAACAGTGAGACTGCACACCATTTCTTTTTCGATTGTTCTTCATATACACATCTGAATAATGACCTGATGACCTTATACTACATGTTAAGTTACTAACATATAGTAATCCGTATGAACAAAACGTCCATATATTTAAATATGCTTTCGAGTTAATAAAAAATAAATCTGTAATACAATTATGGAATGGCTATCACATGCGGTGTTAGTTGGTTCCATAAGACAATCGTTCGTGGGAAGAATAAGTATTTTTATACATTGCCATTTGACCGAATTGTTAGAAGTTTCCATGCATGGCTTTGGCGAGTTGGTTATATTTCTGTCATAGTAGTGTGAAGTTGACTAGGAAAAGCTATTAGGGGATGGACCACATTATACAAGAGGATAACGTCACTGTTTAACGTCTCTGGTTTAATGTTCTCCAATCTAGATTGTGTATCATTTGCGTTGTGCTGGCTGGGTTTTTTTTGTAATGATGTGGTTAATCGGGAACAATCTTATTGTGTTCTGTTGTACAGGTTCTTGTTTATGAATGTTGTTGTTTGTATGAGGATGTCATAATTATATATAAGAAGATGTGGTGTGAGTGCCAATGAGACAACTCTTCGTCCATGTCAAAATAAAAATAAACCAATACAGGTCAAAGTACGGTCTCAACACGGATCCTTGGCTCACACCGAACAGCAAGCTATAAAGGAACACAACATTCAAACGGGAAAACCAACGGTCTAATCTATACAAAAAAAAGAGAAACGAGAAACACTTATGAACCATAGCAACAAACGACAGTTACAAAACATCAGATTCCTGACTTCGACATGTTAGGAAAGGTGCAAAAAATTGCAGTGGTCTTTATCCCTTATCTGAAACAATATATAGTGTAACATCACAACATAAAAATAGGCAACAGCAGTATACCGCTGTTCGAAATTCATAAATCGATTGAGAGAAAAAAAACAAATACGGGTTACAAACTAAAGCTGAGGGTTGAATGGCTTAACTTAATCAAGTGAAAAATTAACATAAGTGATTATAAACTGAACGAATAAATATGATATATTGTACAATAACGTCCAGGAACACAGTTATCGTCCTTTGACAGAAATAGTCCCTGCTGTAGACTATGTAACTTGCAATTGTGTTTATATCTCCTCCAAACTGTCTTCGTGTTTTACGTCTCAAATAGTAAGTAGGGGTGAAATAACACAGTCTATAGAAAGAAATGCAATACGAAAAATATGTGGTCTCAAGCCATCAAGCAAAACGTACAGTTACCTATCACAATAAGCTTATTTCAACATATATCAAAGTCGTGCTTAAGACACATATCAATCGCAAACATTACACATACAAATACATTCAAAACCTTAAAGGTATGAGGTACTAATGATTAACAATATATACAAAACTATGGAATCTATGGTTCTTTTTCTACATAATATTCGAACAGCATGGTTCGATATTTGTTTAAAAAAACACTTTTTAGTATAAAAAAATTTAAAAAGAGAAAATTTGGTATGATTACCAATGAGACAACTCTCCACAAGAGACCAAATGACAAAAAAAAATCAAAGCTTTATGTCACCGTACGACCTTCAACAATGAACGCATAAAAAATGTCTTATTATTTAAAAGTTTGAAATATGTTTCTACATACAATTTATCCCAACGCGCAAGTCACTAGAAGAGACAGTTTTCATCGTACAAACCAATAAAACCCAGAGAGTATATATATATCTCTCAAAATTAACCAATGACAGTGTTCAAAAATACATTTTAGGATCAAACACATAAGGAATGTGTTAATGTTCAACATGGTTTAAAGTACGCAACATAAGAAATGTGTTTGTGTTTAAACATGTTTTAAAGCACGCAACATTCCCTCTAGAAAGGGGATAGTGGAATAATAGACCATTATATCAAAAATTGGTTTAAAAGCTTGACTCATTAAACATGAAATAGCCACGCAAAACTGTAAGCTAGAAGCACCAAAACAAAAGATAGAAACTACCGATGTAAGAGTTCTTTAAGTTAACAAAAGCAAGTTTAAATTCATAATCTAACTTTTAAAACAACCGCTATTATCAATCTATATAGCAAAGGGTCTTAAACTTAGTATGTTTATAAGTATAGAAAAAAGCATTTGTTAATATACGTTTTGAAATCATTACTAATTTGAGCTGTATGCAGACTTTGAAAACAAGATATACGGTTTTGGTTTGTTCTTCAAAATGCCGCCAAAGGGCAGTGTCTTGCCTGAATAAGAGCTGCGTGATTGTGAAGACGTGCCTTTACTCTAAGATCGGTTATGAATAATAAGAATTCATGAACCTTAAGAAATCTGACATACCAATAATTGGCATTTCTGACGCGAAATTTTCAATTGGCATTTATCCGTTTCAGATACGTTCATCATCCGTTTTATCCGATATACGTCCGGTAGAAGTCCGTTTCTCATTCGTTCAACATCCGTTTTGTCCGTTAAACGTCCTGTAGAAGTCCGTTGGTGAATGTATCTTCCAGACCTCGAACGGATGTATAACGGACACGTAACGGATACAAAACGGAAACGAAACGGACGAATACCGTACAAAACGGACGCCTAACGGACGTTCAACGGACATTTTATCCGTTGGACGTCCGTTCAAAATTTTGAACATGCTCTAAAATTTTCCACTGGACAGAACGGACTTCGACGGATAAAACGTACGCTTAACGGACATGCAACGGATATGGACGGACGTCTAACGGATAAGAACGGATGTCTAACGGACATGAACGGATTGAAAAAAAGTTATCCGTTAGTCGTCCGTTTTAGTTATCCGGTAAGGTGTGACCGAGGCTTAAGGTTTCAACTCCCTCAGACAAAGTTGGCTTTAGATGAATTTGGCTATTTATTTTAGGTATTTTTGAAGTATAATAGCTCTTCAACGGTTTCGGTACTTAAACATCTTCGGATTTCAAATGTTAGGCTTTGAGCGTTCTTGATGAAGGTAAATCCAGAAAAGATTAAGGTAAATCCAGAAAAAGCGCTTTGGACGCAAATAAATTATTAAACGTGTTGTTATTCAATTTTTTACATCACTGGGTCGATACCTCTGCTGGTGGACTATCAGTCCCCGAGGGAATTATCAGCTCAGTAGTCAGTATTTGTCTCGTTGGTACACATACCACATCTTCTTATATTTACATAACAATGACTTTTATGATAACTTCCATACCGGATACATATAAAATATTATGGGAACCGCCTCTGTGGTAGCGTTCCACGAGTGCCACGAGTAGAGGAGTTCGTTGGTCGAACCAAGTTCAAGTCGAACCAAGAACTTAAAAAATGATATTTCTTGCATCTCTGCTATAAGCACAGGGCAATGAAAGTAAGAACTAAAGACTGTTCGATTCGAAGTCAGAATTATGAGTCAGGCAAGGTGACATGTCTTCTTGTTGACTCTTTTCTTGTAACCTAGCATGTTTAAAATCCAAATAAGATTGTCGGTCTATTACAAAGCAAGGGTAATAGTCATCTTAAATTTACATTTATGATTATGATTTGCATATCTATTTCATTTAGATTCTGTTGCATTTATTGGACATTTATGAGCAAATCCAGCAATGAGTGTAATCGGGTTGCTTTGATCAATCATATTAAGATAATCTTCTCGATGGATACGTTTCTGCTATACAAATTACAAAGAAAGATAACTCTATGCATTTTAGATGACAACCTTCAAAAAAACAATAATCAAATATTTCCTACAGGACAGCTATGGTTTTTCATAGTAATGACGCACCTAACGTTATGTTTGTCTCTGCATTAAACTACCATATAAAAGAATTAGAAAAACGGAATGGAATAAAAGATTGATTACTTGTTAATATATTTCAAGCATTAAACAGTTGATATTTGAATCAGTATTAAATAGCAATCATTTTGAAAATCATGTTTGCTAACATTACAAACGGACTGTCAACTAATGATGGGTACTAGTAATGACGCACTGCAAACAAACCAGTAACAATCACTTGCACGTACATGCTAATCGAACAATTGCTTCAATCCGTTTTCTCTGAAGTGTACACGGTTCAATAATTAAAATACAATTTTATTAAACACTTTTGACATTTTCATTCACTTTAATGATCAAGATGATAGTAACACAAAATTTTCAATTAACTTAATTGTAACCTATATTTTACATTTGTATTAATTTTTAAATATATAGAATATTTATATATTTTTAGAAATATTTATAGTTTAAAAAAAACCCACCGGAAACAAGAATATATATTCTTCAAATTTGATATGATTTATTTTTTTAATCCACATCTTAGAGAGTAATTCAACAAAATGGGTCAAAGTCATGCACGTTTTGCAAATCCTATGAATGAAGTTCGTGTGATTTCTCATAATGGTGCTAAGGTTTTGACACTACAGTTTGTTGTTGATTAAAAATACTGAAAATGACAATCTCGGATCAAGAACCGGGGGTGGGTGTGGGAGGATTGGGACGGGTTGTACCATAAGCAAAATTGTATATACATGTATTCGGTTAGATATGTATATGCGATTAAATGTTAGGGTTGCTTGCAGGGGAGTCAGATCTTCGTTTCGTTTCTTTATCTTTTTTTCTTAAACATTTCACTCTTTGTCTATCTGCCAATTGTTCTCTACACTTCACATGTCATACCACATATTCATTATTCTGTTCCGCTGTGCCACCATGTTAATCTGTCACTGGAATAATAATTAGTTGACGCCGTTTTTGCGACAACATCCAGTATACTTTGTATGAAATATGTGTCCTTGAAATAAACTGACGCAGTAATATTATCGTTAGCTAGAGACATATTCGCTATAACCAAAGGATACGATCTTGTTCCTGGCCTTGAAGTCATAAAACTTTCGAGTCAGTTTTTTTGTACTCATACTCCAAAATCAACCAATCAAAATGTTGGATTACATGTTTCGAGTATGATTTTTAGCGAAGACCGGAAGATGAGCTAGCTTGAAGACTCCAAGGAAACATTAATTGGATAACTTGTAATAATTATTGCAAAGTAATAAAACAGAGTACTAGGGTGTAAATGAGGTTTATTGAATCAGTAGAGAAAAATAGGCAAAAATGCAGAATAAAGGAAAATTAAAAATGCAGAGAAATAGCTTGGTGACCTATCATTTTAATTATATTTTTTAACATATCACATTAAAACTACATTTTGGCAAGGTATGACCAAATTCTATTATTTTTAATTCAATCTCCCATGGCACCCTTTAATAATCCTACCTGACCATTTAGGCAATTTAACAAAAATGTATATCTATTGTAAATAGTAGACTAGTTGACCTGGCCTCACGGTCATAAAACTTTCAAGCATGATTTTTGTACTCAGACTCGAAAATCAACCAATCAAATTGCTGGATTTCATGTTTCGAGCATGACTTTTGTGCTCAGAGCACTGAGCAAAGTTTTATGCCTTTAAGGCCAGGTCATGACCCTAGATGCCCCCTGGCTGGCTGACAGTATACGTACAGACGCACTTATATGTAATACAGTCTATAGAATATATATTATATATCATTGATGGACACATATATTTGATGTAAGTATTTGTACATAGATGTGAATTTTAAATTGTATATGTATATATTTCTATTATTTAGGTGATCGAAAGAGAGTAGTTGTTTAGATATAATGATAATTTAAAGTCATATGAAACGAGTGAGTGGTGAAAAATAATGTTTATCCAATTTTGGAACCAATGCATGTATATATCATAAACTTAGTCCTCTGTGCACGATTTTTTCATTTTTTACGCAAATATATCGTATAATCGTCATTTTTTTTTCTCTCTGTCTGTTATGATTTAGTAAATATGGCTGCTCATTAAATGCCGTGTTTTAAAGCCGAAGTTTACCGATTGTCACCTTATAGTAAACAAATAACCAAAAGCATGGGCATTGAGCACGTGTTTAACATGTACAATCAGATAATTGTTTATTTTAATGACAGATTCATGCGTATTGCGATCACCGGATTTTTACGAGGAGGGTTGCGCTCAGGTCACTATGCATACATTTGTACGGAAAGTATGTCGGCGAATTGCTTCCTGGAAGCAAGCAATTAAAAATAAGTAAACTTCTTCTAAATGTGGACAAACTGAAGAATTTTCCTCAGAAAAAAGTATATGTACATAAGTTGTATAGTGAAAACTATCCATTTAGTTATAAAAAACATGTGCATTTCTTTTTTAATTTGAGGTTTCTTATGACTTTAATATAAAATGTTATCATGACCGCAGGTATTTGGGACATGCACCCCCGTTTTTGGGCTCGAATGGATTATTTTTCTTTTTTTTATATATCTATAATTTCCAAATGTTATAGACTTAATATGGTTTTGAAGACCTTTTACCGGCCATTTACAATATTTTTCTACTATCAGATGTCCAATCACTCAATCAGGCGTAAATACTTGTTCTTGTTTTTTTATTTGCTGATACAGGTAAATTATTTCGGAGGTAGAGTTTTATACCTGAGACATTCAGATTTATTTTAAGTTAAGAATTGAATGCTCTTTTTTGTAAATTTATTTGGGTGTTAAAGCGTTGACCGAAGTATATTTTGTATGAAGCGCGGAAGCGCTTCATACTAAAAATGTGCGCACGGTCAACGCTTTTACAACCCTATAAAGTTACAAAAAAAAAAGCATTCAATACTTATAATTACATTTTTACCTATAGGATCATGAAAACACGCCTTTTATCAAGTTTTTTATTTCATATACCTGTGCACTTTATTGTGGGACCTTGTGTCATCATGAATGAAAAGTTGCATTGTGTAATGCAATTGATTAAGGAATATCATGAGATTGCTAGTTAGCCAATCAGAATAACGTATTATAATGAAACATACATCAAATATAATTATTTATAAATGTAAGTATAACAGTCTTATACTTTTCCTTTCTTAAATTTATCTAGACTATATGTGTTTTATTATGATTATCAATCGTTAGTAGTTGGATTCAGAGGAAAGGGGAAAGGGGGGGATACACCTTCATTGGAATGGAAAATATATTTAACATCAAGTCTTAAAAAATAACTGGCTTGCTTTGCTTGGCAATAGTTATTAAATTTTATGCCAACTACCTCTCCCCATCCCAACCTTAACCACCCCAAACCGCGATTTATTTTTTTTTTTAAATATTCTGGATCTGCCGCTGGTTTTACTATTTATAGGTAAAACTTCATGGACGACTTTTGAATGGTGACATATGGTTGGAACCCCTCCCCCATTTTATCCTTATCCTTGGTTTAGAACCACACCCCTCTCCCTTATTGAAAATGGCTGGATCTGCAACTGCTATTGATTTTTGTCCAGTTACTCGTTATTTTTTATCATGTCGAGTCCAAACGATAGAAGCTGAAATGTTCTTGCTATATCATATAATCAATTTGGTCACAATATGACAAAATAGAACAAGGCTATGCAATGTACCATTAAGTTTAGATTTTAAACATGGTTATAAAATGATGATGTTAATGTGCTCAGTTTACAATCTTGGTGCACCAATCTTGGTACTCAGTTGATACAACACTTTACAATATTGGTGCCAGTTTCGAAAATGGTGAGTCTAGACAGATTTCTAAGAGTCTAGCTTCGTATGGACACATTCCCTATTTATTCTTTTAAAAACTATGAAAAAATACTTGTATTTTATAAAATTTAAAGATTGACTTTTAAAAGAAGATATATTGAAATTATGAAAAGAAAAGTAGGTAAAATTGTTAATGGCACGTTTAATGCTAAATGGATAAAACTGGAGCATTCTTAATATCTGATAAAAAAAAAAAAAGAGAAGAGAAGCAAGCATCCTTAATATAATATAGAATAGAAAGCAACTGGTAAAAGTGCAGAATAAAAGGCGAAACATATAAGGAATAGAGAGAAAAAATAAAAAAAACTGATTAGGCAGCAACCATTTTATTTCCGGGGGGGAAGGGGGGGGGGGGGGGGGGGGCTATGGATTTTTTTGGAAAAGAATGTTTGTTTCCAGTTTTTGGAGAAAAAAATAATTTGTTTTTGATTCTGAGAAAAAAAAAATTGTTTGTGTCCCCCTCAGCTGCCACTATATGTAATGCTAAAATTGAAAGAAAAAAAGTTTTTTGACTTGTCGCGAATAAAATAGATTGTTTTTCCAGAAAAAAAATCCATATCCCCCCCCCCCCCCTCCCCAAACAAAATCAAATGGTTGCTGCCTTACTTGATTATCTTAATAATAATAATGATTATGAGATTATATTGGAAACAATGTGTGATTATGAGATAACTTGAGAATAATGGGGTGCTGAAATATAAGGAATAGAGAATAA